>LR990235.1:14361127-15814836 GCA_905147385.1 Limenitis camilla
TTTATCTCTATATCTCTATTTCTCTACATCACTATATCGATATATCGCTATTACGTTATATCGCTGTATCTCTATATCGCTTTATCGCTATATCTCTATGTTTATCACTATACCTGTATGTGTGTATCTCTGTATGTCTGTATCTCTGTGTCTCTGTGTCTCTGTGTCTCTGAGTCTCTGTGTCTCTGTATATCTGTATATCTGTATCTCTGTACCTCTGTATCTCTCTATATCTCTCCATCTCTCTATCTATCTATCTCTATATCTTTATACCTCTCTTTCTCTACATCACTATATCGATATATCGCTATTACGTTATATCGCTGTATCTCTATATCGCTTTATCGTTATATCTCTCTATGTTTATCACTATACCTGTATGTGTGTATCTCTGTATGTCTGTATCTCTGTATGTCTGTATCTCTGTATGTCTGTATCTCTGTGTCTCTGTGTATCTGTGTCTCTGAGTCTCTGTATCTCTGTATGTCTGTATCTCTGTGTCTCTGTGTATCTGTGTCTCTGAGTCTCTGTATCTCTGTATGTCTGTATCTCAGTGTCTATATGTAACTGTGTCTCTGTATATCTGTACCTCTGTATCTCTCTATCTCTATATCTCTCTATCTCTATATCTCTATACCTCTATACCTCTATTTCTCTACATCACTATATCGATATATCGCTATTACGTTATATCGCTGTATCTCTTCTATATCGTTTTATTGCTATATCTCTATATATGCTTAAGTATTTTTCGCGATAAAATCCCCAAGCCTTCCCCAAGCACTAATCAATGTTATAATCAATTTTCATCAAAATCGGTTCAGTGATTTAAGCTTGATTGTGTAACAGACCAGACAGACCATCAAAGTATTATATTAAACCGCAGTTTCGGTTGTTTAGTTCGCATCCATAAATATTACCTACGTTACTTTCGAAATTATAATAATAGTTAGGATAACACTAAAAATTGTGACCGGATGGTACCCTAGAGAAGGGAAAAAGAAAAGGGGCAGACCACAGAAAAGGTGGGAGCAAGGGTTAGCAGGAGTAACGTGGAATAGAGTGGCCCAAGATAGGCACGAATGGAAAAGATTGGAGGAGGCATTTGCCGATTGGTAAACAGACCTACAAAAAATAATTAAGTATTAGAATAAAATAAGATTAGTTACAAATATATATATGTATAACCATACTCATAGTTTTAATAAACCAACTTTGTAAATTGATACTAAGTTGGTCTGAATAAAGGGCTTTTTATTTATTTATTTTAGGATTCGACATGGAGAATTCTTTTAAAAGTACTATTACATTTTTTACGCAAATTCAAGATTTTTGACGCTGCAATTTTCAGTAGCTGTAAGATATATTAATTATTTGATTATGAATAACGATAGTGCCATTCTCTTTCTTGTAAGTTGGAGTTACACATTTTCATTTTTATTATCGTGTAATTTACTATAAATGTTTTACGAACTCAGTTTGCAAGCATAACAGTCAGCGATGAAAGTTTCACGCTAAAATTAACATTGTTACATTCAATTTTTGTAAAAGCTAAAATTCATTAAATATAAGTTGAATGTTTTACTTGTTTATTGGAGTTTTAGAATTTCTTTAAATTACGTGAGTTTTCACGGAAAAAATCTTAAAGAAAGCCTAATTTAAGCCATAAATGTCTTGATTCAAAGTCAATTATATTTCAAATAAACACAATTTTATCAAATTAACTAATATAATATAAAACTTCATTCTATAATTAATACATTTCATTAGTTTTCGTTTGTCAATATAATCAGAAAAAATTGCAATAAATAAAATTAAAGTACGCGCGCGGGCGCGGTAAGCGAGTGTTTACGATTCGTAATAAGACTTAATATAAAAGTCAATATGGTAGTAATCCATTTAACTGAACGAACTTGAACTGGTTCTCGTAATTGCGAAACTTAACAGACATCTAACTCGATCTACACTTTCGATTTACTTTAATTATCTACTTTCGACTGTAGCTCAACTAAGTATAGTAACCTTTTAAAATTTACTTCATTTGCTCCTTTAATCATGATATAACAGCCATTAAAATTATTGGTCTGTTCCTATGAGTCGTAGAGGTAGCTTATAAGTAAACATATCTTTGCAAAGTTTCGTTTAATAAAACAGATTGTAATAAAGAAGTATTTTGGAGAGACCCTGTATCAAAATTAGTTGGGGGGTTATCGGTGAATCCCGCAATAACAGATGTAAGATGTTGCCAACTTTTGGGCGCACCCGGGAAAAAAGGGGATTGCTTTTTTTGACTTTTGTCGTTTTTGAAGTGAAAACATATGGGCACGTATGTCAGCTTTTTTTATATGTTTTTTTCACATTTTACTAATTTTTGCTTACACACTTTAAGGGACTCTGTAGCACGGGGGCCCCGTATCTTTGATACGGCAGATACGGCGGTAGCTACGCCCCTGATTCTAGCAATCAACATTAAAAATAACTACCACAGTTCTTCAACTTTTTCATTTATCAGACTTGTTAATGCTTGTGGTTATTACTCCAGTCCTATGGGTCGTAGAGTGATGCTTCCAATACCATAATGGTTAGAAATGAACTAACTACATATATTAATTTTATAATTATACACAGTTATAGTTAATACACAGACCGACAGTATGACTGCTTGACTATATATATTACTCAAGAGGGTTATAATTAGACACAGACCTTCAAACATAATTATTTCTGTAGTGACATCGTATTTATTTTGTCACCCCTTCTTCTTGACTGATGTTTATTACTTTCGAAAGTAAAACTACTTAAATCAATCTTACCAACATCATAAATTACAAGCCGCTACCAAAATTTTGTTGCCAATATCATAGTTAACAATACAATTTGTAAAATCCAACAATTTGTTGTTTTTTAATCGTAGATTCAGCTCAATCAACGATATCCGTAGAGAGTAATGGCAGCAACTCAATCGCCTGGGATTTATTCCTCCATTTTAAACCATAGGTCCATTTGTCGACAGCGTACTTATGGCGGTAGTGAGGCTACATAGGCTCGACGCCGTTGACCGCCTCTTCCTTAACGCGTAGGGAGGGAGTTTATATCACACTCCCTCACCCTCTCCGCCACCTCTTTATTAGCCGTCATCACGGTCTCAGCGAATACCGCGACGGCTTTCCATTCCGCCGCCAACCATGGCCTGGACTAAAGCCGGCAACGAAAGGTCAAGCCCAATAACCGAAACTAAGACGGCGCGGGGTTCCTCCGCACCATCCCCACAGTAGTGGTATGTGGTTGTCGGATTTCTGCACACCTCCCGACACAGATACCGTCTGAAGCATCCGTATCAGGCGGTACGTGAGGGAGCCGAACTTACGACCGACCCATTCTTTGAGTATGGGCCGGATTGGGGTCACTAATTCCCGGCTAGCTCCCGGGTTACCACATCTCTTCATCCATACCTGCAGCACTTTCACACTTGCAATTGCTCGCCACATCGCGATTACTCGCTGTGGTGGATCTCCTCCATCTTCACTCCGCGCAAGAGACCGTCGCCTTCAAGGCCCCCCTCAAAAGACACCATCCGGTATGCCCTTGCCACTCTCTGTACTTAGCGTCTAGACCAATGTTTCCCAACGTGGGCCCCAAAAAATGGACTCAACACGACTTTAACCCTTTCACTTTGGGTTATTTAAATGTAATGCTAGATATCGGTGACAAATTTAACAAAAAAGGCAAATTATTAAAAAACGCTGTAAATAATTATTAGGTATAATTTCGTTTAACGTTACCAATATATCAACTATATAATTAAACTTCATCGGGGATTCACCGCGGACTGTGCCGCCTGTCGCGTCGCGGGGAATCCTAGACGTTTTAAAACTCGCATAAGCAACTTCAAGGACCAAATAAAACACTTGTTGATACAAAGGCAAAGATATTTGGTTTCATTACCAATATAGAGTTATATCAGAAAGATATTAACAACAAAAACTTCATTGGCACAGTTTCATTGGCTCCAAAAATGTGAAGTATCTGATACCGCTTTACTTGTTATTGTCAATCATTTTCTGACTTAAAACAAATTGATTACCCAACATGGATGATGCAGCCAATATTAGATTTGTGTGATACATATGCAATAGGTATCAAAAAGAACTCGCAGAATTGCAAAATGATGAATCAGTAAAAACTTTGTTTAATATAAAAGGAGCGGTCGCATGGCTTTGTGAAGAAACTGAAAAATACCCAAATGCAACCAAATGTGCAATACAACTTTTATTACCGTTTCCATAATCATATTTAGCTGATTGTGGAGTTAGTGGTGTAAATGATTTACTGATAAAAAAATCGACTTATACCGCAACGTGGAGACTTGAGATTGGAACCTAATATAAAATCTCTGTGCAGCAAGCGCCAAGGATCGCACTAAATGACTGCAGAAAAATCTATATTAAAATTATTTTGAATTTCAGTTTCGATGTTTTGATAACAATTTCAAAGTGTTTTCTAAAACTTATCATTTATATTTCTTAAGAGAACAAAACAATTTTTAAAGGTTAAAATTTATTTATGGAAGGGGGGCATAAAAATTTTAGAAATTTTTAAAAGTGGGGCATGACCTAAATTGAACATCCTAGTTTCAATATTTAATATAAAATAAACACGTCATGTTATGTGGTTTCCGAGGAGCAGAATTCCCGCAATTATTTATCAGTGTCGTCACTAGGATTTGCATTCAGATGTTAGTCTAAGCTCTGCTTAGATATTGTTGGAACAGTTTCAGAGAAACACGACACAATACAATCTCCTATCTTATATATACAAAACTTTGTATCTCCTTTATGACGTAGACCACTAACGGACGAAATTAGGATTTTCTATACCCAAATTTAAATTAGGATATATTCTCTTTGTATACAAAATTCAAATTTAGAATTCAAATTTTTGACCAGTAATCCAATGATTTCGGCCGTTAGCCAGTTACCATTTTTTTTATTGCACCTTAAATTATATACAAAATTAATAGGTATAAAAACTAGTGCAAAGGATGGCTTATCTCTTAAAAGAGATCTCTTCCAGTATCCCCTGGATATAGGAGAGGATTATTAGAGTTTTATGTATTAAATGCTGATTCCTTTTAATTAAGATTAAAAAAGTGAAAATTTGAGACTTAGTAAAATCTACTCTCATTGAACCTTATGTACATCTCATACTTCTCGTAAGTCCCAATATTTTTTCGTTTATGTGGACTCCCTCTAGCTCGTCGAAGAAATTGAACATAATATAACCTCCTTCTTTTTTAAAATAAAATTAAAAAAAATACAAATATTCAAATATTATTAAAATGTACAATTATATATGTCAGAACTCTCTTCTGACCGCGATTGAATGAAAGAAGAAACCAACTTTAATGATTCCTTAGTATTTAACAGGGGCCCAGGTAGTGCCTTGGACTTGTGACCAAGGCGTAGACTTAAGGAATTCTTTTAAGTGATCACGACACTCGCCTCCAGGTGATGTTCACTCAAAGAGACTTGTCGTGGGAGGACTAAATCAACAAAGTTTTTTAGTCTGTTTGAAGCTATCAAAAATCGCTTGTATTCCGATCATTCGATAATCGTTTACTCGCTATCTAAAGTCGTCGAATATTAAAACGACGCGACGGAAGTGACAACAAGTCCTCTTTATTATTATCCCTAACTATAGCCCGACACGACCTCCATTATTATCCTACTCTGACATATAAATGAGATAGTTTGTATGAGTTTTGACATGACAACACTATTTAATTGTAAGAAAATAGATTATACAGAACTTTTGTGATGTAGCTGACTTTTCAAAACAGCAAGAATGACTGCAATGAGTGTATTAGCATTTCTCAATTCATTTATGCTATTTGTATAATGAAGTCCACAAGTCTACTGAACCAGAAGTAAAGCAATAAAACCATCTGTCGACGCGGAGTCAGGACTCGAGAGTTTATCAACTTTTAATTATTACTAATAAAAAAATGATTACTAGGTTTGAAATCAGAACGCTAAGTTTTTCAAAAACCGATTGAAATCGTTTAAATGCATTCTAATTAAATCGTCCTGTTCACGGGTGAACAACTTTGAAAGAACTTTTACGGTTTTTATGAATTTTAGATCTTCCTTTTTCCGAGTTCCCAATAGTATATCCAAAATATTCTTATATTTAAAAACGTCAAGTAAATAAATAATTAACCTACTAAAGAATAGGCTGTACGGTGTAATACCTTTGCCTTTTCCTTAATAGAATAAAAAAAGAAAAAAAATTAAAAACGTCATATTTCGAACTTTTACGCGGGAAACGTTCTAATTAGCCAAAAGATATTTTTTTCCTCTTTTTATTTCATAGTGGAAAAGGTAAAGGTCTTACACCTTACAGCCTTGTATTTAGTAGATTAGCTCATAAAAGCTCTTGGCCAAAAGAATTACGGAAAAAATTACATTGTTTTTTTATTATAGCTTTGAATGTGAAACATAAAACATTCTGCCAATGTCGCAGTCATTTGTTATTAGTCATTCAAATACAATAAAATGTTGCCAATACTATAATAATTGCCATAACATGAAATAAAATTATTACATTAGCTTAATTTAATTATTCAATAACTTAAAAAAAATTAATATTTTTTTTTTTATTTGTATTTGGAATAATAAGAGATGAAAGGGAACACTGACTTCTAATAATTAAAAGCAGATTATATATGATAGATTTTTTACATTGTAACTAACAGCACTAACACAACACTTTCACTAGCACTACTTAGATGATATCCACTCCTTGATATACTTCGCGCAAGACTTCGAATGTCGAGGGAATATAAAGAGCTGAAACGATAGTAGCAGTACTCCTCCACATGTGGGGGGGAGAGGTAAGTAACAAAGGCTAGCCAAAAAATATTTTACTCTAGTGCCGCAGATGGCGATGACGATTCGATTATTCGATAATCGCTTACTATTTCCCGATATTTATAATTTTTTTACAGTAACAAGTGTTACGTTTACAAACTTCTTATATAGGTTACCGTTGCAGAAAAAAAAACCCCCATTAAATAAAAACAGAGAATTATTAAAATGTGTCCAATGTACGTTACCATTACACACACTTTCTTATCTCTACGACAAGGCTGTACGGTGTAATACCTTTGCCTTTTCGATTAAATAAAAACAGAGAATTAAAATGTGTCCAATGTACGTTACCATTACACACACTTTCTTATCTCTACGACAAGGCTGTACGGTGTAATACCTTTGCCTTTTCGATTAAATAAAAACAGAGAATTATTAAAATGTGTCCAATGTACGTTACCATTACACACACTTTCTTATCTCTACGACAAGGCTGTACGGTGTAATACCTTTGCCTTTTCGATTAAATAAAAACAGAGAATTAAAATGTGTCCAATGTACGTTACCATTACACACACTTTCTTATCTCTACGACAAGGCTGTACGGTGTAATACCTTTGCCTTTTCGATTAAATAAAAACAGAGAATTAAAATGTGTCCAATGTACGTTACCATTACACACACTTTCTTATCTCTACGACAAGGCTGTACGGTGTAATACCTTTGCCTTTTCGATTAAATAAAAACAGAGAATTATTAAAATGTGTCCAATGTACGTTACCATTACACACACTTTCTTATCTCTACGACAAGGCTGTACGGTGTAATACCTTTGCCTTTTCGATTAAATAAAAACAGAGAATTAAAATGTGTCCAATGTACGTTACCATTACACACACTTTCTTATCTCTACGACAAGGCTGTACGGTGTAATACCTTTGCCTTTTCGATTAAATAAAAACAGAGAATTAAAATGTGTCCAATGTACGTTACCATTACACACACTTTCTTATCTCTACGACAAGGCTGTACGGTGTAATACCTTTGCCTTTTCGATTAAATAAAAACAGATAATTAAAATGTGTCCAATGTACGTTACCATTACACACATTTTCTTATCTCTACGACAAAGCTGTACGGTGTAATACCTTTGCCTTTTCGATTAAATAAAAACAGAGAAATAAAATGTGTCCAATGTACGTTACCATTACACACATTTTCTTATCTCTATAACAAGGCTGTACGGTGTAATACCTTTGCCTTTTCGATTAAATAAAAACAGAGAAATAAAATATGTCCAATGTACGTTACCATTACACACATTTTCTTATCTCTATAACAAGGCTGTACGGTGTAATACCTTTGCCTTTTCGATTAAATAAAAACAGAAAAATAAAATGTGTCCAATGTACGTTACCATTACACACATTTTCTTATCTCTACGACAAGGCTGTACGATGTAATACCTTTGCCTTTTCGATTAAATAAAAACAGAGAATTAAAATGTGTCCAATGTACGTTACCATTACACACATTTTCTTATCTCTACGACAAGGCTGTACGGTGTAATACCTTTGCCTTTTCGATTAAATAAAAACAGCGAAATAAAATGTGTCCAATGTACGTTACCATTAACACATTTTCTTATCTCTATGACAAGGCTGTACGGTGTAATACCTTTGCCTTTTCGATTAAATAAAAACAGCGAAATAAAATGTGTCCAATGTACGTTACCATTACACACATTTTCTTATCTCTATGACAAGGCTGTACGGTGTAATACCTTTGCCTTTTCGATTAAATAAAAACAGAGAATTAAAATGTGTCCAATGTACGTTACCATTACACACATTTTCTTATCTCTATAACAAGGCTGTACGGTGTAATATCTTTGCCTTTTCGATTAAATAAAAACACAGAAATAAAATATGTCCAATGTACGTTACCATTAACACATTTTCTAGTCTTATGACAAGGCTGTACGGTGTAATACCTTTGCCTTTTCGATTAAATAAAAACAGAGAATTAAAATGTGTCCAATGTACGTTACCATTACACACATTTTCTTATCTCTATAACAAGGCTGTACGGTGTAATATCTTTGCCTTTTCGATTAAATAAAATCACAGAAATAAAATATGTCCAATGTACGTTACCATTAACACATTTTCTAGTCTTATGACAAGGCTGTACGGTGTAATACCTTTGCCTTTTCGAATAAATAAAAACAGAGAAATAATATATGTCCAATGTACGTTACCATTAACACATTTTCTAGTCTTATGACAAGGCTGTACGGTGTAATACCTTTGCCTTTTCGATTAAATAAAAACAGATAATTAAAATGTGGCCAATGTACGTTACCATTACACACATTTTTCTACCTTTATGACAAGGCTGTACGGTATAATACCTTTGCCTTTCCGTTATGGAAAAAAAATAGAATTAATGTGTCTAATATACCTTTGCCTATTCGATTAAATAATAAAAGTGTTGCCGTTGATGTTGTTTAAAATCTCCCATTTGTTTAGGGTGAAGCTTGTTTTTCATAATCAAAGTTTAAATGTCCAATTGCTGTGTAGGTAGGTAGGGGGGGCCAGTTACCTCCGCATCGTCCCATAAGGAGCTTCGTTCCAAAACAGATGATAGAGATTTTAGAATATTTAAAATCAAAATGACAATTGTGAATCTGTACCGAGGTAAAATGAACGTGAACTGACATTTTTGCGGATGCTGTAGCCTGTCGGTCATCTCCGGGTTTGTTTTTGTTCGGATGCAATTTTCACCAGCGCAGCTCACGTATTTTATGTTCTAGCTTTTATTTTGCTATTCAAAGGGTTTTTTTAATAATAGCTGTCTATGTTTGATTAAACATTAGTTACGGTTATACGAGTATTTTTGATTAATCGAATTTCACAAACGAAGGTATTTTGCTGACGCGGCATCCAAACTGGTTCGGCTGGAACTAATCGAACAAAAGACAATCAACTGAGGTAGGGCAGGAAATTTCCTGCTCAAATATGGAGCAGCCCGACTGGGGTAGTACCTTGACCTTACAGAAGGTCACAGCTAAATAACACTACTCTAAAGCAGTGTTGTGTTCCTGTTGGTGAGTAAGGTGACCAGAGCTCCTGGGGGGTCGGCAACAAGCTTGCGATGCTTCTGGTGTTGCAGACGTCTATAAGCTACGGTAATCGCTTACCATCAGGTGAGCCGTACGCTTGTTTGCCGACCTAGTTACATAAAAAAAAAAAAAAAAAAAAAAAGAAGGTCCGATGTATGAATGGGAGATTAAATAAATGTAAGTATAAAATATCATTTCATAACTTAGACTGCGAAAAACTTGACGCGAAACTTTAAACGCGTTTTTCTCGAAACTGTTTTTTCAAAACGATAATTCTCAAGTTCAACTGGACCAATTTACCTGAAATTTTTTGAGAGTCTTCTTTATATACTCTTCTATATCTAAAACTACCCTCAGCCCCAAATTTTAATTTTTACTATATTAATATAATTTCTTTTTTTCAGGCAGAGTCGCTTTTCTGTAGTTCCATACATTTCTACATTACTCTAGATTCATAATCATTTGGTTTTTTTTTCAGATTGCTAGATGGGTTGGAATCGTGGGTATGGTCACGCACCATTTTTTTGAGACCCCTCACTTCATCAGCTGCTAATTTTATGAATTTATAACTTTTTTATGTATTCTAGTAATGTTACTTAATAACTTATAAAAAAAAAAGGTGTGTGTGCGATTCACACACGATAGAAGTGAAACTTCAGTAAATCGACAAAAGAATGAGATGAATATATATAATAATATAAAATAGTATGTATATTTCTGTCTCATTCTTTCCTACACATTTTTGTATTTGTGTCTCTTACCTGTCGTTTTTTCCGTTGCATCCGATTTGAAATCACAACGATTCTAAAGAAGTTTCACTTCAAAATTATAGTAAAAATATTGATTACTTCAAAAATTACCTAAAATTCATGCCTCTACACCAGAATACCCCCCTTAAATTAAAAAAAAACATATTAGCAATTGTCTAAGTTTCAAACTCATATTGTTATTACCTATCTGATACATTTCTGTTAAAATGAGATAGAAGGATAGGGGGTATATTGAAAAAGACTACAAGGTGGGTGTGATGTTGAATGGATTATAGGGTAACCGATAAATAACTAAACATTATGATTTCTTACAATTACGAGAAACCTAAGTAGTGACTTGGACTTGTGACCAAGGTGTAGGCTTAACCTAACCTAACTCTAACTTATGCGCCGACATATAGATAAGGTGCTGAGCAAGAGCCCAAAGTCCACTTGAGCCGCAGCATTAATGAGAGGGGAGAGGGAGGTGGTAAGTCTGGCCTAAATGCGGCTCAACCGGATCGCGTCTATGACACTTAGCGGTCGGATTCGCGTGGTGGTGGCAGGGACAGAGGGGAATAGTATTCTAACCTGTCCCCTCACGGGTACAGGTATTGACACCTTTATTCATATCAGCTTTAAATAATAATCTGTGGTAGTAGGTATTATTAAAATAAAATGTAATGTGTAATAACAAACAAGAGATTTAACTAAAATATTAATTACTAGGGGCCCGTCCCGGCTTCGCACGGGTGGATAATTTTTTTTAACATTTTGGCTCCCGCATTCTGTCGCTCCCTCTATCGCCGCGTTACTCGCTGCGCTGCGAGGCACTCCACACCGCACCGGCGGCCCGTCTGGGATTATTTTTTATTTATCTTGATATTTTTATTTCGTAATATCTTTTGACTGGAATGTCCGATTTTAATAATTCAAAAAGTATTTTACAGGTATTGAAATAAGAAATAATTTATTTGGATAAGGATTAATACAAAGTTATAGAAAACATGGTCTGATTTTGATAGGCATTTTTATCAACTTTTAAAATGTAAAAAAGTAGTTATAGTGACGTAACTATAATAGTTGGAAATATGGTCTCGCGGAGTTTTTTGTAGATATTGATACGTTCTATAATATTGTACAACATTTCTTTGTTCTATCATCAATACTTTTTGCAGCGCATGCGATGAAAGATATTTTATGGGTAATTTTTTTGCACCTTGGGTTGGTTTTAGTGAGATTTCCTGAGGATCTCTAATGTTTTCTTTTAATAAATATAGCCTATGTTACTCAGGGATAATGTAGCTTTCTAATGGTGAAAGAATTTTTGAAATCGGTCCAGTAGTTTTTATGTTTATTCGTTACATACAAAAATACAAAAATACAAATCTTACTTCTTTATAATATTAGTATAGATTAGTTTAGACTTTAAAGTTCAATAAATAAAAAGCAGAGAACGTCTAGTTAAAACTTTAAATGCTATTTTGTTAATCACTTGAAATTTAGTTCTGTATAATGAATATAATTCTATTACGAAGCGTGGAGCTGTTAATTGCGAAACTTACTGATGTCACCGAGCTTCATCAACACAGTTCCAATTACTTCCATAATATTCCCCTAGGGAGGTTGGGAGTATAATTCTCGACATAAAATTCTTAATTCTTCTTTATTTTCTATAGACTTCTCTACATAAATACAAAAGTTTTTTTCTCCATTAACTTTCAACGGATAATCACTATAGCAGTGTTACCAACTCTTAAGAATATTTCTCCCTAAAACTTAATTAAACCTATAGCCCGTAATCACAATAATTACCTGAAACTACCCCTAAAATTCTAAATAAAATCTAAATTATAAATAATCTAAATAAAATCTAAATCCTCATAATTTGAGGAGCCGTACCTACTAAATGTCGCTAAGTTCATATTTTTTTAATACGGATAAATTTTAATATCGAAACTTGTGAAATGACAAAAAACGCCACTAAAATTTTATCCCTAAAATACCCCCAAAAAATTTCGTTTCTAAAAGTCTATTTGGAGACAAGACTTTTAAGAGCACCAGCGTGATTGAGATTGAATCAATCAAACTGACCATGTCTCGAATTAAGTGAGCAACTGTCAAAAAAATGCGTTCAAATATTATGTAGGCTTAAAAAAGGGGTTAAGGTTGAGGTTGAGGGGGTTTTTTATTTTTGATGAATTCGAACACGGGACGAGGCAGGTATCGATGATGGTGACGTCAGCAACATTTATTCATTTTGTGAGAATACTAATTTTAACAATTAATAAACACGACCTAGACATAATAGGACAGCCAAAAGTATATCTTGTCTTTGACACATAATTTTATCTCTAAATAGTGTTGCCAACAATAAACGTAAAATTACTACACCTATACAGAAGTAGGAGCTTGCTCAGCTTGAATAACTTTTAATAAAAAAATCATTACAATAAAAAATTTAATCTATAATGCATACTACAAAGTCACAAGCAGCAATTAACTCCGATTCAGAACTAGGGCGTGAATGGGCCGCAGTAGATTAGAGGCTGAATACCAAAACGCCTTTGTCTCTGCCCGTCAAGCAATGAAAAAGTCCGTTGGACGGCGCGCGGCGGGAAAAAACCTGATTTATTTTTGGACGTCCGATGTCCATCAATTTCGATTTGATTTTGTTTGTGCTATATTTATGTACTAGTCGATTCTTGTGACTTCGTCCACGTCCATGAATCGGACAAGTTAAATTAACTAGCTGCCTTTGCACAAACAATAACCGTTTATCCCACAGGAACTCTCGGCGAAATTTGTTAAAAGGTACGGGATAAATATTAATTAATTTACTTATATCTGTCAGATGAGAGAGCCGATATGAATGAAGTGATGTGATTGAATCTTTGATCTGAGATCCTACTCTAATTATAGCCCGACACGACCTTCACTATTATTCTAAACCTATCAATTCCAAAGGAACTGTGATTTTTTCGGGATAAAAAGTAGGTACCCTATTTGTTAATCTAAGTTATAAAGTTTCCGTGTACTTAATTTTATATTTTATTATTATATATTGGTTTTTGTTATCAATAACTACATTATTAGGGTACATAATGAAATGTGTATGGTAAATAGTTTTCTTAGACTGGCAACATTTTAATTGTTTGACCGTCAATTAAAGTTGACCATTAATTTCTTATTTATAAATTGTTTAATTTCCAATATTTGAAATACTAATATATTACTCTGAGATTGTAATTAATAAATTAAATAAATAATTTAGACGAATATTAAGCCGGTCAAATGATATAAATATTGTCTAATATTATAAATAGTGTAATTTAGTATTTAAGTTAGTATTAATAGCGCCACCACTTGCCTGGCTTAGTTTGTGACAGTATTTCTATAAAAGGGCAGATACGGATTGGATCTGGATATTCTAGTTTCTACTCTGTATAGTCGTTACGCTGTTGCTCCGTGACGAGGTGCTGGTGGTGATGCTGTTGGATAACCAACTGAAAATCAGTTGGGGGATACACTCCCTCCCTCTACAATACTGAGTGGTTATCCCATTGACAGACGCCGATACATCGGTATATTTAATTTAGTACTTATAATATATTGTATCTTTAGATATTAAGGTCTGTTAATAAAGCATTTCTTTCTTTCTTCCTTTCTTATATTCTTGGTTACTGTACAACCATATAAAGATAAGTTACTAATATCTTGTATAAATACTGATACTTTGCTAAATAGTATTGATGTTATATAGTAACATAAGGGGAGTTTCTTGCCAGTTCTTCTCCAAAAATTAATATTAATATTATTATATGTATGTTTATATGTAAGTACATAGTATTTATACTTGTAGTGTATGTATGTATGTATGTATATATGTAGGCATAATTTGTTTATGTATGTAGTATATGTATTAATATATATACCTGTTTATGAATGTATATTTAAGTTGAAGTGTTTGATTTGGTTATTATTTTCAATGTGTGCGCCTACCGTTTTTTTTTTTTTTAATAATGATTCCTCCACCGCAAGGTTGCCTGGAAGAGGTCGCTAGCGATAAGGCCGCCTATTGTACATATATTTCTTTTGTGGTGCAATTTTTTGGCTTACTTTTGTAATATTTGGTGTACAATAAAGTATATTTATTATTATTATTATTCCGAACTGGTGGTAGATTAATAAAGTGATTTGAAGTTGGTTTATTTGTCTTTATTTACATTGTTTTTATAACCTTATATTTCAAGAGCAGGTACCCACATATTAGCATATTTTGCTATAAATTAATTATTTTCACAGTGCACAAACAAACAGACAAAAATTAAAAATTGTTTTAATATGTTTTATTACTGATTTCGCATAATTTCCACTACTTTTTTTGCAAAAATCTCTAATGTACAGAACAGACACGGTATGTCTACGATTATTTTGGACTAGGATTATCATAACTGATATTCTCTGTCTAAATTTTATCAATTCTATTGATTTTTATTTATAGATACCTAATGAGTTGTTTTTTTTATTGTTTCCCTTTAGTAGTAATTTTTTTTTATTTACCATTAGACACGAAAAACGAACTTTCTGGCTTCGGTACAGAATCACTGATCTGAAAGTCAGTTTGATATATTGTATGATACTTAATTTCGTATTCATGTTGGTTCTTTTTTAAGGTTAGTTTGTTCGAATTTTCGATATTATCTCGAATACCGTTAGTTAGCTGAATAATTTTCTGAAGTATAATATTAATTTATTATTGTTTTGTTAAAAATATGTAAAATATCTCATTAATATAAACAAAAAATAAAACTCGTTTTTGAGGGATGACCCTTTTTTTTGTTTTCCAAAAAGCTTGACGCATTCTTAAAAATTGCATCTTTGATTTACTATTTTAAAAAACATTTTCCCCTCATCGACTTCAAAAATGATTAATATCCTATGAAATTACCCTTAAACATGGTAAATGTGATGTACAGGAATGATTGGTTGTAACCGTTGACCTAAAGAATTATGGACTCACAATCAGCGCTTTAAAATATCCAAGGTAAAAGGGTTCCAAAACGCAAATATTATCTAAAAGATAATAATATGCACTTTAGACGGAAACCGAGTAAATAATCAAATACTTTTTGCATAATTGCAGACGAGCGAGCCCTCTTTAAAATCTGGCAGAACAGTGGTTAGTTTTTTTTTTAAAGATTACTAGCAGTATGGACATTATAATAGAAATTTTTTAAATATTTTTTTCATTATTATAAAACCTTCCGTGGAGGAACATACAAAACAAAATTAGCCGAATCGGTGGAGCCATTCTCGAGTTATGCGCTTAGCAACCTTTACAAATTATTTCAATAGACGAGCAGCCTGCCCTCGCTTCGCTACGGGTATTTAAAATCATATTATAATTGATGTCCTCAATTTGTCTTTCTGTAATTGTGTAGTTTTGCACTATTTAAAAAAAGAGAGTGAGATAAAGTTATAAAAAGAAAAATGATAGAAAGAAAATGATAAGAAAAGTGACAGATAATATAAGAGAGAGGACAGAGCAAAAATAAAATTAAGTAGATAAAGGAGAGAGAGTTAATTGAAAGGAAAGGAAGAGAGTCGGAAATACTTTAATTTTCAAATCGGATTAATACCAACAAAATGGCCATATTCTATTAATTAGAATATTTATGGCAACACCACATAGCATATGTTACCCGAAAAGGATGTAGCTTACTATCGATGAAAGAACTTTCGCTTAACTGATTATGATGAAAATTGGGAGAGGATATCGACTATGTTATATTGCAAAAAAAGGACTAAAGGGGTTAAAATAGGGGATGAAGTGCATGTCGAGCTGTGCTGTGTGATCTGTCATTAAGAGTTAGTCTATATCTATACTAATATTATAAAGAAGTAAGATTTGTATTTTTGTATGTAACGAATAAACACAAAAACTACTGGACCGATTTCAAAAATTCTTTCACCATTAGAAAGCTACATTATCCCTGAGTAACATAGGCTATATTTATTACAAGAAAACATTAGAGATCCCCAGAAAATCTCACTAAAACCAACCCAAGGTGCAAAAAAAATAGCCATAAAATATCTTTCATCGCATGCGCTGCGAAAAGTATTGATGATAGAACAAAAAAATGTTCTAGAATATTATAGAACGTATAGAACGTATAATATCTACAAAAAACTCCGCCTACTACGTCACTATAACTACTTTTTTACATTTTATAAGTTGATAGAAATGCCTATCACAATCAGACCGTGTTATACCTTTGTATTAATTCTTATCTAAATAAATGATTTCGTATTCAAGACTGTTTCAATATCTGTTGATCACTTTTTTAATTATTGAAATCGGACATTTCATTCAAAAGATATTACGAATTTTACAATGTCAGTATAAATACAAAAAATACACGACGACGGGTCGGTGTGGCACCACGCAGCACAGTGAGCAACGCGGCGAGAGAGGTATCACCGATATACGGGAGAGCCAAAATGTTTAAAAAATTATCCATCCGTGAGAAATCGGGATGGGACGCTAGTGTAAAATATTACGATAAGTGATATAGCGAAGTAGTGATATGTAGCGATTAAAATGTGAAATTAAACCCTAATCATTCCATTTGTTTATTATAATAAAGAAAAATATTAGTAGAAAGAAACCAAAATAAGACATTTTGTTTAGATTAATACAAACATCCATGAAAGCGACTGAAGAAAGAACAAAATTATATATGTGTATGGGCTTTAGAACCTTCTCATGATACTTGTATGAAGATGGCGTCCATATTATGATAGGTAGATGGTCATAACAAATATTCTTCCATGTCCCCGTTGACAAAAGATAGATTAGCGAAGACACGCCGCGCCGCGTGGCTTTAATAATTCAACAGGGTCCGGATTCGCGCGCCGCCATCTTATTGGTTTGGGCATTGAAAATATTGTATTTTTATTTCCCTGACAAATGTTTGACGTGTTTGGACATACTCATTCGTTCTTTTTAAGGCATGAACTTTGCGTGATAAATAGTTTATGTAGAGTATGGAGAGTAAGTAAGAAGAGCGGGTAGGTTCATACTATTGGTTTATTAAACACTAGCGGCCCATCCCGGCTTCGCGCGGGTGGAATATTATTTTTAAAAATATATTGTCCCTCCCGCATTTCGGTGCCCCCTCTCTTGCCGCTTTACTCGCTGCGCTGCGTCGCTATACTGGCCCGTCGCGTCGTCGTGTATTTTTTGTTTATATTGATATTTTTAATTTCGTAATATCTTTTGAATGGAAAGTCCGATTTTAATAATTCAAAAAGTAATTTACAGGTATTGAAATAGTCTTGAATACGAAATAATTTATTTGGATAAGGATTAATACAAAGTTATAGAAAACATGGTCTGATTTTGATAGGCATTTTTATCAACTTTTAAAATGTAAAAAAGTAGTTATAGTGACGTAACTATAATAGTTGGACATATGGTCTTGCGGACTTTTTTGTAGATATTAATACGTTCTATAATATTGTAGAACATTTTTTTGTTCTATCATCAATACTTTTTGCAGCGCATGCGATGAAAGATATTTTATGGCAAATTTTTTGGCACCTTGGGTTGGTTTTCGTGAGATTTCCTAAGGATCTCTAATTTTTTCTTGTAATAAATATAGCCTATGTTACTCAAGGATAATGTAGCTTCCTAATGATGAAAGAATTTTTGAAATCGGTCCAGTAGTTTTTATGTTTATTCGTTACATACAAAAAAACAAAAATACAAAAATACAAATCTTACTTCTTTATAATATTAGTATAGAAAATGACACGTAGACACGTGACGATGTAGACAATATATTTTATTTAAAAAACAGCGACCAAATTTCAATAGGCAACCTGGTAGATATCTATACTCCTAATTATAAAACACAAAAATTTGGTTTTTACCAAAAAACCGATGTGCACACTAAGAAGTGATGGCCCAGTGGTTGAGACTTCAAGTCTTACTCTGGAGGTCCGAGGTTCGATCCCCCACACAGGCACACACCTCTGACTCTGAGTTCTGTGTGTTTTAAGCAATTAAATATCACTTGCTTTAGCGGTGAAGGAAAACATCGTGAGGAAACCTGCACGAGTGAGAGTTCCCTAAAGTTCTCAAAGGTGTGTGAAAAACTATGGCCTATCTCCCTCCTCATTCTGAGGAGGAGACCCGGCAGCAGCCAGCAATGGGCCATTAATGGGTTGTGATAATGATTTTTTCAAACTTTTGTTAGACCTTTGAATATAATATAGGTAATAAACAGAAATTACACTTCGCTTTGGTAAACCAAAAAGAAGGAGAAGAAAGAAGAAATTGTAAGATCGTTTGACGGTTTGATAATATTATATTCTATGGTCTAAGCCATTTTAATTGTAACATCATCTTACGACAAAGTCTCTCATTTTAATATTATAAAAAGGAAAGGTTTGTGAGGTTGTGGAAAGCCACAATATTTGTAAGTGTCATACTATAAGTATATGAACCTGATAAAATGAAAAGCCTTTTTCGTGGTAGTCGGATTTGCTGCAGTAAGTCGTTTGAAAGAAAACGTTTCTTACGAACGCTGCCTTAACGATGAGAGATATATGATTTAAGTGGCGGGTAGAGAATGGATGGAGTGCTTGTGATATATTTAATTGCTTATAGCACACATAACTGAAAAGTCAGAGGTGTGTGCCTAGGATCGAACTTGAACCTCTCTAGTAAGACATCAATGTCTTAAGCCATAAGCACAGTGGGGCTATCACTCAACATACAAATAATTTATTTAAAAAGAAGCAGTTATAATATTAACTGTACAAACTTACCTTAAAACAACCTCTTGAACATTGTGAAATATTGTACCTATGATATTTCAATTTGCTCTTCATTCTGGTTCTTTCTGTCGATTCATTATTTAACACTCATCATTGTCATAGATATCAGGATGATATGATTTTATAATTTAAGTTTTCCGAAAGACAACTAGACAGTAAAGAAAGCGTGTCATTTTACCCGATACGAAATAAACTAATAGAAACTTATCCCAAGAGTTAATTTTGACAAAAAGTTCGTGTGTGGAGGAAAATATTGGGAGCGCTCTCTAAAAGTGAGGACATCAATTAATCAAGGAACAAAAACACGGATAAATTCACACACGAACATAGTAGACCAAATCTTTTACACCCCAATAAAACAGGCAAAACAGAAAACAATGCGAGAATGAAGCCGAGGAGATTGGCGGTGACCAGTGATCCTCAAACTGATTTTTATCAACCCCTGAGCCGAAGAATTGCAACCCTTTCGACGTGAAATAAAAATGAACTAGTGGTCAGTAAAATCTTATAACTCGAAGATTATGATGAGAAGGAGGAGGAGAGGAAAACACTAAGAGGGTTGTGATATTGAATGGACTATCGGGTAAATAATCAAATAACCAGGAACTGATAAATAATCAAATATGATTGCTTGAGAAAGCTAAGCAGTGCCTTGGACTTGAGACCAAGGTGTAGGCTTAAAGACGTCTTTTATTCAAATCAAACACTTGCTTCCACTGTCCAACTTACGCGCTAACATATATATAGATTTTTATACTAATATTACAATCTCAATGTCCAAAGCCAAACGTAAGTTATATAAGGTGAGTGGTCATCGTCAGGAGCGGATTAAAATTCTTGTTGTTTTTATAAAATAATTACTTTAACCTAAAAAGGGGTGCCTAGCGCTAGTTTACGCCATAGATTCGTAATAATCTACTCTAATATACTCGTAAGTCATATTTATTAATCAAAGTGACTAAAACATAATTGGATGTTATGTTTAAGAGCCGTATATCGTTTGAGGCCCACGGATTCATGCAAACCATACTTTAATAAATTGAAAGTTCTCACCTGCCCAAGTCTATATATCTATGAAATGTTGGTTTTTATTAAAACAAATAATGAACTATTTAAATATTCACAAAATGAACGCCGGAAGAATAAACTATGTTTTTGCCGCACACAACTGCATATTTCGGCAATAGCTTTTTTAATATGGCTCCTGAAATTTATAATAAACTAGGGGCCCGTCCCGGCTTCGCGCGGGTGGAATATTATTTTTAAAAATATATTGGCCCTCCCGCATTTCGGTGCCCCCTCTCTTGCCGCGTTACTCGCTGCGCTGCGTCGCTATACTGGCCCGTCGCGTCGGCGTGTATTTTTTGTTTATATTGATATTTTTAATTTCGTAATATTTTTTGAATGGAAAGTCCGATTTTAATAATTAAAAAAGTAATTTACAGGTATTGAAATAGTCTTGAATACGAAATAATTTATTTGGATAAGGATTAATACAAAGTTATAGAAAACATGGTCTGATTTTGATAGGCATTTTTATCAACTTTTAAAATGTAAAAAAGTAGTTATAGTGACGTAACTATAATAGTTGGACATATGGTCTCGCGGACTTTTTTGTAGATATTGATACGTTCTATAATATTGTAGAACATTTTTTGTTCTATCATCAGTACTTTTTGCAGCGCATGCGATGAAAGATATTTTATGGCAAATTTTTTGGCACCTTGGGTTGGTTTTCGTGAGATTTCCTAAGGATCTCTAATGTTTTCTTGTAATAAATATAGCCTATGTTACTCAGGGATAATGTAGCTTCCTAATGGTAAAAGAATTTTTGAAATCGGTCCAGTAGTTTTTATGTTTATTCGTTACATACAAAAATACAAAAATACAAATCTTACTTCTTTATAATATTAGTATAGATATAGACTACTGGCTGACCGAAGTTTAAATTTAATGACTTTTAAGAACAAAATAAAAGAATTGCTGCTAAAAAAGAGGTACTATTCTATAAAAGATTACTTGGCAGACAAAAAATTTATAATATGAAATTGGAATTATTTTATGAAGCATTAGTATTGTTAATTAGTATTATCTCAATGTATTTCCACGTCAAATGTAACGGCAAAGCATGCGGCCAAGCTATTGAAAAGATCACTGACAAATAACCATGCTTATGGAAATAAATGATTTGATTTGGATCTCTTTTGTCTTGATTTCTTTTAAGCATTGATTATGAGTACATAGTATTATCATAGACTAACGTTTGTAATATCAAGTATGAGGGTACGAGTGACACGTTGAGTGGCTAAGTGAAAGAAGTTTGGGAACCGCAGTAAACGGTAGTTTGTAATGTGTAGCAGTCGCACCGGAGCGCGGAGTCCGGACGGAGGCACCGCGGCGCCGCCCCACACTTGCCACTCAATGGAGCGTGAACGCGTGAAGTCTGCCCCGTGCCCCGGGCCCCGTGCCCCGCGCGCCGTGCCCGTGTTTGCCTACAGTATAGAGTGATGAATATCGCCCTGTTTGCCATTCGCATCCAGATAGAATTTGTTTTCTTATTTTCTGGAACTTGGAATTACTTATCTTTGCTCCAAAAATGTTCTCGTAAATGTCTTCAATTTATTGATATTTTATACCAGTTTTTTGGAGCATAAAGGCTTGTTCGTACACAACATATTATAGACACTAAATAGTACCAACAATACTGATAACCTGTCTTCTTAGACGTGTGACCATTATTGAGGATCACATGGGTCCATTACCTAAATTAAGTAATAAAGATTATTTTTTGAGTTTAGTAAAGTTAGATGTAAGTTAAGATACAGTATTTATTGCTCTAGTACAATCACAACTTCAATACATATAGTTAGTTATTAAAAAAAGCACACATGTGTTTAGTGTGACCTAGAGCACTGTCAAAGCATAGACAATCTTCATGTTTTTAATTCAATTATATTTTTACGTGACAGATAGACATCGAATTTTATTTTGTAGAAGTTACTTTGCAGTAAATATTGTTTATTAAAATTATAACTACGAATCAATCATTTTTTTCTTTCTTACCGTAATCTTGACTGTAATACTTAAAGATACAAACACAGTGCAATTAAATTTGCCCGTGAGGGAACAAGTTAGAATACAATTCCCGTCTCCCGCTGGGAGACTATCTGAGGCAATAAACCCAGCACTCGTTGGTGGTAGGGGATCTGTTCCCTGACGGGCTTGCGAAAACCAGCATGCGAATCCGACCGGCATGTGACGCAGACACGTTCCGCATATGGTGGCCCACTTACCCCTCTCCATCCCATCCCATTAATACTGCGGTTTCAGTGGACTCTGGGCTCTTGTTCAGAGTCCACTGAAACCGTAGTATTTTTCTCTTCATTCCCTATCTGCACCCTATCCTCGAGGAGACAACGCATCGGCAAAACAAGAGATACCGTCTAGTTTTTTCGATGTCCATGGACGACGATGGACACTTTCCATCAGGTGGACCGTCTGCTCGTTTAAAAAAAAATATACTACTTACGCCATCTGTGGACGAGATGGCCTGTCTTGTCTGTTACGCAGTCACCCATAAATCTCTGAACGGATTTTGATAAAATGTGGTACAGAGATAGATTAGAGCTTGGGGAAGGACATAAGCTATGTTTTTTCGCGAAAGAAATACTTAAGAATACTTAGTAAACAAATAAGTATGCTCGTACGCCATCTATCGACGTGGGGGTGAAGTGCATGTCGAGCTGTGTGGTCGCTATGTCTTTGGGAGTTAGTCACACGTGGTGCACCCAGGCGAAACCGGGTTGACTAGTATATACATACTATGTTTAATCTCTATTAAAGCATAGTCTATACTAATATTATAAAGAGGAAAGATTTGTATTTTTGTATGTAACGAATAAACATAAAAACTACTGGACCGATTTCAAAAATTCTTTCACCATTAGAAAGCTACATTATCCCTGAGTAACATAGGCTATATTTATTACAAGAAAAAATTAGAGATCCCCAGAAATTCTCACTAAAACCAACACAAGGTGCAAAAAAATTAGTCATAAAATATCTTTCATCGCATGCGCTGCGAAAAGTATTGATAATAGAACAAAAAAATGTTTTACAATATTATAGATCTACAAAAAACTCCGCGAGACCATATGTCCAACTATTGTAGTTAAGTCACTATAACTACTTTTTTACATTTTAAAAGTTGATAAAAATGCCTATCAAAATCAGACCATGTTTTCCATTACTTTGTATTAATTCTTATCTAAATAAATTATTTCGTAATGAAGACTGTTTCAATATCTGTTAATTACTATTTGAATTAGTGAAATCGGACATTCCAGTCAAAAGATATTACGAAATAAAAATAATCCCAGACGGGCCGCCGGCGCGGTGTGCGGTGTGGAGTGTCTCGCAGCCACAGACAATTGTCTGTGCTCGCAGCGCAGCGAGTAACGCGGCGATAGAGGGAGCGACAGAATGCGGGAGCCAAAATGTTAAAAAAAAATTATCCACCCGTGCGAAGCCGGGACGGGCCCCTAGTATTTAATAAAATGGAAGTTTGGAAATCTCAATTTAGCTCCAGCTATCGCTGAAGTACAATCGACAAACTTTTGATGCTCTAGAAAAGCTATTACCCAAGAAATATATGAATCGGTAATGGCTCTTAATACGTTTGTTTACTGCACACGTAAGCGAGGGGGGAAATGTGTAATTTATTATTAGAATACTTTATCTGTAAATTGAAAACCAGTAGTGTTACAGTTTCAGATTACAATTTTTTCACAATTTTAAATATTAATGACAGAAAGGATGGGAGAAACATTTGTAAGCTACAAGGGAGCTTAACTAAAAAATACTACATTTACATACAATTTAGACGGAAGGGCGAGCAGTGTCTAGGATTTGAGACCAAGGAACAGGATTAAAAATTAAATAAACAACTAAACCATGTTGCGTAAAAATCTCCCCTCCACTATAACGACCAAAGTGGGGTCATAGGCTTGTATTGCCAATTGAATATTCAATATCTCCCAATATTATCTATATCTATACTATTATATAAAGAGGAAAGATTTGATTGTTTGTATGTTTGTTTGTTTGTTGCGAATAGGCTCGAAAAGTACTGAACCGATTTCGAAAACTATTTCACCGATAGAAAGCTACATCCTTTCCGGGTAACATAGGCTATGTGGTGTTGCCATAAATACTCTAAATAAAAATATATGGCCATTTAAGTGCCATAAGGTGGCCATTTTGTAAATTCTCAGGAACTACAAATCCGATTTAAAAATTTTTTTCACTGATAGAAAACCACACTATTCGTGAGTGACAAAGGTGATTTAGTGTTGCCATATACAATTTTTAATTAATAGAATATGGTCATTTTGTTGTTACTAATCCGATTTTTAAAGTTCTTTCACTGAGAGAAGTCTATAGTATTTCCGTCTCTCTTTCTCTTATAATACTATCATTGTCTCTCATTCTCTCTCTTTTTTCTCACTTTAATTTTTATTTTTATCTGTTCAGAATGATTAGCCTCTTTTCACTTTCTTCCTTTCAATAATTTCTCTCTTTCTCTCTCTCCTTTACCCATTCAATTTTAGTTCTGCTCTTTCCTCCCTCTTTTATCATTTGTCGCTTTTCTTTTATTTTAGTTTCTATTATTTTTCTTTTACTTTTACTTCTCTCTCTAATTTTTCAAATAATAAAAACTACACAATTATACAGTGACAATTTAAGGACATCAATTATAATATTGCTTTAAATACCCGGAGCGAAGTGAGGGCAGCCCTCTAGTTAATTAATTTAACAACGTATAATTTGTACTTCAACAATGTAGAACTGAGGAACAGTTATTTTATGAAATCAGAATTGTAAAAGAAATAAATTTATAAATACGTAATATATGGCGCAGTCGGTAGGGTATGTGGGTGGAGGTGGCGTCGGAACGAACGAAAGTAAATATTTCCTAATAACAGCTAATATTATAAGGATCACTTCACATCAGAAGCGAAAGATGAACAGTTTACAATAAACACGACGGAGCCATTTCTAATATAGTCTGTCGTGTACGTGACAGCGTTTCCGATATCCAGGGCTAATGCGACTTTCCTCCTGTTTGTCTGAACAAATATTTTATGTAATATTTATCACACGCCGCACGCCTCAAATAACCTGCGTTTTCCTGTAAGCCTCTCGTTACGAAAGCTTTATGTGCTTGGAGATATTAATAGATCTCTGCCTCTGCCTCCGGCCCTGGGAGTCTGGCCTGGAGACCTTTTGTTTACGTAATATTGTGTTGTTTGTCGTCGCTTTGTTACCCGACTACGTCGAAGCCAAAAGGAAGGGTTATGATTTTGGCAATCTATGTATGTGTCGGAAGTGTAAGTTAGCCTTGTGTTAGGTTAGGTTTATACGCGTTTAACCTTAGGTTTAAACAGAGAACCTGGGCAGTGGAGTGTTGTAATTACTTAAAGGGATCCCTTAAGCCTACGCCTTGGTCACAAGTCCAAGGCACTGCTTAGGTTCCTGTCATAATAGTTCTTGTCAGAATAGTAAGTGATAGTAATGTTGAGTTATATCCTGACCGTGTTGCGCCCGTAGCTTATATTTATAGGTCATCCAACCCTTTTAATAGCATCCAACATCTATGTATGTTTGTATGTTCCACCTTAGTGCCTAAAGTACTGAACTAATTTTCATAAATGAGGTGTCAATAGATACGTAATAATGGCGCGGGTGACATAGGCTATAAAAAATTTATGATTTTTTTTCTAACCTCAAAAAAAATTAAACTGAGATAATTAACGTGTTTGGTATTAAAAGAAACGTCCTCTAATCACACATATAAACTATGATTATATATGTGATTAGAGGAACACTACCATGAAACAGAAATAGTAGGTTTCATCCTTTTTAGACTACTTTTTTCTGTAGTCGGGGTGTAGTTATTAAATTTTATTTTTTTTAGCATTAGCCTACAATAACGTGATTGCAACCCCTCCAGTACTTTTTGGTATATACCCCTATAATATATGGTTAGAATTACTTTAACACCTTGTATCTGTGATCACGATTCCGCTACGCATAATACAGAATTGAGTCCAAAATAAATTAAGAATGTTTGAGACAGTCTCTTAATCATCATCCCTGAAACTCCCCGTCTTTCTTCTTAAATTTCATTTAAATATGTTGAATATATTGTTGTCTTCATTTTTATAAATAAAAGTATTGTAACTTTTTTATTTCCCATTTAAATAAAAAATTAATGCACTTGAACGAATTAATGTCTCGTGAAAATCAAAAAATATATTTGATTTTCGTGATTCATAAACGACGAAAATCATAACCTGTGATATTTTTATAATATGTTCAAATAGGATTGTATAATTAATAAATTAGTTTTTTTTTTACCATGTTAGTTAGGTTTAGACCTGTTATTTTTTACAATACTTTTTTATTGATATGCAAAAAAATCAAAGTCCGTTTGTGTTGTAAATTTATACTTATCTCTACTAATAATAAATGCCGTGTCTGTACATTAAAGGTATTTGAGAATAATAAGCAATATAAAAGACGCACGACATAAGTAATAGACCTTAAAAAGATCCTGATCCAGTTCCTGCAGGATTGAGAAGAATTGTTTATACAAAAACAACTAAAGAGATATATAAGTAAAATTTTCTACAAAAATAATGTGTAGCTTGATTAGTCCTTGTGGGATAAGACTAGTCTACACTAAAATTATAAAGAGGAAAGATTTGTATTTATGTATTTAACGAATAAACTTAAAAACTACTGGACCGATTTCAAAAATTCTTTTGCCGTTAGAAAGCTACATTATCCCTGAGTAACATAGGCTATATTTATTACTAGAAAAGTTAGAGATCCGCAGAAAGTCTTACTAAAACCAATCCAAGGTGTAAAAAAATTAGCCATAAAATGTGTTTCATCGCATGCGCTGCGGAAACTATTGATGATAGAATAAAAAAATGTTCTACAATATTATAGAACGTATCAATATCTACAAAAAACTTCGTGAGACCATATGTTCAACTATTGTAGTTAAGTCACTGTAACTACTTGTTACATTTTAAAAGTTGATAGAAATGCCTATCAAAATCAGACTCATATCAAAATCATACCATAACTGTTATCCAAATAAATTTCGTATTCAAGACTGTTTCAATCCCTGTAGATTACTTTTTGAATTATTTAAATCGGACATTTCATTCAAAAGATATTACGAAATTAAAAATGTCATTATAAACAAAAAAATACACGCCGACGGGCCGGTGTGTTAAATGTCTAAAGGTGTTTGTCTATTGGCTGTGCAAAGAAAAAATATGATAATATACAAACATTACAATGTTCCACAGTAACATCTAACACATACTGTTTATCAAAAAGTTTACTCACTACAAACTGTTTCTCGGCAAGTTGTACAGTTACGGAGTAGACAATGGCGGACGTCTATATACTCCCACAATAGAACGTCTTCATTGTCAGTCAACAGTCACCACCACCACCACACGCGACCGCAATAACAATTCTACACTCAATTGCTTTGATACAATGAAGATTGAAAATTATAATGAGCTTTGAAAATTATATGAAGCTTGAATTAATTTGCGACGATACTCCTGATCAGGATTATACATTATTATTGATCTTTATATAAGAATTATATACTCTGTTCTGTAAAATTATATACGAGACTGTTCCAAGGAATTTACATACTAACTGGAATGCGCACGTGCACTCAAAAACGTTCCAAAGAGTACAGCCACTATAGGGGATTGCATCTCTTTCTACTAGTATGATCATTCAAGGAATAGAGAAAAATTAAATATTGTGTTACTAATAACATCAACTTCTGTCTATTTTACTGCTTAAAATTATTTGTATGACACATTGTCACAAACACCGTAAGAAAGAGACAAAATCCCCTTTAGGCCGGTCCTGCTCGAAACGATTTTTTCGTTTTACGTGTTGCAAACAAATGTCAACTTTACGATATAAATTCCTTGTACTGTCCTCAGTCAAACAAGTAGTTATAGATAATGTTAAATGTTTGTGTTTAGTCCTTTATATACACATTTAGAATAGAATAGAATAAAACTTTATTTGTGCTGCTACTACTACTACTTACAAAAAAAAATATTACAAATATTATAATAGTGTAAAATTAAAATCAACTTATAAATATGCAACTTACATATCTAAACGTAAAAATTTGCGCAGCAGTGTGAAGCCACAAAAAGGAAAATCACTCAGCATTTGTTGGCAACCCTAAGCGTCACGTTTTCCAACGCTGGTTTTCAGTGTTTTTGTTGTTGCGTTTGCGATTAACGGTGTAAGTCTTAGGTGATAAGATGATGATAAAAGTGATAGTATGCAAATTATATATAATATGTTGTAAAATAAAAATAAATAGAACCGTATTGATATTCGTAACCTTTAGTTAAGTATTGTGCGCGAAATGAAACAGGACTCCAATAAGTAATTGTAAATCCTGAAGATGTTTTATATTTTAGTTTTAAATTATTAATGTTTTCTGGGTCTCGTAACGGCAGCGGAAGATAGTTCCCACACTTGGCCGCCGAGAATTTAAAACGAAGATGGAGTTAGCATCAGATACGACGTAGCTTTGGTTGGATACGTTCTATTAACATCGCTCGGCCACTTTATTTTGCTAAACAAGTAATATGAGACTTGGGATTTTACAACTCCAAACAACATAGAACCAAAATGTAATTGCCGTCGAAATAACATCAAAATAAAGAAATATTTAAGGGGGGCTCCCATAAAACAAACATGATTTTTTGCTAAATATTTTAAACCGGTTTTTTATTACAGATATTTTTTTTAAATAATTTAATTTCGCACATTAATGAGAATGTTGTACTGTATAATATCGTTTGTTTATTTATAATCTATAATAAATTATAATCTGTTGACAAAATTCCATTCCCGCGACATTACCGCATAGACAATAGAACATACTCATAATGTTTGAGTGTTTGAGCTCCGCGATTGAACTTGCTTTTAACCCACTTGATTTAATGAATAAAACCACCAACCACTACATTCGTGTACTGAATATGGAGCATTGTTGTCGTCTATTGTCTATTGATGAGTTCTATACATTACCCGTTTTGAAGGACATCAGTCTTCAATGTTTAATTCAGTTAAATGAGGACTATTAATATTACTACTACTAGTGGTCGAAATTCGACATCCTCAGAAATTCTTACTAAAACCAACCCAAGGTGTAAAAAAATTAGCCATAAAATGTGTTTCATCGCATGTGCTGCGAAAAGTATTGATGATAGAACAAAAAAATGTTCTAGAATATTATAGAACGTATCAATATCTACAAAAAACTCCGCGAGGCCATATGTCCAACTATTGTAGTTACGTCACTATAACTACTTTTTTACATTTTAAAAGTTGATAGATGTTTATCAAAGTCTGACCATACCTTTGTATTAATTCTTATCCAATCCGACATTCCATTCAAAAGATATTACGAAATTAAAAATGTCAATATTTTGATCCGATTTACGTGATTCTTCTTTAGTTTGGATGCGGAATATTTTTATTTGGTTTATTATTATTTGGTCCAATAAAAATTTAACATAGTTTGTCCAAGTAGTTTTCATTTTATATGAACATTTTTCCGTTCCCGTTTCATGGGAGCTATATAGTTTAAGGCGCGCGGCACCTTTCGTGGACCCATAGTTACTTAAAATAAAATTAGTATTTAATATATGACAGTAAAAAGCAACGAAATGTTACAGTCTACCTGATGTATTCTAGGAAAATCCTACTGTACAACAGACATATTTTAATTCCCTGGTTTTATTTAATCGAAAATGCAAAGGTATTACACAGTACAGCCTTGTCATAGAGATAAGAAAATGTGTGTAATGGTAACGTACATTGGACATATTTTAATTATCTGTTTTTATTTAATCGAAAAGGCAAAGGTATTACATCGGACAGCCTTGTCATAGAGATAAGAAAATGTGTGTAATGGTAACGTACATTGGACATATTTTAATTATCTGTTTTTATTTAATCGAAAAGGCAAAGGTATTACATCGGACAGCCTTGTCATAGAGATAAGAAAATGTGTGTAATGGTAACGTACATTGGACATATTTTAATTATCTGTTTTTATTTAATCGAAAAGGCAAAGGTATTACATCGGACAGCCTTGTCATAGAGATAAGAAAATGTGTGTAATGGTAACGTACATTGGACATATTTTAATTATCTGTTTTTATTTAATCGAAAAGGCAAAGGTATTACATCGGACAGCCTTGTCATAGAGATAAGAAAATGTGTGTAATGGTAACGTACATTGGACATATTTTAATTATCTGTTTTTATTTAATCGAAAAGGCAAAGGTATTACATCGGACAGCCTTGTCATAGTGATAAGAAAATGTGTGTAATGGTAACATACATTGGACACATTTTATTTCTCTGTTTTTATGTAATCGAAAACCCAAAGGTATTACACCGTACAGCCTTGTCATAGTGATAAGAAAATGTGTGTAATGGTAACGTACATTGGACATATTTTAATTATCTGTTTTTATTTAATCGAAAAGGCAAAGGTATTACACCGTACAGCCTTGTCATAGTGATAAGAAAATGTGTGTAATGGTAACGTACATTGGACATATTTTAATTATCTGTTTTTATTTAATCGAAAAGGCAAAGGTATTACACCGTACAGCCTTGTCATAGTGATAAGAAAATGTGTGTAATGGTAACGTACATTGGACATATTTTAATTATCTGTTTTTATTTAATCGAAAAGGCAAAGGTATTACATCGGACAGCCTTGTCATAGTGATAAGAAAATGTGTGTAATGGTAACGTACATTGGACATATTTTAATTATCTGTTTTTATTTAATCGAAAAGGCAAAGGTATTACACAGTACAGCCTTGTCATAGAGATAAGAAAATGTGTGTAATGGTAACGTACATTGGACATATTTTAATTATCTGTTTTTATTTAATCGAAAAGGCAAAGGTATTACATCGGACAGCCTTGTCATAGAGATAAGAAAATGTGTGTAATGGTAACGTACATTGGACATATTTTAATTATCTGTTTTTATTTAATCGAAAAGGCAAAGGTATTACATCGGACAGCCTTGTCATAGAGATAAGAAAATGTGTGTAATGGTAACGTACATTGGACATATTTTAATTATCTGTTTTTATTTAATCGAAAAGGCAAAGGTATTACATCGGACAGCCTTGTCATAGAGATAAGAAAATGTGTGTAATGGTAACGTACATTGGACATATTTTAATTATCTGTTTTTATTTAATCGAAAAGGCAAAGGTATTACATCGGACAGCCTTGTCATAGTGATAAGAAAATGTGTGTAATGGTAACGTACATTGGACATATTTTAATTATCTGTTTTTATTTAATCGAAAAGGCAAAGGTATTACACCGTACAGCCTTGTCATAGTGATAAGAAAATGTGTGTAATGGTAACGTACATTGGACACATTTTATTTCTCTGTTTTTATGTAATCGAAAACCCAAAGGTATTACACCGTACAGCCTTGTCATAGTGATAAGAAAATGTGTGTAATGGTAACGTACATTGGACATATTTTAATTATCTGTTTTTATTTAATCGAAAAGGCAAAGGTATTACACCGTACAGCCTTGTCATAGTGATAAGAAAATGTGTGTAATGGTAACGTACATTGGACATATTTTAATTATCTGTTTTTATTTAATCGAAAAGGCAAAGGTATTACACCGTACAGCCTTGTCATAGTGATAAGAAAATGTGTGTAATGGTAACGTACATTGGACATATTTTAATTATCTGTTTTTATTTAATCGAAAAGGCAAAGGTATTACATCGGACAGCCTTGTCATAGTGATAAGAAAATGTGTGTAATGGTAACGTACATTGGACATATTTTAATTATCTGTTTTTATTTAATCGAAAAGGCAAAGGTATTACACCGTACAGCCTTGTCATAGTGATAAGAAAATGTGTGTAATGGTAACGTACATTGGACATATTTTAATTATCTGTTTTTATTTAATCGAAAAGGCAAAGGTATTACATCGGACAGCCTTGTCATAGAGATAAGAAAATGTGTGTAATGGTAACGTACATTGGACATATTTTAATTATCTGTTTTTATTTAATCGAAAAGGCAAAGGTATTACATCGGACAGCCTTGTCATAGTGATAAGAAAATGTGTGTAATGGTAACGTACATTGGACATATTTTAATTATCTGTTTTTATTTAATCGAAAAGGCAAAGGTATTACACCGTACAGCCTTGTCATAGTGATAAGAAAATGTGTGTAATGGTAACGTACATTGGACATATTTTAATTATCTGTTTTTATTTAATCGAAAAGGCAAAGGTATTACATCGGACAGCCTTGTCATAGAGATAAGAAAATGTGTGTAATGGTAACGTACATTGGACATATTTTAATTATGTTTTTATTTAATCGAAAAGGCAAAGGTATTACACCGTACAGCCTTGTCATAGAGATAAGAAAATGTGTGTAATGGTAACGTACATTGGACATATTTTAATTCCCGGGTTTTATTGAATCGAAAAGGCAAAAGTATTACACCGTACAGCCTTGTCATAGAGATAAGAAAATGTGTGTAATGCTAACGTACATTGGACATATTTTAATTATGTTTTTATTTAATCGAAAAGGCAAAGGTATTACACCGTACAGCCTTGTCATAGAGATAAGAAAATGTGTGTAATGCTAACGTACATTGGACATATTTTAATTCCCTGGTTTTATTGAATCGAAAAGGCAAAGGTATTACACCGTACAGCTTTGTCGTAGAGATAAGAAAATGTGTGTAATGCTAACGTACATTGGACATATTTTAATTATGTTTTTATTTAATCGAAAAGGCAAAGGTATTACACCGTACAGCCTTGTCATAGAGATAAGAAAATGTGTGTAATGCTAACGTACATTGGACATATTTTAATTCCCTGGTTTTATTGAATCGAAAAGGCAAAGGTATTACACCGTACAGCTTTGTCGTAGAGATAAGAAAATGTGTGTAATGGTAACGTACATTGGACATATTTTAATTATCTGTTTTTATTTAATCGAAAAGGCAAAGGTATTACACCGTACAGCCTTGTCATAGTGATAAGAAAATGTGTGTAATGGTAACGTACATTGGACATATTTTAATTATCTGTTTTTATTTAATCGAAAAGGCAAAGGTATTACATCGGACAGCCTTGTCATAGAGATAAGAAAATGTGTGTAATGGTAACGTACATTGGACATATTTTAATTATGTTTTTATTTAATCGAAAAGGCAAAGGTATTACACCGTACAGCCTTGTCATAGAGATAAGAAAATGTGTGTAATGGTAACGTACATTGGACATATTTTAATTCCCGGGTTTTATTGAATCGAAAAGGCAAAAGTATTACACCGTACAGCCTTGTCATAGAGATAAGAAAATGTGTGTAATGCTAACGTACATTGGACATATTTTAATTATGTTTTTATTTAATCGAAAAGGCAAAGGTATTACACCGTACAGCCTTGTCATAGAGATAAGAAAATGTGTGTAATGCTAACGTACATTGGACATATTTTAATTCCCTGGTTTTATTGAATCGAAAAGGCAAAGGTATTACACCGTACAGCTTTGTCGTAGAGATAAGAAAATGTGTGTAATGCTAACGTACATTGGACATATTTTAATTATGTTTTTATTTAATCGAAAAGGCAAAGGTATTACACCGTACAGCCTTGTCATAGAGATAAGAAAATGTGTGTAATGCTAACGTACATTGGACATATTTTAATTCCCTGGTTTTATTGAATCGAAAAGGCAAAGGTATTACACCGTACAGCTTTGTCGTAGAGATAAGAAAATGTGTGTAATGCTAACGTACATTGGACATATTTTAATTATGTTTTTATTTAATCGAAAAGGCAAAGGTATTACACGGTACAGCCTTATAAATAGTTTCAGCTGCTTTTAAATATACCTAAAAATAAATTTAGTATTAGAAAACCATATTTATTTGGAGGATAGTCCTTACTTTAAGGTATTTCTATCCTAACAGACTAACAGTACGCCGGCTTGACTAGAATATCTTCCTAGGGGTTATATCTACTTTAGACGCAAACCAACAGTATTCAACATGACAACCCATTAATGGCCCACGACTGGGCGGGGTCTCAACGCCCTAAACGCTCATTTAGCCGTTCCACTTGACGATCGCGGGCGTTGTGGTCGCGGCGAAAACTTCATTAATGACGTCATGACTTGTGCTCACTCGAAGCCCACTGTCAAATCGTGGGTCGTTGTGAGCGTTGCAAATTAGTGATCTGTGGTTGCAAAATTGGCGGCATTTTTAAAACATCAAAAATGGCGACAATGTAAATAACTTTATTTGATACGGATAGAGATTTATTAGTGAACGTGAATTTTTCTGCAGCGCATATTTATATAAAATTAATTTTAGTTTCAATTAAATTAAAAATATAAAAATATCAATCAATAAATAATGTGTATATAAAATATATAAGCGTCTCTCATTAGCACAGAATATAAATGACTCGTTACTAAAATATAAATTACGTTATTTGATATGTCGACTCTAATTGCACTCTAAAAAGATTCTTATCACTTAATTTTTTTTCCTCTGTTTTCATTCCAAAAAGAAAAAAGCAAAGGTATTAAACCGTACAGCCTTGTCTTTTGTAGTTTTATAATTCAGTCATAGTCTGTTATATAAAAGCATATATTATGTTTTAAAACTATTCAACAAATCTTTAGTAATGCGCAGGATGTCACTTGATAACTTGTGTGAGAGAGAGAGAGAAGAGACGAATCCGAGCCGCATGTGGGCAAGATTTACCACTCCTCTCCCATCTCATTAATGCTGTGGATCTAGTGGATGCTGGGCTCCGCCTTTCTTTTGCTTGCTTTTTTTTTCTCGACTTCCCCTCCCCATACTATCCTCGAGGCTCACGAGGATGCAACGCATTGACAAAACAAGGGTATCTTTTGTTTGCTGAAGTCCATGTGCTATTCTGGCCACTTACCATCAGGTGGACCATCTGCTCGTTTGCATCATAAAATCCACCATAAAAAAATATTACCACAGATCAACTCAACACCTAAGAACGCTACAGAGTAATATATATTAGTCCGTGGAAGATAAATAGTTTATAAAAATTAATAAAACTGGGAAATACTGAACCTTCCAATAAAACAAAATAAACAGATCAACAGAGTATAATTTATTCGATTTAATTACAATAAAATTTCGAAAAATATACTTTTGTACACAACAGCATCATATAATGAGATGGCCACAACGCTTAGACCCTTGTCCTAATATTAGGCAGAGGCTAATCCTATTACAATTTAAGAATTTACACACTTATAGGTACGTTAAAAATAAATTAACAGCAATAGAGACTCTAGCTATCTCACTCTTAACACAAAACAACACTACTACAGGTATAGCTGCCGGCACGTAAGTATAGGTTTGACCTTAAATGCGCAGAGGTCACTATCGTCACGGATGTAACGCAGCACGCTCACAATGCACAACTTTCCCCCACTATTTATTCCCAGACCTAAACTTAGCTGCCGGCTACTATAATTTACATTTGAAATATTGGCATACATGTTTTTCGGACACTTGTCACAATTTTATATAATTAAAGAGAGGAAGAATTGCTATGACGTCACTTTTAATCAAAAAAATCAAAGAATCGATTTTAATTAAACCACAGAATCGATTCATTAAATTCGGGTATTTAACTACAGCAGCGCCATCTACTTTTCATAAATTCTAATAGACATTAAAATAACTCCATAAACATTGTGAACGCGCCTATACTTTCGTCTTCACACAACCATAGACAATATAAAGGCGTCATATGTTTCATATCAGTAATCAGATTTCTACGTATTATTTTAATTGTACAGGTTTAATATTGCACATATTTAAAATCGCTCAAGGATGCTCGGAATTTGTGGCCAAATATAACCCATATAACAATAAAAATAAAGCTCAAAACGATTTATCCAGTAACAACTAATATACAGCGTGTTCCTATTAATAACTTTTGTAAATAAATTTTCAAATCACATCAGAGGTCAATTACTTGAATGACCTTAAAGAGTTTTTAATGCCAAATGACACTTTCCAGTAATATTAAATTTTTCTGTATTTATTTATAAAAATACTAGTGCAAAAATGTATTTGTGCTGGAATCTAAATTCGTTTATCTACTTATTTATATTATTTGGCTATTATTTGCACTAAATTATCTACTTGGCAAGTTTATACAATCTATAAACAATTGATGAAGGGATTTCTGGTAATTTTACCCCGTAATGTAATCTATATTGTGATCATCACAGATATACGAAACGTTGCAGCCATATTGGTAATTATCTACGATATGTTGTAATGCCCTAAGACTTTTCATTACCTTCCTTCTTACCTCCCTGTATATAATAATAATTAATAAACCGGCCACCCTGAGTAATTTGTGCACAAACGTTGGTTAAGTGGCACGCGAAGAGGAGCATGTTTCTAGGTTGTACTTTCCAGGCGAATCTCATGAACATCATTGAGTATAGTGAGAGAGCTGAAACAATAATATGATTATTGGAGACATTTTCCATATTCCTTCCGAAGAAAACATCCTTAAAATTACTATGACATACACATGTCGGGGATTTTAAACGATGAGAAGGGAATGGAAGGAGGAACATGGGGAACATTGGGGAACACTAAAAAGGGGTGATGGTATTGAATGGAATATTGGGTAAACGCAACGTAGACACTCCCACTGAACCGATAAATGATCAAATATGATCTCTAACAATTACGAGAGAAACCTAAGCAGTGCCTTAGACTTGTGACCAAGGTGTAGGCTTAAGGAATTCCTTTAAATGATCATATCACATAAACCTAACCGAACACAAGGCTAACCTAACCTAACATTGTGTTTACTTAACTACGTGGCAATTACATTGTAAGGACTCACGTGACCTTGGAGAGCACTTCCAAACTACACTGCACTTGACACTATCACTATCACTAGCACTACTTAGATAATGTTCACTTCTTGAGAGACCGCGCACAACTAAGACTTCAGTCAGACTGTCGATGGCATATAAAGGGTCGAGACTATCAAAACAACGGAAGTGACTACTACCCCACTCCAACGCCATAGACAGCGATGACGATTCGATTAATCGATAATCTTTTACTTATTCTCCGACATACATAAACCATCTATGACGACAAAAAGCAACACAAGCAACTAGCCGACCCACTCTCACAGATGGAAAGCGACATTTATACTATGTAGTGATAGTCTACTATATCTCTTATCGTTAAGGCAGCGTTCGTAACAAACGTTTTCTTTCGACCGTTTCTTCTCCGACTTACTGCAACAAATCCGACTAGCACGAAAAAGTCTTTACATTTTTCAGGTTAATATATAGCCTGTGACACTCACAAATAATGTGGCCTTCTATTGGTAAAAGAATTTTTATAAAAAAGTGGTCTAAAAAGGACGAAACAAGAAAATAATTCAGATAGAGACACAGAAATGTATAGGTATAAAAGTGGTCAAGGTAGAACCGTGGTCGCACTCATGTATGATGTGGAGATGTTCCTCTAATCATATTAATAATTATAGTAGGTGTAATGTGCTCGCCAAGACCTTTCTTTTGATACCAAACACGTGATAATTAGCTCAGTTTAATTCTTTTCGAGGTTAGAATCTGAGGTATAATTTCCTTTATAAAAAAAATCATAAAATATTATAGCCTATGTCACCCGCGCCATTATTACGAATCTATTGACACCTCATTCATGAAAATTGGTTCAATAGTTTAGGCGCTAGAGTGGAACATACATACATAGACTGCCAAAATTATAACCCTTCCTTTTGGCTTCGCCGTAGTCGGGTAAAAATCGGTTCAGTAGATTCAGAGATTACCCCCTCAAACTTTTGAGTATGGTTCCAGAATTTTTTTTTCTTTATTGAATCACCCTAATATATAACACACGATTTTATAACCAAGTATATAAAGATAAAAGATTTTATATGATTGTAAAACGTTATCAAAGGCAATCTTAAAAATCTTGTTTTATCAAATTGTAGCCGTTTGCAAGGTTTACAGAGATTAAGTTTAAATGGTTGTTAACAGACATATTGTTATTTTTTATTGGGCAAGAAGATAAAGCGTCTCAAACCTACATTTGAAAAAGCTATTTCACACAATTTATGATTAATTAATCGTTAAACATTAGTAGCCCACTGTTGAGCCGAATCTCCTCCTCAGAGTGAGGAGGGTGTTAGGCCATAGTCTACCACGCTGACCCAGTGGGGGGTGGCAGACTACACACACCGATAGAGAACACGGAGAACTCTCAGGAGTGCAGGTTTCCTCACGATCTTTCCTTCACCGTTAAAGCAATGATGTTTAATTGCTTAAAACACACATAACTCAGAAAAGTCAGAGGTGTCTGCCTGTGTGGGGGATCGAACTCGGACCTCCCGAGTCCAAAGATTTTGGATTGAGATTGATTAGTAATTGCCGGCGTTAACCACTAGTCTACGACTGCATATTATTTCAATATTCAAATTAGTTATAAGTTAACAAGTTTTTAGTTAAATTAAATTATGATAAATGGAATCTCAATTTTATTTTTTATGGTAGAACCCACAATATTTACCCCTAATCCATTTCATACACACTCTGTGCATTTTGCGCTTTGCAACATAAATTAATTTATATTTAATATATCTTATATTTATAATTTATATGAGACTATTTTTTTCTGTCTCACAAAAAAAAATCCTGAAAATTTGAGCTCTTAATTTCAAAGGGCTCAAATTGTCACTTTTTTTAGGGATTTCCAACAAAATTTCGATGTGGAAGTAAAATGAAAAAACATAGTCAATAAAAAGTACCCTACTGTACATATTAACATTTATGAAATTATTTAGAATTTATTTCTTTTAAAAATGTACATGGAAACCTAATATTGTTTAACGAAACAATTCTTAAACATCCTGTATCTTCAATATTGCTCACAATCATTCATTGTCATGGAAAAATTATATTACGAGCTGCACTTAAACAATAGACAATAAAATATCTATTAGTTATGGTATGATTACATAATGCTTATTTTGTCAAAAGCGATATAAATTCGCAAAAAAATAGCAAAACTACTTATTTTTAGCACGCTGCCATTATTTAAAGGAATTAATATAAATTTACGATTACACTAAAACTGTCATCTTTTCCCTCCAAAAAAGTTGCAATTTGAATAGGCTGAAATGAGCATATGCAAAAAATAATTTGCTTAAATTTTTTTGAGACTCGATAGACCACCAAAATGTGTTGGCAACGATTTTTTTAACCCATAAATAATTTAATTAAGAGTGATTATTGGTTCTTATCAAACACAACCTTCACACACATTTCTGGAGAAAACACAGCCTTACTTTAAACAATAATTTATAGCAGATTTTCAGACAGCATAGCATTTGTGAATTATTTTACTAATAAGTGAATTATTTAACTACTACTAATATAATTTAAATTACAAGCCATTTTAAAAACTACTACTACTATTTAAGTACAAATTGAGTTAAATGTTAGAAAAACATTTTAATTTAATTTGTGTAAATTAATGGATAATGTTGATAATGAAGGTTATTTGAGTACAAAATTTGATTCAATTTAAGTTCGATCCCCCACACACCTCTTTTCTGAGTTATTAAACACACACGTTTAAGCAATTAAATATCACTTGCTTTAGCGGTGAAGGAAAACATCGTGAGGAAACCAGCACTCCTGAGAATACTCCATGTTCTCAAAGGTGTGTGAAGTCTGCCAACCCTCACTGGGCCAGCGTGGTGGACTATGGCCATACACCCTCTTTATTCTGAGGTGAACCCTGCTCAGCAGTTGGCCATTAAGTGGCTATGATGATGATGATGAAATGTAACAAACAAATATTAGGCAACACTGCAATAATATTAGAGCTGTGGCAATCCGTATGTATTCGGTACTGACTACTGAGTAACGAGTACTAGACTCCAATGAAAGTAACGAAACGTTACTCACGAATAGATGTCGTTACTCGTATCTTCGCACTGACGAGTGACGACGTTTGATTGCTAAATGTAAAGAACAATGTTTGTTTACTTATGGTACAAATACCTACTTATAAACAAGTAATGTGACCGGTTAACATATGTATTTTAATAATTATACAGTAAAAGGCATAGGTATACAAATTGTTTAAACAAATTTTATATTGTTGTCAATTATTTGACTATAAATATCCATTTTTGTTTTTTAATTTAGTCGATGTGTGCTGAATCTACATCTACTGCAGTCTACATATTGTAACGGGTAAAATACAGTAAATCTATTGTAAATTCAGTACATCCTTGAGATATTTAATTCAGGAAAGCTTCTTGTAATTTTACCTTATTATTAAAAACAATAAATGTAATATTACTTATACACAAGTCTAGTTCAATATAAAGTTAAATAGCGCTATACTTTAGTCTTATCTAAACTAACATTATAAAACGGTAATATGTTGGTGAGCTAGGGGTTCATCTCTGGATCTACTGAACCGATTTTCAAAATTCTTTTACCAATAAAAAATACAATATTTGTGAGTGTCAAAGGCTATATATCAACCGACAAATGAAAAGACTTTTTCGTGATAGTCGGAGTTGCTGCAGTAAGTCGCAGAAAACGTTTCTTACGAATGCTTGCTGCCTGAGTTCCGAAGAAAAGTAGTGCTTGATATTTCCTACGAAATAATCAGCGACAGCATATGTCTATTTTTATAATTAAGTCACAAAAAGTAGTTTTTTCATCATTAGGCAATACATATTACCAACGATTGCAAATTCTAATTGTCTCAAGTGCTTAAAACAAAAGACTTTTCCCTTTTACTGCATTTAATCTCCTCATCTCAGCGAAGCGAGCGCGCGTCTCGTGACGATGATGAGATGCCTAATGTTAGTATCAAAAAGTAACGATGCGATAGTAACTGGTTCTAACTGGTAAAGTACCGAATACATACGGGCACCCTATTTTTCGTTACTTTTACAGCTTTAAATAATATAAACTAGTTTAAACTGGCTCAAATATGTTATGTTAAATACAATTAAAAACAAAAATGTTTGCCTCTATACCGTTATCACTGATAAGAGCTACTTCTGTATATGATAAGGAATTGTAAATCTTTTCAAGTGCCTATAAACATCTCAATAAAGAAATAAATGATTTCCACAACTTACAGATAATATAATTCTATAACCAAATATCATTTCACTCTATCTTATGTAAGCAGATTTTTTGCAATTATCAAGACCCTATGTTAGCAAAGCCCTCTCCCCTCCCACCGTGCTTAAGTAAACATTGATTCATACATATTTTCCTCTTTTCGTTTCGTTTCGAGTTTCGATGTGTATTTACTTTTTTATCTCTGATGTAATCACCATGCAGACCCGACTATTCATGACAACAAACCATAAGAGTATCTCTTGTTTTGTCGATATCCATGGGCGATGATGGCCACTTACCATCAGGACCATCTGCTCGTTTGCACCTTATCTACTATAAAAAAAAAATTAAGCATAGAAAGAAAAATATGTTAAATGTTGTGTTATGTTAAATAAAGATATATAGGTGCTTACGATAACAAGCAAACATTTTTTATCATTTCCCCGCAGAAAATCTGAATTTTTCTTGGATAAAAAGTAGCCTATATGTTAATCCAATATAAAAAGTATTTGTGTGCCAAATATCATCGCAATCTGTTCAGCTGTTTTCTCGGGATTGAGTAACAAACATCCAAACTTGTAAGGTAAGATAGTAATATAGAGAGAGAATAATGTATTCTTTAATACATAGTGCCGTCATCCATGGTACACATTGTTAAATGATTATTATTTATTAATAGAATTAGTTGTTTACCATACTATATTATTACATCTTACTAATATTATGAACCAGCTGATCCGACGAACTTCGTACCAGTCACAGATTAGCTGAACTGGTGACAACCAATGTATATCTCAATACTTTCTCATTACTCACATTATTCTAATTTTTTTAAATATAAAATACATCACTATCCGAATATTGTGGAAATATCTTGTCAATTAGAAACCTTTAATTTTAGGGGAGAGTTTACCATATAGACGGGATGAATATTAAATATTTGACAGTTGATAAACCCATTTTGTATGGGAAAATGTTTTTTCTTTTATTTTTTTTTTTTTTATAATAGATAAGGTGCAAACGAGCAGATGGTCCACCTGATGGTAAGTGGCAACCATCGCCCATGGCCATCGACAAAACAAGAAACACTCTCTCGGTTTGGTCGATGCGTTGCATCCCCGAAGATGGAGTGGGGAGGGGGACTGAAGAAGAAAAATGATGCGGATTCAGCGGACCCTAGGCAAGAGCCCAGAGTCCACTAGATTCACAGCATTAATGGGATAGGAGAGGGAGGGGGTAAGTCTGGCCCACATGCGGCTCATCCGGAACGCGTCTATGACACTTGGCGATCGGATTCGCATGCTCAGTCAGGAAACAGATCCCCTACCACCAAGGGGGTGCTGGGTTACTCGGCTCTTACTAGATGCTCTCCCAGCTGCAGAGGGGAATAGTATTCTAACCCGTCCCCTCACGGGTAGAATTTTAACTTAAATTTTTCAATTTTATTTAATGTTTTCGTAAATTTTCCAATGTTTTAATAGTTTTTCTGCTAATCTGGATGGAGACAAATACAAAACATGTAAAAAACCATGAAAATCAGTCCAGCTGTTATCGATTTATAAGTATTCTATCAAACCTGACTTTGTTTTATATATATAGATGTTAAGTTTGTTACTCAATGACATAAACACAGCTGAATGGAATTCAATAAAATTTGGCACACAGATTCTTAATAGACATGATTACCACATAGGCTACTTTTTATCCTGGAAGAATTAATCATTCCTGTGGGATACAGAATTATTTGTTATATCTAAGGATAATTGATAAATTGTACTCTGAATCATCTTATACATTAATCTCTTATTTTACACAAGCTCAATTTTATACAAAAAAATAAAAAATATATGTGAAGGAAGGAATCCAGATAAGAAAGAAAGAATGAGAAATTTTTGAATTTTCATCCCATTATAAATATTTTAAAAATGCACTTCTTACCAAATGTCATTTTGCCACTAATAAAGCTAGGGTCCTTCCTTGTGTCTGCAATTGCTGCTAGTGGTATTCCCCAATTCGCTACAGGACCCCAAAAATGGGTGCTGAAATTTTATTAAACATTTTTTACAATTTATATACTAATTTCAAGATTTAGTGTAAATTTACTGACTAAACAAAGTAATTTCAAGATAAGATAAAAGATACTTTACCTCATCAAATATTCTCTAAATTCTTTGCTTTTCAGCTGATTTAATAATTTCCTTGCCATTCCACTCATCTTGCTGGAATTCAAATATTTAAAATTAAAACTTTATTATTTCGGTTATTGACATTGTGTAAGTGTAGGTAATTCTGTCTTTAGTTGTCACTGTGTAGGATCTAACTTTTGGGATTTTTGAGTTGAGCGTTAGGCAGAAATATTTTTGAGTTGCTAACATTTGCGGCGGCTCTCTAATTAATTCATAAACAAGTTTTAAAAAACATTACGACGCAAGTGTAGGTATGATAATCTAAATTTAAATTTCCCTGCGATACTTTTTTTCAACTAATTTCGTTACTGTTCGCTAAATACTCTAAAAGCACATAGGTTATGTAACACGATCATAAAAAGATTATATCACATATGCTACATTTTAAATTATTTTGAACTCATACATTTTAATTTGCACTCAATTACGTGTTCACTTTTACAATACATGTCAAGGATACGACCTCTGACATTATTTTTTTTAATTGAAAAGTCATATCGAAATGTTTTGTTTTACCTTAATGTTCCTTTTTATTTATAAAAATCTTATATTTAATTATTTATTTTCCAATAAATTGGTGCTACTCTTACAAAAATTTTAGAGCACTAAACAATTGTCACTTGATACTTGACAATGTCAATGTCACTAACAAAAATTGATAACTGTGTTGCCAACTTATCAAGTAGCCAAGAATCTTTTCAAATTAAAAAAAAATGAAATTGCTGAAATAAAATAAAAATAACTGTTTAACATTTTAACAAATATATTTGGATAAAAATAAGAAAAAACAATAATTACTTATTATTATATTAATTATTTCAAACATAACATAATATGAAAAAATAGCGTGGAATGAGTTAGATAACTTTGTAAAAAACTAAAAATACGATGAAAAGTAACAAGAAAAAAATTGTTAAGTAATCTAGCTACTATTTTTTTTTTATAAAAAATCTATGTGTATTTATAATTATGAATAAATAAAGTTATCAGATAAAACCTTGGCTTAAACATGTAAAAAAAATATTTCTTGACAATATTGACTTTTCGAAAAATGTTTGTAATCTACAAACTGCCAAAAACCTATCAATCTCAGAATGTCTTGTAATTAAATCAAAAATCATTCTTTAATAGATGAATAAAAATTAAAAAAATAATAAAAATGTCGCCACTCAAATCAACATGAATTGGATCCGCACTCTAGTTCTGATATATATAATTGTTTACATCACTTTGTATCTTGCTTTAGTTGGCGTCTTAGTTTACATTCGGAACATTATTATAGTGGAACACAAGTAAGTTAACAGTTACATTTTTTCTCATCCTTGATTTTTAGCTGATTAGGGATACCTTGGTATTTGCAAAACATACGTAAAATATCAAAAACATCGACATCGTTATAACTTATAGCCAGCACAGACAGTCCGATCTGGTTGGGATATGGCCATGAACGAGGACAGGCCTCTACTCCTGTACTGCTAACTCGAATTCCTAGATCTATTCTTCGATATATACAAATCTTTATTAATTAATATTAGTATATATATATATTACCTGAAGAAATAATAAAACTAGTTCTGAGTACCAAAAATAATTCAAATAAGACATCTGATTTCAGTTGCCATCGTATTTTAAACCAGTGATCTAATCCTCTTTGAAATAATTTGCAACATTTTATCTAAAAATAACTTTTTTTAAAAATCACCACAACAACAAACACTCAGTGTATTTGCGCATTTATTTAGTGTTTCGGACTTCGGTATAGTAGTTAAAAACATATTCAAAATTATAATTTTGAAATGAATGAAGTTGTTTTTTATTATAGCACAAGTGACAGAACATGGCAGGGCATTTTAAATAAAATTGTTATAAACTATTCATTTAATAAATATTCGTTTTAACAGTATACCAGAAGATATGTACGTGCAGGATGGATAAATAAAACAAATGTTCAATTCACGTGGGATATAATTATAAAACTACGAAAAAGGCACTGAAAATGGACGGAATGGAGCACTGAGATATCGCTCGCTTACATCTATAGTAAAATACATATAATTGTAAAAGCAGAAAATGAGAATCAAGTTTACATAGCTTTCAAGATTAATAACCAATATTAACCTGAAATCTTTGTATTATGAATAGAATAGAGATTCCAAACTCAAATTTGTGTATAAAACTTCAAATTTGGAATATACTTTCTATTTTAAATCTAAAGGTTTTTTGATCACATGTTGAAAATAGATTCTAAATTCAAATTTCTGTGATTAAAATTCAAATTTTGAATATATTTTTTATCATAAATCTGAGTTATTTGATCACAGACTGAAAATAGATTCTAAATTCAAGTTTTTGTAAATAAAATTAAAAAATTGTAAAAAAAAAAGTGATATAAAACTAAAATTTCTACCTTATGTTCATATAAAAGAAGTTCAGTACATTAATATTCATATACAATTAAATCATTGTGCACTAAATAAAAAAAAGAATATAAAAAAAAAATCATCCTTAGAAAAAAAGTAAATAAAAATATTTTTGTCATATTATAATACTCACTCCCCCTTATAAGTTATAACCCATGATCTATTTGCTTCTTTACTGCCCCTTTAGGCCACGTTTCCACCAGACATGAGCAAGAATGTGTAGCGAGAGATGTGTGTTAAGAACCAATAGAATTGCTTCATTTGACACATTCAGAAGGGTCATCTCTGGTCAAAACGCAGCTGTTAGGTCATCCTAATTATAATTAATATTATTAAAAAAAAATATAGCTGCATCTAATGTCATTTGTACCGATTAGGTATAAACAATAATGAATTACAAATGCATTAATTCTTCTTAACCGACAACATTTCATATGTTCAAAATAAAAACGGACACATATTTTTTATCTTTTCAATTTTGATATTTAATCCATTCTAAAAAGACATAAACGCCAAATGACGTCATATCCGGTAGAGTACAGATATATCTTTGCTTTAACAAATAATACTAATAATAGAATTTATCATCACATATGTTTTAGTTTTAATTTTTTTTCTCTGCAGCGAATGAACAAAAAAGATAAAAGGTTTTTTTTAAATCTTGTCAATTGTTAAGGTTTTATAGAAAAATGACCTTATAAAGCTGCTTTTTGAGATGCCTGATATATGTAATTTATATTTAAAAACTACTTATACAAAGTTGTTATTGCGAGAGCAATGGGACGGATGTATAGAGATTCATTTACAGTCTAACCGGCCGAAATCAATAATCAATCTCAATCCAAAATATTTTAGATTAAGATTAATTATTAAATTTCAGTGGTAATTAAATAATAGTTAACTCATACAATACAAGAACATATAATTGTATAAATGTATAAAAACTAAAAAGTTGCGCTACCAATATGTTTACAAAAATATCACTTAGATGCCACGTGTAAGCTGCCGTCACGTAAGTATAGGTTTGACCTTGAATGCGCAGAATTTACTATTCGGGGCGAAAGCGCGTCTGTTACGTCACGGATGTAACGCAGCAGGCACACAATGCGCAACTAACCCCCACAATTATATCTCAGACCTAAAATTAGATGCCGACTACTATGATTACTTATGATACATACCAACTTACGTTTAAGTTCAGTTTAATTGCACGAGACTAAAGTAATTATTTAATCTATAATAAGATATTACAGACATTTAAAAAAAAAGCTAAAGTGACCAACTTCTATTGCTTTTGTAAAAAAAGATGGCGATTCCTCTCGAAAAAGATCGATTTGAATCGCAAAAAAAGTCGAGATCGAATTTATCGACACTACTTTACAATATAAATATTGCTCCTCCTAAAGTGAAGGGCAAAATAAGGTCAGTGTCACCAAAAACCAGTTCAAAAAATCGGCAGTCGATTTTTTTTTAAATAACAGAAAATGTAATGTCCTCTTTCTAATCTGCAATATCGATTCACTGAATCAATCCAAAGTCATCCAAATCGGTTTTAAAAAATCAATTTTTTTTTCGAAAAATCAATTCTACAATTAATCGATCTCGGATTGCCATTATAGTATCTATTAAAAAAAATGATGACTAACTGACACTTCAAAAATAATTAAACATCTGTAATATCTTTGTTGCTTCAGTAAAATACAATTTCTTACCTGAATCTCCACAAAAGAACCAAAAACGTGAGCAATGTAACAAAACTAACTTTGACATTACTCGCTCCGGCCAACCTACACTTAAACATGTCAATACGAGTCTCCTTATCTTCTATGATGTTCTGGAATTCTGCTTCCACTATCTGTCCGTCGTAGTAGGTGATGGGGTCTTCGAATGGGTATTCATAACCTTGGAGGCACTCGCACTTGTAGCCGCCGGAGTCGAAGCCACGACCTTGGATTGGTACACACTGGAAATAGACAATAAACGATAAGACACAAATAAGTAATTTTGAAGTGAAACTTCTTTAGAATCGTTGTGATTTCAAACCGGATGCAACGGAAAAAACGACAGGTAAGAGACACAAATACAAAAATGTGTAGGAAAGAATGAGACAGAAATATACATACTATTTTATATTATTATATATATTCATCTCATTCTTTTGTCGATTTACTGAAGTTTCACTTCTATCGTGTGTGAATCGCACACACACCTTTTTTTTTACATAATGTTTCTTTTGGGAGATCAGAGTAGAGAGCGAGGAGATCACCCACACAAACAAACATCAACGACTTGCAGAAGTTATGTGTGTTTTAACCAATTAAATCACTTGCTTTAACAGCGAAGGAAATTGTGAGGAAACCTGCACTTCTCAAAGTTCTCCATGTTCTTAAAGATGTGTAAAGTCTGCCAATTCGCACTTGGCCAGCTTCATTCTGAGGTGGACACCCACCCCGCTCAGCAATGGGTAACTACATGATGAATGCCAAAGACAGATATCTTTAGACAAATTGAATGACTAACCAGTTTTGACTAACCAGTCAAAATTGTCAACTAACTAACTAACCAGTCTAACCATGTCAAAAGTACTTTTTTTTTCTTATCCTTATGTCTCTTGATACTCTTGTATTTCGCAGTAATTCTTTTTTTTTTTAGTGTGTTAGTTAATTTAGTAAGTACGGTGACCTGCGTGCATACCTGTAGGACAACATTTTACACATATCTTATGTGTAAAATCACAATTTACGCCACAGACAAGAAATATATATCATCTTCCAACATAACATTATTTATAATGTGGTAAAAGTTTACAATTTAATATTATTTAAATTAATATATTTAATAAGGGCTAAAAATAAAGCAGGGTTGTTAAGTGTAAGAATAGTTTGAATGTTAATGGGTCGAGAGATATTACTAGGTAAGGAGTCATATAATGAGGTGGCATATTTAGAACAATTAAAAAATATATGGTCTGGTGTGCCTATGTCAAGTCCACACTCACAGAGAGAGTGATCTCTCACTTTAATTTCAGCTAAATGTACTGGAGTACAAGCATGTCCTAGGCGTAAATGTAAATAGTCTAATTGAAACAAACTATTTTGAGTTTGAGTTAATAAAAAACTTGTTAGTAAGACTTACATAGGAAGAACTTCTGTCGCACTTATCTGTGCTCTTAAAAGCGTTGGGAACATAATATTTATCCGGACACTGGTTGATATCTAATGACATCAGAGACATAGTCACTGCCACAACACCCCTGAAAAAAAAAACAAATTCTCTATACATATTACAGAATATAAAACGTTAATTTTACTTTAAAAACTTATTTCGTGTTTAAAAAAAAACTCTTGAAATGTCTTATTATATTGACATAATATGAAGTTTGGGTAAGGGCAATTGATTGATGATTATCACGGAGAAAAGACAGTGTTAAGGTTTCATTTGATCTCAGCGCCTATATTATTAAATTTCTCTTTGAGTTACCTATTGCGAGGATTAACTATACTAAAAACACATTTTTTTTCCGAGGTTGTAATAAATACAACTATAAATTTCTAAATATAGATTATTTATTAATATGTAAAACAACTTAAAAAACAAATTTTAAATTGTATCAAGAACTTGCCATAATATTGTGTAATATCACCAATATCTATCTGTTCGTAGTTAAAGTAATTAATTTGGGTTACTTTTGATCTCATTGTTTCAGGTTTATTTAAAATTATATTTGTTTTAACATTTTTTATTTTAACATTGCTTTGCTGCTCTAATGTGTATTCTATTTATAAGTGGAAACTTTGCTGGTTTAAGAATCGTTTATATTTATTTTATTGTGTATTTGTAAACTGTTTGTTTCCCAAATAATAAATAAATAAATAAGTTGTTTACTAAACGTTACAAAAAGATGGCGTTGGCGTTAATTGCATCCCACTATAACAATATTCGTGCCCAATGATATGGTAGTTTGAGTTTTGATAGGTCCAGTTGGTACGAGGTTTAGTCGTTGGTTGTCGTGTCGTTTTGAGACAAAGTTATACAATTATATAGGAAAAACTAAATAAAATATTGAATAACAAGTAGTACAATTTAAAAAAAATAATTACAAAATAACTTTAATATCACCATAATTATGGAACAAGAACAAAATTTCACAGGTAAACGAAAATAACAAGAATTCAATACAGCACTCTTAGTATACCGGCATACAAAAAAAAATTTTTGTATGCCTTCTGATTGAATCCTATATTTATATACTCTAATACTAGTCTATTTTTGTATCAAACTTCATCGAAATTGGTTCAGTGGATATATATAACTCTTATTTAATTTTTATTTTTAAATTTTTTTAGATGAAATTATAAAATTATACAAAATCTTACTTGAATTCCAATTTAACTTTAACACTGTCCCATCCAAAGAAGGGTGCTGCATACGTAATCACCCACTGCTTCAGACTGCCCTTGCAGTCGTAGTAGGGCCTCGTCCAGTGTCCGTGCTTAATGTTAGCCGCTCTGTAGAACGTTGGGTATCTCTCATACTGCTTCAAATACTTCCCCATTTCGTCGTCACGGATCTTCATTTTCAGGAAGTACTTCTCGAGGCTCTCCATGTTGGTAGACCAGCGTTGTTTGAGGAATTGGAACCAGGGTTCATTAGTGTATACTTCATCTGAAAATAAGATTAGAGCTATATTATACAAAATATTTACAAATATGAGTGAATGAAGGAATAAAAGGTTAAGCAAATAAATTAAAGAGAAACTCATCACTTTTATGAATATGTCAATAATTGAGTGAACAAATGAATGTTTTTTTTTGCAATGTTGAATTAATTTTCCGTCAACAAAGCTAGGAAGTTACAGCAATAGTACTTCGGTTTTTATTGAACTACCCCATCCCAAGGGAACGGTGCCTAATTTCGGGATAAAAAATACCATAGTTAATCCACCTACTAAAGTATCCATGTACCAAATTTCATTAAAATCAGTTTAGTCGTTTCAACTTTATGCATACACAAACACAGCAATTTTACGATTTTATTATATGCACTAAGATACGATATATAACTCGGAGAAAATAGAAAGAGAAGGAGACGTATATTGAAAAACACTTCGAGGAGCATGATATTGTAAGTCGACAAGTGAGTTTTGGGTGAGCTTGCAGCCTGTCTTGGTATTTCTTATTTGAAGATGAGTCTGTATCACAAAGGATGATTGTGAGGGTAGAAAATCATCTTTAGTACATGGACCAGGCTGGATTCTTACGAGAAACAATAAAGGACACAACTTGTTGTTTTCCTTTGTATCGCCTAAGCATGTTAATCTTAGTCTACACAATCAGTGAAAATAATACTTACTAGTCTTATTAATCCTGGCCAAATCTTCCAATTTGAATTTCCTTGTGTTCAACTCAGTTTTGTACGCAAAAGGTGCGAAGTATGTTCTGTTTGTGAACTTATTTCTATCCCAATAGGTACCTGGAGAAAGGTAATGCAGTATGGAGGTTAGTTGAAGCACAAATACAAGGCAGGCAGTTCGGAATAAAAAAATATTAGGGAAAACAAGAGAACTGCCCCCAGCCTTGGTACTTGCAATATGTCAGTTCTTATATCTTATATTAAAGCAATTAATTTAAATTTGCTACAGATGTACAGTGAAGATGGTACTAACCTGCAGACCAGATCTTTGAATCACCGAGTACTATGGCAAGGGTCTCCCCTAGCATCTGATCTTCAGTGAGCGGCTTGTCTGCCACCCTTGTACCGCTGAACACCTCTTTAGGATCTGATACCTGTTATAGTATAACAAAGGTTATTTTATAACAACTATAGCTACCGCCACGTAAGTATAGGTTTGACCTTGTATGCGCAGAAGTCACTATATGAGTTCACCGTTACTCAAACTTTGTATAGAGTTGTTTGAGAAAAGGAGAATAATGAGTTTATCGGCCATTATATGTATGTTTGTTTCTTGAGAACAAATGATTAAACTGATTTCAATATTTCCTATAAGAACTTATTTTAAATCTAGACAATCTCAGTCAGTATCAGTGTCAGTAATGACATCAACTTTAAATGCAAATCAACTTTAAATGCAAATGGAATTAAAAAAACAATTATCTTTGACAATGGCATCGAATGGTAATCAAAATTTAAAGATGACATTAACATTGGCAGAATTAGTGCAACCTTAAGCAGTAGCCATAATTAATAAAATCTAAATTTAGTTCTCGCTACTGGGTAGAAACTCCAAAATAATCTATTTATGTACAACAAACTTCTCATCTATCCAGTCTGGACCTATGAAATACAGCTGTGGGGAGCCACTAGAAATAAGATTCAAAGAACCCAGAACTATATATTGAAGCATATTAGCAACGCGTCATGGTTCATAAAGAACAGTGAAATTCACCATCTCCTGAACCTGGAAGAAATAAAATTCTATACAAAGAGGTATAAAGTTAGACTGGAAAACCATCCAAACCAGCTAGCCTTACAACTAGATGTGGACGTCCGACGTTTAAACAAAATGCTGCTTTTCAAACACGCACGCTTAAAAGTGTAAGTCGATTTCGTTTAAACGATATCCTTTCGTTCCTCATGGACCTCCTGACCCATGCCACTTTGATTGAAAAACAACCTTATTTCTATAGCAATAAAAGTCATTTTGAAAATCACTATACTTACCTCAAAATAAAAGGCCCGTTTTGACATTTGCCTTCACGACTTAACTAGTGATGTAATTTGATCAATTTGAATATGTATTGTAACATTACAAGTACATTGGATTAAAGTTCTTTAAAAATTTAACTTAAACTTTGATATCTATACTAATATTATAAAGAGGAAAGATTTGTATTTTTGTATTTTTGTATTTTTGTATGTTACGAATAAACATAAAAACTACTGGACCGATTTCAAAAATTCTTTCACCATTAGAAAGCTACATTATCCCTGAGTAACATAGGCTATATTTATTACAAGAAAAAAATTAGAGATCCCCAGAAATTCTCACTAAAACCAACACAAGGTGCAAAAAAATTAGCCGTAAAATATCTTTCATCGCATGCGCTGCGAAAAGTATTGATGATAGAAAAAAAAATGTTATACAATATTATAGAACGTATCTATATCTACAAAAAACTCCGCGAGACCATATGTCCAACTATTTTAGTTAAGTCACTATAACTACTTTTTTACATTTTAAAAGTTGATAAAAATGCCTATCAAAATCAGACCATGTTTTCCATAACTTTGTATTAATTCTTATCCAAATAAATTATTTCGTAATGAAGAATGTTTCAATACCTGTTAATTACTTTTTGAATTATTGAAATCGGACATTCCAGTCAAAAGAAATTACGAAATAAAAATATCAAGATAAATAAAAAATAATCCCAGACGGGCCGCCGGCGCGGTGTGGCGTGCCTCGCAGCGCAGCGAGTAACGCGGCGATAGAGGGAGCGACAGAATGCGGGAGCCAAAATGTTAAAAAAAAATTATCCACCCGTGCGAAGCCGGGACGGGCCCCTAGTTGTAAATAAGTATGTTGAAATGATACAATGTTAGGAAAGGTCAATTTTGTGCTTTTAGTCTCAAATGCGAGCAAGGTATCATTCACAAAACCTCGCCCAGCTTAAGTAAGATCACAGCTGGTGAAATTCAGTAATTAATTAGTCTAAGCACAAGTATAAATAAAACCCTCCAAGTGCGAGTCAGCCTTAAAAAAAATATCTTGATCGATTTAGTTATTTCCTTAACCGATTATTAATAGTCTGTGGACAATATAAAAAAATCATTATGTACAGCACTTAGCCGAGTGGGTGGTACCCATCTATGAAACATGTAATACCTTCAGAACATTTCGATCGGTAAAAAATAGAGAACTTCATGGGCGTGAACTATCAAAACGGGCCTTTTATTTTGTGATAAGTTTAAGTATAAATAAGTGGCTAAATTTCGTATGACATATTTACGTAATTTTTAATTTTGATTAAACGTACTGAGGTAGGTTTTCTATACTTTCGTTTAAACGATTTTTGCGTTGTGTAAATACAACGTTAGTGTGCTTTTGACTGTCAACGAGTTAGTGTGTACTATGGGTGTATGTTCATAACAACTTTCGTTTCATTTTAGTTTGGCATGACATTTTATTTGTTAACGTATACACTACACAACAGTGTACGCTTCTTCAACATAAATAACGTCCGCGTTTGAAAGACGTAGTAACGTTTTGCTCAACGACTATACTCACTATAAGCTTATATAAAAAAGCGTTATTAAAATAATAAAACGTTTAAACGCGTTGTCAATTTTAAGCCGTTTATACCATCACTACTTACAACTCATATTGCCAGACTCGATGAATCACCTTAAACGTCACAGAACCCTTGTACTCAGTATCTAACTTAATAGCAATAAAGATAAATGGCATTATACCTGACTAGCAAACCGCAAATTGCCAAATGATCAAAACGCATCAGCTCATTGTCAACAAACTGATTGCAAGATGATTAAAGAGAAAAAATAATAATATGGCGGGTATCAGATGCGAGGATTCTGAAGGTGTTGCAAATTGTATACACTAACCTGTAAGAAAGCACTGATAAAATTGGCCAGGCGCACAGCCATTTTAGCTTGATTTTCAAGTTGTTCCTCCGCGCCAAAAGCAATATCTCCATTCAATTCCAAGTCTGTTGGATTATATCTGAAAAAATTAAAAACCTATACTTAGCCATATTGTAGGAATCTGTGTCCGTAAAGAAGATGTATTTTTTTTTATGATAGATATAGGACAAACGAGCAGACGGTCCACCTGATGGAAAGTGGCCACCTTCGCCCATGGACATCGGCTAAACTAGAGAACTGACGCCTCGAAGGTTGAGTGAGGTGGGGAAGCAAAGAGAAGAATGCTGCGGTTTCAGTGGATACTGAGCAAGAACCCAGAGTCCACTGAAACCGCAGCATTATTGGGATGGGAGACGGGGGTGGTAGATCTAGCCCACATGCAGCTCGCGTCAGAGACAGAGGGGAATTGTATTCTAACCCGTCCCCTTACGGGTCAATATTAGAAATATTATACGTGAGATTGAGGTCATACACATTGTTTTTTATTAATTTATTATTATTTAAGGTATAATAGGGAAGGATGCACGAAAGAGGTTATATGTGATAATGTGATGACAAATGATGATAATGCTTGAAAAAAAAGAAGAATGAGGATGTGTATTGTAAAATGAAGCAATTATAATCAATAGTTCCCGCGCGATAATAATTAAATATGTTTACTATTGTAAGCACCCGAATTTTTTAATTTATCACTAACAAGTTATTAACAATAAATAAATTCGTTAAAATTTAAAATTTAATTCTATGCAATAATTTCAAGAGTATATGAGAGTTATAGTTTCTGAAGCCTACAAAAGATGGCGTTAGTAGTAAGTTATATCGCGCATACTTTTGGTTGTTTGAGAAATCGTAGATAATAGAGCAATGTTATATTGCTTGGACTGTCTCGTTTGCAAGACTTTATGAGATGGTGACCACTTTCCATCTATTTTTGAAAAGGCATGACTTGAAGAAGTTCTGCTTTGATAATTAATTCTTTATTGATATAGAAAAGTATTTAATTTAATATATAGTTTTTATTAATCTAAGCAGTTATTAGTTATATGTTAAATTGCACTCATGCGAAGCTGGAGGGGAGAAATGACTGGTTACTAATTAGCGACAGGAAAATTTATCTAGTTGAACCTTCTTTGAGGTTTACAGCATATAATACTTACTTAGAACAATTTTCAGGTCTAACACCTCTAATGAAGTTTAGCACTTCATACACATTGACCCTCTCGGTATGCAAGGCGTCTGGACCGCTGGTAGCATTCACATATTCATAGTACTTGTCCGCATATATTGCTCTAATGAACGGATGAGCTTTTTCCCACTTTACTGGAAGCTTTTGAATCCCTTAAATATACTTATATATTAAAATATAAATATGAATCTTGTGTCAGTGGTAATTAAAACGTTTATATACAAAAACTAACACCTAAAAATCCAGAACTTTCCTTAATCAAACTAAGAAATTTTAGCATAAGGTTCACAATTTGTATTTCTATCTAATAAATGAATAAATTTTTTTTGTACACTTCTTCAAAGTATTATTAATATTATTAATTAAAATTAAAAACAAAAATATTATTAATTATTAGTGTTTTTTTTTTTAATTTTCTATATAGTCTTTGAGACTGATCAAAAATTAAATATTATATATATTTAAAACAGATTAAAATTTTAATACTAGTAGCCATTTATCTTAAAGTTCTACTTACATCCAATTTCAAGGCAATCATAGTTATTATAATACTGGTCAGAAGTTGCTCTCTCAATGATTTCACCGAGATATGGTCTCCTCACAATTCCAGGTAACCTGTATCCAGGTCTACATCGACATTGATAACCGCCGCGACGGAAGCCCCAACCATGAATTGGTTCACACTGTTAAACAAAATTAAATTGTACTCATATTATAAATGTGAATGTTTGTATATTTGTTACACAATTGCAAAAAACGGATGAATTTTATCTCCTATAACATGCTTATAAACCTTTCTCTTGAATCACTCTCTCTATTTGTAAAAACCGCGTTAAAATCTGTTGCACACTTTAAAATATTTAAAGCATACAGACAGAAGTAGAAAGTATATGTACAGTTTACACTGCTCCCGCAATTCCTCGGCAAATTTCAAAGTAGTACACTTTGAAACTTTGACTAAAGTATGAAGTGAGACACTATACACCTGTTTACCTTCGTGAATAGCTCCTTTGTTTCAACTTCTGGCCCTTTGACTCAGGCGCAAAAAACCAACAACTGGAAGCCGCCCAAAGCAAGATAAAATTTGATGAGGTAAGCCGAAGTGCCTATCCTATTCGTCTAACATCATTCAACTTCACAAGTAGTGTAAAGGAGGCTTAAGTTTATAACAGAAAATTATATTGATCATACCATTACAATGTTTATCATTGTAGGACTGATAAAAGTTTGAAAATCCTTGAAGGTAATCTCAATATCTCACCTCAGTAGTTTCATTTTTACATCGAGCGGTACCAGCAAATCTATTAGGTTTATCATTCCCAGCACTTTGTGGACATTGATTTATATCTATCCTATCATAGTCAATTTCCATTACCACCACAGCAGTGTATCTAAAAAAGAAAATAAAAATTACAAAGATGTACTAGACTTATAGGTAGATAAAACTATCTATTATGGCAACATTAAAAACAAATATGAGGAATACCGATATCTGTTTTGGATTAATTAAATCATAAATTATTCTTTAGTATATTTTTTTCATTTTATATCAGTTAATTAACTTACGTTGGATATTCAATGTGTCTGAACTGTGTGTGGCGAGGATAGATATCAGCTACAGGAGAGACAGCACCTACTAACCATTTGTTCAATCTACCACAATCAAAATATGGTCTAGTCCAATTCACTGGTCCAGGAATCTAAAAAAGGAAAAATAAACTTTTATTTTACAAAACTATTCATAAAAAAACAGACAAGCCAAATTGATATAATAACAGAATAAAACTGCACATTGTTCTAAGTTTCCTACCTCATCATTACCAGGTGGGCCGTGGAATGTGAATGTCTCATTAGTATTGTTTGCATATCTGATTTCAACCTGATATGTTGTTTTAGTGTCATGTCTCTTTTCTACTTTGTCCGGCAATAATATTCGATACCATTCATTGGTACGATAAAAATCAGATGTGTAGTCCTTTGAGAGACTTTCAGGATCAAATGCACCAAGATCTTCCACATAGAAGGTATTTAATGTAGATATCTTTTGCAAATGAACTGGGTCATTGAAATCATCAGCTCGGAGAGCTCTAGGTGCAAATCTGGGCATAGTCTTATTGAAAAACCCTCGATATGATGATGTATAGGACATGTTCGCTGAGAAGTATATCGAACTGGCGTTTATGTACGGATTGGCAGATACATCAGCAACGGATGAAAGAAAATAATACATCATACCAGGGTCGTACGTGTCGTTTATAGCTGGACGTATAAATCTCGATTGAAGGATGTAACTCCAGAAGAAGGCTCGAGTCATTGCCATGTTGTGTAGATGCAACATCGCGGTACGATTTGCGAACACGGGGTTGATGTTGATCTCCTTCACGTCTGGATGGTGAGACACGGAGTCTTTAGGAAGAGATAGATCATCGAGATGGGTTATGTAACAGTTATCTGCATTAACTTTATCTATCTTTGCTCTAATTTCATCGAAGGAATCACGAATTTGCCATTCATATTGACCTGCCACACCCCAAAGCAATACACACAAAGAAATAACTGATAATAACGTCCAATTGACTCTCTCCATGTTTGTTAATGCTAAAAGCACTACAAGAAAACTAACTTTAATTTATGTATAACATTGAGAAGTTTAATTTATTTGTTCAGTCTTGTTTTGCATCGTAAACTATTAACGACTATACGACTATAACCGAAACACATCAAAACGCCGAATGCAAACTGAAAAACTTCAAAATCAAAAGTTCAAACATGTACACAGATTAAAATTATATAACAGATAAGTAAACTTCTATACAATATTCGACTTGGCCTTGAGACAAAATTATAAAAATATGAACAAAGATTATATTGCTGAAAATTATAGCTGCAAAAAGTCACAATAATTTTTCAAATACTTGAATTTAAATAATTATTTAAATTTATGGTATTTTCAAATTCTTAAACGTAACGATTCTAAACGTAGTTTAATGTAAACTACAACACTGTGGCTTAAAAGTTTTGTAGCCATTTTGCTTAGCGAGCTTTGTTGATATTTTTATAATATCGGTTTTTCGATATATCGATATTTCTAAAAATATCAATATTGGAGTTTGATATATTATATTTTATATTGCCATCAAAAAAAATTACACAAGCTCAAAAATAATTTACAATACATTAAAAAACTAAATTACAAATCACAAATGTTTACAAATTTTTTGACATGTAATAGTCTAGTTAGTCAACATGTGCATTTTTGGTCTACTTTTTGAGCAGTCTCCGAAAAGAACAATTAGATAGAGGTATCATTCGATTCGGAATGGAATCTAAATGATTTTTGAAAATAATGAAGTTCCGTTTGTAAGAATTGCTAGTTATTAACAATTAACTAAATAAAGGAATTTGTTTTTTGCAAATATCTCACTATTAAAATAAGTTTTCAGTTTTGGGAAATTTCCTCCTATTTAAGAATCTATATTTAAATTTGAAAAATCTTTATTGCTTTTTTTTACGATGATGTTTACGATGATTTTTATTATTTACGATGATATGTTAATTAAATAATTGGCGAGAAAAATAAACTAATTAAAAAAAAATATCGACTACATTTCAATATTTAACTATCGATATATCGCCAAAAAAATATTAGTAAAAGATATCAAAAATTATTTAGAATAAAAATATCGATATATCGATATTTTATCAACGGTCCTTTAGCCAACGTTAAATAAATAAAAAATCTAAATGCAAACAAAATAAATTCGCAAACATTCGTGTAGGTACATAATTACATATATTATATATAGTGATTTATTTTGCTGTGATAAGAGATGTGTGTACACTGTACAGGATCTTAGAATCGTTTTTATATATAATGGCTTTTGTTTTATCGTGTTGCGCGAAGTGGTATTGCTGTGATGAGTGAGACCGACGACACAGATGTTCTGTTATTAATACCTCCAAACTTCTTCCTCGTGGATTCCTCCAGCTCCGAAGACTCTTTCTTGCAGTCCTGTAGAACGGTTGTTCAGAAACCGGTTTCTTGTACTGCACAAGTTATTGGCAAACTGGTCGATCAGGTATATTCTTTGGAATCTCGTTTGGATACCTTAGAACTAGATACTAGCAACGCATTCTCTACTATTGAATCTTCAAAACGCAAAGCCTGGGATTCCGAGAGCTTGGATAGTCGTAGTCTCGATCGCAAATGTTTTACATTCCCGCGCAGACGACGCCGAAAGCTAAGAAAAGAAAGAACTAAAGAAACTTCCTTTACCAGTATCGACACAATCACTACTTATGAGAAAACCACACCAAAATTTAAAAGTGAATTAAACTTTAAATCAATTGAACTGCCACTAAATGATTTACAAAGTATGGATGGGGATATTAGTAGTATTGTATCAACACCCAGTAAAAAGAATGACAAACTTCTTCTTCATGAAATAGACGAGTTTTTAACTAAAGTAGAGTCATATGAGAGTCCATTACAAACTAAGGAACATAGTGGTTTGAGCCCAGAAAATGTTATTAAAGCAACAGGTGATTATATATCTCACAAATTGGATACAAAAACCATGGAAAATGTTCAGCTGCCTAGTGGCAGAATAGTGCCTTCAGATGTTCTTGAAAAATATATTTATTTAGTAAGAAATAATGTAAATCAGTCACCACAAGCTAGTACATCAAATGTACACAGTGACAATATAAATTACAACATAACTGCACATACAAAACAAGATATTAAGTCTCCTAGTGTAAGAAAATTAAATTTCTCTGAGAATAAATATGTACAGCTGACTTCAACTCCTAAAAGGAATCAACCGAGCTCAAATTGCACAGATACATTTAAGCCATCAACCAATAAAGTTTTAGACAAGGCATCAAAAGTATTAGAACATTACAAATCTCAGAATTACAGCCGCAACACACAGAGTTCGATGACAGATGCAAGTGACCTGTCTTCCAGGAAGGAGGAATTTAAAATGCCACAATTGAGACCCTTCGGTTTAGATAAAGATGCCTTTAAAATAGATTCTATAGATGCTGATTTGTTAAGTTTAAGTGATCTTTGGGGTGAGAAGCCTGAAAGAACTGATAAAGTTGATAGTGTTAAGTTAGAAGAAGAGAGATTAAAAAGAGAGGTATTGTGTTTATTTAAAATACTAAAAAACATACAGACATTTACTACATTTGTTATAAAGATAATTTTCAATGCAGCACTTTTTTTTAAATTAATTGTTTATGATCAAAGTATGTACTTAATTGTCTGAGATAGTCTAAAGATTGTTGATAGCATTATTACTTTTCTTTTTTTTTTATAAATTATATCTGCAATCATTCCCTGAGCTTTAATCAGATTTGTTGTCTTTTCTTTATATATTGGACAGTTGGAGATTTTTGCAACCTGTGATGCGTCATCTCATTGTGTATTTATTTATTTATTTAGCCCTTTATCAGAAAACATGTATATTGATTTGTGTATTATATTTAATTTTAGTTTTTGTATTCTGTGTGCCCTTTGGCAAAGTCCTCCTCCAATCCTTTCCTTTTCCCCTATCTCTCGATAGTCTTGTCCAAGGTTTTCCAGAAAACTTCACCAGATCATCCTCCCATCTCTTCTCTTTCCATCTCTAGAGTACCTCAGGGTTACATTCTTGCTCCATTTTTCGTCCTCCTTATTGTATGACCGGCCCATTGTGTATAATAATATATTAATAGTCTAATCGCTGTTAAATTGATGCTATTTGTTTCTTTTTAATTAAGTAATAGGTTCTAAATATGTTTATTTTACAGCACAAGAGTTAAAAATTAAATGTGTAAATTTGTCATAACTCAAGATTACAATGATTTCAGCATTGCGAAGCTATGATCCAACAATTACAAAGAAAAATTCTAGAACAACAAGAAAAAATTGCTGTTGCTCTTAAAGTTGATAAGGCCAAAGATGGTGCTATTATTAAACTAAAAGAGGCCTGGTTGAGACTTACGGGAAGTCTAGATAGAGCTGAGGAGAGACATCGGAGTGCATTGGATAAGATGATGCGAGAGGTGGATAACTTTAAAATGGTTGCTGGAGATGCACAGAAGGTATTGAATATTGAAATAATTACTTACAGCTAAATTTTGACTAATTCAACATCTAATTTTGAAAATGTTTGTTATTATTCTGCACAACACTTTTTTTTTAATTAAAAATAAAGATCCTTAGATAAAAAAAAACTAAGTTTAGAACAATTTTTTTTATCTCATTCTATTTTCAGAAAACAAGTCATTTTGAAACAGAATTGTACAAAGCATTAGACTTAGCTCATGATTACCAAGAGAAGTGCAAACAATTGACTGCTGAAAAAAAAGAACTTAAAGACACCATGGAAAAAGTTGCATCAAATAAGGATGACACAATCAAACTCAAGGAAAATGAAATAGAAGCATTGAAAGAAAACTATGAAACTATTATGAAATTGAATAAACAGTCCACAGATTGTGTTAAGAATTTGGAAGATGCTTTAGAAAAGGTTATTATGAATTAAAAATTGGTTAATGTCAATACAATGTAATACCTTTGCCTTTTCAATTATGGAATAAAAACAAGGAAAAATAAAAAAATTGGTTAATGTTATTTCTTTTAAAATTTAAATCACGGTTTAGAAGGATTTTAAAAAAACATGATAAATGTTTTTTTTTTAAATACAAATCACGAACTATGTAAATAAATTAAAAAATGGAAACAATAATCACCATTTAAACAGATAAAAAAAACAAAGAAGTTTTAAGTACTATTTTAAAATGTGTTCTATTTTTAAACCATGTAGTATTTTAGAACACTACTTCAAAATTGTCTTAAGTCTTTATTTTAAACTTTATTTAAAATTTGTTTTTCATTTTTAAATTATGTGGTTTCTCAAAATACCACGTCAGAATTGGACTTCTATTTTTAAACTGTGTAGTATTCCATAACTATGTTCTATTTTTAAATCATGTAATAATATTTAAAGGACTATTTCAAAATCATGTTCTATTTTTAAATTATGTATTATATTAAATTTTAATTCCATTACTGTATATAGAAGTTTAGAAAGATCTAGAATCCTCTTTTTATTTTTACACAAACAATTTTTATACAGGAAAAATTAGAGCATGAGTCAACGAGTATAAAAGTATCTGAGTTAAGTAGAAAAATAGAATCGTTAAGTGAAGAAAAGTTACTAGTTCAACAAGAAAGAGATATTTTAAAGGATAAGGTGAATGAAGAGAGGTCTAGATGCAACATGTTAGAACGACAGCTCTGCGACTCTCAGAACCAGATCAGTGAACTGTTAAAGAAATGTGTAAGTATCTTGAGTCATAATTAAGCTTTAAAGAGAATTGCCTCATTTATTAAGTCTCGCTCAGTGTGTGTGAAGCAATTCTATTGGTTCTTAACAAACACATATGCTACTCATTGTTGCTTATGTTGAGTGGAAACACAGCCTAAAGAGGGATATAATCTACCTTCCATAAACCTAAAAGTTTTAGCAGAAATATTTTATCATGTCACAATATCTTCCTGCAGTAAAATGTTTTTTAACTACCTAACATGGTGATAATAGTATATTGTTTATTCATTTGCTTCAAACAATAATTATCTTGTTTCGGATTTATTTAAAATTACAAGTGAAAACAACATTCTGATTGTTTTTGTTATGTTTGTGAACAGTTTATATTTTCAAAAAAGGGATCCTTTATAAAATGAATTACTTCATTATTTTGGATGTTACAATAAATCTTTCCAAACAGCGGGAAAACTGAAACAGAGATGTGTGAAACATTTTCAGTTTTAAATCTTTAAATGAGAGATCTGCTAAGATAGAAGTCATTCAAAATAGTTGTGGAAGATTTTTTGGGAAATAAAAAAGTGTATATTACAAAGAATTTGTTGCCAATTTATTAAAAAAAAATTAACAGATGGGAATAACATGTCATTAAAGATTCATGTTCTGCACTTGCATCTGAGTTTTTTCCCTGAAAACTTAGTAGTGACTTGAAGTATGAGTGATTAGCACGAGGAAAGTTTCCACCGAGATTTAAAGGTTTTTGAAGAACAACATCAAGGATTTTGGGATGAAAACATGTTATGGAATTACTGTTGCTCCATTAAAAAGAAAGGAAAAATCAGTAATTTTGAATTTATACCAAAATTATGTATTCCAGTCAAGTAAATATTTCGTAAACCAGACGTGATAGAATTTTTTAATTATTTTTTCTAGATAATTCTATTTGAATGAATAATATAATAACAACTTTCAGCTGGGGTATGAAAACCGTAAACTAGTATAATTATTGAAATAATTGATCATGTTTACGTGAATTTTGGACTTTTCATATAGCATTATTGATATTGGAATGAAATAAATAATATTTCTACTTCCGCACTTAATCTATCTAGGTTATATCTATAATAAAATATTGATCTTTTATTTTTATACTTTTATCTTTCACAAACCCCAAACTATACAACATATTATATAATTTTGTTTTCTTTATTTGTTATAGGATACCTTAGATAATGAATCGAAAACATTAAAAAAACATCTAGAGCTTCAGAAAACTGAGCTGAAGAACCATTACCAGCAACAGCTAGAAGACGCTGTGTTGGGCAAGCTGCAGGAGTTTCAGAAGCAATTGGAATTAGCCGAGAGGGACATGGAGTTGGCCAGTCGGAATAAGGAGATGCATGTTATTGATACATATAATAAACAGATTCTGAGGATTGAGGAGCAGTAAGTACCTTAGATATGCAGAGAGATAGAGACAGACATACTGACATCCCTGAGTATCTCTCTATGTGTATTTCTGAATATACACATAGACACACAGAGAGATAGGGACAGACATACTGGCATCCCTGAGTATGTCTCTGTGTGTCTTTATGTGTATTTTTGAAGAAACACATAGAGTGACACTGAGAGACAGAGACACACACACACACAAAGAGAAAACAAACTTGCACCTACATAAAGAGAAAGACTGAAAAAGAGATACAAAAATACATTTGAAGTGAAGAATAGAAGGAGAAAAGAGACATAGAGAGAGACATAAATACATTTAACAAAACACAGCGAGAAATAAATATACATTAATATGTATTTTATTTTTACAGACACAAACTGGAGGTGAATATATTAGAAGAGAAACAGAAAGAAGAGATCAAGTTATACAGATTGCAATTAGCACAGGCTAGTGAGAAAATTGGTTTATTAGAGGTGAGTTCATTCTTATTATACCTAAGGCTCTAGTCTTGGCTTGAAGTATCAAAGTGGCTCTTATTAGTAAACTAGCGATCACCTCCGGCTTCGTACAATTACTCTTCTAACCATTTTATGGTACATTAGATGCAAACGAGCAGATGACACGAGATACGCTTTTGTTTTGTCGATTTTAGAGTGTAAGCAGATGAACAGGAAAAATGCCATAAAATTTAATGTTTCTACATTTTTCGAACTTCTATAGCGTCAAATCACTCATTAACGAGTCTAGGAGTAATTAATTATAGACGTCTCTGAGTGAGGCAGTTAGTAAGTAATATATTATATGATGTTGCCACACTAAAGACAAAGTTTTCCATATATTCCATAATGTGAGGTGTTAAATAAAACATATTAGTGTAATATTAAGTTATTTATTTTATTAATGTGTCCATCTAATTTACTAAAAATGTCATTATTGTTTGTAGAGTAAGCTGGAGACGTACAGACGGCGACGCGGACAAATAGCCTCCCAGTTGCATAGTGTGATGGAGTCGCAGTGGCGTCAGGCTCTGCAGATACTCACCAACGGACACGGACTCTCCCACCGCGCTAACATTGATAATACTGCTGAAGGTAAGACACCATGATTGCTACACTGCCACGTCACCATGGTTTTACTGGCCACCAGCTGTGAATATGCGTGCCTGTATAGTTGGTTCAATCCACGACTTCTACCATTTGGATAAATATGGATATTATTTGTTGGCATGTGTTTTTTGAAATTACTGATCACTAATAAGAACGCTCAATTTAGTTCGCAACCCAATGGCGAACTAGTTCGCTCTTTTAGTTCATTAGTTCTTTTTTTAATAATTTAGTAAAAATAATAAATAAAGGAAAAAATATTTACAAATATTCCAAGTTCTGTTTATTTTTATTTTTAAAGTACATCATCATTTATATTAAAAATAAGGTCAACTTCAGTGTTGTTCGTGATATAAAACCATGTTACAATAAATAACAACTACCGAGTGTTACAATACAAGTTGATATTTTTATGGCACATAAAACCTTAGATAGATAGATAAGCACTTTATTGCACACATAACAAAGAGGAGTAAATACAAAATACTAAAACAAAACAAAAAAATATACGAAGCATGCAAAGGCATTGAACTACTGGCGTGGCCCACTCCTGACACAAGCTATTAGCTTACTAGGAGGTTTAAAGGGAATACTAGTAGTATGTGATCCATATTGTAGTATCCATACTGCTAGTATCTTTAAAAAAAAAAGGCGTTCTTGTTGCTAAAATAGCAATCTCTAAACAGACAACCTTCGATGAAAGGAGCTGTCATATAGATATGGGATTGTGCAAAAAGAAAGAGAAAAAAAATCCAAAACTTAAATAAATATATAATATATATATATATGCATGTAGTTTAAAATATAAAATACCACTACTATATAAAAACTATACATACAAAAATATATATACAAGAGCGAGATCATCGATGAACTATTTCGTATAGTTCATCTAAAGGAGCGATCTTCCCACCTATGTCTTTTACGAACTACCCAAGACTATTACTGATTTCATTATAACACTGATCAACAGAGGTTTTGTTTGCCATTGATAGATTTGGAAAATTTGTTATAGTTTTTTTTAATCACAAATAAAATTAAAACAAAATAAGTTTCCATTGAAATTTATTTTGTACCAAAAATGGTAACATAAAAATATTATTTTTAATATGGTTCTCTTTTATCTGTGATTGAAAATGTCTTCTATAAGCTTTGTTTGATTTTTATTATCTATTCTCTCGTATATTGTCAAAAAACCCACTGCTATAGTAAATATAACACCTCCGTATATTGCATTGGATGCCATGGCTGCTACTCCTGGAATAAATTAAGTTTTATTACTTTGTTTGGATGCTTACAAACATAATAGGTTACTTTTTGTCCTGAAAAATTAATAGTTTTTGCGGGATGATAATGAAATGTTTATCTACTCTCGTGTTTTAAATCCTCAATAAGAGATTCTGATACTATTAACATTAAACACCCAACGTCCTAATAACCATTATATCATCCAAACGGTTCATATAATGTTGTACTGAATTTCATAATAACACTCAAGTTGCTTCTGCGCAAAGGGTTTACTCAACAGACAGCCGCACTCTTACTGCTCGATGCGCGGTGTGTGCTATCTGTATGAATTTTAAAAAAAGAACACTCATTCACGCGCGCTTTACTATCATCTGTTGTTCGAATTCCCGCCATTTATTTTTCTTTGATATTTTTATTGTTATGTTTACAAAAATAATAAGCGATTACCTTCCAACATTAAAGAAAATATTGAAGTGAATTTTTATAATTGCACTATACAACATGTTCATTACAACTGCAATAAATGATTGTTTCATCAACACTCAGTTTATTTGTATACATATACTCAGCAATGGATGATGTTAGGTCACTAGGAGTGACTAAAGTCTTGTATGTAACTTGACTAGTTATTTCATATAAGGAAAAACCAATTGTTATGACTCTTAAATTAATTTTATTCGTTTTGGTAATAACAGTATAAAATTCCCACAAAAGACGTCATCGGATACGTATGACAGTGTGTGCTAAAGAAATCAATTTAAAAAAAAATCATGATCAATAAGATTGATAAAGTGAAGTCAAAAAAAATAATAATAATTGTCGCTAAATAAAAGATACGATAGTTTACTCGTTCCCGCTTCCCAACATATATTTATTTACTTACCACGTCTTGCAGACAATGCGATAGAAGAAAGAGTTCCACTCATAATCATGTTCCATTTATCATCTCTTTGTCTTAGATTAATTAATGAGCAATCAATTGTTGAATATATTCCCCCAAAGACTCCAAAGTAGCCAGCTAAAACCGGTGACTTTGCTTTAAAAGCTGCTAAACTGCTCACCTATAACAAAAAACGGTCAGTTGACCCAAACTACTAGGAATTTATATTAAGTTTGAGGCGTGTTGCATAATATTCCGTCACCCCCCCTTACATTGCGCCCAAATATCATAACAGAGATTTGTTAAATGTATTTATTAATTTTTTTTATACATTTTTTTTTTATAATTTTAATGTATGACAAACCAACACGCGCGACTTCATTCCCGTGTTGCTCCGCTCCTATGGGTCGTAGCGAGATGATAAATATCCTAAGTTACTCCGTGTTACATCAGCTATCTGCCAGTGAAAGTCCCGTCAAAATCTGTCCAGCCATTTCAGAGATTAGCCGGAACAAACAGACAGACAGACAAAAATTGTTTAAAAAAAATGCTGTTGGTATATGTACCGACCTCCTAGACCTGCAGTCTAGAGGGTCTACGGGTGTGACCGCGCACTTGACCGCCAGAGGTCATGGGTTCCTCTTGTTTCAACAGTTCAGGACATTGCAGACTGATCACCTGATTGTCCGATAAGAACAACCAACCAACATTCGAAATGCTACTCAAATAAATGCTGCCAACATAACAAACAGGATTTTTTATTAATTTTGAATAAATCATTTACTTACCAATTTGCTATTAAATCCTTTCGGGGAGTTCCTATAACCCTGTATCGAATAAAATACACTTCCACCCACAGCTCCCGTTACCAACGCCCCACCAGACTCATTAATAATCCGCCAAGGACATGGATCGCTCATGTAATCACCCATTTGTTCCGAACTTGACTACTTCTACAGACAGAATAAACTATTGGGCACGTGACACCCGCGACCTATAATGCTGTGGACTCACAATCACCGCTTGAAGGCGTCCGAGACTAAATTCAATTCCGTTTGGCACCAGCACCAGCACCAGCACCTGTGTAATATCCACAGATCACCCCCAATAGATACCGTATGTTAAATATTTTGTTCCGTTTCGAATTCACCAAAGTTGGTGACGGCTAGCGCAGTATGATTGGCTATTTCAACGTCACCCGATTGTCGTAGTGATGGGACAAGGATATTTAACTGTCGATATATTTTAATAGTAATGTTCGCTAAGTAAACTATGTGACTACAACTTTCTAGCTCCTTTTTTATTTGTCATAACAGAAATATTCAATAATAAAGGATTCAAAATCAAACCACAACTCTCATTTAACATCAATCATAATTGTAATAGCCTTGATTATGACATATTTTTATAGTGTACTAGCTGACCCGGCAAACTTCATAACGCCTCAGAATAATACTATATAATTTAAAAAAGTAAAATGTTATTTTTGTGATTAACAATGGAATACCACAATTAATTATATAAAAAAAACTGTGGAAATTGAATAATTTATGATCGACTTCCTATTGTAGATTATATTTGTTTTATAAATATTTAACACTCAGAAGCGGAAAAAATAATCTTTTGAAATTTTACTATTTTTTAAAACTAAAATACCTATAATAAGCAATAACTATACTAACATAACTTCTAAAAGATATATAAATAAAAATATCGATACTATTCGATAAAGTTTAAACTTTCAAAACGCATTTATTTTGTAAGACAAAGACAAATATAGCATAAACGCAAATGAGTGAAGGAGACTTTTCAAAAAGACATCAACGAGTGTAAGGCTCACTTTTAACGATTTACTTCTAAAAATCCATTATAACTTGAGCTCTGCCTGGATACATGTTTTATAATTTTAACTTTCCTGTGAAATGTTATACCATCTTTTTTATAACTTGAGGTCCTTGAAGTTTTCCCACACCATTTAGCAGCACAGCTAGTCATTTTTGTTAATTTGTTGTTAATAAAAACGATTTATCTCTATTTGTGAAACACGGAAACATATACGTCATCACGGGTCTAATGTCTGGTTGACACTAATTAGTAAATTGTGGGCGTGACGTTTTTATTAGAGCAAATACATATATGTGTGGTGAGTTCATGTCGCCTTCAATACGGAATCTATTGTTTCCTAAAACGTACCTTAATAACTTTTCTTTAACCAACAAGAGGAAAGATTTGATTGTTTGTTTGTTGCGAATAGGCTCGAAAAGTACTGAACCGATTTCGAACATTCTTTCACCGATAGGAAGCTACATCCTTTTTTTTTTTTTTTTTTTTTCTCTCCAGGTAACATAAGCTATGTGGTGTTGTGCCATAAGGTGGTCATTTTGTAAATTGAAGAGTTTCTCAGGAACTACAAATCGGATTTAAAAAAAAATTTTACTTATGGAAAACTACACTATTCGTGAGAGACAAAGTTGATTTAGTGTTGCCATATACATTTTTTAATTAATGGTATATGGTCATTTTGTTGTTACTAATCCGATTTTTGAAATTCTTTCATTGAGAGAAGTCTGTAACATTTCCATCTCTCTTCCTCTTATAATACTATCATTGTCTCTTATGCTCTCTCTTTTTTCTCTCTTTAATTCTTATTTTTATTTGTTCAGTATTATCAGTCTCTTTCCACTTTCTTTTGATTATCTCTCTCGCTCTTTCTTTTTCTCCTTTACCTATTAAATTTTATTTTTGCTCTGTCCTCCCTCTCTTAGCATCTGTCGCTTTTCTTTTATATTTGTTTCTATTATTTTTTTTTGAAAAACTACACAATTACAGAGTGACAATTTAAGGACATCAATTATAATATTATTTTAAATACCCGGAGCGAAGCGAGGGCAGGCCTTTAGTACTAATATATAAAGCTGAAGAGTTTGTTTGCTTGAACGCGCTAATCTCAGGAACTACTGGACCGATTTGAAAAATTCTTTCAGTGTTAGATAGCCCATTTATCGAGGAAGGCTATAGGCTATATATTATCATGCTACGACCAATAGGAGCGGAGTTACACGCGCTTCCGTTTTCAATTTGTTTATATTTTCAGTAGCAACACCACCACCTCCAGAGTACTCGAAACCACCGCCGCTGTCACTACCCCCAGACGCTCTAAGGACTCAAAAGGACTTGCATTTCGATCAATTGAGCGATCACGAATTACAGCAATATGTAAAGTTGGTGAGTCACTTTTAAATAAATATATTCTATGTGCGTGTTTATATTATTTTCTAGTTTAAGCAGTTAACCACTCGTTCTTTCTACTAGTCTCTTTATAACTCTTTATAAGGAGTCTCTTCCAGCCAACCTTTGAATATCTGATAGATGAAATAGATACAATATATATTGTATTAAAATAGTTATTAAAAATATAATAAGGGGCTATCCTTAATTTAGGTCACACTATAAAGGCGAAGGAGGGGGTTGACGTAGTGTGGCAAAGGTTGGCAACAATTTAAAATAAAAAAAAATCATATTTAAACCAAAAACTTAAGATGTTTGATTTTTTATTTATTTAATTAAAAAATAATTAATACATTACATTACAATACAAGGGAGGGGTCAGAGATATAGTAGATAAGGTGCAAACGAGCAGATGGTCCACCTGATGGTAAGTGGCCACCATCGCCCATGGACATAGGCAAAACAAGCGATACTCTTTTGTTTTGCCGATACGTTGCATCCTCGAAGAGAGAGTGGGGAGGGGAGTGAAGAAAAATATGCTGCGGTTTCAGCAGACCCTGAACAAGAGCTCAAAGTTCACTAGATCCGCAGCATTAATGAGATGGGAGAGGGAGAGGGTAAGTCTGGCCCACATGCCGCTAGACCGGAACGCGTCTATGACACTTGGGTTGGATTCGCATGCTAGTGGTCGCAAGCCAGGTGGGGAACAGATCCCCTACCACCAAGGAGATAGATAAATTTGAAATGGATAAACAGAATTGTTGTCGTCTATACGCAGACTAACAGTATGACGGCTTGACTATAATATTCTCCTGGGGGTTACTTCAGACCTACAGCTCGGAATACTCGCGATGTAATCAATAATTGTTCAGTCGTGATGGCATTGGTCAACATTCAAGAAAGTAGAAATGCTACTCGTATCAATCCTACCAACGTCAAATAACAGGATGCTACTTCTTATGTGTTGCCAATATCATAATTAACAGTTGTTATATCTTCCCATCAACAATTTTTTTACATTAGCCCTTAAACAAGGAATATTATAGAATATAGATCAAGAATTTTTGACTTCTATTATCTATATCTATACTATTATATAAAGAGTTAAAAATCCGATTTTATAAATACTTTCACTGTTAGAACACTACACTATTCGTGAGGGACAAAGGTGATTTAGTGTTGCCATATACATTTTTTAATTAATAGAACATGACCATTTTGTTGCTACTGATCCGATTTTAAAAATTCTTTCACTGATAGAAGTCTATACCATTTCCGTCTCTCTGTCTCTTATAATACTATCATTGTCTCTTTTTTTCTCTCTTTAATTTTTATTTTTATCTGTTCAGAATGATTAGCCTCTTTTCACGTTCTTTCTTTCGATAATTTCTCTCTTTCTCTCTCTTCCTTACCCATTTAATTTTAGTTCTGCTCTGTCCTCCCTCTTTTATCATCTGTCGCTTTTCTTTAATTTTTTTTCTATTATTTTTCTCTATATAACTTTTTCTTACTCTCTCTAATTTTTCAAATAATAAAAAGCTACACACACACAATTATAATATTGCTTTAAATACCCGGAGCGAAGCGAGGGCAGCCCTCTAGTAATTTATAAAAGTTTCAAATACGTTAAGTTTGAATTTGGATTCTATTTTCAATCTCAATCAGTAACCATATAATTATTTTTAGTATTTAACACGTTCGCGGACACTTGGCCCTATTTTATAACTTTACTTTGACACTATATTTTTGTATGAAATGCTTTAGCCGTTCCGTCACTAGTTAAAGTTGCCAAGTGTTAAAATAATATCAGTCTATGAATAGGAAAAAAGAGACAAACAAAGGCATTAGTCGGTATATCATTGGTGACCTAGGATGTTGATTGTTAATCCCAGATATGTCTGAAGTTGATATCACAAGATGCTACCTATCGGTAGCTGCTGTGATCTGCAGCAATTTCAGTGCCCATAGTGATTTAAATGTTAATTATTACAAACATTATTACTTTTGAAAACTGAGATTTAAATATAAGTAAAGAGTATAATAATATTTACTCAGAATAACAAAATATATATGTCGCAGTCATCTGGTTGATTGAATGACCAGCGCGTTCATTGAATGACAACATATAAGCGTCACTCAACGTCCAACTAGTTAGCGGATTGTAACATAGCCCTTTGAACAGAGCGGACGTAAAATCAGTCGGGTGATTGAAATTTAGTTTATTTTTCCCCACTGCGGCGCTAGTAGTCACCAAAACAAATATGGCGTCTAACAACTCGTACAGATAGCACTGTGTTGATATTTTTTTTGAAAACAATTTACTTTAAAGTGCGTTTATTCGTAATAAAGTAGTGTGACAGCATGGATTTACCTAAGAAAAATTTAAGGCGAAACTAAAAAAAAAAATTACTAATCAGACACACATTAACTACACTAGTGTGCAATTTCCTTTATTGGTAACTGGCTGAATACGAGTTGTCCTTTAGTCACTCAATTGAATGTCGTCATTCAATGAACGCGCTGGTCATTGAATCAAATAGCAGATTGAACCAGATGACTGCGACATATATATATATGTCGGAAACTAATTAAAATAAGGATATAGATGGATGGCCTATCTCAAAAGCTATATGGGCGCAACACGATCAGGATATAACTAAACATTACTATCACGTACTATTCTGACAAGAACTATTATGACAGGAACCCAAGCAGTGCCTTGGACTTGTGACCAAGGTGTAGGCTTAAGGACGTCCTTTAAATGATCATAACACTCGCCTCCACTGCTTAGTTTCACCGTCTAAACCTAAGATTAGACTAACATTAACCTAACATAAGGCTAACTTAACCTAAGGCTAACCTAACCTAAACCTAACTCACACCTCCGACATATATATATATATATATATTTTAAAGATTACTAGCAGTATGGATCACACACTACTAGTATTCCCTTTACCCCTCCTAGTAAGCTAATAAATAGCTTGTGTCAGAAGTGGGCCACGCCAGTAGTCCAATGTCCGGGATTTGAACCCACGACTTGTTGATCGTGAATCCAACGCCCGAACCACTGAGCTACTGACGCTTCATATATGTAATTTACGTTAATCGGAAGGCGCACTGGCTGGCCAAATGAACAAATCACGATAAGACTGCCGCTGCTAGGACAGGTGTGTCACTGTGAGTGAGCACACTAATGTTCCTAATGGTCGACGAATAGGAACACGTTTGAAGTTGTAAAAATATATGTTATGTGACACGTAGCAAATTGAATAATTCGATTTGGGGGCACTTGTTAATGAACTACGACAGTAGTATGAAAATTCGTCTGCTAAAGCAGCTGTGCCTCTAGAGTGTTAAAAAATATTGAAGCCTGCGCGTCCACGAACGTGTTAAGATCAATTAAGATGGCAACACTGTATTTTGGATTGAGATTTCAGTCGTTACTATTGCAGTTGCGACGGTTAATTGTATGTTTTGATACTGTTCCAGTTGCTTTCGAAACCACCGCGCTTTGACTCGGAGTCGCCAGAACCCCGGGACACCAAGGTCGACGAGGAGCCCACCAGAGACAAGGAGAGGGCCCGGCGCGCTCTCAACAAACCACCGTGGAAAGCGTAACCAGCTGTTGACAGCGCGAGATGACAATAAATTATATTTTTATACTTATATATTTATTATGAACCCCTTTTCTAAGAAAACGAATAACTAAACTGATACGATATGAACAGTGTTGCCAAAGAGCGAGTAATTACCTGATTTTTGGGTAATTCAAGGTCGTAGTCGTTAATCCAGTAGGTAATTTGAATTACCAGATAATTTCGAATTATTCTTGTATTTGACAATAATAATTAATAAATTATAATCGAGCAAACGAGCAGATGGTCCACCTGATGGTAAGTGGCCACCATCGCCCATGGACATAGGCAAAACAAGCGATACTCTTTTGTTTTGCCGATACGTTGCATCCTCGAAGAGAGAGTGGGGAGGGGAGTGAAGAAAAATATGCTGCGGTTTCAGCAGACCCTGAACAAGAGCTCAAAGTTCACTAGATCCGCAGCATTAATGGGATGGGAGAGGGAGAGGGTAAGTCTGGCCCACATGCCGCTCGACCGGAACGCGTCTATGACACTTGGGTTGGATTCGCATGCTAGTGGTCGCAAGCCAGGTGGGGAAAAGATCCCCTACCACCAAGGAGATAGATAAATTAATAACGACCTTGAATTGTTGATCGTAGAAATTCTTTAAACTCCTTTTAAGGGACGGTAAAATCATGGATAAACAGAATTGTTGTCGTCTATACGCAGACTAACAGTATGACGGCTTGATTATAATATTCTCCTGGGGGTTACTTCAGACCTACAGCTCGGAATACTTGCGATGTAATCAATAATTGTTCAGTCGTGATGGCATTGGTCAACATTCAAGAAAGTAGAAATGCTACTCGTATCAATCCTACCAACATCAAATAACAGGATGCTACTTCTTATAAGTGTTGCCAATATCATAATTAACAGTTGTTATATCTTCCCGTCAACGATTTTGTTACATTAGCCCTTAAACAAGGAATATTATAGATCAAGAATTTTTGACTTCTATTATCTATTATCTATACTATTATATAAAGAGGGAAGATTTGATTGTTTGTATGTTTGTTTGTTGCGAATAGGCTCGAAAAGTACTGAACCGATTTTGAAAATTCTTTCACCGATAGGAAGCTACATCCTTTCCGGGTAACATAGGCTATGTGGTGTTGCCATAAATACTCTAATTAAAATGATATGGCCATTTCAGTGCCGTGAGGTTAAAAATTCTTTCACTGTTAGAAAACGACACCATTCGTGAGGGACAAAGGTGATTTAGTGTTGCCATATACATTTTTTAATTAATAGAATATGGCTATTTTGTTGCTACTGATCCGATTTTAAAAATTCTTTCATTGATAGAAGTCTATACCATTTCCGTCTCTCTGTCTCTTATAATACTATCATTGTCTCTTTTTTTCTCTCTTTAATTTTTATTTTTTTCTGTTCAGAATGATTAGCCTCTTTTCACGTTCTTTCTTTCGATAATTTCTCTCTTTCTCTCTCTTCCTTACCCATTTAATTTTAGTTCTGCTCTGTCCTCCCTCTTTTATCATCTGTCGCTTTTCTTTAATTTTTTTTCTATTATTTTTCTCTATATAACTTTTTCTTACTCTCTCTAATTTTTCAAATAATAAAAAGCTACACACACACAATTATAATATTGCTTTAAATACCCGGAGCGAAGCGAGGGCAGCCCTCTAGTAATTTATAAAAGTTTCAAATACGTTAAGTTTGAATTTGGATTCTATTTTCAATCTCAATCAGTAACCATATAATTATTTTTAGTATTTAACACGTTCGCGGACACTTGGCCCTATTTTATAACTTTACTTTGACACTATATTTTTGTATGAAATGCTTTAGCCGTTCCGTCACTAGTTAAAGTTGCCAAGTGTTAAAATAATATCAGTCTATGAATAGGAATAAAGAGACAAACAAAGGCATCAGTCGGTATAACAGTGATGGTTTGCCATTCTTCTCCTATCATTGGTGACCTAGGATGTTGATTGTTAGTCCCAGATATGTCTGAAGTTGATATCATAAGATGCTACCTATCGTTAGCTGCTGTGATCTGCAGCAATTTCAGTGCCCATAGTGATTTAAATGTTAATTATTACAAACATTATTACTTTTGAAAACTGAGATTTAAATATAAGTAAAGAGTATAATAATATTTACTCAGAATAACAAAATATATATGTCGCAGTCATCTGGTTGATTGAATGACAACATATAAGCGTCACTCAACGTCCAACTAGTTAGCGGATTGTAACATAGCCCTTTGAACAGAGCGGACGTAAAATCAGTCAGGTGATTGAAATTTAGTTTATTTTTCCCCACTGCGGCGCTAGTAGTCACCAAAACAAATATGGCGTCTAACAACTCGTACAGATAGCACTGTGTTGATATTTTTTTTGAAAACAATTTACTTTAAAGTGCGTTTATTCGTAATAAAGTAGTGTGACAGCATGGATTTACCTAAGAAAAATTTAAGGCGAAACTAAAAAAAAAAATTACTAATCAGACACACATTAACTACACTAGTGTGCAATTTCCTTTATTGGTAACTGGCTGAATACGAGTTGTCCTTTAGTCACTCAATTGAATGTCGTCATTCAATGAACGCGCTGGTCATTGAATCAAATAGCAGATTGAACCAGATGACTGCGACATATATATATATGTCGGAAACTAATTAAAATAAGGATATAGATGGATGGCCTATCTCAAAAGCTATATGGGCGCAACACGATCAGGATATAACTAAACATTACTATCACGTACTATTCTGACAAGAACTATTATGACAGGAACCCAAGCAGTGCCTTGGACTTGTGACCAAGGTGTAGGCTTAAGGACGTCCTTTAAATGATCATAACACTCGCCTCCACTGCTTAGTTTCACCGTCTAAACCTAAGATTAGACTAACATTAACCTAACATAAGGCTAACTTAACCTAAGGCTAACCTAACCTAAACCTAACTCACACCTCCGACATATATATATATATTTTAAAGATTACTAGCAGTATGGATCACACACTACTAGTATTCCCTTTACCCCTCCTAGTAAGCTAATAAATAGCTTGTGTCAGAAGTGGGCCACGCCAGTAGTCCAATGTCCGGGATTTGAACCCACGACTTGTTGATCGTGAATCCAACGCCCGAACCACTGAGCTACTGACGCTTCATATATGTAATTTACGTTAATCGGAAGGCGCACTGGCTGGCCAAATGAACAAATCACGATAAGACTGCCGCTGCTAGGACAGGTGTGTCACTGTGAGTGAGCACACTAATGTTCCTAATGGTCGACGAATAGGAACACGTTTGAAGTTGTAAAAATATATGTTATGTGACACGTAGCAAATTGAATAATTCGATTTGGGGGCACTTGTTAATGAACTACGACAGTAGTATGAAAATTCGTCTGCTAAAGCAGCTGTGCCTCTAGAGTGTTAAAAAATATTGAAGCCTGCGCGTCCACGAACGTGTTAAGATCAATTAAGATGGCAACACTGTATTTTGGATTGAGATTTCAGTCGTTACTATTGCAGTTGCGACGGTTAATTGTATGTTTTGATACTGTTCCAGTTGCTTTCGAAACCACCGCGCTTTGACTCGGAGTCGCCAGAACCCCGGGACACCAAGGTCGACGAGGAGCCCACCAGAGACAAGGAGAGGGCCCGGCGCGCTCTCAACAAACCACCGTGGAAAGCGTAACCAGCTGTTGACAGCGCGAGATGACAATAAATTATATTTTTATACTTATATATTTATTATGAACCCCTTTTCTAAGAAAACGAATAACTAAACTGATACGATATGAACAGTGTTGCCAAAGAGCGAGTAATTACCTGATTTTTGGGTAATTCAAGGTCGTAGTCGTTAATCCAGTAGGTAATTTGAATTACCAGATAATTTCGAATTATTCTTGTATTTGACAATAATAATTAATAAATTATAATAATTTAAAAATATGTTAATTTATATAAATGTTATAATTTTAGAAATGTTTGCAAGAAGTGTACAATAGTGTTGCAAAGGTCTCAAGTTCTTTGTAGACAGACTCGACTCATTATAACACGAATCTAAAACTAAACGTAAAAAAAATCCTACGAGCTCTCCAGCGCTTAATTACAACTCGTGTCGCAATTGAGACTTGACTCCTGTCTACACAGCGAGCCTATCCAGTCATATTCCTACACGAGTGCCTACTAAACTGATGTTAAAAAATATTTGGTATTCGTTTTGTATTAAAATTTACACAATGTTGTAAAATAAATCATAACATTAATTTATTTTAAGGTAATAAAATAACGGGTGCAGTCTCTCGAAACGAAAAAAGTTCTTTTTTACTGGTCTTTGAGTCTATTATTATAGATCAATGTTTTCGATACACTAAAAGGCCATATCCTAAAACCTTATATTTATTAAGATTATAACTAGGTACCAAGATAACATAATGTTATAAGCGGTATACATCATTAGTAGACAAGAGTATGATATCCTGCTACCTCACATTATAATTTATACAATACTAAAAGCGATTTTTATTTTTAGACTCCGAGCCTTTCAGCTCACCAAATCTCGAACATCGAGTCGAGTCTTTAAAAATAAGACTCAAGGACTCGAGTTCTTTGCAACACTAGTACAATCGAATAATTCTATTGAAAAGGAAACCAGGTAACTTACATTTAATTTATTGGCAACACCAGAACTGAGACCGTATTGTTGAAATTAAACTCAAAATAGTAAATAACAATTTAATCTGTAAATGCAAATTAAAATATACAATACAGTTAATATGATAAATGGCATCGTTAATTAATATACTAATTATTATACACTTATAATCACATGGTTTGTAAGGCAAGATTTCACTTGGAATAGAATACACAAATATACATATAACTTATACTACACATTTGGATAAACATTTTTAAGTTTATTTATCTACGCAAGCGCCATTTTGAAAATTATTTACGAACAGCTGTTATATACTTACATCAACGCACGCGGTGTGTTTCAACATGGCGGAATCGTTTATGAACAGCCGTTTTAATTATTTTTCACTTCTACGCATGCGCCGTAGTATTTTTACAACATGGCTGCAGTGTTTACTAACAGCTGTTTCTTACATTATTCTGTTCGAAATTCATAGACTTTTTCAACATGGCGGATGCGTGTACGAACAGCTGTTTTACATATTTTTGAATTAATTTAAATAGCCTCACCCATATCTATTGTCTACGTATGTGCTGTAAATTTTATTCAACATGGCGGATATAAGATCAGCTGTTACCAATATGTTAATTCTCCCAAAATATACTATGCGTATCCTATTTTATAATATTTAATAAATAAGTAACATTATTCGATTTGTTGATTCCATAAATTGATTTTTGATAAATAATCTTTAAAAATCACCAATTCAAGTCTACATAATAAATACATAAAACTAAACTGTTAGAATCGTTTTAAAAATTAATTCACATTTAATAAATCGAGTACACCATCAAAATTTATACATTATTTAAGTTAAATACTAAATTCATAACTAATATTTTACAAATATCATTTTTGGAATACAGATAATATAAATATAAGATTCTAATATTTGCGCATACATGAGTAAACTATTTAGTATATTATCTATGCTAACAGTTGTCTATGAATTATTCGTTATAAATTTACATTCAAGTTTGTATTTATCTATAACTTTTTAGTAATGCCACAAATTGACCAAAAAATCATATGAATGTAAAATTACATAGACACCTTTATTCGTACAAACATGTATTATACTTAACATTCCCCAAAACAAGCAAAAACAAATCATTTTATATACAGAAAAACATTTTACTATACATATTAAAACGTCCAAATATCGAGATTCTATTGCACATTGAAATTGCTTCCTATAATAAAACAGGCGTATTGATTATATATATATTGATCAAAAAATTTATATCATAACTGGAATGCTCACTTAAAATTGTATATTCAAATCTGCACTTTGAAATAACTAGCATACGGTTAACATTTGTTACCAACACGTAAAGAATAAAAATCGTTCCGAGCAGGACCGTCGACTAAAGGGGATTTTGTCTCTTTCTCAGGGCGTTAGTGACAATATGCAGACTGAAGTTGATGTGTTCCTTGAATGTTCATACTAGTAGAAAGAGATGCAATCCCCTACAGTGGCTGTACTCTTCGGAACGTTTTTTGAGTGCACGTGAGCATTCCAGTTGGTATGTAAATTCCATGGTCTAATATATCATTCCAACATTTACAAGTTGCTTGTTGCCAATACTAGATGGCGCTGTACATGAATAGAGCTTCATAATGTTCAAGCGAGCGCTGATGCTGGTAAAGAGCTGTGTTTCGGTTTAGCTTTGTGGACGAACACTTTGATACACCCGTTGAAGTCAGCGCTGACTAGTACGTGACCGGTTTGTGATGATGACACCATGCCTGCGTCTGCTGCCTTCTGTACAATCAAAATAATTGTTTTCTCATTAAATTGACTTTCAGAAGTCATTACTAGGGACTTAATTAAATAGAGTTAGTTAGTTTTTATCAACACCTCTACTATAACGCCATTTTGTATTTTATTTGTACCATCTAAAGATTCGCTAATTTAATTCAAATCAAATTGAAGTTTTAAAGAAACGTTTAAAACAATTTTATTTTGTATTTAATATTTTTCTCAAATTATTGTCAACTACTACTCTCGAAACATCTCCTAAGGTTGATAAAAGAGGGTAAAAAATGTTACGGCGTTATATTATTATAACTAATAAGGTTTACTAGGCTTAGGCTTACCACATCATCTTTCTCATCCTTATTCACATTCATCTTCTCCTCCCTCTCAGTAATCATGCGTATCATATGATCAGGATTAGGAGCAAAGACAGCACATGTCACGACAGCATTATGAGCCTTTATCCCCTCCCAGAAGTCATTTCTATCCCGTCTAACGGACGTGAACTTGGAATAATCATGACAGGTCTTCCATATATAAATACATTGGTTTTCTGAACCACTCACTATATACTTTCCATCATGAGAGAAAGACGCTTTGATCTGACTAGACACGTTCACGTATCCTTTGTATTTACAGGATAAATTTAAATCCCGCAAATCATAGAGGCGTATCCTACTATCATTCGATGTGACCAGTATCTTATCATCGTTGGGCATCGGTTCGATCCCACTGATCTTTCTACCGGTAGAGTTTTTCCCTCGGGTGGATCGTACATCTATTTGCGTGTGGTATTTCAGTTGGTCTGTCGTGTAGAAGATGCACCGTCCATCGTAAGTTCCGACGACAGCGAACTTTCCGTTCTGACAGAAGTTAGCTGCGGTTATTAGTTTCGTTTTGCCATCTACTTCATTCCATACTGCTACCTGAAATTAAAAGTTGACGTTGATAATTTACTCTTAAATGACACTAATGTACTTGTAAAAAAGGCTGTTTTGTGTATTTCTTACCTTTTTATCTGGAATGTCCCATAACCTTAATTTACCATCCAAACTTCCCGACAAAAAGTACCTATCGTCTCTCGGGTGGAAGACTATTGCTGTCACAAAATCTATATGTTGGAAGCAACACAGACATTCTCCTCTTGAGATGTGCCATAATCTAACAGTCTTGTCCATAGAGCTTGATAGAATGAAGTTATTTTTTGACCAGGACACGTCTAATAGATCAGAAGTATGTCCGTAGTATATGCAGAATGGTTTAGGACAGAATGGCGCCGAGGGAGTGAGTGGAGGATCCTCGGGGGAAGGTGGAGGAGCTAGTGAGGATAGGGACTCCTGAGATGGGGTGGGGGAAGATTTCTGCTTTGCATTGTATTTTGTGCGCATATCCTGAAAAAGTATATGATATTAACTAATGTAAAGTCCCTTAAAATATTTTCACTGGAAATAAAAGACGGAACTTACTTGGAACATATCGTAAGCGTCTCTAGTGACCCAAATCCTTAATAATTTATCTTGTCCGGCTGTAGCTAATAATCTCCCGCAAACACTAAATTTACAACACCACACTGCTCCAGCGTGACCTGAACCCATTTCCTGGACAAGAATAGTAAAAAAATTATATAAACTACAATAGAAATTTGTTAATTCAATGTATGCCCACATTGGGCGCCACATTTCTTACCTGTACATATCTAACACATCCGTCGAAGTCATACGGTCCCTTGTGCGAATTAGAAGCTTTTAGCTTAATATTATGTTCTCCTCTCACATCGTCTATGATATCCGCCACGTCTTCTTTATGCCGCGCGTGTGACACCTCTTGGGCTAACGACTTAGCTGCATCTACTGTCTTTCTCACTGTACTCCCAAAAAACCGTTTCAATCTATAAGACATTGAATAAAATACAGATTTTAAGCATTAATCCTCGAAGATCGTAAATAATGAAAAAGTTAGTTTCACAAATCAAATAAAAATGTCATAAGCATTAACGTAGCAATGTATGTAGCACGTTTAGCTTGTTATACCTCCTTCAATGACAATATATGCACAAACTAAAAACAATACCTATTTATCGTTTGAAGGCGGTTAATTTTCAAAAATAAAGTTTGTATATTAATCACATGGATTAAAATGCGTACGTAGTCATTAATCACGTAAGCGTAATAAAAATCACAAAAACATTTTCAGGGTTGTTTCAATAAGGCACACGAAACGCAACGGCAAAGTAAATGCAAGCGTAACTTCGCGTTATCCGTCACCTGATGTTAATGTTGTCTTGGGAATGACACTTCACTAGATCTGCTCGCATCACACTAAATTATATAAACTGCGTTAAAACAATTATAGCACATTTACCTTAAAATCAAAACATTCTTTGTAACAGATAAAAAAAAGAATTGTGAATAGTCCCACACTGGGCGCCAACGGTACTTCTAATTTGGATACCAATATTATTTCTAAATGGATTCACATAAGGCGCCAGCAATATTTTTAAATTGTCTCACTTTGGGCGCCAAAACTAATTTTAAACATCAAACACCAAATGTATTTAAACGCTGAAAGAAAATTGTAAAGTGAATTAAGAACACTTACTTTTCAGTCTTCCTCTTAATGGCTGTTGTCTGCCTGTCTGTGCCTTCCTTCTTCGTTTCTTTAGTCTCGTCTTCAGCACCACCAGCACAAACACTTTCGCTTTCTTCATCAGTTTCTCTATAACATGACATGTCGTTTTAGAATATATTTAAATCAAATTGTCTATATTTGTTATTTATAAACCAAAAACTACAAAAGATCGGCAACCAATACAACGCACAGACAATACTTAAAGCTATTATAATAGTGCATACATTTAAAACTTAGTACATAGAAAGCATTAAATATGGCGCTAAAGGTAAATAATAATAAAAGGTTAAGTATTAATATTGCGTTACAAATAAACCAGTGTTTTTCCAAATTTAGACTAATAGTCAAAAAGCCCTGGAGAGCTAACGACCTTCAAACTATATAGCATGTTTGTTTCTTTTTATATACTTTAATGAAGGTTTAGCAAACCAGAACTCTTGGACTAAAGGTTAAATACATTGTTTACGAAACAAACCATCGACTTCAACAAAATGTAGTAGTTTTTTCAGTAAATAAGCCAAAAAGCACAACTTTACACGACATACGGGCATAGACAATATAAAAGTGAACCTAGTGTCTATGCTGAGGGTGGATACGGTGGGGTGTATGGGCGTGGACGGAGATCGCTTCAGGAGGCTGAAGGAACTAGTGTAGAAACTGATCGAGGCTCGCTTCCGCCACATACTCTTTGGTTTGTTCTTCAGACTGGAAATGTTGAATTTTAGTACCAATTTGTTGTTTTTTTTTTTTACTTTTTGGAGATCACTACTTGAGATTTTTACATTTATTCACTTACTCTTATATAATTTTTTTTTTAAAGATTACTAGCAGTATGGATCACATACTACTAGTATTCCCTTTACCCCTCCAACTAAGCTAAATGCTTGTGTCAGGAGCGGGCCACGCCAGTAGTCCAATGTCCACGGACATGAACCCACGACTTATCGATCGTGAATCCAACGCCCGAACCACTGAGCTACTGACGCTTCAGACAATTAATAGTAATTACTAAATCGGTTCATAAATCAATTAGTAAATTTGCCTGACCTAACCTACATTTTGTGTAATTTAATTCTATAACCAATTTAAATTTATTAATCATGAAAAACTCTTATGCACAAAATATACAGAGTGCGTACACGATCCACAGATTCATAAAGACCCTAAACAAAGACAAATCTAGAGAACGTGGAATAAATTGCGGCCAGTATTTAACATTTGACTTACAACATTTAACTCAAGAACATATGCGCAAAATACACAAAGTGCGTACACGACGCACAGAAAACTAAGTGAGGTATTTCGGACAATTATAAATTGTTCTTTTAATCTCTAACTCAGTGTGCTTTACGCTTTACCAGCATACAAAATCTGAGAGGTTTTTTAAATCTACTAAACACATGCAGTTATTAACATCAGCCTAGCTTAGCGTGCACCAGGACAGTCCTGAAAATGTATTAAACAGGTTAGAAGACATCAGGAGCAGCGATAGTTCCTCTACTAATGCAGTTAGGTCTTACATAACGGATATCATGCAATTATACACTTGTACAAAATTTAAAGAAATCTCAATTGATCCGCAAACGTCACCTACGTCACCTATACTTACTATATTTGTATTTAAATCTCTTCTTCCTACAAATTGTACCGATTTTGATATATTTTTGAAATGAAAACTTCTTTAGCGGCGTTGTCCAGTGTACTTTTTGGGATAGGTAGAAAATGTTAAACTCGGGTCAGGACACGAGACCTGATCGACAATTCCTAAGCGACATATCTCAATAATACAGTTTTGGGAATATTCGAAAATGCACAACGTTTATGTTCAAGTTTTCACTTCTGCCGGCACTCCTCCTGTGCAACCCGTTTTTTTAATGTCTCAGTATTAACTCCGATAGGTGGAGCTGCAATGGGTTTCTCGTTTTTATGCACTGGCCCACTGCTGAGCCGGATTTCCTCCTCAGAATGTGGAAGGTATTAGGCCAAAGTCCACCACGCTGGCCCAGTGCGGGTTGGCAGACTTCACACAGCTTTGAGAACTTTTAGGGAACTCTCAGGAGTGCAGGTTTCCTCACGATGTTTTCCTTCACCGTTAAAGCAAGGGATATTTAATTGCTTAAAACACACATAACTCGGAGTCAGAGGTGTGTGCCTGTGTGGGGATCGAACTCGGACCTCGCGAGTAAGATTTGAAGTCTCAACCACTGGGCCATCACTGCTTTAAATACTTATACTATAAAGTATCAAATACTCATTTTATATCATTAGTAAATGCACTAAAGACCGTTGACCGATTATACCCCCAGTTTCTGGAGGTGGTATGATCGGGCAATAAATTTTGGCACGGAGGACAGTCATGTAGAAGTGTTCAAAGTGAAAGGTTGTAAAGAGAAAAAATATAATATAAGGAATAAATAGTGGAATTACGGATAAGCGAGTGTGGCCTACATATTTTTATGAGTTCAGAAAACTTTCTTTGATAAAAAAAAATTCCAACGTATTGTTACCGTAGGTGTTACTTTGGTTTTTAAGAACTTAGGGTTAGGTAGAAGAATTAAGTAGTAAATAGAAATTTTTTTACACAGTCAACACTTTTAACTGTGTTTTACAATCTGTAACGTTTGCATCACAAAAAAGCGCGGCAATTTTGACATTTCATTTAAACTTTGTACATGTATGACAGATACCATACAGTTTATTTCCAATACCTCGTGTTCTCATCGTCATTAGTGCGTCCAATATACTCGGAGGTGAGCCTCATGATGTGCAGGCTGAGGGGGTTGATGCACTGGGGCAGCTTGTGCTCCGCCACGCTGAGGGGCATGCGCTCACCTGGGAGGTGGTACACTGCTATACTTTTAATTTATTTGCCTTTTGAGTATATAGTTAGTAACTCCAATTATTATACATTTTAAATAGCTGTATTTTTCAACATGATATATAGGGTTTGGCTTTATATATATAATAGAATTCTTTACCGACTTTATTCAAAATTTGTATCAAAAAATCATGGATTCAATATAGGATTACTTATATGATAAAATTGCTTGGAATCTCAGTAAGTTTGACTGATTTGGAAAACCCTTCAGTTTTTTGCCGGCTCTTCTCAATAGATAACTTAAGCATTCAGAGCTGGTGGTGGCTTCAGACAAATTAAATGATGGACTAATTTTTGAAATAACAAAATTACTCTTCAATGGGTCAAAAGACCAATTTCATAAAATAATAATTAAACATGAAATTGTAGTTATTATAAACTAAATATAAGTAATATGTTCGCAATAAAAACAAACTCCATTTACCTGTATCCAAATTAAGCACAGTGACTTGTTCCAGTATTTCAATATCAGATAACTGGTGACCAGAAGCGGATCTGGTGTGTAGTGATGCTGCTCCTTGGGGTGAGTCTCCGGCTGATCTTCGACGCGCTCGACTCCCGTCTGATCGTCTAGGATAACAAATAAAATATAAATACTAGTGGATGAAGTAGTACCTCTCCTTCTTATACATACAATTTTGACGAGTCCTGCTGTGAGATAGATGTGACTTGGAAGAAGAATACAGGTCACATTTTGTCGTGAAATACAAAATTCCTTCTTGTCGTTATATATTAATTATATAATCTACGTCTAAAATTCAGCAATGAGTGCAAAAGTATTTTGAGTTCAATTGGCCTCTAAATAAAAATATGTAAAATAGACCTTTTACACTATATTCAATGGTTGTATAAAAAAAATACGGCAATAGAATTGCTTTTAAATGAAACTCGGAGAAATGGAAGGAGGGTATATTGAAAACATTAAGAGGTGATGATATTGAATGGACTATTGGGTAAACGCAACGTAGACACTGCTACTGAACCGATAAATAATCAAACGTTATGATCTTTTACAATTACGACAGGAACCCAAGCAGTGCCTTGGACTTGTGACCACTAATAATACTCTCTTCTACTGCTCAGGTTCTCTGTTTAAACCTAAAGTTAGGTTAACCTAAACCAAACTCACACGTCGAAATGTATATTGTTTTACCTGGTGGCAGATCCAAGGCTAGAGGTTCCCGTAGCAGGAGGTCTCCCTTCACTATGGGTCCGGTTGCCGAGAGTGCCGTTATTGTTTGCTCCACGCGAGCGCTCTTCATCTTGTGCTCGCACTACGTAGTCACCTGTAAATAAAGATTTTTCAATGTCACCTGACAAGTGAGTGTTAAAGTTACTACTTACTTATCACATCTTTTTTCCCAATAGTGTACTGCGTAGCTGACAACCAGTATTTTATGTAATTTAAATTAAAGAACATCAACAGTAAATCCATATATATAACAGCAATCAAACAGACACTTTTAATTTTTACTAGCGGCTCGCCCTGGCTTCGCACGGGTGGATAATTTTTTTCAAATACTTTGGCTCTCCCGCATTTCGGTGCTCCTTCCCTCGTCGCGTTCCTCGCTGCGCTGCGTGGCGCGTCACACTAGCCCGTCGGCGTGTATTTTTTGTTTATATTGACATTTTTAATTTCGTAATATCTTTTGAATGGAAGGTCCGATTTTAATAATTTAAAAAGTAAACAACACGAATTGAAACAGTCTTGAATACAAAATAATTTATTTGGATAAGAATTAATACAAAGGTATGAAAAACATAGTTTGATTTTGATAGGCATTTTTATCAACTTTTAAAATGTAAACTAGGACCATATGTCCAACTATTGTAGTATAACTACAATAGTTGGACATATGGTCTCGCGGAGTTTTTTGTAGATATTGATACGTTCTATAATATTGTAGAACATATTTTTGTTCTATCATCAATACTTTCCGCAGCGCATGCGATGAAAGACATTTTATGGCTAATTCGACTCTTAAACGTATAACGCTTCTGCCTTAATTATGTAATGACGTGTCTGGAAAAAAATATTTAAAATACCTTTAACAGCCTCCTTGATATCTAGCGCGGAGTGGTGCTGGTGGTGCTGCTGCGCGTGCCGCAGGGAGGCGGCGGCGCTGCTCTTGGAGGACACGCTCCGCTCGCTGGACCGGGACTCGTGCATGCTCAGGCTGGACATGTCTGCTGCTGGACAACATTGAGAATGGATAAGTAAAAAATGATTGTTCATTCGTAATATAAGATGGGCAATGTTATGTGTTAAATGTTTAAGGATTTATATCTACCTAAAGGTCATCTATGATAAAATCTAATTAGAATTAGGACACATAGTCATCAATATATTCTTGATAAATTTGATATTTTAAGAATAAATTTTGTAGTCTTTTTCTCTTCTTTCTAATCTGTTTGACGGTGGGTTCAAACTAAAAAACATGTATAATACATTATCTATACTAAATGCAAGTTTGTTTGTTAGTTTGTCGATTTCTTTTACACTGTAACTAAAAACTAAATAAATAACAGAGCCACGGAATTACATCATTTTTTGCCAACATAGACAATAAAGATGTGGGTATTTATATTATGTTTATATATCTTGGTTATAAATAAATCCATAAATACCATTACCATATTTAGATTGTGATAGTTCCAGTGAGTCTTGGAACTCTCTCGTCAATGACTCGATAGTGCTCGCCGGACTCGGGAGCGCCATCGTTTGATTTGAAGTGTTTGACAATGCCGGCTGAAATGTTTAATTACAATTAACATTCCCGAAAATTACACAAACTATATTTAAACACTCCACTTATCAGCATATTAAATTTGTAAATTTTTAAAATTACATCAATATTTCTAGAAATGATTTCTTCAAAATTTTCTTTATTAATTATTTCATTGAACAATGAAAAAAACTGGCTAAGTGCGAGTGGGACTCACGCACGAAGGGTTCCGAACCAATATTGGACAAAAAAAATCAGATTTCTTATTTGGGAAACCTTCTTAAATATTTATTTTATTATGTTTTTAGTATTTGTTGTTATAGGGGCAACAGAAATACAGCATTTGTGAAAATTTCAACTGTCTAGCTATCACGGTTCATGAGATACAGCCTGGTGACAGACAGGCTCACAGCATAGTCTTAGTATTAAGGTCCCGTTTTGACCCTTTCAGTATGGAACCTTAAAATAATACCATTTATTTATTGATGATATGTATTTAAACCTCATGTGTGGAAGTAAATAGTTGGTGTTCATGTTTTCAAAGGTTACCTCGACAAGTAATGATTCAACATGCGGCTTTTCTCTGTACCGCAGATCATCTGTATCTGTACACACGCTCAAGTTATCCCCGTCAGTGGTGGACAGCGTCTGTGATCCGTGAAGTTTATCTACGGGGAAATAAACATTAATTAATGAAATTTTAATTATTAGTCTGTCAAGTCGAACATAGTATAAATTTATTCTCATCATCATCATCACAATCCATAAATGGCTCACTGCTGAGCCAGATCTCCCCATCAGGTTAAGGGTATTAGGCCATAGTCCACCACCCTGGCTCAGTGCGAGTTGGCAGACATCACACACCTTTGAGAACATGGAAAACTCTCACTCGTGCAGGTTTCCTCACGATGTTTTCCTTCACCGTTACAGCAAGCGATATTTAATTGCTTAAAAAACACATAACTCAGAAATGTTAAAGATGTGTCCTTGTGTGGGGGATCGAACTCAGACTTCCCGAGTAAGACACCCAAGTCTGAACCACTAGACTATCATTGCTGCTAAATTTATTCTATTACTAGTCAACCCTCCCAACTCCCATCCAGACATTAACATTTATTGACTTTTAAATGAAACAATCCTAACAATAATAGTAATGGCTTCATTGAATAGAATGAAATATGTCTGGATTACGACATACAACTGACTTCTATGTATACTAACTTCGTTTTTTCTTCCTCGGTGGAGCGACTGGACCAGCAACACTGGCAGGTCTTGGCTCCGTAGAGGTACCAGACACAGCAACGATGGCTGCTGGAGAGGCGCGACTCTGCTTTAGACTATTCGCTTTTGTGCTCGCTATCACATCCGGTTCCGCCATTGCCAGTACTGGAAATAAAGATCATGATGTCACGAGACATTGACAGTGAAAACCCTTTTTAATATAAGATCAGTAGTTCTTCTAAAGATTCTATTTATCAAAATAATTTCAGTAGTTTATGAGTCTATTCGCAACAAACAATCAGATCTTATCTCATTATAATATTACCAACCGACTCGCCCTCGTTTCGCTGTGGTGTTAGCAAACTGTTCACTCACTCACTCCCTATGTACTGTACCCGCAACTATCAATCATATATCTTTCATCGTTAAGGCAGCGTTCGTAAGAAACGTTTTCGTTCGACCGTTTCTTCTCCGACTCACTGCAGCAAATCCGACTACCACGAAAAAGTCTTTTCATTTTTCGGGTTAATATATAGCCTATGACACTCACAAATAATGTGGCTTTCTATTGGAAAAAGAATTTTCAAAATCGCTTCAGTAGATCCAGAGATTACCCCCCTACAACCTAACAAACTTTACCTCTTTATAATATTAGTATAGATAAATCATGTAAATATAAATCCTTACCCACAGATTGACTTCTCTCAACTGATAAAGGGTCATCCGAGATCGTTGAGGGTTCTCTGGAAGATGCTGATGGAGCGAGTGGTTCACGAATATTCGCTGAAAATGTCATATTATTAGTTAAATCACTTATTTTAAATATTTAACTGACTCATAAACTGTATCTGTAGCTCCCAAGATACTGAACCGGTTTTGATGCGCTTTTATTTGTTTGAAAGGTAATTTAATCGAGATGGATCTGTTCAGCCTTTTGAAGACTATCAGCTCATTGCTAAATTGAAAGTTTAAAAAGTCCAGTTTATTATTTTTTGGTTTTAGATGCTTTTAAAACTCTCCCTCCTCTTGTTGAGCAACAATATGGCCACTGTCATTGAAAGACATTATTTCTGCTATTTATTAAAAGATAAATCGATAATAGATCGTCTAAGCGTTTGTTATTAAAATAAATCTTACGATGTGAATCTGCCGCTCCACTTAATATCCTGCCTATCCTGCCGAGTGACGTCATACTCTGCAAGCTCATCGTATCGTGAGATATTATCCTGAAATTGATATAAATGTCATTAATTTTTATATAGAACAACTGTAAATATGAAAAAATATCTCTACATATATAGCAGCTAAATTAAAAAGTTGAAAAGAGTTTTTAATTTAAGTTATTGCCGCTATGTCACGTAAAAAAACCCTCATCGAAGCGAGGGTAAGAATATTTATGAAAATAAAATATGAAAAAAAAATATTACAATAAGAAACTTTAATACCAAAAGTAATTATAATCCTAATTATTCCATAGCAGGCCATAATTTAAAAAATAATGAAAATAAAAAGGTAAAAACGATTTGTCAGAAGTGGGATTCGAACCCACGCCCACAGAAGTGGACTGCGACCTGAACGCAGCGCCTTAGACCGCTCGGCCATCCTGACTTGTCTGTACACTCTGAAAACTATAAACCAATTCTCTCTTTATATATATTAATAGATTCAAGGATTTTAATAAGAATACTAGCTACTTGCCCTAACTTTGCTCGGGTACAATTTACTACTCCACATTAAGTTCCCATAATAAAAAACTATAACCCGCCTACGTAAAAAAAGTGCTCTAAAAAGGAGGAAACAAGAAATTAATTCAGATAGAAACCATGTCTGTTTCATGGTTGTGTTCCTCTAATCATATATTTAATCATAATAGGTATTAAAAAAATCATAAAATGTATATAGCCTGTCACTCGCGCCATTATTACGAATCTATTGACACCTCATTCATTAAAATTGTTTCAGCAGTTTAGGCGCTAGGGTAGAAAATACAAACATACATACATAGACTGCCAAACTCACTACCCTTGCTTGTAGTCGGCCAAAATAGTAAACACCCCAATTATGGACAATTTTAGAAGTTTTAGAATAAAATAAAATATCTTATCGCTAATAACAATTTCTTCCCGACAACCTTTGCTGTGTGGAATTTCTAAAAAACATTGCAATAAATATCTTATACATATAAATACTTAAATATTAATAGATAAACTAATAAATATAGACATATAATATATATACATATACTTTAATCTATATATATTTAATGTATTGAATATTTCAAGACTGTGTTATGATTATTCTATGTTCCTGATGCTTACAATATTCCGATATAAATAAAAAAAATTCTGATCAGCTTCAATATATTTATAAAAAAAATAAAATATAAGTTATAGAATGTAAAAGGTTTTTAAGAATAAGTGTGACGGGTCTTCATAATACCAATAGAAGTGATAAATTGGTTTTTATTTCTTGTATACAGAATATGCAAAATCTACTGCACGAATTTATGGTATTCACAGTCGTATTGTTCAAGGTCTTAAAATATAGTCTTAGTTTGATCTAAACAGGATGTCTCGAAAAAGTTATTGTAATTTAAGGGTTTTAGCTCAGGGAAGGTAGGGTGGGTCAAGTAATTAAATATAAGTTTATACGTCTGTCCATTACTGGAACCATTCAAAATAGCAACACAGACAGATAAATTTAATGAAAACTTGTAAAATAATTTTTTAATGACACAAATACATTGCTTTTTATAAAATGATGTATCAAGATGATAAAAATTTGAATACATAGGGTCACCTACAAAAACACGATCATCCCGAAGTCTTATGCTTAAAACGCCCGTACATAACTCTAAAATTTATTCACAATCATTTACTGTACAGGCCGTAAAACTATGGAACTCCTTACCACTAAGCATAAGGATATCAAAATCCCTCCCGATTTTGAAAAACTCAGTAAAACTTTTTTATTTGCACTCGGACAGATACTGATGACATGAAATTTATTATTATTTGTTTATGTATTTTTATCTTTTTATTATATTTAGTTTTATTTCTAGATATTTATTGTATATGTTTATCTGGTTATGTATTAGGTTGTACTTAATTACATGTAGTTTATGGTTGCACCACCTTATTCCTTATTCAATAAAATATTTCTTAACCCAAAGGTTGTCTGGAAGAATTGGCTAATAAGCCATAAGACCGCCTTTTGTTCTGCCACTTTTTAATGTTTTTTTTTTATTGTGTGTATTGTACTCTCATGCTTGTGGTGTGCAAAAAAGTAATAAATAAATTATTATGTTGTAAACAATAATAACACACTTAATATGTATTAATTGTGTATTTCAGCTCGGTAGCCTCCATATTATTGAACATGTTACATTATTATTTTTCTACCTACATTAATCTATCTTATTACTTAATAAAAGAGAAAATGTAGTTTCATATAAATCTACCCTACATAACATACCTCCCCCCTAAGTATAATTTACAACTAACGAAAAAAAGAATAATCTTATGCTAAACTGGATCATTACGCTAAGCAGCAATATCATGATAAATCAGCACAATCAAAGATGGATATAAAAGATTATAAGATAGACTATAAGACAGTTAAACTAATACAAATAATGAGTCTCCCTTGAAGGTCTTTGATAAGGACTTTTAGAGTGGAAATCTAATTTATTTTTTATTTTTCCTGATTGAGATTTTTCAGTTGGAGGGATTCCTAACATATCTGCCCACTGGTCGGAATCAGGAATTTCGATAATCATATCTGGTTCTTCTGATTCTTGTGAGTCTCTTATTTCCGTTTCTGTTATCCCTCTATCTTCATGTTCTTCTACACTCTCTGCACTTTGATCATTTCCTGGAACTTCAACTATCTCCTCTCCCTCTTCTCGACTGGTGTGCATTGTTACTTTAGGTTTAATGAGCTGGTCAATATGTCTGTCAATCACCGTACCATTATCTGTTTGAATTCTATAACTTGAAGGACCCTTTTTATTAATAACTATACCAGGTAACCAACGGGCACCTCTATTAGAATAATTTCTATACATAATTTTTTGACCAATATTAGTCTCTCTTATTTTGTTGTGGTTATTATTGTCAATTTGTTTTTCTATATTTTTGTGTTGTATATTTTCAGGGTGTATGGTGTCTAACAGTGTACGCAGACGTCTATTCATAAGAAGTTCTGCTGGAGTTTTGTTAGTTGCAGTGCAAGGTGTGACCCTAAGACCAAGCAACAAGTTCGCTATCCTTATGTCCCACTCTAAATCATCCATTTTACGAAGTTTGTCCTTGATTGTCTGAACCATTCTTTCAGCTAGTCCGTTTGTGGCCGGGTGGTAGGGTGCTGTAGTTACCTGACGAATGTTGTTTGCTTGGAAGAACTTCTTAATTTCACTTGACACAAAGGGTGTGCCATTGTCTGACACAATTACGTCACATAGGCCATGCGTCGAGAATACCCCTCTCAAATGCTTTATTACAGTAGCTGACGTAGTATTATTTACCATGAATAATTCAGGCCAACGTGAATGTGCATCCACCATAATCAAAAAATATTTATTATGGAATGGTCCAGCAAAATCAATATGTAGTCTAGACCAAGGTCTTGTTGGAGTGATCCATTCGTGATTGGTTTTTGGTGGCATGTGCCGATTTTCCAGACACTTTGTACACCGATTTACTAGAGCCTCAATATCTTCATTGAGGCTTGGCCACCATACATAGCTTCTGGCCAATGCCTTTGTCAGTACAATTCCTGAGTGTGTTTTATGCAACATCTTCAATATATTAGAGCGCAGTAATTCCGGTATCACTACACGACAACCTAATAGTATGCAGTCATTTTGCAGGGACAACTCCTGACGATGGAGCCAGTATGGACGTAAGTCATTATCAGTCACTTTAACAGGCCAGCCGCGTTGTATGTAGAAAATAACCTGTGATAATATTTTCTCACGTTTTGTTTCAGAAGCTATTCTGTCAACATCATAGGGAAAATCTTCCGGAGTTTCGGCCATTAACAAAACTTCTCCAAGGTATTCTTCATACTGTTTTGGGACCGGGCGAGGCCATCGACTTAAACTATCAGCGTTGCCAATCTGGGGTCCTGGTTTGTATATAATTTCGTAGCTGTGTGAAGTCAAAGCGATAGCAATTCTAGTTAGACGAGGCGACAACATATTGGGGATTGGCTTTCTTGGATCAAATATACCAAGTAATGGCTTATGATCTGTCACAATGCGAAAATGTCTACCCATAAGGTAATTATGAAATTTAGTAATACCGAACATAATAGATGCGGCTTCCTTGTCAAGTTGTGAGTAACGGCGCTCATGTGAATGTAGTGTTCTAGATGCCATTGCTATAGGTCTTTCTTGTTCGTCAGGCATTACATGCGATAAAACAGCTCCAACCCCGTATTCAGAACTATCACAAGTAAGTATAAGAGGTTTGTTTAAATCATAATGAACAAGAGTTAAATCAAAAGTAATAAAACGTTTTGCTGCATCAAAAGCATTCTGCTCACGTTCTGTCCAACACCATGAACGTGAGGTTTCTAGTAATCTGTGCAGAGGTTCTAATAACGTTGCCTTATGTGGAACAAACCGTTCGTAAAAGTTGTACAGGCCGAGAAATGCTTGTAATTGTTGTCTATTTTGGGGTTCTGGGGTATTTACTATTGCTTCTACTTTACTAGGACAAGGGTGGATACCCTCAGCGTTAATGACAAAGCCTAAAAATTCTACTTTTTCTCTGGCAAATTTGCATTTATTTTTATTTAAACGAAGACCGGCCTGCTCGATACGTCCTAATACGGCATTTAATCTAACCAGCATTTCTTGCATTGTGCGTCCACTTATGATTATATCGTCAATCAATACTGCTACTCCTGATATACCAGCTAGCAGAGATGTCATCAATCGCTGGAATATGCCTGGACATGCTTTTACTCCAAATGCTAGGCGATGTACAGTATACAGTCCTTTACAGGTATTTAAGGTAAGCAATTTTGAAGTATCTTCGTTGACAACAACCTGAGTATATGCTCTGTCTAAGTCTAGTGTTGTAAAAAATTTCCCGCCAGCGACTGTTGCGAAAACCTCGTTTGCCGTGGGCATAGGGTACGTATCCGATTCAGTGGATTCATTGACTGTGCTCCGATAATCTCCGCACAACCTGATTTCACCAGATTTTTTTACAATGGGTACAACGGGTGTAGCCCATTCTGAGTAAGAAGTTGGTCGCTACCGAGCTAATCACGGCCCAACAAATTAACCGATCTTCATTTTCCTCAGTAAAATTAATATTACGCATATTCTTTTTATTCTTCTTAATGCAAACTTTCTCTATGTGTCCCTTTATCTTACAATAACGACAGACAGTATTAATAAAACGGCACTCTCCTGCATGACGACTGCCACAACGATAACATAAACGTGCATCTGTCTTTGTTTGAAATGCATTTATATCCATTGGAGTGACCGACGGCTCCGCAGGCATTAAAGATGCGCTTGAAGAAGCGCCCGCATACTCATGAATCATACGAACGTCGCGTCCGGCACTTTCAGATGACAACATAGCATCCACTACATCGTGATATCGTAAATTATCTCGTTTTAATAACTCGTACTGTAACTTGTCATCTCGCATGCCACAAACCAATCTATCTCGTAACATTCGTTCCAAATCTGTAAAATTGCATCCAGAACTGAGCCTTCTAAGTTGTGCTATATATTCTGCAGCCGATTCATTACGTTTTTGATCACGTTTATAAAACTTGAATGATAGTGATATCTCATTAGTTTTTGGAGAAAAATGTCGTGTCAACACTATTTGTATTTCATCAAACGTTACATCGTAAGCACTTTTTGGAGTAATCAATGCTAATAATATCTCATACACACGCGAGCCACAAACTGTGAAAAAATTAGCTCTTTTAGCTTCGTCCGAGGTGATACCATTCGCCACAAAACAAAACTTTAAACGATCCAGATAAATGTCCCAGTTGTCAGTTTCAGGGTTGAAACTATCAAACTTCACTGCTCGCGAGTCCATTTTCGATGTTATTTCTTTACTTCGTCGCCACTATTATGTTGTAAACAATAATAACACACTTAATATGTATTAATTGTGTATTTCAGCTCGGTAGCCTCCATATTATTGAACATGTTACATTATTATTTTTCTACCTACATTAATCTATCTTATTACTTAATAAAAGAGAAAATGTAGTTTCATATAAATCTACCCTACATAACATAAATAAAAATAAATAATATAAAAAGCTGAAGAGTTTGTTTGTTTACTTCGATTCCGATTTGAAGAATTCTTTCAGTGTTAGATAGACATTTACACATTTATCGAGGAAGGCTATAGGCTTTATATCATCACTCTAAGTCCAATAGGAGTGGGGCTAACGTGATCATAACAAATCTTGTAAACTGTGTCCCCATGTATAATTCAATATCTACAAACATTTTGTGTTATTTATAGACAAGAACTTTTTTTATTAAAAAGCACATTATTGAACTTACTTGAAAGGGTGTTCCATAGGAGCTGCCAATGGAGCTGCAGGATCTGGTTCATCTTCTTCTTCTGTTTGCATACACCGGCGTAGCTCTTGAAACCGTCTACGTCCTTGTACAACCTAAATATTTCAAACATAATATTGACAGCTAGCCTGATCAGGTTTCCATACGAATAATATGATTCTAATACTCTCATAAACGAACACTGTTTAACTTATCATTTGAAAGTAGGCCATATGTTTAAGAATTAAAAAATGTAGGTGTTGTTATCTTTGTCTTCAAAAGCGTCAGCTTCATGGTTAATATAATATAATTAATAACATAAATATTCAGAATACAGAAATATATAAATAAAGTAGAGACCCGGAAAATGTTGTTTGGCCATATAAATTTAATAAATTTAGGATGGGCCATCCTTTTCACTTAGAGGTATAAAGACCTACCAGATATGCAGACAAATTTTCATTTAAATGGTTAGAGGAGATTGGTAACAAACACCAACATAAGAATTTTATATTATATAAGATATAAGTAGAAAAGATTAGGTATATTATACAAAAAATGAGCATCCATAACTGGTAATGAAACTTTTTTGTCAGTTGTCTAACTTTTGTTAACAAACTATGTGATTGGAAGGAATTTTTCCTTAAATATATGTATAAAGAAATTACTTACATTTTTTACAGTGTTCCTATCATCTTGTAACAGTGTAGTGTGCTCTGTGGTACTGGTAGGAACTGCTCCGTCAGGCTTATTTGGTGGTCTCTCCTTGTCCTTATCTGCTATATTTATACTATCTGATGTTACACTGTGGCTCTTACTTAATGATGATCTTCTGTGAACAAAACAATAAAATTAGCACTTCAGTTTAATTTCATATTTTTCTATATGTAATACTCAAAATTATATAAAAATAAGCTCAAAATCTGTAGCAAAAATGATTTGAACCAGTGGTTAGTGAACATGAACTGCATTGATGATCTCCGGTTCAATTCACATGTGTGACTAATGTTAGTATACATCACATATTTTAAGTATGTTTGTGTGCACCCAAACCAAATACTTCAATAAATAATAAAACATTTTACTGATTTTTAAAACATTAAATAAATCTAACTTATGTAAAACAGAAACTATTTAAATGCAAGATAATGAAGTTTTAAACTTACCTAATAGGTAAACACAATATCATAATAGACTTGGACATTACTTTAGATATACAATTGAACCAAATAATGAAACAGTTGTATTTTAGATATGTTTAACGTTACTGAGTACTCAGTAGGTACATGCACTAATCAGTCTCGCGCCAGTTACGACGAATAATCACCTGGCGATAGGTACAAGGACGTACAAGTACCAAAACATCTGTTCAACTACATACTCCTGCAAAACTAGTTTTTTGGCAATCAACATTACATAAACAATTCAAATTGATGTTAAGTGAAGCCAGGTGTAACATACTTCAAATATAATTGCACTTGTTACTTTAAAATACACATTCTTCAATATATCGAAAGGCAATTACTCACTTTGATCCCTTCAGGGGCGTGAACTCTTCAGCGTCGAAGAACTCCTCCGACTCGCTACTGTCCCCCATTGTATTCAACACTAATGTATACTAATAATCACTTATCACAAAAATGTAATAAAAAGTCTTAGATCATCGTTTATTACTAAGTTATTTACGATGAAAGTTGATATTAAATCGTTCAACCATCTTCAACAATTTGACACTTTGTGCTTAACTGTCAACTGTCAATAACATGTCAATTCACAAGTGACATATCTTAATGTTACCATCATATAAAATAATTAATCCTTTTCGACTCTAGAAACCATGGACGTAATGTTGGAACCTTTTTTTATATATGTTACATTATTTTTAATGTATACCTCATATATTAAAACATAACTATTAAAAAACTTCGCCACAATTATACAACAATTATCTCACGCTCTGAATGTATTTTGCTCATAAGTCATAAAAAAAATTAAAATACATTGAGTGCGTTCCACTAAGCGTTCATAACGCCCAAAATGCTCTTTTAGGGCGCGTTCCACTAATTTCGTTCGTTCCATTTGATGCTCGCCGGCGTTGTGGTCGGGACGAAAACGTCATTAATGACGTCATGTCAAATCGTGGGTCGTTGTGAGCGTTGCAAAATTAGTGCTGTGGTTACAAAATTTAGCGGCATTTTTAAAACAACAAAAGTGTCGACGATGTAAATATCTTTATTTGATACGGATAGAGATTTATTAGAGGACGTGAATTTTTCTGCAGCGCATATTTATATAAAATTAATTTTAGTTTCAATTAAATTATAAATATAAAAAAATCAATCAATAAATAATATGAATATAAATTAATTTAACTAATAATTATTGAAATTTATTGTTAAGGCTTACAAATTTTAACCTTAACCTCTTGACACTATTGCTTTATAGCTCGCCATTTGAATTACTTTCTTTAACGCTCAAAACTCTCGCGATTAACTGGAACGGGAACCTGTTCATGCGCGTGGTTGATGCGAACGCAACATGGAACGCACTCATAGAAGCGGCCTAAGCTTCGTTATTAGTCTGAAAATTATAAATTTATAACACGCTCTCAGTATGTTTAGCGCACAAAAATTATATTAAATTTAAAATTCTGTTAATAATTAAAAAAATATTTTGTATTTATTAATAAAAAGACTCCAATTTTTCATTTCTACTAGTTTAAATTAATAAAATCTGAGGAACTTATAATGTGACGAATTTTCCTGACGCGAGTTTAATATTTTTTACCCATCCCTAAAAAAATGTACAGAACTGCACAACGCCGCTAAAGAAGTTTTCTTAGTAGTATTTTCCACATCGCTGTTTCTAACAACTTTCCCACGAGTACAACAATACGCAAAAGCAACTAAATACGAGTTAGACTAAATTGTAACAAAGCGATGTTTTCATTGAAACTTCCTAATATATTATTTCAGCTTTATAAGTATGTAATAAGGGCTAGAGTGCGTGTTAGTGACACCTATTGTTGTAATGTGTTACGCTCGACGGTTTCAGGAGGCAGAAGCAGGCTGTGCGCCTGAGTTCCTTTGATACCTGATACGAGTACGTTGTCAACGATCTCTGACTCCTGTTCTAAATATATTCATTTTTTAACAGTACTATCGACCCGTCTAAGTTTTCATGAACTTTCTCTAATCTCTGAATTGACTGTAACAAGGAGTAACTTAGGCTATTTAACAGCTCGCTACGAATCATAGGAGCGGGGCAACAAGCGAACGAATCCGCACGGGTCCACCGTTCTCCGAAACCTGACCTTAAATAACACAAATACAAAAGGAAATAAACGAGAGCAATGGTTTCTGGAAGACATAACAGTGTCAAAACAATGAGCATAAGACAATAGCGGTCTCAAGTACGAGTTGTGGTTCAATTCTTTTATCTTATTTATTTCTTTAGATGTAAGGTTTAATTCACCACGTTATGGTCAGCTGACTTTATTTTTCCTTCAAAATACTAGGTAAACTATCTCTAACTACTCTTTTATCTATTCTTGATTACGCGGATGCGAGTTATCTTAGCCTGACGGAGGAACAACTTAACAAACTTGAGCGAATACAAAATCTATCAATCCGGTTCATATTCGGACTCCGAAAATATGACCACGTATCACAATTTCGCTCAAAGCTCAAGTGGCTCCCTATTCGCCGTCGCCTGGATTTACATGTTCTCTCTCTTCTGTACTGTGTGTTATTCCATCCAAATACTCCTTCTTATTCGAAGGAAAAGTTTAAGTTTACTGGATCTCCAAGTAGATTACGTACGCCACGAAGTCTTATGATTAAAACGCCTGTCCATAACACAAAGATGTATACGGATTCGTTTACAGTTCTAGCAGTAAACCTTTGGAATGATCTACCCTTAAGTATAAGACTGTCAAAAACCCTTCAAATTTTTAATAAATCCGTATAAGAACATTATCTTCTCGCTGAACGACGATGACTCAGATCATAAGAATGATTGACATTTATTATCTAATTTGTGTATTTATATATATTCCTTAATAGTCCTTAGTTTATGGTTTTGTCGGATATTTATTAGTTTATTATTAACATATATATTATAATATTTATACAAGTAAAATGTTCATGTATTAGGTTGTAATTATTTGTATGTAGTTTATGGTTGCACCACCCTATACCCATCTCGTTTAAGTTTTCCTAACCTAAAGGTAGTCTGGAAGAGATGGCTAATAAGCCATAAGGCCGCCATTTGTGTGCCACTGTTTTTTTTATAGCTTTCGCGGAATCGCAGCTGACGGTCATAATATAAATCCCTAATGCATTTTACGAATTTCGCCTGGGAGTGACTCGGTCATGATAATCTGTCACTGGTTCTCGGACAACTTTTAAAGTACCAGCTGACAAACTTTCAACAGAGATATAGCAAGCTGACATTAATTCACATTCACAGTAGCATATACCAGGTATGCCAGGTGAATTTTTAGGAAAATATAAATTTTTTTCATAGTCAAACAGCTAGCTGACGTATGGTCAGCTGACTTTATTTTTCCTTCAAGATCCTAGGTGAACTATAATCCGACAAATTTTGAAATGAAAGTGACTGTTTTTTTTTCATGTTTAGGTGGCTGCCACTCGCCCCGAGTGTAAAATCAACTAAAGGCTGGGTTGAATCAAGTAAGAGACAACAGCAGACACAACATCTCGCTGCCTTTCGAACCAAGAAACCGCATTCCCACCACCGCCTGATTTGTCCCACACAAAATGATTGACCGAATTTGAGTCTGGCTTCCGTACCATAAACTGGTGATATATAAATATAAATTAAGATCTATTTCTAGATCCTTCCAAAAATTGTGCTTAATAATAATAAAATACACTTCATCATTTAACACATGTTAAACATCTTATTTGTTTATTTCAAATTACATATCAATAGCGCGATTCAGATTACTACCAACGCCATCTATTATCATGCCCCATCTATTTTATAGTACTCGTTCTCGAACCCACACAGGCAAATTTAAAACATTTTTGTTTATCGCTATTAGGCAATAGATGGCGTTCTGTTGATATTCATCTTGAAGAGTCAAAACTGTTATGTTTGTTTATCAATTTTTAGGTTCTACGTTATAAAATAAGACCCCCTCATATTATCTATGCCCAGAATGAACAAGATGAATATCAACAGAACGCCATCTATTGCCTAATAGCGATAAACAAAAATGTTTTAAATTTGCCTGTGTGGGTTCGAGAACGAGTACTATAAAATAGATGGGGCATGATAATAGATGGCGTTGGTAGTAATCTGAATCGCGCTATTGATATGTAATTGTGACAACTGTTAATTTAATCTTTATACACAAATAAGATGTTTAACATGTTTTAAATGTTTTGAAGTGTGTTTTTAATTTTTGGAAGGATCTAGAAATAGATCTTAATTTATATTTATATATCACCAGTTTATGGTACGGAAGCCAGACTCAAATTCGGTCAATCATTTTGTGTGGGACAAATCAGGCAGTGGTGGGAATGCGGTTACCTGGTTCGATAGGCAGCGAGATGTTGTGGCTGCTGTTGTCTCTTACTTGATTCAACCCAGTGGCAGAGTGGCAGCCACCTAAACATGAAAAAAAAACAGTCACTTTCATTTCAAGATTCTATTGAAGGTAACATACTTTTTTTCTTATGGTAGATAAGGTGCAAACGAGCAGACGGTCCATCTGATGGTAAGTGGCAATCATCGTCCATGAACATCGTTGCATCCTTGAAGATGGAGTGGGAAGGGGGGAGAAGAAAAAATGCTGCGGTTTCAGCGAACCCTGAGCAAGAGCCCAGGGTCCACTAAATCCGCAGCATGTATTTGGATAGGAGAGGGAGAGGGTAGGTCTGGCCCACATGAGGCTCAACCGGAACGTGTCTATGACACTTGGCGGTCAGATTCGCATGGTGGTGGTCGCAAGCCAGTCGGGGAACAGATCCCCTACCATACGAGATGCTCTCCCAGCAGCAGAGGGGAATAGTATTCTAACCCGTCTGTCTATGCTCATGTTTGTTTGAATTTTTGATAATATTTATACAGTATATGTCACCCACTCCAATTAAACTACATTGTAAGATATTCACGTGACCTTAACCGGACAGCACTTCCAGCAGTAACACAACATTGGATTTAACACTTTCACTAGCGCATCCTAGATAATATCCACTCCTTGACAGACCTCGGATAAGACTAAGATTGTAGTCCGACTGTCGAGGGAATATAAAGAGTCGAGATAGATGGCGATGACATTTTGATTACTCGGTAATTGTTTACTATTTTCCGACATACATATATAGACTGCCAATATCATTACACCTCCTTTCGGCTTCGCCGTAGTCGGGTAATAAAAATAAACAAGTCATTTAAATGAGTCAAATTTTTTTCAGAGGAAGTTTAGAGCGGGGAAATACGTTCAGAGTCATTAGCCTTGAACGTTAGATACTGTACCATGATGTAATAATTTTATTTTTACCAGCCCTCGCTGCCATTAGGTATTATAAGTTTCTGGATTTTCTACTTGTTAATAGAATTTGTGTCGATTTCATGCATAAATTAAGTTATTAATTCTCACAGAGCTAAGAATTCATTCAATAATATAAAAAGCTTCTAGAATGTTACAATAATTTATATAAAAGCTACGTTAGAAACCATGAAACACAATCGGCTGAAAATTAACGGCACACCGTAGACCGGCTATAACGTGGTCTGTGCGATCTGGCGAAATAGAACACCTTGACAGAGTAAGAAATAATTGAATTAAAAATATAAACAATACCTGTACCTTAGTTTGAATGATAATATTTTGTCCTCGAACGAATTAAAAAAATTTTGAAAAATTTCACCTTCATTTCATCTTTTGATTCCATTCATCCAGGAAGTTCAGGTTGGGTAGGTAACCCATACTTTTTTATATTTTTAAATGTGTTTTGTTTTTTAAATATATTTAAAAATGTTAATTATAGGAATTGTGGATAAAGGCTTGCAGGCTTTCTATAAGAAATACTCATTAACAGAGAATCAGATAAAAATCAAGCACTTAAAAATTAATACACATAAGCACTAGCTGACAGTCTACGTTCTTGTGTCGATATGTACACATTCCAGGAGAGAATATTGCTGTGATCGCAGTGTACCCAAAGTAGGAACCTAGAATTAATGCAATTTAAATGTGGGAGGATGTTTAACCTACCGTCAAGGGAGGCCAGGTTACCCCCTTTCACGAGATGCTCTCTCAGCAGCAGAGAGGAATTGTATCTTATTATTATTTAATTAATCAGACAAACGTCATAGGTAAACAAATAAATATGTTTATTGAAGTTTATTTCTGCAACGTATATGGGAGTTGCCAGGCACGCGCCAAGCAGATTCTGCGCCGGAATGCGAAATACTTATGAGCGCTTATACTTGAAGAAAAAAAAAAGTCGTTCACCAACAAGTATCTTCTGCGCCAATTATTTGCGCCCTATTGTTTTTTTTCATTTCGAATCATGAATATTATATTTGTTTGGTTTGGCGCCCTCAAAAAGGTTTCTAGCGCCTTTTTTGCCCTGGCGCCTTCGTGCACCGCATGACACATATGGACGCACATATGGACGGCGCGGCGTGTCCCTGGGGGTGACTCACCGATTATTCTATCTTATCGGAGATTGGTTCATAAATATTGATTCAGTAACCTGTATATTTTAATATTGCTAAACCGATTGCTAATATTTTTTTACTTAATAAAATGAATTGAACTTCTGTCCATCTACAAGTGTCATTAATATACAAAGCACACCATTCTGTACTTAAACGACAAGATGTAAGTAACGTTAACTCTTGAGTTCAATGATCATGAAATGAAAAGTATGACAGTTTTGATTGAAACAATTGTGTCGAGTTTCTTGACTTTCTAAATTCTACAGATATCTCAGATAATAAATCGGTTTTGCTATCTAGGTTCTAATGTTTTTGCAGACAATGATCTAAGGTCAAGGAACAAGCATCTGAAAGATCAACGAGCTCCTCCGTTACATTAGTCTCTTAATATTTTTATCTAATTAACTTTTATTAATATCATGTATTTCAAAAGTCAAGTATGTATTTTATATAATGTCTATATATAATTTTACTATAGGTATAACTTTGAAATTGGTTTGCACCAGCTCATTTATGTACATGATTTCCTCTCCCAAGGGTTGCCTGGAAGAGATTGCTTTAGCAATAAGGCCGCTTTTGCATGCCTCTTAAAATTTGTTTCTTTCTCTCAACCACAGTATGGTTACTTTAGACAAATAAGCTGAAATTTCTTGACGTAACAAAAGTACCTGGGGGGCATTCATTTATTACGTAAGACTATTTTCGTTAGTTCTTGAACCCCTCCTCCCCTATTATAAAAAAAATAAAGATAGGCCGACCCCCTCCCCCTGTTTAATATTTATTACGAAAGAATCTAAAGGAAAAATGAATACACGTTTGGTTTGTTTTAATGTTTTTTTTCTGAAAGTAACAATATTTAGATATGTTTATCTGTACTTACAAAGGTACTAATAATTATTGTTCGGGTGGCGCGGGTCCGTTGCCATGGTAATGAAGTCGTTTACCATCCTACCTATACGTATCCTAGTGAACCTCGGCACTAGCGCGGTTACCCGCACTTTTTCAGAGTATAATTTAAACTTTGCGCAATTTTGTAATCTTACGGAAGAACTATCGAAACTCCTTCCCATCCCATTCTAAGAAAAAATAAGTCATGGTCGACCCCTCTCCCGCCCTAAATCGTCTTACTAATTGAATAATTCAAGAGCTAGTTAATAACTTCTAGAGTCTAATTAGTATGTATGTGTTTGCTGTGTAGTGTGTACAGCACGTTATATAATCTATAAATTAAAATATGTATCATTGTCTCGCTCTGTCTATTCGTAAACAGTTCACTATAACGCGCAAGCCATGGAGCATTAAATACAATACGGAAAACTGGTCGGCGATAGTACGTAGCGTATAAAACCCTCCTCAGCCCCCCACTGGCGTTTACTCTCGTCCACTCTACATCTCGCGCGGACGTCTCTCGTTATATTAAAGTAAGTTATACTGTGTTGTGTTTGTTTGTCATACATCAGAACCGGTAAGATTAGTCTATAAGTTTATTTAATTAAATTTGTTAAGATTTTTATTTTAATACTAGCCGACCCGCGCGACTTCGTCCGCGTATAGCTCCGCTCCTATTGGTCTTAGCGTGATGATATATAGCCTATAGCCTTCCTCGATAAATGGCCTATCTAACACTGAAAGAATTTTTCAAATCGGACCAGTAGTTCCTGAGATTAGTGCGTTCAATCAAACACACTCTTCAGCTTTATATATTAGTATAGATTATTACCACCGTCTTAATATGTTTTATTACATTCGGAAAAACAATAAAATTCGTTTAAAGTATGCCGTACAATATGTTTGTCGTTATTGGGAGTTAACGTTAAGTAGAGATTAATTAAACGAGTTATGTCTACAATATATTTAACTAGCAGCACCCCGCGGTTTCACCCGCTGTATTTTGGATAATTCACGCTATATCATTATAAATTATAGTCTATGTGTTATTCTGATGTGTAAGCTATATTATTGTAAAGTTTCATTAAGATCCATTCAGTAGTTTTTGCGTGAAAGAGTAACAAACATTCTTACAAACTTTCGCCTTTATAATATTACTAGCTTTTACCCGCGGCGGCGGCGACTAGAAATGAATTTTTTTTTTCAGAAAAAGTATCTTATATTACTTCTAATACCCTCAAGAATATGTGTACAAAGTTTCATGATGATCGGTTAAGTAGTTTTCGCGTGAAAGTGTAACAAACAAAGTTACATTCACATTTTTAATATTAGATAAGTAGGATGTACTCTCGCTGTAACTTAAAGAAGAAAAGAAACTACATTTAGTTTAAAATTAATTTTCATTATGTTAAGTATATATGTTTTTTTCCTTATTTTATTTTTGACCACCACACGTTATGCGGTGTCGTGTCAAGGATATTTGACGGTCAAATTAGCATTATACTAGTGATCGCCGTCAAATATCTCGGAATGTTGAATATTGTTTTTGGTATAATAATAACTGAAACTGTTACTCTGTTACCCCTTCTTAGGGTAAGACAAATATTATTGAAAGCTGTTAAGAATCAATATTTTTTTTAAATACAGGTAACGAGATATATTTTCTCGCATTTAATATACTTACTTATACACTTAATCCAAACCGTCCGCAGGACAAACCTGCTGTATAGTAAAACATTTTATTAAATGACATGTTCGTCTACATTGATGAATTATCATTTAAATTAAAGTATTTTAGTCAACAACTAAGATGCTAAAAATATATAACCATAGAACTATCAGGGTTTTAGTTATTTACTCACAAAATTATACAACAACATCCAAAACGTAAGCAAAATCAATTCAGTAATGAACGCAAAGTTAAATATTTTGGTTATTTAATCAGTCCGATTAGAATGGCAAAATTCAAGTTAGTTATTAAAGTGGAAAAAACTCAATATACTAATCGTAAAGAAATAACATATGTTTGACAGCGTCTAGTTTTTTTTTTCCTCTGTTTTATTCCATAATGAAAAAGGCAAAGGTATTATACCGTACAGCCTCGTCTTCAGTAGGTCAATTCCTTATTCACTTCACAGTAAGGCCGAAGCCATGTCTTCCGTTATAATTATCTAAATCCTTGTAGTTGTAAAATTCCTTGTGGTAGTAGATTTCTTATTAGCAGCATCTTCAGTTGTTGTTACGCTATCCGTAGATTCGCTTTCCGACCCTGAGGATACGGCTTCTTGTTCTTCATCTTCTTTATTTCTTTCCTTTTTACGTTTTCTTTTACTCCTACTCATTTTACCACTCAACCCTCTTATTTATAAAAAAAAAAAAACTGACAGCGTCTAGTTATGCATGTCTTATCCAATTTGTACGCGTTCCGTTACGCGTTAGCAACATCCACCAATATTGGAGGATAATGGATATCATTTTACAAGTATTATGAACGTAAAGTTAAAATAATTTTAACAAATAAAATAATAAGTATGTAGCATTACTTTAATATTTACGTACTTAGGTATATTTTTATTATGAATTTGGTTAAAAATATTTTTGTAATAATGTAACATATTAGTTATTTATAAAAAAATTGTGTGAAATGAAACAATAAAAGATAAAACACTATTTTCTATTCATATAGAAATCGTTAAAGTAATCTTTAAACTCGCATAAATACTAAATACTTGTACAAGTATCAATAGTTGACTATAATTTTTATATTTATTTTTATCAATTATTGATATATAAGATGTTACTGTGCATTCAAAATATGAACTAGGCAGAAATGGGCGGCTCCATTTTTATTCTTTCAATACAATACAGAATCATTTAGTGACATATAACCTAATTGAGTCGATCTACATTAAAAACAATTTTGATCAATTTCACATATTTTTATGGATTGAGTAGTCCTTGACCAATAATATTACTATACCAAGATATTACAATAAAGTTTCTCTGTATCTCCAACGGCTTAGGACCTCCCCCTACTGTCCCAGTAATAAAAATACTGTATACAAAAAATACAAATTCGTGAATTGGAAATTTGCAAGTATCTTATATTTTTATACAAAAACTTATCTTTATATAAATAAACTAGCTGAACATTGCCATATAAATTTAAAAAAATTGGGATGGGCCACTTATCACTTAGAGGTATAACAAATAGATGTTGAACTATTCTCAGACCTACCCGATATACACACAAGATTTCATAAAAATCGGTCGAGCCGTTTCGGAGGAGTTTAGTAACAAACACCACACACGAGGATTTTATATATCCTTTGGCGTGACCTCACGATATATAATAACAATCAACATTAATAGCTAGAAGTATTATTCTCTTTAATCATCATAACATCGGGTTTTACGAGTATAACGCTAGGAAACAACACAAAAATAGAATTACAAATACGGTTGTTGCCAAAATCTACACACTTGTTTTATATACTGTGACGTCACAATTCATATAACCATTATTATAGCGATACAACTACATTGAATTTTTCATGCAATTTTGTGTTTATTCAAAACTATTTTAAAAATCTATATTAATTATGTTTGTTTGCTTTAACGCGCTAATCTCAGGAACTACTGGTCTGATTTGAAAATTTCTTTCAGTGTTAGATAGCCCATTTATCGAGGAAGGCTATAGGCTATATAGCATCACGCTAAGACCAATAGGAGCTGAGCATCACGTACTCGAAGTCGCAAGGTTGTTGATAAATTATTATTCTGGAATAATATGTGGCAATTAGTGTAGGAAAAATATTTCAGTTTGATCAAAACAACACCAGGAAAACTTGTTCAAAAAAATATCTCTGTCAGAATTAATTAGATGTGTTAATTAACTAAACCAACGCTTATTATTTTTAGCAGGATACAGTTTAGTAAACACCACATCATAATTGCGAATGTTCTTATCTGTTATGTATTTGCGATGGAAAGATACAAAATGGTTTATTACATGTTTGCCTAGATAACGAGGAAAATATACATCATCAAGATTCCACGTAAATCCTTACTAATGTTACAAATGCGAAAATAAACTGTTTGTCTGTCGCGCTTTCACGCCAAAACTTATGAACCGATTTAAATGAAATTTGGTATACAGATAGTCTAGAGTAGGGATGTTGCGAATATTCGCAGCCGCATCCGCACATGCGGAACATCCGCATCGATTTTGACATCGTCATCTGCATCCGCATCTGGATGTGAGCCTCTTAAAATTCTCGTCTTGGAGAAATGGAGTCCGAAAAAGCGGCCATTCTACTTTTCATTAAATATAATGCTCCCATATTTAAATTTAATTACTAAAATAATTAATTAGTAATAGTAGTTCATTCACTACTTTATTATTAAATAAAAAAGGGTAAATAATACTGTGTTTTTTACCCTACCAACCCAAAACTTAATTTTTTTTATACAGATCCGCATCCGCATACACATCCGCGGATGTGAGCCTCTTAAAATCCGCATCCGCCTCCGCGGAAGTGGAAAAAAGTAGATCGAAATAAAGAAAATAGAAAGGACATAGGCTACTTTTTAATGCGAAACAAGGGTTGTAAAAGGGGGGATGAAAAGATGTACGGAAGTATCGTAATTTTTAGAGCTAGTAGTTTGAAACTTATTGTTTAGTCCGTTGATTCGATATAAATAAATATGATATGCAAAGTTTGTAAAAGTTTTACCCTCAAGGGTGAAAATCAACGATAGGGGATGAAAAGACTCTTCCACGCGAACAAAATCGCGGGTACAACTAGTTATGTATAAAATAATCTATTTTGTACCGTTTATTTGTACCGGTAAAACCATGGTTATAAAAATAATCTATTTCTTACAAACTTGCATCCCCTTTTTCACCACCTTAGGAGGCAAATTCCTAAAATTCTTTTTTTGTCAGATTAACCCCCTAAGTCGTTCCCTAGGTTCTATATACCTATATACCAAATTTCATCAACATTGGTTCAGTGATTTAAGCGTGATTGTCTAACAGACAAGACAGACCATCTATCCGTCAATAGATGGCGTAAGTAGTATGTTAAATGGCAGTTCCGTTTGTTGTTTGTATTCTTAAGTATTACCTGAGTTACTTTAGAAATTATAATAGAAATACTAGTTAAGATTAAATTAAATTTAATGTAATGAGTCTATATTTAAAAAAGTTATTTTCTTTTTTTTTTTTAAATTTATTCGGGATCACAATACAGTTTTACTAACTAGTACATTTTATGACACCAGCATCGTAAACAACAATTTACTAATCTCAGGAACTACTGGTCCGATTTGAAAAATTCTTTCAGTGTTAGATAGCCCATTTATCGAGGAAGGCCATAGGCTATATATCATCACGCTAAGACCCATAGGAGCAGAGCTACACGCGAACGAAGTCGCAAGGGTCGCCTAGTTTCTTATAAAGCAGTTCAGTGTATTTTTATTTTTTTTATTCATATAACTTCGAAAGAATTTTCAATAAAATCCCAACAATATAGACGATTAATTTATTTATACTGTTCAACTGTACAAATAAATCGCGCAATAACAACTGAGTGTGTGTACTTTAGACAATACCTATAATAAGTGAAAGGAAACCTTCGTATCGTATAAAAACTAAAAACGAATAGAATTGAATAACTATTATTCATCTGACCTTGACTGTTCCTACACAAACACTTAATCATTTTTAAACTTATTTTATCTATACAAATAAATAAAATTGTAGTGTCTGTTTGTAATATTAAAATAACCGCTTTTTACTAAGTGCACACGGTACATATACCAACAACAACATTTTTTACAATTTCCGGCTAATCTCTGAAATGGCTGGACCGATTTTGACGGGACTTTCACTGGCAGATAGCTGATGTAACAAGGAGTAACTTAGGCTATTTAATATCTCGCTACGACTCATAGGAGCGGAGCAACACGTGGACGAAGTCGCGCGGGTCGACTAGTAATAAATATAATACTACATAAACTTGCTGCCCTCCGCGATATCATTATAAATTATAGCCTATGTGTTTTTCTGATGTATAAGCTATATTATTGTAAAATTTCATCAAAATCCATTCAGTAGTTTTTGCGTGAAAGAGTAACAAACATCCATACATTCTTACAAACTTCGCGTTTATAATATTAGTAGGATAACAATGCTATTTTTTTCTGTTTAAATGTACTTATTATGTTGTTTGTTATCTGTAAATAGCCAGACAGAAGTCCGATTAAAACCTGGAGCTTGCGACCCAGGTGTCGGTTAGAAATTTCCCTTTAACACACTATTACTATTCAAACTGACAATCTATGACAATATAAAGTCCAATAAATCCTTTCACTAACCGAAATAGTTTAATTGTATTGAAAGTAAAATAGATATTTTTAGATATAGCGACCTTGTATTTATTTGTACGAGTTGTATGAATGATATCATTCGCGATAATTGGATACATATTCGCATTCAGCATCGTTATCTGTACAGCACACATTTATTATTTAGTCGACCTAAAATATATTCAAGCGCTTTCGTCATCTATACTAGTCTATATCTATACTCTATACTAATATTATAAAGAGGAAAGATTTGTATTTTTGTATGTAACGAATAAACATAAAAACTACTGGACCGATTTCAAAAATTCTTTCACCATTAGAAAGCTACATTATCCCTGAGTAACATAGGCTATATTTATTACAAGAAAGAATTAGAGATCCCCAGAAATTCTCACTAAAACCAACACAAGGTGCAAAAAAATTAGCCATAAAATATCTTTCATCGCATGCGCTGCGAAAAGTATTGATGATGGAACAAAAAAATGTTCTACAATATTATAGAACGTATCAATATCTACAAAAAACTCTGCAAGACCATATGTCCAACTATTATAGTTAAGTGACTATAACTACTTTTTTACATTTTAAAAGTTGATAAAAATGCCTATCAAAATCAGACCATGTTTTCCATAACTTTGTATTAATTCTTATCCAAATAAATTATTTCGTAATGAAGACTGTTTCAATACCTGTTAATTACTTTTTGAATTATTGAAATCGGACATTCCAGTCAAAAGATATTACGAAATAAAAATATCAAGATAAATAAAAAATAATCCCAGACGGGCCGCCGGCGCGGTGTGGCGTGCCTCGCAGCGCAGCGAGTAACGCGGCGATAGAGGGAGCGACGGAATGCGGGAGAGCCAAAATGTTAAAAAAAATTATCCACCCGTGCGAAGCCGGGACGGGCCCCTAGTTAATTATATTTTACTAGCTACAGTGTCTTTTCATCCCCTATTTCCCTATTGTTATATTACACCCTTAAGGGTAAAACTTTTAGAAATTTTGAATGTCATATTTATTTATAACAATAAGTTTCAAGCTTCTAGCTCTAAAAATGACGATACTTTTAACAACTTTTAATCCCCCTTTTCAACCACTTACAACCCTTTTTTTGCATTAAAAAGTACCCTAAGTTGTTCTTCAGGGTCTAGACTATCTGTATACCAAATTTCATTAAAATCGGTTCAGTAGTTTTGGTGTGAAAGCGCAACAGACAGACAACATTTATAATACTAATAAGGACTAGTAAGTATTATTATCCCGCAGGAACTCTGAATTCTTCCGGGATAAAAAGTACCCTATATTCTATTCCCGGTTATCAGGTATCTGTGTACCAAGTTTTAATAAAATCAGTTCAGCCGTTTTTGCGTAACAAACATACAAACTTACACACGCTCTACTTTCGTTAGGCTAAAACCTGTTTAAATCAATCATCAAATTTAAATAATAGAAATCTTAGTTAGACTCTATAAATATCTCTCTCTCTCTCTCTCTCTCTCTCTCTCTCTCTATAAATTTTGATGATGTTTTTCATAGCTTTATTTTAATGAACTCTTAACTTATTATCATTTAAAAATCTTTTATTTATCAGTGAAGCTATGGCGAATTATTAATGTACTGATGAATTAATAATAAACCTCTTGGGAAATATATTAAATTCCATAACAATATCCATTAATCGCTTCAAGCGGTAATAAAGCACTTGGATTGTATTTATACACATTGGTAACATCGTGTGATCAAGTCTCTCTGGTGTTGTCGCGCAGTGCATGGAAGTTAGTGTTATAGTGTCGTGGTTAAGGTCCCGGCTTCGCACGGGTGCAATGCTGATACTAAATATACTACAGAAGTCTTTATATACAACTTTCGCAGCTTGATTGTCATTAGATGACAACCGCTATGTCCCTGCATTTTAAATCTGTAATATCTTCAAAAATATTCATTTAAATTACATGCTGTAAAGGGCCATCTTTATTTAGTGTATACTGTGTCTCACTGTCTAGTAATACGCCTTAGTGTATTGCACTGTGTCTCTCTGTCTAGTAATACGCCTTAGTGTATTGCACTGTGTCTCACTGTCTAGTAAATACGCCTCAGTGTATTGTACTGTGGCTCACTGAGTAGTAATATGTCTCATTGTCTAATGATGTGTCTCAGTATATACTGTGTCTCTCTGTCTAGTAATACGCCTTAGTGTATTGCACTGTGTCTCACTGTTTAGTAAATACGCCTCAGTATATTGCACTGCGTCTCATTGTGTAGTAATATGTCTCATTGTCTAATGATGTGTCTCAGTATATACTGTGTCTCTCTGTCTAGTAATACGCTTTAGTGTATTGCACTGTGTCTCACTGTCTAGTAAATACGCCTCAGTATATTGCACTGCGTCTCACTGAGTAGTAATATGTCTCATTGTCTAATGATGTGTCTCAGTATATACTGTGTCTCTCTGTCTAGTAATACGCCTTAGTGTATTGGACTGTGTCTCACTGTCTAGTAAATACGCCTCAGTATATTGGACTGAGTCTCATTGTGTAGTAATATGTCTCATTGTCTAATGATGTGTCTCAGTATATACTGTGTCTCTCTGTCTAGTAATACGCCTTAGTGTATTGGACTGTGTCTCACTGTCTAGTAAATACGCCTCAGTATATTGGACTGCGTCTCATTGTGTAGTAATATGTCTCATTGTCTAATGATGTGTCTCAGTATATACTGTGTCTCTCTGTCTAGTAATACGCCTTAGTGTATTGGACTGTGTCTCACTGTCTAGTAAATACGCCTCAGTATATTGGACTGAGTCTCATTGTGTAGTAATATGTCTCATTGTCTAATGATGTGTCTCAGTATATACTGTGTCTCTCTGTCTAGTAATACGCCTTAGTGTATTGGACTGTGTCTCATTGTCTAGTAAATACGCCTCAGTATATTGCACTGCGTCTCATTGTGTAGTAATATGTCTCATTGTCTAATGATGTGTCTCAGTATATACTGTGTCTCTCTGTCTAGTAATACGCTATAGTGTATTGCACTGTGTCTCACTGTCTAGTAAATACGCCTCAGTATATTGCACTGCGTCTCATTGTGTAGTAATATGTCTCATTGTCTAATGATGTGTCTCAGTATATACTGTGTCTCTCTGTCTAGTAATACGCCTTAGTGTATTGGACTGTGTCTCACTGTCTAGTAAATACGCCTCAGTATATTGGACTGAGTCTCATTGTGTAGTAATATGTCTCATTGTCTAATGATGTGTCTCAGTATATACTGTGTCTCTCTGTCTAGTAATACGCCTTAGTGTATTGGACTGTGTCTCATTGTCTAGTAAATACGCCTCAGTATATTGGACTGAGTCTCATTGTGTAGTAATATGTCTCATTGTCTAATGATGTGTCTCAGTATATACTGTGTCTCTCTGTCTAGTAATACGCCTTAGTGTATTGGACTGTGTCTCACTGTCTAGTAAATACGCCTCAGTATATTGGACTGCGTCTCATTGTGTAGTAATATGTCTCATTGTCTAATGATGTGTCTCAGTATATACTGTGTCTCTCTGTCTAGTAATACGCCTTAGTGTATTGGACTGTGTCTCATTGTCTAGTAAATACGCCTCAGTATATTGCACTGCGTCTCATTGTGTAGTAATATGTCTCATTGTCTAATGATGTGTCTCAGTATATACTGTGTCTCTCTGTCTAGTAATACGCCTTAGTGTATTGGACTGTGTCTCACTGTCTAGTAAATACGCCTCAGTATATTGGACTGAGTCTCATTGTGTAGTAATATGTCTCATTGTCTAATGATGTGTCTCAGTATATACTGTGTCTCTCTGTCTAGTAATACGCCTTAGTGTATTGGACTGTGTCTCATTGTCTAGTAAATACGCCTCAGTATATTGCACTGCGTCTCATTGTGTAGTAATATGTCTCATTGTCTAATGATGTGTCTCAGTATATACTGTGTCTCTCTGTCTAGTAATACGCCTTAGTGTATTGCACTGTGTCTCACTGTCTAGTAAATACGCCTCAGTATATTGGACTGAGTCTCATTGTGTAGTAATATGTCTCATTGTCTAATGATGTGTCTCAGTATATACTGTGTCTCTCTGTCTAGTAATACGCCTTAGTGTATTGGACTGTGTCTCATTGTCTAGTAAATACGCCTCAGTATATTGCACTGCGTCTCATTGTGTAGTAATATGTCTCATTGTCTAATGATGTGTCTCAGTATATACTGTGTCTCTCTGTCTAGTAATACGCTATAGTGTATTGCACTGTGTCTCACTGTCTAGTAAATACGCCTCAGTATATTGCACTGCGTCTCATTGTGTAGTAATATGTCTCATTGTCTAATGATGTGTCTCAGTATATACTGTGTCTCTCTGTCTAGTAATACGCCTTAGTGTATTGGACTGTGTCTCACTGTCTAGTAAATACGCCTCAGTATATTGGACTGAGTCTCATTGTGTAGTAATATGTCTCATTGTCTAATGATGTGTCTCAGTATATACTGTGTCTCTCTGTCTAGTAATACGCCTTAGTGTATTGGACTGTGTCTCACTGTCTAGTAAATACGCCTCAGTATATTGGACTGAGTCTCATTGTGTAGTAATATGTCTCATTGTCTAATGATGTGTCTCAGTATATACTGTGTCTCTCTGTCTAGTAATACGCCTTAGTGTATTGGACTGTGTCTCACTGTCTAGTAAATACGCCTCAGTATATTGGACTGAGTCTCATTGTGTAGTAATATGTCTCATTGTCTAATGATGTGTCTCAGTATATACTGTGTCTCTCTGTCTAGTAATACGCCTTAGTGTATTGGACTGTGTCTCATTGTCTAGTAAATACGCCTCAGTATATTGCACTGCGTCTCATTGTGTAGTAATATGTCTCATTGTCTAATGATGTGTCTCAGTATATACTGTGTCTCTCTGTCTAGTAATACGCCTTAGTGTATTGGACTGTGTCTCACTGTCTAGTAAATACGCCTCAGTATATTGGACTGAGTCTCATTGTGTAGTAATATGTCTCATTGTCTAATGATGTGTCTCAGTATATACTGTGTCTCTCTGTCTAGTAATACGCCTTAGTGTATTGGACTGTGTCTCATTGTCTAGTAAATACGCCTCAGTATATTGCACTGCGTCTCATTGTGTAGTAATATGTCTCATTGTCTAATGATGTGTCTCAGTATATACTGTGTCTCTCTGTCTAGTAATACGCTTTAGTGTATTGCACTGTGTCTCACTGTCTAGTAAATACGCCTCAGTATATTGCACTGCGTCTCATTGTGTAGTAATATGTCTCATTGTCTAATGATGTGTCTCAGTATATACTGTGTCTCTCTGTCTAGTAATACGCTTTAGTGTATTGCACTGTGTCTCACTGTCTAGTAAATACGCCTCAGTATATTGCACTGCGTCTCATTGTGTAGTAATATGTCTCATTGTCTAATGATGTGTCTCAGTATATACTGTGTCTCTCTGTCTAGTAATACGCTTTAGTGTATTGCACTGTGTCTCACTGTCTAGTAAATACGCCTCAGTATATTGCACTGCGTCTCATTGTGTAGTAATATGTCTCATTGTCTAATGATGTGTCTCAGTATATACTGTGTCTCTCTGTCTAGTAATACGCCTTAGTGTATTGGACTGTGTCTCACTGTCTAGTAAATACGCCTCAGTGTATTGTACTGTGGCTCACTGAGTAGTAATATGTCTCTTTGTCTAATGATGTGTCTCAGTGTATACTGTGTCTCACTGTCTAGTAATACGCTTCAGATCGGATAAGAATGAATGCTGTATTGTTTAAAATCGCTTCGTAGATAAGCCATTATTTCTCGTAAAAAATAAAGGATAAAAAGTGGTTATTGTTGGTTATCCCTAAGAAATAGACATATACTATCGCGAACTTTTTTAAGGTGTACAATACTGTAGTACATTATTTTGATCTATCTCGTAGGGTTCAGTCAGCGTTTGCAATGTAAGCGCAAAAAAATGTGTTTATTTACGACATCACATTAGAAACCTCTAAAATTATATTTCTCTACTATATTATGTATGTATTATACATATAAACCTTCCTCTTGAATCATTCTATCTATTTAAAAAAAACCGCATCAAAATTCGTTATTCGTTTTAAAAATCTAAGCATACATAGGGACGTAGCCCCAAGCACTCTCAACCAACATTTAGAGTGGCTAATTTACTTGCACTGAAAAACGTGTATTTTCAGATCAGACTCAGTCTAAAGTTCAGTTATAACCTTGACGGCTCAGAACCAAAAAAAGTGGTTAATTGAGTTATAAAAACACAGACCATGAGACAGCAATCAGCATCAGCTGTTTAATTTTGTATATAGCCTTGCTGAGTCATCTTTGGTTAGCAAGATTTTTATAAAAAAAATCTGCCTTGTCATCGTTTAATTTCATTGAATTTTAAATGTTTTATATTTTTAATTTAACATAAAAACATAAAAGCTTTTTTTTACTTGTCTAACTGTCAAAAATATTTGTTCCTAAGACTTAAGTTAAAAAGCCCTAAAACAACAATATACCTGAAAATCCTTTTTAAGAATTACCTTAAAATTTCTTGTCTCTTTAATTTAAGTGAAAAATCCAATTAAACCAAACTTTTTTTATATCATCAAATCATTTCCTGAATTCTTTGAATTCCAACGTATTTATATTCAAATCAATTCACTTCTTTTGAGATAACTATTGTAGTAGTATAAACTTGTCTTAGGCGTAGCAAAGCAGCTTCCACCAGAGATGTGCGAAGATGCATAGTGAGGAATGTGTTTGTTAAGAACCAATAGAATCACTTCATTTGACACACTGAACGAGACTAGATAAGAGACGCCGACCCGCGCGATTTCGTTCGCGTGTTGCTCCGCTCCTATGGGTCGTAGCGTGATGATATATAGCTTATAGCCTTCCTCGATAAATGGGCTATCTAACATTGAAAGAATTTTTCAAATCAGACCAGTAGTTCCTGAGATTAGCGCGTTCAAGCAAAGAAACTCTTCAGATTTATATATTAGTATAGATAAGGAGCAAACGAGCAGATGGTCTACCAGATGGTAAGCGGCCAACATCGCCCATGAACATCTGCAAAACAAAAGATAACCTCTTGTTTTGTCGTTGCAAAAAATGCTGCGGTTTCAGACTCGCACGCTGGTGGTAGCAAGCCAGTCGGGGAACAGATCCCCTACCACCAAGAGGGTGCTGGGTTACTCGGCTTTTACGGGATACTCTTCCAGCTGCAGAGGGGAATTGTATTCTAACCTGTCCCCTCACGGGTGTGACTAGAATGTGAACATAAAAATATCGATTGCTCTAGTATTTTTGTGCGGGAAATAATAAATACGGCGGCCTTGCAACGGTAACAGCTAACTATTGATTCCGTTCCGCATTACAAGGAAAACGTAATTGACAACAAAATTACCTACTAATGGTCCTTTGTAATACAATTTAAACTACAACTAGCAACACCGTTTATAAAGTAGTATTAGCGGGTAGATCAGTGTACATAGAAGCTAGTGTTAGTGTTGTGGTTAAGGTCACCCTTCTTGAGATCCACGTAAGTTACTTTATATCTACTGTAGTTTGCGAGATCGAGTGGTGGAGGTGAGTTAGTGTATTATGAGAGCTCTTTAAACCTTCTCCTTGAGACCGACTCAAGCCTTCAATTTTTTTCATCAATCAGTTTTGTGCGTTCATTATTTACTTTTTTTCGTAAAAACCTTTAAAATTTCTTGACAGTAAAATTCTTCTATAGATAGTTTTTGAATTTGTTAATATTTACTTAACTATTGTAGTGGTAACCGCAGTTGTCATGGCAACTATGACGTCATAATAGCGCGGCCATACGATGAGTGACACAGATAAGGGAACGTACCCATACTAAGTGACCCATTTTTTACAATATATGCCAAGACCGTCCCCTCCTCCTCTTCTAGTTTTCACGTTTAAAAGAAACATTTGCCTCATGTACAGCCGATCGTACGACTTTATAATATCGCAACGAACTCTGTTCAAATTGCTTGAAAACTGATCTGCACTACAAACTGTTAGTTCTCAATCAAATAACGTCAGTGTTGCCATCCATACAAATAAATAAAATTGTAGTGTCTGTTTGTAATATTAAAATAACCGCTTTTTTACTAAGCACACAGTACATATACCAAAACAATCTTTTTTACAATTTTTGTCTGTCTGTTTGTTCCGGCTAATCTCTGAAATGGCTAAACCGATTTTGACGGGACTTTCACTAGCAGATAGCTGATGTAACAAGGAGTAACTTAGGCTGTTTACCGTCTCGCTACGACCCATAGGAGCAGAGCAACACTCGAACGAAGTCGCGCGGGTCGGCTAGTATTTGAATATAGTTCAAAAAAGCACGAGATTTCCTTAGAAGATATTGACTACGCGATAAAAGCCTCATTCCCTCCTCTACCCATGTAAAGCGTGGTATTTTATAGACCCCCCAAGAGAAGGGGTCACGTAGTATGAGTACGTTCCTTAATGCGCTAGTTTATTGAGAAGAGATAACAATGATGGATAACTAACGAGTTCTCAAGAGAATTAGCTTTCCAATGTAAAATCACAATCTTATCTCCTACATCAAAACTTTAATTACTATGTTATTAATATATAAAGAATAATTAAAACAAGTTTAGTAGTTATCATAATATTAGCATATAGACGAAGAGATAAATGTGCCTCCACCTTGTATGTTGCTAGTCATGAAAAGCAATCAACAATACAATCATTGTATGATTTATTTCTATGTAATAATTAGTTATTCCAAACATGTTTGCAGATAGCCTTGTATGTTGTGCATGCTATTTTTCTAGACACGGGGCCGTTGGTCAGCCAAGTTTGAAGGAGATAAGATGAATTCCAAAAAAGTTTCGTTCCAAAAAAAAATCCTTTAACTAACGAAAAATCTAATATTATCCATCATCATCACGATCCTTCAATGGCCCACTGCTGAGCCGGGTCTCCTCCTCAGAATGAGGAGGGTATTAGGACATAGTCCACCACGCTGACCCAGTGCGGGTTGGCAGACTTCACATACCTTTGAGAACTAGACAACTCTAAGGAGTGCAGGTTTCCTCACGATGTTTTCCTTCACCGTTAAAGCAAGTGATATTTAATTGCTTAAAACACACATAACTCAGAGGTGTGTGCCATGTGTGGGTTCGAACTCGGACCTCTCGAGTAAGACTTGAAGTCTCAACTACTGGGCCATCACTGCTTTTATATTATCCATAAACAATTGTTAATAAATAACAATAGACGCTAGGCTTGACAGCCCTTCAGCATTACTCCCAAGTTACTCGCAAACCAATAATCATTATTGTAGTTTTTAATGTTTCACCCGCTACATTTTGGATAACTCATGTGTTACTTTGATGTGTAAGCTATATTATTGCAAAGTTTCATCATAATCCATTGAGTAGTTTCTGCGTGAAAGAGTAACAAACTTCCGCGTTTATAATATTAGTAGGATTATTCCACCTGAACTTGGCTGCTTCTTTTTACTTTTTATATATAAGTAAATCTTAATTCTACTATAAAACATTGTGCACTCAGATGGCAACCACATGCACTGCTAACAAGTACCAACAATCAATTAGTATGCGTTCATAGTTATCACTAACAATTTATTTATAGCGTGTGACTCGCTTCATGCTGTTAGCTGTAATGTTTTCCAAGTTACTACTTTGCAAAAGTTTCGTTGGTGGTAGGGGGCTTGCGACCATCAGCATGTGAATCCGGTAGAGCTTCAGGTGGGCCAGAACTAGCTCCTTCCTCTCCTATCCCTTTAATACTGCGGTTGCAGTGAACACCGCCTTCTTCATCAGAGTCTACTGAAACCGTAGCATTCTTCTCTAGCAATACTATCATTAGTTGAATGAAACTTGATAGATTCAATTTTTCCTGATGATCTTGGTCAGGGTCCACTGAAACCGCAGCATTCTTCTCTTCGCTCCCCCTCCTTACTCTATCTTCGAGGCGGCGTCGCATCGGCAAAACAAGAGATACCCCCTAGTTTTATTGAATTGAAACAGGCATTACTTTGCGGAAATTCATGATTAAAAAGGTTTCGCTCCAAACCGAAGCATCTTCAGGAGTAGTTGACTCTACAAGCGTCACTTCGCAAGTGTCACTTTTTGATTCTTTTTGGCTAGTTTTGCCGATGTCCATGAGCGACGGTGGCCACTTTCCATCAGGTAGACCAACACGTCTGGTCTGGAAAAAAATTATTTAATAAAATATCTTATTTGCAGCAAAATGCCCGTCGACCTGTACTACGTCCCTGGGTCAGCGCCATGCCGGGCGGTGCTTCTGACCGCGCGTGCTCTGAACCTAAACCTCAACTTGAAGCTGGTGGACTTGCACCATGGAGAGCATCTCAAACCTGAATACCTCAAGGTAAGAATAATCCTAATAAAAAAACTGTAAAATAAGTCAACAACTTTGACCATATCAATATTAGTGTCTGCATGGGATCGATACCGCATAGTAACAGCCATAATCCTCACCAGGCGAGCTCCGTTTGACAACTGGCTCAAGTCTATCGGAACAGAGGTTATACAGATGGATTTTTGAGATGGGTCAGTAAGGGCAGGTACCTTAACCGTTATAGTTATAGGAAAACGTTCCTAGGAGACCATCCATAACTTTTTAGGATATTCTGAACTGCATTCACAGATTTTTGAGAAAGTGTACGGTCAGCGAAAAAAGTGCTAATATCAAAAAAAAAATTTTTTATGTCTATCGATCCTATTTCGTAAGGGAATCAAAAGACTCTATGGGACCATTTAAGGTATGAGTACTAGAAATGTCAGAAATCGCCTTAAACACACAACTTAAACATCCACCCTGTATACAGTTAACAAACCTAATAACATAAAAAGTACTACCCGCGAATATAGATTTATCAACGGTGTTGCTAACTTTATTTTTATAATAAGGATATATAATATATGACAAGGGATTTAATTCGGGTAGAACTATATGTTTAATTATGTATTACTATATGTACATTTAATTCAGCCTTTTTTGTATCACCCTACCATTCTATAGCACTTTAAAAATTGTTTGAAATAAAAAGTACCCTATATGTTAATACACCTTCTAAAGTATACGTGTACCAAATTCCTTTCAAATCGGCTCAGCCGTTTTACCGTGATGCTGTGAACATTAATTATTAATTCTATGTAGAACACTGATGATATTTAGCGTGAGTTTCCCGTTTATTGTTATCTACTTAATTTAGATGTTGGGTAGAGGTCGAGCAGTGAGGGTCTCACCCTTAAAGATATAGATATAAAAGTCCATATTATAATAACTTACTATCTTTTATTTTTAGCCCGAAATAATATAATCCTCTAACTTAACTAGCTTAGATTAGATAGACCTTAAATTAATTTGCCTGGTTTAATAAGCAAAAACATTAAATATAATATAATACGAGTCTACGAGGAAGAGGTTACGGAAAATAAGGTTTCATTATTTATAACTAAACATCCATTTTTTCCTCAAGTGTTAACGAATTCTAAATATAATGGCATATAATTTGTGTTTTTTTTCCTGTGTATTATCTACTAGTCGACCTGCGCGACTTTGTTCGCGTGATGCTCCGCTCCTATTGGTCTTTACGTGATGATATATAGCCTATATAGCCTTCCTCGATAAATGGGCTATCTAACACTGAAAGAACTTTTAAAGTCGGACCACTAGTTTCTGAGATTAGCGCGTTTAAGCAAACAAACAAAAGCTGTTTGTTTAGTTGAACGCGCTGACCTCAGGAACTATTGCTATGAATTTAAAAATCATTTTAGTATTAGATAGCCCATTCATCGAGGAAAGCTATAGGCTATATAATATCACGCTACGACCCATAGGAGCGGAGCATCACGCGAACGAAACTGCACAGGTCGGCTGGTTATATATAGTTGTATGTTATCTACATCTACACTATTATATAAAGAGGAAAGATTTGATTGTTTGTGTGTTTGTTTGTCGCGAGCAGGCTCGAAATCTACTGAACTGATTTTGAAAATTCTTTCACAGATAGAAAGCTACATCCTTTCCGGGTAACATAGGCTATGTGGTGTTGCCATAAATATTATAATTATAAAGATATGGTCATTTAATTACCATAGCGCGGACATTTTGTACAGTGACGGTTTTCTTTGGAACTCCTTACTAGTATAAATCCATACAAATAAATAAATTTGTCGTGTCTGTTTGTAATATTAAAATAATCTCCTTTTAATAAGTATCAACAACATTTTTTACAATTTTTGTCTGTCTGTTTGTTCCGGCTAATCTCTGAAATGGTTGGACCGATTTTGACGGGACTTTCACTGGCAGATAGCTAATGTAACAATGAGTAACTTAGGCTATTTAACATCTCGCTACGACTCATAGGAGCGGAGCAACACACGAACGAAGTTACGCGGGTCGGCTAGTGTGAAAATAATTCACGCCATAACTGCTGAACCGATTTATATGAAATTTGGTATACAGATATTCGAGAGCCTGAGAAAGGATTGTAAAGGGTTGAAAGGGGGGATGAAAGCTGTATGGAAGAATCATTTTTAGAACTAGAAGCTTGAAACTTATGAGTTTGTAAAAGTTTTACCCTCAAGGGTGTAAACTAAAAATAGGGGATAGGGGATGAAAGTTTGTATAGAAATATATATATTTATTTGTAAAATAATTAGCACTGTATAGAGACTATACCACATGGACGAAATTGCGGGCACAGCTAGTATAATAATATTAGTTTTAATTTGGTCAAAATCCCACATTCAGTGCTGCCAACATTCCGCTACAAAACTACTTCATCATTCACGGCAATCAAGCTATTCCGGTCACACAGCTTTATTTACGTTTCGGGAATTTGTTCTTTGTAGACTTATAATAACGTTTAATTTGCTGTAAATGTTATTGAAGGTTGTGTGATGTAATTTTAATGGTAGGTTGTTGAACTGTGGGGAGAACAGTTTGCGCAGTTATGTAATATGGATGTAATTACCTTATTTATTTACAATTTTTTTGTACATAATATCGATATGACAATGATACCTTTATTTGCTTCTAATATTTATTAATATCATGAAAAATTATGGGTTTTGCTTGATTAGAGGAGTAGGCTTTTTTTAATGATATTTTCAATAAACCAAGTTTCTTTTTAAGTTTTTTTTTGTAATAAAAGAACTTTGTTTGAAGTTCGATTTAATACATAATATTGTAATTTATACATTGTTATTGACAGAATGGAAAATTAATCGCTATCTTAAGGACATCTACTTCAAGTAGTTAATAATATGAAAACAATCATTTCAACTAAACATAACATAAGTAAATAGCAGCACCCGTGGTTTCACTCGCTATATTTTGGATAATTCACACTATATCATTATAAATTATAGCCTATGTGTTATTCTGATGTGTAAGCTATATTATTGTAAAGTTTCATCAAAATCCATTCTGTAGTTTTTGCGTGAAAGAGTAACACACATACATTCTTACAAACTTTCGCGTTTATAATATTAATAGGATGTTATTTTAGTTTAAATGATTGTTTATTCTAAGAATATAGGAGCAACAATATTAACATGTGAGTAATCTAGATAAAATCCGAGCTGTGTTTGGGTTATGAGACCCCGGAGGAGGTTTAGACGTTTTTTACTATACACAAACTCACAGCAACCTCGCTATCAAATAATAAAGTATTAAAATTACTTACATGCTCCTAGATAACGGAGGCCTCGCGAAACCACTTGACTAACTCGATACTATTGTAACGAAAGTTATATATTGTCTACTCAAAATAAGATTGGGTACATTTTACTAATTTACAAATGTGACTAACACTATTAAAAATATTTCTAAATAATATCCAAAATTATGTACTTATTTATAAACCAACGTTCCTAAGGTCAATGGAACCCAGAACCAGATGGTAATCTGCTCACGAATCCAGTTTTGCGTTCACCCAAAAAAGTAAAAATACATTCCGATGTTGGTAACAGAAATGTTTTCGATTGGTTAACGCAGAATATTTGTGTAATTGTGTTCTACATATCAATATGAACTGAACCGGTTAGGTAGTAATTCCAATCTAGTACGCAACTACAGTCGCGATTTGACCAAAATATTAATCAAGTACCTTCATCATCGCGAGCCGGGTCTCCTCCTCAGAATGAGGAGGGTATTAGGCCATAGTCCACCACGCTGGCACAGTGCGGGTTGGCAGACTTCACACTCCTTTGAGAACTAGACAACTCTAAAGAGTGCAGGTTTCCTCACGATGTTTTCCTTCACCGTTAAAGCAAGTGATATTTAATTGCTTAAAACAATAACTCACAAAGGTCAGAGTTGTGTGCCATGTTCGAACTCAGACCTCCCGAGTAAGACTTGAAGTCTCAACCTCTGGGCCATCACTGCTTGCCTTACAAGTACCTTAGTCCTATATATTGTGTTAGTTAATAAAAAGAGAAGAGAGTTGTAGTGTATACGAAGACTACCAGTATGACGGCTTGATTAGAATATCCTCCTGAGTGTTATACTTTAGACTCAGAGCTTCAGAGTTATTGCTCGGAATACTCGCGATGACGGCGTAATTATTTGGCAATCCCCACTTCCTTGATTTGTGTTCATCAGTTGGTCAACATTCAAGAAAATCAAAATGCTACTCATCAGCCCTACCAACCTTAAATGCTGCCAACATAATAATTAAAAATTTGTACTAGCTGACCCTGGCAAACGTTGTTTTACCATATAAGTTTAAAGAAATTGGGGTGGGCCACCCTTATTGGGGTTGAAAAATAGATAGTAGCCGATTCTCAGACCTACTGAATATGCATATAAAATTTCATAAAAATCGGTCGAGCCGTTTCGGAAGAGTATGGTAACTAACATTGACACGAGAATTTTATATATAAGATAACGAATAGTATATTTTATAGCATCAATTGATTTTTGCAGAAACAAATATATTCTTCGTTCAGCACGCCATTTTATCTGTCTTGCCTTGTACATAGTTTATAGTCGCACTGTTGGAACACATAAAATCTGTTTTATTTAGCCCTTAATCCCCCACAAATCGCATTTCTCTTGTTTGTTACTTTTAATATAATTATGAATATCTTATGAACAGATAAACCCACAACACACAGTCCCAACACTCGTAGACGACGGCTACTCCATCTACGAGTCGCGCGCCATTATCACCTACCTAGTGAACAAGTACGGCAAAGGCAGCGCCCTCTACCCAGAGGAGCCCAAGGCGCGCGCCCTCGTCGACCAGCGCCTTTACTTCGACATCGGAACCCTCTATCAGAGATTCAGTGACTACTTCGTAAGTAAATATGATATCTTCATCATTATAACATGTCAATGTCACTTCTGAGCTGGGTCTCGTTCTCAGATAGAGAACAGGGAGAACTCTCAGGAGTGCAAGTTTCCTCACGATGTTTTCCATTACCGTGTGTGCTCAGGATCGAATTCAAATCTCCCGGCTAAGACAGTAATTTAAGCATGTAATAAATAAACAATAATATCAGTCTTTAATTAATGGAAGTTTGATCAAACACTCTATTGCTACTTGCCACCAGATGGCGCTACAACATATTTCGTATTTTGTGTTTCAATTCTACGTGGGTTGGATTAAAACTGCTGATTTGTTGAACAAATCTTCACTTTTAATTTAATTCCAATATTTAGATATTGACGAGCTGCATAAAATACTCCGCCAATGTCATTTATTAAATTACCACATAAAGGAGATTGGTCGGTTGTATATTTAATTCTTAATTTCCAGTACCCACAAGTATTTGGAGGTGCTCCCGCCGATAAGGATAAGTTAGCCAAAGTGGAAGATGCTCTCAAACTTCTGGATACCTTCCTAGAAGGTCAGAAGTACGTGGCCGGACCCAACCTGACGGTGGCTGACCTCAGCATCGTCGCTGGAGTTTCCAGCTTCGAAGCGACTGATATTGACTTCAAGAAATATGCTAATGTTAAGAAGTAAGTTGTCGCAGGATATATCTTCTTATTTTTAATAATTTATGACTCACTGACACACGAAAGCAATTTGTATAGCTGTGATGGGCTAGTATTTATTGCGACGCCTTTGGGAGTCGTCATTTATTTGCGATGTTACTAATGAGAACAAGCATAGCTACTCTTTTTTCTAAATTTATTTGTGATCTGTACTTGTTTAATATGGCTGTAATTGCAAAAAAAACTGATTTGTATATGTATTAAAAATTCAAATAGCTAAAATTTTTTTAAAAATAGTTAAGGTCACTAACAAGAAATCTATGTAGATTCTATCGCAACGCCCTCAGGAAGATGCTGCAACGCCATAAGGTGTCACGACGCATGGTTTGGAAGTCCTGCTATAGAGCATTATATAATAAGAAAAGTCAATAATTAAGATTTTGTTTCCCATCATATAATCAAAACCAACTAATAATTTAATAATATCAAATTTAATATTGCAATATATTCAAGACTAGGGGCCCGTCCCGGCTTCGCACGGGTGGATAATATTTTTTTAACATTTTGGCTCCCGCATTCTGTCGCTCCTCTGTCGCCGCGTTACTCACTGCGCTGCGAGGCACCCACACCGCGTCCGCGACCCGTCAGGGATTATTTTTTATTTATCTTGATATTTTTATTTCGTAATATCTTTTGACTGGAATGTCCGATTTTAATAATTCAAAAAGTATTTTACAGGTATTGAAACAGCCTTGAATACGAAATAATTTATTTGGATAAGGATTAATACAAAGTTATAGAAAACATGGTCTGATTTTGATTAGCATTTTTATCAACTTTTAAAATGTAAAAAAGTAGTTATAGTGACATAACTATAATAGTTGGACATATGGTCTCGCGGAGTTTTTTGTAGATATTGATACGTTCTATAATATTGTAGAACATTTCTTTGTTCTATCATCAATACTTTTTGCAGCGCATGCGATGAAAGATATTTTATGGCTAATTTTTTTGCACCTTGGGTTGGTTTTAGTGAGACTCCTGAGGATCTCTAATTTTTTCTTTTAATAAATATAGCCTATGTTACTCAGGGATAATGTAGCTTTCTAATGGTGAAAGAATTTTTGAAATCGGTCCAGTAGTTTTTATGTTTATTCGTTACATACAAAAATACAAAAATACAAATCTTACTTCTTTATAATATTAGTATAGATAAAACGTGAAACCGGTGTCAAGTATAATGGCTGATTAAACAAAAATTTTTTGTTAGTCATTATTACATATCAAATTTAATCATATGCAAAAACTACGTTAACCTTCAGATATTTGTTACTTGATAAAACGAAAAAAATATTATAACTTCCGTAACATATTTGCCTGATATTCAAATGACTGAATATCCAATTTAAGAGGGTAGCACAATAAAGACACCGAAACAGTACTTTTCGATTGATATAGATTTAGTTCAGATTCTTTTCAGGTATTATTAGTTAAAAATAATTGTGTTGTGTCACGCAATCAAGTAATATGTATGACGTCACTCCTTGATATACCTACAGGTGTATTACATTGCTGTTCGTTATAATGATAATATATTAGCGACTTACCATCTCTTTTCTTTGTCTAGATAATTCTATATTTTCAGCCTGTATACGGTATTTTTGGTCATTTAACCGTAAGCTATGAAAACATATTTTTCTCTCTAGCGCCATCTAGTGGCGAAAACAAAAAATGAATATTTGTTTTAATACTCTACACACGTTACACAATAAGTTAACAAGTCACAAAATGATTACTACAAACGAGACACATAAGACGGAAATTGGGAACAAAAATAAATATTATAGACGATGATCCATAGACAATTTTTGTTTTATTTTTTTGTCAGTTGGTATGCATGTAGCTGTCTTAAACTATGGCGCCAATTTCTTAATAAATAAAAGGTCGTAAATTCGATTTTCAAAAAAATTTTCACTACAATTCAGAAATTTTCAATAATTATTTTTAATAAAAGGTATAAAACTATTATTTATAGTAGTAATCAAAATAATTGTTTTTCTTAGATGGTACGAGACCGTGAAATCAACAGCACCAGGTTACCAAGAAGCCAACGAGAAAGGCCTAGACGCCTTCAAGGCTCTGGTGAACAGCCTCCTCAAGAAGTAACCAGCTCGTCACACAATCCACTGCTTGCTATCTGACTTGTGATTGTAATTTAAGTTAGAACTAAGGCACAATAAAATGAACTGACTTATAATTTTAGTTTGTTGTATTATTTGATTAACTGCACTTTGAGGAAGAACATTGTAACAGATTAAATAGGTATCTATATACATCTCACTTTTTTTTACAAAGGTATTACACCGTACAGCCTTATCTTAAGTAGGTTAATTCTTTATTCATGACATAACACAAATTGATAATAAACTAGAATACTTTTTTTTTAATATCTCAAGGATGTCATTTGTTAATTAAACATGTGGTTTTCACTTTTCAGTACCAATCTTACAGATTATAAATACAATATATAATTTTTTTCATCTTCTTCGTGTTCCGTTATCATATAGCGGAATAGGTATGTGATTTTTAAATGACTTAGATATTTTATTTCAAGGTCATATTTTGACTAATTGTCGTTCTGTTTAAAATGTTCTTCCAGACGATTCCTATTATTTAATCATTAACTGTAATTTCTAATAAAACTTTTTGAAATTTTATAAAGTTATTTACCCGTCACCTATAATTAATAGCAAAAAAAAAGTAAAAGCTAAACAAGGTTCAGACAAAAACACAATAGAAATTTACATATTTTATTATCTTTGTCTTTAAAGTAATTACAGATAGGCACTAAAATTATAAGACCATAATAACATATTTATTACAACGAACGCACGAGACAAGCCCTATGGAGTTGAGTATTGAAACCTGAACACTCCATCATATAGCAAAGTCGTGGCAAATTCATAATATTAGTAACTTCAATCATCAAAAATAAATATCTTCATCCAAATCTTCTATTTGAAGTTCAATATTTTTTTTCATTATATGCAACTCTGGCAAAGGTTTTCATAAATTTTTATTTTAATTTAAATTCAAAATAAGAACGCAAATTCTGATTGAAATTTCAATTGATATATTTTTTTTATTATATGCAATTCTGACAAAGGTTTTGTGCATTAGGCACATTCAAAGCCATAATGTAAGATATTTTTTTAAATTCAAAATAAGAACGCAGTCTTTTGAAATTCAATTGTATTGATACATTTTTATTTTCATTAAAATTTAAAATAAGAACACAAATTCTTTTTGAAATTTAATTGGAATGATAAATTTTTATGTTTATTTAAATTTAGAACATATTTTTTTTATTAAAATTCAAGTGAAAAGGATGAGTTCTTTTGATTTCATTTTAAGAATGTATGACTTGCTCTAGACAGAGACCTTCGAATGTTTTTTTTTTAATAAAGTTACTAATATTAATGAGACAAGACATTCCAAACTTGAACATGGACATAATGTTAGAAGCTTTATAAACGCAATGTCGACATGTTGAAGGCACGTAATATCAAAAAATTATTCAAGAAAGCATTTCACTTAATCTAGCAAGCATTGACATATTGCCTGGTGGATTCCCAACAACATGGATCATAAACAAAATACATACCAAGGACTCCAATGCGAATTCTTTTCCTAGCCCATATTTTATTTAAGCCATAAATAAATTTTAAAACAGAAATGCTTTATTAAAGCGTCAAGGGGTTTATAAAACGAAATTCCATTTGTTAATTTACATTTATTTGACAAATGATGACGTCACTTGCGTTACAAAACTGGCTAGATATTTTTATTAACTAAATAAATAGATATAATTATTAACTAAATCGAAACAAAATATACTTGAATATGTTGACAACTCGAAATGGGGTATTAAATGAGTTTGCATAAATTCTTCTTGATTTAATGGCTTCTAGTTGTGCACAATAGAGATGCGCAGGTTTACCAATGTCACGTAGTAAGGACAAAACACACTTGTGGAGATTGACTGGTGAAATAGTAATTTAATTTATAAAACTTCCTTTATAAAGAGGATTTCGCCACCACTATTAATATCAATATAGAACACTATTTTTTTTCTACTGAAAGCTTTGATAGTTTGACATTAGGGATAATAAAATCGATTCAGTTATTCAATTTTGCGCCCAAGAAAATCGTCATTCGATTTTTTTTGAAAAAAAATACAGATTCACGCAAGAAAACATTATTGAACGTATCGTGGGGAAAAGAATAATGTAATACTAGTCATTCCACTCTGTCTTCGTTGGGCTAAAACATTTATTAATGACAATAAACCTTTCAGATTTAATTGTGTATAGATTGATTTAGCAAATAAATTCTCCATGTCGAGTTGTCAACATACATACAGGATATATTAAATAATTTTGTTATATGTATAAATAACAGGGTGTACGTTACTAGAAGCGCCAAATTAAATTGAGTGCGTTTTAGCTTTAGTTTGACTCGTACTACGTGATTGCCCTTTCATTATAATATACTGCCCTATTGTGTTACGGTGTTAGGAAACATAAAAATAATTTCAGTAACTATACATTTACTATTTGATTTTCCAATTCTAGACCGAACAAAGCTTAGTCTTCCAGCTATCATTTAGATATAGTCTGAGGAATCGATTTTTTTTAAATCGATTATTGAAACAGTTTTAATTTATTTAATTAAAACTAATCGAGACTAATCTAGTGCATTCAATTAAAATATTGATTTTTTAAAGAGAAACTTGTCTACACGTAAAGTTCAAGAAGCCCTAGAGGTTCGACTCCCATTATTTATAAATTGCACATGTGTGCCTTAATTGAGGGACGATTATTCAATTATAATTTTGATTATATAATATATAACAACACCATAACACAACGAGCTTAAACTTTAATAGTTCCAATACTAAATATCAATAATTACACAAAGCTATCTACATGAGCCACTCTGCACAGTGTTGCCAGTTGGAAATATTGAAAAGCATATTGTAAGTTTACAGATGATACTGTAAAAGTTGTATTGAATGGCAGGTTTTATTGAACTGGCAACATTAAAGACCTTGTCTGGGAATGATTCTCGCGTTATATTCTTTCCGTTTCTCACATCCACTCCACAATCAACTGGTTTATCTGAAAATTATTAAAAAGTTATTATAATCTATTTCTTCAATCATTTTACTATCACTAAAATTTTAAAAATTAAAACAGCAGTCCTGGGGACTGGATTACATTTAAAGTAACCTAGATTATTGACATTTAATCCTAAACGATCTCCTAAAGAAAATTCAAGAAATCCATATCTTTTGTTTCCTATGAATACTATTTTTTGGCCAAACCACATGTTAGGTCGACATAGAAATACTGCTGTACGTAGATGTTGAATTTACAAAAAATATGATTACACAAATTGTATGATTTTTTTAATACTTCTATTTATTACTGTTTTAATCGTAAAACTTACTATACACTGACAACACAGCATATGACAGCACAGGCGGAATGGATCCTATATTAATGGTTTATAAGAAATAATAATAATAGGCAGTGATGGCCCAGTGGTTGAGACTTCAAGTCTTACTCGGGAGGTCCGAGGTTCGATCCTGGGCACACACCTCTGACTCTGAGTTATGTGTGTTTGAAGCAATTAAATATCACTTGCTTTAACGGTGAAGGAAAACATCTTGAGGAAACCTGCACTACTGAGAGTTCCCTAAAAAGTTCTCTAAGGTGTGTGAAGTCTGCCAACCGGCACTGGGCCAGCGTGGTGGACTATGGCCTAGTACCCTCCTCATTCTGAGGAGGAGACGCGACTCAGCAGTGGGCCATTGAAGGGTCGTGATGATGATAAGAAATAATAGAAACAAGGTCTTCCAAAAATTTCAAAAAACGTTCTTCAAACTATGCGCAAATTGATTACGTGACAATTCCATACACACGACAGTTACTAATGTTATAGCAGTGATATGGCGGAAATATAGGTGTGACCTGTCAACACTGACCTGGCTACTGGCAGCACTGCTTCCTGACACCGTCGGCGGCGGAGGGCCGCACGTCCGCGGGCTCGGCGTCGGGTCTGATCACGTCGCCCTCTGGCGGGTCACGCATCTGCTTCTGAGATACGATCCTGTAGATTTCTGAAATCAAATAATCCAAAATTTAAAAACAATGAATACAATATCCTAAATTCAAGTATCATCCAGTTCCAGTATCTCCGCCATATTCTTCTCAGAAAATCTTTTTATTTAATAACGATATCATAAGCGTGGACAATCATAAAAGTGGAAATTCGTCCGCCATTTTGGAACTCAACCATGTCATTCAATCAAAACGTGTATGCAAAATTTCATCCCAATCGCTTGAGAATAACATACAAACATGGCAAGATAAATAAAAGCTTATAAATAAGCCTATTAATAGAGTTGGGTTATTTAATCAAATTACCGGTTAATATATTCTGGAAGGCCGGCTCCACGTTGGTCGAGTCGAGGGCGGACGTTTCAATAAAACTAAGCCCGTTCCGTTCCGCGAATGCCTTTGCCTCTTCTGTTGGGATAGACCTGGAAGTGATAACAAAGAATTTGTTAAGACCTACCTCAGAAGATGGTACAAGCTGTAGTTGATTTAGTTAAAGCACTATGGTATGTGACTTCATATCATTAATTCTTCGTTCATTATAAGGTGACATCGATAATCATTCATGGCATTACAATAACTACTGCAACGTTTTGCTGAACTAATGTCCATATAACTGGGGTATTTGTCAGCATTAGGTTTGGGCAAGTACTTACCTAAGGTGCCTAAGATCGCTCTTGTTACCGACGAGCATGATCAGTATGTTCTGGTCGGCGTGGTCGCGCAGCTCGCGCAACCATCTCTCCACGTTCTCGTAGGAGAGGTGCTTGGCGATGTCGTAGACGAGTAGCGCCCCCACGGCGCCGCGGTAGTACGCCGACGTGATCGCGCGATACCTCTCCTGGCCCGCTGTATCCCATATTTGAGCTTTTATAGTTTTGCCGTCCACCTGCCAACAAAAATAGAAAAACCTCTTATTCATACCTATACGAGAATAGTTAGTTTATTCGTGATCATAACAAATTATTTTTGAAGAGAGCCAATTTCTTTTATCAAGAATTTAATCTTTTAAGGAGGAAGAAGGATAAAGGAAAGGAATAAGTAATTACAAGTAGTAAAATATATAAATTATACAATGAAAACATGTCTTTTTAAATAAATTTCTGTCCGTTAAATTTTGCTGAAATTCGAGAAGGGAACAAGATAATCTTGGTTTTGGTATTTGTGAAAGGGTAGAGTATATTATATAGATGTAGACGTTTCAAATAAATTTTAAGGTTGTCATAATTTACAAAGTCTATGTATTTATTACCATTATATATCTATTTTATAATTTAGCTTAAAACGAAAGATGAAGTCGGCGGTAATTGCTAACAGACTGGGGCACGAGTCATCCTACTACTAACCCACGGCACTTACTTACTATTACTATTTATAACCACGGCATTATCAAGTACACATATTGCAGTTAATAACAATCAACATAACTGAGAATGAAGCGTGAAGGAATTTAATCGATTGAATTGGGTCAACTGAACTAAATTAGTTTAAATCTTTACAACCATACGAATGTTCACATTATTGCGAGTGTACGTCTCTTTATTTAATGGCTGTTTTTCTGCTTCTACCCCTATATTATAGGTGCAGACGATACAAAGCATATAAATAAATGAAGTTGATATTGAAATCTTATTACACAAAAGGGCTCTTATATTACAAATACTGTATCTTTTTGTTAATGCAGTTAAAGCCACTTATGCACTAATCGATATTCTAATACTTATTTATTTAAATAGGTTGTATACTGAATTTTATATGTGGGCGTTTGCGATTGAATATTCCAAGGCCGTTAACGTTAACGTTTTGGCCTCTTTGTCCATTTGCTGCTTTTCAAAACTATTTATTGAATGGATTCTAACTTACTGCGTAAATTATATTTAGGTTCAATTATTTGATGATATGAGTGTAGTTAGTACAAGAAACAATAAGGGACCGGGATACATCCTTGTGGGACTCTTTATTTAATTTTTTTTGTTCTTTTTGGCTTGTCTTTAGACATAGTTAATTTTATTATTATTTTATCTGTTTCCATGATAGGATTCAAAAATTTTGAAGCAAAATCGCCAAAGTACGTGTGGATTAATTAGTTATTATAAATTTATGGTAGATAGTGTAGAATGCCTTTCATAGATCAATATATTGAATTTACATAAACGTATTACTTCAAATATAAAAAAATAACGATAAGTCAACTACACAAGACAAAATCTTCCTTCCTATATCAGCAAAGCGAGAGCAAAGACTAGCCGTTAGCACAAAATATAATCATGACGTCATATCAGTGTCAAAAGATCACACGGTTCAATGACACCGATCGGGAACATCATTTATGAATAAATTCGGTAGTATTGCATGGACGATACATAGTATACCTGAACTTCCGTTATGTTATATTAGATTAATAGAAATCTAAAACTTATACAACGGTACATTATACTATATATCTAATATGCATATCCATAAGAATAAATATAAGTATTTCTTTGTATGTTTGTTCTGTAAGTTGTTTTGGAAAAAGAATTAAGTCTTCTTCTAGCGCTAAATTTTCCAAAAATTCCAAACTCATATGATCATCAAAAATGACAGTTTTACCTAACCTATGAACCAAGATGTATGTTATCATACATCTTGGTTCTTTTGTATGTTAAATTGGTTAGCTATTACAGATGTAAATATTTCCAAATGGTAACCAGATAATTTCGTGATTCATAAAAATATTAGTCATGACGGACTGCGGAAATAATGCTTGTTTATGTGGTTTTATCGATACTATTTTCGGCAAATACAATCAATTTTTATGGCTTTGGTGTTTCAGTATTTAGGACCAAGAGTTTGAGTAGTTGCCTGGTATATCTACGAAGCTTAGGTACAATGCCAATGTTACTAAAAGAGAAGAAAAAGAAGAAAGGAGTCCTGATAAGGATCACATCATAATCTGTCTGTATGTAAATCCTTTTTTCACAAATCTGCATTGTCTTGGAGCTTTTTAAGTAAACGCAATCAAAAGATAAAGACGCTTACTCCACATAACTCACTCGTATTGGAATTAAAACAACCTGCGACCTAAGACAATGTATGGGAAAAACAGTTTTCCAACCGCAATATTAAGTTTGTACCTCCATCCAGTTTGTACGGTTTTGGATGGTACTATTTTAAAACGAATCGATAAATAGTTTATCTATAATAGTTGTGTTTTACATGTGTAGCATAGTTATCGGCTATCCTTGAGGCTCAGGGTCAATAGAATAGCTCGCCACTTGTTAGTGCAGCTGCTGTATAAGAATTCATCATCCAATATCATAATACAGTAGTTTTCGTATACTAGAAACTCGCCCTGACTTCGCACGGGTGTAATTTAATAACAAAGAACCAAAACAATCTTCATAAAGTTTTAACAAAGTATCTGAAGTCTTTGCTAATTTTGACTGCAAATACAATATAAGCCTGGACTCTCCTCTGACCCCTAAACTTGGACTAATGGGAGCCCTAATTTTTAAATCCTTGGATAATTTTGAGATAAAGTAGCTATAGTAAAATATACATGCAAATGATTATAGCTTTCTAAAAAGCGTGATCATACGTAAGACACCCACTCAATGACGTCATTTATGGAAACAAAAATAATAACTGTTATTCTAAACACTTGAAAGGAATCTAAAATGTCTTCCTGTCGCACCGACCCGAACTTCCGGCTGTTCCTTGAATCAATCATATAACATATTTAGTCGACAACAAAAAAATAGGTCTCATTCCTTTTATTTCATTTTATGTTACCGATCTCCCTTGGTAATCGAATCAAACAAAGTTGTGTGTCTTGATGCTAAGACTCCAGTTATGGATTTCTTGTGAATTGTTGAGATATTCCGTCCAAGTGTTTAGTATTATTGTCCTTTACGTTTCCCCGTAGATAATACCACCAAAAACATAAATGTGGTATGAGAGCCAAGTTCAGTATAAAGAATATGCATCGTCTTCGCCGACAAAAGAATTGACATTTGTGTGTAAAAAAAAATTAAAATTCTAGTTTCAAGAATATGCTGTATTCTACTAAATTCATATAACGAATTAATATGTGATAAGATTGTACGGAGGTGACATAGTGAACTTATGACCAAACACCTTTAGACAAAATAAAGAAATAAAAAAAAATAAAGCACTACCTCTACAATGTTTGCTACTTAAGAGGTAATATATATCCTTAAATTTTAACCGACAATTATTTCACTTGAGATGTAATTTAAGCCCTACGGCTGCTACTTTACTACGGCAGCAGTGCCGATTCACTTGGCTTTGACACGCTACCGTATGTCTTGGTATATTTTTATTCATAAGTTTAGTTATGAAGATTTTTTTGTCAATGCGAGGTACCGAACCCAAACTCAAAATACAAAGATTGCTTTAAATATAGTTAATTGCGAAAATAGGCATACAGACAATATGACATTCATTTACCATAGCTGAAACTGATAAATTAAATATTTTTATGATATTAGTAACTTACATGATGATAACTGATCAGTTATTTAAGTGTTCTTGCTAATAAGGAAAGCTTAACAAGTGACATCTATGAAGAGAAAGTGGAAGTAATTAATGTAATCAGACAATTATGGATGGGAATTGTATTGTTTACTATGATTATAGCATAGAGTAGAATACGCACGTTTTTGCTATAGACACAAGGTGATGAATATCCTATAAATATGTAAAAACAACTAACATTGTGTGTTGCCAAATTAAGAACAATTGTCCTTCAACTGTGATGAGGAAGGAAACAGATAAACTAAATCCAAATTACATCAAAATAACAGAAAGAGGTCAATTTCACTTGTTGGTATGATTACGTCATTGTATTGTAAAGCCAGATGACCTCTGGATCGTATCTGTTGTACGTCAGGACATCACTACATAGAACTAGGTTAACCTAACCTTAGGTTTAAAACAAAGAGCCTGGACAGTAGAAATGAGTGTTTCATTTGAATACAAGCTCTTTAAGTCTACACCTTGGTCACAAGTCCAAAGCACTGGTTAGGTTTCAGTACCGGTATATATGTTGCATTTACCCAAATACTTCATATAATATCATCACCCCTTCTAGTGTTCTCCAATATTCTCCTCCTTCTGATCATTAAATCTCTGACATATATGGGGCTGGTTTCATTGTCTGCTGATGAAGCCCTAGATACTAGATAGACTATTAGGGGTCGACGACTGAGAGTGAGAGAGAGAGAGATAGTTGGCCATTGTTCAGAAAAAAAATTAGGTTATAGGATTGTGAACCCTTGTTTATCCTTGTGGAACCAAGTCTACGAGTTTAAATCTGTATATGGGTCTATATATATAAGATTGACAACTTCTGAGCTTAATAAATGGACTTTTAAACTGGGTACTGACCAACGTTACGAGGTATAATGTAACATTCGCATCGAGCATGTTCTAATATCGGCGTAGCATGCTCTTTTGAACTGTGCTCCATATTCGCTAGCCACTCTCAGTCAAGTTGTCCGACAGCGAGGTTGCGTTGGGATCATTGATTCTACTATTGTTTCAAGAAATTATACGAGAAGAACAACGTATGCGCGTGCGCTCGTGACGTTGCTACAGCGTACTGACTGAACCGCGTCAGACTATAGGGTTCGCCAAAAAACCGATAGCCAGCTGGAACACTCAAAGCGAGCAACGAGCGGCTGGTTGCTCGATGGTTTCCCTGTAACACTTCATACTGACATCATGAATTCTCGCTGTGTTAAATGTTACATTACACCTCGTAACGTTGGTCAGTAACCTGCTTTAAACGATACACATTCACGAGGGTTTATATTCTTTCTTAATATCTAGACTCTACACCATTTTTAATGTAATATGTTTCTAGCAATACCTCACACTATTAAACCAATACAAAACGAAAACAACACTTCTATTGAAATCAAAATATTCATACAAGATTCAGATAGAAGATATTAATCTACTAACTGTTATCAGATACTATGTTTGATGATGCGCTGACTGTATTACAGTCTTTATAGGCCATGAACTTTTAATGGCACAATTATATTGCCTATTACTTGTACTGATATAGACCTTGAACACTCATTTCATCTTCAATAAAGGCTATATTGTGACTCCATCATTGGTGAAGATCCTCATTAGAAGAAAATGACATCATAAACACCTCACAACAATGTCAATTCATATATATATAACCCATAAGGGGGTGGGCTAGAATACTATTCCCCTCTGCTGCAGGGAGGACAGCATCACATAAGAGATGAGTAACACAGCTTCTCTTGTTGGTAGGGGATCTATTCCCTGATTCGCTTAGGAAATCGACCGCCAAATGTCTTTGACGCCTTTTGGTCATACTGCATGTGGATTACTGCAGATCTAGTTGACTATGGGCTCTTGCTCAGGTTTCACTGAAACTGCAGCGTTTTCTCTTCACTCCCAAATTCTAAACACTGCTCGATATCTTACCGTAACTCTAGTATAGTATTAAATTGTTATGATATATTTCTCCTTTGATGGTTTAGATTCAGTTTTGTACCTGGGGGGGCGGCTATGCAATCATTGTTTTGTTATCATATTATTTGCTTATTCATATTCAAATCAACAAATTAAATCACTTCAATAAAATTCAACACTGATAAGAGTTTATCAGTAAAATTAAATTAATCACATGTTATTACTAATCAACATTTCATGTTTTATGTCAATGGAAAGTTATAGTAAAACATATTTAAGGGGTCAAAAAGTCACATCACATACAGAATGAAGCTAAAGCAGCGTCAAGTTAACTTTAATGGTTAATTAATATTATAAGTGTGAAAGTTTGTATGTTTTGGATATTAATTTTTTTTTTAACAGATTTTAATCAAATTTGGCACACAGGTACATTATAACCTGAGTTAAGCCACACCCTGCTAACTAGAGGTTTATAAAGCCAATACCATCAAACTTTGTGGGGGTTTGGAAGTTGCAAGAGGCTATTGCATTTAAGGATTTAACTCTCATCCTTGTCAAATTAAATATAAAAAAGCAGGTTATCGACAAACAAAAAAATAGTGATTGGTATACAAGACCCAAGATATGTATTTCAGCAATTTGTTTAAATGAGTTCAAAGGCATGTATAAGTAATTAAAAAACAATGCTTAAAATGATTCACAAAACAAAGGAGTTGATAAGTTAAAATGCCTTTCCGTGATTCATGAATTATCCTAATAAGTAATAATTGTTTACCTCTATACTTCTCGTTGCAAACTCCACTCCTATTGTTGATTTTGATTCTAAGTTGAATTCATTTCTAGTGAAGCGAGAGAGAAGACTGCTTTTACCCACTCCGGAGTCTCCAATCAGAACCACTGTAACAAAGACTTGTGGTGTTTACTATGATAACATTTTTTTACAATACAAATACACTATTACATTCTTGCTGAGAAATTTCTAGAAAAAATTTATACAAATAAAAATTAATTGCTAAGTGTGTAAAGAAACTTGAGAATGGCTGAAACTATTTGTATAAAAAAAAATTCACTATGTTTCAATATTTTTCTTTGTAGTTTCAAACTGATTTTATTTTCAATTTTCTATTTCATTTTTAAATATTGTTTAGAATTCTCACATGAAAATTCCCATTGATACCTAAGGGCAGAGAGAGTGGAAATCAATAAACATGATATACAAACAAATAAATAAAAAATTTATTATAATAATTATTATATTTAAGTCTACTCCATTAAATGGGCATGAGGTAATAGGTAAACAAATCATGAAATGATTGTTTATTCACTTGACAATTAAATTATTTATTCATGGAATTATAATTTCAATTTATATTTTGTTCAAAATCTTTAATGCAAATAAAACATAAATATTATTTTTTTAAATTAATATAAAAGTTTACATATAAATATTGTTTGCATTTTACATGTCTTTGTTCACACAAAAATGAGGAAGTTCTTTGTTATGTTGTACTTGTTTGTTTACACTTTTTTTGTTGGTGCCAGGATACTATCAAGAGTGATCTTATTTTAATATTATAACTTCAAAGATAGACCAAGAAACTATTTATTGAGATATCTGTAGATATAGAACCAGGCAATTAAGTTATTTTTTTGTCAAAATTGTATTGTATGTAAAATAAATAGTAATGCCAATAAATGTCTGAATATGTATGGATAGGCTTTTAGAAACATAATACACATATATTCTCAAAAATAAAATGATTTGATTTGAAGGTAAATCAAAAATGACAAAATGTATGTATGTTAATGTAACTGTATTTTTCAATTTAGTTTCTGTAATTCCAAAAAAAAGTCAGTTCTGATAACCCTGGAAATTAGTGATGACATAAAGATGACTCATCCCAAATCAAGTCGAGAAATCGATTATCACCACCATCAGCTGATGAGGAAGAAAGCTATTTATGATAATAATACACAATAAAACACCATTTAGGATATTAAATAATTACCATATACGTAATATTTAGACTTTATCTCTATATTAATGACAAAAATCCGCCACACAACTCAATATACGTCATTTGAATGGAAACAATGAATAATACGTAACATAATCTGACGTACTCCTAAACAATAAGTATTGTCGTATTATATTAATATTCATGCCAGTTTACCTTTGAACAAATAATCGTATTCGTCCTCTCTTGTACCCATTTTGATTATCTAGCGGTCCGTTCGACGTCAAAATCGGTTAACTAATAACGTCAAGATATAACGTAAACAAAATACTTGTACACAAAAATATCACAGGCCCTTAAAACACTGCACAGCTCACAATATATCACTTTTGTTAGCGGATTATTTGATAAAAGACGGGTTTAAAATTAATATATATCCTAAATTGTCACTGGGACAAAATGGCGGATTGTTTTACGCCCCTTATGTTGCGTTCGGAAACTTTTACTGATATCTCGCTTTGTACAGTCACACAGTGTACACAGCATAGATGACGTTTTGATTGAACTTTTGGAATCAGTGTCGTCCATAGATAATAGAGGCTAGAGCTCACTGCCAAATGTCAAGTTTGTAACGTTTCTTTTTACGCAAAACTCATTTTTAGTACTAGATTATTTTGCTTTGTTTTAGAATTTTCATAATTAAGAAAAAAAAGTATAAATACTTAGTACAAGTTCAGTTAAAATTGAGCGGAAAAAATAGTAAAAGTGTCATAACAGTAGGTTAGCTTTTATTTACCTACTTTAGATAAGTATAATTAACGAGGAGATTGTTAATTAGTATTATAGTCTTCGTCTTCACTGAGGAGTGTCTGGTTGCGGACTAGCCCCGGTAAGTCAGGATATGCTTTCCATACCGTAGCCTGCCTACGCTAGGCGCCGCACAGGAATGCCCCGGATGGTTAAGTGGGTTGCGCTACCTCCTTCCGAGATAGTTTTGGACTGTCTTCCTCCTTCAGAAGCAGTCATACCAAGTGAGAAGGAAAAGTAGGTAATAAAGTTCTACAGTTATAATAAATTATTTTAAGAAGTAGCAGTTAATTAATTAATTAAGTGATCAACATCAAAGCAGTGTTTTTTTTTTCAGTTTTTTTTTATGCTATGGAATATTAGGATATTAGTAATCGTAATAAATTAATAAACACTTTTTTAAAATTTTAATAACTGGCAACTATTCTATCTGTAACAAATTAAATATAAATAAAACTAAGCTTTAGCGGATACCGCCTCATCTTCGTCGTCACTTTCGTCTTGCACTTCTTTGGGTATTGTTTGCTCTACATGGACAAATGGGTCGATTTTGAGTTTTTCAGGTGAAGGAGGACTAAATAGGACACACCTGTATGTGATACAACCAAATATATTACAAAAACAATATTTTAAAGTGACAATAGATATATCACTACATAGTATAAAACAAAGTCGCTTCCCATCTGGCTGCCCCTATGTATTCTTAGATTTTTAAAACTAGGTAACGTATTTTGACGACGGTTTTTTAATACATTAGTGATACAAAATGAAGGTTTATAACACATGCATTTATAACACATGCATATTATAGTAGAGAAAGTAACTGTGGGAACCCGGAGCGGGTCATTAGTAATACCATATAATCTCAAATCAGTATATCCTCTTTTGTTTATTAAAAAAGTCATGAAATGGGGATTTTGTGTGTGTTTCAATTTAAATATAAAATAAAGCCTCCAGTTTATATGTTTGTTTACCTTGTAATGAACAGACCGTCACGTTTGGGACGTGCAGATTGTATATCTTTCAACAATGCATCAATATTCTCAGCTACATGCTTCGCATCCATGTTTAACTGTAATATAAAATAAGAAATATTTAGATAATGTAGCTTAACTTTCAACATACAATTATGAATGGGAAATAATCTCACCCTTCCAACAGGAACTTCAACAGACCCAAAATTCGGTTGATTCTCATCTTTAATAACTTTATATTGAATGCCAGCTGAAAATTTTTTGACTAGACCACAGATGTTAGGGTCCAAAGTGCCTGAACGAACATTTGGAAAGCGCCTCTTCATCAACCCTCTAATTGGCACTAAGTCTGTTAAAATGTTGGGATGAGCTACCACATAGTCGTAGTCGCTGAGTTTGATTTCACCTTCCTGCGTAGCATTTATAAATAAATTAAGTCGTTGATATTATCGTTACCATGGTGGCATTTTGATGCATAACATAACAATTTAATACAACCCCATGCTGAGATAGTGTTTGATAATTTAAATAGTGTGCAATAATATACCTGAATCTTCTTAATGATTTCAGTACTACCAGCAGTAGTGGCTCCTGATTCTGCAACCTGCTTGATCAACTCCGGACCTTTACAGAATGCAAGGATGGTCCTCTCTTCGTCACGTGGAAAGGGATTTGGTACAAGAGATAAGCGTGTAAAGCTGTCTATGTAACGATTCTGTAACAATAGAAGCAATCACCATTAAAATTACGACTTATTCAAATATTGTAATGCATTTTTACTTAGTTCATGTGTAGCTCCGCTCTTATTGGTCGAAGCATGATGATATATAGCCTATAGTTTTCCTTGATAAATGGGCTATCTAAATCACTAAAAGAATTTTTCAAATCGAAGTTCCTGAGACTACCGCATTCAAGCCAACAAACTCTTCAGCTTACTTACATTAATATAGATTTCTATGATACAAAAAAGTTAAATATCATAATTTTAAAAGCGAGTGATGATTCAAAAATAAATAAACAGTGAGGATTGTAAATTATACCAGTGCTTGTCATTCTTTTTGTGTAAGAAACCTCTTTAGAAATATCCATAAACAAAAAAAGTTTAGTGATTTAAAAGATTATGTTACAACAGAAAAATATATAAAAATTCTTTAACAACCCCTTTAGTTCATCGATGCTTACTCATCATCAATATAGACCACTATGGAGATAATTGGTGTAAAATCTAGTGGTGACTAAACCTAGGTATACCCACTTTAAAAAAGAATGATTTATACTATTCAAAATAGTTCACCTTTTTAACGCCCTCCATATTAAGATTGATCTGGGCATAGACAAATGAATTCATGGCATTGTACATAGTTGGGTGATGTGTTTGCTGATGAGCTTTAACTGCATTTTCAGCAGTGTACACCACCCAGCGGTAGTATCTCATTGGATATACATCATCAGTAGATGCATATTTGAATGAATCATCTAAATGTCTGTTTGCTTGGATTTTTGCTAACCTGAAAAATCAACACAGTTGCTGTAAGTTAATGGGATTAATAGACAAACAAATTTGCAACAGATCATAAATCACACAAAATATCTTGATAATGTTTAAAAATTACTGAACTAAGTTATAATACAATAAGTTTTTATTCTGCTACATTCATCAAAAAATATATGATAAATAGATACACCAATAAAAAAATTATTTCAATAAAGTATCTTAAACTCAAAATTTTTATTTACAAAATACAGTCATGTTAAAAGTATATCCTTTATTTTATTATAAGAGTCGTATAAAGGCCTAGGAGTGAAGAGGCTTACTGGAAGGCATCCTGAATTCAGGGACAACATATCAACAATCGAGGTACTTTGTTTACTAGCCAACTCTTATTGGTCTTAGCATGATGATATATATGCCTACAGCATTCCTCAATAAATGGGCTATCTAACACTGAAAGAATTTTTCAAATCGGACCAGTAGTTCCTGAGATTAGTGTGTTAGAGCAAACAATCAAATTTTCATCATCACAACCCGTCAATGGCCCATTGCTGAGCCGGGTCTGCTCCTCAGAATGAGGAGGGTATTAGGCCGTAGTCCATCGCACTGGCCCAGTGCGGGTTGGCAGACTTCACACACCTTTAGGAACTTTTAGGGAATTCTCAGGAGTGCAGGTTTCCTCACGATGTTTTCCTTCACCGTTAAAGCAAGTGATATTTAATTGGTAAAAACACATAACTCAGACTCAGAGGTGTGTGCTCAGGATCGAACTCGGACCTCCCGAGTAAGACTTGAAGTCTACACCACTGGGCCATCACTGCTTTTCAGCAAACTCTTCAGCTTTATATATTATAACATTTATCAACCAACAACCAGATCAGCATTAATCTAATATACATGACTGTCACCATCTGTTACTTGTTAACATTATAAAAAAATAACATAAAGGTTTGTTGGATTGTTAATAATATTTACTTTGAAAATTATTTAGCAGCAAATGTTTCCTTACTTTTTTCCTCTTTGATTGTGTGGAATAAATCCCACTTTTGTGATCTCAACTTTAACTTTCTTGGCTCGTGCTTTGGCTCTTGTTCCTTTTCGAGCAGCATAATATACTGGACCAGTGTGTATGGGTTTCTAAAACATAATTTGATTTAACTCTTAAATGAATTGTGTATCAAAATCAATATTTTTTATTTTTTTAGCTTATTTATATAATGTACTTTTGGTAAGTTTTTTGTTTAATTATTACAAACAAGCCGTCCTGCCCTCGCTTCAATGAGGTGTATTCAAATAACATTTTATATTGTTTTTTTTTAAGTTATATGCATTAAAGGGTTAAAATAGTTATTCTAGTAGAGGGTTAAGATAGTATGTAGTCGGATATGTTTAAGTACTTATGTACTTACAATGTTACTAAAGTTTGGCTTATGCAGATTTAAAACCGTATTGAATACAGAACCTGAAACAAAACAATTTTATGCATAATTTTAATGTAAATTAATAAATACTACACTTATACAAAACTTACGAAATAAAGTTCCAGTCATTATTAATACTATTATTATTGATCGTGATAAATATATTTTTTTATTAGTACAACAATCTTATTACAAAAAATTGAATTAGTTATTTAATGCAACTATAATAATTTTGTTACAGGTTATGAAACTTATGAATAAACAACAGATTACTGGATTACAGACACAGATTAACTAGAGATATTACAGAATATAGAACAAAAGAGTCAACACTTAACAGACAAAATTTTTTTTTAAAGTGTTGCCAATAACAATAAATTTTCTCTTCACTGCTCCTCCGTACTATATCTTCAAGTTTGCAACGCATCGGCAAAATAATAGGGTAATGGGTATGTCTTGTATTGCCGAAGTCCAAGGGTGACAGTGGCCACTTACCATGGGGCCATGGGGCAAGGAGGCTCGTGGTATTTACACCAAAATATCATCTCGCCTTATTCAAAACACCGGAGACCAAAGGGCTGGCAGCTACCTCGGCCAACAAATTAGCCTGGCTGTTCAAAGAGGAAACGCTGCCAGCGTGTAGTGGAATCGATTTTTTTTTTCATATTACATAATTTTTTTTTTTTTTTTATAACTTATTATTATTTAATAGTGTTATATTTTGCGTAATATTATTTTTTTTTTTAAATAAAATTTTTATTAATACTTATTGTTTTTATTCATAAAAACTAAAATTTCAATTGATTGGGCAATTTAGCGATATTGAGAATAGGGCTGATTTTGTTAGTGGTTTTAGAAGCCTGGTGGCAAGACTGGCAAGTTTGTTAAGCTGTTGGAAACACTGATAAAAAATAATATATCAAAAAGGCTAGTACCCAGAGCCATTAAACCAGATAATAAAAAATATATATATATAATATACATAGTATCTCTAGTTAATCTGTGTATATAATATTGTTGATTTAAGGATAAGGGGCGTTAATATATTAGTATTTTGTTAGTATTGAATTAATTAATTAAAAGTAACTTATTCGAAATCAAATAGAAAGTTAATATAATGTTGATTCATAACCTTTACATATTTGATCGCAAAGGCACCTTACTCTACTATGGCGAATGGAACAGAACAAAACAATCTGGAATGTCTATAGAGGAGGTAATTAGTTAAAAAAATCTATACATATATATAAAATTAATTCAGATTAGGTACACCATTTATAATTAAATGACGGCTGGACAGATTTTGATAAAATTTGCACTAAGGCTACTTATCATCACAAAAAAAGGCTTAAAGGGATAGAAATAGGGAATGAAATTTTGTATGGGAGTTTGTTATATTATATACAGCAAAATACGTTAAAAATTAAATATAAATAAAAGGGAGTAAAGTGCATCTGAGCGAAGGTGGTGCGGGTCAACTATTCTTATACAAAAATAAATGCACTATTATACTGTTTGGAAGTTTGTTGTTTTGTTTTATTATCACTACATAGTATAAAACAATGTCGCTGCTCACTGTCCCTATGTGTGCTTAGATCTTTAAAACTAAGCAATGGATTTTGATGCGGTTTTTGTTAATAGATAGAGTGATTCAAATGAGGTTTGTATGTATAATACATGCATATTGTAGCAGAGAAAGTAACCGTGTGAAGCCAAAGTGCGTCGCTAGTGTTGAATATATAATATTGAAAGTATTTATTTTTACAGGAAGGAAAACTTATGTATGGTGTGTTGTGCACTATAAAATCATTTATTGCAAAGATCTCCCCCAAGGATCCCGATGAGGGCTTCATCTATTATAAAACTTCTAAGTACACTATCAATTATCTAGAAGCTCCCTCTGGAATTCAGTTTGCTATGAACACTGATAATGTATCAATGGGTAGTCGGGAATTGATGAAGAAAATGTATAATGACATTTTTGTTAAGTATGTAGTGAGAAACCCTATGTGTGTCATGGGAGAGCCAATCACAAGTGAATTGTTTAAAAATAAACTAGATGCTTTTATTAAACAGGCTCCATTAAACACTACAAGGTCTTCTTAATTGAAGTGACAACTTCGTAGCGGCATTGCACTTTTGGGATGGGTAGAAAATGTTAAACTTGCATCAGGACACATGACCTGTAGTCATCCCCAGCAAATGGGGCTGTTTAAATTAAACGATCAACATCAATGCGATTTAGACTGAGCAGTTTACGGGATAGACTCTTCGACAGAGCAGGAAGAGCTTGTTTAGACTGCCGACAGTGTTCCTCCATCTCGCATTGTGCATGTCTAGGGTAAGCTGATGCAGCCATGAGCGGAAAGTACTGAAGGGGAGAGGTAGGTGTGGTACTGGGCCTGCCAACTCCCCCAGTGCAACTGTTTGTTCTTGATTGTCGTGTGTTTGGTGCAAGTTTTTTCTTGTTTATTAACCGTCAATGCTATGATGATGAGATGTGAAAAGTTATTTGTGTCTATGTATCTGTCTGTGGCATTGTAGCACCCAAGATAATGGATCAATTCTTGTAAATGTCTATATTAAATTAGAGTTTCTGTCATATGTTCAGCTATGAATAGGATTTCTAATTTATTATTGAGGGTCAGAATAGGTAGAGTTTTTAAGTAGATAGATAGATCTCAACATGAATATGTCTAATTCAAACATTCTAGGATCATGATAAGTAAGATTTAATGTAACTTTATTATTTAGGATACTCATCTTCCAGTGGCGTAACTATAGGTAGCATTTCGGCAAAATGCCAGGGGCCCCGAGCCGAAGGGGCCCCCGGTCAGAGAAGACTGTGAGCACAGGTGGATCTTAATATTTACTATTACAATATTTAGTAAAATGTATTTGCCACGCAGGATACTTGTTGGCGAACAACCTTTTTTTTTTTGCTGTACAAGTATTTCGCACACCGGCGCAGAAAATGCTTAATATTAGAGGAGGGGGCCTCATCTGATGAATATGCCAGGGGCCCCGAACGGTGTAGTTACGTCACTGACATCTTCCATACAAATAATATTAAAAAATTATTAAAAATGTAGATTGATTTACAATACAGGCTGCATCTCATGAATTGGATTCAAAATGAGGTTGATGCTCAGCTGAATTAAACAATGGCATTTTCAAAAGAGCAACTGTTGAGTTTCTTGCCAGTTGTTCTCAACAGGAAACTGCTTCCAAAACTGGTGGCAGCTAGACAGTTGAAATTTTCACAAATATGTATTTCTGTTGCCCCTATAACAGCAAAAACTAAACGAGTTTGCCTATAATTATTATTAACAATTAATATAGGATTTCATATCATATTCAAAAAATTACCAAGATTATTTATATATTACGGTTTCAATATGAAATTGATTTGGTACTTAAAAATTCTACTTACAGTGATCCTTGTTTATTATGTATACAAAAAAGAGAGATTAATGTTGATTATTATGCTTTTAATTTTAGTAGTGAAGCTAATCTCAGTAGGTAAAGCTTCTCGGATTACTTTATAGGAAAGGCCGAAGTCATGTTATTAGTTATGCTTTATTTCCTTTCTAAAAAAGCCATTCTTATGAATAAACAAAGTTGTAATTATTTATAAATATTTAAATGTACAGTACTGTATGTGTATCTAAAATAATTATTAATTTAGAATTGTAAGGTAAATAATAAATAAATATTATATTTATATGGTACATAATGAAGTTTTTTTACCTAGTCATTGGAATCTACTACTACTTACCTATTGTAATGTGTAACGAATAAATTTTAAAAAAACTTTGCTGTTTTTAAAGTTTGATCAGTCGTATGAGGGTTTGGTGGTTTTAAAGATTTATAGTTTTGAAAAATTAATAAAATACAACAATACTTGCTAAATTTACCCCAAGTATATATTATGGGTACATTTATAAAACTAAAAATTACTTTGGTTGTCCGACACCACATTCAGCATGTTCGTAAGATAGTGATATAAGTTGGATTGGTTCATGCTGCGGTGTTATTGCTAAGGTTCCATATATTATACCTTAATGGAAATTGATAATCCCGTATATTATATGAAAGTAGGGGTTTTTCCTCTAAATTTAGTGGGGGAAAAGTCTGCACATGAGGTTTTTAGAGGGTAATTTTATTGTATATTTTTAAATTTTAGATGTATTATCAGGTATTTATTGTGTTTTAGAAGTTTTGACTTCAGCTTTAGTGAGAAATATGTTTGAGAGTTGGTAACACTGTTTCAAAGTAGCCAATACTCATCACCATTTTTAGTCTATGGTTTCCTAATTCTTTTCAAAGATATTTTGTGAACCTTGTCCCCGAACCTCAATAAAAATGATGTTGAAATAGAAAAAAAAAACAAATAACACGAAAATAACAGTCTCCTGTATTATAGACAAATAGTGTGTGCTAAAAATATATGTTCTGGTAAGCATTTTGACCTATAAGATGAATATATAAATATATTTTTGAGGTTATCTTACCTAACATTGTAGATATAATAAATCAATAAAACATGGATGAATATTCACGAGAACCATGCCCTTGGCGTATATTGGACGATTCTGGTGGTGCTTTTTTGATGGGAGCCATAGGAGGCGGTATCTTTCACTCTATAAAGGGTTTCAGAAATGCTCCAACAGGATTTAGTAGGAAAATGGTATGATTTATAATTTATATTCTCTTAACTTAGCTTAAATTACAGAATTTTAAATTTATTATCTGAACAAAAAAGAAAATTAAAATAATGACATGTGTAGTTTTTAATGAGAATTTATTCTTGGCAGTAATGCAATAACTTGAGCAATAAAGTTCAACAATTTAATGATTCTATTAACTTTATTTTAACCTTTAAAATTAGGAGAAATGTCTACAAATTTTCCTGTTAGGCCCCAAACCTATATTACTCAAAATGTTTATCCTAATCAATGAGTCAGGTCTATAAATCCTAACTAATATTATAAATGCGAAAGTCCGTTTGTCTGTCGCGCTTTATGAAATATGTTATACAGATAGTCTAGAGCCTGATTAAGAACATAGGGGGATTGAAAAGTTGTATGGAAGTATCATCATTTTTTGATTCGATATAAATAAATATGACATTCAAAGTTTGTATAATAAATAGCTTAAATAATTAAAAATGCTACCCAGACATTATTCTATGTGGACAAAGTCACGGGTACAGCTAGTCAAACATATAAAAGACCTCTGTATCAGTTTAAGTACTTCTACAATAAGCTTATTTAATAATATAATAATTGTTATAGCTTGGAAGTTTAGCAGCTATGAAGGAAAGATCACCCATAGTTGGTGGTAATTTTGCCGTTTGGGGCGGCATGTTCTCTACAATTGATTGCTCATTAGTTTACCTTAGACAGAAAGAAGATCCATGGAATTCTATTATGAGTGGGGCACTTACCGGAGGCATATTGGCTGCAAGAAATGGTAATATACAAATTAATTTAGTAATATCAGTCATATGCTATATGCAAGTTCTTTTATGATGCCCTAAAATGAATCAATGCCCCAACCGCACTATCACATCCATTATTTACTGTAGCAGCATGCACGGAATGCTAGTTGCGCAAATGCGTCACTCACATAGTGATGTATGAAAATCACACCGACGGTTTAGGGGAAATGATGGAGTTAATGATTTTGGATAACAGATTAAATAAATTGATTGGTCCTGGTTAAATCAAAGAATAGAAATCCAGTTTTATTCATTCCATGAATTAGCAGTCATTTGAGTAGTTCCAGCAGATGGATGTCATTACAATTGAATAATAAATAATGGGTCAATTTCAGGTGTTCCAGCTATGGCCGGCAGTGCATTAGTTGGGGGTATTCTCCTGGCTCTCATAGAAGGCATCGGTATAATGTTCACAAGAATAACATCAGAGCAGTTCAAACCACAACAGCCTATATTTGAAGATCCTTCTGTTCTAGGCCAGAGTCAGGGTCAAGGGCAAAGTTTTCAATAGATTTATGTATGTAAAATTATTCAGTTGAACATTTAATTAATTTCTAATTTAATTTCTATGACTTCTTCATGTTTGGGATTATATAATCATCACATAAAACATTGAATGTCGATTTTCTGGTGTGACAAAACATCAATTTCTATATTTATAATATAAAAAATTATATAATGATTACTGAAATCTTTTTTTTAAAATAACATTGTTCAACTGTCTAATTTAAGGTTTATCTTGCCAATCGGCATAATTTAATTTTGAACCCCCCACCCCGAGTGAATTATTTGCATCTGTGATATTTTCAGTTCAATACTGATTGCTTATAATTTCACTAATTTCTCAAAAATTTTTATTAGTTAATATCATAATTTATTTTAACAAAATTCACGCAACATATTTATTTGTTCCCCATATTGTTGTTTATGTGAATTTATTAAATATTGGTAACGATTCCATTTAGAAGATATTTACCCCTTCTTCTAACAGAACTTATCAATGTTACTTTGTTGGTAATTTTATTGTGACTAAAATAAATTATGATATTCAAATGTAGACCAATAAATGTTTTGAAATAAAAATGTATTTAATTTTACAATTTCCTTTAATATTAATGTTTATTTACATTTTACACTTACAACTACAGAGATTGAAAATTATTTTACATCAGTGATGGTATCAGAGGTGAACTGTTATTTAAGATAATATAAGAGATGGACTGTGATGAGATAGTATAGTGGCTGGCTAGTAGTGGGAGATAGTTGCAAATCGTGTGTTGCACACCGATATTAGTTCACTACATTTACTATTTTGACAAATAAAAGGTATGTAGGGGCAGAACGGTCGAATAAGAACTGAAGCAAAATACACTGGTGCATGCATTTAAAGTTAGAAGTAAACTTAGATACTGGCAGCTATGTCAGGGGTGAACTATGCTTTATGTTAATATAGTATTCGAAGACTGAGTTAAATACATTAAAAAAGACAACTGATTTAGTTATATTAATATCATAGGTGGATTGTGAGATGTGTTAAATAGTACTAGTTCTATAGATAGTATCCGAGATGGATAAAGTATCAGTAATATGTGTTATTCGCTTAATTTTCTTAGTAATAAGATAAATTAATATGTAGGTAAAGAAAATATTAACAGATATCATAGAATGTTAGGGGGTTTATTCTGGGCTGTTGCTTCCTCTCCCATTTTCCTTATGTTCTTAATGATGTGAGCTATAACATCAGGATGAACTCCTAATTCACAAAGGCGTATGCATATTGTTAATGATTCGTGGTCCAGTCCTGTGTTGAGGAGTTCTGATATTTGATACAACACTTGGAAGGTTTCACGAGCTTGTGCAACTTGAGCATTTTTCTCTGAAGTCATAGTACTAGAACAAAAAAGGAGTTCAACTTTGAAAAAATTGGCTTGGAACAGCACATCCAATGACGAAAATGAATTAATTGTTCAATAATAACTTGGGTACTTAATAATACATATGGTAAGAGTGTTAGAAGTTTATGAACTCTTCATTAAACTTTTTCCTCAGAAAATTACTTACGTTATTCTAACGTTTCGTGGATTACTGGGTCTAGTAATCCACGTTAGAATAACGTAAATAATTTTTTTCATTCGAAAATGAATAATCTCTTTATTCTTTTCATTATACAGGAAATTGGCAGAATATTTCGTGTTTAAGCGCAATCTTAGCCATAATCGATTTTTTAAATTTTATAAATTACAATATAATAAAATAGCTCTATACTTGGTGAGCACTAGTAAAATATTTAATTTACTATCACTAATATTTACAAACCTTTTATCGTTTTTATTTAACCGCACAAATCAAAATACAATTTGTTAATGTCAACTGTCATTGTCAACAAACAGTGTTACCAACTCTCATAAATATTTATCCCTAAAGTTTGTGTCAAAAACCCCTAAAATCGCCTTAATTATTTAGTTGTCCCCCTAAAAAATATGTAAATATAAATTCATAATGATTTAGAAATAATATGCTGTAATATATTTCAAAAGTCTTTTTATTATAAGTTATTTAATACATAAAATATGTTGTCTTCATCTGAAGATTCAGATTTTTTGAAATTTTTAGGCATCATTAACACATTTCTTATCGACACACAGTACAAACATTAGTATTTTTTTGGCGGTATCCTAACTGACATAAGCTAATACCAAACATACGGTCAAGTTTACAAAAATATAGACTTATACACAACAATAATGTTGTGCACACATGTTGTTGCACACCTGAAAGCCATAAGTGAAGTAGACGAAGAAGATGAAGAAGAACAATAATCGCCATATACACAGACAATAAAATGACCGCCAATGGCGCCAGTATTGCCGCCAGTCACCACAGAGTGCTTGTAGAATTACGTACTATGTTTCCGAGCTTTACCCGATTTTTTAAATCTCAGGTAAGGATTTCAGTAATTTTTTTTAAGATTCACTGAAGCCTTGATGCCTCGTGAAAGTATGGACATATTACGATATATTGTTGTTGATGGTTGGTATATTATAACTGCTCACGAAAACTTCGAAAATATTGTTCAAATGCGAGTTGGATTTCTGCTCGTGGAAACGTTCAATTTGTTAAATAGGCGTAGCTGAGGGGGCCTCCGGGCTACAGAGGTCCCTAAAGTGCGTATAGATTTTTCACTTCAGAAATGACAAGACAAAAAAGCAATTCTTTTTCCCGAGTTAAGCGTGCGCCCCAAAATTTGGCAACATCCTACATCGGTTATTGCTGGATTCACCGTTAACCTGACGCCCCCCAACTAATTTTGATACAGAGCCACTCCAAGGCACGCTACGCCACTGGCTATTAAGAAGGTAGTTGTTAATTATATTTCTTTTGGGAGATCTATCTCGAATTTTTTGTAGGATATATCGAAAAAAAAATCGATCTATCTTATATATTTACTTCAACCTTTGCCTTTTTCATTATGGAATAAAAACAGAGGAAAAAAAAATTTACTTAACATTTTGCATCATATATTCTGTAATATACCTATAGCAGTTATATAAGTAATATAATATGAATGATATTACTTCGCCATTTATTTTCATTCAAAAACTTTCCCACCGCAATTTATTCATGAGGGAAATTATCCGCAAATTGAAAAGTACGCGGGAAAGTTGAGAATTGAGAGCGCTTTCAACCATTTTTCTATTTTTAAAACTCCGCGTCTGCACTCCTGAAATAGATAGTTGAAGTTTCGAGTTTTATTTGTGCGCAACTTGTTTCTTAAACAGGAACAAAATTAATTAAATATCACCTATTTACAAAGCCGAATTTTAAATAATGGTGAGTAAACTTATATAAAACCTATTGAGAATAATGTGAAATGTTTGTCTTAAATTGTGATTAAAAATAAATTTGTGTCATGTCATGTCGCCGGGTAATTTTTATCCACGTGTACGCATATAACGTAAAAGTTAATGGAATATGATGGACTTTAGAAGATATTGATAGTATGAGGTCTATATGGACGAGGGTAATTGGATCGGGTTGTGTTAAGGTACAAAGGATATTATAAAGTGTAGACTAATAAGTTTATTGAAAGTCTAGTCACAACAGATAAATAAAATTGGAGTGTCTGTTTGTAATATTTAAACAAATACTTTTTACTAAGTGCACACGGTACATATACCAAAACAACATTTTTACAATTTTTGTAAGCCTGTTTGTTCCGGCTTATCTCTGAAATGGCTGGACTGATTTTGACGGAACTTTCACTGACAGATAGCTGATGTAACAAGGAGTAACTTAGGCTATTTAACATCTTGCTACGACCCATAGGAGCAGAGCAACACGCGAACGAAGTTGCGTGGGTCGGCCAGTATATAATATGATGATTAATCCCTTAAGGATGACGTAAAAGTTAATGCGTCGTATTGTTTGTCGTATAAACGTAGGAAAAGATGTGAAAAATAAATATATTACTCCTAACACAAGCATTTTGGTTTACTAGTATGTGAATAGGATATTATATATGTTATTAGTCGACCCGCGCGACTTGGTTCACTTGTAGCTCCGCTCCTATTGGTCTTAGCGTGATGATATATACCCTATAGCCTTCCTCGATAAATGGGCTATCTAACACTGAAAGAATTCCTCAAATCGGACCAGAAGTTCCTGAGATGTGCACGTTCAAGCAAACAAACTCTTCAGCTTTATATATTTAGTATTTTTAAGGTGTAAGTAATTATGAGCATACTTGTTCAGTGTTGTTTGTTATTGTATCGTGACGTCACGTGAAACGTGCCAATACATTTTTTGTTTTCAAATTTAGTTTTTGTACTTCTAAATATTTTTTTACATGTTGTGTTCAAGTATTACGTAAGCAGATTTTTTTTATCAACCCTTCTCTCCATGTCAGCAAAAGTAAGCAAAGACCTAACCACTGCCCACTGAGCTGACGAGGTAATCATGCAGACCCCCCATAATACTTGAACGGCCCAATAGAAAAAATAGGACACATTTTCTATCACAACTTAATCGTAAATATAGTTACATATATAAAACGTACCAGAATAAGATCGTAACATATAACATACATATTGGCGCAGCCATAAATGTGTTCAATTTACGTAAACCGATTTCGTGTAAGGACGAGACGCATATATGAATATTGTATTGCCATATGAAATAAAGGTGACGTCACATTGTCAGGATATGTGGCGCTATAGATGGCTAAATTAAGTTTCTCAGGAAAGAAGAATCTGAAGAAGAAATACTTTATTGTTCTACTAATTATTATTAGTTAATAAAGCTTAGATTTTAAATACCGACCGACAAATAAACAGAAATCTGCAAATGATTGTTTCAACTGCAATTGCTATAAGGAAATCTAATACCTTACTAAGTACAGAGAATACACTGAAGAATGTATTCTCTGTACTATACCGTACTAAGTATAGAGAATACAGTGAAGAATGTATTCTCTGTACTATACCGTACTAAGTACAGAGAATACACTGAAGAATGTATTCTCTGTACTATACCGTACTAAGTATAGAGAATACACTGAAGAATGTATTCTCTGTACTATACCGTACTAAGTATAGAGAATACACTGAAGAATGTATTCTCTCTACTATACCGTGCTAAGTGCCGAGAATACACTGAAGTATGTACTCTCTGTACTATACCGTACTAAGTGCAGAGAATACACTGAAGTATGTACTCTCTGTACTATACCGTACTAAGTATAGAGAATACAGTGAAGAATGTATTCTCTGTACTATACCGTACTAAGTACAGAGAATACACTGAAGAATGTATTCTCTGTACTATACCGTACTAAGTATAGAGAATACACTGAAGAATGAATTCTCTGTACTATACCGTACTAAGTATAGAGAATACACTGAAGAATGTATTCTCTCTACTATACCGTGCTAAGTGCCGAGAATACACTGAAGTATGTACTCTCTGTACTATACCGTACTAAGTGCAGAGAATACACTGAAGTATGTACTCTCTGTACTATACCGTACTAAGTATAGAGAATACAGTGAAGAATGTATTCTCTGTACTATACCGTACTAAGTACAGAGAATACACTGAAGAATGTATTCTCTGTACTATACCGTACTAAGTATAGAGAATACACTGAAGAATGAATTCTCTGTACTATACCGTACTAAGTATAGAGAATACACTGAAGAATGTATTCTCTGTACTATACCGTACTAAGTATAGAGAATACACTGAAGAATGTATTCTCTCTACTATACCGTGCTAAGTGCCGAGAATACACTGAAGAATGTATTCTCTGTACTATACCGTACTAAGTGCAGAGAATACACTGAAGTATGTACTCTCTGTACTATACCGTACTAAGTATAGAGAATACAGTGAAGAATGTATTCTCTGTACTATACCGTACTAAGTGCAGAGAATACATTGAATAATTAGATTTTGCATTATTTGACCTATCCTCGTTTCGCTGATTCGAAATTTGATTATTCGCGTCTCACGATCGCTGACGCTAGTTTTCGAAATAGCTTTGGGGCCATTCATTTATTACGTAAGACGATATTGGGGAGGAGGGGTGTCGACCATGTTTGTCATGGGTGGGAGTGAGTCTCGATAATTCTTACGTACTATCACAAAATTGCGAAAAGTTAAAATTATGCTTTGAAAAAGCGCGAGTGCCGAGGATATCTCGGATCAAGTGGGTTCTGAGCCCCTGGACTGAAAATCTTACGTAGGTAAAGAAAACCACTACCAAAAAATACAAATTATTAGTAACTTTATAAGTACAAATAAACATTAAGAAAAAAAGTGTATTATTTTTTTTCCTTTAGATTGGTGGGTGGGGGTCGGCCTATTTTTATTTTTTCATGTAATATGGGGCCCCTTAACTGATTACAAAGAAGTTGTATTTCTTTATTTTGATAAATAGAGCTGAAGAGAATCTATTATTTCTAAGCAATGACAAAGTGTGTACCTAAAACTCATATTTATAAATATATAATATTGAATGATGTTACATTTTCATATATGATTGATTTCAGGCCGACCCAGCGCAGATTCCGGGGGGTGGAGGCGAAGGGTCTCTTGAGACGAAAACGACTGAAAATCCATCAGAAGCCAAACCAGTAGTAAGTTTATTTGAATAACGTTTTGATAAATAATATCATCGTAAAATACATACTTATATTATAAATGGGAACCTACCTATTTTTGACTGATAAGTACCTGAATTTTAGCTGGGTAAAAACGTTTGAACCCTCAGCGAAGCAAGGAGAGGTCACGTTTATTACCTATTTCATAATTTAGCGGACACATTTTGCAAATTCTATTTTAGTTCTTGGTAATAAAGGTAAATATATAAAGGATCTCTGGCAAATTCCATGTTTTGAGATAGAGTTGTCTATTAAATTATGAAAACTACCTTAAATTACTTTCTATGTTTATAGGAGGAAGTAAAAGCCCAAGATCCTGTCATAGAACAAACAAAACAGGAGACGAAAGAAGAAAAAAAGCCAGATGCTCCCTTAGCTGATGCTAAACCAGATGAACTTCAGAAAACAGAAGTTGTCGTCCCAGTTGCGGCTGCTGCTGTAGAAGAAACTAAACCAACAGAAACACCAGTTACTGATGCTATACCAGAAGTGGAACAAAAACCAGCAGAGTCAGAACTTAATGGAGCTCCCCAAGCAGAAGACGCTAAATCGGAAAGTGTAAGTTACGTTACAATTAAATTATTGTCAACGCTGTTAAATATTTAACTTAAATCATGATGTAATCTTAATTTTACAGGGAGATTGGCAACAAAGGGAACAAGAGCTTTTAAAGAAAATTGATGAGTTGGAGAAAGTAAAGAACGAAAGGAGTGAAGACGGGCTTAGGTTGGAATTGAAGGTTTGTTTAGAATAACAGGAGTAACCCGAAGCATAATTGATTAATTTAAACCTAACAATTAATGAAATTTAAAAGAGAAATGTTTCGTTATATTTAAAGGTTCGTGAGGAAGAAATAGATCTTCTTAAAGCGAGAGTAAAGAACTTAGAAACGGAGTTACAAGCAGCTTTGTCTAAGCCTGGTGGGAAGAATCAAGAGTTGATTGACAAGATTAAACAACAACATGAAGAGGTCAGTATTTTTAACGAAAACACTCTTCACTTTTTGCTTCATGAAAAAGATCTAATTCACTTTTATGTAAAAGAGGATCGAAACTTTATTCCCAGGTTTTGCTAGACTTTGAGCATGCCAGAGAATTTAATTTTAACTATTTATATATACATGTAAAATTTAATAAACCCTTTATCCTTGAATTAAAGTGTCAAATATTATGGATGAGGACGCTCATATCGGAAGATGAATGAGTCTCCATCTTTATTATACGGAATATCTAATTGATATTCCGCATTCCGCTAATCTTAGTGCAAGTATCGAGTTAAAAAAAAATGCAAGTTTTTATTTTTTTCTCCCCATTTTTGTGTATTATTACCGTGTTAACATATGTTGCAATATAAAATTAAAGGATTCATAAAGCTTTTACTCAACGCGTCCTTTTTCGTACAATTCAGGCATAGGTTCGTCATCTAGAACGTTCTTTTGGTTTCCCAATTTATTGCAATTCTTCTTTTCTGTCTCTTTGTTACCGAATTTTATAGCTATTTCGCTTATATCATATATAAGGCTGGGTATAGACGTGCGGTTAAATGCATTACATAAGAATATTAATGTGTTTATTGTTTTCAGCTTCTCAGCAAAGCAAAGGGCATGATATTCGACAAAACAAAGATGGTGAAGAATCAAGAGCTGCAGATTCAAGCATTGACAACACAAATAGCTTCTTTGAAAGACATCAACCAGATTACTAAGGACTTGTTGGAGATTAGGAATTCTGAAGTCAAGGCTATGGAAGTAAGTTTACTTGTGTTATAATAGAATAAAGATATAGTATCAATAGTATTTGTAATAATATATTATCTTCAGGAACGTTTTCAAGCAATGGAGTCCAGATTCAAAGCAGAGAAGGAGAGATACGACCTGGTGCTGAAACGTGCTCAAACAAGCAACAATATCAATGATGATCTACGCAAGGAATATGAAACACAGCTTACTATATTCAAGGTAATGCATATACATCATCATCATCCTTTAATGGGCCACTGCTGAGACGGGTCTTCTCCTCAGAATCAGAATTAGGCCATAGTCCACCACGCTAGCCAAGTGGGAGTTGGCAGACGTCACACACCTTTGAGAACTTTAGGGAACTTTCAGGAGTGCAGGTTTCCTCACGATGTTATCCTTCACCGTAACTCAGAAAAGTCGAAGGTGTGTTCCCAGGATCGAACTCGGACCTCCCGAGTAGACTCCAACGTCTTAACCACTGGACTATCACTGCTCATATATCAATTAATATATCAATGGTCCTCTTTCAGGAATTACGTGAGAAGTATGAATTACGAGTCCAGGCCTTGGTCGCTGAGAATAATCGACTTAAAGAATCATTGCAAGGCCCTTCAGCATAAATCAATATAAGACTGTGCGAATAATAATAGTGTGATGTATTTTGTATATTAACTCTTTTTATAAATAAAAAAAATTAAATGAATCTGTTATTTCATTGGAATTATTAATAGTAGTTAGTGTATAATCTATCTATCACTCAAAAAACGTTCCGAAGAGTACAGCCACTATAGGGGATTGCATCTCTTTCTACTAGTATGACCATACTTCAAGAAATAGAAATATCGTGTTACTAATAATATTTAACTGCTTAAGATTATCTGTATGGCACATTGTCATTAACACCCTACGAAAAATTCCGTAAGAAAGAGACAAAATCCCCTTTAGTCGAGGGTCCTGCTCGGAACGATTTTTGCTCTTTACGTGTTGGAAACAAAGTCAACCTTATGTAAGTTATTTCAAGGTGCATATTTGAATATAAAATATTATTGAGTGAGAGTTCCAGTTATGATATAAATTCCTTGCCTAGTCCTCAGATATAGTAGGGGAGGCCATGATGCTAAATGGGGATTTACTCGAGCGTCCTAGGGACATATAACATTTTGTAGATTAGATGATAGTGAGAATAAAAGGTTATTTAACGTTTCCCATTTTAATGTTACGAAAAACATCTATAGCTTTTCAAAAATTGGAAAATTAAAAAATTACATGAAGATAATTAGCCAGATGTCAGATATTGTTTGTTAAGATGGTTCGACTTACCACTGATATGACCACGACGGTATGTCCATCTACCGACTTGAGTTGTGGGGGTGGCCATCTAGAAGGGTAGAAAAAAAATGTATTCAAGCGCCGTCAGATATTCAGAGGGGATGTTAAGTGATACATAAAATTACATGAATGCGTTCTTTTGTGATTGTCTGTGATGATGTTTTGACGTCGGAAAGCGGTGTGCTGATGGTACGAGCTCGTCCGCGGTCCGCCATGCCCAAATCGTCAGATTTTCAAAATACACGCATTCTATCATGCAATTAACCCACCTTACCTTAATCAGACGCGCTCGAGTAAATCCAAAAAATTCCCTCTTGGGCTCCCATACTAATAATAAACAAACTGGGACCGATCATTGAAAAGTCTAATAATCCGCTTTGAAATTTCGAACTCATTGCTCGGTGTTGTTGTCTGTCACTCGATTGGGTCCATAAAATTAATTACAAATGAATGAATATCCCCCTAGATAACACAAAGACCGCAATCAAAACATACAATTGCGGGATTGCTTATGCCTGCAAAATTTATCCCATTTATTTAAAGTTTAAACTAATTCAATTACAATTAAGTAATTCTTATCGGACATTAGATTTTAATCATCATCATCACAACCAATTAATGGCCCACTGCTGAGCCGGGTCTCCTTAGAATGAGGATTTCACACATCGTTGGGAACGTTAGGGAACTCTCAGGAGTGCAGGTTTACTCACGATGTTTTCCTTCACCGTTAAAGCAAGTGATATTAAATTTCTTAAAACACACATAACTCAGAAAAGTCAGAGGTGTTTTTAGACTTTAATAATAATAAAGCTTTATTTATTCCTTACACATAGTTTACATTAATTCTAAACATTATTTGTAGTGTTAGTATTATACTTATTCTAGTTTGTTAGTATATGTTATTAAACTGTGTTAACGCGTTTTGTTGTTAGAACCGCTCTGGCGGTGAAAGCCTCCTCATTTCCTTCCATTTCGCTCTGTCTCTTGCCAGTCTACTCCAGGTATTTCCCACCATGGCAACTATGACATCATTCCATCTTTTGAATGGCCTTCCTTTTCGTCTTTTCTTGTGAATAGGGTACTAATTAGTGACAATTTTGGACCATTTGTTCTCTAATGATCTTTGGACATGCCCAGCTTATTTCCATTTTTGAGTCATTATGATTATCTTTTACCTTGGTAATTTTCTTGGCGTTTTTTTTTTTTATAAGTGCTGTCTTGTCTCCACCGTGAGCTCGCGGAGTTTCAATTTGCAGATTCATAACAGTCTTCTAAGAAATTTCTCTTTCTTCTTTCTCTCTCCCTTTTTGGTACTTTTATTAAGCGACTTGTTTCATATCCTCTATAACGTATTATATTTACTTATATCTATGATTCATTACTTTAAATATGTATAATGTAAACTAAATAGAATTATTATATTTGTTACATTTTATTTTCGTTTACAACACTTTCATTTTTTTTATTAATTTATATACATGATTTAATAATAAACTGTAAATAAATACAATCTACGAATCTTATAGCTAATGAGCGGTTGTAAGCTGATTCTTCCGGGTCAACAAAAAATTTTTATAATTTTCTCGTGACTTAGAAGTGTAAGTAGTTCTAACTACAAACTAATTCCTATTGCGATTAATTAGAAGTCCTTCATTAATTTACTCCCTCCGGCCCTTTAAGGACGCCATTTAACCTTCAAAAGGTCAAGTCGAAGGTCGTGTCAAGATTAATATAAATCTTGTGTGTATGTTCTTACTGCTCTACGCGTTTTAATTTTATTACTATACTAAAATCAATATCATTACATTCTCGTATCCTAATAGTCATAATCTAAAATAGCTCTATGTGTCTGTCACGATCAAACTCATAAAACAAAATCTAAAAAGGATATAGCCGGGTTTTTAAGGAAATTCTATCCTTACGGCTTTTTCGATTGGTACTTGGGTGGTACTTAATTTTTGTCTCAAAAGGTTTTCGAGATTTTAAATACTTTTTTTACATTTTAAAATTGTAATATAAAAAATATTACAGTTTTTTAAATTGATCTGAAAGCAAATTCCTCAAATCGACTATTAGAAGATTGATTCTTAATTTTCTATCTATAATTCTTATATTTTCTTTGTTTTCACTGATTCTGGCACCGTTTTAAAAAAAATTAAATAACTGAGTCAAACATTTCTAATCGTCACAGAAAAAAAGTTTCAAAACATCGATTCTTTGCATTATATTTTTCACTCACACTTTTAGACATCTACGGGTGGGTAGATAACAAATAATAATCATAAATTCATTACTTTCCATTTGGTAGGTGAAATTATGAGGTATCCGTAGAATTTTCAAAAAAAATGTAATAGGGATCGGCTTGACTTATTACCTATACGTTTTTCACACGTTCGAAAAACGGGGCAGGTTTATGTCCAGCTTTCTTTCAGGACAACGGGACTGACAAACTAATAACGGCATAGTTACAATTTATGCATCATCTATGATTTGAAAAGTTAAATATCACATTCATATTTTGTCTACGTGGACTGCTTGTAAAATATATCTAATCAAGATCAAATCAAGTTCATCACAAAAATTCTGACATTATTCAGCTCGGCATAGCCGGTATCCCTATCAGATCCCACGGGCCAAGGCCAAGTGGGAGTCTTTGGTCGATGGTGTTAGAATATATATGTCGGGGATTTTAAAACGATGTGAAAGGAGATGGAAGGATGCAGATGGGGAATATTGGGGAACACTAAAAGGGGGTGATGGTATTAAATGGAATATTGGGTAAACGCAACGTAGATACTTCTACTGAACCGATAAATGATCAAATATGATCTCCAACAATTACGAGAGAAACCTAAGCAGTGCCTTGGACTTGTGACCAAGGTGTAGGCTTAAGGACGTCCTTTAAATGATCATAACACTCGCCTCCACTGCTCAGGCTCTCTGTTTAAACCCAAGGTTAAACGCACATAAACCGAATCTAACACAAGGCTAACCTAACCTAACATTGTGTTTACTTAACCACGTGGCAATTACATTGTAAGGACTTACGTGATCTTAGTTGGACAGCACTTCCACACTACACTGCACTTGACACTATCACTATCACTAGCACTACTTAGATGATGTTCACTTCTTGAGAGACCGCGCACGACTAAGACTTCAGTTAGACTGTCGATCGCATATAAAGGGTCGAGGGTAGATACTGTCTAAACAACGGAAGTGACTACTACCCCACTCCAACGCCATAGACAACGATAACGATTCGATTAATCGATAATCTTTTACTATGCTCCGACATATACTAAATTTGTCTCTCTATAACCTGCAAAAACCTTCGTACAATACGACATGTGTTCAAGATTGTGGCCTTTTGCAATTTTATATATGTAAATCTAATTATTATTATTAATATATATATAGCTGTTTGTGCTGATCCACTGACGCCTCTCCTGTAAAATTTTGTATGAAAAAATTTTTTTTCACTTATGGTTTCGTATAGAAGACGAAAATTCATTCGGAGGAAAAATATGGAGAAAGCTGATGATTGAGGGTTTCAGAGACGGGGGAAGAGCACAACCAGGAAATTTAAGATAGGTGGGAGGTGCTCGAACAAATATCATTCAAAACCTCATCCAATTGGCAATGAGATGAAAAAAATCCAAAATGGCGGATTTAAGATGTTGTCCATACAAATTTCGACGGCGTCTATCTCAGAAAGCATACAAGATGGAAGAGTGATTTATTGGAAAAATATGATCAGGGCCTCAAGATAAAGGGAATATTGAACTATAACTCGAGAACGGCTGGACCGATTTTCATAGTTTTTGATTTGATGTATTTGTCTCCGTCCCGAATTGCAGAATAACTATTGAAAACATTGGAAAATTGACGAAAAATAGAAAAAAAAATCCCATCTAAAATGTTGATGGGTTTCATAACTGTCAAACATTTAATGTTCATCCCATCGATACGGTAAACTGTCCATTAAAGAAGGTATTTAATTAAAGGTTTCGAATCGACAAGATATATCCAAAATATTCGGATAATGGCGTATTTTAGATTATAAACATGTAGAATGTGAGTAATGAGAAAGTATTGACATATATTGGTTGTCAACAGTTCAGCTAATCTGTAACACATTCATTAACTGTTAGGCGGTACGAACGTTCGCCGGGGCAGTTAATATAGCAATATAACTTTTCCAAACAGTAACCACGTCTATATCACGTGTAAGTCAAACTACACGTGTCCACGTGTTGTTGTATGTGTACGTTTTTTGCGTTTCCCCTTTAAAAACGTGAATTAATAATAATTGGTTACTGGTTACTGGTTTTTGATAATTACACAAAATTCGACCTCATTAATTTAATTGTTTAACATTGAACGTACAAAGTAAACAATACATATTTTTTGTGATATTAATATCTGATTATGTTTCACGTGCAGTAACACCATACACAAATAATAATCTTTTTCTTTTATTGAGGTATTAATTATATTAAATTAGGTATTTATTATTAAAAATTTAAAATAAAAAAAACGGGTTGCACAGGGGAGTGTCGGCTTAAGTGAAAACTTGAAAACATTAACATTGTGCGTTTTTGAATATTCCCAAAGAACAAAATTCAAAAAACCGAACTGTATTATTGAGATATGACGCTTACGAATTTTTGATCAGGTCTCGTGTCCTGACGCGAGTTTAATATATTTTCACTTCAAAAATGAATACTAAGGACGTATAGCCCGCCAGCTCATGCGGATGGCGCATACAACTTTATTTATTTTCAGTTTATCTAAATGTATTAATTAAATGAATACTAGGGTAACTTAAGTATGTGATTATAGACTGAAATTATTTCTTAATAATTAAAGCAGTTTCCTGATGAGAAGAACTGGCAAGACACTCAACAGTTGCTCGCATCAAAATGCCATTGTTAACATCAGTCTGTCTGTGTTGTTACAAAGGTATAATCATTCAGCTGAGCATCAACGTCATTTTGAATCCAATCTTTGTCATTTTGTTCAAGTAATCCTGTACAGAGTAGTAAGCTTTATTTACTAAACACTTTTTTACTAGAGTTTTAAATTGCTATGAATCTTTACGGGATATTAAACATCCTAAATTTATAAAGTCTGTATGTAATATTTCATTGAAATACGTTGAACCATTATGGTGCCAATAACAATATTATTCCACTGGACTTTTTGGCATAAAAAAGTCTCACATAACGAACAAGTGTCCCTTATTTCCCCTCCCTCTTTATTAGGGGGTTATGAAAAAGCCGTACAATTCATCTGGTAGTTCTACACGTATTTTTTAAATTGTTTATTGAATACGCTATAATAAATTTAGGATGCCTATTTATTAGGTATTTTTAATTAAATTCGGGAGGTAAGGGGGAGGGAGGGGGAAGGTCAAAATCTAGTTTGGGATGGTTATTTATGTTTTATATAGTTACTGAAGTAATATATAAAAAAGTCAACTTGCCTAAAAGAGAATTTTAGGTTTAATTTTTTTGATAACCTCAAGTTCTCTGCTAGACTATTCCAGGTGTATCCATGGTAATACTATTGTTTTTTTTTTTATTTTAATGTGGGCTACACATTGCTAATTTCGCCACCATCTCTAGGCACAAGCCAAGACGAATATTGCAAAACAGCAACACCGGTGATAACTTTATTTTCGCGGGTAGTAATTTTTATTTTTTTCCAAGACTGTATAACCTCTGTTCCGATACACTTGAGCCAGTTGTCAAACAGAGCTCGCCTGATGACCCGGTGTTCCGTCTTAATTACATGTAGATGACACTACAATTTCTTAAATGTAAGGTATTAAAAGACATTTTTAAACTTGCTTAGCTCTCTAAAGTGCATGTCCTAATTACTTTCACTTGTTACTAAGCCTATATTGGTAAACTTAACGCTCACATCACCACGTCTACCATAAAGTACACCTCATCATTTACATGTAAACAACTAGGTACATTTTTAACGCGGTATGTTACCGAGTACCCGTATTTTGGAAGGGTTATTAGTCGAGGATCGCGAACTCAGCTCAGCAGCTCAAAACTTCGAGCGGACCATATTTTGCCACTCCTACCGCTCAATTATTCACCGCGACCTCAGCGATGTAAATAAGTCTCATTTGAAAGTAAAACTTATATATTAAACTTCATTAACACATTTACCTCCAGGGGTGACTACTAAGGAAGGTTTTTGGAAATGTTAACTAATAGATGGTAAAAAAGTCGGATTAAAGTTTGCATAAAAATTTGTTATTTTTATCATGATAAACGCTGTTATGTTAACCAAAGATAAGTATATTTAAATGATCACTTTTTTCGGTGAACTGATTTACTTCCATGAAAGGATTTTAATTGAAATACAGGTCCTATAAAGTCAAATAGTCCTATTTTTACATCGTAATTATTAGGCATAAATGGTTATAATATTAGTGTAATAAGTCCAAATATGTAATAAAAAATTATGAAGTAGGTTATATAAAATGAAGAGCAATTAACTGTCAAGTTAATATTACAAAATTTCATTTTATTCGTTTCCGTCAAAGAAAAAATATACGGTACATAAATCAACAATATTTTTTTTTTTTTTACATTTTTTGTCTGTCTGTTTGTTTCAGCTAATCTCTGAAATGGCTGAACCGATTTTGACCGCACTTTCACTATCAGATAGATGATCTAACAAGGAGTAATTTAGGCTATTTAACATCTCGCTACGACCCATAGGAGCGGAGCAACACGTGAACGAAGTTGCGAGGGTCGGCTAGTGAGCAATACAAAAAGGTAGAAAAAAATATGTAAAGCGTAATCCTGGCTGGCGTTTACAATAATGCAATATTTTTTTTACGGTAAAGAGACTAAACTTTTTTTTTTTTTGAAAGAAAGAAATAAAGAAAATACCTTACTGAGACAAAGTACGATAATAAAACATATCTTATACTAATATATAAAGCTGAAGAGTTTGTTTGTTTGCTTGGACGCGATAATCTCAGGAGCTACTGGTCCGATTTGAAAAATCCTTCCAGTGTTAGATAGGCCATTTATCGTGGAAGGCTATAGGCTATATATCATCACGCTACGACCAATAGAAGTGGAGCTACACGTGGACAAAGTCGCGTAGGTAGACTTATTAAATAGCAAGTAAGAACTAAACCATACATCATGTAATACATTTATACTGTGTAATAATTTACTATGTTCGAAATACTAATCTATATAATAATAATAATAATAAAAAGTTAAAAGTCAGTCAACAATTACTAACTGCTAATTATTCGGTGGTCATTATGTACGAATTATGTATACAATTTATCTTGATATCCCCACACATATTATGTAGGTAATTGGAAGTATTGATATGAGTAGCATTTTTACTGTATTGAATGTTGGACACAAATCAAAGAAGTGGGGATTGCAAAATAAATACGCCGTCACGACTGAACAATTATTGATTACATCACGAGAATTCCTAGCAGTAACTCTGAAGCTCTTAGTCTAAAGTATTGCCCCAGGAGGTATATAATATTGTAGAACATTTTTTTGTTCTATCATCAATAGTATCCGCAGCGCATGCGATGAAAGATATTTTATGGCTAATTTTTTTGCACCTTGGGTTGGTTTTAGTAGGAATTTCTGAGGATGTCTAATTTTTTCTAGTAATAAATATAGCCTATGTTACTCAGGGATAATGTAGCTTACTAACTTCAAAAGTATTTTTGAAATCGGTCCAGTAGTTTTTAAGTTTATTCGTTACATACAAAAATACAAATTATTAATTAAACTATTAAGAAAAAATCTTCATTAATTTCCGTTTAATGGCTTGATAATAATATAGATTGAAAATATTAGTTATTTAGAATGAAACAAAAAGCGGAATATAGAATATATTAGATTCCGTTATATTAATAATAATAATAAGGTCTAATGTAATAATTTTTATACTATTTCTTAAATATTTGGATTGAATTGAGTCAAAAGGTTATAGGGAAGAAAAAACACAAATAATTCCGTTTAAAGTTCTTTATTTACCTGACTAGTGGTTTTATCTAATATTTAATTTAATTTATCATATATTTTATTATTTATAAAGAATTTGTGTCACACTGTCTGTCCGTCCAAGCGTTTAAGTTGTAATTTGCTATTTCATTGCAGTTGCGTATTTCATTTCTGAAATAAAAAGAAAAAATAAATAACTAAATATATTAATATTTATAACTTTCATTCCCAATCTCTAGTAAGAATAGAAGGTATTTTTGATAGATGTGTGAGGATGCGTAGCTAGTAACGATTCTATTGGGTCTTAACAAATACTTTCCTCACTAAGTATCCTCGCTCATCTGTGGTGGAAACGCAGCTTTAAAGGGACAAAGGGATACGTTATTTTAAAGAGGAAAAAAACTCACCCAAGTCCTTGTTTTAAGAAAGCTTTGGGCTGTATCTCGGTCACCTTGTCTCCAATGTTACACATCAATCTGGCAATTGAGGCTTTCCTGATCTCGACGAGTTGATCTATAAATAAGACAGCATTCATCAAAAGTTCGATCAACTAAAAAATACCTTCTGATACTTCAGTTATCTTCTTTTACAGTTATTTACTTACCAATAGTAAAAGCATTTGGTCTATTAGGTCTCTCGTACCAGTGTCTGTCACTGACTATGGACCTCTTGAGCTGGTCCACTACTAGACAGTAGTAGGTAGCTGGTACTCGAGCACCAGATATTGGTCTCTCCACCCACATCCCTGCTAGAAGGTCTATATCTTCCACATCATTGTATAATTCTTTCATAAGCTCTATTTTCTGAAATATCGTAAAATTAATTAGGAAATTAGGAAAGGTACATTTGTTATCAAAATTAGTACAACTACTCACTTCAGGTTCAATAGCTTGTAGTAGATCATCAAAAGATTTAATGATTTCCCCGAAACAATATCTTCTATACTTAATATATGGTGCTAGACCAAAGTAACGATTTTTCATTAAATCACTTGTTGCAATATCTGCGATTCTTTGAAGAGATCCTAGACCAGTTTCTGCCATCTGATAAATTAATGAAAAATTAATAATTACAATAGTGGTAAATCTATTTATTTGAATACCAACACTGTGGCTATGTATATTCTATATCGTTGCACAGGGGGAGCAGGCAGACGCATTTGCATCCTCCCTCTTTTTACGAACAATGGAAACAATTCAAGGACACCTAACTAAAGGAAATAATTCCCACAATTCAGACTTTCCCCATCTTCCATTCATGTAAACTTGATCTCGTCGGCAATCTGACGATGACCTTATATATATTACAATAGCCAAATCAAAAAGACTTTTTAAGCTTAAACTTACGTCAGGATCAATAGTGTTATCAATTTTTCCAGCAGCTTGTCTAAATGCACCTTGTGTAATATAATCGATATGGTTTTGATCTGACAGGTATCCTGTTCTTAAAGTAAGGTTGGCTATTCTCATGCTCTTTATATAATTACCATTTGTATCGTACATTCTGAAATAGGAAATTTTCGTTGTCAGTTTTAAGTTTGCGAGCTATTCATATTTCCTTATGAAGAGGCGAAATGAAGAGAAGAGTTACGGTAGATTAATTAACAATAGTATACCAACGACAAACAGATTAAATTTAGTATCAGCACAGAGTATCAGAAACAGTTTCGGAATATTAAGACCCCACTACCGAAAAGAAAGATAGTAAATATTCTGTTACAATTAAAAATAATGATCTCTACTAGTATTCCCTTTACCCCTCCTAGTAAGCTAAAATGCTTGTGTCAAGAGTGGGCCTCGCCATAGATCGTGAATCCAACGCCCGAACCACTGAGCTACTGACGCTTCAAACCAACATTTATCAGACTACCTACTTTGCAATGCCTTCCTGAATAGTATGTGTCCAACGTAATGCCATGCCGTATTCCAGGGAGATCCTGGGCTCGATATTCTCATTATATATATCTCTATAACCGAGAGTAGGAGATAGAATACCTTCTTTGTATAAGTTTTCAGCACCTAGAAAATTACATATACAGATGACAAAAATTGTATAATTTGAATACTGTCTGTATCTGTACGAGTAGTGTATCAATATTCACCTAGCATTATTGGGTTAAGTTCGTAGTGGAATATTTGATTGGTAAGGGCAATATTAATGTCTCTAGCCGTGTAGAACAGCCTCTCATCATCCCAGCAAGGGTTGATCCTGGACAGCTCATTGGCGATGTAGTTGTGATGACGCCACATCCAGATAGTGAACAAGTTTGTTCCCAAAACTCCATTACAACTATCCTCACCTGCAATCTCATGATTATAAATAATGTCTTGTGATAACATAATTATAATAATGCACTTTTACTCTGTCACTTAAATATCTGCAGGATATGACTTGCATGCTGATAAAGGTGCTGTTGTTGCTGTTTATCCAAACCTACCACTAGCTGAAAGACTGTTGTTATATGTAAGAAGAACCGGCAAGATACTTAATAATTATTTTTTTAACAGTGTCACTTCTTAATATGATACCTTATGTAACTAATCTCAACTGAGAATAATTTTTTTCATAACAGGTTTTTTGGAATGTGGTGTCACAGCTTTCCAACTTACGTTCCTCCTCTACCTCTACTATAATTAAATATTTAATTTTTCTAGATTTTACCTATGTCATGGCATCGTGTTTCTCTTGGTCCTTGATTTGTTAAGCAGACAGGCACGTATCTCTTGTAACTTGGGGGCCAAATCCTTCCTTCTTCTACTTCATACTTCAACAGACCTCCTTCAAATAATCTTCTCTTTGTTAACAGATTTCTTTCAGTCTCACTATAAATTTGCGATAAGTCGAAGAATGGTGTTGCTGATACAATCTGTGTTATTGAAATACTAAATTAATTAGTCAAGTTTAAAACTTTATACTATGGCCTGATACCCTCCTCATTCTGAGGAGGAGACCCGGCTCAGCAGTGGGCCATTGAAGGGTCGTGATGATGATGATGAAAACTTTATACGTAACTCCAAATCTACTTTAGCTTTTTCGTTCTTTTTATTGTGAAGTGCTGGTTTAGTTATTTTTTTATTTTTTTATTACCCATAAGATTAATTACGGTTTTATTTCATCTTTTGAATGTCTTTAAGGAGTTTTTTCCTTTCATGGTCTACTTACCCTTGACGGAGTAGTATTGTTACTAACACAGCCACGAGACTGGAAAGTCCAGGGTTTAGTCAAATTGAGACATCTCTCGTTAGAGAAACGAAGTACCGGGTCATCGTCAGGAACTCCTACCCTTATACACTCAGGATCGGTTTTACCCTTCTCTTCACAGCAGTGTGGTTTCCAGATTAAGTAATTTACTGGAATATAAAGCTATTTCAATTATTAAAGTATAACTTAGCGTTAAGAAACAAATCTTTCCTTTACAGTATAAGAATAGAGTTATAGTAATATGATCATCAAGAATTTATTTTCATTTATTTTCTTATTTATTTCAACATCAATAAAAAAAAATACTTTCAAGAGTTTCGTGAAATGTTTGATCGTTTCAAAGAGTAAACGAACAAAAATTTTAAATTGCAAGAAAGAGGAGGAAGGAAACAAGAAGAGCACATTCAGCACGTGATATTTTATTAATGAAAAGATACTTTTTTCTCAATTGTAAACACAAAAAAGAATATTCCTACTCATGAACACGTGAACGTGATCGTGAGTCTCATTTACAATTTACATACATTAATATAGAGATAATTAACTGTAATGTATCGTATCTCCAAAGGAAAACAAAGGTTTTTTTAGTTTATCTTTTAGGGATCACTTCATTCTCTGTCTGTTATGAAACTTTTTATCCCGAACGGGAAAATTAGCAAATAGTTCGGTCTAGAATCACTTGGAGATTAAATTTAACGTCTTCCAAAGACATGGTCATTTTTTTTGGAATTATAAATTATCGAGTAATTTTATAAAATAACCACCAACTATGTTGATGTATGGTGAGGAATGTTTACAATGGCAATGTTCAGTTATCCCCTAATTTCGGTCTGGTTCCAAAATAATGGAAAACCGTAAAAATTTTTGAATGTTTTCATGCTGATGGTTTTGGCATTTTTGTAATGTGACATTAGATGGGGTGTCAGCCACGGATATCGGGGAATTAAACATATTATATACACAAAACTTACACGTATCATGGAAGGACAGAATATCAGCAGACATAAACAAGGCGAAGTAAGTCAGGAGATGCGTTATATATTGATCTGGCTCCCGACCTTCAGATAAAAGTGTTGTACGAACTTTTCTACTTAAAGGTAAATCTTGTCCGCTTTTGCTTTTTCTTGGTTCATTATCTGAAAAAGATCCGAATCAGTAAAGAAATATTTTTAATTAATTTTTTTTAATGATACCTGATGTAAAATGGCCACCGCCGTTCATACACATCGATGAAACTAGAGGGTATCTTGTTTTGTCGATGCGTTGCCGCCTCAAAGATAGAGTGAGGAGGAGGAACGAAGAGAAGACTGCTGCGGTTTTAATGGACCCCGGGCAAGAACCCGGTGTTCATTGGAATCGCAGCAGTAATGGGATGGGAGAGGGAGGGATAGATCGGTTTAGCATGCTGGTGATCGCAAGCCAGTCGCGGAACAGATCTCCTACCACCAAGGGGGTGCTGGGTTACTCGGCTTTTACGAGATGCTCTCCAAGCAGCAGAGAGGAATTGTATTCTAACTACTCAATTCCTTTATTAGAAAACTGCATAAAATTGAATTAAACCGCCATCTTTAAAAGTCCGCCATTGCAGAATTTGATCCATACTAATCCATTTTGACCATATAGGGAGACGAGCAGAGTCTGACACTTGTTTCCCGAACTTTCAAAAGTATAATATCTCTTTCTTTTATCTTACCTTTATCAAACACAAGTGGTAGTACCACATGTGCTGGAGTATGAGACGATCCTCGTGTTGGATATCTTAGGTTGTTGCAAGATCCGTCTACTCGTCTTCTTTCAAAAACATCACAAGATTTTATTTCATTGGTGCACCAACTGTAATATACATGACATTAGAGCTTTTTCCTTAACCAAGTAATATTATAATTTAGAAGTAACTAAACGAAAGTGCCATTTAAAATACTACTTACGCCATCTATTGATCGATAGATGGTCTGGTCTGCCTGTTACGCAATCACGCTTAAATCACTGAACCGATTTTGATGAAATTTGGTACAGAGATTGATTAGAGGTTGTAGAAGGACATAGCATATGTTTTATAGCGAAAAAAAAACTCAAGAATACAAAGTAAACAAATGAGTGTGCTCGTACGCCATCTATCGACGTGGGGGTGAAGTGCATGTCGAGCTGTGTGGCCGTTATATGTTTGGATGTTAATAATATATAAATGACGTTACTTGATAATTAAAATGTAAAATATAGCGATAAGTAATAAAGCCATTAAAATTTAACCTAATTACAGGTTGCCTTCTTAGATATAATTTTCTAAAATAATATTTCTTATTTGTTCCAGTACCTGAAAAATTATTCTAAAGGATAACAATATTAAAATAAAAATAATATTAAAAAATAGTGTTAAATTATTTTTAGTATTATATATACATATATACATATCAATGTTAATCCAAAATCCTCGGTTTACATTTTCTAAATTTATATTTTCTATTCGCGAATTTAAATTTGGAATCAGAGATCAAAAGTAATCTTTAACAATATAATATCGGAAGTCAAAAAAGCAATGAATTTAGTGTCATATAAGTATTCCTTCCTTCCTTCCTTCTTCTTTTAATGGCTTCTAGTTGTGCACAATAGACTTGCACAGGGTACTTTGCCAATGTCACGTAGTGAGGACAAAACACACTTGTGAAGTTTGACCGGTGAATTGTAGATTTTATTTTAAGACACTTCCTTTATAATCAGAGGACTCCACCATGTTAATATCAATCTACAACAACACAGTATTCGTTAGTATCCAACACCAAAAAAAAGATAAAAAAAAAAATTGCTTACATTCTAATAAATAATATATACAGTTAGTATACTATTTACAGTTTAATTTTGTTAGACTTAATAAATTTACACACAAATTTTACATAACGCGGACAAAACACTAATTGCAGGAAACATTTATCATTAATAGGGCGAGGGATAGAAGAAGGGAGAGCATCATATAGTTTACAGAAAATCTTAGGGCATGAAAACAACAAATGTGAAATTGTGCCTTCGTCCAGGCCACATTCACACAGTGAATGATCTCGGATTCTCAATTTACAAAGGTGTACTAGAGTGCAGCAGTGTCCAATTCGAAGACGACTGATCGTAGAGATAACCCAACGAACCTCATTTTGATGGAGAAAAAACCAAGGTCTTCGTGGAATGTCCTGTTGGATTGCTGCGTAATGTTTTCCTTTGATACATTTTACTGAATCCCACATTGAGTTCCAGGACTTATTAAGGTCGAATTTTGCGATTAAACGTAGATCATGAGCGTGGTTTGCATAGTGAGATAAAGTGCCAATTTCCACCGCCTGCTTGGCAAAAGCATCAGCAGTCTCATTACCGACGATACCTGAGTGACCAGGAATCCAAGCCAATGTAATGGACAAACCTTTCCGATGACATGAATACAGCACCTCCCGAATCCTGAATACGACAGAAACTCTCACCTTACTACGAAACGGATTATCCTTAATGGCTTGAAGGCAGCTCAAAGAGTCAGTCAGTATTAAAGTATGTCTAATGTTGTGAATTTCTACAAAATTAATGGCTTCTAAAATTGCAATAGACTCTCCTGTAAATACTGATGTTTCTGGGGGACATTTATATTGGAGGGAGATATTAAATTTTGGGACCCAGCAGGAAGCACCAACGCAGCCACCTACTGATAGTTTTGAGGCATCTGTGTAAATTATTAAAGTGTCTTGCCAATTATCATTAATAATGTTACGAAACTTGATATCAGCTTCTACTGTCCTTTTATTTATACCAAGATTGATAATGATAGAGGGTTGATAAATTAGTCCATTAAAAGAAGAAGAAAAAATTGGATGACTAGGAGAAGAGAGAATTGGATGAGGAAGACTGGTGAATTTTAGATAACTTTTTAATAAACAAGTAGGAAGTTGAGTCCTTTTAAGATTAACAGAAAGCCTATAGAGTTTGTCCAACAAGGGGTGAGATGAAAGTTGTAAAACTTTACAAATAAAGCGATCGGAAAGATACTGACTACGTAGGTGTATTGGAGGATCAACACATTCCACCTGAAGAGCAATAGTTGGAGATGATTTCATTGCTCCTAATATTATTCTCAAACTTTTATACTGCAATTTATTTAACTTTTGTAAGGCTAATTTATTTATTGGATCCAACACAAACAATCCATAATCAATATGACTACGGTCTATGGCATTGTACAATAGTTTTTGGGTGTAGGGATGGGCACCCCACCATACACCAGATAAAGCTCGAAGGATATTAATACCCCTTTCACATTTTTGACTCACATAATCAACATGTGCCACACCATTTAATCTAGAGTCCAAATAAACACCAAGGAATTTAATTTTATCAGCAATGGAAATGTGTTGATCCTCAAACACAAGAACAGGGATGTCTACAGCCGTTTTTCTGGTAAATATTACCGCTTTACATTTGTCAACAGATAATGAGAGACCATGATCTGTTAACCAGATTCCTAGGTAATACAGAGCAGAATTTAAACGATTTGAAATTTCCTCCATAGATTTCGAACTATAATATAGGGCAATATCATCCGCATACTGTAAAATATTGGAGAAGCTTACAACAGATAATTCAAGATCAAAAGTGTAAATGTTATACAAGAGAGGACTTAGGACTGAACCCTGAGCGAGACCATTCCAGACTGTTCTGGGGGGAAGAGACAGAGAATTGGTTTTCACTAAAACAGATCTAGGCGATAAAAGGTTGCATATAAAGTTAGTTAATCTCGGCGGAATGCTCAGCTGAAGCATTTTATGCCTGAGTACCGGGAGAAGAACATTATCATATGCGGATGCCACATCTAGGAAAACACCCACAAGGTACTCTCCTTTTGCCAGGGCCGTTCGAATATCTGTTGTAATAACTCCAAGACTATCCAGTGTACCAAGACCTTTTCTAAAACCAAATTGGGTCTTGTCTAGTAAATTTTGACTCTCTAAAATCCATTCTATGCGGTTTTTGAGCAAGTGTTCCATAATTTTAGAAAGAGTAGATGACAATGCGATTGGACGATATGAATTTGGATCTAGTGGGTCTTTACTAGGTTTTCTTATTGGGATAATTATTTGGCTTCTCCAAGATTGTGGGACAATTCCTGTTTCAAAAAATCTATTGATCATATTAAGGTAGCAGTATCTCGCTTCATCATTAAGCTTTACAAGAAATGAGTAAGGAATACCATCTTCCCCTGGGGAGGAATCCTTTAAACTGGAGAGCACAATTTGTAGCTCTGAAGCAGAAAATGGTAAATCCATGTCATTAATATTACAAGATAGTGGTACAGTAGAAGTGCAATCAATATTAGGTACAAAAGGGGGAGCAAGTTTGTCAGCAAAATTTTCTAACCAAAGGGAAGGATCGGAAGAGACATCGTCAGCAAAAGAGACAGATTGCCGGAATCTCTTAATTCGATCCCATACTAAAGAAGGTGGAGAACGAGGGTCAAGGGATTCACAAAATGATATCCATCCCTTCTTTTTCTTCTTAGAGAGAATTCTCTTGGCTTTAGCGTCAGCGTGCTGGTAGTTGAGAAAATTTTCAAGGGACATAAACATTGTGTAGGAAGATTCTGCTTCATTGCGTTTTTTAATAAGGGAAGAGCATTCTTCATCCCACCACGGGGTAGACAACATAAAATCACGTTTAGTTTTTTTGAGAGGAATGTGGAGGTCTGCAGAGGATTTTAAAATATTTACAAAGTTATCATAATAAGGTAAAATGTTTTCATCATCAGTCAAGACAGGTAGAGTTTCTGTAAGTCTGTCAACAGAAGAAGCAAATTCTATCCAGTTTGCCTTTTTTAATTTATATCTACGGAGACTATTATAATTCACAGATGGATTAGAGTTTTGAGCTAGAGTGATCACAATCGGGTAATGATCACTGCCATGGGTACTAGGCAAAGTTTTCCAGCTAGAAAGAGAAGCCAAAGAAGGAGAGCAAATAGATAGATCAACAGCAGATTTAGGGTTTTCATTGGGGTAGGGTCTACGGGTGACTGAACCATCATTTATTATACAAACATTGAAGTCGTCAAAAATTTGTAATAAATGAGTTGAAAACCAATCACAATGGTTGGAGCCCCAAACAGTGTGATGGCAGTTAAAATCCCCCATTATGAAAACAGGAGAAGGCAAGGAGAAGAAAATTGATCGTAGTTCTTGTAGGATGGAAAAGCTAGGATGAGGGATGTATAGAGAAAGGAAAGAAATATTAGAAATTCTCACAGCCACAGCCTGAATGCTTTGGCTATGAGCAGGGATAGGGATATGCGAATAAGTGAGAGAGCGCCGGACAAGAATGGCACTTCCTGCATACCCATCATTCCTGTCATCCCTAAAACAGGCAAAGCCGGGAACCCGAAAGCGAGAACCAGGTCTAAGCCATGTCTCAGAGATGGCAAGAACAACGGGCTTATGTTCATTTATCAAAAAAAGTATTTCATGTTTTTTGCTGCGTGATCCTTTACAGTTCCACTGGATGATTTGTAATGACCCCATGATCAAGGAAAGAAGTGATTAAAGAAAAAAGTTGGGCAGCGTTGGGCGGTAGTGTTGCATTTTTAAACTGTTCAGAGATATTTTTTAGGGATTCTTTTAAAATTGAAGTCAAATCTTCTGGAGGAGAGGAAAGGGCATAGGAGTGATCCTTAGATCTTAGAGCACAACCATTACTAAGAGAAGAGGAGGGTTGATTAACTATGGTCTGGTGGGACATAAAATCGTATCCTTTTGGTGCAGTCACTTTTGGACGGGGGCTACGCACAACAGTTTGACGGTATGATTTTAAAGGGTTAGAGTGAGATGGTTTCTGAGTGCTTAGTTTTTTAGAGTTGGCGGAGTTATGGGAGAGAAAGGGTGCAGACATTTGTGCAGGGGTAAACATTTGTTTAGCGATTTCTGCATAAGAAGGACGTGCTGAGGGGAAACGGGAGGAGGCATCAACATAGGAAATGTTTTCTTCTGACATTAATTTTTTTATAGACTGCTGCCGAGAATGTTCCATGCAGTTCCTATCTGTGGCAATGTGACTACCTGAACAAAGTATGCAAGAATAGTCCGAAGAAATAGTGCACGAGTCTCCTGAGTGATCTTGGGCACACTTATAGCATCGGGGTCTAGAGCGACATTGACTTTTCACATGACCAAAACGGCAACAGTTCATGCATTGAATTGTTGGGAAAAAATATGTAACAACAGGTAGAGAAGAATGATAAGAGTAGATATAAGAGGGAAGCATTTGACCTCGAAAGGTAATAACAACCGATTGGGTGGGGATCCAGGTCACTGTACCGTCATTATTTACCTTTCTATTTAGTCGACGCATTTTAAGCACCTCTCCGCAACCTGCCGGTAGCTCTAGTGAAGAAACGAATTCGTCTAAATGCCAATCTACAGGTACTCCCCTAACTAATCCCATACGGGTTACATTATAAGTTGGTATGTAGGCTTTGTAATTTGATTGTGAGAGGATGGGATTTTCAATAAAATTGTTTGCAGCTTGTCCTGTCGTAAAGTTGACAGAAATTTTGTTTCTGCCTACATTTTTAATTCCATCTTTTAAAATTGAACCGATCTTATTTTTATATAAAAATTGGCCAAATTTAATGGCCCTTATAGTGGTGCCTGCTGACGGGTCAGCAGTTTCGCGGGAGACATATACTGTAAAGGGTCCATTATCATTCACTGTGTATTTTTTTGACACGTTAGAGAGATCAGGGTGGGTATATACAGTTTGAACAGAGGGAGTTGAACAGGATGGATCAGTTATTGTTTTTTTAGTACTAATGTTTTGCGTATTATCAATTTCTATATGGCGCTTTCTAACTAAAATAGGTGTATCTATTGCAGTGTTGAGAGAACATATTTCTATGTCCTCCACAGGATCAGGAGCTTTAGCAGGAGGTGGATCGCCATCCATGGTTACCCACGGTGGCAACCGTAAGACGTACAATTAAAAAATAAATAATAAAACAACACTTACCAAACAAGCAACAAAGAAAACAAATAAATAAACCACACACCACTTATTAAAACTATAAAAGAACACTTAAAACTATGTATTATACAAATTATAACAAAAACTTCTCACAAAACGTGGTTCACCCTTCACATACGCAAGCAAAGTCCGTCATATAAGTATTCGTTTTTGTTTTGCTTTCGTCTGTCATACGTCGGTAGTGAATAGTTCAATCCACGACGTCATATTTGACATCATAACTTGTCATATACGCGTTATTTCGTGTCCTAGATTGAACTATCCCATAACTTTCAAAGTTCGATTTGTTCTGGATATTAAAAATTGGAAAGAAATGTAAATATAATGGTAAATACTTACAATGTTGCATTTTTTTTCTTTATTGCTTCATATTCTTCTGATGATAAGACTTTTCCCGAAAACGAATCGAAGACTTGAGTTCCAGGAATTGAATTCTGTCTAACATCAGGTACGGTAATTGCCCAGGAGACTTGTAAAAATAATAAAGTTAATATAAACATGATTGATGTGGTTATGTTATATATTAATTAGATAAATTCGGCTGAAACTTGAAGATGGTTTGAACCTAATCGGCGCAAGCGGCGTCTTAAATACCAAGAGTCTCTGTAAAAACTGGTCAAGTATTTTTTCTTTCAAGCACCGACGCTTTTGTTCATATTTGCAAATTTATTGTTAATAAATAATATGTGTATTAATTTACGAGCCAATCCTATCTTGCTACGCTGATGAATTTATGGATTTTTTGATGTTAAAGAGATTTCTCATAAATTAGAACAATGTTCACTTAGTATATAAGATTAAACTTTAAAGAGAATGTGTCGTTTAAATCGATTTTTTTTATAATTGTCAGTACAAGATTCGTATGAAATAATATTATTAGAAACAGAACTATTAGAAAAATTTTTGACATCACATTCCGAAAAATCTTCACTGCTCTGACAGTATACAATTTTTCATATTTTTTAAATAATTAAAGATGTTAAAAACACATCGAAACATTTCTCATTCATAATACATATTAGTATGATGTCTAGCTGTGAATTTTTTTTCGAACACGATGCCATATAAAACTACTAATATCAAAAAATATTTAGTACAGTACATATTCTAATATTTTTTATAATTTTTAGCACGAGATTTGTATTAAATGATATTATTAGAAAATCCACTGACATAGTTTCGAACAGAACATTAAATAAAATTCACAACACATTTCGAAAAATCTTCACACTCAAAGATGTAAAAAAAACCATCCAAACTTAATATATCATTATGAAATACTATTGAAATGATAAAAGATTTAGTTCATGCGTTTTAATAATTTTGTAATTCTTAGCACAAGATTTCTATTAAATAATATTAAACATTCCACTGGCATAGTTTCTAGCAAAACATTGAAAAAAAAATTATATCACATTTCGAAAAAAATTTCTGTCGAAATGTTTTATACAGTTAAAGATGAAAAAATAAACAACCAAACATACATATCTATTCGTAATATTAGTACAATGTCTAACTGTTAATATTTTTTCTACCATGATACTGCAAAACTACTGACACGTAAACATTTAATACATGCATTTTAATATGTATTAATGTTCAACATTTTACAACTTTAATTAACCGACCAGTAATTTAATATTTAACTAAGATACGTCAATATACGTTAAGCATCAAGTAAAGTCAAAATTTAATTTTTTAAATTTCAGTGCCTATTCAATATGGGTATTTATTATAAAATGTTTTTCAACGTTAGAATGTACTACCAATTCAGAAAAGAACTAATCTAGGCCCAAGAAGAAAAGGTACAAGAAACTCAGTGGGAATCTTCTTTTTACTTTTTTTAGCGTGTTTTTTACTATTAGCACATAAAAAATTGCAAAAGTTATAAACGATTAAAGATGAAAATAAGGCATTTTGTTTTTCACCAATATTTCATAGACTATTAATATTTAAGAAATTTCAAAAAAAGATTCTTAAATCGGAGAAAATTAAAAAAAAAAAACATACTCCTATAACTCTACCTCCATTATTTATAATTTTAATTTAACGCTGAAAATGGGTCTGCGCGACATTTTCAAGTTGCGCGCGCGGCGTCAAAAGCGAGTACGATACATTGACTAATTTTTTAAAGGTATTGAATAATTTTTTAAAAATAAAAAAAATTATGGTTAATTTCCGTTGGAAATGGACGATTGTTAACTAACAAAATTTTCATTATAAATGAAAAAAATATATTCAAATAATTGTTGTAAAAATGTTCCGCTTCGTGGAGTCATACTTAACAAGATCACGCCATAATTAAAATAAACAAAAATTTTTCAAGTACTAAAATTATTATAAACAAAGTATTCATATTTTTTTAACAATCTTGTTTAACTTGTTGAAAAATTAACTTGAACAATTTGTAATATTAATTTTTTCAAATTAAAAAAAAATATATTTTTTCTTAAATATTTATGAAAGTTCTTAAATTTTTTTTAAAATGTTAATAAAACTCTCTGAAGGTCTTTTTGGATCTATATATATGTCGGTGTGAGTTAGGTTTAGGTTAGGTTAGCCTTGTGTTAGGTTAGGTTTGTGTTAGTCTAATCTTAAGTTGAGACAGTGAAACTAAGCAGTGGAGGCGAGTGTCGTAATTACATAAAGGAGCTCCTTGGTCACAAGTGCAAGGCACTGCTTGGGTTCCTGTCATAATAGTTCTAGTCAGAATATTAAGAGATTATAACGTTTAGTTTTATCCTGACCGTATTGCGCCCGTAGCTTATATGATAGGCCATCCTTTGTGCACATACGATGCTAATAAATGATTGTATATCCTTTTTTCAATTAGTTTCCGACATATATGTATATATATTGACAGCCAGTTTGTTCAGATATATTTAGGTCAGAGTCTAGATATAGTTATAGTATACGGTTAATGTTAATAAATGTTAATGAACTAATTAATGTTTTGGGTCGACCGTTAGCTAAGGCAGTTTCGTGAGTTCGACATCGACTTCATTCATTTACGGTAACTGTGATTTTGCTATAAAAAAACAAAATGATATATAATCAAGCAGCCAGCTGACGTATATTCCACCACGTTATGGTCAGCTGACTTTATTTTTCCTTGAAGACACTGGGTAAACTATAATCCTACAAATTTTCAAATATCTATCTGTCTGTTTGTATGTTTGTACTGCAGTAGGTAATTATAAAATTGTTTCATTTAAAACTGATGTCAGGAATAAAAGTAAATAAAGTTATCCTTTAAACATGTTTTAGCCCAGCGAAGCCAGGGCGAGTTAACTTGTATTAAAATATTATATAGCGCAAATATTAACTGACAGTAGTCAACTCGCAGATGTTATTATGTATTCATGTATTCTTGTCCAGCCAGTCCATCACTTATGTTAATACAAAAATTATATTTTTTATGATGGTAAAATTCGGCCAAGTGCGAGAATACAATTTGTAAATTCTTATTCGTCTTATATATATATATATATATATATATATATATAGGTCACCAACAGTAAAAAACATTTTTTCGATGCCCCCTCTCTCGCCGCGCTGCTCGCTGCGCTGCGTGGCGCGCCACGCATTCGGTAGGGGTGTATTTTTTGTTTATATTAACACTTTTAATTTCGTAATATCTTTTGAATGGAATGTTCGATTTCAATAGTTCAAAAAGTAATCAACAGGTATTGAAACAGTCTCGAATATGAAATAATTTGTTTGGATAATAAATAATATAAAGGTATGGAAAACATGGTCTGATTTTGATAGGCATTTCTATCAAATTTTAAAAAGTAAAAAAGTAGTTATAGTGACATAACTACAATAGTTGCACATATGGTCTCGTGAAGTTTTTTGTAGATATTGATACGTTCTATAATATTGTATAACATTTTTTTGATCTATCATCAATACTTTCCGCAGCGCATGCGATGAAAGAACTTTTATGGCAATTTATTTTTTGCACCTTGGATTGGTTTTAATAAGAATTTCTAAGGATTTCAAAGTTTTTCTAGTAATAAATATAGCCTATGTTACTCAGGTATAATGTAGCTTTCTATCGGCAAAAGAGTTTTTGTAATCGGTCCAGTAGTTTTTAAGTTCATTCGTTTCATACTCTTTATAATATTAGTATAGATTTAAATAAACGAACTGTATGTATCTTTTAACCCGTCTTAGATATTTCATTCTATTTTAAATTTGAGTAATTAAGCATTTATTATTAATTCAAATTTAACGCTTCGACATAGTCCTGAGAAAAGTGGGACGATAAAATATACAGTATATATAAAGTATTTACAAAATTTCAATTTTTAATTTCCTTTACTTGTGTTGTAAGATCATCCATTATGCTAAATTTCACGATTTCAGAACTACGAGAGCGAGAACTGTCTTATAAATTTTGTTCCCAATATGAATTTTAAAATATCTGGGGCCTTAGCCAAGTTGACTTTCTACAATTGTAGAAAAACCTAAAAAATTTATGAGATTGACATATGTCAACGATATATCACGTGATAAAATAACATATGTAGAATGAGCATTCGCACTTAATGCGTAAAATCGTTAACCCAAGTGGAATTGAATACTGATCGTTTTGAGCGTTAACGAAATAATTCCAATGGTGAGTTATTATTATTTCAAGTCTGAACAATAAACTTCAATTATTAGTTAAATAAATTTATATTCATAATTTTTATTGATTTTTTTATATTTATAATTAAATTGAAACTAAAATTATGCCAAAACATTAATATCCACTAATAAATCTCTATCCGTAACAAATAAAGTTATTTACATCTTAAAGTTATCTGGGCGTTGTGGACGCTAAGTGGAACGCACCAAATATGTCAACACTTATCGCTTGAAATTGTAGAAAGAGAATAGAAACAACGTTTGCAACTTGGCTAGGCCCCCTTGCTGTATTTTATGATTACGTTAACTTGAAAGTTTGTTTTTTTACAGCTCAACGGGTCTACAGAATTGATTGTTAGATAATAAATTTCAACTTAATACTTTCACGCATATCCGAGATGCCTATTAGGTCATATGTAGAATAGAAGGTCTTCTATATTTCTATCTTATTGTCTTTAAACTTTAGATAACCTTAAAATAGAAGTTTGATTTATTTACTTAGTATTTAATATTAATTTCGACATGATACCATCGGTCCATGACGGTCAAAAAAGGTATTTTTTATTTACTTATTCCATAAGACCTTGCTTTATGCTAAATTTCGTGACTCTAGGTCAACGAGAAAGATCTTGTCAGGCAACGAAGAGAGTATAAGATTTCCTTTTTTCCTTTAAAGTTACAGAACCCTAAAAATGAATTGTTGTTCGTTAATCTCGCTAAAACTGGAGAATGGCTGGACAAATTTTAATAATTTTGGTTTTTAAATATTATGGAAGTTTAAATGGTAAGAAACGCTAAAACAATTTTTATAAAATCTTTCTTCTTCGTCGTTACGCTCTTGTCAGAGCTGTTGGGGTCGTCACTAGATTTATAGACGAGCGGCCTGCCCTCGCTTCGCTCCGGGTATTTAAAGCAATATTATAATTGATGTCCTTAAATTGTCATTCTGTAATTGTGTAGTTTTTCATTATTTGAAAAAAAAGAGAGAGTGAGAAAAACTTATAAAAAGAAAAATAATAGAAACAAAAATGAAAAGCGACAGATGATAAAAGAGGGAGGACAGAGCAAAAATAAAATTGAATAGGTAAAGGAGAGAGAGGGAGAGATAATCGAAAGAAAGAAAGTGAAAAGAGGCCGACCATTCTGAACAGATATAAATTAAAGAGAGGGTGAGAGACAATGATAGTATTATAAGAGGAAGAGAGACGGAAATACTATAGACATCTCTCAGTGAAAGAATATTTAAAATTGGATCAGTAACAACAAAATGGCCATATTATAATTAATTAAAAATGTATATGGCAACACTATATCACCTTTCTATCTGTGAACAAAAAAATTAAAGTCGGATTAGTAGTTCCTAAGAAATCCTTCAATTTGACTAGGTTATGGTACTTAAATGGCCATTTCTTTTTAATTAGAATATTTATGGCAATACTGCATAGCCTATGTTACCCGGAAAGGATGTAGCTTTCTATCGGTGAAAGAATTTTCAAAATCGGTTTCGTACTTTTTGAGCCTATTCGCAACAAACAAACATACAAACAATCAAATCTTTCCTCTTTATATAATAGTGTAGATGTAGACTAGCTCCAGTGCAGTTCTTGTGACCAGGTAGAATGTTAGTAAAATCAACAAAAACCAGCGACAATAGATTTTTGAAAATTTAATCTAAGTTTCTGTATAATTAATCAGTTAGAGCACAAGTGATTTATAACTTTTTATTTCTTTTAAATTCAAAGTTACAAAAAGTTAAGCTATTTTGGTGGAAGCAAAAAAAGAATAATCATCTCGACTAGAGACCAGCCCTCGCTGCTTATCTTGAAGAAACCTTTTAGTTTCAAAAGTTTAGTCTTTTTATTTTTAATATGACTTCCGTTGGTATGGCCAACCACAAGAGGGAAGTAACACAATAATACACTGTATCATCTATAAAGACGGGCTGTTATAAGTATGTCTGTGGCATCATAGCGCCCAGGATAATGGACCGATTTTAATGAAGTTTAATTTGTTTGAAAGGTAATTTAATTGAGATGGCTCGTAGCTATGTATTGTGAAGATCTGGTCACCCGTTTGAAGACTATCAGCTCATTGCTCACTTGAGAGCTGCCTCACAATATTGTTCTTACACATTGCTTACACTAAGTACAGATGAAAAGGTATTTCTCGATACCTTTCTTTCGATATCAAGTATCGAATAGCATCAAGTATTAAGCTTTTTTAAAGTACGTAACAGTATATACTCTATTTATAATTTTTTTTGCCTGCTTTTCATATTTTATTTATAACAATACAAAAAGATTGACATACAAATTATTATAGATTCTTTTTAATCGATCTATATCGATGGATTTGGGGGTAATTTGAATTTTAATGTAATAGTTATTCTGTTTAAAATTATATTCAACTGGTCGCCATTGTTTCACGAAGAGAAAATCAAACTCGAACTCAAAATTATTTATTTCAACTAGATTTTCTCAACAGTTGCTCGCATCAAAAAGCCAAGTTTACATAGTCATAACAGACTATGTAAACTTGGCTTGGCTGACAAATGATTTAGCTTGAGAGTCAACGTCACTTAGATTCCAAGCATTCTCATCATTTAAGTAATCCTGTACATTGTAGTATGCTTTATATATTAATTATTTCTTGATCCGAATAGATGGCAAGTCTAATATAGTCTGTGGAATCTTATTATAGATGCGAACACCAAGCCCCATGAAGCTATTACTGACTTGTGGAGACGATAGTAAGGCGTCGATTCTATTACTGTACTTGATGGTTCCTGCAATAATTGCAAAATTCCATCGGAAAAAGGCAATTAAACTTTTCCAATTTTTCTCTCCGTAACAATAGTTTTGAGATTTAAACGGACACCTGAAAAACAAAAATCATCCAAATTCGTCTAAACATCATCGAGTATTACGCTTAGCAACACATTTAGCGATTCATTTTAGTTAAGAAAAAAATGAATTGAAGTAGCTGTAGAGGAAAACAGTTGATGTAAAGTTAAATTCATTATTCAAAGATTTAATTAAAATTTATTTATGTAAAAACACGTGTTGAAACAACCGTGATAGTCACAAATAAAATATAGCTTGTGAAAAAAAATGTTGTTTATTTTTTATGATACGGTGAGACTTGTGGCGCCAGAAATAGATCAGTCTTATGGGCCATTTTTTTAGCAGACGGTCCACCTGATGGTAAGTGGCCACCGTCGCCCATGGACATCGACAATACGAAAGAGCGACTTTTGTTTTGTCGGATTCGTATGCTGGGGAACAGATCTCCTACTATCATTGAATTGCAGTTATTCGCCTCTTACGAGACACCCTCCCAGCGGAGACGGGTAACTTAATAAATAATCTTAAGATTACATATTGAAAATGAATTTTCTATACATTTTCAATATGTAATTCGAATCTATTTTCAATCCGTAAACCAAAGATTTCGGGATGAGATTGATTATTAATTGCGCCTGTCAGTCAGTAGACTCCAAACTTTAATTTGAAATCTATTTCCATCACCAGATTTGAGATAGAAAGTATCTTCCAAATTTGAATTTTATGTACATAAATTTGAATTTGGAATTCTATATTCAGACAGAAAAATTCGAAAACCATTTTTTTTTTATTGTAGATAAGGTGCAAACGGGCAGATGATCCACTGATGGAAAGTGGCCACCATCGCCCATGGACATCGACAAAACAAGAGATGTTTTGTCGATGCGTTGCATCCTCGAAGATAGAGTGAGGAGGGGGGGGGGGAGAAGAAAAATTCTTCGGTTTAAGCGGACCCTGAGCAGAGTCTAAATCCGCACTACCACTAAATCCGCTCGGCTCTTACGAGATGCTCTCCCAGCGGCAGAGGGGAATAGTATTCTAACCCGTCCCCTCACGGGTCCCCTCACCCATAAAATAACATAATAAAAATATTTTTTGCAATTGATAAACTATGTTATAAGATGATTAGCGTGGTCAACAGTTTTCCAACGACAAAATTCGACAACAACGACAGAGTCCTCGCTTCATTTATATATCATTGCCGTAGTTGTATAAAAGTGGAATTTACGAGTTTTTGTTTTAGGTTATGGATCTTTGCAGACTGCAATTTATAAATATTAATTGTTATCAGTAGCCAGAAATAGAAAAGTGTATAAAAACTAAAAACAATAAAATTCATTCAATATGGAATATTTTGTACTAAGTAAATATTCTTTGTTAGGATTTATACGGTTTTTTGAGTATGAAGTAGGACTTAGCGGACGTCTATTAATTACGTAAGGCATCTCTTCCTTTAGTAAGATTTCGTAAGATTTTCCACAACAGTAAGATACTGAGATACGCGTAAGAACGCGAGATTCTTCAAAATTTATGTTTTGGCTGTGAATGTGTTGGATTATTGAGCAAAATAAAAAGGAAAACACAACTTGTTCTATTACTTTTCTTGATAACTAGCAAAGACAAATATTTGTGAATATTACATAAAATTAAAAAATAAATATTACGTCAGATTGGCCATATTTTATTTTCAAAATAATGTTGCACTCATTTTTACCCCGCTTTCTGCTTGAAAAAAAAATACGTGATATTTCCTAAGACCTCTAAGTGAGATTTGGAAAGATTTAGATTGACCATCCCCCCCAAGAACACCTGACGTAAGTAATGGACGCACCCTTTGTAGATAGGAAGGTTGCTAGATAGGTAGTAGGTATTGTCGATGGGTAGGTAGGGCCAGCTAGTAATAAATACTTTAAAAGATTTACATAATAAATTGTATTTTTTAAAAATATATTTTGTTGCCATTGTAATAATTATGTTACGCTTTTTACTACTAATATATATTATCTTAGTTATCTAGATCTTTAATAGTTTATTTAGGCACTTTTTTGCTCTCAATATTTAAATATTTGATTAATATTATGCCTGGAAGTACTTAACTTTAAATATTTATCTTTGAAAATCCGCTGCACATCCTTGAACGTATGTATAATATAATATTTACTTATATATATTGTATGTATGTGCGTGTGTATGTATATAGGTAACATGTACAATATATCTTGCCTGCGTATACTAAGGGAGACGGTACTTGGTATTGTATGTTGTTTCATGAGTATATACATAATGTATAATTGTCGAACTGTTAGAAATGGTTAATTTTTATACAGTTCGTTCGTAGGATATGTAAAATCATTAAATGTCATTAATTTAAGGATTGCTCTTTGAGCTCTTTCTAAGGATATAATGTAGCTTTTGCCGGCGCCACCCCATATCTGAATGTCATAAGATATTAATGATTGGCAAAAAGCATAATAAATTGAGTTTAAAAGGGGTAAATCGCAAACATATCTAATATTCTTAAAAATGTATATTAATTTTCTGATTCGTCTGCATAGTCCATCAATGTGTTCCTTCCAACGTAAATGGTGATCAATCGTTACTCCTAAATATTTAATCGAATTTGTTCGCGTTAGTTCTTTACACTGACAACTATTTGTGGAATAAATCACAGTTATGTGCTTTTATGATAGTGGAATGTTGTTGAGGCGCTTGTCCTCCACGAATAGTAAAGTTCATGTATTTTGTTTTGATTGTATTTAAAGTTAAGAGGTTGTCATCGAGCCATTTTGTAATTAGCTTAAAATCAATATTAGCATTTTTTGTTACTTGAACCCATGATTCTCCGGAAGATATTACAAATGTATAATCAGCAAAAGTTATTATTTTTGAATTTGTTAAAGATAATAAACACAGATTATTAATATAAATAAGAAATAGCGTCGGACCTAAGATAATTCCCTGGGGGATGCCATATTCTAATTTAATTTCATTGCTTATCACGTTTCCAACCCTAATACTTTGCATTCGATGACTCATATAGTCAATAAACAGTTTTAGGGGCAATCCACGAATACCAATATTTTCTAATTTTTTAGTTAGTATCGGAATAGAGACGGTGTCGAAGGCTTTTTGCAAATCTAAATATATGCCGATACATTTGCCTTTATTGTCCAAATCATTAACAATCCGTGCTATTAAGCCTTTCCCTTTCATAGCATCAAATATTGACTTCGTATTTCTAAATCCATATTGATTCGACGCTAAGATGTTATTTCTTTCTATGTAATTCTTCGGTCTTACATTCAGTAATTTTTCAATTATTTTGGAAAGTGATGGCAAAAGTGAAATCGGTCTATAATTAAAAATACCTTCTTTATGACCAGATTATTTTATATATAGGAATAATAATTGATCTTTTTAATGCTGGCGGAAAAGAACCTTGTTCGAAACAAAGGTTGCAAATTAATGAGATTGGCTCTGCTAAAACGTTAACTGCAATTTTAAAAAAAAGATGGCTGGCACTGGCATTTGTATTTTTTAATAATCTAATTGTATCTGCAACTTCGAATATATTTGTTGGATTTAAGTAAAATAAATGTATTGGATTTGAAAAATTGGACTGCAAATTTAAAAGTTCCGCTTCGTTTGTTTTAGTCATAGTCATAATTTCATTAGCCATTTGCATAATTAATTGATTCCTCTGGGGTTGATTTTATTGATAGTATTTACTGTATCTTTATTCTTATCAATGTAACACATTTGCTTAACACAATCCCATTGTACTTTTGCATTAAATTTATTTCTATTTAGTTTATGTCTACTATATAATTGTTTATTCTTATTCAATATTTTACGGCAGGTGTTACGATATCTAAGATTCCTTACTTGATTAACGGTGTAGTCTATCCCTATTTTTCATGCATCTAATTAAACCTGGTGTTATCCATGGCTTCATGTTTTTCTTTCTATTTGACAACCTAATGTTAGTAGTATGATGATCTAGTGTATTTGTTAATATTTCAAGAAAAGTATTAGTGACTTCTTCCGTGGTTTTACTTTAAATAGTTCATCCCAATTGAGACTTTTTAAGAATTTTATGGCAGAGTCATAATCAATTTTTTTAATAAATTCTGTCTATCAAACAGGACAATGAAATCTGTCTACTATATTCTTCAGAATTGCAACCAGAAAATCTTGCAAATCTACACGTGAATGGATAATGCTCTCCGTTCCCTTTCTAGTGGACTAGTCTAGTGGTTCTAGTCTTCCTAGTGGGACTTTCAATCGTTCTGAAAGTCATATACTGGTTTTTTTCGGGTTATAATATAATGATGCCTTACGTTTAATATATACTTCACATAACATTAACAATTGTGCACTTAAGTGCACAAGTCTGCGGCTTGAGAAAATTGTATTATATTAGCAATATCATATCGTTAGCACAATGCATGTTGTTAACACATACTCCATCTACATATATGCATCTATAATCTATTTTTTTATACTTGAGTTAAGTAGAAAGCTAATATGGCGGTTCCATAAAATATGACATTTGATAGGGTTGGGAATAATTGAATGAAATATTGAGTAAATGATTGCATTACATTATTTATATACGTTTTCATATTAGTTCCGAGTGACTGATATGATTGATTATTATATGAATTTGATTTTACCCGCTGGATCATATGATCTTGCATATATCAATGATCAAACAACATAAGATCTATGCTATATATAGTAAGAAATGTGTGTTGTATACATATTATAAAAAGTTTTTTTTTATATTTTGGTTAAAATACGTATCGTACAAATACGTAAGTATTAATATGCAAGACCATAAACAATACACACATCTCATCAATACATAAATGTACAAATTGACTTATATAAAATATATATACATCGTTACTAATAAAAGTTTAATTTTAAAAATACTAATTAACGTTACCAATATGTTCATTATTTCATTCTTTCTTTTTCATTCACTTTATCCCATCACTATGAGAAAAGTCAAACGTATGTCAAACTGACATGTTGTCTTGATAATCTGTAGTCAGTGCCTCTGTCGGAATTTACATTTTCGTTAAAAAGAAATATTTGTAAAGATAATTAGAAGCAGTTTTATCCGAAAACAAATGTGTTTGTGTCTAAATTATAGTGTACAGATGTTTATAGTTAACTAACTTGTATGATTTCTTCGGAATGTCGTGATTTGTGTTGAGGTTATATTTGTTTACTACTTATATCGTTTTAAAAAATCTCTACTTTAAGTTAAAAAGCGCGGGTGTAGTAAATCTCCTTTGTCGCACTCCACATTCTAATCAGTATTGCTTATAAAACTCTCTCGCTATTTAACTCTGTTGACCTGATTTACACCTTATAGGCATTGGGCCTTAGAATATTCACTAACTCGAAAGGTATATTTAAATCTTAGAGTTTCTTCCATAATATATAACAAGATCAAAAGCCTCAGATAGATCAACTTGTTTTATTTGTTTGATACTAACCCTACTACTGTAAACGTAATTAATTTCCAAATATATTTCAATGACTACTGATAGTATATGATGCAAACTTCATTAATGCCCTTTCATCAAACCAAAACAATACGTATTTTTAGTCAACGTCAATTTTTTATTTTCATTACATTCTTAACTTTAGTTACGTATTAATATTTTTGTGTACCTACATAATTTTATTTTAATACAGAACAGTTATTTAGTTTAGTCGCGAGTATTCAATAGTCATGAATAACAAAAAAAAGCACTACAAAAGTAAAAGGAAAGTTATTCTTATTAAATACAATGACCTGAACGAACAATTAATTTTTAAAAAAACTTTCAAAACTATGAATGAAAAGATAACAGTGAAAGTTAAGTGCAACACGAAAATAAGGAGTTTAAAGGAGAAAGAAAGAATTCGAGATAAATATTCTCTTTCTAAAAGGCAATTGAAGAGGAGAATAGTTCCATGTTGTCTAAATTGAGCAGATATTTATGTAATAACTAGTCTACTGTGTGAGAAATTTAAATCTTTATACTAACTAATCTTATGTATGAAGATTTAATTTTCTCACAGATTTACGCAATGAAACAATTACTTTTTGTCTAGAGCTGATATCAATTTATTATTCCAGCTTAAACTAATTACAAGTTTAACGCTTAAAATAAATAACGTTTAAATAGTGTTATTATTTATTATACGAACTTATTGCAGTAATTATTTAGATTTACAATTTATCTTATCATATTAAAAATTATTTATAATGTTATTTTTAGTATCACAGTTATCCTTCCAGGCGTTTAAGTCGACTTTACTAATTTCTTCGCAACTCCGAATTTCATTTCTGAAAAAAAAATAAAAGGTATTAAAATAAGATAAAATTTAGTTTAAAATAATGTAGTTCATAATTTACGAATGACCGAGAGTCCATATCTACTTGCGCGACGTGAAGGAGAGTAATTTGACTAATTTGTTTTTTAGTGTATAGATGTGGTCTATCTGAATCGACCTGGTTATTTTGATGTTTAGGAATGATGGACAACACGAAATAAAACTTGCTGCTTGTAGATTCGTAGATGTGCTTTACAATTTTGCACAGTAACACAGTTAGAACAGAGCAAGAAGACGAGAAGATTCGCACATGTACAGATTACAGAAGATTCGATAATTGACATCTGTCACAATTTAGGCGGTAAGCGCCGGTGACAGCGACACTTTGGTCGCGTAATTTTTTTTGATTCAAAGTATTTATTTTTTTGGGACATAAAAAGGTAAGTTTTGACCAAATTTCGTGAACAAAAATTTCACTTATATACGAATAGGACTTTTAGTATTGCCGGAAATCGAGATAAAGCATTTTTTACCCTAAACCCATCCCCCATCTCTCCCCTCCCTTTTTCACTTCCCAACCTCAGATCGCCCGTAAATTATTTTTCCTTTCGTTTTTTGGTATATTCTCTTCCTTTTCCAATGGATTTCAACTCTACTATAATTTTATTTTACTTTTTACCATTTTCGAAGGCTTCGGCACTGGTCTAACTATGCTAATATAATTTTATTTTATGACAGATAAGGGACAAACAAGCAGACGGTCCACCCGATGGAAAGTGACCACCGTCGTTAGTGGACATCGACAAAACTAGAGGGTATCTCTTGTTTTGTCGATGCATTGCCGCCTCAAAGATAAAGTGAGGAGGGGGAGCAAAGAGAAGAATGCTGCGGTTTCAATGGACCCCGAGCAAGAACCCGGTGTTCATTGGAATCGCAGCAGTAACGGGATGGGAGAGGGAGGGGGTAGGGGGTTGGCGACCGGATTCGCATGCTGGTGGTCGCAAGCCAGTCGGGGAACAGATCTAAAGATTTTGGATTAGAATAGATTATAAATTCGAGAAAAACTATATTAATCATTTGACGTATTATTTCTTTTATTATAACATAATTGTAAGATAAATAAATAGACTTACCCCAACCCTGGTATTAAGAATGCTCTGGGCTGTATCTTTGTCACCTTATCTCCTACATCGCACATCAGTCGAGCAATTGTTGCTTTTCTTATTTCAATTAACTGATCTGAAATTATATTATTCGCAGTAAAACATATTTTTTTATTTGTAGGAAAACAAAACAGCCACTACTAAATACAAATAATCACATATAAAACAGCTGAACAGATTTGAATGTAATTTGCTGGTTGGAGATCTTAGAAAATGGATTAACACAGGTTACTTTTATTCCCAAAAACAGAACTGTATATCTGAAGCTGAAAATTTTGTACACATATATATGAATGTGACATGCACTTCTACGCGGACGAAGTCACCCGGGTAGACTAGTATACAAATACAAGAAGATATAGATAATGTAAAAGAATGTGCTGTGCTGATAGAAAAATTATGTAAGAATATATTTTTACGTACTTACCAATAGTAAAAGCATTTGGTCTATTAGGTCTCTCGTACCAGTGTCTGTCACTGACTGTGGACCTCTTCAGCTGGTCTACTACCAGACAGTAGAAGGTAGCTGGTACTCGAGCACCAGATATTGGTCTCTCCACCCAAATTCCTGCTAAAAGGTCTATATCTTCCACATCATTGTAAAGTTCTTTCAATAATTCTATTCTCTGAAATTACATGTATAATTTATTCAAACTCTTCACTCACTCACTCATTCATTTATTCATTCATACTCTACCCATAACTATAAGTCGTATATCTCTCATCGTTAAGAAATGTTTCCGTTCGACCGTTTTTTCTCCGACTTACTGCAGCAAATCTGACTACCACCAATAAGACTTTTCATTTTTCGGTTTAATATATAGCATATGACACTCACAAATAATGTGGCTTTTTATTGGTAAAAGAATTTTCAAAATCGGTTCGGTAGATCCAGTGATAAACCCCTACAACCTCACAAACTGTTGGTAACATTGATTTGAGTAGCTTTATACCTTCAAAGGTGGCAGAGCCGATAAATTTCATACAAAAAAGTAAGGAAACTAAATAAACACTATGATAGAAATCGTTATTATTACATCGCAAATAATCAACCCATAATGCTGGAGCTCTGTGTCTCTTTTGTCGTTGTTATTACAAATGAAATGTTTATTATAAGACAAAAAAAAGGTGTGTGTGCGATTCACGATAGAAGTGAAACTTCAGTAAATCGACAAAAGAATGAGATGAATATATATAATAATATAAAATAGTATGTATATTTCTGTCTCATTCTTTCCTACACATTTTTGTATTTGTGTCTCTTACCTGTCGTTTTTTCCGTTGCATCCGGTTTGAAATCACAACGATTCTAAAGAAGTTTCACTTCAAAAAGGTTGTATTAATTTATCTTCTTATATATAAAATTCTCGTGTCACAATGTTAGGTACCATACTCCTCCGAAACGGCTCGACCGATTTTTATGAAATTTTATATGCACATTCAGTATTTTGTATACAAAATTAAAAATTTAGGATTACAGATCGGTTATTAATTTCAGCTGTAATTCATGTATGTTTTGCTATTGAGGTTGAATAAGGATCCAATAGATGGCGTCACGTTATGATTTCAAACATTGTAAAGATAGAACTATGTCTTTGTTTCACTTTATTGCAGTTAATATAATTTAGATTTAGTTTAGATTATAGTGTCATTGTGCTTTTTTATTCTTGTTTTAAGATGTCGTGTAATATTAATTATTCGAACTTACTTCAGGTTCAATAGCTTGTGTTAATTCCTCAAATGATGTTATATTTTCTCCAAAACAATATTGTCTATAGTTCACATAAGGTGCAAGACCAATATGGCGGTTTTTTGTAAGGTCACTCGTGGCAATATCTGCCACTCTTTGCAGAGGTCCCAGCCCAGTTTCTGCTAACTGAAACGATTAGAAAATGGTTTCAGAAGCATGTCATATTATTTTGTACGCAAACGTAATCTATTACTTACATCAGGATCGATGGCATTATCAATTTTTCCAGCTGCCTGTCTAAAAGCTCCTTGAGTCATATAGTCGATATGGTCCTGGTCTGCTAAGTACCCCGTCCTTAGAGTCAGATCGACTATTTTAACACTTTTCAAATATTGACCTTCTGAGTCGTACATCCTGAAAAGAATAAGTAAATAAAGAAGCTTTAAGTAATTTTTCCAGTATCTACTCGATATCTTTTCTTTAATTCTGAGTCGAAGTTTTTGCAAACCAATCATGAGGGCTATAACGATGTTGATTTAAACTAAGAGCTTTAACTTACTTGGCAACACCTTCTTGAATTGTATGCATCCATCGCAACACGAAACCGTACTCCATGGAGATCTGTGGCATAACAGCTTCGTCGTATACGTCTCTAAACCCAAAGTTCCTTGATAATACCCCTTCTTCATATAAATTATTTAGACCTAAAACATTCAAGTTTGAAGGTTATAGAAAAATAGGCAGCTAAGCAGTTAAATATCACTTGCATTCCCTAAACTTCTCTGTCGGTGTGTAAAGTGTGCTAACCCGTTAAATCCATACAAATAAATAAAATTGGAGTGTCTGTTTGTAATATTAAAATAACCGCTTTTTACTAAGTGCACATGTATGTATACACGCACACGGTACATACACAAAAACAACTTTTTTTTTTTTTTTTTTACATATTTTGTGTGTCTGTTTGTTCCGGCTAATCTCTGAAATGGCTGGTTCGATTTTGACGGGACTTTCACAGGCAGATAGCTGATGTAACAAGGAGCAACTTAGGCTATTTAACATCTCGCTACAACCCATAGGAGCGGGGCAACGCGCAAGAAATCGCGCGGGTCGGCTAGTAATGACTCTAAAAAGTGTGCACTAATATTTTATGGAAATTTCATAAATCAAACGTTTAGGTTAAACATTACGATCTCTTAATATTCTGACTAGAACTATTATGATAGGAACCCAAGCAGTGCCTTGGACTTGTAACCAAGGTGTAGGCTTAAGGAGCTCATTTAAGTGATCACAACACTCGCCTCGACTGCTTAGTTTCACCATCTAAACCTAAGCCTAACCGAACGGAAGGCTAACCTAACCCTAACTTGCATTTCCGACAAATATATTTTTTCATTAGTAATTATATTTGTGTTTATTATTTATTTCATTTACAATCTATTACAAGCATACGAGTATATCTCGTTACCTATTTTTTTATAATATTTAAGAAAGAAACTAAAGTATAATCTATTTATCATATTTATATTAAACGCGAGACTTTACTGAATATAATTCTAATGTAGTATTTAATATTAAAGTAGAAAAAAAAATATTGTTTGCATTAACACGAGTTGGTTTTTCCTTCTTTAACAAGCAGTAGATTACTAAAAAATTATTTTTGATGAAAAATAAGTTTTTGTGGCATTAATAGTCCATGGCGTCGTACAATTTCGTCTACGTCGAAAGAGGGAAAGTTAGAGAGTGTAATATTGGCACCTGTAATACAATTCCAAAGGAGCTGAAAATTTCTTTGTTTTATAGCCGCTTATGCAGCGCACGCAACGAAAGCTCATTGATGTTCCGCTCCTATGGGTCGTAGTGTGATGTTAATCAAATTCAAAATGTTTTATTCACACTCTTATTGAATGTCAGCATCTACTATCTATTCGAAAACGACCTTATCCAAACCTGAGAAGAACTCAGCGAGACTATTTCTATTATTATAAATAAATAAATGAATTTCTTTTTAATACCTTTTTACCTCTTTTTTGTAATGTTTTAAAACTTAGAAAAGTTTCCATAAAGACCTTAATGTTATTAATCCTCAATTAATGGGCTATCAAACATTAAAATAATTTTTCAATTGGAACCAGTAATTCCAGAGAATTGCGCGTTCTAACAAATCAATAGGCATAAATTAATAGGCATTCGTTTCTAGTTACCTACCTAATAAAACAGGATTGAGTTCATAAAAAAATATTTGATTGATGATAGCAATATTGATATCTTTCGCAGCGTAGAACAGTTTCTCGTCGTCCCAGCAAGGGTTGATCCTGGACAGTTCTCTGGCGATGAAATTGTGATGACGCCACATCCAGATGGTAAAGAGATTTGTTCCTAAGATTCCGTTAAGACTATTTTCACCTGTAATTATTTTTTTCAAGTAATACAGGATGAGGTTTTGAACCCTTTTGATGAAAAAAAAATGCAAATTTAACTTGACCAGGGATAGAATTTTGGAGGTGGCTTATAATTTATATGATTCAATCATCATCGTCCTATCAGTAAAATATAATAAAATATACTACTCATGGTGTAGAAAGCTAAAAAAATGTATAGATAGACGATATTTAACGACATTAGAAGTCAGAAATTGTTTCTGTTGACGTTATCCGTCAAGTTCGTTTTATTAGACAACCACCACGTAAGTTATCCCCCTACCTCCACAATTAATTCTGATTACACCGTTTATTTGAATCCACTTTTATCATATTTTATACTTTAAACCAAAATCAATCATACAATTAAATTCCAAAAGGCAGAGAAAACGCCAGACGAAGACAATATTACTATGAGCTGATGATCTGAATAATTATCTTCCCTATCAGTCTCATGTCAATTTTTTACAAAATATTTTTGAAAATTTTATCAAATAAACAATGTCACCTTAGATTACAACCAACCGAGAAAGTAATAGAGAATGATAAAACACGATGCAATATTCAAGGCTTCTTGCATCCTCATCTCATCTCAAGGTGTAGAAAAAATCTATATAGATTTTTACAAAATATATACTAACATCGCAGTGCTAAAATAAGATTAGAAAGAGAAGGTTCACTATTCCTTGTCAAGAAAGGTGTCAGTCAAGGCGATCCTGTCTCACCGAAAATCATTTCTGCAGAATACTGCAGACTCTAATAAGAGTCTATATTTAGAAACATGGAATGAGAAGGGAAAGGACTTAAAATTAATGAAGAATATTCGTTTTGCAGATGATATAGTCCTTTTTGCTGAAAGTGCTACCGAGGAGTGGAATGACCGACGAAATAGTGAAAGAAAGTAGAAAAGTACAAACAGAATCATAGAAGACATCACTGTAAAAAACAAAACAATAAAATATGCAGTTGAATTTATTTAGGACAAATGGTATCGTTTAAAAACTTTACAAGCAATTAAATTCAGAGGAAAATAACAATATCATGGAAAATTGTAGGGGGCTTAAAGGAAATCATGAAAAACAAACGGTTGCCAAACTTGGTATCTCCAGAAGGAAGATGAAAACAATCTGTCCATTTACCAACGGAAAATGCAACGAAGCATGCGACGATTGAAACTCAAAGATAGAATTAAATAAAAACAAGGAAATAAGAAAAAGGACAAAATTAAAACCTTAGATATCAATGACAATGGGCAGGACATGTTTGGAGAATAGTCGACGGACCAATATAGTTACGGAATAGATTCCAAAAAACGAAAAGAGATCCAGGGGTCGTGGTTAAATTAAAATTTGGTAGTCATGATAACGGTTACCATTAAGCTAAACCACAATGGATTCAAAATAGCGGAGTTTTAAAACAGTATCAAAGAAACCCATAGCTTAGCCTCAGGAATTTGGGTCATGGTCTGTATTTTGAAGATATACAACAAACATAGATAACTTATTCTTTACCTATATTGTGACATCGTGTTTCTCCCGGCCCTTGGTTGGACGAGCACACATTTGGGATTTTAATTGCGCTTGGTGGCCACATTCTTCCTTCTTCTATTTCATATTTCAACAAGCCACCCTTATATAATCTTCTCAGTCTTTTAAGTACTTCCTGCGTTGCTCCGTATATTTGCGATAGGTCAAAAAACGAGCTTGCTGATACGACCTGAACAAAGTATTTTGTCCTTTAATTAAATTAACAGATTAGGTATATCAGTAGCTTTAATTGCCTATTTATTACAAATGTAATTTTTTAGGGTTCCGTACCTTAAAAGGAAAAGAGGAACCCTTATAGGATCACTTCGTTCTCCGTTTGTCTGACTGTCTTTCTGTCTGTCAAGACCCCTTTTCTCAGGAATGCGTGGAGGTATCAAGTTAAAATTAATATCAAATACTCAAACCTGCGGTCCTTTGCGACTGGCAGAAAATAACACTTCGAAGTGCACGCATTACAAAAGATATAACCGTTGTTGCGGTCACTCACAAAATTATAGGATATTTCCCGATGACCTGAATCATGTAGCATGAAGCAAGGTCTTACAAGTTATAACACAAGTAAAAGATAAAATTAAAAAACTGTAAATTTCTTTCTACATGCATCTGGAAATTTATTGGAACTAATAGAAAAATTTTAAATATGAGTTAAAATAGAGATAATAATGTCTAAAATTAAGGGATTCATATTTACTACAAGCAGCATTCGAAGACAATGACGACGTTACGTTCTTTTTAACACCACAATCCGTGAAAGGACAGGATGTAAACGGTAAGAGGTTAAGAGTTGGTAGAGATGAAAAAGTTTTATGTGTGGGGTCCTTTTCAACACTGTCTAATACATTCGAAGATGTAAAATGCTTATTTAGGAGTATCTATATTTATAGAAGTATTATGTGAAAATTTTAAAAATTTCCACGTTTTTGCTGTGTCGCCATTTTCAGCAGAGCTATGAATATGGCGTGGCTATGCATCCCTACATGATGTATTGCAGCCATTCCTTGGTTTCTTGTATTTATCATGATTTGTGTCGGAGTTATTCAGTTCGTACTTATATTTTGCCTAGTTTTTTTTATTGCATTTTTCAGAGTTTAAAGTCGTTTATTTGTTTTTTGGTAAATGTTTTCTTATATTCTTTTTGTAAGTAATTATAAATATTTCAATTGAAATATGCATTATAACGTCGGGAGTAAACGCCCATGAAATATTAATATTACTACTATTGACCCGCACATAAAAACCAAAATTTAATAGTGTTGGTCAATATCGTATTGTACGGAACCCTCAGTGCGCAAGTTCCACACTCGCACTTGGCTGAATTGTTTTAAATGAGATACCTCTCAAACAGGTGTAATAAGAATTAACAGAAAATTTAAAAACATATCGCCTATCACTTAATTTTTTTATTTTATTTATTTTTAATTGATTGCTATGTGTAAATATCAGGAACCTGTATGTAGTTTTCATCAAAATCGTTTTTTTGGGTAGGAAAGTATGGATAGTAATTTACAAACCCTTTCAGGATGTGTATTATTCCCAAGACAACCCTTAGATTGGAAAGTCCAGGGGTGAGTTAGATTGAGGCAGCGCTCATTGGAGAAACGATGTACTGGATCATCTTCAGGAATGGCTAGTTTAATACAGTCAGGACTTTTCTTTTTATGTTTCTTATCGCAGCAATTCGTTGTAAACATATAGTTAACTGAAATAAATTAAATGGAATAATTAGGATATCAAACAAAAGCACCAAATACAGATTTGTAATTAGGTTAGATAGGGTCTGATCTTCGGATAGGGTCTTGTAGAAACTAGATAGCAAAATTTTGTAGCGCCCAAGATAATGGACCGATTCTGATGAAGTTTTATTTGTTTGAAAAGTACTTTAATCTAGATGGTTCTTAGCTCCAATCTGTTAAGATCAGGTCACCCGTTTGAATACTATCAGCTCATTTCTAAGTTGAGAGCTGTGTGACAATATTGACAATTATAACAATCCTGTAACCATGGTAACACACTAACATTGCTTACACTGAATAAAGACAGACTTAGGCTGATATTACACTATCATATATTCATCATATATATATGATTTCAAATCTGTCAAGTTCTATGATCATATTTATATGATGCAGTTCTTCATTTTTACTTAATACACTATTGATCATATAAACGTCATATACTATCAATATGACGTTTATATGATCATATGCAGGTCAATAGATAACGAACATGTCTAGCAAGACAATCAGAGAGAGAGGAGTCCATAACACCTTACTTGAAGAACTTAGATTGGAAGATAAAAAGTCTTACAAAACATATCTCCAAAAGGATGAAGTTGTGTTTAACTATCTATTATCAAAGGTGGCACCAAACACGCATGACAATTATGATCCTACTTGTACGCTAGCTTTCAAATGGGATCCCTTACCTATGATCATAGATAAATGTAGATATTACACTGTCATATGTTCTTCATATAAACATGGCTCATACATCTCTGATCATATATATATATATATGATTGTGTAATATCAGCCTATTATATAAAATGTCAAAACAGCGATAATAAGATATAACTGAAAAACAATTTTTTTATTAACATTTATCATAAATTTCATTTTTTGTTAATTTAAGAAAATTATAATTAACCTATTTGGTTATATAATAAACTTTAATAATTTTTTTTGCATTACTTTATTAAGTACCTAAATGCGAAGAGCTCTACGAAGCGAAAAATTTATAGACCAATTACACAAGTCAACAAAAAAAAAACTTTTTTTGTGTCTGTTATTTAATGACTATTGTCTGAGTGTTTACATTGAAAAATAACCAACAACTTAATTTATGAAGAAATAAGTTTGCTATTGTATGTTTTATATTGATAATTAAGTTTTAAAGTTCTTAGTGGAGAGTAAAATAATAATTGGTAATACTTTAAAACAAAATGGCGACAAGTCGCGCATTCTACTGTATTGAGTGTATGTATGTCTATTACAAACTGTAGCAACTACTTTTGTATATGACTGAGTCGCAGAATAGCATACAGACTTTACTTGTCGAAATAATATGAAATTTTCTATGAAAACGAAATTTCTATAAAAGCAAACTTTATTCAAAAAACCTATTTTACCCATTATAAGTAAGGTAAAAGAAATCAAAATTTGACATTTTGTTGCCAGGCTCAAAATCCGTGTTGACCGGTGTTATTTAAACTTTTATGCCGTAATTTATAAAAACAGAGATTGGAAAAAAATTAGTTAATTAACAATGGTGTAACTTTTTGAAAAATCGACACATAATTTTTTTTTCACCGAGGTTTTTTTCGTTCAAGTGTCTAGATTACACCATAATTCATCCAAATTTTTATATTGTTATTTAATATGATAAAAAAATTATTTTAGGTGATATACCGGCTTTTTAGACGGCGCGCCTATGCCATAACGACCTCGCGTAGCCCTATTTTTAGCGTTAAAAAAAATTTATAAATAATAGAGATAGAGTTCCGGGAGTTAGGACTTTTTTATTGGAAATTTCCTCTTCTTTCAGGATCTTGAAAATCATTATTTTCGAAATTATTAAAGAAAAACTAAACACTTTTTTTTATCTTATATTGTTAATAACAATCGCAATTTTTTACGTGCTAATATACCCTTAAAAAACATTTTTCTAGACGTCATTCCGAATCGAATGAGCTATCGCACATATTTTTAGGAGCTTTAATTCTATTTAACACATTTTTGAACTTGTTGACTAGACTATTAGTCAGCATTCGACCGTCAGTGCGAGCTGTCAGTTTAGCGTCGTAAAATATTGCAAAAATGCCGTCTTGCGTCATTAAATCGTGTAAAAATGATATCAGGACGCACAATAAAGCCACTGTTATTACATTTCATGAGTGAGTAACTCTTCAAATACAATATTTGATATGAAAAACAAAAATTTATAATTTCATACATTTAATCAAGTTGGATAAGGTGGAGACGGCTTCTAAAAAAATGGAGGATAAACGTTGAATTCCGTCATAAAAATCATAAAATTTATATAGCCTATGCTATGTCACCCGGGGCTTTGTTACGAATCTATTGACACCTCGTTCATTAAAATTGGTTTAGTAGTTTACCCGCTAGAGTGAAACATACGCACATATATAGATAGATACATACATAGACTGCCAAAATCATCATCTTTCTGACAAAAGGCTAACCTAAACGTAGCTCACACTTCCGACATCTTTTATTGTATGTTGTGTTTGGTTTAATATTGATAAACAAAACCTTGCACACTGGAAATGACTAAATGTCTAATATACTAAATGTCTAGGTAGTAATTACTTAATAAAAGATTGACGGCATGATGAAAATTACAGTCGAGGCGGAAACTCACGAGTCATGAAAAACTTATAAATAAACTCGAGCGTTTTGGTACGTAGTTTAATGCTTAATTGGTTAAAATCATATCTTACTAATAGAAAACAAAAAACAGTGGCCTGTAAGAAAAATTAGCAACACAAATAACACGTTTTAACCAGACTATAGGAATAATGATTCTGGCGTGCCACAAGGAAGTATACTAGGCCTTCATTTTATTTTATATAAACGATCTTCCTGAGTGTTTAAAAAATCAATCATTATTATTTGCCGATGACACTACTATCATTATACCATATAAAACTGATATGACATATGAATTTGACATAAATAAATCTTTGAATGATACTATAACATGTTTAGAAGAAAATAATCTATCAGTAAATATAACTAGAAAATATCTTATTTAATTGATCCTATATAAATGATTATTTAAATATTTGACTCAATAGATTTAACAACGACATATAATTAAAATCCTAAATTCAATAGTTTTGTACTACCACATTAAATCTACTTATTATTGAAATGGTTTTTTGTGTGTATATAACATTTGCATGCCTTAATATGAACATGAAGAACATATAAATTGTAAAACCTAATCTGTACCATGTTTAGCAAACAAATGTCATTTCATTATAATATCATTACAATTACAATTAGTACAGATTTTTCAGTTAGTGGATTTGACGCGCACATATTTGTTTTTGTAATATACTTAATGTTAGTAAGAATATTATTTACATGCAATAAAATTTTATTGAAAAAAATAAGAAGCCGCTATCCATACTTTTGAGCCAGGCAGAAACGTCAACTATTAGACGCGACGTCGCATTTGATTAACGTTTTAGTTTGAAGTACTGTATCTACTTTTTTTCTATGATCGTTGGTTGAACATGAGAATGAGATAAATAAAATTTTGACAGACATAATACCGTGGTTGACATCTAATAAATTGACAAAAATAATGAATTTTCTAGTTAGAAGAGATCCATATGAACCTAATATACATTACTTAGATAAAATCATTGAAGCAACCAGAGTAACTAAATTCTTAGGGGTTCAAACAGATGATAGTTTGTCATGGAATTCACACATTGATGACCAGGTCTCAAGAATTTATAAGTTTTCGTATGCATTATATTTGGAAATCCATACTTCTGATAGCTTGCTAGCTTCTATTTTAAGATACGGCATAACCTTTTGGGATAATGCTAACAACAGCTATAAAGTTTTCATAGCACAAAAAAGGTGTGTCAGAACACTTTGTATTATCAAGAAAAGGGAAAGTTGTAAAACCTACTTTAAAGAATTAAAATTGTTAACATCACCATCCTTATAAATATATGAGACTATATTTGAATGGAGCAATGAAAATATTTTTGACAAATTATCTAGTATACGTAAGAAAAATATGTTTTAATTTCTTCCAAATAGACCCACTTTTGCTAATAGAAATGTGCGTGAAATGATTCTATAAATTTATAATAATTTACCAAAGAATCAAATGATTTTAAAAGAAAATGATAATGTTAACGAGATGGTGACTTTTTTTAACACTCAAATAATAAAGCTGTTTGACAAACATGCTCCAGTCAGACCTGTTAAAATAAAGCATCATCCAGCACCGTGGCTTACAGCAGAAATTAGAAATGTAATGGTCAAAAGGAATAAATCAAAGTGTATTGCTAAGAAGAATCCGACAGAAGAAAATATTGCTAAATACAAAAAGCTGCGAAATCTCTGCAATAGGATGTGTAGGGATGCAAAACGACGCCATATCTTTTCCTCCATTAATAATCTCTCTACATCACAAATGTGGAGATTTTTTAACTCGCTAGGTGTGGGTAAATCTCAAACGGCTTCAAATCACTCATTAGATTTAAATTCTTTAAACAAACATTTCGTCTCACCTCCATTCATAATTCCTGACGTAAAGAAGTCTTTTACTTTATTACAACTGGCAGCCGCCACCCAACCTAACTGTGAGTCTTTCGTATTTCAACCAGTCACGGAAGGGGATGTTAAGAAGAGCATTGGGGCTATAACTTCTAAAGCTGTGGGTAATGATGATATCAGTCGTGAAATGATATTACCCATTATTGATCTTATTTTGCCTGTTATCACCCACATTTTAAATTTCTCCCTGGCATCTAAGGTATTCCCCACAGCTTGGAAGGCTTCACACGTAATTCCTATACCGAAAGTATCAAATCCCACATCACCCTCTCAGTTTCGACCGATTTCAATCCTACCAGTTTTGTCAAAAATTTTAGAAGATATGGTTTTTAAGCAACTATCCAAATTCCTCCTAACCAACAATTTACTCAGTCCCTTCCAATCTGGCTTTCGCCAAGGACATAGTACCTCAACCGCATTGCTTAAAGTTACGGAAGATATACGCTATGCTATGGACAACAAACAGATTACTATACTGATACTCCTTGACTTTAGTAATGCTTTTAACTCAGTAGACTGGGATATTTTACTTGGTATGCTCCGCTCACTTAACTTATCTCAATCTGTAATATCTTGGTTCCAATCTTATCTTCAGGGTCGCCAGCAAGTAATACGCTCAGAGGAGGCTACCTCAGACTGGGCTGCTCTTTCTGCTGGTGTACCACAGGGCGGCGTATTATCTCCTTTATTATTTTCTATTTTCATTAATAACCTAACAAAATCTATTTCTTCTCACTACCATCTTTATGCAGATGATTTGCAGCTCTACAGGCATGTCTATATTGAGGATATTGATGAAGGTGTTAAGGATATGAACTCTGATCTTGAAAGAATTCACAAATGGGCTGAATATTTTGGACTTGTGGTAAATCCCACGAAATCACAATCTATGATTGTTGGCAGCAAATCTATCCGAAGCAGAGTTCACTTTAACACCTTGGCTAAAATTGTGTATGATGGAACGATTATTCCAGTTAGTGAAACCTGCAAAAATCTCGGTCTAATCATTGATTCGAATTTAAGCTGGACATCACAAGTTAATGAAGTTAGCAAACGCCTACATTTTTCACTTCATTCCTTAAAACGCCTCCAGAACTTTCTCCCCATAGAAACAAAAAAACTATTAGCACAATCGTTACTTCTGCCACTGCTCGACTATGCTGACGTTTGCTATCTAGATGTCTCAGAGGAACTGCTTAACAAGTTAGATCGCCTTCAAAATTTGTGCATCCGTTTTATTTATGGACTGCGCAAATACGATCATATTTCTGATTTCCGTCGTCAACTTAAGTGGCTCCCTATTCGACTTCGCCGGAATATGCATGTGATAACGCTCCTTTATAATATAATGAAAAGTTCTACTCCTCTTTATTTAAGTGAGCTATTTCAAATGTGCCCCCCTAGAGAACGACCTTCACGGTCATGCGTAATATATAACAACCTTGTGTTACCTTGTTATAACACAATTTTTTATGAAAATTCATTCGCAGTTGAAGGTGTTCGCCTCTGGAATTCACTACCAAGCAGTATCTACAACGATAACCCAAGCACTGCTGTTTTCAAATTCAGACTGAAGCAACACTTTCTCTCAATTTCGACTTAATAATATATCTTATATATGTATTGTATTGTATGATATATATGTATGTGTAGTTTATTGTATTTTAATATTTTATGTAGTATATAGAAAAATGGAATTTAGTATTAAATTATAATATATTATGTTTTCATATATAATTAAATATTAATTATTTGCTATATCTTGTGCCTACACCACTTTTAAATGATTTTTTTTTTCTTTTCCTATATTTACTCGGGGTTTCTGGAAGAGATCTCTTTAAAGAGATAAGTCATCCTGTGTACACAATATTTCTTAGTATTAAATACTTGTATTAGATATCAAGGTGCATAAATAAATAAATAAATAAATAAAATTCCAAGATCATTTAACTGACAAAGCTTACTATGATGTTAAAGAATTTCGAAAATAATATGTTATTCGTCTTAAGTATTTTTGATTATTATTTTTTTTTTAATTTGTGATTAGTATTATGAAAATAACGATATCAGTCAGTATATTTTATTTCTTTTTAAATTTTTATCCATACTGTGAAGGTTGCACGCATTACGGCTGAACATAGCGATTCAAATTGCTTTTATCTGTCACCTATGTAACCTATATTTGGCTGTGTAAGATAAGACATTACTTAGACCGCAACATACATAGACTATACCATAAACCATTTTATGGCAGTTAAGGGGCAAACGAGTAAACGGTCCACCTGATGGTAAGTGGTCACCGTCGCCCATGGCAACAAGAGAGTGACTCTTGTTTTGCAGATGCGTTGCCACCACGAAGATAGAGTGATTAAGGGGAATGAAGAAAAGAATTCTACGGTTTCAGTGGACCCTGAACGAGAATCCACAGTTCACTAGAACCGCAGAATCAACAGATTTCCACCTGTTTCGGTCTCTTCAGAATTCTTTAGGCAGTGTCAGGTTAACATCACGAGAGGACTGCCAAACACTTGTCGCGGTTTTTTGATCAGAAGCCCCAAAATTTCTATAGCAGTGGAATCATGTCCCTACCTACAAGATGGCAAAAAGTTATCGTACAAAATGGTACCTACATACTTTAGTTAAATGTAAATAAACTATATTAAAAAATGTTTTGAATTTTCTTAAAAAATGCGACGAAACTTTTCCCCCAACCTAATAATTAGCTGTATTAAGTGAAAATCTTGAGTGGTCCGAAACTTTTGCATACCACCGTATATTAAGTGTTAAGTCCTAAAATTTTGAAGCGTCAGTAGCTCAGTGGTGCGGGCGTTGGATTCACGGTCGATAAGTCGTGGGTTCAAATCCCGGACACTGGACTACTGGCGTGGCCCACTCCTGACACAAGCTATTTATTAGCTTACTAGGAGGGGTAAAGGGAATACTAGTAGTATGTGATCCATACTGCTAGTAATCTTAAAAAAAAAAAAAATGAATTGCCAGAAGGCCCAGAAGAGGTATCGAGACTCGAGATGATTGAGAGCTTATACATTGGTTGCCCTGAGTGGCTTATAAGTAAATGAATATTGTGCTGAATGTGTAATAAGTCCCACCACATTATGATGGGGTGCCGCGAGTCATGACAATATGCATTTCTGACATAACTACTAGAATATTTACAATTACACATTTAAAGGTAATAATACATACAGACAAGTACTTGAGCTTGTACTATGTTATATTGTTTTTTACATATTTTAGCAAATAAAATAAACGGACTTACTCGTATCATGGAAAGAGAGGATATCCGCTGACATAAATATAGATAAGTATGTGACAAGATGTGTAAAATGAGAATCCGGTTCGCGTCCTTCTAGAAGTAGGGTAGTACGAACTTTTCTGCTTATAGGTAATTCTTCTCCATTTTTACTTTTTCTTGGATTATTGTCTGAAAATATTTGCATATTTATTATTAAAAATCTTGGTACTATTTATCGAGGAAATAGTGTCCCGTCCCCTAGGATGGAATAGTAAGATGGTACGAAAAAAAAGTGAAATCAAAAATTATGAACACATAATAATATGTGTTTAATTTAACATATATTTCTACGCGGAAGAAGTCACGCTGCTCGACTAGTTATTTAATAATATTTTCCATGAATTAGTTTAATTAGTAAAATTAAGAAAACTATGCGATTATAAATAAATTTAAAATGTTATAAACGTTATAATGATAAAAGGAAGTAATATGAAAATTATTGAATTTATATAAGTAGTAGATATTAATCACATTAACACCATATAAATAAAATTGGTGTGTCTGTTTGTAATTTTAAGATAACCGCTTTTTACTAAGTGCATATGGACGTATACACGCACACGGTACATATACCAACAACTACATTTTTTACAATTTTTGTCTGTTTATTCCGACTTATCTCTGAAATGGCTGGACCGATTTTGACGGGACTTTCACTAGCAGATAGCTGATGTAACAAGGAGTAACTTAGGCTATTTAAAATCTCGCTACGACCCATAGGAGCGGAGCAACACGCTAACGAAGTCGCGCGGGTCGGCTAGTATTTTATAAGATTTCCATGCAAGTATTGATTGAAGATTGGAAGAGTGAGATCTTCCAACACGAGTATTATTATGCTTACAGTTGAACATTGGAAAAAAAAAAATTTGTTTTATTTATTTATTTTATATGTATATCTTGTAAAGTAGAAAGTTCTTGCTTGATCACACAGACCATGCGAAATCGCCCATGGTTGATTAAAATTATAACCAGGAATAAAGAATAACCTTTATCAAAAACTGTAGGTAGTACTTTATACCCTGGAGTATGAGCTGCTCCTCTGCTGGGGTTTCTGAGATTATTGCACGAGCCGTCTATACGTCTTCCTTCAAAAGGGTTACAAGGTTCTATTTCGTTAACGCACCAACTGCAAGGTTAGGAATGTTAGGTAGTCTAATTAATAAGCTTTTCTCAAAAAATCAAAAATATAGAGCAATAGTAATATAGATTCTATAATATCTTTAATACACTAGACTAGCCACCGGCACGTAAGTATAGGTTTTATCTTGAATGCGCAGAAGTCACTATTAGGGGCGAGAGCAACGCGTCTGCTATACGCAACAAATCCTCACTATTGTTTCTCAGACCTAAAGTTAGCTGCCGTCTACTATAGATAGTATGAAGATATAGGGTAGATTATTTCACTTACTAGAATAAACATTTCATGAAAACACAACAGCGAGGAAAGTTTAGGATATCTCGAACTATATTAATATATTTCTAAAATATAAAAAGTGATAACCCTAAATATGAAGCCAGCACACCACCATTATTAATATATAAATATTGTAAAAATTGTAACCAATATTATAAATGAAAATGTAACTGTCTGTATGTCTGTAGGTTTGTTGTCTGTCTGTGTTTTACGCAAATTGATTAAATTTGGTTCAGAGATGGACTAGAGTTTGAGAAAGGACATAAGCTATGTTATATTGCAAAAACAGTGATCTAGAGAAACCTCGCAGCATAGCGATAGCTCAGAAGAGGACATAAGTACACTTAGCTACCTGGCCACCTGGCCACTTCGCAATCTAGCGACTTAGCCACCTGTTAGTAAATATAAATACTTATTAACTTATAACAAAATAAATGTAAATAGGAGAGTAGGAAGAAATAGATTAACGTTTATGGTTCATTCCGCCATTTCGTGCAAATTTGATCGTTCATTCAGAAATTTAAAAAATTAGATATTTCTACTGTTATGACAAATTATCGAGTTAAAATTTTTACCCAATTTATATAATTTGCACTGAGAAAATAGCTCCCAAAGTTTCTAGGATGGTAATTACAGTTCATCATTTCCTTCAACGAATTAATTATGAAGGAAATGAATCTTACTGGAAAAATCTATGGTACGAACTGTATTGAAGTAGAGAGGAATGTTACATATCTCGGAGATTTTATGATGAGAGCATTATAAGGGGTGATCATAATGAGTGGACTATTGGGTAAACGCCACGTAGATACGAGATTACTGAACCGATAAATAATCAAATATGTTCTCTAACATTTACGAGAGAAACCTAAGCAGTGCTTTGGACTTGTGAGTAAGGTGTAGGTTTAAAATGCCCTTTGACAGAATTCCAACACTCGCTTCCACTGCTCAGGCTCTCTGTTTAAACTCAAGGTTAAACCTAACCTAACACAAGATTTTTCAACTAAATTGTAATGTACTCACGTGACCACAATCAGACCGCGCTAGAGTAAGACTACAGTCAGATTTCGATGGCATATAAATTGTCAAGACTCCCAATCACAATGCGAAGACATGTGGATTATGGTAGATGTAAAAAATATGAATGGTAATCTGGGGACCATACTCATCGGTACTGTTTATCTGCCTCCACCAATAAAAAATCATATTCTTGACCAATTTCTTGATAATACTACTAGAGTATTAGACGAATTTAATGCTGATAACATATTTATTGCTGGTAATTTTAATACAGGTAAAATTAAATCTCCTTCTAATGATTTCAATAATAATAATAATATTATTTTTAACACTAAGCTTCTAGATTTTATATCATTACATTCGCTGACCCAATACTATAATGTTTTTAACAGCATGGGTAGATGTCTGGATTTAATATTGCGCAATAAAGTTGTTACTGAAGTCAAGTTAAACGCAACAACACTCTCGGCAGTTGATCCTCTGCACCTCTAAAACCTCTAAAACCCTATTTTATAACAGCGAAGCTCGCATTTGTTTCCACAGGTTAGATTACAAAAATATAGTGGCTGAACTCAAGAACATTGCTTGTGATGAGGTTTAGGCGGTTATGACTATGATATTCTTCGTTCTGTTATCGATAGATCTGTCCCAAGATATAAATAAAAAAATTATAAGTATCCAATTTGGTTTTCATATAAACTTAAAAACTTGCTAAAAGAGAAATATAAATTAAGAATGATATTACATAAAAACAATCATAATCCACTAAATAAACTATCATTTGATATCCTCTCTGAATGATCTACAAAAAATTACTTTTAACTGGATCATTTCCATTACTGTGGAAGACGTCTTTAATTGTTCCTCTTTTTAAAGCAGGTAACACTGAATCGGTTTGCAACTACAGACCTATTTCTATTTTTTAGTTACTTTTGCTAGTCTTTGAAAAACTTGTTTGCCCTATATTGACTGGCACTTCAGACAAATTTTATCCCCACATTAACATGGTTTTTATAAAAACCGGAAAACTTCAAAAAATCTAGTGTGCTATATCGATAAAATTTCTACTGCAGTTGATTCATGTTGCCAAGTTGATGTCATATACACCGACTTTAGCAGAGCTTTCGACAAAGTTCCCTACAGCATACTCATAAATAAAATGTCTCAGTATGGTATTTTTGACAGTTTGCTGAAATGGTTTTCATCCTATCTTAATGATAGGGAGTATATTGTTGTCGTTAACGGATATAGAACACTTCCATTTAAAACATTATATGGCGTTTATCAAGGCTCTCATTTGGGCCTATTCTTTTAACATTTTTATAAATGACATTAGCCAATGCTTTTTACATTACAACTTTTATTTAATTGCCGATGATTAAAAATTCTTTCGTTCAATATCAACATATAACGACGTAGCTCTCCTTCAAGAAGATATGGAAGGACTTGCCACCTGGTGTGACAACAATGGCATGAATCTTAATATAGATAAGTGTAATTCGATATGCTTTTCTAGAGAAAAAAAACGGTCAACAAATACATACAAAATAAAATCTGCCGCGCTTAAGAGGGTATGCGAAATAAGAGACCTCGGAGTCTATCTCGATAACAAATTACGCTTTCATTGTCATATTGACAAAGTCCAGTCAAAATGACGGTAGTGATTACAACCCAACTCCAGCATCATAGATGACGAGATGACGATTCGATTATTCGATAATCTTTTACTATTCTCCGACATACATAAACTTTTTCTACGATATTTTTATAACTAATTTACATTATTAAATTGAAAATAAAATATACTATCAATAGTTTATCTAAAGTAATTATCAAATAGACCAGAGACTTAGATTTAATATTATGTATGATTTATGACTTAGTTTTTTTTTTAATTTACGAAAAACAACTATACTTAAGCTATGCTACTTATTAAATAAAGTTATTAGGCTTTTACTCATGGAGTAAAAAAATAAATTTAAGGTATTTGACCCTTAAAATAATACTTACAATGTTGAATTTCTTTTCTTATGTTCTGCATATTCTTCTGAAGACAGAATGTTTCCAGTATACGAATTGTACTTTTGGACAAGATTGGAAGACCGAGCATCAGGTAATAAAACTGCCCAGGATGCTTGCAGTAAGAATAATATTAAAATAGACATTGTTATTTTTAAAGTAGCTTGTTCCGAACTCCGTACAATATACATATGCGTCTCCTCAAGAGATGGACAGACATAAATACTGTCTGCTACTTACGTAATCCTCTGTTCGTAAAAACTATAACTACTGTATATAATTATAGTGTAGACTGATATGTAAATCAGTAAAAAAAGTTATTTAATGCTTAATATAAACAGCACAGTACTTCTAAAGTGTCCAATTATACATTTTGAGAATCATTATTTAGCGCAGAGGCCGTAGATTGTAGGTAGGTATAGCAAAGGAACCAGTAATGGACAAATATCTAACAATGATGGAAAAGATAAGTTGTTTCATTTACACTTCAATATTCTCGTTGAATACTTAGTTCATTAATAGTTCGAGATAAAAAATTTAATATATTAAAATTTTATTTTAATGGCGCGTCTACTATATGAGAAAATAATGAGTGAACCACGCGTCGTCGTGGATCGAACTATCTACTTGCATTCTTGTTTATATAATTTTTTCTAAGTCTGTAGAGATTATTTAATCTATGACGGCGCTAGCGCGTCTACTATATGAGTAAATAATAAATTAAGCGTGTGTCGTCGTGGATTGAACTATCTATACACGTGTGTTTAAATATTAATTATATGTATGTATAGATTGTTCAATTATGCTCTTTCCGTATTTATTACTGCGGATATCCTTTTTTCCATGAAACCAGTAAATTAAATTATGTTATACTTACAGGTATGACGTAATAGTAAACTTTCAAAACAAAAAATCAATTCTCCAAACAGTCCATAATTAGAGTGCTTACCGAACTGAGTTTATAAACAAAAACTATAAAATAATTATTTAAATCATTTATTATGTTTTTCTGGTTTAAGAATTTATTACTCAAAGAATTACAAAAATTCACTTACTGAGAAAATTTACATTATTTTACTTTAAAAGTAAATATTATAAACATATAAACACACTAGGGGCCCGTCCCGGCTTCGCACGGGTGGAATGGACTTTTATTTAACATTTTGGCTCCCGCATTCTGTCGCTCCCTCTATCGCCGCGTTACTCGCTGCGCTGCGAGGCACTGCACACCGCGCCGGCGGCCCGTCTGGGATTATTTTTTATTTATCTTGATATTTTTATTTCGTAATATCTTTTGACTGGAATGTCCGATTTCAATAATTCAAAAAGGAATTAACAGGTATTGAAACAGTCTTCATTACGAAATAATTTATTTTGATAAGAATTAATACAAAGGTATAACATATAGCCTATAATAAATATAGCCTATGTTACTCAGGGATAATGTAGCTTTCTAATGGTGAAAGAATTTTTGAAATCGGTCCAGTAGTTTTTATGTTTATTTGTTACATACAAAAATCCAAAAATCCAAAAATACAAATCTTTCCTCTTTATAATATTAGTATAGATATAGATTAAGTGCGTATCTACTTTAACTAAACAAAAAAACATAATATTTCTCAACCTAAACTATACTTCGAAGATTACTTATAAAGAAATGTAAGGTCATAGAATTTTACCTTTTGTTCTACACAAAGATTAACCTAAAATACGTAAATAATTTGACAATTACTTGTATTCGTGCAATTATTAAAAACATGAAGGTTGTTAAAAATATTAATGACGTTCTGACGGTAGGTAAGATTTGAAAACATAGAATTAAATATCATTTACTGGATGTAATACAGACATACTCAACACATAATTTTTTAAACATTTTTTAAAAATGACAAAAGTATTGATTGTTTAACGTCTTTCGGTAATTTGTTGTAAATCTGTGCTCCTTCAAATTGTACTGGTGGGCGTAAGAAAGTTATAATGGAATAGAATTTTGATTAGTTTATTATATTTTTTTTATTTATATCTTTTTGTACACCATAATAACTTAAATATAATATATAGGATACACAACATAAAATTTACAGTGATAAAAATGGGCGGTGTAGCTATAGGATATACTAATACTAATAATTTACAACCAAATACATACACAACTTACACAATAGTAATATATGCAATATGTATATGTCGGAAGTGTAAGTTAGCCTTAGGTTAGGTTTATGTCAGTTTAAACTTGGGTTTAAGCAGATAACCTGGGCAGTGGAGGCGAGTGTCGTGATCACTTAAAGGAGCTCCTTCAGCCTTTCACCTTCCATCTTTTACCTTGGTCACAAGTCCAAGGCACTGCTTGGGTTCCTGTCGTAATAGTTCCTGTCAGAATTGTATGTGATAGTAATGTTTAGTTATGTCCTGACGGTGTTGCGCCCGTAGATTATATTTATAGGTCATCCATCCCTTTTTAATAGTTTCCGACATATACATACATTATAATATACTAATAAATATTTGAAAATAAAATATAGTACATCTAAATAAATAAATTTAATAAATAGATGTTACATATAGGTGTCGTCTTTTTTATTTAAATAGTGATCCTTAACTGATCTTTTGAACCTGTGAAGGGTTTCTGATTCTCTTATCCCGAGTGGGAGCGCGTTCAAATATAAAGGTGCGTATGGACTAAATAACACACAGTACAGAAGAGAGAGTATATGTAGATTCCGGCGACAACGAATGGGAAGTCACTTGAGCTTTGAGCGGAATGATACGTGGTCATATTTGCGAAGGCAGAATATGAACCGAATAGCGAGATTTTGGAAACGCTCAAGTTTATTTCATTGGTCCTCGGTGAAATTGGAGTAGCTTGCATCTGCATAATCGAGAATACCCGTAGTAGGAGAGAATTTACTAATATAATTTTGGTAGGAATGGGCAGTACAGAGCGAAGGCGTCTTAGATAGCCTAGGGCTGTGAAATTTTTTTAACTAATTTTACTTAATTGCAACGACCACGATAATGTTTGGTCAACCCAAATCTTTTACCGAGGGACAATAGGGTAGACAATTTTCATTGTATGTGATAGGTGGTAAGTTTAACAAGTCAACCCTTGCAATCATGCCCGGACTACCAATAACAATGACCTGCGATTTACCAGGATTACTATTCAAACCATATTGTTTACTCCAATTAGATATTGCGGCAAGATCATCGTTAATGGCATTAATCTCAACAGAAAGGGATTCAAAGGCTGAGTGGCGATGGATTTGGATATCGTATGCATACATGTGGTAGGGAGAAGAGATACAATGAGAAATTGAATTGATGAAAATTGCAAATAATAAAGGAGATAACACACTGCCTTGCGGTACCCCAGTGACATCGCATCGATTAGTAATTCTCATTATGGCGAATACGCTGTCGTCGGCCATTGAGATAACTTCGAAACCAGTCGATCATTGATGAAGATATGTTAATAGAACTTAACAAACTTAGCAAGATTTCAAGATCAACACAGTTAAAAGCATTGCTGAAATCCAAAAGGGTGAGGATTGTTAGTTGTCTATTCTTTATGGCCCATCAAATATCGTCAGTAATTTTGACAAGTGCCGTTGTCGTGCTTTGACCGGTGCGAAAACCAGATTGTAATGTATTTATTAAAAAAAAAAATTTATTAAGGTATTTAATTTCTCGAAAACAAATTTCTATAAAATTTTGGAAAGAAAAGGAAGGATAGAAATTGGGCGGAAATCAGAAAAAATTATTGCATTAGGTTTCTTAGGTATTGGAACTACTTGTGCATTTTTCCATGCTTCAGGAAATTTATATACGTTGATAATTTAGAGTAATGATAGGATTAATAACATCTAATATAAGGGTAAGCATATTGCGACTAATGGCATCACTACAAAACGGCATTCGATGAGACACATAATATGTTCTTTTTGATATCACATTCAGTGAAAAGACAGAAAGTAAGCGGTGGGAAATTCGGAGTTGGAAGCGTTGAAAGAGTGTGTTTCAGTGGTGTTTCTCAACACTATCAATTACATTAGAAAATGTAAAATGTTTATTAAGGAGATCAATATCAATATTAATAGAAGAATTGTGGGAGGATTTTCCAACTCCAAGTGTCTTTAAAAATTCCCAAATTTTTACTGTATCGCCGTTTTCGACAGAACTATGAATGTGGCGTCTTTGTGCTTCCCTACATGATGTATTGCAGCGGTTCCGTGCATTTTGTACTTATCGCGGTTTGAATCCGAATCATTGAGCTTGAATTTGTATTTGGCCTGATTCTTTTTCTCAATAAGAGTTTTTATATCATCAGTCAACCATGGGGCTGGGAGATGTTTCATCTTAACTGGCCTTATAGAAGCATGAACATCATATAATTGCATCAGCATGGTATTCAAATTCTCTACTTTTTGATCTATTGATTCTATAGACGTAACCATAGACCAGTCCAACTGACGTTCATCGTCAAGTAATCGGCTCCTGTCCATTCCTCCAAAATTACGCTGCAGAAGGATTCTCGATTTAGCTTTAGGAGGACGAAGTTTATATGAAAGGAAAATCAGATCATGAGAAGAGAATGCATGTTTATAAGTAAATTCAGGAGATGAGACCATAATAAGATCAAGAAAACAAGTGTTAAAATCTTCTACAATTTTTAATACTATGTACGTTACTTAATAATTGTGTATAATTAAAACGTGAATAATTAATTATTAAAGTAGTGAAAAATACTTTAATGAGTAATCACAATTACGGAATATTAAGAATTGGTTTTATTACAAAAGAAATCACAACAGAGTTCTCTTTTTTATCAATAAATAGTTATACAAATATTTTTTGATGGTGCAACTAGATTTTAGGTAAAAAATTGTAGCTCTTTGATCTAGTTCAAAAAATTCGCGTTAAAATAACATCGATGGTCTCCCCACGCTTCCAAATCTATCTTTTTTATATTATAGCAGTCAGATATCTCGTTCCTAAAACATAAATATTAATAAATATAATGCAAATATTATTATATGAATATTTCGTAAAATATGTGTAATTATCTATTAACAAAAACTTTTAGTTAATTGCGCTATATTCCTACATTTTTCATTTTAGATAATAATTATAACGTCAAATATATTAAAAATTATACAATAGTGTTTAAAATAAAAAATTTTATTAACTGGATAATTATATAAAGGAATAGTTTCGGTAAAATATTTTCCAACAAAAAATCAGAATCGCATTTAATTTTTCTACATTGTTTGTCATTGATCATCGAATCGAGTTTCTTATTTCTTTTTATCTTTTTTTTTTCAGGCAGAGAAAAAGCTTTCAAGCTAAAAAGGTTTTTAAGATAATTTTGATTTCTTATAGAACCTAATTATTACAATAAACATTTTAGCCTAACCAGGAACTACAGTTAACACTGAATTGGTTACGAGTAATGTTGCACTCACCCCGGGCCTGGTACAAGAAAAGCTTGTGGCTGTATCTTTGTTACCTTATCTCCTACATCACACATTAATCGAGCAATACTTGCTTTTCTAATTTCCAGAAGTTGTTCTGTAAAAATGATTATTTATTGATAACAGTGATGTATAACAAATATTAATTTAAAATTATGTATACATGAATATAAGATTGGCTTTCTCAATTTATAAAATATATTTGTTATATAGATTGGCATTAAAAAAAAAGAAAAATCAAAGATATAAAGTAAATATCCAAAAGAAATAGTCCCGCTGAGTTTCTTGCGCCCATTCTTCTCAGGTCTGGGTTAGGTCGTTTCCGAAAGGGTGGTAGATTCCGACGTTCAATAAGAGAATGTAAATTCCAATATTGAATAAAAAATTTTGACTTTGTTACATTTGGATGGTTGGAAACGCAGTTTCCAACAGAGATGTACGAGGATGCGTAGTGAGGGATGTGTTTGTTAAGGACCAAAAGAATCGCTTCATTGGCAACACTTGACATACTCTGAGCGAAGGTACCTTGCTACGCATCCTCGCCCATCTATGATGATAATGCAGTGTTTTTTCCGAGTAATCAAAATTGTTGTCATCATCGAAAAATGAAAGAAAGAAGCAATAATTTATTAAGTTTAAAACAGCTTCTTCTATCCCTCTTAAAAAATTACTTACGAATATTAAATGCGTTTGGCCTATTCTGTCGTTCATACCAATGTCGATCACTAACTATGGATCTTTTGAGTTGATCTACAACCAAACAGTAAAAAGTTGCAGGTACTCGAGCACCAGATATTGACCTCTCTATCCATATTCCAGCTAAAAGATCTACGTCTTCCACATCACTGTATAGTTCTTTTAGTAATTCGATTTTCTAAAATACACAAACCTGATAAAGTTCTCATAATGAGTATAATTGGTTAAAATTAATTCTTTTAAAATTGTTTGACATACTTCAAGATCAATAGCTTGTACAAGATCATCAAATGTCCTGATAATTTCTCCAAAACAATATCTTCTATACTCAATATATGGAGCTAGACCAAAGTAACGATTTTTTGCTAAATCACTCGTTGAAATGTCCGAAATTTTTTGAAGAGTTCCCAGACCAGTTTCTGCTATCTATGACACAAATAAATAAAAATAGTTTAGTTTATTCATTTAAATTTTAAAATTTATTGAAAAATGTTCTTACATCAGGGTCAATAGTACTGTCGATTTTGCCAGCAGCTTGTCTGAAGGCACCCTGAGTTATATAGTCGATGTGATTCTGAACCGCTAAGTATCCTGTCCTTAGAGTGAGATTGGCTATTCGCATGCTCTTCAAATAATTACCTTCTGTATCGTACATCCTTAAATAAGTATAAAATTATTTAAATTCACTTCAAACAGTTGGTTGTTCAAGCTGATCTCTGGAATTTCAGATGTCTCTCCTTGAGAGAGTATCAGTCTCCTCTATGTTTGAATTAATTTAGTTATTTTTATAGCAGATCTAGAAGTCATCATTAAATTTAAAATTGTTTAAGCAAGATACAGTTTATTTATAAGTACCTACTTCGCAATACCTTCCTGAATAGTGTGAGTCCAACGTAAAACGAAACCGTATTCAATAGATACTTCAGGTAATACCTTTTCGTCATATATATCTCTAAATCCTGATGATAGAGATAATATTCCTTCTCTATATAAATTTTCTTCACCTATAATTATAATTTATTAAATTATATTATTTAGTGCTGAATGCATAACATTTTATCCTGACTTTCAGCTCTTATTTTAGGTTCTTCCTGATATGTATTTATTATAATTGTAATATGTCTTTATCAACAGGCTCACCTAGTAAAGTAGGGTTTAATTCATAGAAAAATATTTGATTAACGACAGCAATATTAATGTCTCTAGCCGTGTAGAACAGCCTCTCATCATCCCAGCAAGGATTGATCCTTGACAGCTCATTGGCGATGTAGTTGTGATGACGCCACATCCAGATAGTGAACAAGTTTGTTCCTAGAATACCGTTACAACTCTCTTCGCCTGTAATAATGTTAGTATTATTATTATATTCTCGTGATAACTTACGGTAAGAAATTAATAAGACTAGTTTAAATTTATATATTTTTAGCAGCATAAAGTGTTTATATTTTTTTGTTATATTCAAGATAGAAATCGCTTCTCATATTTCAGGGTAATTAAAAATATCTGCATAATACATACAGATTCGTACAGATTTTTATAATTATTAATTGAAGCAGCAGCCATTTTAAATATTTTACCTATATCATGACATCTTGTTTCTGTTGGACCTACATTTAAAAGGCATAGGGATGGAAAGGTTTGAAAACTGGGTGGCCATATCCTTCCTTCTTCCATTTCATATTTAAGCAAGCCGTTTTTGAGTAATCTTCGTTTAGTTTTGAAACTTTGTGTATTATCGCCATATACTTGTGATAAATCAAAGAAGGTTGTTGCTGTAGTAACCTGTTTAAAAGTAAATAATTCAGGACGGAACTTTTTGTTGTACTTTTCGCAGAGTGATATCATGTAATCGCTTTCTTATTTTTTTACCTGTAGTAACATCTAGACAACGGAAAAGCAAATTATAAAAATTATATTAAGCTACACATTTGGTGAGTTAATAATTAAATCGCGCACAATATAATTAAATAATTTTAATTGTAAGCAGTATCTTACGTTCACAATCTTTCGACAGTTTACAAAATCGCGAGATAGATTTTAATCTTACGGTATTTACACTTTTACGGTGTTATATCCATTCCTCCTTTCACACATATTCGTTCAGACAAATTTTTACAACGCTGTTTAAAATTTAGTATATGTATAAGTTTGTTTTAACGTGTCATTAAGGAAGAAAAATTACCTTTTTTATATTGTTCCACTAATTCAAACATTTCTAGAATAATCTCTCAGTATGGAGGAGAATGAAAGACAATTTCTGACAAAATTCGGCGAGTGACACTTTGCAAAAAAGTATAAAAAAGATTGAAATTAAAATAAGATAAGAATATTAACAATAAATGAGATGGAAATACGAAAAATAAATGATAAAAATTTTTTTTCAGAAAATATGTTTTTCTTTGAATAATGAATCATAAATAAATTATTTTTTCACGTCTTTCGATCCTGTTTGATATAAAAGGCAGAAAATTTGTCAAAATTATTTTTATTTATAACCTAAATTAACTCCTAAGTACGAGTAGAAAAGGCTCCAAGGGGATATATCGCATAGTAACCCGGCAATAACCTTTCGCAAATCCTAAAGTGACAATAAATTTTCATTTAAAACTAAATATAGTTCCGATAGATGGAAGTTTGGATCATTTACCCTCTCTGGAGTAGTGCCGTTACTAGCACAGCCTTTGGACTGAAAGGTCCAAGGACGGGTCAGATTAAAGCATCGATTGCTGGAGAAACGATGCACTGGGTCATCATCAGGTATGGTCTGCCTGATGCATTGGGGGTCGGTTTTTCCCTTCTCCTCACAACAGTGGGGCGTCCAGACAAGATAATTAACTGAAATCCAGATGGAGTATTATATCTTCAAAATAATGCAGTTTTCTTTTCAATGTTTGCAGTCATATCATTAAAAAACATTATTACACCGTGTGTTATTTTGGTCAGTGTTAAAATAATGATGGCATATTATGTATTTGAAATATGCTCTATATTTATTTAATACTTTTATCATTGACGTTACGTTTGCCCATATGATCCTTGTGAATAACCGAAAACGCGCGTAGGTGACGGCAGCATGCGGTGAGAGTGCAGCGCGGCGCGACTTCGTCGGAGCAGCAAGCCGCAGTTATGTTGAAAAATTAATAAAATATTAAATACAGTTTAAATTAAAAGTATTTCTTGACTGTCATTAGACATAGACATACGACTATTACGCCAATTTTAGAGACTGACCAACTAACCATCCGATATAGGAATAATATTTAGTAATAACTTACTAGTATCATGAAAAGAAAGGACATCAGCCGACACAAACACAGAGAAGTACGTGAGGAGATGTGTAAAGTATTGGTCGGGCACGCGACCTTCAGCCAGTAGCGTGGTCCGAACTTTTCTACTTAAAGGCAACTCCTCCCCCCTCTTGCTCCTCCTCGGCTCGTAATCTGGAAAAGTTTCTCAATAGTCTTAATAATAGTCTTTTGAGCTTTCTATATAGATTAAAGATCAAGAATTATGAGAAGAAAATTGTTATAGTAACTTCAGGCCGTGTTCCGAAATGCACTGGAGCACTGTAGGGTGTGACGTCACTTCTGTACACTGGAAAGCTGTTCCTTTACAGTTAGCTACACTGGACCCATGTTTAAAACGGAACAGCAGACCAGTATGTATACTGTCATCTGTCAATGTCATTCATGTTTAAAGGTTTCTTTGATAATATTACAATTTTACATTTTTTATAAGGCCCGATTTCTTAAGATAACAATTTAAATAATTATTTATTATCAATATCAATGAGAGCACTGGTCAGTGCTTTCAGTGTATTTCGGAACACGGGGTCAATTTCATTTCAATATGTCTACTATCTTCGAAAGAAATTTAGCAAAAAAATTTAACGATGAAAGAACAACAGAAACTGTCACACCGATGTATTTATTGTATTGTCGTCGCAGGTTATGACGATAAATGTTAAAAGCTATTGTGATGAATAACTAGTGCTTTTGTAATACATACTTTCACCAAAAACGAGTGGCAGAACATTATGTGATGGAGTATGGGAGGATCCTCGGTTGGGATGTCTCAGGTTATTACAGCTGCCGTCTATACGTCTTCCTTCATACGAGTTACATAGTTCTACTTCTTGGGTGCACCAGCTGAAATGTTATCAAAATTTTATCGACACGCTCTGTCTTTACTGATATAATAGATTATTTAATGCAGTTATGGCGATTTCGTCGATTTGTGCCACTTATACACTACTGTAAAAGTCATACTGTTTCCATTATTCAGCTCCCATATTTTGAGCGCAATTTTGTATGAAACTGTATATCTAGTTCTTAAGATCGAAGCATAAATTATCCTGCCTCTTTTACCTCAACATCGAAATTAATAATCTGTTTAAACTATAGTTGGAATCCTGAGCGCCAGAAATCGTGAGTTCAATTCCATGGAATATTTTTAGCTAAATCTTTTTCTCGTCGCCTTTTGTAGTGTATAGGTTTCACACAACACACATCACTGGCTCTATAGCATACTGTATGAGTAGCCTGACGCACTAGTTCTCCTCTCGCGACTCTCACTCCAACTGGTGTCCGCTCTGACGTATCAATGAGCCGCAATGAGCAAGAGACAGTGTGGGTAGATGATAAAATCCTTAGATTATTTATATGTCTAGATAGTGTCGCGCTGCAAACGCGACAAAAAAATAGCGTCCAACTGTTGGCCACTAAATGCTTTCTCCGTGTTCAGTATCACTCCCGCTGTCATTGCATACGCTCGAGTTGCTACGCTTATTTGTTTTGTTTACAATGACGGTTTGTGTGATTAAAGTGTGCCGAAATTATAAAGGTCGATCAAAAACAAATAAATAAATCACCTGTCATCGGTAAGTACCATTATCTTGTATAAATTTAAACAAAATAGGGCATTAAAATATTTCGAAAATAAAATATTAATTTTGTTCGCCATCTTGAATTTGACGTAATTGATTTGTGTGTTGCCAGTTCATGGACTCAGAACTCCCTAATAAAAATGTGTAATACATGTTAATATTTCGAAGGCAATGGCGGACATGTTTTTTGAAGAGTATAAATGAATCCTTTAAGGGGTTTTTATTTTTTTACCATGCTAATGCGATAATAAAATGTTTCGACACGGCGGTCGCAAAAGTCATTTTTCTAGTATGTTATTACAAATTGTTTTTTTTAAATTATAAATTCCAAGATGGTGGACCAGTTGTTTTTTTTTATTATTTCAAAAATTATACATGTTCAGAAACGAAAAAGTTAGCGTTCGCTTAACTCATCTAACGTTGCAAGTTTTAATCTATGGAAAGTATAAAATGATTGGAAAGTACGAAATCCGGACCTCAAGACTTTAATTATTATTGTTGTATTATTTTGGCATATTTTTGTAAATAAAAAATACTTGACTCTATATGTAATAAACTCCCTATTTTAAAATTAATTTTCCACTAATGGTATCATTACGCACGCACACTACGAAAATAAAATAACGTGGAAGGAGTGTAAGATATAGCTGTCACGCACACTAGCATATAAAACTTGGCCTATTTGTATGTATATATATATACATACAAATATGTTTGTGACTATATATATATATATATATGTCGGAAACTAAAATAAAAAAGGATATAGATGGATGGCCTATCTCAAAAGCTATACGGGCGCAACACGATCAGGATATAACTAAACATTACTATCAGGTACTATTCTGACAAGAACTATTATGACAGGAACCTAAGCAGTGCCTTGGACTTGTGACCAAGGTGTAGGCTTATATATATATATATATATATATATATATATATATATATATAGTCACAAACACTACAGTACTGATTATGATAATAACAGCTCAAATATCTTCTGCTTACCTGACCAAATCCCAAATCTATACTAATATTACAAAGAGGAAAGATTTGTATTTTTGTATGTAACGAATAAACATAAAAACTACTGGACCGATTTCAAAAATTCTTTCACCATTGGAAAGCTACATTATCCCTGAGTAACATAGGCTATATTTATTACAAGAAAAAATTAGAGATCTCCAGAAATTCTCACTAAAACCAACACAAGGTGCAAAAAATTTGCCATAAAATATCTTTCATCGCATGTGCTGCGAAAAGTATTGATGATAGAACAAAAAAATGTTCTACAATATTATATAACGTATCAATATCTACAAAAAAATTCGCGAGACCATATGTCCAACTATTGTAGTTAAGTCACTATAACTACTTTTTTACATTTTAAAAGTTGATAAAAATGCCTATCAAAATCAGACCATGTTTTCCATAACTTTTTATTAATTCTAATCCAAATAAATTATTTCGTAATGAAGACTGTTTCAATACCTGTTGATTACTTTTTGAATTATTAAAATCGGACATTCCATTAAAAAATACATGTTGACGGGCCGACGTAGTTCCACGCAGCGCAGCGAGCAATGCGGTGAGAGAGGGGGCACCGAAATGCAAGAGATCCAAAATGTTTAAAAAAAATTGTCCATCTGTGCGAAGCCGGAATGGGCCGCTAGTCTATTATAACAATGATAAATCTTTAACTTATACTTACAAAGTAGTATTTCTTCTTACGTGGTCTGCATACTCCTGCGGTGATATGATTTCGCCTCTATAAGAGTCGTACACTTGTACAGCAAGAACGTCATTTGATAAAACTACCCACCACAGTGCCAATAGTATAAAATTATACATAACTTGGTTCCGATCTTACAGTCATGGAACTGTAATAAACGTTAAACATTTTCTCACTCATTTGAATGTTACTCAGAACCTACCTGTTTATTACAGGACAATTTTTTTTTGATATGGGTATCCATATCATTCGTAAATACAATTTAAAAAATTTAATAAACATATAACTTAATAGGGTTTTTACATGTTAGGGATCTATTACTAGATAAATTAATTAACAGAGGAAAATGCTATAAAGCCAGTCCGACCGTAACAAGTAATTAAATTGTAAAACATCAATTTTTTTCACTACTGTTTTAGGGTTACCTCTAATTTTTATATTGTTAACTAAACTGTAACATCACCAAAAACTAGGCTAACATACATTACGCAGAATCCTTATTGAAATTCGGTTGTAAACAAGCTAGTATTGTAAGAGCACGCTCGAATAACCTGAGTAATTATCTGGTAATGACGAGTTTTTATACGATTTATATGTAAGATCTTTGTCCACAGATATAATATTGCGATTCTATATAAGTAATAATCCAGTATTTTGCACGCATCATTTAATAAAAATTTAAAACGGTGTATATTTGGATGGTATTTTGATTTATTTAATTTATAAATCAATGTAACACATTTAGTTTTGATTGGAAGTTTATAAGTATACTTTATATTTATTGCACTTTTCATTTCCTTTACTTCCCCCGGTAAGCTGGAAGGGATCGCCAGTTTTAATACAAGTCAATTAATGTTAGGCCAACTGGTCCCATTCCCGTTCTAAATAATTATAGCACTAACAAAGTGTTTTTTGATTCAGAAACTGTCGTAACCAAACATTTTGTTGTAACAATAAGTGAGTAAATAGAGTAATGAATTAGCCAATCTGAGAAAACAATACTAACCTACAATCTAGACCTGAGTAAAGTAAGTATGGTACAAATTAACACAGAGGATGAAGTTCTATCGCTTCAAATAGTAATGGATGAAGGTCCTAAGCAATTGTTAGCGGTTGCACTTGCTAGGATAGTATTACTGATATTCAATAATTTGCTACTAGTGAATTATTAGATAAGAAGTCTACCTGTATGTTTGCATGTAAATTTTATTTAAAATGCAAGAATGCTTTGCTCACACTCATTCTAGGTCATATTATAGTCACCTCATTCATATAACGGCTTTAGTTAGATTTTAGGACCTGTTCCAGATTCTCAGCCAACATTGGACTTAGTCTCGCAAATCGTTCTCTAGCATTGTCTAGTAGCCGGCAGCTAATTTTTTTTTTAATTATAGACAAGGGACCTGACCTGATGGAAAGTGGCCACCGTCGCCCATCGACGTCGCGTTGCTGCCTTGAAGATAGAGTGAGGAGGGGGAGCGAAGAGAAGACTGCTGCGGTTCCAATTGACCCTGAGCAAGAACTCGGTGTTCATTGGAATCGCAACAGAAATCGGAGGGAGAGGGAGGATCTGGCCCAAATGCGGCTCGGCCGGAACGCGTCAGAGACACTTGGCGGTCGGATTCACATGCTGGTGGTCGCAAGCCAGTCGGGGAACAGATCTCCTACCATCAAGGGGGTACTGGGTTACTCAGCTCTTACGAGATGCTCTCCCAGCGGCAGAGGGGAATTGTATTCTAACCCGTCCCCTCACGGGTAAAATATAATTATTGGTCTGAGCAAAAATAGTGAGGGAAAGTTGTACATTGTAAGTGGGTTGCGTGACTGTATTGGCAGTTCCCTCTCCATGACGTGGCAGACGCGCGGGAACTGAAACGTCGTATAAGAATCAATTGCGTGTAACGCACTGCTCTCGCTCCGCGCTCCCCGCTAGGGAGGGCCTAAAAGTGACTTCTGTGCATTCAAGGTCAAACTTATACTTACGTGCCGGAAGCGAAAAATGACACTTCAGTTCTGTTACTTCAATTTAATAAAAAGATATGTTTCGATTGTAAAAAACTAATTGAGAAATTTTAAAAGATATTTGTTACAATCATTTAGTACTCATTATAACAAAATTAGTAAACTCAAATTTGTTTGCACTACCATCCATACCATCAAGCAGTTCTTGTTTACCATCATCAGATCAGTTCGAAGATACCATGACATTGTCACGGAATCTACACGAAAATGGCAAATCTCAGTTCATACCAAGATATGGCTTAAAATACGCAAATGCCAAATTATTAAAATTAATCAAGTGAAGCAAGGGCAGTGCTTGTTTAAAATAACTTGATTACACGCCACAAAATGACCTTGCTTATCAAAATATACATTCAAGTACTAACAATGTAAGAAGCGGTGATAGCTTAGTGGTAAAAAGTTCAGTAGGACAACAAGGAAACCTACTCTGGAAGGTGTGAAGTCAGCTTCACCTAACTTGTCTGGACATCGGACTTCTTAATCTCTCAATACTTATAGTTGATAACATTTGCAGTGATATTTCATAATTATTATTTCAAAGTTTATTTTTAAATAAAATTTACGCCCGTGAGGGGACGGGTTAGAATACTATTCCCCTCTGCCGCTGGGAGAGCATCTCGTAAGAGCCGAGTAACCTAGCACCCCCTTGGTGATAGGGGATCTGTTCCCCGACTGGCTTGCGACCACCAGCATTCATTGATATTTTACTGTTTACTTAAAAGTATCCTATGTTGTTTTTAGCTCTCAAAGTCTTTGTTTGCTATGTTCTATTAAAATATCTGAAACTATTTTTATATGAATTACTCCCTTATATGGCCAATGACTGAAAATATTTTTTTTTCTACATCTTTGGAAGACTGCCACTGCTCGCCCCACCCACAGAATCGCAGCTGACGGTAACGAGTCATCAAAATATATATTCCTTATGCAGTATACGAATTTTCACTCGAGAGGAAATGATTGACCGAATTTGAATCTGGCTCTCGTACCATAAGTTCTGCAATGCACAAATTCAAACTCAAAATATTTTATGCAAATAGACTTTTTACAAAGTACTTTTGACACCTCAAAATTTCGGAAAGCAGTTTCCTGGTGAGAAGAACTGGCAAGAAACTCAAAAGTTGCTCTTTTCAAAATGCCATTGTTTACATCAGTCTGTCTGTGTTGTTACAAAGGTATAATCATTCAGCTGAGCATCAACGTCATTTTGAATCCAAGCTTTGTCATCGTTCAAGTAATCTTGTACAGAGTAGTAAGCTTTATTTACTAAACACTTTTTTATTCGAGTTTTAAATTGCTGAAGTGGCAAGTCTAATATAGTCTGTGGGATCTTATTATAGATGCGAACACCAAGCCCCATGAAACTATTACTGACTTTGTGAAGACGATAGTGCGGCGTTACAAGTTTATTTTTATTTCTAGTATTTATCCTGTGTGTGTCACTATGTTTGGAAAATAACATAATGTTCTGCCTAATGTATACAATGTTACAATAAATGTATTGTGACGGCACTGTAAGAATACCTATTTTATTAAAAACATCTCGAAGGGAATCTCTAGCTCTTAGATTGTAAATGGCCCGAACTGCTTTTTTTTGAAGAATAAAAATGTATTTTATGTCCTCGGCCCTGCGCCACAACAAAATGCCGTAGGACATTCATACTGTAAAAGTAACTAAAATCAACGAGTCTGGCTGTATCAATATCAGTTAATTGCCTTACTTGTGAGTCTTCCTGCCAAAGATGATAAATGGGAGTTCCACTGAAGTTTTGAGTCTAAAGTTATTCCTAAAAAAATCGTTGAGTCGGTTAAATTCAATATTTCATTATTATATAAATAATGAAATATTGAATAATATAAAAGGGTGAATTGCTGTTTTTAACACTCGGTTAAGAAACTTCGGTTTAACATTCGGAAAAAAAAATAAAGGATAAAATTAAAAAACTGTAATTTTTTTTTCTGCATCACCAGAAAATTAACTTTTTTGGACTATTACGTAAGACCCTTTTTCTCAAAAAAACGTGAAGTTATTAAGTTGAAATTTATATAAAATATTCTAATATATTAATAAAAATATTAAACCAAATAATTCTGCTGAGTCAATTTAATGAAGGTAAATCGTAGGGTTAAATTGTTTGGGAGTTATTACAATCGGTAGAATTTAATTATGGTAAATATAAGTATTACACTATCTATCCACTACTATCATAAAATACACGTCCGAGTTATCCGCATTAGGGATAATCGCAGAGGTCAACCCGACCGCAGTGCAATGGAAGGGCCTCGCTCTGGGGGAACGCCTTGTTGATCACGGTGTTCCCTACGCCAGGTAAGTATGCTTAATTGAGCGCTAGTTTAACGTGAATAAACAGCGACATCTATCGACAACATAGTAATACTTAAACGCTTTTGTGTTAATTCACGTACCACAGTTAATTATAATTGACTTTCAAGTTCTTCTTCATAAAAAGCTTGTAAAATTTAAATTAAAATGTTTTTTCTGTTGTTCTAGTAAAATATAATGATATATGTACTATATGCATATTACTTCTATTTATCACTGATTAATTATTATTATACATTATGACGTCACACCAAAAATGGCACAGGACGGGCGTTTATAGTCATCGTATCTGTTGTTTATTATTTGTAATATTGAATATTTTATTTACATAAAGTAAACTCAAACCCTAAATAATTTATTTCATTTAGAACTTTTATAAAGTACTATTGACACATCAAAATTGTTCAGTCAGTCAGTTTGAAGCTACCACCAGTTCGGAAAGTAGTTTCCTGATGAGAAGAAGTGGCAAAGTCAAAGTCAAAGTCAAAATTTTTTATTCAATGTTGGAATTTACATTCTCTTATTGAACGTCGGAATCTACCACCCTTTCGGAAACGACCTAACCCAGACCTGAGAAGAATGGGCGCAAGAAACTCAGCGGGACTGTTTCTTTTGGATAAAATAAACAACAAGCAATAAACTCAACAGTGGCATCGCCTGGTATCAAAACGCCATTGCTTTCTTCAGTCTGTGTGTGTTCTGATACCAGGCATTTCGATTTCAAGCTTTGCTTTTAACATCGTATAAATTAAAAGAAATACCCGAATACTCCCTATTGATATAAAGTTTTAAATTGATTTGGACCAGCAACTTATAATGACATTTAGGCAACTGTCAATCAAAAGTTCTAAGTAGCGTTTCGTAAAAGTTTCATTTCTTTAACCTTTGATAATATTGTAGGGTTGCTGCTGTATAAATACAAAAATAATAATCATACTACTAGCTGACCCGGCAAACGTTTTGCCATATAAATTTGGGGTGGGCCACCCTTATCACTTAGAGGGATGAAAAATAGATAGTAGCCGATTCTCAGACTTACTGAATAGGCATACAAAATTTCATAAAAATCGGTCGAGCCGTTTCGGAGGAGTATGGTAACTAACATTGTGACTCGAGAATTTTATAAGTATATAAGATAAGAGCGAAAGTTTGTATATAATAATCTGGAAACATATAGACTACTTTTTATCCCGGAAAAGTTCAGAGTGCCTGTGGGATATTAATACAATGTTTATTGCACACCTGAATATATTTTTATAAAGCAGTATAAGCAATGTATTTTTATAAAACACTAGCGATGAGTATTAGTAACTAATTATGTTTTTATTCTAACTTTTTGTAAGAAAAAATATTTAGTTTTGACTCTATTAATAAAATTAAAATAAGTGTGGTTTAACTGACTTAAGTACTACAGAAAATAAGTTTATATAAAGCAGGTATTTTTTAATCTAGATAACGCTATATTTAGATGAATAAGATTCTTATCGTTTTATTTATCCTAACTATAAAAATAATATAAATTCGAAATTAACTCTGTCTGTATGTCTGTTACGGCTTAAACCATTGAAATGATTTTGATGAAATTTGGTACAGAGATAGATTAGACCCTGAGAAAAAACATAGGCTACTTTTATTGCCAGAAAAGGCATGAAGGGATTGGAATAAGGGGTGTCGAGCTGTGTGACCGTTTGTCTTTGGAAGATAGTCAAATCCAATAAAGGCAGTTAAGTCTCGATATGCAAATTTAAATAAAACATTAAAAATTTTAACACGGCGCCATCTATTAGATATTTACCGAACCGCGATGACTAAACATGTTAAAGTGTTGCGTACATAAAGTAACTTATACCGCCATCTGTTGGAAACTAAGTAAAATATAAGCAATAAATATATACCACGTTAACAACTAAGTCAGTATGTGAATAATATTTTTAGTATATAAGTAATTGTTAATTTATATTGTTATGCCATTATATCATATTCATAAGAATCTTTTCCTAGACGCAAACGTAATAGAATTTATAAATAATTTAAACTCTTTGAATTACAAAAAAATATATAATTGGATCCAAAAATCATCAAAATCAGACTAATTTTAAAATGTTCTGATTAATGACGTCATTTAGAAAAAAAGAAAATAGACATCCCTACACCAGATATTTAGATCAATGATTAAATTCAACTCAATTATATGCTTGCTTTAGACGTGTCTCCAGTTCTTTGACAGGTACTTTGATTTTGTTCAATGTCACTTTCAGGGAACAAAAAAGGTTATATAATAAATACTTAAACTGTTTTTCAGAAAATCTCAACTCGCTTATATAATTCTGACTCGTAACTGTTAGCAACACAGTTTATAAAGTAGTATAAGCGGGTAGATTATGTAATGACAAGTATACCGGCGGGTAGACAATAAATGACAATGACAGAAGTCTCTTGTGCTTTCGCGCAGTGTACATGGATGTTAGTATTATAGTGTCGTGTTAGGGCTCCGTTATCGAGGAGGAGGTTTCAAGAGGTCCTAAGGCTAAAACCCCTAAGTTACCGAAATTAGTAAAATAGGAATAGTCTTGGAGAATAAAGTTATGGTCAGAAATTGATCTATAGTATTATTTATGTAATTTGTATTGTTCTGACTCTACATAAGTTATCTATAGGCTGAATACTAATCAATAGCTTGCATATAAATGTATGTACGTGTGGCACATAGGTACAAAAACAGAGGCGACATCGAACGTTCCCAATAATGAGATTCCGACGCAACGGACCGTGGTTCAGGGGATACTAAGTGTAACCGCTCGATACTCGCTAGCGAATGTAATACTAGTGCTGCGTTTCCTCCAGAGATGGACTAGCATTTTATTGATTTTAACAAACACATTCCTTGCCACACATTCTCGCTTATTTTTGCTGGAAACGTAGCCTTATAGTGCACATCAAGCTACGAGGACATCAAGGATTCAATCGTAGCAAAAGTTTTGACACTATCCAAAGACTACTTCACTCCTTAAGAGACCGCGCAAGACTGAGACTACAGTCAAACTGTCGAGAGCATATAAAGAGTGGAGACGGGCAAAATGATGGAAGTGACTATTACTCTACTCCAGCGCCATAGATATCGATGACGATTAGATTATTCGATAATCCTTTATTCTCCGACAAACATATTTCACTTAATTGTTTTTTTTTGTTGAATTTGCCATATAGATTATAAAAAATCATTATGTATGTAATGAAAATGCTCTGCAATTTTATATTATTCGTCTTTTTTGGGAAGTTGATAAATACACCTATGCAAGACGCTTCACAGGTAGAGTCTGCTGTACCGCCTTTAGAAAAAAAACTGTAGCCAAAACTTTAGGATTCAAAAAAAATTCTGCTATTTATATTTTTTGACATCCGTTATATAACTGACCAAACACATGTACGTCTTTACTTTTTTATCAATTCAGGTTCGACTTAACATTTTTGCTGAGTTGTGATAATAATTAACGACAGTAGTATAGTATAACTCCAGGATATTCACGTGGTAATGACAGGGATACTCCGTATATCGACTCTACTTAATCCTATAGAATGAACTTCAAACAGATTTGCAAAACTGTACTGAAAGGTTTTAATTTTTTATCATTTTAGATAAATCTTGTTTTGGAACGTCACACAGATACTTTCTTAGGGGTCATTACTTAATTGGTGGTTTCCTAAACCTAGCAGGATAGTATGTAGACCATAGTCGACTCGACCCAGCTTACGCACGGGTACAATTCAACACTCAGATTTAATAAAAAAAAAACATTTAGTATGATTTATTAAAATATTAATACTATTAAGTATCGATATTAAATATAATTAGAATAATTTGATCAAGACATGTTCTATTAAATTATTTAAAGGGAGGTTTTAAATATTAACTTTGCAACACAGGCCTACTACCCCACCTGTCATTATAGTAGTAATAGATACAATTAGTGATGTACCGGATCATTATAAAAGTATATCCGCGGATACGGATCAATGGCGTCAAGATCCGCGGATTCGGATACGGATCTTAACTATCTCAGTCAATTTGTGTCGGTGCGCGTGACTTTGAAACAATAGTTTATAAAAGAAAATATAGAAAACAATATGATTTATTCTTGAAAAAAGACTCCGATAACAAAAGTTGTCGAAATGTCACAGCCGAGAACATCTTTGCAAACGTTAAATGTTTGCAATAAAAGGTAACCAAATATGAGATTTAAAAAAAAAATTGATTGAAATTGAATAGTATTTTATTGCTCCCTATTCACCTACATATAGAATTGAATCTATATATTAAACATATATAAGGAAAAAGATCCGTCAATAATGTAACGGATACGGATACAGATACGGATATTTTTTCTCCCGCGGACATCCGCGGATACGGAAACAGATACGGATATCCGGAACACCTCTAGGTACAATATACTCCATATTGTATTATTTAAAGGATGACTTTTGCGCAATAAGGTTTAGTTGCTTTCTGATCTCGTGTGACTTCAGTGTATTTAAAGATAGTTTGCTGAATATTTAAATTATTAGTGTTATTGCTTTTTTGGTGAAGAAGTGTTAAATATTAGAGTAAGGAGGTCGAGCTGTGAAATAGATCGTTTACTGGTAGTAGAAAGGCCTTTTGGTCCTGCGCCTTTTAAGTGTGTGTGCAGTTAAGCTACCGTTTAACTTTTATTAGTTTTCAATATACTGTTAATTAAAAATATTCCGGCGTTTATTAAACATTTTATTACTATCCTGCAGGAACTATAATTTTTCTGGAATAAAAGTAGTGTATGTGTTAATCCAGGTTATAAAGTATCTATGTACAAAATTTCATCGAGATCAGCTTAGCCGTTTTTGTGTGATTGAGTAAGAAACATCCAAACTTTCACATTTATATATTAGTAAGATTATCTGTACTACTAGGTTAAGTTTATCTACAGAATAATCCGAAGCTAGTGAACGTATTCGAAAGATTATTTCAATTATAGAAAGCTACATTCCCTAGACTCCTTTCCTAGGGCTTTTTTCTTTTTTTTCCTTTGATTATAATATCAAATATAAAGAAACAAAAAGAAAGAAAAATAATATTTATTCATGTAAGCTTCGGACAATTTTTCGTTATACTGGTATCTATTTTCATCTGTAATTCAGAGATATGGATTAAGATTGATTATTAATTTTAGCCGTTAGATATAACTACCTATTTTAACTATCTCACTCGCACCAGTAGCTACCCAATATCCTTGCCTGGCAACGGATTGGAACTATCAAAACTGTCTGGCTGATGAGGAAACATCATCTAATTACTGAAGTATTATCCAACCCTACTAATATTATAAACGCGAAAATTTGTAAAAAATTGTGGAATTATATGTCGGGGTATAGTTAGGGTAGGATGATACGATTATCGAATAATCGGAATACGAGTGCCATCTACGGCACTTTGACATCAGCAAATCGACAATCCGATTAATCGATTATCGATTAATCGCTATCTAAAATCGTCGAATATTAAAATGACGCGACGGAAGTGACTTTATTATTATCCTACGCTAACTATAGCCAGACACAGCCTTCACTATCATCCTACACCAACTATACCCCGAACTCAAACTCAAAATATCTTGTTTCAATTAGATTTTTGTATAAAAGTACTTTTGATACGTCAAAAATTGGTCGGTTAGTCAGATTGTCTGAAGCTACCACCAGCTCGGAAAGCCGTTTTCTGATGAGAAGAGCCGGCCAGAAACTCAACAGTCGCTCGCATCAAAAAGCCATGTTTACATAGTCTGTTATACAAGTCATTTAGCTTGAGAGTCAACGTTACTTAGATTCCAAGCATTCTCATCATTTAAGTAATCCTGTACATCATAGTATTTATTTATTAATTATTTCTTGATACGAGGTTTAAATTGTTGAAGTGGCAAGTCTAATATAGTCTGTGGGATCTTATTATAGATGCGAACACCAAGCCCCATGAAGCTATTACTGACTTTGTGGAGACGATAGTATGCCGTTACAAGTTTATTTCCGTTTCTAGTATTAACATTATGCTTGACCGACATATATTTGTTACTCATTCAGGCAAAAACTCATTATTATTTGAAGAAACTGCTCAGTTCATAATACATATAAAGATTTAATAAAGCTACAAAATAAAATCAACATTATTCTTGCAGTAATATAAACATTGTTAAAATTGTTATTCAATTTGGTGCAGCCATTTTAAAAACTTTGGGTTTGTTAGAGTTTAGTTTTTGTGTTTTTTCGCGGTCGCACAGTGGAGCTGAGTAATTTAATTTTCTGCACTTTCTAGCTACCATTTTTCAATTTTAACAGAGAAATTAGAAAAATAATGAATTAAAAATACAATGCTGTTCTAACTTTAATATTAGCTATCTAACCATCACTATCATATACAATATATTGCTACTTTATGTCGGGGATTTTAATTGATGAGAAGGAATGAGGATGGGGGGAATATTGGGAAACACTAACAGGGGGGGGATTATATTGCATCGACTATTGGTCAAACTAGATTAATAATCAAAAATGATCTCTACCAATTACGAGAGAACCCCAAGCAGTGCCTTGGACTTGTGACCAAGGTGTAGGCTTAAGGATCCCCTTTAAGTGAATACAACACTCGCCTCCACGGCTCAGGCTCTCTGTTTAAACCCGAGGTTAAACTCACATAAACCTAACTTAACACAAGACGTAATTACATTGTAAGGTGATCTCGTGACCTTAATTGGACATCACTCCTAGCTCTAACACTATCCAGAGATTACTGCACTTCTTGAGAGACCGCGCACGACTAAGACTTTAGTCAGACTGTCGATGGCATATAAAGGGTCGAGGGTCGAGATTGTCAAAACGACGGAAGTGACTACTACCCCACTCCAGCGCCATAGATGGCGATAACGATTCGATTATTCGATAATCTTTTACTATTCTCCGACATACATTTATAATGGGTGTTTCAAAAACAACGCCGGTATTTGAAATGGCTGTTATTCTATTTTTTCGTCGCTGGAAACATTGTTGTTGTTATTTTTGATATCTATTATCATTGAGATTTTGTGTTTTAAAGGAATTTTGTTATTCTTAGTGATTGTGTTAACTATGGAAAGGTACACAACGAAACAACGAATTTTGATCGTTCAAACTTATTACAAAGTCGGTGAAAGTGTCGCACTGATCGCCGACTCCGTACGATTCTTGGGTATCATAATGCTCCAAACGAATCACATGTGGCATGATCCTTATGAGTCCAAAAAATCTCATCGCCTTCGAGATCAAGAAATGACCATGTCAGCATCATCCATGCAAAGGTTTTGATATAGACAGAGTTATTGCGTGTAGGGCTAGTAGGGGAGGACATATTGTTTTTCACGTTTAAACCCAAACCTCAAGATATTCTGAATTGAATGGTATGCTTTTTTATGAAAAATAAATTAATTTTACAGCTCTTTCACTCCAAAGCTATGTTGTATATCTTACTTTGTCTCAATAGAGTATATCCCCCTTCATTTTCTATCTCGTCATGACTATGAGGATTATATTATTTTGTAATTAATAAGACTTTTTGTGTTGGTTCGATTTCATTTTTGTGTACTCTCCCCATATTTCAAGTAGTGTTGCCATATATTTCGAAATTAATTTGACAGGCAATTGGCCGTGATATTGTGATTGATCAGATTTGAAGCATTACATTACTCCCGTCTCTTTTTTTCCATCTCTCCTCTTTCTTGTCTTTCTCTCTATCTCCTGTTTTCTTTTGCTTTTTCTCTCTTGATTTTTTATTTTCATTACCTCTCTTTTAGTTGTTTCTTTTTAATGCTAAATAACAATATAATCGAGTGGGAATTACGTATTAGGAATTTCGATTAGAATTATGCTCCAAATACCCGAAACTAAGCGAGGGCTTAACTTGCTATGTAGAACCCATTTATTGAAGGCACTTTCTGCATCCATATAAAGCACTAAATATAAAGTGATTGACTAATATACTCGTACTTAAATAAACTTACTAAATCCGAAAATGCGTAATCTAGTTAGTAAGGTGAGTAAATTATTTAGGCAAACATTTAGGAGAGTGGCGTGGTGCGGCGCGCGCGTGCTTGAGCGCTATCGCAGGTTCGCTTCACGCTCCATTACAACTGTTACATTCGCTAAAAACTAGTGCAGCGTTCAGGATTCGTACCAAAATGTTTAAGTAAAAGTATTACCAGCGAAAATAAAGTTATCAACTGTTATGATACACTTTTGATTTAATATATTTTATATTAATATCCGGGCTGTTACAACATAATTTGACTTCCTTTACGTTTTTAAATTTATTTTAAGATATAACTTTATGAATATCCGGTGTGTAACATCCGGTTGTTATAATACACTTTTTATTTCCTTTATTTTTATATATCAATTGTTAGAAGATATTTTGACTTTATTCTAAAATACTATGAATATCCGGTCAATAATATCTGGTTTAGTTTTCTTATTTGGACTACCGTGATTTCGAGTCATTCGGTACTTGGGTGTCAGAGCGACAAGAGCTACCGAAAGGTATTTAAGGACGACGTCATACGGCTGGAAGCCGGCTATAAACTCTGTAAGTTTAATATTTCATAATTCTTTTTTTGTGTAAATTATATTGATTAATAATTGTGTTATTGATATAAGTTGGCTGAAGTTTATATGTGTACTACATTTAAAGTGCCCTTCGTATTTCCGTTTATTATAAAACTGATTGTCAGTATTGTGGCGCGTTTTACTTTTATGAGTATCTAGCCGAATATAACGCAATATTTACATAAATTATTAGTACGCTCCTACACAACGGTGTTGCTAATGCTATAAAATGGTAGAGATATAATATCCATTACTGTACAGCAATACGTATTCACGTGCAATTTAGACTGAGGCGAGCAGTGCCTGGGGCTTGAGACCAGGTATAAAGAGCTCTTTCATAATATATTAACTCTCACCTCCATCACTCGACCTCGCCAACTACAATAGATAATAAAGTAAACTTATATGGACCTTCAGAAGGGAAGAGAGACTGAGACTAATCTATTTCAATAATATAAAACATTCTACAAAATGCATATAACAATTTCTTGTTTATTGGTACCACTCAATGTTTGCTACTTAATAGGTAATATAAATTCTTAAATCCCACAGAGAATTATTTACAAAATGAAATTATTTAACTTGAGATGTAATGTCCTCTCATAATTTAGTTTGGCTAGTTTTCACGTACTAGCTACATTATATTTGTCTAATTAACTTATCTTCTTATGTAACACGCAAGTTAGAGTATTTCCTGTTTGTTATATATATATTTAATTGTAAATAATGTAAGTTAATTAGGTTTTGAGTTGTGAAGAGCTGCTACGCCACTTTACTTGGCTTGTACATTACCGAATGTCTTGATAAAGTATATTCATGTAATAAATCAGTGGAGAGTTGTGCTAGAATTTGTCCTCTTTCTCTATATCAATGAATGTCCTTGAAACCATAACTTCTTGTTTTTACTATATACTACTACTATTACTACTACATCGGTGCCGAAAGCAGATTGATTGACGTCACAGACTCACAATTCTACTGATATCATAAATATTAGGATTCTGACTTGTCATAAATTATGCAGTTTAATATCTAGCTTATAATTATACTTAAAACATTGGTTATATTTAAAAAAATCGTTCATATCTATGTCGGAGAATAGTAAAAGACTATCGAATAATCGAATCGTCATTGGTGTCTATGGCGTTAGAGCAGGGTAGTGGTCACTCCCGTCGTTTTGAAAGTCTCGACCCTCGACCCTTCATATGCCATCGACAATCTGACTGAAGTCTTAGTCGTGCGCGGTCTCTCAAGAAGTGAAGTAGTCTCTGAATAGTGAGTGTTGTCCGATCAAGGTCACGTGAGTACCTTACAATCTAATTGCCACGTCTTGTGTTAGGTTAGGTTTATGTGAGATTAACCTGAAGTTTAAACAGAGAGCCTGAGCAGTGGAGGTGAGTGTCGTAATTAATTAAAAGAATTCCTTAAGCCTACACCTTGGTCACAAGTCCAAGGCACTGCTTAGGTTTCTCTCGTAATTGTTAGAGATCATAATTGATTATTTATTGGTTCAGCAGAGGTATCTACGTTGCGTTTACCCAATAGTCCATTCAATGCCATCCCCCCCTTATAGTGTTCCTCAATGTTCCCTTCACCTCCTTTCTTTCACACCATTTAAAATCGAAGCTCTTCACTTCATGTGTAAATATGAAGTAAATTATGTGAAATAGATGTTGATAAAACTTCATAATAGATTAATTTACTCATCAGAGTTACATTAAACATTAAACATACTATAATTCATTATAGTGTTAGACGCTATAACAATCATTTTAAGGGTTCCGTACCCAAAGAGTAAAAAACGGGACCCTATCACCAAGACTGCTGTTCTTCCGTTCTATTTGTCACCAGGCTGTATCTCATAAACCGTGATTTATTTCTGTTGCCCCTATAACAACAAGTACTAAAAACAGAATAAAATCAATATTTAAAGGGGACTCCCATAGAACAAGCGTGATTTTTTACCAAATATTGGTACGAAACCCTTCGTGCGCGAGTCCGACTCGCACTTGGCCGGTTTTTTTTGAAATTTTAGTCTTTTTGTAAGCTTAGCAATAAGTTTTTTCTCTATTAAATAAATAATTAGAAAAAAGTTCACTTTACGCATAAACTACTGCACAAAAATGGGTACAGTTTTCATTTTCGTTTTGTTGTAAATAACATATACTTTTCTTCATTTAAAACGGATGATAGAAAAAAAAGTTATTGAGAATTAACTATGTTTAAGTCCAACAAACAAATTATTATTATGCACGAAATCCTAATATAAACTAATATTTGTTAAACAAACTGTTCAAGGACAACAATCAAATAATTACGTTATTATATAACTATTAATCATAATCCGATTAAAATCTACACAAACACAAATTTATAATAAGAAAACAGGGGAAAAACTGGAGAAGCGTGATATTGTTATTCAGTTTTTGTAAATATCGCACCAGTTGATGGCAAATATACTATAATTTTAATCCTTACGCTAGATAGAGTGCGATAGAGTCGACATTACGTAGTGACGTCGTGTTGGAACTGATTCAAATGAATGATTTTTTTATTTTTTCTTACAAGTTACTATTATAGAAAATTGTTTTTTTTCTAATAGATAAGGTGCAAACGAGCAGGTGGTCCACCTGATGGTAAGTGGCAACCATCGCCCATGGACATCGACAAAACAAGAAACACTCTCTCGTTTTGTCGATGCGTTGCATCCCCGAAGATAGAGTGGGAAGGGGGAATGGAGAAGAAAAATGATGCGGATTCAGCCTAGGCAAGAACCCAGAGTCCACTAGACCCACAGCATTAATGGCATAGGAGAGGGAGGGTGTAAGTCTGGCCCACATGCGGCTCAACCGGAACGCGTCCATGACACTTGGCGATCGGATTCGCATGCTGGTGGTCACAAGCCAGTCGGGGAAAAGATCCCCTACCACCAAGGGGGTGCTGGGTTACTCGGCTCTTACGAGATGCTCTCCCAGCGGCAGAGGGGAATAGTATTCTAACCCGTCCCCTCACGTGTATTGTTTTTAAATATAACATATAATAATATAACTTATAGAATTTCTGTACGGAAAATTAAATGAGCCCATTTGTCTTTGTAAAATCAGGAGAAGATAGATAAGGTTTTCGTAGATATATTGCTTTAAATCTAAGTAAATATAGGCTTTATTACAAATATGTTATAGTCATTTAAATGTGTTTTAGTCCGGAAAAGCTAGGGTGGGTTTAATTATTTTTAATAAAACCCTTGAGACCTTGGTTTTTGTATAAAAGAAAATAATTTAAGCTTCTCCTTTCATAAGCTTCGTTACCTAATTGGGATTATATTGTTTGTAAGAAAAAATTAATGTTTATTTAACTTATTAAGTATATATTGGAAGTGTAAGTAAGCCTTAGGTTAGGTTTATGTGAGTTTAACCTTTAGTTTAAACAGAAAACCTGGGCAGTGGAGGCGAGTGTCGTAATTACATAAAGGAGCATAAAGTTTTAGTGATAAAATAAAGGAGCTCCTTAAGCCTACACCTTGGTCACAAGTCTAAGGCACTGCTTGGGTTCTTGTGCTAATAGTTCCTGTCAGAATAGCGCGAGATCGTAGCGATTAGTTATATCCCGACCGTATTACGCCCGTAGCTTTTGATATAGGCTATTCAATTCTATTTGTTTCCGACATATATACCTTTTTTAAATACTAGGAATATAGTCTATATTAAACCTGTAACTAAAATAAATATAAGTGTAATAAAATCAACGTCAGTCAGCTGTCTGACATTAGTGCGTAAGTAGACGAGCTGAAACTTCCCGACAGCGATGATAAATGGGAGTACCACTGGAGATTTATTTTCTAAATTAATAAGAAAACTATTGGAAAATCTTTTACATCAAATTTTAACTCAAATACTTCATTATTTTAAGTTAAATTGTTGTTTTTCAGTTGTTCATAATTTGTAAAACATTCCGATAAAGATAAACTCTTGAGCTGATCTGATAATGGAGCCGGGAGATAGATACTGGTAGTCTCTGGGGGTGTTTCGGATAACCAAGGTACTGCTCTACCTTTGGACTTCCGCCTCACACTACTTCTCTTCTTCATCACGACCCGTCAATGGCCCACTGGTGAGCCGGGTCTCCTCCTTAGAATGAGGAGGGTATTAGGTCACAGTCCACCACGCTGGCCCAGAGCGGGTTGGCAGATTGGTTGAGAACTTTAGGGAACTGTCAGGAGTGCAGGTTTCCTCACGATGTTTTCCTTCACCGTTAAAGCAAGTAATATTCAATTGCTTATGACACACATAACTCAAAGTCAGAGGTGTGTGCCTGTGTGGGGGATCGAACCTCGGACCTCCCTAGTAAGACTTGAAGTCTCAACCACTGGGCCATCACTGCTTCAACTCACTACTTAGTGGGACATTATGTATAGTCTGTGGGTATAAATTGATACATATTGTCAGCGAGTTCACTATAAAAAGTTAGATTTATTACATCTTCTATTTCTAATTGCGAAGGCTTAAAGTTATTGCTTAAAAGGGGAAAGATCGAGAAGGAATTTAAGCCTAAGTTAAGAATAAAAGGTGATATTTTTAGTGAAACATTTTAAAAGATTACGTGAATCCCGCGATCCCGCGATCCCGGCTGACGTCAGATCTGTGCCGTTTTAACTCTATAGAGAAATCGCTTTTAAAGGAATTACTTCGTGCTTTCACTTCTAAATACGAATTTATTTTTAATGCTAACGATAAGGTCGGTTTTTCATATCGTTTATAATTTTATATTTACAAGTAGTATATAAGCCCTAAGAGTGCAGTATAACAATACATTCAGGATGTTGTTGGGCTTGCCCAGCAGGTGTTGTGCGTCTGGAATAGCATTGCTTGGTCAGAAGGTTTTTTTTTTAATGGTAGATAAGGTGCAAACGGGCAGATGGTCCACCTGATGGTAAGTGGCCACCATCGCCCATGGGCATCGGCAAAACAAGATACTCTCTTGTTTTGCCGATGCGTTGCATCCTCGAAGGTGGAATGGGGAGGGGGAGTGAAGACAAAATGCTGCGGTTTTAGCGGACCCTGAGCAAGAGCCCAGAGTCCACTAGATCCGCAGAATTCGCAGGATGGGAGAGGCAAGATATTTATGTACTGGGTAGGGCAAATCAAAGGGGTAGCACTCTGAGTAATTGTTACAATTGTAGTTTTAAAATTTAAGCACCTTTGTTACTAACACCTATGAAGACTTGTTCTTTGTGCCAGTTGTCAAACGGAGCTCGGCTGATGACTGTTGTGGCTGTGCAGGTGGTGTGGGGTTGAGACTCCATTGATAAGGATTTCGTGAGTATGTCATTTGCTTTGTTTCCGTCTAAAGTGTTTATTATTATTGGTTTTTACATGTTACTGTGCTTTCACATAGACAATATTCCATAATTTCTACAAAACTAATAATATTATAATGTTTTATTTTCAGTCTCTATTATCAGTATTGTCACGGTATGTATATGATTCAATTTAAATAAATTAACAAGGCTGTACGGTGTAATACCTTTGCCTTTTCGATTAAATAAAAACTGAGAAATAAATTAATGTGTCCAATGTACGTTACCATGATACACATTTGTTTATCTTTATGACAAGGCTGTACGGTGTAACACCTTTGCCTATTCGATTAAATAATAAAAGTGTTGCCAGGTTGCCAATGACGTTGTTTAAAATCTACCATTTGTTTAGGGTGAAGCTTGTTTTTCATAATCAAAGAAATGTCCAATTATTACTGTGTAGGTAGGTGTGGGGGTAGGGGGGGGGGGGGGTACCTCCACACCGTCCCATAAGGAATTTCGTTCCAAAATTTTTTCTTTTAATATTTTTGTAATGTGTTAAAAACTCGTACTTATAACAAAGTGCTTGTTAGAATTTATTAATTGTTTATATGGAAAATGCACCTTACATTCTTCTAAAGCGAGAAAGCAAAAACTGGAATTTTAATTGTGGGCGTCTAATTGTTGTAACGGAGTAACTCTCAAAGTAATTTTGACCTAAATGTATATTTTAGAGGAACAAGCTCCGAGCAGTACTTTGTGGTGTTGCTTCAGTTCACTTTTGTGTTTGCTCCACTTCCTTGAGTATTTCTTTCATTTTACAGGTTGTGGTTTTGTCAAAATTCCAAATTTATGCAACACACTTTCTAACAGTTTTTGTAGAATATGCACTCTTTACAATTTGTAGAGAAAAACGATATTACAGTACACGTAAGGGTGTTAGGTCATAGTGACAGAGAAGATGGAGAACTCTGATCAGTACAGGTTACTTCATCGTTATAAACGGAAAAACAGGCACAGAAAATGAGAGAAAAAAAATGCCTCATTATTTGATATAAATTAAAAATTATATTTCAGTTACAAACTTTGTTAGGAAAAAATCTCTGGATTTCGCTGTCCCATCGGACTTAAAATCTTGAGGTAAAATACTAGATATTACGACGTAGCAGAATTTTTTGCTGACCGTCTGGGACCAATCCGTCCCTCGAGTTCCTCAATTTGCTAAAATTATTTATCCCATCGACTACACTCGAATAAACAAGGTATAAAAACATTCTAGCCTAAGAAAATGTTTTCGCTTTACTCATTGCTTTATTTTAACGTTGTATTACAAGTGATGTGTACCTACTTTCTCTTATCGTTTCTTCTAACTTTCAATACTAATGTAATGTAACACGTAATAAACTGGTTTATTAAATGTATAGAAAATCAATAACATAGTATAACAAACAAACAAATAACTATTAAGTTAAAAATTTAGCACAATGACTATTGACATTAGCCTAAACACGAAATATCTGCTTTAAGTGGTTGAGGAGTTGGATATATCGCATACTACGGCTATGGAACAGACTACGTGATGCTGCATAATCATCTTAAGGTTGTTATGCCATAGAAATATCACAAAAGTAGAAATATATTAAATTTTAAATCAAAATAACTTATATCCTAGGTACTATGACGTCACATACAGACACGATAAGAAATATCACCTTCCATGGTGCCACATATTAGCTCTTTAAAGATACGATAAGCCCAAATAAACCATGAAAAGAGGTATATTATGTAAAATACTGTAGATTTTTGTGAAGCAATCTGGTAAGTAGATTAACGGTGTACGGTTCAGGTGACGCGTCGGAAGCGCTGAGACTCGTTTACGTTAATCGATACCAGTAGCTTGCCTATGGGCTTAATATACTCGCTACAGAGACTCGCTCGGACTCGTACGGATATAATATAGAAGGAATGTTACCAACGTTCAAAATCTTGGCGCCATTAGGAGATAAACACATACGCCACCATATGTTAGAATAATAACATATTACTGTACGTGTAAAGTTTCTACGATATCGATGAAGTAGTTTCAGAGTTTATCGGAGAGATACATCATTTGTCTAATATAAGGAATCCCATAAACTTGTACCTACATAAGTCACAAGTTGAAGGTATATTACTATAGATTTACATCATATCTAGATAGTAAAATATTGAAGTACGTGTTATGATGATTGTAATGAAAATATTACCCAATTTCTGTAAATAACGATCGATCTAAATGTTAAACATTCTGTAGAGTTTTAGATGGGGCCGCTGCGATTCTGGAAGTGTTTTCAAAGATGTGTTTATATGAGTCAAACATATTACCTGATAAAGTAGTTATCTTAATTATAACTGTTATTAGAAAGAAAGTTTGAGTAGTAACATAGATGATCATATTGTATACATGTCTTACTTGATATTTTATAATATCTTATGCTAGTGAAAAGAGAAAAACTATCAATAATATAACAAGCAAAAGCCTGTATTATAAAGAATGCATTGTTCAATTTCATTGTTGATAAAATATAGAGTATGTATTGTGAGACGGATCGGAAAGCAATTTGATATTTCTCCAGTCTCTTGGGTCCGAACTAATAACTACTATTGTGTTCAAATACCAATATATTATAGAATATTTTAGAAATAGCTTGCGAATACATTTTTCTGGAATAAAATCCGTAAGATACTTGATCGACATTACTCACAAAAGCTTCTAATAAAACTTATCGTTACCTAAGAGGAAGTAACGCAGTAAACACACCAATGTGAGAGTTTCTGTTATTGTGACATGGCCGACATTAGTCACAATAGCTCTTAACAAAACTTATCGTTACCTAAGAGGAGTTAACGCAATAAACACACCAATGTGAGAGTTTCTGTTATTGTGACATGGCCGACATTAGTCACAATAGCTTTTAACAAAACTTATCGTTACCTAAGAGGAGGTAACGCAATAAACACACCAATGTGAGAGTTTCTGTTATTGTGACATGGCCGACATTAGTCACAATAGCTTTTAACAAAACTTATCGTTACCTAAGAGGAGGTAACGCAATAAACACACCAATGTGAGAGTTTCTGTTATTGTAACATGGCCGACATTAGTCACAACAGCTTTCAATAAAACTCGTCGTAACCTAAGAGGAGGTAACGCAATAAACACACCAATGTGAGAGTTTCTGTTATTGTAACATGGCCGACATTAGTCACAACAGCTTTCAATAAAACTCGTCGTAACCTAAGAGGAGGTAGCGCAATAAACACACCAATGTGAGAGTTTCTGTTATTGTAACATGGCCGACATTAGTCACAATAGCTTTTAACAAAACTTATCGTTACCTAAGAGGAGGTAACGCAATAAACACACCAATGTGAGAGTTTCTGTTATTGTGACATGGCCGACATTAGTCACAATAGCTTTTAACAAAACTTATCGTTACCTAAGAGGAGGTAACGCAATAAACACACCAATGTGAGAGTTTCTGTTATTGTGACATGGCCGACATTAGTCACAATAGCTTTTAACAAAACTTATCGTTACCTAAGAGGAGGTAACGCAATAAACACACCAATGTGAGAGTTTCTGTTATTGTGACATGGCCGACATTAGTCACAATAGCTTTTAACAAAACTTATCGTTACCTAAGAGGAGGTAACGCAATAAACACACCAATGTGAGAGTTTCTGTTATTGTAACATGGCCGACATTAGTCACAACAGCTTTCAATAAAACTCGTCGTAACCTAAGAGGAGGTAACGCAATAAACACACCAATGTGAGAGTTTCTGTTATTGTAACATGGCCGACATTAGTCACAACAGCTTTCAATAAAACTCGTCGTAACCTAAGAGGAGGTAGCGCAATAAACACACCAATGTGAGAGTTTCTGTTATTGTAACATGGCCGACATTAGTCACAATAGCTTTCAATAAAACTTGTCTTAACCTAAGAGGAGGTAACTAATAACATTTTTTCTTCTTCTTAATTTGAACTAAACCATAATTTAGTTACCTCGCTGGATATCTTGATTAAGAGGGGCTGGCAGAGTTCAAGCGAGCATGTTACGCCGATTTTAGAACTCATTGTAACATGCTCGATGCATAACATGTTCGATGCGAATGTTACATTACACCTTGCAACATTGGTCAGTACCCAGCTTTTGAGGAGGTAACGCAATTAACCAATGTGAGCGTTTCTGTTTGTGAAGAGATTTTCCATAAGAATCACCCAGTAAAATAACACCGGTCAACACGGATTTTGAGTCTGACAACAAAATATCAAATTTTGATTTCTTTTACCTTACTTATAATGGGTAAAATAGGTTTTTTGATTAAAGTTTGCATTTCTAGAAATTTCTTTTTCATAGAAAATTTCATATTATTTCCACAAGTAAAGTCTGTATGCTATTTTCGATTTAGTCATATACAAAAGTTGTTGCTACTGTTTGTAATAGACATACCTACACTCAATACAATAGAATGCGCGACTTGTCGCCATTTTGTTTTAAAGTATTACCAACTAATATTTTACTCTCCACTAAGAACTTTAAAACTTAATTATTAATATAAAACATACAAAAGCAAACTTATTTCTTCATAAATTGAGTTTTTGGTTATTTTTCAATGTAAACACTCAGACAATAGTTATTAAATAACAGACACAAAAAAAGTTTTTTTTTTGTTGACTTGTGTAATTAATTCTCCAGAAATTAAATTTTGTTTCAAACTTTCCGCAGTCACTCAAACATTAATATAATTTGCGGAACTGAATTTTGTAGACTTTAATTAAAGCTAAGTTATTTTAATATGTAGTAAATGATATTTCATTGTAAATTTATGATTACACTTACAATCGCTACTTTTTTGTATATTAATTGTGCTTGCAAATGATTGATTGAAGAGATATATTTTGTACTCTATCTTGGATAAGTTGACCAAACATTCTTTTCACATCATGCATGAAATTTTTTTACAGAAAATAAAGAAATATTGCCTTAATACTATATAACAGTGTATATGTTAGTAGAGAGTTGGATAAGTCGTATTTTAACCTTCTCAGGAGACCTTTACGCCAATTTTTAAAGTTAAAAGGTTAAAGACATTTTATTGTAAATCGCCATTATTATTCAAAGGAGATATAACAAAAATTCAATTTGGTATACTTTGTGAAGACGGATCGTAATGATCGTCGATTAATTTCAATATACTTTGAGAGAGCTTTGATGAAAGCTTCGGTATGAAACGTTTGAGAATTGCTTACCTAAGGCTTAATGCTAAATAGCAAAAAGTTATTATAAAAAGAATATTAATATTCTTTTTATAATAACTTTTACAGAAGTATAGTCAAAGAACTAAACAAGATTTCAACAATAATTTTATTTAACTGTATTGTACGAAAAATATAATAAATCTTATTATTGTAAAATAACATTATTAAAGAACTGTTTTCCAATAACTTAATTAATTCAGTCAAGTTTGTTTGTTTTCTAATTTTTTTTTGACTTACAAACATTTGGATTAGTTGCGAATTTGTGATAGACAAAAATACACAATTTATAGTACACTACCCGACATGCCGCCATTTAAAAAAAGTATTAAACAATTTTAATATTATCAACTGAAATTCAAAAATTACTGAAAATGAAAAGTTATAGTCTATACAGCTAGCAACACCGTGTATAAATAAAAATTCGCGGGTAGTACTTTTTATTTTATTCTAAGGCTGTATATAACTCCTGTTCCGATAGAATTGAACCAGTTATCAAACGAAGCTCGCCTGGTGACCATTATGGCTGTTCCTGTGTGATATCGGTTCCATGTAGATGATTAAATGCAGACTAACAGTAGACGGCTTGACTAGAATATCCTCTTGGGGGTAATACTTTAGACTCAAGAGCTTCATAGTTACTACAAGAATACTAATAATAATAAATATTTAGTTTAGTTAGCTTTTATCTTTACGTTGGCACAACCAAATGATATTCAGTTGTGCCAACTTCTAAAATCTAATGTTTTCCAGATTAATGTTGCCGACATCACAACTAACAGGCTACCCCTCAATTTAGTGTTGATAGCATCATTACTAACATTATACTATTCAAATTAAGTTTTTTTTTTTTTTTTAAAGATTACTAGCAGTATGGATCACATACTACTAGTATTCCCTTTACCCCTCCAACTAAGCTAAATGCTTGTGTTAGGAGTGGGCCACGTCAGTAGTCCAATGTCCGGGATTTGAACCCACGACTTGTTGACTTGTTGATCGTGAATCCAACGCCCGAACCACTGAGCTACTGACGCTTCACTCAAATTAAGTGTTGCAAACATTTTAATTAACGCAATATATTAATACAATTTAATTGAATCTCTATCTACTGGTGAAAACCGCATTAAAATCCGTTGAGATCTAAGCGGGAAAAGATAGCGGGAAAAGACTTTTACATGTAAAGAGATTTTACTGAGAATTTAAATAGCATTTACTATTTCTTTTTAAATTGTCTATAGATCAAAGGTATAGTAAGGTATCGCTGGAACTTTCGTTTTCTTTTTTATTACGGTTCAAAAGATGGAGCCATCAGAGTGAATGACAGACGACAAAGGCAAAAAGGCTTTCTTATATTTATGTTATACATCTGGAGATTATACTCATCTTAGTTATAACACTAACACCGTTTCTAAATTAGTGTTCGCGGGTAGTTCCTTTGATTTTATTTTGAGTAATGTAAGGTCACCCTTTCTGCAGGATCTGCCATCAAAATCAAACTATTGAACCGATTTTGAATATTATTTACCCGAAAAACCTCAGCGCAGCGAGGCTTATCTACGAATATATAATAATTAAGCAAAGTTTACATTAAGTAACATCTATTAGACAAACCCTAATGCGCATGATCTGTATCCAGTCCCTCAGTACAGCGTGAGCCTCCACACAACCAACTCCTCACCCGCCTCCATCGCGAAACTTCCACGATCGCTAACTTTACAAACTTTGCTTTGTTATAGTGCTGTGAAGCCCTTGGCTAGTGTTGTGTGTTTGAGGAGTTTACTCAGAACAGGATCAGCATGTGGTGGATTTTACGTCGCGCGCGGATCACCGGCGCGTCTCTGTTCAGTCAAGCAACTGGTGCATCTCAAAACAACAACACTAAGACAGGTTAACAATTATTATATACATACCTGAATTTATCTTTAGATCCTCTAGACCTCTACGTCTTAGTTTGTTATTTTTTTATTTACTTCTAGATATATGTTTACTGCTCTTAAGGACGTTTAAATAACTTTCACAGCTTTTATTATATCAAATTAATTGTGAACTTAAATATCAATTATATTAATTTCATTAAATGTATAAATTAATGATTTATACTTATGGTGTATAGCAATTTTTTTAACTTTATGTCTTAAAATTTAATATACAAGCTTTGTAATACCCATTTCAGCTTTTTTCTTTCCTCTAAGTGTTTAAAATTGGGGATGAATTCATAATAAATGATGTGATGATAGGTCATATTAATAATATTCCAAAGAGAAAGTGTAATTGGGTTTGTCCCTTTTCTCTAATGGTTGCTAATGGGCCTAAAATAACATAGATTACTTTTTAGCACGAAATATACATCATGTTTGTTATACGCCTGGTTTTTTAATATAAAAAAATTTTAAACGCAATATGCAAACATCGATAACTACACGACATAGATTTAGAAAAATTCAGAAACCAGTCTATACATAAAAAATATTCATAAAATGCCAAAAAAAACAAATCCCTACTAATATTATAAATGTGAATGTAAGTTTGTTTGTTACGCGTTCACACGAAAACTTCTTAACCGATCATCATGAAACAAAAAAATATTTTTTACGAAAGATAAACAATTTTATTCATTTCGAAGCCGCGGGTAAAAGCTAGTAATTGATAAAATACCGTTTCATGTGTACTCAGTGTAAGCAATATGAGTGTGTTGCCATGGTTACGAGATTGTTCAGATAACAGATCTTCACAATACATAGCTAAAAACCATCTAGATTAAATTACTATTCAAACAAATAAATCTTGAATAGAATTGGTTTAATATTTTGGGCGCTACGATGTCACAGACAGACACAGTTGTAGTGTCGAGAGAAAACATCAAGGTTTGTTTGTTTAGCCAGTAAGTAAGTAAGGGTTTTAATAAAATTTTGATTTTGATCTCCAGCCTCCTTCATCTTGCATTTAATTTTTTAGCTTTAAAATGTCTATTTTGAAGGTTTTTACAAATGTTTTCCTTAATTTAATCTTAATTTATATCAGTAAGTAACGTTTTATTTTCAACCGACTTCAAAAAAAAAGAGGTTATCAATTCGGTCCGCCATTTATGGGTTTGGTCCTTTTTTTTTTAGATATACAATTTATTTAATCTGTATTACAAAGATAACCTGTTGATTCAATTATTTAACTGTTTATAGAATTCTAAGCAGAAATCATCCCTCGCCTCCCTGAGGACAGCTTTTTCACCAATGATATTCTTCTATTGCAAAGCCATAATTCAGAACCAATATTCAAAACTTAAAATTCAAATATACTATTTTTAGCAACCCCGTTCATTTTAGTCATTTCATCTTATTTTGAGTAGACAATATATATCTTTTGTTCCGATAGGATTTAGCCAGTCTGTTGCTAGTAATGTACTTTATTATGTTAATTTTCGGTAGCGAGGTCGAGCGGTAGAGTATATACATGACATCTTTAAACCTGCTTCTGGGTGTCATGCCTCAGGCACTGCGCAGTATAGCTCCAATATTCTTAGCAGTTATGTAGAATTTACGCTGTTAAGTAAATAACGTCCAAGTAACGTGACCTTAACGTTTTAAAAAATCTAGGTTTTCTATTACACAAGACCTAATTACTAGCACGAACGTATTATAGGATTATTTAAGCGATAATTTAGAAAGTTTTTCAAGAAAATTGAAGGTTTTACTTTGTAATATGTCTATTATGCTATACCTTCGCTTCACTTAGGTTTTATTAAATCCATGAGAAATAAAGGTGAATGCTTCGTTGGTCTGTCTGCCTATGACCCTTCAATGGTCCACTGCTGAGCCGGGTCTCCTCTTCAGAATGAAGAGGATATTAGGCCATAGTCCATCACGCTGGCTCAGTGTAGGTTGGCAGACTTCACACACCTTTGAGAACTTTTAGGGAACTCTCACTCGTGCAGGTTTCCTCACGATGTTTTCCTTCACCGTTGTAGCAAGTGATATTTAATTGCTTAAAACACACATAACTCAGAGTCAGAGGTGTGTGCCCAGATTCGTCCCTTGGACCTCCCAACTAAGGCTTGAAGTCTCAACCACTGGGCCATCACTGCTTTTTACTGATGTCTATTGGACTGACAATTTGGTCAGAACTCCATTAAAATTAAGAAAAATCAGGAAATTTTGTATAGGCAAGTACAGTAATTTAATAATTTCTCAGTTAATTATGACCTGAATTTAAAAATCCTTTTTTAAAATATTAAAACAATCTTTTAAAATATTTCATTTAGTATATAGGCTAGAAATTTCGCTCTTTGTTTCTCCAGCACCAGTACCATAGGGCCAGGGCCATATTGATCTATATTAAATGCACAATGTATTTAAGGTACCTAATTGGATAATGATTAATGCTGTATTGTTTAAAATCGCTTCGTAGATAAACCATTATTTTTTGTAAAAAGTAAAGGATAATAAATGGTTATTGTGGGTTATCCCTAAGAGGTAGACATATACCATCGCGGATTTTTTTGTAGACCTTTTTAAGGTGTACAATACTGTAGTACATTATTTTGATCTATCTCAAAGGATTCAGCCAGCGTTTATAATGAAAGCGCAAAAAATGTGTTTATTTACGACATCACGTTAGAAACCTCTACAATTATCAGTGTTTCTCTACTATATTATATATGTATTATACATATAAACCTACCTCTTGAATCACTCTATCTATTTAAAAAAACCGCATCAAAATCCGTTGCGTAGTTTTAAAGATTTATGCATACATAGGGATATAGGGACAGAGAAAGCGATTTTGTTTTATACCATGTAGTGATAACTTGTTTGCTTATCAATCTTAGACGATTCTTTCTTGGAAAAAGGAAACATTAAGGGTCGTTATACTTTAACTTAATTGGACCTTGAAATTTGAAGAAAGACCAGGAAACTCATCAAATCAAACAGATGCCTATACAATTGAAGTTGTTTCCTTTCTTGTGTTACAGATCGCATTGTACAATTTGAACAATAAGCGATAGTAATATCTAAATCAATAATCGAGTAGAAAGCGAAGTAATGATTAATTTATACGAATAACTTTCTAAGAAACCGAAACTTTGCGGAAGTTTATTTCAAAGGAAGGAAACACGATATGATTAATGTTATATTTTTGTTGTAGGATGTCCAAAACAATATCATTTTATCACAACTGACATAATTAGTGAGGAATGGGAACCAGGCAGAAGTTGTAGTGACGTTCACTACTTGAACACTAGCTACAGTAGATAATAAAGTTGACTAACGTGAACCTCAAGAAGGGTGACCTTAACCACGACACTATAACACTAATTTCCATGTACACTGCACGACAACACCAGAGAGACTGAGACTAATCTATCACACGCGTCGGTATACTTGGAATAATATAAAAGGAACTACCCGCGAACACTAATTTATAAATGGTGTTGCTATGGTACAGGAGCCAGATTCAAATTCAGTCAATCATTTACTCTCGAGTGAAAATTTGTATACAGCATAAGGAATATATATTATGATTACTCGTGACCGTCAGCTGCGATTCCGTGGGTGGAGCGAGCAGTGGCAGCCTTCCAAACATGTAGAAAAAAAAATTTTTTTTCAGTCATTTCCTCCCACGTGAAAATTTGTCACCATGTAATGTAAATGTAACATTTTGATTTTTTATAGCAAAATTACAGTTACTATTGAAGTAGCTTTTTAACAAACAAGAGTTTCGTGAGTGAATAAGTCGAACTTTGACATGGTCAAGGAGCCAGCTGACGTATAATCCATCACGTTATGGTCAGCTGACTTTATTTTTCCTTCAAGATAATAAAAAAACTATAATCCGACAAATTTTCATATGGGAGGATATGAAATAAAATTTTTTTTTCTACATGTTCGGGAGGCTGCCACTGCTCGCCCCACCCACGGAATCGCAGCTGACGGTCACGAGTCATCATAATATTAATCCCTTATAATTTCACGAGTTTTCGATTGGGAGGGACTTGGTCATAAAAATCTGTCACTAGCTCCCGTACCACTAACACAACATTGTTTAAAATATCTACCCATACTCGCTTCCCTTCAATTTTAGCAATTAGAAATAACAGAAAATATAGAAAGTGACCAACGTCTTTAATCTCAACGCGCCATCTATTGGATACCTACAAAACCTAGATAGCAAAAATTGTTTGAAGTGTTGCGCCAATAAACTAATATACACTGCCATCTGTTATAAGCTATAGGACTCATAACTAGCAATTGCCCGTTACTTCGTGCGCTAGAACTTTGGGATTGTAATGTGTGTTTATTTCATTACTTACCCACTCGGTATCTCACTTACGGACGAAATTAATAATCAATTTTAACCCATAATCCCCGGATTATGATTGAAAATAGATTCCAAATATAAACGTTTAAACGTAAACGTTATTAATCATAATCCAAAGATTTTAGATTTAACTTACTCTCGTAATAACTCACTTAATAACTCACTCACTTGGACTTTATTACTGTATTTTATTTTAATGTATCGTGTAAAATTTTCTTTAGTAAATAGGAATTGTATTTTTTTCCGGGATAAAGAGGTCCAAGGTACTAGGACGCTTTTTGAATAATTGACTACAGTCCCAAAATACACTTTTTATTTGTAATAAATAATACTTAGGTTACTAATAGAGATCGAAACTATCCGAAGGGTATTATGTTTCTTATATTTTACTAGCTGTTAGAACGTCAGTAGAAATATTTTCGAATTTCATTTGTCAATTTAACATCAAAAACGTCAAAGTTTCATACTAACTTTGCACCCCCATTTTACCCTCTTACAGCCACACCCAGAAACGTCAAATGGTTACTTAAGTCGCTCATTATTATTAATTTATAATTAATCACTCCTAGAGTCAGTTAATGATCAATTAACTCCCTTTAATGACAATTAAACTTAAGTCTAGGAAAATCTTCACATAACCTAGATAATAAGTGATTTGACGATGTAGAAATTTGAAAAAAAATGTCGGGCTCTTAGATTTTATATATTTATTTGTGCAGTCCTATCCGTTTGCTTACACTCTTAAATCCATCGCCTTTTGACGAATGGCGTAAATCAATATTTCTCGCCCGCCGTGAAATTAGTCATAGTCACTCATAAAAGCAAAGTCGATCATTGGTTCCTCAATGAAAAAGGAATATGAAGGAAAGTCTGAATGACTATTCAGTTAATTAACTTTAGTTCATATTCTGTTCCCAATTTACTTTTATTTTATTTATATTATTGTTATTTTATTATATAGTAGAAAATCTTTTAAATTTCAATATGTCTTAGGTTTGTTTTAAACTCAAAACGAATTTAATTGACAGGGAAAGTTGTCATAGGAAGAAAAACAAAAAAAATAACATTTTAGAGGTCATATCAATTTTTTTTCATCTTTTACTAAAAACTAACAATGAAACAACTTATTTATGCAAAATACATTTAACTATAGTTTTTAAATGAATTTAAAATAACTTTTATAAAATTAAAAAACCTTGTTTTTTGGTTTGGCCACACTACGGCATTATCGATATGAATGTCCGCCCTACGGATACTCGTCGAACTTGTCATTAACAATATAAGGATTAAATTTTGCCTCTAGGATGTTCCTACAATTAACAAATTTAATGAGAATTTGTTATGTAACCATTAGTCCTAAATTAATGAGTGTCTATGACTGTGGCAGTTAGGGGGTGAATTTTCAAAAATCCTTTCTTGGTGCCCCTTGCGTTATTAAAAGAACCCCTGTGCAAAATTTCTAGTTTCTAACCCTTATAGTTTAGGCCCTGCGTAGATATGTCAGTCATTAAGTCAGTCAGCTTCTCCTTTTATATATATATGTCGGGGATTTTAAATGATGTGAAAGGAAATGGAAGGAGGAAGATGGGGAATATTGGGGAACACTAAAAGGGGGTGATGGTATTGAATGGAAAATTTTGGGTAAACGCAACGTAGATACTTCTACTGAACTGATAAATAATCAAATATAATCTCTAACAATTACGAGAGAAACCTAAGCAGTGCCTTGGACTTGTGACCAAGGTGTAGGCTTAAGGACGTCCTTTAAATGATCATAAAACTCGCCTCCACTGCTCGGTCTCTCTGTTTAAACCCAAGGTTAAACGCACATAAACCTAACCTAACACAAGGCTAACCTAACCTAACATTGTGTTTACTTAACCACGTGGCAATTACATTGTAAGGACTTACGTGACCTTAGTTGGACAGCACTACACTGCACTTGACACTATCACTATCACTATCACTAGCACTACTTAGATGGTGTTCACTTCTTGAGAGACCGCGCACGACTAAGACTTAAGTTAGACTGTCGATCGCAAATAAGGGGTCGAGGGTAGAGACTGTCAAAACAACGGAAGTGACTACTACCCCACTCCAATGCCATAGACAACGATAACGATTCGATTAATCGATAATCTTTTACTATGCTCCGACATATAGATTATTCTTTGTCAATGAGTGATATAAAATACATTGTATTCACGTGTCTGTGTTTTCACCTACATTAGGGGCCAACTATTACCATAGGACCAGTAGATTATTAGCGTAAATGATAACGATAGTACCTAATTATATGAATATGACAACAACCAGTTTATCTGGTAAAGGGTCACATACGGGAGGAGATACACAAACAATTTATTATTAGCATTTATAGGGACAGCAGTTAAGGTCGCTTGCTCGCCACCTTTATCCCGACTAATATTTATAGAGGAGGAACACTATCCTATCTCTCACGTTGGGTCAAATACAACCAGTGATATATTTACGGGCAAAATTAATAACTAATCTTAATCCATTTATTTTAATATAGATACTTTTATATAGGTAATCGAAGCGAGGGCTGTTCAATTACATGATATAGATAATCAGATTCCAATCAAAATTAGAGTCGTGATAAAGGAAATGTCGGTGGGTTGATTACATGACGTGCCGACTCTGCAAGATCCGATCCTTCTCAAGCCCTACTTCAAAAATGTAGGGTGAGCACTTTGTGTTCTGATCTTGGGAAATACACCGGGCTTTTAGGTCAGGTTGTAATTAACACATAGCTCCAGTTTTATGGCTTACTTATTAGAATTTTTTTTTAAATTACTGTATACAGAATCCTCGGACTCAAACTTGGTTAGCTTGGTTTTTTTTCAGACGATATCAATTTATTATACAAACTTAACTAAATTTTGATTTTTACATAATTTGACGGTTTCTAAAATAGAGAAATTGAGTCATAATTTGCCGACCAACAGTTTTAATCACGTTAGGTGATCATCATCAGTGACTCACAAACGCTGGGTATTTTTTTTGATTGTCATTGTCTCCAGTGATGTTCTCTTATCACTATAATGACTTTTATTTATATGTGATGACAGTAACCAAAGGAGTGCCTGGGGATTGTGATCCAGGTTTACAAGACCCTTTTAAAATGTCCGCACATCAACACACACCATCGCTACTTGATTACATTTTTAACTAGTTTATTATAAAATAAATATAAATAAAAAAGCCTATTATTTCTTCTAAATTTAGTAGTAAAAAAGGTTCTTTAGTTTCTAGTTTTAAACCTTTTTAGGTTAAGGCCTCCTCCAGAGAAAGCCGCTGCTGTCTGTCTTTGGCCTTTGCTAGCCAATTTTCTTCCGCCAATTTTTTTATATCCTCACCCCCTTTAGGGCTACTTCGCAACTATCTCTATCCATCTGTTGTCCATTTTGCTTTGAGAGAGAATTTGATGGCATCGATTGCTTTAGTTTGTTCCCTAATCTGCACGTGATTGCACTTAGCAACCTGCCTGCATGTTAATGCCTACACATTTCTTGCTTTAAGTTTCCTTGGTATCTTGCTTTTTAATACCTCTTACTCTAAAAACTTGTTGATTATTAACATTACAAACAAAATCGATAATTCTAGTTTACAGAAATAACATTTTAAACCAAAATATAATCATGTCTCATGGTCACTCTACACTGGTATTTCGTTCTCATTTAATCGTAGGAATCTTGGAAGGGTCCTTGATATTCTGCGTGCACAATACCTATCATATTTCTCGGATAGACCTTTTAGGCTGTTTACATACACTGAGGGCTCTTGACTGGTTCTGGGATAAGGAGCAATTCAGACCCACTCAAGTTTTAATTGTACCTCGAAAGATGGTTCGATCTATTGTTTTAGGATTTATTACGAAATCTTATATATATGTCGGCGCGTAAGTAAGGCTTAAGAAAGTTTAACCTTTGGTTTAAATAGATAATCTGGGCAGTTGAGGGTTCACATATGTGGTAAGGAGCTCCTTGAACCTACACCTCAGTCAAGTCCAAGACACTGCTTAGGTTCCTGTCAGAATAGTACGAGATCGTAATGTTTAGTTACCTACTGACCAAGATATGCTATCAATTGTGCACATACTGTCTGCTTCTCATTCTAGTATTTCCGATTTATATACATATATGTCGGGGATTTTAATGATGAGAAGGAATGAGGTGAGGGGAAATATTGGAAAACACTAACAGGGGGGATGGTAATGAATGGAATATTGTGTAAACGCAACGTAGATACTGCCACTGAACCGATAAATAATCAAATATGATCTCGAATAATTACGAGAGAAACCTAAGCAGTGCCTTGGACTTGAGACCAAGGTGTAGGCTTAAGGAATTCTATTATTCGATCGAGACACTCACCTCCACTGCTAGGCTGTCTGTTTAAACAAGGTTAATCGCACATAAACCTAACCTAACACGAGACGTGGTAATTACATTGTAAGGTACTCACTTGACCTTAATTGGATAGCGCTCCTAACCACTAACACAACACTGCACTTAATACTTCACTAGCACTATCTAGAGACTACTTCAGTTCTTGAGAGACCGTGCACGACTAAGACTTACTTCAGTCAGACTGTCGATGGCATATAAAGGGTCGAGACTGTCAAAACAACGGAAGTGACTACTACCCTAATATTCCCCGACATATCGGAGAATAGTAAAAGGTTATCGATTGAATCTAATCATCATCGCTGTCTATGGCGTTGGAGTGGGGTAGTGGTCACTTCCGTTGTTTTGATAGTCTCGACCCTTTATATGCCATCGACAGTCTGACTGAAGTCTTAGTCGTGCACGGTCTCTCAAGAAGTGCAGTAGTCTCTGAATAGTGTTAGTGTTAGTGCTAGGAGTTCTGTCCGATCAAAGTCACGTGAGTACCTTACAATCTAGTTGCCACGTCTTGTGTAAGGTTAGGTTTATGTGAGATTAACTTTAGGTTTAAACAGAGAGCCTGAGCAGTGGAGGCGAGTGTAGTGATCACTTAAAGGAATTCCTTTAGCCTACACCTTGGTCACAAGTCCAAGGTACTGCTTAGGTTTCTCTCGTAATTGTTAGAGATCATATTTGATAATTTATCGGTTCACTAGCAGTATCTACGTTGCGTTTACACAATATTCCATTCGATACCATCCCCCCTGTTAGTGTTTTCCAATATTCCCCATCTTCCTCCTTCCATTCCCTTTTCATCATTTTAAAATCCCCGACATATATATTGTTTTAACACACTGGCAACGTCCTCATCTTGAAGTCATCGTTTATCCCCCCAAATTCTTAAAAGTAAAATTATTTACTATAATACAGTTTGGAGCCGGGATTCAAAAGTCTACTGAATATAACAATTAACAATTTCTGGTCAGATAATATTAATTGATAATATTTTACATTAAAAATTCCTGGATTGGAAAATTTACTAATAACACTCAACACATTATGTGTTTTTAGGTAGCTATTTAAATAAATTAAAAAAATTAAAATAATAGTTTAAGTTGTAACCTTTATTCATTACTAGTATATAATAATAAAATTAGAAATAAGCAAAACAAATAGGGGTTAAAATATAATTATCCTCTGTGGTCCCAAAACTTATTTGTACGGGTCAAACAAACAACTACTTTATTTAGCAAATCATTTGTATAAGTTCCATGAACAGAAAACAACCCCCTAATTTTTATTTTACGTAGATTCCTTGCAACTTAGAACAACTCCCTTTAGGAGGACGAAATTACGAATAATAATTGTTAGCAACACTGTTTATAAAGTAGTAGTAGCGGGTAGATCATTTTCATTATGTCAAGTATACCGACGTAAAGACAATATATAGTTAGGAGACTACCCTACGACAACGTCAATATAAGCATTACTGAATTGATAGCATCGATTATTAGTCAGGACAGAATCGATTATAAGTCAGAATTAGTGATTGACGGTTTCGATCCCCACCACTGCCTATTATAAACAGGCACTCAGTCGCATACAGGCTGATTAGCTACTGAGTCGTCGACCGGAGCGGTGGTTGTTTCGATACTGTGAGTCCGTTCCATGTACTTATTATACCTGATAATTGTTTTTATATTTGATTAGCACTTCTGGTACCTAAATATATAACCTTTAGTGTGTTTTCGTGCAGTGAACATGGAAGTTAGTGTTATAGTGTCGTGATTAAGGTCACTCTTCTCGAGGTCCATGTAAGTTTACTTTATTATCTATTGTCGTTAGCGAGGTCGAGTGGTGGAGGTGAGAGTATATATATTATGAAAGAGCTCTTTAAACCTGCTTCTGGATCTCAAGCCCCAGGCACTGCTCGCTTCGCTACATTGCATGTGTATACGTATTGCTGTACAGTAATGGGTATCATATCTCTCTCTAATACTTAGCATAAGCGGTGTTGCTCTAGTCTATTTTATATTTGATAGAAAATCTTTAAATAAAATAATTTTAAATAAATTCCAGCAAAATTCTATTAATATATATCTCATTGCCTAAACAAACGTAAAAATATGTTTGTTAACATTTTTCTCCTAAAACAGTCTCATTTCCAACATACATGAGGTTCTTTTGAGGTTTTAACATTTCAACTTCGTATTATACAAATGCAGTAATGTGTTTTGTGTTTTCACCCTAAATAGACTAGATCTAGGCTAATGCTCCAAATTCCATGAATAGCTACTGAATACATCAATACTAATTATTTTATTATTATATATGTCTTTTCCATTCACGGGTCAACAGTGACCCGGACCTTTGGAAGTGCGCGGAGCCGTAGCCAACACGTAGAGGCCCTTTAGACAATATAATTTAATATGAGATGTGACACAAACCGGTGATTATCCCTGTATGCACTCTGAGAATGCACCCAAGGAGAATCCCCGGCTATGGAAACTAATAATGCTGGGCTATGGATTGGGGTGATAGTGGACTCGACAACTAGTGCTATGTATGACCTATGGCGTCTACCCGACAATGTTTTATACTATGAAAAATGGGTAGACGGAGACTCGCCAACTCATCAATGGGCACCCGTAAAAGGTCGCTTATACGTTGCAACTAGGGGGCAACATTTGCTAAGCGGCTTAAGGGTAAGGGTATATAGGGAACCTCACGTGCCAACTAACCACTTACGTGACACATATACCCTTAGAACTTAAGTTCTCGCGACTCCACTCTGATCGGCCGGTTAAGGCAAGCCAGAGGTAGGGGATCTGTTCCTCGTCAGTGTTCACTCCAACCAGTCAGTGAAGGCAAGTTGAGGATGAGGAACAGGACCTTCTCCTGGGAGCGCTCAGGTTCGTGGGGTCGCTACTCCCCAACAGCTCGCCTCAAGCTGCCCTGCGGCAATATTATTATTATTATTTCATCCATATCCATAGAAATCCAAAACCACCTCAACCTTTAAATTCAGATTGAAATTACACTTTCTTTCTCTCTAATATTATAGTATGTATATATATTGTTATACAATTATATATGTAAAGCTTTATGTAGGTATATATTTTTGTATGTAGTATATTTTAGTTATTATTACGTATAAAGCAGTTATTTATATTATACTAGGGGCCCGTCCCGGCTTCGCGCGGGTGGAATATTATTTTTAAAAATATATTGGCCCTCCCGCATTTCGGTGCCCCCTCTCTTGCCGCTTTACTCGCTGCGCTGCGTCGCTATACTGGCCCGTCGCGTCGTCGTGTATTTTTTGTTTATATTGATATTTTTAATTTCGTAATATCTTTTGAATGGAAAGTCCGATTTTAATAATTCAAAAAGTAATTTACAGGTATTGAAATAGTCTTGAATACGAAATAATTTATTTGGATAAGGATTAATACAAAGTTATAGAAAACATGGTCTGATTTTGATAGGCATTTTTATCAACTTTTAAAATGTAAAAAAGTAGTTATAGTGACGTAACTATAATAGTTGGACATATGGTCTCGCGGACTTTTTTGTAGATATTGATACGTTATATAATATTGTAGAACATTTTTTTGTTCTATCATCAATACTTTTTGCAGCGCATGCGATGAAAGATATTTTATGGCAAATTTTTTGGCACCTTGGGTTTGTTTTCGTGAGATTTCCTAAGGATCTCTAATTTTTTCTTGTAATAAATATAGCCTATGTTACTCAGGGATAATGTAGCTTCCTAATGGTGAAAGAATTTTTGAAATCGGTCCAGTAGTTTTTATGTTTATTCGTTACATACAAAAATACAAAAATACAAAAATACAAAAATACAAATCTTACTTCTTTATAATATTAGTATAGATATAGATTTTGTGCCTGCACCGCTTTTTCTAATAATCCTCTCCTATATTCAGGGGTTACTGGAAGAGATCTCTTCTAAGAGATAAGCAATCCTTTGTACACTTTTTCTCATACCTACCAACTTTGTATATAGTTTAAAGTACAAGAATAATAAATAAAATTATAGTGTCTGTTTGTAATATTAAAATAACAGCTTTTTACTAAGTAACTAAAATAACATTTTTTACAATTTTCATCTGTCTGTCTGTTTGTTTCGGCTAATCTCTGAAATGGCTAGACCGATTTAGATGGGACTTTCACTGGAAGATAGCTGATGTAACAAGGAGTAACTTAGGCTATTTAATGTCTCGCTAAGACTCATAGGAGCGGAGCAACACGCGAATTAAGTCGCGCGGGTCAGCTCGTTATAAAAAAATAATTTTATTGTTTCATAGAAATACATAGAACAGAAACAATATTTTGTGGATATAATTGTTAGTAATAAATTAGTGTTGCGGGTAGTTCCTTTTATATTATTTCATTTACCTTTAGTGCGATAGATTAGAGTCAGTCTCTCTGGTGTTCTCGAGGTCATAATAATTCTACGACGCAATATTGATAATTAATTATCAATATAACCGTCAATGCTAGACAAGAACAGAAATAGAAGATTCTCATGTGAGCGAAAGGGATAGTGACATTCCAGTATTGTTATAGACAATCAGGTTTCCCGCGTAAATGATAAAATTATTCTTAGATTTTATAATAAATATATGTATGTATGTATACTTATCGCAGAATTTGATTTAAAAAAATAGACGTAAAAATGAAGAGCACTAAGAACATTTGACATCTAGAATCTTCCACAGATAAGGGTGTAAATTGCCAATAAGCTATTTGACAGCAAAAGTAGGGAAGTGATAGGTTATTATCATTGTTCGTGTCAAAATTGTTGAAGTGTGACATTATGTGTTGCCAACACATGCTGATTGATTTGCCTTTGGCCAAATGATTTTGTTCTTTTAATTTTATACTTATATTTTCTGTATTTGTATTCAACTCTAATCTACATCTCACTACTAATCTTTCAGTATACATCAAGGTTAAACAACAATAAAACTGTATAACAATTGGTCCATCCAATATCCGTCTCCATTAAACAAATACAAGAATCTGTACGTTGGAAATTATATCGGCATGTCTATTGTACCGGTAACAATGGCGAACAGGTTTTATTGGAGTTTTTTTACAATACATTTTTTCAGTCTGAAAAAATATTGTTAGTGCTGCTTTAGCGTACTCGTATATTTTTGCCTTCCGTATCGGTTTTAAAAAAATATTTACAGTATGTTTTTGTGAGTTTACTGATTGTATTCTTGTGAATGAATTAATATGGCTAGTCCATTTATTGAGGGTAGAATTTACGACCTGAAAAAATTATTATTATTAAACTTTTTGAATGATCGTCACGACCCTTCAATGGCCCACTGCTGAGCCGGGTCTCCTCCTCAGAATGAGGAGGGTATTAGTCCACCACGCTGGCCCAGTGCGGGTTGGCAGACTTCACACACCTTTGAGAACTTTTAGGGAACTCTCACTCGTGCAGGTTTCCTCACGATGTTTTCCTTCACCGTTAAAGCAAGTGATATTTAATTGCTTAAAACACACATAACTCAGAGTCAGAGGTGTGTGCCGGTGTGGGGGATCAAACTCGGACCTCCCGAATAAGACTTGAAGTCTTAACCACTGGGCCATCAATGCTTGAATCAACTTTTTGAATAATCATCGATATTTTTTTAAATTTTTTTTAATGTAGCCTCCGACTTTTGGGAGGCTACAGCAAGACTCCTCTCCCATTAGTAGAGACGTAGGGGGGGGTAAATAATTTTTTCAGGGGGATTGCTTTATTTTAATACAATAAAACTTCTTTACGTTTAATAAGACTAATGTTGCATAGCTATTTCTTTTATAGCAAAGTTTTTGTTTGTAGTAAGTACCGTTCTGTCAAAAATTGCTGTATACAATATAAAAATAATAAAATTTGTCCAACATAAGTTACATACCAAAATTTAATACCGAATAATACAAAAACATACAACACAAACAATAACAATTTAAAATCATCTAGATTAATTAAGAAAATTACTATCGTTAAATCGTCAAATAACAATATAACAGCGCAACACCAGTAGTGGGTTTTATGGAGGCGTAAACTTAATAAACTTAAGAATTAAACTATTACCTAGGCTGCATCATCGATATTAAGATTTATCGTATGGTTCATCCAGAATCCAATGTTAAATAAATTTCTTCTTCCATAAAGAACATAAGTTCTTCTGGGATAACATCTTCGTGATGTATTTAAATGATTAAAATTGTACCTTTAGGCAGAGTGCTGCAATCAGCTGGCAACACTACATTTTTGGCGCTATGACAGTCAAACTGTTATTGATAGTTGGCAGTTCCGTACAAATTTGTGAGTTTCTTTTCTTTCATTAAAATAAAAGACTAGAATTACTTAAATTTTCAGAGGTCAATACTTGGCAACTTGAGAAAGGAAACAAATAGATAAACAATCTGACAATACCTTAGCAAAATTATAAAGATGTTTTGTTCTCGAATTTCAAGGATGTGTTCCTAAGAAAAATGTTGTTGTTTAATTTACAATATACCGTTACATCTCACATAATGACTTGTTCAGCGGGAAACGATTCTGAAACCTTTAAGGGCGTCGTAAAACATCTACGCTCGTATTTTCGACCCAAAACAATTATATTGCGAAAATATACGGTATGTAGTTATTATTTTTCTCGATAAATCGTGTCAGCAAAAATGATGCGATATCAAGCACGTTAAATTAATTGGATCAAGTCATAGTTTAAAAAAAATCACTACACCAAACATAATATTCTAACTTCATAATAGTCCTAGAATCACGACACACAACTCTAATGATAATAGGACGAGATCACTTTGAGAACAGCCCAAATCTAGCAGAACAGATGTAATATATTGTCTTGTTATATATTGTTAGGTGAGTATACTTAAAATATAATAAAACGAACTATTCGTGAATAGAAACTTATTAACGGTGTTGCTAAGTCTACGCTCTCTACTTTAAACTGAGTTTGAATAAAATCTTTACAATTATCTCCTTAGCATGTAGCAACACTATGATTAAGATTAGTAACAGTTAAATGAAAAGATTTCTCAAGACTTTAAAAACAAATTATTTTCGGAGAAACTATAGTACTAACAACAGAATAATTTTATTAAAAATTAAAGCTTAAATATAATAAAAAGATATAATATGTTCTGTCAAGATAGACCATTATTGTAGTGTCAGTATACCCAACAAAGTAGTGGCAACACTGCCTTCTTCTTCTTCTCTTAAAAGAATATATTTCTCATTTTCACTAAGTGAAATAAGATTACAAATAGTAGCGCCATCTGTCAAAACCCCTATGAACTACGTAGGTAAATTGAAAAGTTAGTTAAACTTCGCGTGCGGTGACAACGGGTCATTGGCCATTACTATAAAAATTATCTCAATAATATAAAATCATATTTAAAATCGCTAAACAACAATACCCGAGTTTATTTTGAATCTTTGGTATTTCTGTTAAATCAAGTATTTCTATAATTCGTGACTTAACCTCCCTTTGAATGTGACGCTTTGGCCCTAAATCAGTATCTTTGGTAAGTTATTGATTAATCTTCAATTTTTATTGACTAATGTTAGTTATTATGTTGGCAATACTGCTTTGAGTAGCGTTTTACAGTTGGCACAAGTAAATAGATACGTTGACAGTAAATCGTAATACTGCAGCTTTGTCAATGAAATCTCTTATTTTAAATGTAAACAAAGTTAAGAAAGTTATATTTACTTAGTAAGTAAGGCAGTAAAAATGTTATTAAAGGTAAAATAAGTTTAAAGTAGACTACGGTAAGACGTCACTGGCTTACACTGTAGTGCAGACAAATTGAATTAGCTTCGAGTTAGACCTGAGATGATCTCTTGGTTACAGGCATAGGTAACAAAGTATATGTTCATGAATACTAATATTACTGTAATATATGTCGGAAATTAGAATGAAGAGATAGTTAGAATATACAACCTTTTATAAGCATTGTATGTGCACAATGGATGGTCTATCATGAAAGCTATACGGGCGCAATACGGTCATTTCAAACATTACGATCTCTCACTATTATAACAGGAATCTAAGCAGTTAAGACTTGTGACCATGTATATAGGTTTAAGGGCTACCCTACAACATATGTGCACACCTCTACTGCTTACGCTCTGCGTCTAAGCTAACCTAACACAAGGCTAACCTAACACCAATCTAAACCAAGCCTAATTTACTAAGCTGGCTTTGGTGCGGCTTAATGAATCGCAACGTAGCAGAATGTAGTAGCAGAATGAGAGTGAGACGAGTCGCAGAGTGAGAGTGAGTATCAGAGATCCTCAGGCCGCAGTTCGCTTATATGCACTTCTGTCATGCAGAAAACGTGACCAAATATGGTCATCCGCGGAGTCGACCAATGAGCTTGCAGTTTGAGAACCGAGGGGTCTGGTGAGTCATCACGCTTGCGGATCGCGCGGCTCGCGCGGCGACCGACGAAAATTTTATTATAATCTAGTCGACCAGCTTAGCTTCGCATGGCTAAAACAAAGCCTATGTTTTAAGTTAGACCTACAATAATAAAACTTTGAAATTTATATCCATCATTATACAGTTTTTGGGTGACGCGCGTACAATACTGATAGACAGACGAAAAAAATATTAAAAAAAAGTATAAATAACTTACATTTTTTTTATATGTGTGGATGTGGACATATATTGATGGAATAAAATTTTAATAATTTAACATAATACATAGAACAATCAGTTTCATTTCATTCAGCACAGTGGAAGTGAAGCGCGGCATATGTGGCTTGGCATTACGTGATGGATCTGCTCCTGCGCGCCTGCTCTTTGTAAAAGCAGGACGCTTACAACGCGCAACTATCCCCACTACTTTTGCTCATACTTTAGATGTATACTTTAGATGTCGAATAGTTATGAGTAGTAAGTCCTAGTAAGCCTGCTTTTAGGGTTCAAGCCCTAAGCAGCTCTCGGTTACTTATCTAAACAGGCATATGACTATGTAGTTTATATTATATGGTCATATATAGTGAATACTAATGTATGTGCCATATCGCAAACATAGTAACTCCAGCTGTATTATACTGAAAGGCAATCTCATTTCTATAATATTGCGGGATTTCAATTTTTCTGGGTCAGCGCTAACCCTGGTAAGGTTTCATATATCATGTAGCAAACATAGCTCCATATATCATTTAGTTTCCTTTTCAAAGCGAATGCTCAATTATTTGGAGAAGGTGATTTATAAAGTGACTAAGTATATCTGATCCTTGGTTAGCTGGAGTTGTATTTAAAGAACCTTCGAAACTCCATTTACCTCAATATTAGAAAAAATATATAAGAATATATATTCGTTCATTCTTCTATTTAAAACATATAAGGTTTTATTGGCTTTTTTGATATTTTAAACACTTTACAGTCATATTTTGACTATCACATAGTATAAAACAAAGTCGCTTTCTCTGTCCCTATATCCCTATGTATGCTTAAAACTTTAAAACTACGCAACGGATTTTGATGCGGTTTTTTTAAATAGATAGAGTGATTCAAGAAGGTTTATATGTATAATACATATATAATAAAGTAGAGAAATACTGATAATTGTAGAGATTTCTAATGTGATGTCGTAAATAAACACATTTTTTTGCGCTTACATTGCAAACACTTTTTTTTTTTTTTTAATGTGGGAAATGCATTTACGCATACCCCTTGAAGGGGTTATGTGGGACTCCCAGCGATAAGCGCTGGACTACCGCACTAAAACCCACCACCGTCCGTGCCGTATGTTATGCGCCGCAGGAACGCGTTAGCATACTACTGCGGACGCCTCGGCACAACCACCCGTCTGCGGGTACAAGTACCCGCAGTTCAAACCCGCCAATGGGCTCGCTTTACCAAGCACCTAACCGAGGAGGGATGCCAGGACATGTCTACTGAAACACCCAGCCCCGGAGGAGTCAGAAGCGGCCCATTTCCCTCGAGATCAGGTCGCTCACAAGTCATCTCTGCTAACAGAGCGACCCGGAGCGACCCGTACCTCCGGCCACCGGACCTCCCTGGACTTAACCGCCGTCTGCGACGCCCAGGGTACGAATGTTGGAGTTTAAGGCCCGCGCCCGTCACGCCGGCGCTCCGCGACCTCCGCACCCAACCTTGGCGCAAACCTCTGCGCCGGCCGCCCGACCGCTCCCCCCATCACGGATACGCTACTACACCGAGACAGGAGTCGACGGCGAAACATCCAGCGCAAGAGACACTAGCGCTTACGCGCCCCACCATGACGCTTTCACGCCCACGCATCAGATATGTCCAACTGCCCCCCCGATCATGGAGTACGGTTGCGCCACTGAGTGGCTACCCCACGAACGGAGGCGCAGCGGGACACACAGAACTAGACGCTGCAACGCAGCCACCGCCCACTGCGCCGGCTGAACCCTTCGAGATAGATCAAAATAATGTACTACAGTATTGTACACCTTAAAAAGTTCTACAAAAAAGTCCGCGGTGGTATATATCTACCTCTTAGGGATAACCCAAAATAACCATTTATTATCCTTTACTTTTTACAAAAAATAATGGTTTATTTACGAAGCGATTTTAAACAATACAACATTAATCCTTATCCAATCATGTACCTTAAATACATTGTTCATTTAATATAGATCATATGACCCTTTACAGCATGAAATTTAAACAAATATTTTTGAAGATATTACAGATCCAAAATGGAGGGACGTAGCGGTTACGGCTAAATACACGTGTTAAATTGCACCCGGGCGAAGCCGGACGGGTCGACTAGTTCTTTAATAAAATACTATGTAAACCATTTTTAACTTTTATCCCACAACTTTGATCCAATGTATAATAATCGTAAAAAACTAAAAAGTCATTATTTAAGGTATTTTTATTTTTGATTTTTAGTGATAACTGCAAAAGTCTCCTGTATTGAATCTCGCCACTCTTTATTCATTTTATTAATTAACTAGCTGCATGCCCTCGCTTCGCTCCGGGTATTTAAAGCAATATTATAATTGATGTCCTTAAACTATAGTGACAACTATGTAATTGTGTAGTTTTTCATTATTTGAAAAAAGAGAGTGAGAAAAAGTTATAAAAAAATAATATAAAGAAAAAGTAAAGCAACAGATAGTAAAAGAGGGAGGATGGAGCAAAAATTATATTGAATAGGTAAAGGAGAAAGAGCGAAAGAGAGAAAAAAAAAGGGGGAGAGAGGGAGAGATAATCGAAAGAAAGAAAGTGAAAGGAGACTGATTAATCTTAACAGATAAAGATAAAAATTAAAGAGAGAAAAAAGAGAGTGATAGTATTATATGAGGATGAGAGACAAAAATACTATAGACTTCTCTCAGTGAAAGAATTTTTAAAATCGGATTAGTAACAACAAAATGGCCATATTCTATTAATTAAAAAATGTGTATGGCAACACTAAATCACTTTTGTCACTCACGAATAGTGTAGTTTTCTCTCAGAGAAACAATTTTTTAAATCGGATAAGTAAAAACAAAATGGCCATATTCTATTAATTAAAAAATCTATATGGCAACACTAAATCACCTTTGTCACTTACGAATAGTGTAGTTTTCTCTCAGAGAAACAATTTTTTAAATCGGATAAGTAAAAACAAAATGGCCATAATCTATTAATTAAAATGTGTATATGGCAACACTAAATCACTTTTGTCACTCACGAATAGTGTAGTTTTCTCTCAGAGAAACAATTTTTTAAATCGGATAAGTAAAAACAAAATGGCCATATTCTATTAATTAAAAAATCTATATGGCAACACTAAATCACCTTTGTCACTTACGAATAGTGTAGTTTTCTCTCAGAGAAACAATTTTTTAAATCGGATAAGTAAAAACAAAATGGCCATATTCTATTAATTAAAAAATCTATATGGCAACACTAAATCACCTTTGTCACTTACGAATAGTGTAGTTTTCTCTCAGAGAAACAATTTTTTAAATCGGATAAGTAAAAACAAAATGGCCATATTCTATTAATTAAAAAATCTATATGGCAACACTAAATCACCTTTGTCACTTACGAATAGTGTAGTTTTCTCTCAGAGAAACAATTTTTTAAATCGGATAAGTAAAAACAAAATGGCCATATTCTATTAATTAAAAAATCTATATGGCAACACTAAATCACCTTTGTCACTTACGAATAGTGTAGTTTTCTCTCAGAGAAACAATTTTTTAAATCGGATAAGTAAAAACAAAATGGCCATAATCTATTAATTAAAATGTGTATATGGCAACACTAAATCACTTTTGTCACTCACGAATAGTGTAGTTTTCTATCATTTTAAATCGTCTTTTTGTTTCTGAAAAACTCATCAACAATTTATAAAATATCCACCTTATGGCACTTAAATGGCCATATATTTTTAATTAGAGTATTTATGGCAACACCACATAGCCTATGTTACCCGGAAAGGATGTAGCTTCCTATCGGTGAAAGAATTATGGAAATCGGTTCAGTACTTTTCGAGCCTATTCGCAACAAACAAACATACAAACAATCAAATCTTTCCTCTTTATATAATAGTATAGATTATCATAAATAATATTTCAAAGAAAGATATTTAACAGAGATAAACACCTCAAACATTTTGGACTAATTCTGGCATTTTTATTCCTATGATGTAAGATCACATGATGTGATCGATACTTTGGGAGACTTGATGGATGCATGGATGATAGGAAAAGAATAAAAAATATATACTAATAATGAGCTACAATGTGGCATGTTTATTTAGTAGTTATAATCTTTATTTATATTACACTGTATTAATGATGATTTGATGCTAACCTAAACTTAACTGATTTACTTGTCCTAAAATTATTAGCTTAACATTAAAATGACTGCGACAAGTCTCCCTATCATATTCATAATAGATTTATTTGGTTTATATCGTATCGTCTAACGACAGATGGCGTTGGTAGTAAATTAAATAGCACTTTCGTTTTATTAGTTTGCACTCATAAATTTTACGTTTTGTTTAATAAAAATTTGAGTTTTCATTCACCACTGTTTTAATTCGTCACCTTACACTCCAGGAGGGAAAAGTTATCCCTCTTTTCACCTGTATGGTAGCTGTTATTTGTTTATATTTAAGGGTTGAAGATCGGTAGATTATAATTATAAATAATATATTGTCTATTTATATATAATTCTCAGTTGACAATATATCATAAATAAACACTTTTGTAGGGGAAATCTTTGTACCTCTCAGCGAGAAACAAGGGCAGTTAGTTTAATAATAAAATATCATTTTACTACCATGCAAAGTTAGTTTAAGTGAGCAAACCTAATCAGAAATCACCTAGCTACTAGTTCTAGTTAGAGCTAGACGCGTACTTGATACATTAAATTTAAACTTTACCAATATGCGCTATATGAGTTTGCTTTTAATTTATTAACCTCTAACTTACAACAATACGTATAAACTTAAAATCTATACACCAAACTGAACTTTGCCTTGAGGCTTGTGACCCAGGAGTAGGTTTAAGGACTACCTACTGCTTGACATCGTATGATATTAATAACAACTTCAGTCACCTCTGACTCTGAGTTATGTGTGTTTTAAGCAATTAAATATCACATGCTTTAACGGTGAAGGAAAACATCGTGAGGAAACCTGCACTCCTGAGAGTTCCCTAAAGTTCTCAAAGGTGTGCGAAGTCTGCCAACCCGCACTGGGCCAGCGTGGTGGACTATGGCTTAATACCCCCCTCATTCTTAGGAGGAGGCCCGGCTCAGCAGTGGGCCATTGAAGGGTCGTGATAATGAATACCCTACTACCCTAGATATATCAAGACATTCGTTATCACACATATTTTTTTTTTTTATAATAGACAAGGTGCAAACGAGCAGATAGTCCACCTGATGGTAAGTGGCAACCATCGCCCATGGACATCGGAAAAACAAGAAACACTCTCTCGTTTTGTCGATGCGTTGCATCCCCGAAGATAGAGTAGGAAGGGGGAATGAAGAAGAAAAATGATGCGGATTCAGCGGACCCACAGCATTAATGGGATGGGAGAGGGAGGGGGTAAGTCTGGCCCACATGCGGCTCAACCGGAACGCGTCTATGACACTTGGCGATCGGATTCACATCCTGGCGGTCGCAAGCCAGTCGGGGAACAGATCCCCTACCACCAAGTAACACACATGTCAGCGATTAGGTTAAGTTAGGGTAATATTTAATACCTCTTACATTGTCACATCAACTCAACGACCTTTGGTAGCCTGTGATTGGCCGGCGTTCTTTTACTATTATCCCCAATAGTGGAAGGATACTTCTAACACTGTTTCTTCATTTTATATTCCCTTTCTCTTTGAGTGAAAATTGCCTGAAGTGGTGCTAGTGGAAGTGTAAAAATAGTGTTGTGTTTGTAGTTGTACCTTAAAATGTAGTTGCCATGTGGATATGTCAACATGATGTAGGGATGGATCTAATATCAGGCTTAAATGGAGAGTGTCGCATATATGGCGGGGTAACTCTTAAACCTACACCTTTATATTTATCGGTTTAGTAGCAGCATCTAGGATGGGCGTATTCAATAGTCCATTCAATATCTAGTAGTATTTTTATTATCCCTTAGAAGGAAGGACTTTATTACAATTTGGTGCATTTATCTGTAAAGGGATGAAATATAAATATATGATGTTTATTTATGCAATGGATTCGGGAAATATCAGCGGCGGCAAATTGATTTGATTACGAGGCGCTTCGGTGCTCCAGCTACAGCTACGGAATGGAGCCGGAGTCCGGATTGCGTTGATAAACACTTTATTTAATCAACGGTGTGATGGTGTGTGGAATTGGAAATATTGATAAAATTTCCTTTTAGTGCCTTTGGGATTGAGAGCTATGTTGAACCGAACACGACCGTCGTGACATTTGAAGTAAGTTCATGGTTAAATAGCGAAAACATTGGCTTATTATAAAACACTAACTTTATAATGGTGTCCCTTTATCACAACTCCAAACCATGTATAGCTATAACGGTTAGCTGGTGAGCTCCGTTTGACAACTGGCTCAGATCTATCTGAATAGAAGTTGAGATCAACGGTGTTGCTAACTATAGTAAAATTGGAACTCTAGTACTATTAATGGTTATGATGGTATTTTAAGTTATCCGTAAATCTTTTAAAAGTACCACTGACTCCGATATTCGTATAATATACTGTTAATCTTGGCAACACAAACTTGAGTAGCATTATGTCATATTATGATGGTGGCAACACTGATTTGTGTGGCAGCCTGTTAGTTATGACGTCGGCAATATTAATATACATTTGATTTCAGAAGTTGGCACAAACTGAAAATCATTTGGTTGTACCAACGTAGAGATAAAAGCACAACAAATGAATACGCCGCCATGACGGAAATAATGATTATTCATTACTGAATCCAGAGCGTAACCCCCAGGAGGATATTTTAGTCAAGCCGTCATACTGTTAGTCGTATAGACTATACAGTGGTGTAACTATAGGATGGCATTTCGGCAAAATTCCAGGGGCCCCGGTCAGAGAAGACTGTGAGCACAGGTGGATCTTAATATTTACTATTACAATATTTAGTAAAATTTATAACTAAGGTGCAGGTATTTGCCACGCAGAATACTTGTTGGCGAACGTCCTTTTTTTTTTGCCCTTCAAGTATAGGCGCTCATAAATATTTGCCACGCAGGATACTTGTTGACGAACGACCCTTTTTTTGCTCTTCAAGTATAGGCGCTCATAAATATTTGCCACGCAGGATACTTGTTGACGAACGACCCTTTTTTTTGCTCTTCTAGTATAGGCGCTCATAAATATTTGCCACGCAGGATACTTGTTGACGAACGACCCTTTTTTTTGCTCTTCAAGTATAGGCGCTCATAAATATTTGCCACGCAGGATACTTGTTGACGAACGACCCTTTTTTTTGCCCTTCAAGTATAGGCGCTCATAAATATTTGCCACGCAGGATACTTGTTGACGAACGACCCTTTTTTTTGCCCTTCAAGTATAGGCGCTCATAAATATTTGCCACGCAGGATACTTGTTGACGAACGACCCTTTTTTTTGCCCTTCAAGTATAGGCGCTCATAAATATTTGCCACGCAGGATACTTGTTGACGAACGACCCTTTTTTTTGCCCTTCAAGTATAGGCGCTCATAAATATTTGCCACGCAGGATACTTGTTGACGAACGACCCTTTTTTTTGCCCTTCAAGTATAGGCGCTCATAAATATTTGCCACGCAGGATACTTGTTGACGAACGACCCTTTTTTTTGCCCTTCAAGTATAGGCGCTCATAAATATTTGCCACGCAGGATACTTGTTGACGAACGACCCTTTTTTTTGCCCTTCAAGTATAGGCGCTCATAAATATTTGCCACGCAGGATACTTGTTGACGAACGACCCTTTTTTTTGCCCTTCAAGTATAGGCGCTCATAAATATTTGCCACGCAGGATACTTGTTGACGAACGACCCTTTTTTTTGCTCTTCAAGTATAGGCGCTCATAAATATTTGCCACGCAGGATACTTGTTGACGAACGACCCTTTTTTTTGCCCTTCAAGTATAGGCGCTCATAAATATTTGCCACGCAGGATACTTGTTGACGAACGACCCTTTTTTTTGCCCTTCAAGTATAGGCGCTCATAAATATTTGCCACGCAGGATACTTGTTGACGAACGACCCTTTTTTTTGCCCTTCAAGTATAGGCGCTCATAAATATTTGCCACGCAGGATACTTGTTGACGAACGACCCTTTTTTTTGCCCTTCAAGTATAGGCGCTCATAAATATTTGCCACGCAGGATACTTGTTGACGAACGACCCTTTTTTTTGCTCTTCAAGTATAGGCGCTCATCAGTATTTCGCACACCGGCGTAGAGAAGATGCTTGGCGCGTGTCTGGGTTAAGTTTCTTAATATTGGAGGAGGGGGCCCCATCTGATGAATTTGCCAGGGGCCCCGAACGGTGTAGTTCCGCCACTTAGACTATAACCCCTTTTTAATTAACAATACGTATACCTGTATGTTCTTTGAAAATATAAATGTCTAAACTGAACATATGTAACACAAACCTGCATACATTAAGTTTCCATTTCGATAACATGTGGGTCACGTAAACTAAAACGGTTCAACTAATATTTATTTAGTGCATTCGGAACGTTTACTCGTTGGTTCCTCAGAAACCGTCCATTTCCTAGGAAATACGCGATAATAGAACTTGAACTCGTGTATCTATTACAGTCGAAATACAGCGAGAAAAAGATACAAAGAAAGAAAAGTTTTAAGTAAGAGATATTTGATTGAATATGTTTTTTTTGTTGACCCGCCCCTTCTTACACTCATTTTATTATTATGCGGGCACTCTGATTTTATCTTATCCGGGCTAAAAAATTATGTTACAAAGTAACTATTTGCCAAATATCATTGAAATCCGTTTAGCCGTATTTGCGTGATTGAGTAGCAAACATCAAAATATCAAACTTTCACATTTACAATACTAGAAAGATAGATCTTTGTTGTTTGATTTTGGTGAAATCTGGTATAGAGATACCTACACTAGATCTTGGGAAAGGATGTAGAGTACGTTTCATTGCATAAAGAAGGCTTAAAGGGGTTAAAATAAGGGATGAAATTTTAAAGTGTAAGTCGAGCTATGTTGTAATTTATACCAGGGTGAAACTGGAGCGGGTAGAAACTATTAGTTAAGCAACATAAATATCTTAAATATGAAGAAAGCTTTATTGTAATAGAAATATCCCTTTAATCCTTATTTAGATTTAAATATTTCGGTTTCCCGCGTGACAGCTGAAGTGCGACAAATCCTTGAATATTGAATAGAGGGAAACAAGTCTTTATTGCATTTGCTCCTTTGAGACCGATTTAATTGGTTCAAACTCTGTTGTTTTGGTTTTGGTTTTCCGCGTTCAAATATCACATCCTCTTTTCCCCTAATCTCGAAATAAAAATATACCTACATGTAAAATGGTTATTGTGATTCTGTCTTACTCTGTAACTCAGTGTCTACTCAAATACCTACATGTTTATTCCATACATTATACAATGCTCTCCTATTGGTAATCGATATTAACAATAATCACCACTTAAATTTTTATTTTTATTTTTATAATAGATAAGATGGTCCACCTGATGGTAAGTGGCAACCATCGAGCATGGACATCGGAAAAACAAGAAACACTCTCTCGTTTTGTCGATGCGTTGTATCCCCGAAGATAGAGTGGGAAGGGGGAATGAAGAAGAAAAATGATGCGGATTCAGCGGACCCTAGGCAAGAGCCCAGAGTCCACTAGACCTACAGCATTAATGGGATAGGAGAGGGAGGGGGTAAGTCTGGCCCACATGCGGCTCAACCGGAACGCGTCTATGACACTTGGCGGTCGGATTCGCATGCTGGTGGTCGCAAGCCAGTCGGGGAACAGATCCCCTACCACCAAGGGGGTGCTGGGTTACTCGGCTCTTACGAGATGCTCTCCCAGCGGCAGAGGGGAATAGTATTCTAACCCGTCCCCTCACGGGATATATATAAAATATATTCTTTATCGCCTTATTTTTAAAGGACATCTTTATTTTTCCGAATTCCCAAATTGAATACTATTACAAAAAAAAATTGATTACTATTACAAAAATGATACAACCGAATTGGTAACCTCCGGTTTTTGAAGTCGGTTGAAAATACTTTTATGTTCCAAAGCGTCTCATTAACATTTCTCGCTGTTGCTCCTAGAAGAAATATTAAATCATTGTGCTTGCCATACCACAAAATAAAGTCTTGAAAGTACAATATCTCTTATAGCCTATATGTGGTGGCGTAACTATAGGGTGGCATATCGGCAGAATGCCAGGGGCCCCGAACCGAAAGGGGCCCACGGTCAGAGAAGGCTGTGACCACAGGTGGATCTTGATATTTACTATTACAATAATTTTTTTTTGCTCTTTAAGTATAGTCGGTCATAAATATTTGCCACGCAGGATACTTGTTGGCGACCGACCTTTTTTTTTTGCTCCACCAGCGCAGAAGATACTTGGCACGTGCCTGGGTTAAGTTTCTTAATATTGGAGGAGGGGGGCCCCATCTGATGAATTTGCCAGGGGGGAACGGTGTAGTTACGCCATTGCCTATATGATAGTGTTGTAGATATTTTTTAAAGCAGAAAAGGATCAAATAGTTCTCTGAAGAAAGTCCTTCATAGTAAGTTAGTTAAAGATATTCATAGAGAACTGAACTAATAGATCAATTGAGCAAAGGCTGAGAGTAGAAACAGACATTTAAAAATATATCATATGTACAACAACTGTAATTATTTAAATATTTTGGTCGCAATAATCTAGAGGACTGAAAATTGAAAACAAATTGTTGTAAACTAATAATATTTTTGGAAATAACTGGTAAAGTTATTTTAATTTTAATATGGAAATAAGGTGTAATTCCATGGATTTATAATCAAAATGTTGTTTGTTTGTTTGTAATATATATTATGTGAATAAATTGGTTCTATATAAAACATCAAAGGATAAAAATACTTCGAGCGCGTCAATATTGAATTACGTCCTCGAAGTTTGACCAAAGTCCACACTCTCAATAAGCTCCTATTGTGCACATGGCTTTATTTGTGATAAGGGATCACCCTTTACCATTGTTGAATAGTATGGAGTAATATTTTAATGCTATATTCTATTAAGTGTATTTGAGCTATATTATACTACACGTGATACGTAGAAGATAATAATTACCCGCAATTTAGATAGGAAAACCAATACTGGCTTTAAGTGGTTTATGACCAAGGGGTAGGTTTATAAGGCCATTTAACAAAGCACAGCTTGCCTTTGCTACTTAACATATAATTAATTACAACATATAAAAACTATAGTAGGATTAATACTGAACTGACAGATGCTAATTGGTAACGTCACTTTGTAGTGTTGCCATACTTAAGCGGTGAATTCCTTACTTCTGCTACATAGCTAATATCTATATATATAAAAGGAGAAGCTGACTGACTGACTGACTGATTGACGCAGGGCCTAATCTATAAGAGTTAGAAACTTGAAATTTTGCACAGGGGTTCCTTTTATAATGTAGGGGAGCACTAAGAAATGATTTTTGAAAATTCACCCTCTAAGGGGGTAAAACGGGAGTGCAAAGTTAATATGAAACTTTGCTGTTTTTGAAGTTATTCAAATTAGTTTCAGTATGAAAGTTCTTTATTGGAAGTCATGAAACAGGGGTAAAATATTTTTTCGAAAGTAATCCCTTAATCCCTTAAGGGGCTAAAAGGGGAGTGCAATGTTAGTATGACTACATCATGAAATTATTAAATATGTCTCGAGACGATCTCCTGTAGGCTAATATAACTACCCTAATATCGCAAAAGCTAGTTTATAATGATTCTATGGAGATTGAAGCGTTTTATGATGCATAAATAGATACCAATTTAATAGATAATTATAAACCGCTGTTGATCTCAAACATCTTGAGTGAATAACTCATAACTTTAACTTTATTTACTCCAATGAATTAATAATAATTTGACTCTATCAGCCATTCAGATACTAGCAAGTGTTGCTACAATATCCTGAGACTTTTATATATGCGTTCAAGGATAATCTTACTATCTTACTAATATTATAAATGTGAAATTTAGTATGTATTTGTCACTCATTCACGCGAAAACAGCTGAACCTTGTTAGCTCTAGAACTATTAACACAGATATTTCGTAAGAAAAACACCAGCACTTTCACACATAAACACTTTAATAGCACTTATTACATCAAAAATCAAAGAAATACTGCACTCTTTCACCTTGCATCATCTTTTTATATCCTACCTTAGCGTAAAAAAATAACGGAAACAGTATCAATGCTGACAATTCATCACTAATATGATCTACCTCATAGACAATTAATTTCCTGTAAGGTAAACAATTTATCATATACCATAGATAATATTCAAGCATTGTACGGACATATAACAACCATTTATATACAATTAAAACGGATGCTAACACAGATTATTAATAAAGAGGTATTTCTTTACTTTATATGTTAAGCGCAGAACATACTGAGTGCGTGTGCATTTAAATTATAACATATAACAACAATTTAGATAAAATTAAAACGGATGCTAACAACCTGGATTAAAATATAAGCTACTTTTAATCACGGAAAAATTCAGTTTATGTTGGACAATGATAAAACATGTTTATTTTTGTAAGCGCCTAAATATTTTATTTAGCAACATTATATTAAGTGTAATTAAGAATTAAATGTTTTTTGATAAATCTAAAGTCGGGGCGAGTCGAATAGTATACAATAAAATAATGTCGTTTAGTCTAGAGACCTTGCAGTCCATAATTTAAATAGCAACCCACCCTCGCTTCAAGACGATGACTCCATTTCATCCCCTTTAATATATGCTTCCAACATTTTCTTTATTGAAAAAACTGTATTGGCGTCTCCACAAAAACTAATAATCTAAATACATTATTCTTAAAAGAGTGCTTTTTGAACTTATAGATTTGATTTTAAAAATAAATTTAGGGTAAACAGCATAGAATAATGGAATTTTTTTAGGATATCGTAAACTACCGTTAATAAGAGGTATGCACAAAAACTCCACGATTAATACATTATCTAGTATTTGCGAAAAGTTCATTTTATTATATTTTGAGTAAACAATACATAACTTTTGTTCCGATAGGATTTAGTCTGATGAGCGATGTACAATTAAAGCGGTGGAGGCATTTGTGCATAGTAGAAGACGTCTTTAAACCTGCTCCTGGGTGTCAAACCCCAGGCACTCCAACTAGAACACAGCGCAGTATAGCACCCATAATCTAAATATTATAAGTATATGTTAATCAAAATAAAATGTAAAACATAGTAGTAGACAGTTGTTTCATAATACACCCACCCAGCAGCGACATGTCATTTATCATGTCTTATCTGTGGTTAAGTGGAACAGCTCAGCCAGTCCAGCCCCGACAGGACTATTCGTTTTATGTAAAACTATTATAATTATGTATTCAGGACGTATAAAATTGATTATACACGTATTACTCTGGGCTCTATACGAATTATAATTTCTTTGCAACATCGAAATCCATTAACAAACTTGAAGCGATTTAAAAGACTTAAAAAAGGATACTAGTGATTGCAGAAAATAAAATTCTAAAATGATATCCTAACTGAATTACAAACATATAACACGACGTCCACACATTTACCAAACCTCGGGAAACTATCACAATTTCAAACGTGTTTTGTAGCCGATCCGATCGGTCCCGGGTTTTTGTCACAAATCAAAAATTTTTACAAGCGCTTGCCATGCGTCCACACGTTTGTGCCCAGTTTGTCTCATTTGTACAGAGATGTACGTTATGTTACACCCAGACTATGTACGGGTTTTGCATCATCATATGCTCCATCAGCGACTAATGGTAGATTCAATTAATATTATAATGATTTTTGATCAGTCTTAAATTTAAAAAAAAGTTGTTTTACTAATCCCGCGTAACAGTTGTTTTTAATGACTGTTCAATTGAAGATCCTTTAAACTTCATAGAATATACATATTTTGTAATAAAATTAGTTAAGAAAAGTATAATAGCCGGATGAGTTGAATGTCCGACATGTTTATCTACTCAAAACATACTAGCGAACTCGCAAGCGTGTGGATGGGTGGTTTGTTTCCCAAATTCAAGAAAACGTAGTTATATTTTTAATGTTTACGGTAAGTTCCAAAAGTATGATTTTATATATTTTAGACCTTTGTTATTTCTATTTTATGGAACCACTAAAATTCGTCCTTGATGTAGATTACTTTGGAGACAATTTTTTTTGGTTATCTAAAATTTATTAACCTCTTTGATTTTATAATTTGAAAGTTTTTTCTCATCGAGTTTGTCGATTAGTTTGTTATAAAACTCACAGTTTGAAAGACACCGAATTAGGCAAAAAGCAGTAAATTATCGTCCACGCTCTTTTAGCGTCATCAGCGATAGTTGGCAGCACTGTTTTTCTTCGAGTAAATTTTCCAGAGCTTGGTCTCTGTGACGTAAAACTCAGAAAATTTTAGTCTCAGTAGTAAAAGTCTATAATTCCCCCGTGAGGGACTGGTTAGAATACTATTCCCCTCTTCCGCTGGGAGAGTATCTCGTAAGAGAAGAGTAACCCAGAAACCCCTGGTGGTAGGGGATCTGTTCCATGGCTCTCTCCGGTCTGGCTTGCGACCACCAGCATGCGAGTCCGACCTCCGACCGCGTCCGAGCCGCGTGTGGGCCTGACTTACCCCCTCCCGCTCCCATCCTATTACTGCTGCGGATCTAGTACTCTGGGCTCTTGCTCAGGATCCGCTGAAGCCGCAGCATTTTTTTTCTTCACTCCCCCTCCCCACTCTATCTTCGAGGATGCAACGCATTGGCAAAACCATATATTAAAACCATCCATGGGCACTGGTGGTCTTAAACTTACCATCAGGTGGACCATCTGCTCGTTTGCAAAAAAATTAAATATATAGCATATTAGTTGACCCATCCCCGCTTAACCCGGGTACAATCTTCACAGCTCGATATGCACTCCGTCGACAGATGGCGCAATCGCATACTCGTTTGTTTAGTTTTTATTCGTATTTTTTAATATTTCTCAAGTTCTAATCTATCTCTATACCAAATTTCATAAAAATTGGTTCAGAGATTGAAACGTGATTGCGTAATAAACAAGACAGACCGTCTATTCGTCAACAGATGGCGTAAGTAGCATAATAAATTGCAAACCTATGTTTCTTAGGAGTTACTTTCTAAATTATAAGGATTATGGTTATTCCTTGGAAGCTTTTCTGTGTTATTACCAAATAAAATTTTCTTTCTTTCTTATTTAATAATTTCAATTAATTTCAGTCAACAGTTTCTTTACCTTCAAGCCAATAAAACATGAACATGAAAGCATCCATCTTGTTTTGATGTTAGATTAGAATCATGTCCTTTTTTCTTTAATAAATTGTAAAAAAGAAAAATGTTTTACATATAAATATCGTTACAAATATCAAATGTAACAGTCCACTGATCATTTTAATAATCGTCGTCGTGTATATTAAATTTCTACATGGACTTCAATATTCAATTCAAGATGAAATTCTATTTGAGCAGTTTTATGGAGTCAATAAAAGAAAAGTGGACTGTAACGAAAATGTCTGCTGTGTATTTTATAATGGCGATAAAATACAGCCTCTTGTTTTTAGGAGCTCTATAACAAGTTCACTTTAATTTGATTTCGCACACATTTGTTTACATATACATAGTGTTAGCGACACCGTTTATAAATTAGTATTCGCGGGTAGTTAATAATATTAGATAATTAATAACTTTTGTTCCGATTGTCAAGTCGTGTCGCGCAGTACATATTAAAGTATTGAGACTAATAGTGTAGTGTTGTTTACTGGCGCGAGTTATATACTTTATTATCTTATACTAATATATAAAGCTGAAGAGTTTGTTTGAACGCGCTAATCTCAAGAACTGCTGGTCCGATTTGGAAAATTTTTTCAGTGTTAGATAGGCCATTTATCGAGGAAGGCTATCGGTCATGTATCATCACGCTAAGACCAATAGGAGCGGAGCTATATGCGGACGAAGGTTAGACTTGTTTTAGATTAGTGTTAGGTAAGCCTTAAACGACGAGCCTAGGCAATGGAGGTGAGTGTTCAGATATGTGGCAGGGAGCCCTTAAACCTACTTGCTTGGTCATAAAGCGAAGGGTACTGCTTGGGCTTCTGTGAGAATAGTAAGAGATCGTAATGTGTTTATTTCCTGATTGTATCGAACCCATATTAGCCTCATTTTGTCCCACATTTATATTATAGTTAATATATAAAAAAATTATATTAATTAAAAAATTTCAATATAACCATTGTTACCCTATTTCTGGTACTTAAGAGTTTTACATCAAATAAATAAATATTGCTATTTATTTTCAGGTAACAATAATTTTATGAAACAATCAAGGAGCAACAATCAAGTATTGAGTAAGTAGTTTTATTTTAATATATTTAATATGAAAACAAAATCACAGACTAGAGACTACTTTATTTCATGTAATGACAGCTGACATTGACAGTGACAGAGTGTTGCTATAGTGAAGACTTATACTTACTGACTTATTGCAATAGATTATGAAATTTGAATTATTGAAATAATTCTGCAATTTTTAACCGAAGAAAAGTTGCGCTGTAAAGAGTTTAATGACTTTGTCTAATTATTCTAGTCTATATAATCGTAGAATAATTTTAGTTAGCTGTAGTTTTCTAATAACATAAGTTTAAGGTATAACAAGTGAAACTGTGTTCGTGAATGTCGCGTATGTGGCGTATGTCGGTGTCAAAGTGTCGACACAGAGGATTTTTCTCTCTCAGTCCGATAACGACACAATGCGCTCGATTGAGCGTTCCCTTTGAAAACTTTCAACATTTTTGGTTTAAATTGTTATTTTAGATTTATTTTGTTATTTATTATGTAACTTATTAGGGTAGGAGCTATACTCCGCAGTCACACGTAAATATAAACATTAATATGTAATCTAGATGGAAGCCGAGCAGTGCCTTTATGACAGTAAATTCTCACTTTCACCGCTTGACCTTGTTTATAACTGAGGCCTAGTACCACACCACCAAACAACACCACACATTAGTCTCAATACTTTAACATTTACTGCGCGATATTACTTGACAGACTAACTCAATCCTATCCGAGCAAATGCTATTGTCTACTCGACATAAGATCAAATAAACTGTCGGCGAACAATAACTTACAAACGGTGTTGCTAACATCAACTTAAATCTACAATACTTAACTTTGATTACATTTCTAGATACGTCATAATAATAATATGTTCCAGTGTTGCTTTAGTGGTTTCCAAAATTAGTCTACTTATAGTTAAGTCGATTTAAAAAAATTTAAACTTAAAACATCGATTAATTGATGTTATGATACTTTAATACAATAACGCTATGTTAAGAAAATATTTCCTAAAGGAGAAATTTAATATTTTAAATGTCATATTATTTTTGATGTGACATGTAGTTGATATGGGTTGAAGTGTTTTTGTGAAATATTTAATATTAGTCACCACCTGCGGCTTTGTGTGTGTTTCTAGTAGTTCTAGTTTTTTTCTTAAACTCATTTGAACATTGTTCGATGTAGCAACTAAGTTTCTTTGGTATTTTTTATTCAACAAGTCAAGTTCAAGCTAGCATGTACTATAAAAATTGTTGCTGATCGAAAGAATCGGCCGATTTCTAGTTTCTATTTTGTTGCTCACTCTTCAGGCTCATTTGAACATTGTTCGACGTAGCAACTAAATTTCTTCAGTATTTTTTATTCAACAAGTCAAGTTCAAGCTAGCATGTACTATAAAAATTGTTGCTGATCGAAAGAATCGGCCGATTTCTAGTTTCTATTTTGTTGCTCACTCTTCAGGCTCATTTGAACATTGTTCGACGTAGCAACTAAATTTCTTCAGTATTTTTTATTCAACAAGTCAAGTTCAAGCTAGCATGTACTATAAAAATTGTTGCTGATCGAAAGAATCGGCCGATTTCTAGTTTCTATTTTGTTGCTCACTCTTCAGGCTCATTTGAACATTGTTCGACGTAGCAACTAAATTTCTTCAGTATTTTTTATTCAACAAGTCAAGTTCAAGCTAGCATGTACTATAAAAATTGTTGCTGATCCAAAGAATCGGCCGATTTCTAGTTTCTATTTTGTTGCTCACTCTTCAGGCTCATTTGAACATTGTTCGATGTAGCAACTAAATTTCTTCAGTATTTTTTATTCAACAAGTCAAGTTCAAGCTAGCATGTACTATAAAAATTGTTGCTGATCGAAAGAATCGGCCGATTTCTAGTTTCTATTTTGTTGTCTCTTCAGGCTCATTTGAACATTGTTCGATGTAGCAACTAAATTTCTTCAGTATTTTTTATTCAACAAGTCAAGTTCAAGCTAGCATGTACTATAAAAATTGTTGCTGATCGAAAGAATCGGCCGATTTCTAGTTTCTATTTTGTTGCTCACTCTTCAGGCTCATTTGAACATTGTTCGACGTAGCAACTAAATTTCTTCAGTATTTTTTATTCAACAAGTCAAGTTCAAGCTAGCATGTACTATAAAAATTGTTGCTGATCGAAAGAATCGGCCGATTTCTAGTTTCTATTTTGTTGCTCACTCTTCAGGCTCATTTGAACATTGTTCGACGTAGCAACTAAATTTCTTCAGTATTTTTTATTCAACAAGTCAAGTTCAAGCTAGCATGTACTATAAAAATTGTTGCTGATCGAAAGAATCGGCCGATTTCTAGTTTCTATTTTGTTGCTCACTCTTCAGGCTCATTTGAACATTGTTCGACGTAGCAACTAAATTTCTTCAGTATTTTTTATTCAACAAGTCAAGTTTATATATTCTTTATTGCACAGGAAAATAAAAAATATAGTACAAGATGTTAAAAAGTTTGTTGCCATAGGCGAACTTATCTCTAGAAGAGATCTCTTCCAGTCAACCTGCAAAAGTGAGAGAAAGTGTCATAAAGCGGGGGACGTTAGTGCAAAACCAAGAGACGAAAAAAAAAAAAAAATTACGTAAATATAATAATACTAACATACATACATACATACATGAATACATACATACATATATGTTATGGTAATAAATATAAATATTTATATATATATATATATATATATATATATATACATATATCTATCATTAATAATATATAAATAATTGATGATTATGTAGTACGAGAGACTTGTGCAAGATAATGTTGTTTTAATTTACTTTTAAATAACATAATTGAGCGAATTTCCTGAATGTCTTTTGGTAGTTTATTCCAAAGTTCTGCAGCATGTACCGAGAACGAGTTCAGCAGAAAATTCGTTTTACTCCTTGGTACATGTAACATCGAGGTATTGCAGGGCCGTCTAGAGCGTATTGGCGTGGAAAGTAGAGTGAATCGTGAGCGAAGATAAGACGGGGCTTTGGGATCATTTAAAATATTGTAAACTAACAACACAATGTGCATATCACGGCGAAGACGGATAGGGAGCCATTTGAGCTGAGCGCGAAAGCTTGAAACTCGGTCATATTTACGTAAACCGAAAATGAAGCGTATGGCAAGATTTTGAAGGCGCTCTAATTTATTTAATAGCTCCTCAGTCACATCCAAAAAGCATACATCGGCGTAGTCTAAGATGGGTAGTAGAAGTGATTGCGCAAGCATAATTTTGGTGTAGAAAGGGAGAAAAAATTGGAGACGCTTAAGAGAGTGTAGAGTAAAATGCATTCGTTTGCTGATGTCGTTGATGTGAGGTACCCAAGACAAAGTGCAGTCCATTATTAAGCCCAAGTTCTTTACTTTATCACAGTATGGAATAGGTACCCCAGAATATAAGATGTCAGGAATTGAATCCCAGATAATCTTACTCCTTAATCTACTGCTACCAATAATTATTGACTGTGATTTGTTAGGATTAACAAGTAGGCCAAAAGACTTAGCCCATGATTGGACAGCAGTGAGATCTCTATTTATGGCTGCAATTGCCTCAGGCACCTCAGTCAACTCACAATGGCGATATAGTTGTAAGTCGTCTGCATACAGATGAAAGGGAGAAGATAGAACACGTGATATATTATTTATAAAAATGGAAAAAAGTAATGGTGATAATACGCCGCCTTGTGGAACGCCAGCCGTAAGACTTAACCAGTCTGATGAGTCACTGTCATTTATTACGCATTGCTGACGTCCGAAGAGATAAGAGTTAAACCAGTCTATAATAGTTGGAGAAATATTTACCGCGCGCAGAGTGCCAAGAAGAATGTCAGGATCGACAGAGTTGAAAGCACTGCTAAAGTCTAACAGAACGCATACACTAAGCTTGGTATTTTCCATAGCCTGCCGTATGTCCTCAGTTATATTCAACAGCGCTCCAACAGTGCTGTGAGATGATCGGAAACCGGACTGGTAAGGACATAACAGGTCATGGGAGGTTAGGTAAGAGTAAAGTTGAAAGTGCACAACAGATTCTAAGACTTTGGATAGTGTGGGTAAGATAGAAATAGGACGAAATTGAGAAAGGCAGGTGGGATTCGTAGTTTTTGGTAATGGAATGACATAGGCTTTCTTCCACATTGATGGAAAGACATTACGTGTAAGTGAAAAATTAATAATGTGAGAAATTACCGGCGCAATGTCCTCCAGCACGTGAAGAATCATGTCAAGACTTATTCGGTCACTACCAATGGCTTTGGAGGATATGGAACGAACAAACTTCTTAATGGCATCATCCGAGACTGTTTTGAATGAGAAAGGGGGAATGTCTGGTGGGACAAGTTGAGATAAATATAAAAGAGTAGCGGTTTTAGAATTAATATCCAAAGTTATGGGTGGAGTAGAAAAGTGACGATTTAATGTATTGAGATCCACGGTACTTTGAAAAGTGGCCGTGGTTTTGCCCACACCGAGTGACAATAAAAATCTCCAAACCTGTGATTGGTTGAGATTTTGAATAGTGGAGTGTATATAGCGACGTTTAGCATCCCTACACATTCTGTTGCAGATGTTACGTAGCTTTTTGTATATATCTAAATTTTCCTGAGAGGGAAATTTTTTGTTCCTAGTTTTAGCACGGTCACGTTTAGCCATAGTTCTTTTAATAATTGCAGTTAACCAGGGAGCAGGTGCATGCTTAACACGCACTGGCCTTATGGGAGCATGAATGTCGTATAATTTAATTAATTCAGTAGTTAATGACTCAACTTTAATGTCTATGTTCTCAGTTGATAGTAGACGCGACCAGTCAATGCCTCTTACATCCTCTCTCAAACGTTCGAGGTCCATATGCTGAAAGTTACGCAGAAGAAGAACTTTGCCTCTAACCTTAGGAGGACGCACTTTATAGGCAAGGAATATTAAATCATGATGAGAAAACGGGGCAGTCATTTGACCATATGAAATAGCAAGATTGGGGTTAGAGACAGTAATTAAATCTATAAGAGAAGGCCTACAATTAGGAAAATGATGAGTGGGGGCTTTCATGGAGAGTATATGAAGATTGAATGTTGTATTTAGCGCGTTTAACTTGTGGGCTCTGCTATCATTCTTCAATAGGCATGTGTTAAGGTCACCCATATAAATCACATGGTCATAAGTATCTACATTAAGGCTTTCAAGAATATCTTCCATGTTGTCAAAGTAATTAATTTGCTCGTTTGGACTATACAAAACACCAAGCAAAATCTTTTTGTGGCGTATTTCGACATTCAAGAAAAGATATTCAAGAGAACCTGAGACTCGAGTGCAAGAACATGACACAACACAGGCAGAAATGCCACTGCGTAAATAAATGGCTACACCGCCACCGCCTTGTATAGTTCGATCATTTCGGTAAAGCTGATAACCTGGAAGACTGTAACTGGTGGACGGAAGCGAAGGTTTTAACCAGGTTTCAGATATTAAAATACAATCGACTACGCCTGTGCCAAAGGATGTGAGAAGATCAGAATAATGAGCCATTATGCTCTGCGCGTTAATATGCACCAGAGAGAGAAAATTTGAATTATTAAAAATTTGTGATAGTTTTTCATCAAGAGGTTCGAAATCGGGTAATGAAGAATTATTACTGCTTACAGCACTCTCATAATCATCAGAAGAGCAAGAAAAATACTCATCTTGCATCATAATATATTGTTTCAATAATAAATACAAATATATACTTAAAATATACTAATATTTAATATATAATAATAATAGTAATTAAATTAAAAAAAAAAACAGTTCTAATTTAAACACTTTTCACAATGCATAAGTTGACTGCAAGTGATTAAATACTTCACAAACAAAAAAAAAACAACAAGAAAAGAACTGTCACAGCTCATTAGCAGTAACGAAACGCAACATTGATATTAGACATTAGCTTCAACTTGTGACGGTGTAACATATGACAAGTGAAATCTTTGGTGACAGTAAACAGTAAATAATTAAAATGAGTAATCATGAGTTTACCCGAGCAGTGTAAAAAAAAAGAAATAAACTTACAGTGACGTAATAAAGTTAACCAACTCACTTAAGTAGGAAGCAAAATATAAATAACTTTACACCGATCACTTATTCATCGTTTTTTGGATGCTTCATAATGACTTCTTTTAAATCGGCAGCCGAGGAAATTTTTACTCGAGTCTTATCCGGAAGAAGTACAATTATGACGCCGTCTGCAGACCAACATTTCTTTATGCCGAAGTAGTTGCGAGCCTCTCTGAAAACATCTTGCCGCAACTTAGTCAAGAACTCTGACACACTTATTTTTGAGCCCTTTAATGTAGTTTAAGCTAGCATGTACTATAAAAATTGTTGCTGATCGAAAGAATCGGCCGATTTCTAGTTTCTATTTTGTTGCTCACTCTTCAGGCTCATTTGAACATTGTTCGATGTAGCAACTAAGTTTCTTTGGTATTTTTTATTCAACAAGTCAAGTTCAAGCTAGCATGTACTATAAAAATTGTTGCTGATCGAAAGAATCGGCCGATTTCTAGTTTCTATTTTGTTGCTCACTCTTCAGGCTCATTTGAACATTGTTCGATGTAGCAACTAAATTTCTTCAGTATTTTTTATTCAACAAGTCAAGTTCAAGCTAGCATGTACTATAAAAATTGTTGCTGATCGAAAGAATCGGCCGATTTCTAGTTTCTATTTTGTTGCTCACTCTTCAGGCTCATTTGAACATTGTTCGATGTAGCAACTAAGTTTCTTCAGTATTTTTTGTTAAAGCAAGTAATGTTAAAGCTAGCATGAATTTAGGAAATCGGCCGGTATTTTTTTTCTAATATTCGGTAGTACTTACTTACAACAACAAATTGGCCACATTGTTTTTTTTTAATTTTTATGCTAACTTTATATGAATTTAGCAATAGTTGCGGTTTTTCGCGATCGGATCAAGCAACAAAATCGCGGTTTTATCAACTAATTAGCAACATAATAGCTACAAATTATGCATATTTTTTATTGGATTTTGCTGATTTGACACACACCTGCCGGCAACTAACTTTAGGTCTCAGAATAAATAGTGGATATAAGTTGCGCATCGTAAACATGCTGCGTTCCATCCGTGACGCAGCAGACGCGCGGGAACTGAACGCGCTGCTCTCGCCCCAGGCTACTGCACTTTAAGGTCAAACTTATACTTACGTGCCACTAGCTATATACTTAGTATAATTTAATTATGACAAGTTAGCAACAACGTTTATATCTTGGTGTATGTGGGTAATTCCTTTTATTTGTTCACAAGTGTACCCACGTGAACAATATAATGTAGTCTGTTCCGATCTAGTGTAACTAGTAATTTAGCAGAGTGTAATTGTTCTGAGGTTCCTGTACCATGATCAGGTAATTTGTTTAAACCTAGAGTGATTACGTATGGATACATAAATGGCCTTTAACCCTGTTCCTATGTCGTAAACCTCAGGCGTTATCCGGCCTCTTACTCAAAGTGCATATACATGTGATAGGTAGACATTGTTACATTTGTATGTGCGATGATGTATTAGTCTTGTGACATACATATATAATGTATATATGTAAGTAGTTTAAGCTTTCATCCCCAACTAAGTAATTCAGAGCCGTTATTTATAATCCATTAAAACAGTCTATATAAAGTGTGAGAAAAGCTGTTTAATGTTTTAAAATTATGGCGTTAACCACAAAGAGGTTTATGGTCTGTTTACACATTTATAAGTAAAGTAGCAAGTTAAATAGGTTTTATCGTTTTTGTCTTTCGTCTACATACTTGATCATCATTATAATTGATGTACTTAATATTTACAAGCTTTTATATTGAATAAAATATATAAATATCGGAGAATAGTAAAAGACTATCGTCATCGGCGTTGGAGTAGGGTAGTGGTCACTTCCGTTGTTTTGACAGTCTCGACCCTCGACCCTTTACATGCCATCGACAGTCTGACTGAAGTCTTAGTCGTGCGCGTTCTCTCAAGAAGTGACGTAGTCTCTGAATAGTGTTGTGTTGTTCAGTGCAGTGTTAGTGCTAGGAGTGCTGTCCGATCAAGGTCACGTGAGTACCTTACAATCTAGTTGCCACGTCTTGTGTTAGGTTAGGTTTATGTGAGATTAAATTTAAACAGAGAGCCTGAGCAGTGGAGGTGAGTGTCTCGATCGAAAAAGGAATTCCTTAAGCCTACACCTTGGTCACAAGTCCAAGGCACTGCTTAAGTTTCTCTTGTAATTGTTAGAGATCACATTTGATCATTTATCGTTTCTATAGAAGTATATACGTTGCGTTTACCCAATATTCCATTCAATATCATCCCCCCTTATTGTGTTTTCCAATATTCCCTTCACCTTTCTTCTCACCATTTGAAATGCCCCGACATAAATATGTTAATAAATACTAATAATAGGGATTATACAATATTATGATTCCCTTAAGTATTTTTTTTATTGTAGTTAAGGAACTTGGTGTTCTTAAAAACTACGTTGCTCCGTAAGGGACTAAATCGCATAAAATAATCAATATTTTTTACAATAATATAAACATTTAAACCTATGTTGTGAAGTTCATCTTCGTGGGAGACATTTTCCAGCCAGCTGTATTAATTCCTTGGACTTCTCAGACAAAGGATCGGCCAGTGCAATATTATTCCCTTGAGTTTTAATGTACAAGGAGGTACTGGCACTCATAAATGAAAGGACAATTTGGACTAATATGTTTTATTATCATGAGTTCATAATAAAAGTTTGTTGTTTCATAAAATAACAAAACGTATACGATAAGAAAGATAAACCTTCCACTCTATTTTCACTTAAGTAGTGGTACTAGTCACTGGGGAGACTGTAAATGAGCCACAAAGTTGATAAAATATTTATACAAGTGAATAAATATACTAAGCAACCTCTATTTCTATAAATATAATAATTAAATCCGTTGAGCTGTTCTTATTTATAAAACCCTATTTTATCCGACAGAACCTTTGTACTTTTAGGATAAAAAGTAGACTATCTGTTAATTAAATTTATAAGGTGCTGTATTTTACATATGATACGTGAGCCAGATTAAAATTCGGTCAATCATTTCCTCTCGAGTCAAAATTTGTATGCTGCATAAGGAATATATATTATGATTACTCGTGACCGTCAGCTGCGATTCCGTGGGTGGGGCGAGCAGTCGCAGGCTCTCAAATATGTAGAAAAAAAACTTGTTTTCAATCATTTCCTCCCGTTTCAAAATTTGTCGTATTATAGTTTACCTAGTACCTTGAAGGGAAAATAAAGTCGGCTTACCTTAACGTGGTGGAATACCACAGTTTCCATTTAAGTAGCTTTTTACAAACAGGAGTTTCGTGAGTTAATCGAAAATATTTCAAGTAATTTTTTTAAGTATTATGCACTAAGTAAAAGGATATATTACTATGCAATCATAATAAAAAGCTTAATCAAGCAATATTGAGTAACAAGGCAATAATAATTATATTGTTAAAAAATATTAAACTATAAAATAATAGGAAAGGGATGTTATTAATGTAAACTTTAATAAAGTATGTAAACGGTTACATAGCTTGACATGTACTTCATCTCCTACTTCAACCCTACATCATCATCACGACCCGTCAATGGTCCACTGCTGAGCCGGGTCTCCTCCTCAGAATGAGCAATGAGGAGGGTATTAGGCCATAGTCCACCACGCTGGTCCAGTGCGGGTTGGCAGTCTTCACACACTTTTGAGAACTTTAGGGAACTCTCAGCAGTGCAGGTTTCCTCACGATGTTTTCCTTCACCGTTAAAGCAAGTAATATTTAATTGCTTAAAACACACATAACTCAGAAAAGTCAAAGGTGTGTGCCTGTGTGGGGGATCGAACCCGGACCTCCCGAGTAAGACTTAAAATCTCAACCACTGGGCCATCACTGCTTGCTTGTACAATCAACCCTACATAGTCGTTTTTTCGCGATAAAAAGTAGCCTATATCATTTCCCAAATTCTAGCCTATCTCTGTACCAAATTTCATCAAAATCGATTCTGAGGTTTAAGCGTAACAGACAAATAGAATTTTATTACAAAGTTTCAGAAATATTAAAATATAATATTCATACGCCGAAAATAAGTTCAATTTATATTAATTTGAACGTTTTCCCTAGTCGCACGTAATCACACGTGAAATAAGTATACATCACTGATATATCTTTATTACACGCTTCACGTCTCCTCCTCCCCTCCCCCTCCCTTTCACGTCTCAGGTAAAGCAATCTCTTTTTTATTTCATCACATTCAGTTATTTGCTGAATTATTTTTTCAGTAAAGTATTTTCTTTGCTAACTTTAATATAATCATATTTCTAGTTTAATTATAAAAAATAACTACATAACGGTACACAGTCCCATGCAAAATGACACTCAAGACAAATTACATTCATTGCAACAATTTTGTTTCTAAGGTTAATTATTATTTTAGTCTGATCTACTAAATATACTACAGAAGGCTTTATATACAACGTTCACAGGTTTTTTAATCGACTTCAAAAAGGAGGAGGTTCTCAATTCGATTGATATATTTTTTTTAATGTATGTATACTGATTACGCTAAGATTTATGATCCGATTTACGTGTCCCATAAAAATTTAAAATAATTTGGCCCAGTACTTTTCATTTTATGAACATTCTTGCCGTTTCAGTTTCTCGGGACCTACCTATAGTTATTTAAAATAAAATTACTATTTAATATATAACAATAAAAAGAAACGAAATGTTACACTCTACCTGATGTAATACGTTACGCTAACGTAACCGACTTTAAACTAAAAAATGTACAAAAAAGTAAGAAATAACTACGTTATTTATTAATCACCCGTTATTAGGACCATAATATATAATAATTGTTAGTTTTTGTAGTCGATGCTTTTATTTTCATAATTGAAAATAATCATTTAAATTTCATGCTGTAAAGGGTCATATTGATCTATATAAAATGCACAATGTGTTTAAGGTACCTAATTGGATAAGGATTAATGCTGTATTGTTTAAAATCACTTCGTAAATAAGCCATTATTTCTCATAAAAAGTAATGGATAAAAAATAGTTATTGTGGGTTATCCCTAAGAGATAGACATATACCATCGCGGACTTTTTTGTAGACCTTTTTAAGGTGTACATACTGTAGTACATTATTTTAATATATCTCGTAGGGTTCTTCTTAGGACTCGCAGGATAATTTTAAGTTGTATAGTAGAAGTAAAATCTAATAGATGGCGCTTTTAATTTTCCAAATGGATTCTTTCAATCTCAAAATCCATTTTACCACAGCAAAACTTGATTGTCGGCTTTTTCTTACCAATATAACTTTATTCTTTCAGTACCTAATATCGGAAAAATTGTTTGTGACAGTTTGACATAAGCATGATCCTTTATTTTTCACTTTCCCTTTTCTTTGAAGGGTCTGCCCTTCAAAAGAAATGAGTTTTATAAAGACAAATATATCTAGTGACACACAAATTGTTAGATATCGTGTAACTGTAGTGTGTAGTCCCTGGCGCCGCTTTAATAGCATATTGGTTGCCGATAAAGGTGTCACGAATACTATTTGTTACATAACAAGTTATTTTGAGACTATACTTTTTTATTTTTTTTATTTCAACTAGACTTTTTTAAAGTAGTTTGCCTGGAGCTACCACCAGCTCGGAATGCAGTCATCTGTTGAGAAGAGCCGGCCAGAAACTCAACAGTCGCTCTTTTCAAAAAGCCATGTTTACATAGTCTGTTATACAAATCATTTAGCTTGAGAGTCAACGTCACTTAGATTTCAAGCATTCTCATCATTTAAGTAATCCTGTACATTGTAGTATGCTTCATATATTAATGACTTCTTGATCAGGGTTTTAAATTATATCTTTGTTACACTATATTCTAAAATGATTTCATTCAGTAGTAATCTACCCCGGCTTCGCAAGGTTTTACCGTAAAATTGTAAATTCCGTTAGATTATAATCTATCTGGAAATATTGTAAACTGTCGCTAGATTGTAAACCGTAAGATACTTTTTACAATTTAACGCATTATTTTTCAGGAGACTATAATCTATCGAAGTGAGACCGTCAAATTGTGAATCACAATGAATTTACTAGAGTTAAAAAATTAGAATGGACAAAAATATTATCTTAAGGACTTCTGTGACATCTACGGGGCTATGGGAAGGATAGCCTCTTTGTTCTTGTGTAACACAGTGCAAAAACATTTCGACTGTTTACAATCTCGCGTCTCTTGAATAACTCAGTCTATTGATGTTACGTTTATACTACGTATTATAAAACAAAACGTTTACTTTGATAAATTCTATGATGATATAGAGTATTTACTGTTGCTAAAGAAATTAACATATACACTAACATTCAAAAATGCCATTTTAAACGTTCATTTTGAAGATGTCGCCAAAACGCTCGCAGCTCAATTAATGAATCGTGACGTCATTCTATCATTTAAAATCTAACCACTAGTTCCTGAAATTATGTTGTTTATTCCCTAGAGTTCTCCTCAATCATAAGTCAAGAATTGCTGTACCGATTTTAATGAAATTTTGTACAGAGCTAGACTAGAGCTTAAAAATGACATAGGCTACCTATTATCTAGAAAAAAAAGTCTTGAAGGGGTTTTAATAGGAAATCAAATTTGGTATGTCAGTTCGTCATAATATACATAGAGAAATATGTTAAAAATTAAATACATGTGATATTTACTTAATCGATAGCCTATGTTACTCAGAATGGATGTAACTTTATTTAAGGAAAAGAATAATCAAAATCTGTTCAGTAGAAATTTCGTCTTTTTACAATATAAGTTAGTAATTGTAATCAATAATTTTCGTCAGTCTCTAAAAACTAGTTATTCTATTTAATATCTGTAATACTGATATTCCAGTCTCTAAAAACTAGTTATTCTATTTAATATCTGTAATACTGATATTCCAGTCTCTAAAAACTAGTTATTCTATTTAATATCTGTAATACTGATATTCCAGTCTCTAAAAACTAGTTATTCTATTTAATATCTGTAATACTGATATTCCAGTCTCTAAAAACTAGTTATTCTATTTAATATCTGTAATACTGATATTCCAGTCTCTAAAAACTAGTTATTCTATTTAATATCTGTAATACTGATAGTCCAGTCTCTAAAAACTAGTTATTCTATTTAATATCTGTAATACTGATATTCCAGTCTCTAAAAACTAGTTATTCTATTTAATATCTGTAATACTGATATTCCAGTCTCTAAAAACTAGTTATTCTATTTAATATCTGTAATACTGATATTCCAGTCTCTAAAAACTAGTTATTCTATTTAATATCTGAAATACTGATATTCCAGTCTCTAAAAACTAGTTATTCTATTTAATATCTGTAATACTGATATTCCAGTCTCTAAAAACTAGTTATTCTATTTAATATCTGTAATACTGATAGTCCAGTCTCTAAAAACTAGTTATTCTATTTAATATCTGTAATACTGATAGTCCAGTCTCTAAAAACTAGTTATTCTATTTAATATCTGTAATACTGATATTCCAGCCTCTAAAAACTAGTTATTCTATTTAATATCTGTAATACTGATAGTCCAGTCTCTTAAAACTAGTTATTCTATTTAATATCTGTAATACTGATAGTCCAGTCTCTAAAAACTAGTTATTCTATTTAATATCTGTAATACTGATATTCCAGTGTCTAAAAACTAGTTATTCTATTTAATATCTGTAATACTGATAGTCCAGTCTCTAAACACTAGTTATTCTATTTAATATCTGTAATACTGATAGTCCAGTCTCTAAACACTAGTTATTCTATTTAATATCTGTAATACTGATAGTCCAGTCTCTAAAAACTAGTTATTCTATTTAATATCTGTAATACTGATAGTCCAGTCTCTAAAAACTAGTTATTCTATTTAATATCTGTAATACTGATATTCCAGTCTCTAAAAACTAGTTATTCTATTTAATATCTGAAATACTGATATTCCAGTCTCTAAAAACTAGTTATTCTATTTAATATCTGTAATACTGATATTCCAGTCTCTAAAAACTAGTTATTCTATTTAATATCTGTAATACTGATAGTCCAGTCTCTAAAAACTAGTTATTCTATTTAATATCTGTAATACTGATAGTCCAGTCTCTAAAAACTAGTTATTCTATTTAATATCTGTAATACTGATATTCCAGCCTCTAAAAACTAGTTATTCTATTTAATATCTGTAATACTGATAGTCCAGTCTCTTAAAACTAGTTATTCTATTTAATATCTGTAATACTGATAGTCCAGTCTCTAAAAACTAGTTATTCTATTTAATATCTGTAATACTGATATTCCAGTCTCTAAAAACTAGTTATTCTATTTAATATCTGTAATACTGATAGTCCAGTCTCTAAACACTAGTTATTCTATTTAATATCTGTAATACTGATAGTCCAGTCTCTAAACACTAGTTATTCTATTTAATATCTGTAATACTGATAGTCCAGTCTCTAAACACTAGTTATTCTATTTAATATCTGTAATACTGATATTCCAGTCTCTAAAAACTAGTTATTCTATTTAATATCTGTAATACTGATATTCCAGTCTCTAAAAACTAGTTATTCTATTTAATATCTGTAATACTGATAGTCCAGTCTCTAAAAACTAGTTATTCTATTTAATATCTGTAATACTGATATTCCAGTCTCTAAAAACTAGTTATTCTATTTAATATCTGTAATACTGATATTCCAGTCTCTAAAAACTAGTTATTCTATTTAATATCTGTAATACTGATATTCCAGTCTCTAAAAACTAGTTATTCTATTTAATATCTGAAATACTGATATTCCAGTCTCTAAAAACTAGTTATTCTATTTAATATCTGTAATACTGATATTCCAGTCTCTAAAAACTAGTTATTCTATTTAATATCTGTAATACTGATAGTCCAGTCTCTAAAAACTAGTTATTCTATTTAATATCTGTAATACTGATAGTCCAGTCTCTAAAAACTAGTTATTCTATTTAATATCTGTAATACTGATATTCCAGCCTCTAAAAACTAGTTATTCTATTTAATATCTGTAATACTGATAGTCCAGTCTCTTAAAACTAGTTATTCTATTTAATATCTGTAATACTGATAGTCCAGTCTCTAAAAACTAGTTATTCTATTTAATATCTGTAATACTGATATTCCAGTCTCTAAAAACTAGTTATTCTATTTAATATCTGTAATACTGATAGTCCAGTCTCTAAACACTAGTTATTCTATTTAATATCTGTAATACTGATAGTCCAGTCTCTAAACACTAGTTATTCTATTTAATATCTGTAATACTGATAGTCCAGTCTCTAAAAACTAGTTATTCTATTTAATATCTGTAATACTGATAGTCCAGTCTCTAAAAACTAGTTATTCTATTTAATATCTGTAATACTGATATTCCAGTCTCTAAAAACTAGTTATTCTATTTAATATCTGAAATACTGATATTCCAGTCTCTAAAAACTAGTTATTCTATTTAATATCTGTAATACTGATATTCCAGTCTCTAAAAACTAGTTATTCTATTTAATATCTGTAATACTGATAGTCCAGTCTCTAAAAACTAGTTATTCTATTTAATATCTGTAATACTGATAGTCCAGTCTCTAAAAACTAGTTATTCTATTTAATATCTGTAATACTGATATTCCAGCCTCTAAAAACTAGTTATTCTATTTAATATCTGTAATACTGATAGTCCAGTCTCTTAAAACTAGTTATTCTATTTAATATCTGTAATACTGATAGTCCAGTCTCTAAAAACTAGTTATTCTATTTAATATCTGTAATACTGATATTCCAGTCTCTAAAAACTAGTTATTCTATTTAATATCTGTAATACTGATAGTCCAGTCTCTAAACACTAGTTATTCTATTTAATATCTGTAATACTGATAGTCCAGTCTCTAAACACTAGTTATTCTATTTAATATCTGTAATACTGATAGTCCAGTCTCTAAAAACTAGTTATTCTATTTAATATCTGTAATACTGATAGTCCAGTCTCTAAAAACTAGTTATTCTATTTAATATCTGTAATACTGATAGTCCAGCCTCTAAAAACTAGTTATTCTATTTAATATCTGTAATACTGATAGTCCAGTCTCTAAAAACTAGTTATTCTATTTAATATCTGTAATACTGATAGTCCAGTCTCTAAAAACTAGTTATTCTATTTAATATCTGTAATACTGATAGTCCAGTCTCTAAACACTAGTTATTCTATTTAATATCTGTAATACTGATATTCCAGTCTCTAAAAACTAGTTATTCTATTTAATATCTGTAATACTGATAGTCCAGTCTCTAAAAACTAGTTATTCTATTTAATATCTGTAATACTGATAGTCCAGTCTCTAAACACTAGTTATTCTATTTAATATCTGTAATACTGATATTCCAGTCTCTAAAAACTAGTTATTCTATTTAATATCTGTAATACTGATAGTCCAGTCTCTAAAAACTAGTTATTCTATTTAATATCTGTAATACTGATAGTCCAGTCTCTAAACACTAGTTATTCTATTTAATATCTGTAATACTAATAGTCTAGTCTAGTGTAATACTAATACTGATAGTCCAGTCTCTAAAAACTAGTTATTCTATTTAATATCTGTAATACTGATAGTCCAGTCTCTAAACACTAGTTATTCTATTTAATATCTGTAATACTGATATTCCAGTCTCTAAAAACTAGTTATTCTATTTAATATCTGTAATACTGATAGTCCAGTCTCTAAAAACTAGTTATTCTATTTAATATCTGTAATACTGATAGTCCAGTCTCTAAACACTAGTTATTCTATTTAATATCTGTAATACTGATAGTCCAGTCTCTAAACACTAGTTATTCTATTTAATATCTGTAATACTGATAGTCCAGTCTCTAAAAACTAGTTATTCTATTTAATATCTGTAATACTGATAGTCCAGTCTCTAAAAACTAGTTATTCTATTTAATATCTGTAATACTGATAGTCCAGCCTCTAAAAACTAGTTATTCTATTTAATATCTGTAATACTGATAGTCCAGTCTCTAAAAACTAGTTATTCTATTTAATATCTGTAATACTGATAGTCCAGTCTCTAAAAACTAGTTATTCTATTTAATATCTGTAATACTGATAGTCCAGCCTCTAAAAACTAGTTATTCTATTTAATATCTGTAATACTGATAGTCCAGCCTCTAAAAACTAGTTATTCTATTTAATATCTGTAATACTGATAGTCCAGCCTCTAAAAACTAGTTATTCTATTTAATATCTGTAATACTGATAGTCCAGCCTCTAAAAACTAGTTATTCTATTTAATATCTGTAATACTGATAGTCCAGTCGAGTTATTTTGACGTGAAAGGGGAATTTACTATTACATGTTGTCATGAAAAATATCCTTTATAATAAATCAACGGGTTTACGCTTAGTTGCTGCGGGAAATTGAAATTACATTCGATGAAACTTGTTTTGTTACTAGTTGATCTGCCCCGGCTTCACACGGGCCCATTCGTCACATACTCAATCACAAAATCGTAGCTGAGTCAACATATTATTCATGCGCTTCCGACAGTAATTTAAAAATAGTTATTATCCCGCTGTAATTCAGTTTTTTTTTCGGGATAAAATATTATGTGTTAATTCAGGTTATAAAGTATCTGTGTACCAAATTTCATCGAAATCTGTTCAGCCGTTTTTGCTTGGTTGAGCAACAAACACACAAGTTTTCACATTTAAAATATTAGTAAAATAAAAAATTTAACATAATAATAATGTTTATCTTTTTTTTTATATGTGTGTTCGTTAATCCTAAATGGATTGACCGATTTTGATATTTTCTTACTTATAGAAACCTGAATTTTATCTAATATATTATAGCTCTGTTATTGAGATTCTGAGCTTTTTACTCATAAATTCACTTACTTATACGAAAAGCATTAATTTAATATCTACAATAACATTTTTGAATTATATGTTTTTTTTTAATTCAATACTAATTAGTGTTACTTTTTAGGGTGAACTTGTAGTCTATACGCAGACTATCAGTATGACGACTACACTACTTTAGACTCAGAGCTTCAGCGTTACTACTACAATATGTAACAATAAATATTTCCGTCATGGCGGAGACTTTTTCTTTACGTTGGCACAACTTAATGACATTCAGTTAATGCTAACATCTAAAATCAAATGATCCTCAGATTAATGTTGCCAGCATCATAATTAACAACAGTTATTAATATTTTTTATATCTTTGTTCGTTGGTCTGAATCCAGGGTTTTTTTTGTATAATTGTAATAAGATAACAATATTTTTTTCAACCAACCTTAAATAAGCTAAATTTCATTAATATTTCTCCCAGAACTTTACAACTATCAGAGAACTCCCTAAAATCTTGTAGTGATTTTTTTTCTAGTGATTAAGTCGTTAGTAAGTTTAGGACCATTTAATTAAAGATATTTTTTATTAAAAATTGTGTCATATTACAAAGTAGCTGCATAAAGTGCTATCTCGAGATGTATCTAAAGAAACGTGTGCTGATTAAAGAGAGCATTCAGGTCACCTTTGAAAGCGTGATTAGAAACTTTCTCGTGATAACATGGCAAGGTAACATATATTAATATTATGTTTGCATATCTCACCTTAAAATTATAAACATCGTTAGATTATAATCTATCTCGCAATATTGTTAACTATCGAAAGATTGTGAACCGTTCGGTACTGCAGTCCGAACTTACTGTAGACTGGTCTCGATCACAGAGTTAAGCGGTCCCTAAACGACCATGCAGCATGACATGCGTTACGTGCTGTTATGCATGCATGACCGTTTAATTGTTTTGATTGATGAGAATGACATGCAAACTACGTGCTGGCAGTTGATTGATAATTCCTTTTATTTTTCATCCTGCAAACTATGACTGACATGCACGCATGATCGCTTAGAATGGTGCATGTTATGCAACAGCTTAGTTTGTTTCTCGGCATCGTCGACGATGGGCACTTATTTTTAATATCTATGTATAAAGATTGCCTCTTTGGTAGCGAGCGACTCAGCTAACTCTGCGGCTGGACTGAAAGTGCGTGCATGAATTGGTTTTTAATTCACGTAAAACCCAATGTAACGCATGTCATGCTGCATGATCGTCTAAGGACCGCTTTATTCAAATAAAATAAATGCACTTAAAGAATTGTTACATAAAGTATGTATTTATTTTTAGTAGGTTACGTCACAAAAGTTCTTAAGACAATATTTTTGTCCATTCATATATTACTATTCCCATTATATCCAATATAATAGTTTTGTAATACTATGGAAAATTGATTATGCTTCACAATTTGACAGTTTTACTTCGATAGATTATAATATACCGAAAATTAATGCTGTAAATTGTAAGCAGTATGTTAAGGTTTACAATCTTGCGACAGCTTACAATATCGCGAGATAGATTATAATCTAACGATAATTTACGTTCGTTTTTAGGTTAGTTTATTGACTTGAAACTTTAACATGTTTTCTAGATTAGCAGAAACGATTTAAAGAATTATAATAGATTTCTTATACACTTTTGATTGGGTAGGTTGCATGTTACGTTGCAGGCAACAGTGAAAATACAGTTATCGTGTTAGGTATAAAAAGCTGACTGTTAACTTATATAATTATTTAAAGGGAGGTTTAGAATCATAATTTGACAACGCAGACCTAGGTATTTTGTATTATAAAAAGGATGATTTCTACATTAGAAGATTTAGTTATTCTTGGAACTCGTGTGACTTCAAAGGTCTGTGTATGTGAATATATTATGATGAATGTTTAATTAATTAGTGTAATAGCTGTTTTGCTGACGAAATGTTAGATATTAGGGTCAGTAAGTCTAGCGGTGAAGGAGAGTGTTCGCCAGTAGTAGATTATAATTGATGATTGGTTATAATATAGGGTACAAACCCATGCGAAGTTGAAGCTGAATCGCTTGTATTGTGAATTCTGAGGAAGTCTAACAAGTGATTTTATACAGTGAGCATTGTCTAAGTTAGTGCAAGTCCTTTAATTTGTTAATTGTTGGGCATCACATGGGTCGTTTTAAATTTTTGCTAAATCTATTTCATGTCGATCCGTGGAGGCGAGCATTGTTAATGTAAAAGTAAAGGTCTGTTTCTAAACTTACTTATAAAGTCCCTGTTAGTACAAAATGTGTGAGAAAACGGCGAGATGTTTTAGAAAATTCATCAGAAACCGGTGAAGCTTTTCCGAAATGTTTTGACAGACTAAAATATATTAATATCATTTACTTTTCTGCCGCTGGTTGAAACACAAAAATAAAATATGGAGTTAAATTAAATATTTAAGACCGTCTGACTGTCGAATTATTATATTTTCATTTTATTTGTGAATACGAAAGAAATTAAGTGCTGTTCAAAGAACAGTATTTCAAGGAATGAAAAATTAACTTTAATATGCTTACCTTTTTTGCTATTAATTTAAGTTTCATGTATTGGATCTTTCTTGTGAACAATAAGTTCAATTATGAAAAAAGTATGGTTTGATTAACAAAAGTAACAAGCTAGATACATTCTAATTATCTGTGCAAGTGTTCATAGAAATATATTCAATATTGAAATAAATGTTTTTAAGATTTTTTCACAATTAACAACAAATTATCATCTCCCCCGATTTTGATTTTTCATTATATTTACATAAGTGATAGCCTAGTGGTCAAGACATTGCTGCCTAACTCGGGAGGTCCGAGTTCGGTCCTGGACACACACCTCTGACTTTTCTGAGTAATGTGTGTTTTAAGCAATTAATATTACTTGCTTTAAGTACCTTTAAGTACCAACCCGCAATTGGCTAGCGTGGTGAAGTATGGCTAAAACTACCTTCTCCATTCTGAGGAAGAGACCTGACTCAGTAGAGGGCCATTAATGGGTTGTGTTGATGATGATACAAAAAATTAATAGCCATTGAGTGGTTTAGTAGGAGCTATCGCATTCGTTGGAATTGGTGGTCTAGCGCCGATGTCATTCATTACAGCTTCTTACCAAACGTTATGACCATCAATGCAGATGAAGTGAAGAACTGAACACAATGATGGAGAAGCTTACACATCAACCAGCTTTGGTCATTCGTTCGTCTCCGCTGCGCCTGCACAACAACGCGCGATCTCATACTGTACAGAAGACGGTCTTCAAGTTATAAGAGCTGTGGTTGAAAATTCTCCGGCATTTACCGTACTCACCACACTTTGCCCTTACAGACTTCTCATTTTTCCAGAATTTGGGGAACTTCCTGGCGGGGAAAACAATAACCGAGAGGGAGTTCAAAATGCCTTTGAAGAATTTGTTACTTCCCATCCAGTAGACTTATTCAAAAAGGGCATCAATAACCTACTACTACGTTGGCAAAAATGCATTAATTAATAAAAATAAAAAATATAAAAAAGGGCGTTAACTTATTTCATGAAAAACAGCAATTTCATAGGTAAAGACATAATATTAAAAATATAAATGAATTTTTATCTGAGCAAACCAGTAATTTGGAACGAAGCGCTAAGCTCCTCGTAAAATATCCTAAGCCGATTGCCAGCACACAATCTAATTGAAGATTACTTTGCGCAGAGGAATCATACTTAACGGTTTTATCATTAATAACAAATATAGTTTATTAAAAATATGCCTACGTCCCCTCGCTTCGCTGGGAATTTCTATTCTACAATGATATAACGTAGTATGTCACTGATTTGCAGTGGACATCATCTCACTGACCGTCTTCTGTCTCACTCACTTTTTCTTTTATACAAACCTTGTCCTAAGAATAACTAACACAACAACAATAGAAATATCCAATTTGGTACAATCGTTCTGAAGTGAACAATATTTAAGATTAACAAATTTAACTACAAGCTTTTACTACTTATGATGACATATTAGACTAAATTTGACTGTCCTCGTTATCATCAGCATTGTGATTTGTATTGACCCATTAATTGCCAAATGCTGAGCCAGGCCTCCTCAGAAAGAGAAGGAGTTAAGCTATAGTCCACCAAGCCGGCCAAGTGCGGGTTGACAGATGTGTGTCAGTGGCTTAAAAATATTACCTATGTCATCTTGGGTAGACTGTCATATTGGATTTAGTTTAGTAATATCTCTTCGAATCGATTTTTTACTACTAACAGAAGCCAGAAGTTGTAGTGGCTTCATCTAATATAAAAAAATAATTCAACGTGTTACAGGATTCAATAATTGTTTTTCTTCATGTCTAAAGCTGTCATCAGTTTAGGAAGGTATTGTTAAACTTCAGTTCTAAAAGCTATAAATGAATTATTAGCACCATCCCTCATCACCAGAGATTTAGACTGCGCTTCCACCAGATATGAGTGAAGATGTGTAGCGAGCAATGTGTTTGTTCAGAATCAATAGAATTACTTCATTAAACTAGCTTCGTTAGTGTCAAAAAGTCAGGCGTCTTTAGTGGAAACGCAGCCATTTTGTCTAACATTTTTTCAGTTTCAGAAAATCGAGCGGGTATTCTTTCCTGTACATCATTCTACATACTTATTCAAAACGATTAAAAAATACACCCTTAGCTGTATATAATGATTCTAAAGATATTGTTATTAGCAAAAAACCAAACATCAATTATTCACAGTAAATATAGTCTATACTAAAGTGGATTTTGGAACTAACACAAGTCCTAAACAAACATTAAAGTTGGTCGAGCGAAATGAAGAATGCTTACCAGAATAATGAGAATTATTCTATTTACCTTCAACTTTAAGTTATAATCACCAAAGCTGGACTTGCTTAGTCAAGTAAATCTGGGACTAGAAATACAGAAAGTACGCACTAGCTAACCTAGCAAAAGTTGTTTTGCCATATCAAAAAAAAAAAATCTTTAAAAAATTGCCTACAAACGATTCTCAGATCCAACAAATATATTCATCATCACGACCCTTCAATGGCCCACTGCTGAGCCGGGTCTCCTCCTCAGAATGAGGAGGGTATTAGGCCATAGTCCACCACGCTGGCCCAGTGCGGCTTGGCAGACTTTACACACCATTGAGAGCTTTTAGGGAACTCTCAGGAGGGCAGGTTTCCTCACGATGTTTTCCTTCACCGTTAAAGCAAGTGATATTTAATTACTTAAAACACACATAACTCAGAGTCAGAGGTGTGTGCCCAGAACGTGTGATCGAACTCGGACCTCCCGAGGAAGACTTGAAGTCTCAACCACTGGGCCATCACTGCTTTTTAACAAATATATTATACAAAAAAAATTATTAAAATCGTTCAAGCAGTTTCGGAGGAGGTCGATGACAAACACTGATACGAGATTTTTGTTTGATGAATAGTTTGTTTGTTCGGTTGAATGCCTTAATCTCAAGAACTGCTGCTTCGAATTGAAAAATTTTTTTAGTCCCATAAAGGTTATTTATCGAAGAAGGCTATAGGCTACATAATATTTCTCTACGACCCATAGGAGTGGAGCACCAATGAAAAATCTTACACAATCGGGGAAATTTAAATCTCTCTCTAATCCTCTCTATAGTCGTGTCCCTCTTTTAAAGGCTATTAGACTACATTACCTGTGGGATAATTTAGTATCTGTTATATCGAATTATTAAAAATAAAAAAAACCTAAAATATTATTTTAACTGCTTTTCTTGCCATTTGTCAAACGGAGCTCGCCTGGTGACAATTGTGTCTGTGTCTCCATTACTTAGGTTTGGAGTAAGTGTTTAATATTGGTTTCTCGGTGTTTTAAGTGCATATTATTATTGTCTTGTGCGTGTTACTGTGCAGTATCAGTCCCTTGTAGATAACATTATTACATGTGTATTTAGCCGTATACGCTATGCATTCCCTGCATATATACCTGCATTTTTAATCGGTAATATCTTCGAAAATATTTATTTAAATTTCATGCTGTAAAGGGCCATATTGATCTATATTAAACGCACTATGTGTTTAAGGACCTAATTGGATAAAGATTAATGCTGTATTGTTTAAAATCGCTTCGTAAATAAGCCATTATTTCTCGTAAAAAGTTAAGGATACAAATGGTTATTGTGGTTTATCCCTAAGAGGTAGACATATACCATCACGGACTTTTTTGTAGATCTTTTTAAGGTTTACAATACTGTAGTACATTATTTTGATCTATCTCGTAGGGTTCAGCCAGCGTTTGCAATGTAAGCGCAAAAAAACGTGTTCATTTACGACATCTCATTAGAAATCTCTAATATTATCAGTGTTTCTCTACTATATTATGTATGTATTATACATATAAACCTTCCTCTTGAATCACTCTATCCATTAAAAAAAACAATTTAATTATAAAACAGAATTAAGTTATATAATTTGTATAACAAATAGATGTTTGAAATATTCGTATTTAAACTGGGAGTAATTGAGTTTGCCTAGATTGGATTAAGCTTCAATCCATTGTTATTGTTATATGTTTATGGTACACAAATCCTGGAGGGTCCGTTAGTTACTGAAAATTAATTCATAAGTCTAAAAATAAATTAGTAATTTTAGTAATAATCACATATGTTATTCCGTTTGTAGGCAATTTGAACATTTTCTTTTATTATGATCGACTATTGGCTAACAAGGCGTTGAAAAATCAATTGTTATGGAAATGTTTAATCTACGCACTCTTTAATATACATCTTAATTAAATTATATTCAAACCGTTAACAAAATGAATTTGCGAAAAAATATAAAAAGCTGGGGCCTCGTTTCCGATGTAAATTTTCCGTCGGCCTAACTCCATTACTCGACCTTTCCTTGCTTCAGAAGGTTCAAATTCACGCTTTGGAGAATTTTTATATGCCATTATTAATAATATCTTTATTTAGGACTGAAACTGCCCTCGCTTCCTTTTTTATTAATGTTACATTAAATGTATATTGCTACGGAACGAAGTTCCTTGTGATATATTTGCAAATGAGAACTTGATTGAGCTTCCCAACATTTTGGACATGAAGAGTCAGCTCCCAAGCTCCTGCTATTTGTCAAAAATAGTAGACATTGTAGATTGAACCTATACCTGGTCGTAGAGCTGGAGGAGATAGCCACTTATTCCATGCATTACAATGTTATCTCTTTCATATACTTTTATTAATTCTTAATCACTTTTCTTTTAAGACCATTTTTTTTGCCCAGTTTCCAATTTAAACCCCCTTCCAAAATTCAAAACGTCACATTTCGATCGCGCGGGAAACGTTCTTATTGGCCCAAAGGGTGCGTCCACGGTCGTTTGTCATTGGCCAATCAGATACGAACTAACGTTGCCACTAGAGGAAATACTAAATTACATCCCTTGCCATACTATAAAATAAAATCACTACAATAATATTTCTAAAAACAAACACTATTTTATTCAATAAATATGGACGTGTTAATAACTCGTAGAAATTGACGGCATAAGATACAATAACTTGGCAAATAAGTTATTATTATTATTATCACATACTAGCCGACCCGTTCTCGCTTCGCTGAGGTGTATTTATTTTTTACTCATTCCTACATCTATGAATTAGAAACAACACTGTGTCAGAAAAGTTTTCGTTCGACCGTTTGTGCGAACGAACTTAGTGCAGCAAATCCGACTATCACGAAAAAATCTTATCATTTTTCGGGTCAATATATGGCCTATGACACTCACTAATAATGAGGCTTTCTATTGGTAAAAGAATTTTCAAAATCGGTTCAGTAGATCCAGAGATTACCCCCTACAACTTCGCAAACTTTACCTCTATAGACAATAAAATCGTATAATAGCCGTGTTTGTGCACACATCACGTTAAAACGGCTGAACCGATTTGAATGAAATTTAGTACATCGATACTTTAAAAGGTTGATGAACACATAGAGTATTTTTGCCTCAAAAAAAACATCGCTTTCGTAGGAAAATGCTGTAGCTGTAAATGTTGTGTCTCCGCTTCACACTTCTTACTTACTTCACAATATTCCACCACTATGACTAGGCACCAATTTCTCTGCACTTCGATATCTCTCCGAACTCTCTTCTTCACTCTCGAGTAATAGACTGACTTACAATCGTCCGTACAACGTACATAGGATTTCATATAGAAACTCCTCGTTACTTGATTCTAGCAATTTAAAAAAAAGATTATTCTAACAACCACTGGGGGCGTAGCCAAGTTACAAACGTTATGTTTCATTTCATTTTCTACAATTTCAAACGATAAGTGATGTCAAGCCATGTTGACATATTTGGTACGTTCTACTAAGCGTCCACAATGCCCAAATAACTTTAAGATGTAAATAAGTTTATTTGATACGGATTGAGATTTATTAGATGAAGGGAATGTTTCTGCAGCGGATGCTCAACGTATCGCTACAGGTAATTTATGTAAAATTAATTTTACTTTTAATTTAATTATAAATATAAAAAAATCAATATCAAACAATAAAAATATGTATATTAATCAATTTAACCAATAATATTATCTTAACCTCTTGAAACTATTGCTTTATTTGAATTATTTTCGTTAACGCTCAAAACGCTCAATAATATATTCCACTTGGGTTACCGATCGTATCGCTCTCAAATAAGTGGAACGGGAAAAATCGTGGTCGTGAGTGTGGTCATTGTACTCATGAGTGCTTAGTGGAACGTACCCATTAAGAGCGAATGCTCATTCTACATACGTCATTTTAATTTGATCACGTGATATATCGTTGACATATGTCATTCCCATACATTTTTAGGTTTTCTATATGCGTTAACAATTGTAGAAAGTCAACTTGGCTAAGGCCGCTGGAAAGATCTAGATAGAATAGATAGTTATACCCATCCCACTCGAACACATAAATTTGCGTAATGCCGTCCTTTTCCCACAATGTCAATCATCGAAGGCTCGCGAAAGTTTCAGCGAACGACAACAACATCTTGCTGTCACTCTCAGTTCATCTTGCCGTCTTATTCTTATTGTAAATAGAGATAGAGATTGAGAGCGACATACTTATTGTAAATAGTCTATTTATAAACGGTGTTGTGTATTCGGAAATAAATTGCTGTTGACATTTCCTTTTTCTTTTTAATTTTTTACGGCTCTGTTCCTTGAAAGGAAAAAAGGAACCCATATAGGATCTCTTTCTCGTCTGTCTGTCTATCAATACCCTTTTTTAAGAAACGCGTGAAGGTGACGCTAAAAGTAATATTAAATATTCAGACCTGCTGTCTCTAGGAGCTGCAAACAAATCAATGTCAATCTACAACCTTTGGATTACGGATTGTATATATGTCGGGGATTTTAAATGATGAGAAGGAAATGGAAGGAGGAAGGTGGGGAATATTGGAGAACACTAAAAGGGTTGATGATATCTAACGGAATATTGGGTAAACGCAACGCAGATACTTCTACTGAACCGATAAATGATCAAATATGATCTCTAACAATTACGAGAGAAACCTAAGCAGTGCCTTGGACTTGTGACCAAGGTTTAGGCTTAAGGAGCTCCTTTAAGTAATTACAACACTCGCCTCCACTGCTAGGCTCTCTATTTAAACCCAAGGTTAAACGCACATAAACCTAACCTAACACAAGACGAGGTAATTACATTGTAAGGTACTCACGTGACCTTGATCGGACAGCACTCCTAGCACTAACACAACACTGCACAACACTATCACTATTTAGACACTACTTCACTTCTTGAGAGACCGCGCACGACTAAGACTTCAGTCAGACTGTCGATGGCATATAAAGGGTCACAACGCAAGTGGCTACTACCCTACTCCAACGCCATAGACAGCGATGATGATTCGATTTAATCGATAACCTTTTACTATTCTCCGACATATATATGGGATTTTGGGTTGCAGATAGAAGATATATTCCAAATTTGAATTTTATGTACACTTTGAATATGAAATCTATCATTCAATCCATGATAGATTTTGGATATTTCGAATTATAAAAGTAGATTTCAAACTTAAATTGGTGTATGTAAAATTCAAATTTAGAATCTTTTTTCAATCTGTAATCTAATAATTTCAATTGAGATAGATTATCGATAGCCGTACGTCAACGCGATCAAAAAATACGACCGTTTATGCATACTTACTCGTATACGAATCGTGACATATTGGGTACTTTTCAGTGACATACAATCATGAAATTTTTGTAAGAAGCAATATTTTTCAGCACACGCAAAGGAAATAATTCGAATTAAAAAAATATATTTGCAGTTGGTAAACTGACTTCGGCCTATGTTGATGTATGCGGAAAACAGTTTTCCGACGGCAAAATTAAGTTTGTGCACGAGTTTTTCCAAAATCTGTATCAAATATTTTGCTGTACAACAATACGCATACATATGCATTTTAGACTTTAACCCGAGCATTACTTGGAGCTTGTGACCCAGGCAAAGTCGTAAATATCTGTGACTTACTCAGGGCATCGAGGGCTGGTAATTCAAATGGAATTAGACCATAAAAGCACATTATGTTCCGCTAATTATGCTCGATGTTACATTACGTTAATTACTCCAGGGTTGCCATTTGTCTTTGAGCCCTGCATGAATAAAACCTTATTTATTTATAATTACTGTACATCTGTCATCACGCCACTGGCTCAAGTACTTATGAGCTCTGTCCCGATGACTAGGTGAAGTGTAATTATTTTTTTTGTCTCGAAAATTATTTGGCGAGGACAGTGAGTCCACACATGCTGATTACTAGCACTAAAGCATGCTACTATTGAGCAAATTCTACCTACTAGCGTACCTATATAAGACATTAAGCATGCTTTTTACTGGCACAGCACGCCCTGCTATCTTTAAGCACACTTGTTGATGCGGAGATGGAAGGGGGAAAGGTTTAATGAGCATGTTAGTATCGATAATACTTTTTATAACCCGCAATATCCTCTTCTCGCATTTCTGATAGCAATCGAGTATTTGCTTCAAAGTCTCGTCTTCTATTCCACCAATCACGGACCCAAATCTTCCTATTGCTTTTTATCCTCTTTCTAGCTGCTGGTTACTAGCACTTAAGCAAGCTACTATTGAGCAAATGCTACCTGCTAGCGTGCGTGTATAGGACATGCTACTAATAAGCATTCTTTTTAGTGGCATGCTAGCTAATAGCACGTCCTGCTATCTTATTGCACGCTAATTGATGCGGGGGTGGAAGGGGAAAGGTTAGCAAGTGTGAACGCGTTTGTTTAATGAGCATGCTAGTATCGATCTTGTTTGCTAGGTGCACGTGCTTCCTATTCTTTTTTTTCCTGTTCCTAGCTGAGAGAGGTTTTTAGATGCATATGCAAAAGTATAATTTCATTCAGCTCCATGCGGATGGCTGTTTGATTTTCCATAGTTTTGTTTAAACTGTCAAAGAGCGCATTATTAAATGGCATGTGTATTTCAGTGTTTGCTTTGAGCATGCTTATTCAGGAGCATGCTTAAAACTAGCATACTTATTGCTATGAAATGTAAACAGTTTATAAGCATACTCATAGCAGGCTGAGCTGAAGCTTTAGCATGCTATTGTAGAGCATGTGTAACAGTACCATTACTTAGCTTATGTGTGTTTATATTCCTACAGAAAATCTAATGTCTGTTTTCTGTCACAATTGACAAGCTATTTAAATAAACTCAAACGTCACTAAATACAAAATTATTTATCATAATTCAAAATCTTATTCAGCCTGTTCTTGACGAAAGACAAAAAGCATTTGTGAATTGAATACAATCGTAGAGCGTTCCCTCGGGAACAAATACTTGGAACAATGAGCCCTTAAATATAAATGAAGGAAAAGTAATTCCTTCTTCTTGTTGTTTATGTCCTTTTCTTAGATTGTTTTAATAAACAAAAGGATCGTTATTAGTTTCCTTATTTGGTCACCAACTAGTTCTTATATTATTTTCTTTTATTCTCAGACATTATTAATAAAATAAAAGTTAGACCCGCCCCGGGTTCGCACGGGTGCCGTTTATTACTTACAATATTTAGATTTATCAAATATTATTGTTATTCCGCAAGAATACTGAATTACTCCGAGATAAAATTACTCTATGTGTTAATCCAGGTTATAAAGTTGGTGGTAAGGGATCTGTTCTCCGACCACCAGCATGCAAATCCGACCGCCAAGTGTTGTAGACGCGTTCCGGTGGAGCTGCATGTGGGCCAGACTTACCCCTCCCCCTCTCATTAATGCTGCGGATCTAGTGAACTCTGGGTTATTGCTCAGGGTCCGTTGAAACCGCAGCATTGTTCTCTTGATTCTCCCTCCCCACTCTATCTTCGAGGATGCAGCACATCGGCAAAACAACATGTCCATGGGCGATGGTGGCCACTTACCATCAGGTGGATCATCTGCTCGTCTGCAAGATGCAGATCTACCATAAAAAAAAAGTATCTGTGTGCCAAATTTTATTAAAATCCCTTCAGCCGTTTTAGCATGATTAAGTAACAAATGTCAAAACATACAGACTTTCACATTTATAATATTAGTAAGATTGCATGTAAACAGAAACATGTATTATATGTATGAAGTATATGCGGACGCGGTGATAGAATTTAATGTAGCTTATTTCCTGTAGCTTCCGTCCTTTAAGCGGTTTGTATTTCCGGTCACCATATATTATCTCGTACCATCAAGAGACCGGAAAATATCCTAAAGAAAAAAGGTTCAGTTCATAGCTAAAATGACCATAAAATTTTTCACTCTTAACAGGACCTGGACAACAAAAAATGGAAAAAATCAAACAAACCAACTTTGTCTCGGGAACTTGTAACAGACAAATTCTAGGAACCAGAAAAAGAAATAAATAATAATCATAAATTCATATCATTCCATTGGAGAGGTGAAGTTATGAGGTATGACTAGTATTCTCTAAAAAAAATATTAAGAAGCTTTCTTTCGGGACAACGGAACCGATAACTTTTAAAGAATTTAAAACGGGACGTATTTTATTATTACTTTTTATTATAATCACGACATTTCTAAGTTTTTATTAAGTTAGTGATTTACACTGCACTACAATAGACAATATTCGCTCTGAAGTTATTTGTCAAATTGCCTTTCAAACGAGAGAGATGTTATAGGTTCTTAAAACACACCTATAAGGATGAAAGGAACCTATTTAGTCAAAGGGCATCCGTCTTTTATTATGAACTTTGATATAACGATGTTTGGATAATTTATACTTTAGGGTTTTAGATTTAAATTGGCTTCAATGGCTGCCGAGGAACACCTTTCGTTATACTTCAGTTAGTTAAAGGAATTTATTTATAAAAATAAAAATGTATTGCCTCTATGTTAGTGCCTCTACGCGTGAGGGGACAGGTTAGAATACAATTCCCCTCTGCCGCTAGGAGAGCATCTCGTAAGAGCCGAGTAAATCAGCACTCCCTTGGTGGTAGGGGATCTGTTCCCTGACTGGATTGCGACCACCAGCATGCGAATCCGATCGCCAAGTGTCTCTGACGCGTTCCGGCTGAGTCGCATGTGGCCAGATCTACCCTTCCCTCTCCCATCTCATTTCTGCTGCGATTTCAATGAACACCGGGTTTTTGCTCGGAGTCCATTGAAACCGCAGCAGCCTTCTCTTCTCTCTCCCTACTCACCCTACCTTCGAGGCGGCAACGCAAGACGCTCTTGTTTTGTCGATGTCCGTGGGCTACGGTGGCCACTTTCCATCAGGTGGACCGTCTGCTCGTTTGTCCCTTGTCTATCTGCGCCCATAACTTCAGAACGACTGCACAAAATCAGATCATTTTTTTCTTGTGTTAATAATGAGTGAATATGCCAGTTAGTAGAATATAAAATAAACTACATAAAAGTTTCAAATCTTATGTTATGACTAGTATACAGTACTCATTCGATAACCTAAACTCATTTCGAGTCTCCTTGCATAATAACGAAGTTAGCACTTTACCGCTTGCAATTTAAAAATCACGTTCCATATTCAAACATGACATATTGCGCCTATAAATTCAGCCTTTGGACCTTTGCCAACACTGCGCCGCACGCTGTACACTGCACGCTGTACACTGCACGCCTCACGCTGCACTGAGATTCATCTCTCTGAAAGAATTTCATTTTAAAAGTGAACGTATCAGTATTACATCACTATTATGTAATGTGGTGACCTAGAAACATTTCAAAGTGTATATTCAAAGTATTAAACTAAAACTCAAAATAGTTTATTTCAATTACTTTTTACAAAGTATTTTTGACACGTCAAAACTGGTCCATTAATGGTCACTCACATAATTATAGGGTACTTCCCGATGACCTAGAATCGTGAAATTTAGAATTAAGTAAGGTCTCATAGTAAAAATTAATTTTTTTTTTGACTGCCACGCAAGATCCTTTTTCTGAGAAAAATTTGAAGATATCAAGTTGAAATTTACATAAAAAGCCACTTTTATCTCATGTATTGTAATTTCGATTTTCGAGAATCAAAATTCCCAGGTTTCGTCTTTTGACCTAGGAACATAATATTTGGTAAGAAGCAAAAAAAGGTCTTATAGTACTAGTTTGGGGAAAAATTTGAAAAATGCCAAACTCAAAATATTTTATTATAAATAGACTTTTTAGAAAGTTCTTTTGACACTTAAAATTTGTCAGTCAGTCAGTTTGCGTGAAGCCAGTTCAGAAAGCGGTTTCCTGACGAGAAGAACTGGCAACAAACTTAACAGTGGGTCGCATAAAAACACCATTGTTTACATCAGTCTGTTTTACACCATTGTTTACATCAGTCTGTTTTACACCATTGTTTACATCAGTCTGTACAAAATCATTCAGCTGAGCATCAACGTCATTTTGATTCCAAGCTTTGTCATCGTTCAATCTTTCAAGTAGTGCTCATCATCATCTACCAAAGCTTCGTATTCTTTATGGTCAGTAATTTGGACTATTTCGGAAAGTTCGTATAACACGTGCCTGAACCTAATCGGATGGCATTTTGTTTTGAAATTTTAAAACATAGGTATGCTTTATTTTTAAAACTTATAATTCTTTTCGTCTTATTACTAAAAAAAAATAATGTACGTTAAAACCTGAAAAATAATTACAGTAAAATTCTTTTTCGTTTTCAGCGGGACATTTATTTTAATGATAACAGTTAGCAACACCGTTGATAACTTTATATTCGCGTGTATGCCTTTATTTTATTTCAAGACTGTAGATAACCTCTATTCAGATATACTTGAGCCAGTTGTCAAACGGAGCTTGCCTGGTGACCATTATGGCTGTGCTGTGGTGTCCTGCAATGCTATTCTCTAAGAGTCATTTTATGGCTGTGCGCAGCGTAGAGCTCGTCGCTGCCACAGCTTTACTATCGACGACGAGCACAGCGCTGAGGGAATCGGTATTCTGTAACTACGATGCGCTCGTCGACGAATTCAAGGCTGTGCGTGAAAACGCCCTCTCAGCGCTGTGATGTCGGTCGATCTAGGGCTTGACATAAATGTCTTGACAAAATAATCGGTAAATATCGGTTAACTGTTTAGTAAGTGATAAAAATATAAAATAGGGGTTTTCTTAGTTATTTAACACAATGTATTAAGATTACACTTAATTTTTCATTAATAAATGAGATTGAAGCATTTTTTATTCATTAATATTACAGGCTGTACAGAGATTTCGTTTGCCAAATTATGTTCAATAAACTTACTTGACAATCGATACGTCAATTGATACGTATTAGAAAAAAATAGTTTTATTTTAAGTTTGTTTTGCTTTATTTCTACGCTATGGACGGTAAAAGGTATGTATTAAAGTTTATATATTTTCGAATTTATCATCATGGCTAATAATTATCAAGTATAGGTACTTTTGACTACTTGTGTCCATTATTATCATGGTATAAAAATTAATGCAACATAATAAACGTACGATTTTTTATTTATTTTTATATATTTATTTATCTTAACAGTATCATTATGTCAAGAAGTGCATTTCCTTCTACGGCTCAAATCGAAAAATTATTAATGTGTCTGGAAGAGAGGTGCTATCTTACCACAGGGCACGACCGAACCTCGCACGCACGAGACCGCACTCGAGCGGCTTGGCAAATAGATGAATATTTTTGTTTCAATTACAGTTGGATGGACCTTCAGCAACACCATCTGGCATAGCTACACCGCCTGCATCAATACAACAGACTGCTGTACCACATATGAGTGGCCATGTTGCCTCTGCATGTATGTTTTGTCCAAATTTAATATGTAGTAGTAGTTTTTATATGTGTAGTGTAAAGTGAACCACATAATAAATGTATTTGCTTTATGTTGCCTCTAACTATGGATCCGTTGCTTCTTGTTTTCATAGCACCAAGGAGGCGTCCAATGGTAAAAGGAAGACGACGTGTGATTCAGCGGACACCGCCGGCGCAGAGGCACTCTCAAATGGAAAGCCTCACTGAGCGTTTCATAGCTATTGAGGAGAAACGTCTGGGAAATGAAGCTAGCATTATTAATAACCAAAAAAAATGTATGAAATTTTCTTGGATCAGTAAGGCTATGTCTAACCAGACAAAAGCCATTCAAGAGTTATGCCAAGCCACCCGGGCGTTAGCAGAAAATAGAGATTAGCCATATTTTTTAGTTACAATATTATTGAATTAGGAGCTTTAGAATTTGATTAATATGATTAAAAATAAATATGTGTACAAGAAAATCGTGTATTTATTAATTACAACCTGATATATTAAAACTAAATTTTAAAACAAAGCACAAAATAAAAATTATTTAAAAAAAATTAAACTGACTTAAAAATGCAATGCAATTTACGTAATTAAAAGGTAACTGAAAAGGGCGAAATAAAACTTTGACACTGATACCTAAGTGATTTTATTTAGAATTACGTTGTTAAAACTACTAGGTAGTGTAGAATATGCATTACATTTGTCGTGCTCTCCAAAACTGAGTGACTAACTCTTGCTTATGTACTTGGCCAGTCATTAAATTATCGTGTACCGTGGGTTGTGTCAATGTTTGGATCAATCTAGCCTCTTCAATCATTTCTCTCTGGCTTAATTCAGGTGCTGGCAGCCCTGCACGGTTACATATGTTGTGTAGAACACAACATGCTACTATAATTTTTCCTACCATTATTGGGTCATAGTGTAGCACCCTGTGAACTAAGGCATCTGAACCAGCCTTTCAGAATACCTATGGTATTTTCTACACTATTCCGCGCACTCGCATGTATCTCATTATAGTGTTTCTCTAGAGTCCTTTCTTGTGGGTTGTCAAATGGAGTCATTAAATATGACCTTTGTGCATATCCAGAATTACCTAAAATTATAAATGAAACTAAATACGAGTATAAACTTATTGTTGCCTTACATTGCAACAAAATATTTTTTTTTATTTAACAGATTATTAAGTATTACCTAGTAAGTACACTCGTTCACCATTATTATTTAGAGATTTCAAGTGCCCCTTAATTTTAGTGTTGGAAAACACAAAACTATCATGAGTTGCACCTCCAAATGTTACATCTACATGAACAATTAACAATAATTCAACAATCTGTATATGCTTTCACCTCGAAAAATGAAGCTTTTAGATTTGACAGTTAAAAACGAGGCTGTAGGCGAGGCTGTTAGACGAGCTCGACGCTGTTTTTTGTTACAGAATACCAAATAGTATGAAGTAACGTCAAAAACTCGCCGTAGAGTAGTTCTTGTCCCTCCCGTCACAGCCTTGGCGGCGCTAGCGTATGTTTGTCGAGCTTAGTGAATACCAAAGTGAATTCACAGCGCTGTCGCAGCGTTGCGGCAGCGCTGTGACAGAAATGTTTCCTTACAGAATAGCACTGCTGATACTGGTTTTCCATTACTAAGATTTCGAATAACTGTTTAATATCAGATACTCGGTATCCGTTTTAAGTGCATATTATTATTGTCCTGTGTGGTATAAGTCCCATGTAGATAAAAAGAAAACTAGCGGCTTCATAATAACATGAATGCTTAAGTCTGATTTTTGGTTAATTTTTTATTCCAGAAAATGGAAAAATCCTTTTAGGACTTTTAGGAACCTAAATTGTCCATAGTCTATAGTAAAAATTAACACCATGAAATTACTCGACAAATGTCGTTATGTATATCTTGGAAAGCTTTTAATTTACTTTATCATTAGAAACCTTTTATTTCGTCTGTATCTCATGAAGTATCAAACAAAATTAATAAATTCTTTATGAACTTGTCTGTGCTCAAAAGGTCATTAAAAGTTAAGACTTCTGCCAAATTTTAATATTCTCTCTCGGGCTATTATTTAAAAATGTTAAATATTCTTTTCATACAGTTTATAAATTCATTTATAATAAACTACGATGTATATTTTAATTTCACATTTTAATCGTTTTAATGCAGTATCACTTTATCACAACCGGTCCACCTGATGGTAAGTGGCCACCATCGCCCATGGACACCGACAATACACGAGAGTAACTCTTGTTTGCCGATGCGTGTCCACCTCGAAGATAGAGTGAGGAAGAGAAATGAAGAATAGAATGCTACGGTTTCTGTGGATCCTGAACGAAAACTCAGTTTACTAGAACCGCAACATTAACGGGATGGGAGGGGTAGGGGTAAGTCTGGTCCACATGCAGCTCGGCTAGGACGCATTAGACAAACTTGGCGGTCGGATTCGCATGCTGGTGGTCGCAAGCCAGTCGGGGAACAGATCCCCTACCAACAAGGGGGTGCTGGGTTTCTCGCCTCTTACGAGATGCTCTCCCAGCGGCAGAGTGGAATTGTATTCTAACCCGTCCCCTCACAGGTTTCTATTATTACTAAAAAATTATTGATTGTAGTTATCAAAGCAATACGTAATCTAACGTACCTACTCGATATTCCTTTCATGATTTTCTCGATAACTTTTTTTTACAATTATTATATTCTTTATTTCACAGAAAAATAAAAATAAAGTTTGGAAAATGTTGAAAAGTTTATTGACAAAGTCGAACTTATCTCTAGAATCTAGAAGAGATCACATAATACTCGTTTACTTTTAGGATCTTCGTTACTAAAAAACTTTGATTCTTTATATCTATATCTGCGTCTATTTTTACTTCTGATTTTGCAATTTTGGTCTATATCTATTTTAATTATATCTAAAATCACTCAAATACTTTTTAATCTTTGTCTAAATGTACATCTGCATCTGTTTCTATATCTACATCTGCGTAAACGTTAAAACAGTATTATTGTGAAATTGCTAATTTCACTCACATAACGCTTTATAAATGTTTTATGTGAAGCTATGAAATGTTTCTCGATACTTTTTTTATGAAGGTTTCGCTTTTCATTTTATTGCTGATATAAAAAGGTCCACATCGAATTTCTTCGTCTATAGACTATCAAGTATCCAGATTTAATGATATATACCAGTGTTATAATGTAATAATACTCTTATGACACTTTATGAGGCATTAAAAAGCCATTTTTTGTGTCTGTAATGCCCATACTTCTTTTTTCTGCCTGCCGATTCAAAACAGGCAAGATTGTGGGCATCATGCCAATCCTATGTGTACCTTCTTTGCCAATATCTTGTATAGCTTTTTTACCAATCCTACGTGTACCTTCTTTGCCAATATCTTGTATAGCTTTTTTACCAATCCTACGTGTACCTTCTTTGCCAATATCTTGTATAGCTTTTTTACCAATACTATTTGTACCTTCTTTGCTACTATATTGTATAGCTTTTTTACCAATCCTATGTGTACCTTCTTTGCCACTATATTGTATAGCTTTTTTACCAATCCTATGTGTACCTTCTTTGCCACTATATTGTATAGCTTTTTTACCAATCCTACGTGTACCTTCTTTGCCAATATCTTGTATAGCTTTTTTACCAATCCTATGTGTACGTTCTGCCAATATTTGTATAGCTTTTTTACCAATCCTACGTGTACCTTCTTTGCCAATATCTTGTATAGCTTTTTTACCAATACTATGTGTACCTTCTTTGCCACTATATTGTATAGCTTTTTTACCAATCCTATGTGTACCTTCTTTGCCACTATATTGTATAGCTTTTTTACCAATCCTATGTGTACCTTCTTTGCCACTATATTGTATAGCTTTTTTACCAATACTATGTGTACCTTCTTTGCCACTATATTGTATAGCTTTTTTACCAATCCTATGTGTACCTTCTTTGCCACTATATTGTATAGCTTTTTTACCAATCCTATGTGTACCTTCTTTGCCACTATATTGTATAGCTTTTTTACCAATCCTATGTGTACCTTCTTTGCCACTATATTGTATAGCTTTTTTACCAATCCTATGTGTACCTTCTTTGCCACTATATTGTATAGCTTTTTTACCAATCCTACGTGTACCTTCTTTGCCAATATCTTGTATAGCTTTTTTGTGTACCTTCTGCCAATATTTGTATAGCTTTTTTACCAATCCTATGCGTATCTTCTTTGCCAATATCTTGTATAGCTTTTTTACCAATCCTATGTGTACCTTCTTAGCCAATATCTTGTATAGCTTTTTTACCAATCTTACGTGTACCTTCTTTGCCAATATCTTGTATAGCTTTTTTACCAATCCTATGTGTACCTTCTTTGCCACTATATTGTATAGCTTTTTTACCAATCCTATGTGTACCTTCTTTGCCACTATATTGTATAGCTTTTTTACCAATCCTATGTGTACCTTCTTTGCCACTATATTGTATAGCTTTTTTACCAATACTATTTGTACCTTCTTTGCCACTATATTGTATAGCTTTTTTACCAATCCTATGTGTACCTTCTTTGCCACTATATTGTATAGCTTTTTTACCAATCCTATGTGTACCTTCTTTGCCACTATATTTTATAGCTTTTTTACCAATCCTATGTGTACCTTCTTTGCCACTATATTGTATAGCTTTTTTACCAATCCTATGTGTACCTTCTTTGCCACTATATTGTATAGCTTTTTTACCAATCCTATGTGTACCTTCTTTGCCACTATATTGTATAGCTTTTTTACCAATCCTACGTGTACCTTCTTTGCCAATATCTTGTATAGCTTTTTTGTGTACCTTCTGCCAATATCTTGTATAGCTTTTTTACCAATCTTACGTGTACCTTCTTTGCCAATATCTTGTATAGCTTTTTTGTGTACCTTCTGCCAATATTTGTATAGCTTTTTTACCAATCCTATGCGTATCTTCTTTGCCAATATCTTATATAGCTTTTTTACCAATCCTATGTGTACCTTCTTAGCCAATATCTTGTATAGCTTTTTTACCAATCCTACGTGTACCTTTTTTGTCAATATCTTGTATAGCTTTTTTACCAATCCTACGTGTACCTTCTTTGCCAATATCTTGTATAGCTTTTTTACCAATCCTACGTGTACCTTCTTTGCCAATATCTTGTATAGCTTTTTTACCAATCCTATGTGTACCTTCTTAGCCAATATCTTGTATAGCTTTTTTACCAATCCTATGTGTACCTTCTTAGCCAATATCTTGTATAGCTTTTTTACCAATCCTACGTGTACCTTTTTTGTCAATATCTTGTATAGCTTTTTTACCAATCCTACGTGTACCTTCTTTGCCAATATCTTGTATAGCTTTTTTACCAATCCTATGTGTACCTTCTTAGCCAATATTTGTATAGCTTTTTTACCAATCCTACGTGTACCTTCTTTGCCAATATCTTGTATAGCTTTTTTACCAATCCTATGTGTACCTTCTTAGCCAATATCTTGTATAGCTTTTTTACCAATCCTACGTGTACCTTTTTTGTCAATATCTTGTATAGCTTTTTTACCAATCCTACGTGTACCTTCTTTGCCAATATCTTGTATAGCTTTTTTACCAATCCTATGTGTACCTTCTTAGCCAATATCTTGTATAGCTTTTTTACCAATCCTACGTGTACCTTTTTTGTCAATATCTTGTATAGCTTTTTTACCAATCCTATGTGTACCTTCTTAGCCAATATCTTGTATAGCTTTTTTACCAATCCTACGTGTACCTTTTTTGTCAATATCTTGTATAGCTTTTTTACCAATCCTACGTGTACCTTCTTTGCCAATATCTTGTATAGCTTTTTTACCAATCCTATGTGTACCTTCTTAGCCAATATTTGTATAGCTTTTTTACCAATCCTACGTGTACCTTCTTTGCCAATATCTTGTATAGCTTTTTTACCAATCCTATGTGTACCTTCTTAGCCAATATCTTGTATAGCTTTTTTACCAATCCTACGTGTACCTTTTTTGTCAATATCTTGTATAGCTTTTTTACCAATCCTACGTGTACCTTCTTTGCCAATATCTTGTATAGCTTTTTTACCAATCCTATGTGTACCTTCTTAGCCAATATCTTGTATAGCTTTTTTACCAATCCTACGTGTACCTTTTTTGTCAATATCTTGTATAGCTTTTTTACCAATCCTACGTGTACCTTCTTTGCCAATATCTTGTATAGCTTTTTTACCAATCCTACGTGTACCTTCTTTGCTAATATCTTGTATAGCTTTTTAGCAATTTTACGTGTACCTTCTTTCTTAATATCTTGTGTAGCTTTTTTACCAAATTTATGTGTACCTTCTTTTCCATTATCTTGTAAATTGTATAGTTTTTTTACAATTTTTTAGTGTACTTTCTTTACGAACTTTATGTGCTACTACTACCGCAGTAGTAGATTCTAGTTGAGTTTTATGCAAAATGGGCGTATGTTGTGGATTCTTACTATTGTTTTCATAATCAGCATACCAATTATCGAGAAAGGTTTTATCATCGTTGGTGTGTGTAATTTGAATTATTTTAGTCTTGGTAGTGGACAGGTTGATAGTAGTAAGTGAGGAGTAAGCAGCAGTGTAGTACCCAATCAATCTTCACTTAGTCGCAAGCGGGCAGCGTTCAGTTCACTAACGAGCTCTCGACACAGCCATTTGCGGACAAATGTGCATCGTTACTCAATTGCAATTTTGTAACATGATGGAATAAATTGCTTTCACCGAGGGGATTGTTCTTAAAGAGGCATTTATATTCTGCGACTTTGCTTGTTAGACTTTCGCCATAAATCTTACTTTTCGACACTAACCTATTACTTTAAAGATAAATTTTATATGTTTTAATAGAAGGTAATCTTGACCTACTTGAGCTCACGTGACAGTAAGCGTTCAAAGTTGTTTTTGGACATCAGCAATACAAAATAGTGTTATTTTTTGGATGCAAAGCCCTTCTCCCTGGAAAAAAATGCTACGTTTTTAATGAACCTAAAGAAAAAAGAAAATAACATTTTAGACTAGGAAGCTTCTCTATTCCTTCCGAGGAGTTTAGTGCACATTCGAAGGGATCGGACACCGATTTGGAAATTTCTTTAACTGATAACACGAATAACTAAATTCATCCAAAATGGTAATATGTACATTGTCATTTACAGCCGAAATTAATAAGTAACCTCAATCCAAAAATTTTGAATTATGGATTGAATTTACATTCCATCTATTTGTAATCGGAAATCCAAAGGTTTTGGATTGAGAGTGATTATTAATTTCATCTACTAGGCAAGAAGTGTACAGATGAAATAGTATTTGCATATCAAACTTTGTAGCGTCGTATCATGCATAATGTACACTCCCCTCTTTTTTAACAATCCATTACCTACTTTGTAATTAAATATTTAAAGTTTATTTAAATGTATCAAGCAATAAGTAAATTATCATCATTTACTAATATCAAAACTTTCACTTGTACCTACAAAAGTTTTTCGAACTAAAGTTAGCAACACCGTTTGTAAGTTTATAGTCTCGAGTAGTTCCCTTTAATTTATTTATACCCACGTAACAATTTATAACAAGACAATATATAACCTCAGTTACGATAGATTTGTTTAACGGTATTACTCGGTTTCTATCTATTGTATATTATTATTGTCTTTTACGTTTTACTGTGCAGTATAACTCACATATAGACAATATACACATATATTTATAAAAAAACAACACTATTTCGTTAATATAATTCTTTTTAAATCCCAAAACGCATTTAAGCATCATGGCACCATTTGTAAAGTGACCTTTAAGTAAATGTAGCATTTCTACAAAGGCGAACAATTATTTTTCAATTCAAGATGTGACGTCATTACACTGATTAGTATTACAGTACGGCCGATTGCAGTTTGTACATTTTATTGCTGTTTTTTTATCAATACTTTTCTTTTTCTACAATTTTAAAACATATATTTCTAAAAACTTGTATTCTTTGATTAGAGGCTGTTTAAGTACTATGTAAGTAGATTTTTTGCAACCACGTCCTCCACGTCATCAAAAATAAGTAAAGCAAGGACCCCCCGCTCCCTTTAACGCTTACGTAATACTTGAAAGGCTCCTTACAGTCCAAAATCTTAATGTTTCAAGTATGGTTGTTAAATATACTCTTATGGTACGGGAGCCAGATTCAAATTCGGTCAATCATTTCCTCTCGAGTGAGTTTTAAGCTTTTTACTAAACTCGTGTTTGAAAAAAGCTACTTAAATGGTAATTGTAATTTTGCTATAACAAATCAAAATGTTATATAGTGAAGGAGCCAGCTGACGTATATTCCACCACGTTATGATCAGCTGACTTTATTTTTCCTTCAAGATACTAGATGAACTATAATCCGACAAATTTTCAAATGGGAGGAAATGACTGAAAATATTTTTTTCTACATGTTTGGGAGGCTGCACGCCCCACTCACGGAATCGTAGCAAACGAACACGAGTAATCATAATGAATTTCACGAATTTTTGCTTAGGAGGGACTTGGTAATGAAAATCTGTCACTGGCTCCCGTACCATTAATTGTAATGGTAAATGAGGGCCCAGGGTATGCCCAGGGCAATAATGTTCTTTTCATCAATCTAAAGTTTACTTTATTCCCTAACGTTCCTCTAGGACTTCACACCCTTTATTGATATAGGCCTAATCGAGGGTCTTTGTAGACACATGTAGCGACTTGTATAACTTGATAGCTTGGAAAGGCAAAGGTTATGTTTACAAATGACTACCGTGTTTATGTTATAACTAGGAACCTGTATGGGCTTTGCATGGATGTAATTTACCATTAAAATTACAATTATGGTAAACAGAAAACATTGAATAATGTATTCCCATGACTCATAAGAACCATGATATAACTGAGGTAGGGCACAGCAGGAAATTTCCTGCTCAAATATGGAGCAGCCCGACTGGGGTAGTACCTCTACCTTACAGAAGGTCACAGCTAAATAACACTACTTTTGAGCAGTGTTGTGTTCCTGTTGGTGGGTAAGGTGACCAGAGCTCCTGGGGGGAATTGGGGATAGGGTCGGCAACGCGCTTGCGATGCTTCTGGTGTTGCAGACGTCTATAAGCTACGGTAATCGCTTACCATCAGGTGAGCCGTACGCTTGTTTGCCGACCTAGTTACATAAAAAAAAAAAAAATGTTAGCATTAGGTTAGGAATTTATTAAAAAAAGTAATCTCGTCCCATCCCGGTTTAACAAAAAACCTAACTTAATTTTTTTCTGGAATAAAAATTAGCCCATTTCTTAATACAGGATATAAAGTATCTGTGTGCCAAATTTCAATGTAATCCATTTAGCTGTTTTTGCCTGTTTGAGTAATCAAACATACAAACTTTCTTATTTATAATATTACAAAGATTAAATTACACATTAAATAAATGAGGAGAGAGAGGAGAGGTAGCTTACAACCCACTTGTCACTCTTAACAAAATGAGTCACAAAGGAAATTAATTTCATCTAACACTCAACATGGTTTTTGGAAGAAGGACTAGAGAAAAAAAACTAAAGGCAACTGATCTTCCAAAGCATCAAAAAAATAGGTCGAGGGATATGAAATCTATCTTATATACAGCATGATGATGTAAATTAGTGAAATTCACTAAATGAATTGTAAAAAGTTAATTATCTTGTTTTCCACTGTAGCAAAGTACAGTGAAACCTAGTTATGTGAGACATCAAAGGGACCTGCAAATTGGTTTCACTTATAGAGGTATTCCACTTACCCAGTGTCTCGGGTATCCAGGTATAAATAAATATATATCTCATTTACAGGTGGTTATTTCAGTTATAGAGGTGCGATAAAGATTTTAGCCTTCATTTTGACATTTTTTAAATAAACATCCATATGATAGTAAAGCCAAAGGAATACTGAAGGTCATTAAGACTCACAATTACTTACGAAGTTAAGTGCGGAATTTGCGGGTAGAATAAGTAAGTAAACAAACAAAACGAAGTTATCTCAGTTACAAATAAAATTCACAATAAAATGCACTCAGTTAACTATGACGATAAATCGGAGTCTGTAAAAATTAGTGCCTGAGTGTTGCTCAGCATGAGTTCCAGTTATGGAGGTTTCTCACTTATCCAGGTCCCATTTAGCCAGGTTTCACTGTATATATTAACAATGAAATCATATGTGACATGAAAAAATATGTTAGCATAATAAAGTCCCTTCAATTTCCATTTCTGGGATCCTAACATCAATAGTTAGGTAACATCGGTATGAACAAAGTTAAATGAAACATTAAAGCGAACCAAATTACCTGAGCGTAACGATAACACGAGCCAACCTTTGTGAGGGTAACACCGAACGATAACTTTAATATTACCCTTCACGCTTTAATTAACCGATATTAATATACATACAACAGTTTTTTTACGAGTATGAATTAATATCACACATATGTTAGCAAAACCGTTTCTAAATTAGCGGGTGTTAACAATACTGTTTATAAAGTAGTAGTAGCGGGTAGATCATTTTATATTATTTCAAGTATACCGACGTGAAGACAATATATAACCTTTAGTGCGATAGATTGGTCTCAGTCTCTCTGGTGTTTTCGTGTAGTGAACATGGAAGTTAGTGTTATAGTGTCGTGATTAAGGTCACCCTTCTCGAAGTCCATGTAAGTTTACTTTATTATGTATTGTCGTTAGCGAGGTCGAGTGGTGGAGGTGAGAGTTAATATATTATGAAAGAGCTCTTTAAACCTGCTCCTGGGTCTCAAGCCCCAGGCACCGCTCGCCTCAGTCTAAATTGCATGTGTATACGTATTGCTGTACAGTAATGGGTACCACATTTCTCTCTCATATACTTAGCACGGGTAATTTATTTTATCTTCCGTTCCTATAGGATTGAATTAGTCTGTCGAGGGTGTCGCGTAGTACATATTAAAGTAGTGAGACTAAAGGTGTTGTGTTGTTTAGTGGCGTGGTGGGTCTCCATTATCGAGGAGCACGTTAGTAATGTTATTTATTACGTTAATATTTGGTAGCGAGGTCGAGCGTTGTTCTTCTATGCGTAAACTGCCTTCTACACTACGTTATCCAAAATTTTACATATAATACTTACATGATATTAATTTATGGTAGATAAGGTGCAAACGAGCAGATGGTCCACCTGATGGTAAGTGGCCACCATCGCCCATGGACATCGAGGGTTGTCGATGCGTTGCATCCTCGAAGATAGAGTGCAGAGGGGGAGTGAAGAAAAAAAATTCTGCGGTATCAGCGGAACCTGAGAAAGAGTTAATGGGATGGGAGAGGGAGGGGGTAAGTCTGGTCCACATGCGGCTCGACCGTTACGCGTCTATGACACTTGGCGATCGAATTCGCACAAGCCAGTCGGGGAACAGATCCCCTACCACCAAGGGGGTGCTGGGTTACTCGGCTCTTACGAGATACTCTTCCAGCGGCAGAGGAGACTAGTATTCTAATTCATCCCCTCAAGGGTAGAGTCTTATAGAGTCATAATTCCTGCGAGATAACAATAAAATTAGTTTCTTGTTAAATCTAATTATACGATCTTAATTGCAGCCATGAGAAGCCTCGTCGGGATAGAAGCTGTATTATATCTACAGGGTATACCTTTATCAACAGTGTTGCTCACCAGCCAAAAAAGAAAAGAACTAGTATTAATTTTTCGTAACTTTATCATTAGTTTGAAATATTAAACATGAATTATCGAGTCTCATTAATTGAAATAAACTTTCTGTTTATTTATTATGCTTATCATGGACAAGATGGTAGATAAGCGTTTGCGATGGTTTAGGCATGTAATGAGACGAGATGAGGAACATCCTGTAAGTAAGGCATTAGCAATATCTGAAGGACGGAAAGAGGACGTCCAATTACCACGTGGTGGACAACCGTGTCTAGAGACCCGGAACGCGCACACTTAGATAAACAGACAACACAAGATAGAAAACTTTAGTGCCTAAAAGCGAGGAGAGTCGACCCCAAAAGATATAAAACGATAAGACCAAGAAGAAGATCATATCGACGAGGTTTCAGAGTTAGAAAAAATATTCGGAATAAATAGAGCAACCATCCATAAGATGTACATGGATTTAATCAAATTCTGATTCTATTTCTATCTGTATAAACTCAAAGACCTCTAAATTAAATTACGGAAAATGTAGTAAATGTTTAATTGATCGAAAACATTACTTAGCAAAGCGAGGGCTGGTTTTAAGACCTAAACAAATACAGTACGGTTTGTCAAAGCTTTCTAAACATTTTCATCACGAAACGCAGTTCCAAAGTTAGTACAACTAAGTTAAATACACAGTTTATATTAAAGTTGTCGTAAACGTGTTTTACACGATCACGGAAACTGGAAGGACTTAACTGTTTAAAGACCTTAACTGGCTCAAGAATAATTGAATTAATTCATATTAAAATAAATTAGTTCCTCTAATCTTGTTTTATGAAAGCCCCTTTTGCTTAACAAGGCTTAATAACTTATAATATACTTTATTCCGATAGATCAGCGAAAGTTTGACGAATAATTTCGAGGTATAATTGATGTTAGTTCTCCTTTATAGTCTCACAGGAATCACTTTATTACTTAATTTAGTTTGATTTTTGGAGATGAGCTGGTATATTAACGATATATTAGCTATATGTCGGAGAATAATAAAGGATTACCTAATAATCGAATCGTCATCGATATCTATGGTGCTGGAGTAGGGTAGTAGTCACTTCCGTTGTTTTGACAGTCTCGACTCTTTATATGCCATCGACAGTCTGATTGAAGTCTTAGTCTCTTAAGGAGTGAAGTAGTCTGTGGATAGTGTTAGTGCTGGAGTGCTGTTCGATTAAGATCACGTGTGTACCTTACAGTGTAGTCACCACTTCTTGTGTAAGGTTAGGTTTATGTTAGCCTAACCTTAGGCTTACAGTGATATATTACATAGCATACGGACATGACATATAAATCTATACAGTGCTAGGTTACATAGCCAGGAAACATCTAATTTTTATTATAATTGAGACTGGAAAATTCAAAAATGGGTCTCTCATTCACTCGCACAGTTTTCCTGTCACTAACTAAATTCCTCATCCTACCACTTAGTCCGGTTAAAGTTTAAAATATTCAAAGTATTAAAATTATGATATTAAAAAGTTAAAGTTAAACCAGCTGTTCTATCCTACAAGAACTTTCATGGATACAAAGTATCAAGCCATTCTAATTGTTTAAGGTTTTGTTCGAATTTTTTCCCCTATTTTACAGGACCGTTAGTTGGATTAAATAACAAACATGGAAACAACTCATTAACAATATTAGTATGTTACGAGTGCGGTGTCTTTCGTGATACAATACTAAAGATAACCAAGTTCCAGGAGATCCATTAAGATTGTTTCCCACACTTGTGTATCGTTTCAGAATTATTCCACTTCTCAATCTAAAGTCGAAGAGTCAAGTCATCTCAGCTTTAATATTTGCAATAATTAACATTACATAAACTACTTCTCATCCTTATAGTGAAGAATAAAGTCATACCTATTAAAGTTAAGCTTAAATTTAATAAATATATTAAATATCAGTATGTCGGGGATTTTAAAACGACGTGAAAGGAAATGGAAGGAGGAAGATGGGGAATATTGGGGAACACTAAAAGGGGGTGATGGTATTGAATGGAATATTGGGTAAACGCAACGCAGATACCGATAAATGATCAAATATGATCTCTAACAATTACGAGAGAAACCTAAGCAGTGCCTTGGACTTGTGACCAAGGTGTAGGCTTAAGGACGTCCTTTAAATGATCATAACACTCGCCTCCACTGCTAGGCTCTCTGTTTAAACCCAAGGTTAAACGCACATAAACCGAATCTAACACAAGACTTTAACCACGTGGCAATAACATTGTAAGGACTTACGTGAACTTAGTTGGACAGCACTTCCACACTACACTGCACTTGACACTATCACTATCACTAGCACTACTTAGATGATGTTCACTTCTTGATAGACCGCGCACGACTAAGACTTCAGTTAGACTGTCGATCGCATATAAAGGGTCGAGGGTAGAGACTGTCAAAACAACGGAAGTGACTACTACCCACTTCAACGCCATAGACAACGATAACGATTCAATTAATCGATAATCTTTTACTATGCTCCGACAAGTATATTAACTATCAAAATATTAACTATCTATCAATTTGAATCTGTATAAACTGTACTTTAAAATAAAGCAATGTTTTTCTGGATAAAGACTTTTATTATAAATACGGAAACAAAACGTAAAGAAGTTCAGAAATCTGTGTCAACAATATAATAGACGACCTTTATATCTTTATTGGACATAAATCAAAGGGACCGCTTCCTTTGTCGGCTGCTTCGGAAACCTATTGTGTTCATGGTTATCCTGAGGTATGTATTACAATACAATGCTGAGGACGGATATACCCGTGCATATATATATCTTACTTTATGTTGGGATGTTAGTTACTTAATCACACAAATGCGGCTGAACGGATTTCAATGAAATTTGACACATACTTTACAACCTGGATTGAAAATATACCTATATTAAAAATACACATAACCTGGATGAAAAAATAATACCTGCGGAATACGAAGGTTAAACTAATAATTCCTAGAAAATTAAAAACTGATTAAACTAGATAGTTATTAATTTTATTATATCTTTTCAAATAGTGTCCATTCGAGTGAATATATCGCTGCATACGATGGAACTACTGAAAAAAAAGCACTGCTAACTTGTTCTTATGGGTCTCTTCGACGGCCTTTCGGAACGCAGTCACAGCTTCCTCGAAATTTTTCTTTTACTTTTTGGAATAAATAAAAATCGCAAGGTCTAAGGTCGGGGTTATATGGCGGGTGACCCTGTAATTCCACGTTATTAGTCGATCGTTCGCCTGGCGGCGGTGTGCGACGAGGCGTTGTCGTGGTGAAGGAGGATCCTACTGCGAGGTCGTTTCTCCCGAACATTTTCCAAGACAAATGACAAGCAATTGTTAGTGTATCACTCTGCAGAAACTGTTTTTCGATCCCCTAAAACAATTTCCGCGAAATGAACTTTCCTTCCAAATAACGAGTTCCACGCTTCGACTTCTCTTCACTTTAGTTGGCAACTCCTCGGAAGGAAACAACCTGTCAGCAGACTGTCTTTTGGTTTCAGGATCATAATAGTAAATCCAGCTTTCGTGACCCGTAAGTATGTCGAACACAGCATTTGTGTCACAAGTTTTTGGGCCTCAGTCAAATTATGAGGTATCCACCGGGCAAAAAACTTCTTAACCGTTAAATGTTCATGGCGTATTTTGTGCACTTTACTCATACCGATGCCTAAGCTTGTTCGAATCTGCTGATAGGTCACTCTATTGTCAGTCTTTATCATACGCCGCACAACACAGATGTTATCTTCAGTCGTCGCCGTGGAAGGGCGTCCCTCACGCAGATTATCGTTGAGATTAGTGCGGCCACGTTTCAACTCATTAAACTGGTTGTAAACAGCGGCACGAGATGGGGCTTTATCGTGAAAGGCCAATCGGAGTCTATCATAACTTTATTGTTGACTTAAATGACATCGAAACTCATAAAAATCATTGCACCAAAAATTTCTTCAAATTTTCAAATCGTAAAACAAATGACAAATACAAACTCAATATTATTCGAGAAGAGCTCCATTTTCTAAAAAAAATTAGTTTTACCCTCGTAATAGTATGTTTATTCAATGCATGAATATTTATGTTTAGCAATGTATTGAAAATTAATATGTTTTTTATAAAATTATTTTAACTGATGTAGGGCACAGCAGTAAATTTCCTGCTCAAATATGGACCAGCCCGACTGGGGTAGTACCTCGACCTTACAGAAGGTCACAGCTAAATAACACTACTCTAAAGCAGTGTTGTGTTCCTGTTGGTGAGTAAGGTGACCAGAGCTCCTGGGGGGGATTGGGGATAGGGTCGGCGACGCGCTTGCAATGCTTCTGGTGGTGCAGACGTCTATAAGCAAAAAAAAAAAAATTGTAGCTCATATATCATCACGAAATAATTGTCCAGCGCGCGTAAATAAACATCTGTGCGCGGTTAAATAAATATTTTTAAACCATTAATATATTATTAATGTAATATATTATTAACATTTTAATAATTATTACATACAAGATATTATTGATAAATCATTTTTTTTAAATGTTTCATCCAATTATTCATAAAATAATATGTCCGTAAATATGATATAGTATTAATATGGGACACTTAGAATTTTATGTATTTAAATTGTAAAGTAGCACTCAACTTCTGAGGAGTAGTGATCTTTGCTTCGCTTATTTTTGATGACATGGGGAATGGAGGGGTCTGCATGGGGATTATGTCACCAATAAAAAGTAAACACGAACACGGAAATCAAAGTAAGGCCTTCAAGAATAGCTTAATAACAGATTGAAGAATAAAAGCACTAAGAATTGTATACGTCAGCATGGTACGGGGGTGTTAGGGCTTTGATTACTTTTGCTGACATGGGGGACGGACGTTGTCGATAATTGTAAAGTGAAATTGGATTTGCATTAAACACTTTTAAGCTCTGACTATGAGTCCATAGTATTTTAGGTCAATTTCTTAAAATATATATTTATAGTCTTAAAGACTTGTACTCAATAATAGTACTACAACCCATACCATTATTATTTGTAATGATATATAATAATGTATGTAGGTCGTAAAGGTGACATGGCGAAGGGACATGTCTTCAAAGGAACCGCACCTGACAGAATAATCTGTTGTTAGGGCTTTGTGGAGCTCTGAATTTACATTTATACAGGCTCAGACTTAAACAAAGGCTCAGACATTTGAAATTCCTATATAAGGGATTGTGTTGACTTTTGACTTTTGTGATATAATATAAACAGCTAGCCGACCCACTCTCGCTTCGCTGAGATGTATTTAAACTGTTCATTCACTCATATCACATATCATATCACGTTCGTACGAAACGTTTTCGTTCGAACGACTTACTGTAGCAAATCCGGCTACCACGAAAAAGTCTTCATTTTTCGGGTCAATATATAGCATATGACACTCGCAAATAATGTAGCTTTCTATTGGTAAAAGAATTTTCAAAATCAGTTCAGTAGATCCAGTGATTACCCCCTACAACCTTACAAATTTTACCTTTTTATAATATTATTATAAAAATACTTATTTCACACAAAATAGACAGGGTCATTGGTAAAAATGTTCTTAAATATTTACGGGTGGGTAACTTTTAATAAATTGAAGTTTCTAATTCGATACGAAGCGTCAGTAGCTTAGTGGTTGAGGCGTTGGATTCACGATAGATGTCGTGGGTTCAAATCCCAGTTATTGGAATACTGACTTTGCCCACTCCTAACTAAATGTCATAAAACAACATCAAAGTTTTTCAGGAGCATTTTTGAGAAATCTGGACTGCATGTTAGCAACACAGTAGTCTATTTTATCTTATTTCAAGTAGACAATATATTACTTTTGTACCAATAGGATTGAGCCAGTGTATCAAGTGATATCGCGCAGTACGTTTTAAAGTAGTGTGACTAATAATTTAGTTTTCTTTGGTGGTGTGGTGCTTGACCTCTGTTATCGTGGAGTACGTGAGTTTTATTATTTTACGGGTATAAAAGACATCTTTAAACGTACTATTACAATTTTATTATTGTCGTTTGATTGTTTCAGCGCAGTATAGTTCCCATACTCTTAAAATGCATATTTTTTTTAAGGTCTTATTTGACATGATGATGACGTCACAATACCTTAATAGTTATGAGTATCATTAGATACAGTGTAATCAGTTTCTTTTTTAAAATGAAACCTTAATGTAGGAGATAATCCTAATACAACTTCTTCACATTATATTAAAGTCCATTGCATTTTAGTCCTTATGTCTGTATTTGTAAGATCTTAAGATTATCTGTAAGATCTCGAGAGAGTAAACGAGAGGAAAACACCGAGGGTACTTTTTATATTAAATGAGTTGGAATTTAATAGAGCTTATCTTTTGCAGATTTAAAAAGTCTTACCTGATACATCTTTAGTCATCTTAGGTCTTGTCATCAATGACATAATTATATGGCATCCAAAAACTTCTCTCAGTTGCTATTACATCTTTCCCCCTTCCATCCCCGCATCAACTAGCGTGCTTAAAGATAGCAGCTAGCATGCCACTAAAAAGAATGCTTAATAGTAGCATGTCCTATACACGCACGCTAGCAGGTAGCATTTGCTCAATAGTAGCTTGCTTAAGTGCTAGTAACCAGCATCTAGAAAGAGGATAAAAAGGAATAGGAAGATTTGGGTCCGTGATTGGTGGAATAGAAGACGAGACTTTGAAACAAATACTCGATTGCTAACAGAAATGCGAGAAGAGGATATTGCGGGTTATAAAAATTATTATCGATTCTAGCATGGTCATTAAACCTTTCCCCCTTCCACCCCTGCCTCAACAAGCGTGCTTAAAGATAGCAGGGCGTGCTATGCCAGTAAAAAGCATGCTTAATGTCCTATACACGCATGCTAGTAGGTAGAATTTGCTCAATAGTAGCATGCTTTAGTGCTAGTAATCAGCATGTGTGGACTCACTGTCCTCGCCAAATAATTTTCGAGACAAAAAAAATAATTACACTTCACCTAGTCATCGGGACAGAGGTCATAAGTACATTATAAATAAATAAGGTTTTATTCATGAAGGGCTCAACGGCAAATGGCAACCCTGGAGTAATTAACGTAATGTAACATCGAGCATAATTAGCGGAACATAATGTGCTTTCAGGGTCTAATTCCATCCGAATTACCAGCCCCCGCTTCCCAGAGTAAGTCACAGTTATTTACGACTTTGCCTGGGTCACAAGCTCCAAGTAATGCTCGGCTTAAAGTCTAAAATGCATATGTATGCGTATTGTTGTACAGTAAAATAGAATTGTAAAAAAAATCCAAATGGGAGAAGTCGTGCACAAACTTAATTTTGCCGTCGGAAAACTGTTTTTCCATACATCAACATAGGCCGCAGTCAGTTTACAAACTGCAAATAATTTTTTTTCGAATTCTAATTATTTCCTTTGCTGAAAGATATAATTTCATGATTGTATGTCACCCAATACATTACGATTCGTATACGAGTAAACATGCATCAATCTACGTCATCAATCACGATCAAAAGATTTGACCATCTTTTGATCGTGTTGACTTGCGGCCGAAATTAACGTATACGTCGTCGATGTTGCGCTTCTGCCGCTTTGCTGCCACTCACACACTCACACTCCATAAGCACTCAAATTTTTAACGTATCCATTATGACGAAAAACGTACAAATGCGATGAAATAGAACCTAACCTAACCAATAAAGTGATGACTAATTTTCAAAAAAGAATTCCATATTTCAAAAATAAAAATCGTACTAAGAAAAATTCTTTTCGTTCTTTGGTTTAATGTATAACCTATGACACTCACAAATAATGTGGCTTTCTATTGGTAAAAGAATGTTCAAAATCGGTTCAGTAGATTCAGATATTACAAGCTCACAAACTTTACCTCTTTATAATGTTTAGTATAGATAAGACAAAGTAATTTTAGCTTATATTTATATATTTGCTGCTTAGCATTTATCTGAACATACGGAGATAGTTATTAAACATTTGGCAAACAAACTAAAACGAGATTAATCTTAAGATCCTTGTGAGATTATTATCTAGAGACAGGATTAAATGATTACGTTGTCGAATAATAATAATATTTATAGTCTGTCTCATAAGTAGGGGATGACCTAGATCCTTAAGCAGAGAAAGCTCTTTTGGAATATCTAAGTTATCGTTTGATAGACTACGAGTTAACAGAAAATATAGAAAGAAAGCGCCATCTATTGGATGTTTACCCATGTTGAAGTGTTTTGCCAATAAACTAACTTACAACGCCATCTGTTAGAAACTTATAGTACGTAAATATTAGGGGTTAAAGTATGAAATTGCTATATATTTATTTAATCAAAATAATTACCATTATTATCTATGCATTGCCGCCATTTAATAGGAAGGTCATTTATGCCTTTGCGATAGAATCTGGTGATCTAGATTCGACAAACTGTGTGAAAGCATTTTGTACTGCCTCCTGAGAAGAAAACTTTTTATCACGTAGAAAGTTGTCCAAATGACGAAAACAATGATAGTCCGTTGGAGCAAGGTCTGGCAAAGACGGAGGGTGAGGAGTTCATCAAATCAAAGTTTCCATCACGAAAGCATTTTAACCAAAATCTCACGGTGCGTTCATAGCAGCCCCCTCTCAATTCGAAGTACACATTACAATAAAACGGCAATTTCATACTTTAACCCCTATTATAATTAAAATACTTTGTACTATAATAGACATTTATCGGGATTAAAACTATCCTATCTCTCGGTCATTTGATTGGTGACGGTAGTGTCGAAGCTCATCGCTTACAATTATAACAAAACAGGATTCATATATATGTCAGAGGAGAGAGAGCCGATTAGGATGAATGTAGTTTTTGGACAGGAACCCAAGCTTAAGGGATCCCTTTATGTAATTACGACACTCACCTTCACTGCCTGGTCACACTGTTTGTCTTAGGTTAGGTTAACATAAGGCTAACCTAAAATTGTGTTAACACATCTAAATACAATGTGAGGACTCATAACAAATGAGACGTAAGAACTCACATGATCCTTCGTCCAATATCCGTGATATAGCGACACACTATTTGTTACACTTCAACTCCAGGTGATGTTCACTCAAAGAGACTAAAGTGTACAGCGTCAGTCGGGAAATATAAAGGGGCTAGACAATGGTAGCAATGCCCCTCCACTAGTGGGGAGAAATAAATCAGTAAAACGGAAATATGTCGCTGGCGTCCCGATTAATCGATAATCTTTTACTCGTTTGAGACTGTTAAAAATCGTTGAATATTCAATTAACAAATAGGAAATAAGGGGCTGGCGTTCCGATTATTCGATAATCGATTACTAGTTTGAAGCTATCAAAAGTCGTTGAGTAAAGTGTCGTAGATGTCGCTCGTATTCCGATTATTCGATAATCGTTTACTTACTATCTTAAATCGTTGAATATTAAAATGACGCGATGGAAGTGACAACAAGTCCTCTTTATTATTATTCTACCCTAACTACACCCCAACACGATCTTCATTATCGTACACCAAATATACCCCGACATATATATAAAGATAAATCAAGTTATCGCTTCACTACAAATTATGCAACAAAGTCCCAATCAGTTGTCTGTCTATTCATGCATAGCTCCAAAACTACTAAACGGATTTTCATGCCGTTTTCAACAATAGATACAGTGTTTTACGAGGAATGTTAAATTTATTTAAATATGACGATACTTATAAAAATGTCGGAAAAGTGAGACGGTCTAGAAGCTTTCAACAAAAACCTTGCTTAATCCATTTTAATGCGTGCGGAGCCGAAGCGGGTCACTAGTGATAACAACATCTCACTTCTGAGTGATAATTTTTATCATTTACCTTTGTAAAGTGTTAACAAATTCCCTCCAATTTAATTAAAGAGCTCTCCCTTAATTTAGCATTCGCTATTCGACGCTCATTAACAAGTGATTTGAAACGTTTAAGGAAAATTGCTTTTCGGAATACAAATTTGGGCAAACCACTTCTTTATTATGGTTCTGAGTTATTTGCTTAGAATTCCTATGGGTCACAGCATCTTCAAATATTGTACCTACTTTTTGATGGAATATAAGTTTTGTGTACTGTATCAGTATTAGTTAGCAACACCGTTTATATCTTCATGTTCGCGAGTCCCTTTATTTTATTTCAATTATACCCACGTAAACATTTATAACAAGACAATATGTGACATTAGTGGTTGCTGGGACTGCATTGTGAAGGGTTTTGTCAAAATATAGCTTCCACGTAGATAATAATTGCAATCGTAACAAATACCTTTTAATTAAAACATGAATTGTCTCTCATTGTGTTGTTTCTACCTTGCTTATTAATTCTATAGGTTTTGCGGTAGGTAATAACGATACAGCTCAATGATATTTCTACTCTAGAAATCTTTTTATAATTAAGGCTGTAGGTTTCATTTCTCATCTATAATTATTAATAAAAAGACTGTTATTTATACTTATTTATATAAGAAATTGCATTAATAAACAGAAAATGCCATCCAAAGAGCATCTACAGATATTGACATATGTTAGCTCTAGAACTATTAACACAGATATTTCGTAAGAAAAACATCAGCACTTTCACACATAACCACTTTAATAGAACTTATTACATCAAAAATCAAAGAAATACTGCACTCTGTCACCTTGCATCATCTTTTTATATCCTACCTTAGCCTAAAAAAATAATGGAAACAGTATCAATGCTGACAATTCATCACTAATATGATCTACCTCATACACAATTAATTTCCTGTACGGTAAACAATTTATCATATACCATAGATAATATTCAAGCATTGTACGGACATATAACAACAATTTAGATAAAATTAAAATGGATGCTAACACATATTACTCGATATATTCATTCCTATTGTCAAATAGAAGAACTTGTTGTTATCTGGATGGGACTGTTACGCACAAGACAATAATAATATGCAATTAAAACGGAGCACTGAGTAACCAATATTAAACACTTACTCCAAACCTTAGTAATGGACACTCAGCATCATGACACCACACCACTGCACAGTCATGATTGTCACCAGGCGAGCTCCGTTTGGCAAATGACTCAAGTGTATCGGAATAGAGGTTACATTCAATCTTATAATAAAATAAAAAGTACCCAACCTACTACCCGCGAACACAAAGTTATCAACTGTATTGCTAACTTGATACTTAATCAGACTCCAACCTCTACAATCTATAACAAAATACAATTTTACAATGAAAACTATACGACAACAACTAATACGATCTGTACAGTTCCACACTTATTACACGCACTTCTCACTACACACTATTTCCACAGCACTGCACTTCGATATCTCTTCGAACTCTCTTCTTCACTCTCGAGTAATAGACTGACTTACAATCGTCCGTACAACGCTTTATATAGGATTTCATATAGAAACTTCTCGTTACTTGATTCTAGCAATTAAAAAAAATTCACACACGATAGAAGTGAAACTTCAGTAAATCGACAAAAGAATGAGATGAATATATATAATAATATAAAATAGTATGTATATTTGTCTCATTCCTTCCTACACATTTTTGTATTTGTGTCTCTTACCTGTCGTTTTTTCCGTTGCATCCGGTTTGAAATCACAACGATTCTAAAGAAGTTTCGCTTCAAAAGAATATTCTAACAACCACTGGAAAGATCTAGATAGAATAGATAGTTATACCCATCCCACTCGAACACATAAATTTGCCTAATGCCGTCCTTTTCCCACAATGTTAATCATCAAGGGCTCGCGAAATTTCCAGCGAACGACAACAACATCTTGCTGTCACTCTCGGTTCATCTTGCCGTCTTATTCTATTTTGACATTTTCTAGCAAGTTCGAAATAAAGCTAGGTCTAGGCAGGCGAATTGTTTTGATGTATGAATTTTAACAACACTTCGCTTAGACTGGTATCAACTCAACGATGGACAAGAGTGTATAGCGAGTATACTCAAGGAAGTTAAATACTACAATTAATAGAACTGTATTTATATTTTTTAACTTTTTTTTTATGTAACTAGGTCGGCAAACAAGCGTACGGCTCACCTGATGGTAAGCGATTACCGTAGCTTATAGACGTCTACAACACCAGAAGCATCGCAAGCGCGTTGCCGACCCTATCCCCAATTCCTCCCAGGAGCTCTGGTCACCTTACTCACCAACAGGAACACAACACTGCTTTAGAGTAGTGTTATTTAGCTGTGATCTTCTGTAAGGTCGAGGTACTACCCCAATCGGGCTGCTCTATATTTGAGCAGGAAATTTCCTGCAGTGCCCTACCTCAGTTGAACTTATTAATAAGTTAGTCTCTGTTACCGTACTTTTGTTTTGACCCGCCGGGAATCTGCTCAACAGATACCATCCGAAGCGGGGACTCGGGATGGTTATGCGGGGTTTGGATCAGCATCAGAAGGAGATAGCCCGACCCGCTAAACGCTAGACTCCGGGGTGATTCTCTTCACTGCTAATAGGACGAAATCACGGGATATTGAATAGCTCACAACCTCGTTAGCAGTTGTCCTCTCCTTGGGACCATATGGTACTAAATGTCCCTATCCTTGCATAGTGTCACCCCCAAAACATGGAAGGCGAACTCCACCACTGGTTTTACATTGGTGGCAGAAACTCCATCTGTCAACCATCTGTTACCGTAATAGGAGAACCTATTACATTATACCATTAGATGCTCCAAACCCTTAGATAGTTGACATGAAGGGATTTAAAAATAATGAATTTTGACTTTCTATTTGTTGAAGTTATGATAATATGTATGAGTGCTTGTCCGTGTAACGTTCATACGAGTGTATTAGTCTGAGAGTGTATCTCAAAATCACACAGTAACAGACACACTTTAATTATGTTATTAATATTACGAAATATTCAGCTGTATTCTCGGCTTTAGACTAATCAGATTTAAAGCAAAACATCACTTTCCTTAGAACAAAAAGGTAATTTCAGATGTAATTTGAACTTGAATCGCTCGCTTTGTAGAATTTCTTGTTCACACGTTTCTTTTTTTTTAATATAATGTTCTAAAATTATTATTATTATTATAACTGAATTTTTTTTATTGTAGTACTATTAAATACAATTCCCAAAATTAATAACCAAACTCAATCTAAAATATACATTCCAAATTCTGATTTCTTAATATAAAATTCATTTGGAATACATTTTCTATCTGAAATCTGAGGATTTTGGATTACAAATGCGAATTAAAAATAGATTCAGAATTTTACTTTGGATTCTCTTAACAAGCCGTAATCTACTGATTTTGGATTAGATTATAAACAAACAACACATATCCTACTAATATTATAAACGCGAAAGTTTGTAAGAATGTATCGATGTATGTTTGTTATTCTTTCACGCAAAAACTACTAAATGGATTTTGATGAAACATTACAATAATATAGCTTACACATCAGAATAACACATAGGCTATAATTTATAACAACATAGTGTGAATTATCCAAAATATAGCGGGTGAAACCGCGGGGCGCAGCTAGTAATAATATAATTAATTATCACTATTTTGATTCTAACTTATGTAAACTAGAGTTTAGACCTCTAAAGTTAAATCTAACATCTTTATAACACTTTACTGGATTATTTATTATAAAAACAGAGGTTTATATGACGCCATTTAAAATCACAGACTATCTAAAGTTACATCGTTAACACAAGAGTCAATATTTTCGACATTTAATGTACGTTTGATAACATAAACAGCTTTTTTAGGGGCCATTTGCTGAAGACATTTTTAGCATTTCTGCTTTGTTCTTACACCATATTATTTTTCACTCAAAACAGGACACTCAGGGAATCTCTCAGACATTCACGGGTCAAAAGACAAATCAAAATCATAAACATTTTCTCCTCGGGTATTTGTAACAACAAATCATAGGGACGACGAAAGCCTAATCAAAAACAAATAATCATAACCTTCCATTTGGTAGGAGAAGTTATGAGGTTTTCCTAGTATTTTCTACAAAAATCCTATGCACACAGTTGCCGGACAGTTTTATAAAAAAAAAAAACACTTACCCGTGAGGGGACGGGTTAGAATACTATTCCCCTCTGCCGCTGGGAGAGCATCTCGTAAGAGCCGAGTAACCCAGCACCCCCTTGGTGGTAGGGGATCTGTTCCCCGACTGGCTTGCGACCACCAGCATGCGAATACTAAGTGTCATGGACGCGATCCGGTTGAGCCGCATGTGGGCCAGACTTACCCCCTCCCTCTCCCATCCCATTAAAGCTGTGGGTCTAATGGACTCTGGGCTCTTGCCTAGGGTCCACTCAATCCGCATCATTTTTCTTCTTCATTCCCCCTTCCCACTCTATCTTCGGGGATGCAACAACGACAAAACGAGAGAGTGTTTCTAGTTTTTCCGATGTCCATGGGCGATGGTTGCCACTTACCATCAGGTGGACCATCTGCTCGTTTGCACCTTATCTATTATAAAAAAAAAAATACGAAAATATTCTATAAGATTTCATATGTGTATTTGACCGCGAAATTACTCATAAAAACTCATAACGGTAATAATGAATTATGTAGAACCTAAAAGATCTTATGAGTAGCTTCAGTATCTCATAGAATCTCACCGTATCTTATGTAAAAATCTAGAATCATGTTTGGATTATTGATGTTTATGAGATTTAATAAGTGAAACAAAATTGTATTATTGTGTAACAGTTGTATTGATGAGTTATTAATTTTCAATCCAGATGAACTATCTATTAAAATATATATAACTGATTAAAATTTTTTTAGTGATTGTACATCATAAAATTAAAATATCTTGTAAATTAATCTGAAAATATTTTATGGGATTTTATACCAAATTCCGGGCCTTTTAACCTATAGAATATGATAAGTTTTAGTACACTTTGATGTGTATTTGTCCACGGAAATACTCATAAATAGTAGTAATAAGAATTTCAATTGCATTACTACTCATGATTGCTTATAAATTGTCGATATTTTTAAGCTAGACTTTTTATAAGTTATTTTACTTTCAGTTATCAACATAAAATCATATAGAAATGATAGTTGAAGTTTAATCTTGAAGTTCTCATAAAATCTCATAATGACAAAAAAGTAATACTTTTATGAGAATCTATGAGTTGGTGTACTACTGATAAAATATCATAAAATATTTGAGAGAAAATTTTCTTTGGCTCATACGTGTATAAGTATAACATAAAATCTTATAGAATATTTTTTTTCTTATGACATTCTATGAGTTTTTTACACTACTATGCATTGTGTTTTTTTCCTTGTTTCACGTAAAAATTGATTGCTTTTATTTTCATCATAGTATCAGGTAAAAACGGCTGATTTGTGAACAAGACACAGTACACAAGAAGTCTGTAAAACAAAGGCGGAGAATGCCTTTGAATGTCTGTTCAAGTTGAACTATTGTTAAACCTATCTCATTGCTCTTGTCACAAACATTTGATTCGCTATTACTTTTAATCTTACACTTAACTGTGCCTTTTTTGTTTTTATTCTATTTCTAGATAAATAGGCTTGTCTTTAGTTATATTAAAGTTCCAGCTCTGTGTTTAAAAATAAAGCTGAATTTAGTTTAAATAGTCTAACAATTAATTCTGCCTTTATTATTTACTACTACTATAAGACCTTGATTTTTGACATCATGTTCATAGGTCAAAGGACAAACTCTGGGAATTGTGATTCTTGTCAAAAATCAAAATTACAATACATGAGATAAAAGCCACTATATCTGTTTAAATAAATTTTTAAACGACTCCAAGAGACCGCTTTGCGCGGTTTGAGTTATTAATATTAATTTCAACTTGATACCTCCACGTATTCTTGAGAAATTGGGTCTTTACAGACAGACAGAACAACAGCTAAGTGAACCTATAAGGGTTCCTTTTTTTTCCTATTATGATACGGAAGCATAGCTAGCCTAGCCTAGTATAATATCTGTAATCTTGACATGAATACGATCTGAAACGAAGGTCAAAACATCTCCTACCCCCTACTCCTGTCACGTTCAAAGGAACATTCTTGAGATGCACTAGACCCGTGGACATTCCTGCATAATCATTTGCTTAAATACCTGTATATTTCTATTCATATTATGTCTATTATATACCTCCTTTTAGTTATTAACAAACTTTAAAAAATAATTTATATTAGCCTTGGATTAGATTAGTATTTCCTATCAGTTTAAGTGTAAGAAACACTATTGATGACTTTAGATTGTTAGCTCTAGAACTATTAACACAGATATTTCGTAAGAAAAACACCAGCACTTTCACACATAACCACTTTAATAGCACTTATTACATCAAAAATCAAAGAAATACTGCACTCTGTCACCTTGCATCATCTTTTTATATCCTACCTTAGCGTAAAAAAATAACGGAAACAGTATCAATGCTGACAATTCATCACTAATATTATCTACCTCATAGACAATTAATTTCCTGTACGGTAAACAATTTATCATATACCATAGATAATATTCAAGCATTGTACGGACATATAACAACCATTTATATAAAATTAAAACGGATGCTAACACAGATTATTAATAAAGAGGTATTTCTTTACTTTATATGTTAAGCGCAGAACATACTGAGTGCGTGTGCATTTAAATTATAACATATAACAACAATTTAGATAAAATTAAAACGGATGCTAACAAGATTTACAAAAGTCTCTCAATATATGAGTTGATCCAATAGATCTAAAGCAGTTCGACAAGTTTCATTATAAGTATATTATGTTAGTGAAGTGTAACTCTATTAATAGTCATATGACTCTGATTTATTATTGGCTTATTACCTTTGGGTAACTAGGTCGGCCAATATAAAAGAAAGTTGTGATTGCTATACGACTTAAAAGAATGGATAGACCGCAACTTCAGAACCCTCACGTTCCCACAAACGCAGTTGCTGACTCTATCAGGTGGTACGAAGAAAGCCAAGTCCCACATATCACCAATGCAACGAGGTTTCAGTGTACCACACGCGCGAAGTCTATCCTTCATGAGGGGAGCCCCGTACCGTCTTAACAGCGGTCCCTGCGTAAAATCCGTGGTCGGCAGGGATTAAGCCTGGCATTCGCGGAGGCCGTGCCGACAGCAAAGAAGGAGTTGGAGAGAGAGAGCACGCTACAGACTGTCCTGTGCATCAATGTAGAGGTTGTCGATGGTGCATTCGATGGGAGTCTTATTTAGTCCCGCTGCCGCCGTGAGCGCGCTAACTATATGGACCTATGGGTGGCAGACGGGGGTTTCTGCCACCCATGTATTGAGGCTCAGTTATGGTGTTCGCCTACCGTGTTTTGGGGGTGACATTATACAAAGAATAGAGAGATTTAGCACCATATAGACTCTAAGTCGTCTAGATGTCGACTTTGGATGGTATTTGTTGAGAGGCATCTTATCTAAAGTACAAATTATCAATATTTTTATAACACGCTAAACACGGTGTAGCCAGCAGTATGAAACAAAACAGTGTGCAAAATATTTACAGCGATTATCAAAGTCATATCTGAAGGCAACGCGCTGAATAAATTAAGCAGTTTTTATTCGGGCAATGTCATCTCTATTATGAAGCAACGTGACTATTTTGCTGAAGCGAGTCTTTGCACTTAAAAATAAGTAATTTAAAAATACATTGGCAAAGGGTGGATAAGGAGATTCCTTTTCCCGTCGAAAACATTAATTAAGTACTATATCTTGACCATCTCCAAATTACCTCGATTATAAACAGATTTAAAATTCGTTCAATAAAAGCTTATAAAAAGTCACATGAGATTTTGGTAAATTTTGTTAAGAAAGATGCTGTAAGTTATCTCTAAATACTCGTATGTCTAGCGTATCTAACCTTTAAATACTTCTCGACTAAAAACCTTTCGTAACAAGATCGATGGTACATACGTTTTTGGGTCGTTATGCTTAACGAGTAGACACCATTGTGCTCTCGAGGGCTCTCCAGCTCTTTAAAGGTTTATTTTTAGGACGAGCTGCTACATAGACGATTTCATGCCTTTAATACTCGTAGCTTTTGTGTAGCTTCCGGCGATTTGGATAAACGCATGACACATGATTTATTGCAAAAAAAATTAAACGTCAGTCAAATCTTACATGACAGTGCCTTTAAATTGCCAGGATACAAATTGCCTCTGACCAATCCCTTATACAGGGACACGCTAAGCATGTTCTGCGCCGTCGTGCCAAATACTTATGAACCCCTATATATTTTTAACCTCGAATTATTTAGATGACCAAAAAATGGATTGCCACCTTACCTTACGTACAACAATCTGATCGAGCCCCCCTATAGTAGCTTATGACGCCCCTGTCTACTTTTTATTCGAATCATATTACACTTTCATTTTGACGCGCCCTCAAAACTTCACGGTGCCTTTTACGCTCTGGCGCCGTCGTGCGCATCCCTGCTGCTATTCAATATACATCTAATAAAATCGTAACTACTACTATTGCATGAATTTGGGTATGATTTCCACCACCGTTCTTATAGGTCAAACTTTAACATACATTGCCAAACGGCAATTACAAGTAGGCTATTGAATTGAATCAGGCTTTACTTTTCGGAAATTCATGATTAAAATGGAATCAAAAAGGTTGCCACTCGTACGGCACAACCCAGAAGAGCACACCGCCCACAGAAAAGTAAGACTTGCGAACCTAAACCAAAACACACCACACAAGTAGATCGCTCGACAATCGATGTACGTTTCGATCCGAACCGAAGCATCTTCAGGACTAGTTGACTCTACAAGCGTCACTTTCATAACCTAACTTAATACTTGATACTCGACATGCGATACTCGATACTTAACTCGGTACTCGTGTTTTGATCTCACAACTAAAGATATTGAGTAGAGTGGATTTAGACACGTTTTATTGGTATTTTTAATTATTTCTAATTGCTCTAACAAATCAAGCTTAAAACCTTTATATGTAGTACTAGCAGCGTCCCGCGGTTTCACCCGCTATAATTTAGATAATTCATAATATATCATTATAAATTACAGCCTATGTGTTATTCAGATGTGTGAGCTATATTATTGTAAAGTTTCATCAACATCCATTCAGTAGTTTTTGGGTGAAAGAGTAACAAACATAAATACTAACCAACCTATGTAATAATTAAAATAAACGAAACAAATTACGTTTTAGTTCTTTATTGTTTAAGTATATTACCGTAAAAATCAAATACCAACCTAAGAAATTAAAATAATAAAAAACTAACTCGTTACATGTAACAACCACAAACATTTAAGCTGTCGTGGAATTATTGAAAGCAACTGTTAAACAAATCGCTATTGCCTTGAAAATTCGCATTACGTACACAACCGTCAAAGACGTCTGCCCTCACGCGTCTGCTCGCGTTCGGGTCACGCACTCAGCCATGAGCGACTCCCCCACCCCGCAATCGCGCGCCCGCCGCCGCATCATAATATCGCGCACTCGATTGTGTATCGTCATAACTATATTCAAATATTTGTCTAAATGATGTAGTGTCTATAAGAAAAATTTCATCTTTCTTTTGTTTCAACTTTAAATATGCGATAAAATTATTTGTTTTGGATATAAGGATTAATTTGTTACTACTGTTATTTATATGATTCAATATTTTGGCGATAATGGCTTACACATAAAAGATAGATATATGCTCTCGCGGGCTTTTTGGTAGGACTATTTATGATAAACATTTCCAATATACATTATATATGTGTAACTCCAACGGTTTTTGCGGCGCACGCCAGAATAGCTCGCGGATGGCAGATTTTTACCTACTTACTTGACACTTATCGTTATATTTTGGATAATTCACATTATATCATTATAGATTATAGCCTATGTGTTATTCTGATATGTAAGCTATATTAATTTGATAAATTCTTTCATTGTTGGATAGCCCATTTATTGAGGAAGGCTATAGGCTATATATCATCACGCTAGGACCAATAGGAGCGGAGCTACACGCGGACGAAATAGCGTGGGTCGAGTAGTACTGTTATAAATTACTTAGTTGACTTATTTAATGTATTTATTTTAAGTGGATAGGTAAACTTACTTAATTTGATTACATTGTGGAATTACCTCATTACATTACTAGTGCATAAGATGTAGTACTAAAACATACATTTTATGAGAAATATATAATAAGAGTGAGAAGCTGTGAGTGAGCTGTGAGCAATCTCTCAAGATCTCGCCTCTCGTAAGTCGTAATGAAGTCGCCTTCATTAGTGAGAGAGGCACGGAAAAGCGCAGTTTTTGCTTTTTAAACTGACATATATTTTTAATAGCTCTACATATAACAATTCTATAAAGTCTTGAGTTAACATCTACAATTTTGAAAATTTATATCCCGACATACCTGAGGCAGTCTGTCGAGTGATTTCACACAGCAAACATCATCAGAAATAGTGCAAATAGTGTAATTTACTGCCTTAATATTAAGTATTCCTTATTAACTTTTAATGTTGAGTAACTATATGAATATAATCTTGACATGTAACTGGGCCAATCTGTATTAAAAAATTTACCAATTTCACTAATTTTTATGGACTACTCAACCTTAAGCACCTATTGGTTCCTGGAAAGTTTCCCTGTATCTCAAAAGGTTTAGGCTTTCCCCATATTGTCAGTTAAAAAAATAAAACGTGTGATGTCGTAGGACACCGGATAGGAACGAGGTTCCTTATTATAAAAATATTAATTGTAAGTTCTATTCGAGGTAAAAAAAAGTAATTATTCCGGTATACATTTTTTATTATGATTTTTTTATTGATAAAAATAATAAAATGTGTCCAATGTACGTTACCATTACACACATTTTCTTATCTCTATGACAAGGCTGTACGGTGTAATACCTTTGCCTTTTCGATTAAATAAAAACAGAGAAATAAAATGTGTCCAATGTACGTTACCATTACACACATTTTCTTATCTCTATGACAAGGCTGTGCGGTGTAATACCTTTGCCTTTTTGATTAAATAAAAACAGAGAAATAAAATGTGTCCAATGTACGTTACCATTACACACATTTTCTTATCTCTATGACAAGGCTGTACGGTGTAATACCTATGCCTTTTTGATTAAATAAAAACAGAGAAATATAATGTGTCCAATGTACGTTACCATTACACACATTTTCTTATCTCTATGACAAGGCTGTACGGTGTAATACCTTTGCCTTTTTGATTAAATAAAAACAGAGAAATAAAATGTGTCCAATGTACGTTACCATTACACACATTGGTTTATCTTTATGACAAGGCTGTGCGGTGTAATACCTTTGCCTTTTTGATTAAATAAAAACAGAGAAATAAAATGTGTCCAATGTACGTTACCATTACACACATTTTCTTATCTCTATGACAAAGCTGTACGGTGTAATACCTTTGCGTTTTCGATTAAATAAAAACAGAGAAATAAAATGTGTCCAATGTACGTTACCATTACACACATTTTCTTATCTCTATGACAAAGCTGTACGGTGTAATACCTTTGCGTTTTCGATTAAATAAAAACAGAGAAATAAAATGTGTCCAATGTACGTTACCATTACACACATTGGTTTATCTTTATGACAAGGCTGTACGGTGTAATACCTTTGCGTTTTCGATTAAATAAAAACAGAGAAATAAAATGTGTCCAATGTACGTTACCATTACACACATTGGTTTATCTTTATGACAAGGCTGTACGGTGTAATACCTTTGCGTTTTCGATTAAATAAAAACAGAGAAATAAAATGTGTCCAATGTACGTTACCATTACACACATTTTCTTATCTCTATGACAAGGCTGTACGGTGTAATACCTTTGCGTTTTCGATTAAATAAAAACAGAAAAATAAAATGTGTCCAATGTACGTTACCATTACACACATTTTCTTATCACTATGACAAGGCTGTACGGTGTAATACCTTTGCGTTTTCGATTAAATAAAAACAGAGAAATAAAATGTGTCCAATGTACGTTACCATTACACACATTTTCTTATCTCTATGACAAGGCTGTACGGTGTAATACCTTTGACTTTTTGATTAAATAAAAACAGAGAAATAAAATGTGTCCAATGTACGTTACCATTACACACATTTTCTTATCACTATGACAAGGCTGTACGGTGTAATACCTTTGCGTTTTCGATTAAATAAAAACAGAAAAATAAAATGTGTCCAATGTACGTTACCATTACACACATTTTCTTATCTCTATGACAAGGCTGTACGGTGTAATACCTTTGCGTTTTCGATTAAATAAAAACAGAAAAATAAAATGTGTCCAATGTACGTTACCATTACACACATTTTCTTATCACTATGACAAGGCTGTACGGTGTAATACCTTTGCGTTTTCGATTAAATAAAAACAGAGAAATAAAATGTGTCCAATGTACGTTACCATTACACACATTTTCTTATCTCTATGACAAGGCTGTACGGTGTAATACCTTTGACTTTTTGATTAAATAAAAACAGAGAAATAAAATGTGTCCAATGTACGTTACCATTACACACATTTTCTTATCACTATGACAAGGCTGTACGGTGTAATACCTTTGCGTTTTCGATTAAATAAAAACAGAAAAATAAAATGTGTCCAATGTACGTTACCATTACACACATTTTCTTATCTCTATGACAAGGCTGTACGGTGTAATACCTTTGCGTTTTCGATTAAATAAAAACAGAAAAATAAAATGTGTCCAATGTACGTTACCATTACACACATTTTCTTATCACTATGACAAGGCTGTACGGTGTAATACCTTTGCGTTTTCGATTAAATAAAAACAGAGAAATAAAATGTGTCCAATGTACGTTACCATTACACACATTTTCTTATCTCTATGACAAGGCTGTACGGTGTAATACCTTTGACTTTTTGATTAAATAAAAACAGAGAAATAAAATGTGTCCAATGTACGTTACCATTACACACATTTTCTTATCTCTATAACAAGGCTGTACGGTGTAATACCTTTGCGTTTTCGATTAAATAAAAACAGAGAAATATAATGTGTCCAATGTACGTTACCATTACACACATTTTCTTATCTCTATAACAAGGCTGTACGGAGTAATACCTTTGCCTTTTTGATTAAATAAAAACGGAGAAATAAAATGTGTCCAATGTACGTTACCATTACACACATTTTCTTATCTCTAAGACAAGGCTGTACGGTGTAATACCTTTGCCTATTCGATTAAATAATAAAAGTGTTGCAATATAATTGTTTTGTTAATATAATTGGTTGTTTAAAATCTACCATTTATTTAAGGTGAAGCTTGTTTTTCATAATCAAAGTTGAAATGTCCAATTACTGTGTAGGTAAGTGGGGGGGGGAGGGCAGTTAGGGTACCTCCGCATCGTCCCATAAGGAACTTCGTTCCAAAACACTTTGTAGATAATTTGTTCTTTCGCTAAAGATAACTAAAGTGGCAGGTGCTAGTAATCGTACACACTCGCAATATACCCAAAGAGGGCTGAACTCGTACTATAAAAATTCATTACTTTCTAGTTTCGCGTTCACGGATTCTTTGCATCGTTCCTCTGAGACGGTAAATGGGTCACGTGACCTTTTTATCAGAATCAAACTGGAATAGGGTCATTTAAACGTTGATCAACATGTTTGTTCCTTGTTATTCCCTGAGGGTTAAATATAACCTTTTTTCAATCAAAGAGAGTAAACTACTGTACTACCACTACGTAAAATGTATAGAAAATAAAACCAAATGCTTCAATACCAAATCACTTACTAGACAATCTTGTGTTATCGTAAAATAATAATAACCGTAAGTAAATAAATTTAATAGTTAATTATAAACTATCGATGTTTGTTATCTAATTGTTTTATGTTGTACAGTTTACTATAATTTTTTCAACCGTTAAATGAGAAACATGTTGATTTTAAAAAATTCTAACACAAATTAAACCACCATTATTTTTGAAGTGAAACTTCTTTAGAATCGTTGTGATTTCAAACCGGATGCAACGGAAAAAACGACAGGTAAGAGACACAAATACAAAAATGTGTAGGAAAGAATGAGACAGAAATATACATATTATTTTATATTATTATATATATTCATCTCATTCTTTTGTCGATTTACTGAAGTTTCACTTCTATCGTGTGTGTTATATTATTATATATATTCATCTCATTCTTTTGTCGATTTACTGAAGTTTCACTTCTATCGTGTGTGTTATACTATTATATATATTCATCTCATTCTTTTGTCGATTTACTGAAGTTTCACTTCTATCGTGTGTGTTATACTATTATATATATTCATCTCATTCTTTTGTCGATTTACTGAAGTTTCACTTCTATCGTGTGTGAATCGCACACACACCTTTTTTTATTTAACACTAGCGACTCTTCCAGGGAAGAAAAAGGAGTTTAGTATTGTTAAAGATTATAGTCATAAAATAATACAAATAATGAATTATACCTTCCTTATATAACGCTTTATCTACTGATGAAATCTGCATGAAAATCTGTTCAGTAGAATTGATTATTACGAACAGTTAGACAGCATGGGACATAGTCTTATAATGTGTAAGAAGAGCAAACAGAAATTTTAAAAATACTTTTAATAAACTAAGAATAGTTTTTGAGATTACTTTTAACAATGCTTAGCTTAGCTGCAGAGAACCGTATAAAGTTTAAATTAAAGATCTAAAGCACCTTGTTCTTGAAGTATTGTATTATTAAGTATTATATTTTAAACTACAATTTCAGTATATTCTAGAAGTTTCAGATCAGTTTTCTTTGTATATGTAGTATTTAACTAAGTAAATGACGCCATCTATTGGATGCTTACCCAAGCTAGATGACTAAACATGTTAAAGTGCTGTGTTAATAAACTACCTTACACCGCCCTCTGTTATAAACTTTTCATCATCATTATCATCATCACAACCCATTAATGACTCACTGCTGAGCCGGGTCTCCTCCTCAGAAAGAGGAGGTCTAGCGCGGTTTGGTCGACTTCACACACCTTTGAGAACTTTTAGGGAACTCTCAGGAGTGCAGGTTTCCTCACGATATTTCCTTCACCGTTAGAGAAAGTGATATTTAATTGTTTAAAAAACACTCGAACCCGGACCTCCTGGTTAAAACACCGTTGTCTTAACCACTGGGTTATCACTGCTGTATATTAGACAGAGTGCAGCGTTTAATCTCGATCAGTCTCAGTAGTTTCGGAGGTCATTGTTCATTCTTTGTGTTCAGTGGAAACCACCATCTTACTGAGTATCTTGTCCTGACAATAACTAACATAACAACAAAAGAATTATGCAATTTAGTGCAGTCTTTCTGAAGTTATGCGCATTCATATATATAGAAGATATAAAATGAAACACATAAAAACATATTCAAATATAAATTCAAAATTTGAATATAAAGTAAAATTGTAAAGTAGGTCGAGACTCATTCGTACGAAGTTGTAAGGATTACCCGACACAAGATATCCACTTGGAAACCAGAACAACTTTAACTTACAAAACTGATGTCTCTTCTGTGAGTATAACAAGTTGTTCGTGTGACAATTTATGTTGGAGAATATACTCTGTAGTTGTACCTACGAGTTTGTTTATGTGGATAAATTGGAGAATTCACTCAGATTACAACTTAGGAATCATATCTATACTAATATTAAAAAAGAAAAGATTTGAGTTTTTGTGTTTATAACGAATTAACTCAAAAAATAGTGGACTGATTTCAAAAATTCTTTTGCCGCTAGAAAGCTACATTATCCCTGAGTAACATAGGCTATATTTATTACTAGAGAAAATTAGAGATTAGAGATCCTCAGAAATTCCTACTAAAACCAACCCAAGGTGCAAAAAAATTAGCCATAAAATATCTTTCATCGCATGCTTTGCGGATACTATTGATGATAGAACAAAAAAATGTTCAACAATATTAAATAACGTATCAATATCTAGAAAAAAACTTCGCGATACTATATATCCGACTATTGTAATTATGTAACTATCACAACTTTTTTATATTTTAGAAGTTGACAGAAATACCGACCAAAATAGGACCATGTTATACCTTTGTATTAATTCTTATCCAAATAAATCATATCGTATAAAAATAATCCATTATTTTATATTAATCTAATCCATCGACTGTTTCAATACATGTTGATTACTTTCGTGTTATTTAAATCGTACATCCCATTCAAAAGATATTAGATTTTCAAAATGCCGCCGCGTCGGTGTAAATCCATTAAAATTTGATATCTATATTACTGTAATAGCTGCATAAACTAAAAATTTCATATCGTTACTTATTTAGTCCAATATGATTAATCCCTTTATTCACTCTTTACTAGGGTTTGGAAATTCCCGACAATGTCAAAGTCCCGGGACACGAGGCTATCCTATAATCAAAATCCCAGGGATTCCCGGAGCTTCGAGACTTTTAAGAATTTTTTTTTAGTATTTTTTTTGAAGAATTTTAATTGAGTTAATTTCTGGTGAAACGTACTAAAAAAGGCATTTTTTGTAAAAAAATCTAATCGGGTCCAAAACCCTAGTAGATACTAAATATTATTTTTTTTCCTCAAAAGTACAAATAGTTTATGAACGGCCTTCAATCATCAGTTACTACTTAACTAAGTTTTTAACGAACGCGAGAAAATTCGACGCAATGTTAGGTTATGTAAGCCTAGAGCTAATTTTGATCTGACATGCAAATTCTACGTATACGAGTAATGAAGCGCGCAGATTTGTTCCAGTGTGGTAATTCACTCATTCCTATGCCACACACGTTGTGAATGCATGTTCCATCGATTAATTGTATAATTAAAGGCTTTGTTACACACTACTATCGTATATACAAATATTATAATGCTGAAGATTTTTTTTGTGTTAGATAGCCCATTTATCGAGGAAGATTATAGGACTATAGGATATCACGGTGAGAGAATTGCTTTGTTTCGCTTCCATTGCGAGCGCTACGTAAACGGATATTGTTGATGTAAACCAGAAAAAGTAAAGGGCCCAGTATGGATCTCTGAGGGACGCCACATGTTATAGGTTTTGGTTTACTTTGAACGTTGTTTATTTTCACTTGTGAGGGGATGGGTTAGAATACTATTCCCCCCTGCCGCTGGGAGAGCATCTCGTAAGAGCCGAGTAACCCAGCACCCCCTTGGTGGTAGGGGATCTGTTCCCCGACAGGCTTGTGACCACCAGCATGCGAATCCGATCGCTAAGTGTCACAGACGCGTTGAGCCGCATGTGGGCCAAACTTACCCCGTCCCTTTCCCATCCCATTAATACTGTGGGTCTAGTGGACTCTGAGCTCTTGCCTAGGGTCCGCTGAATCCGCATCATTTTTCTTCTTCATTCCCCCTTCCCACTCTATCTTCAGGGATACAACGCATCGACAAAACGAGAGAGTGTTTCTTGTTTTTCCGATGTCCATGGGCGATGGTAGCCACTTACCATCAGGTGGACCATCTGCTCGTTTGCACCTTATCTATTATAAAAAAAAAATTTGGCAACTTGGGATCTATTGGTCAGATATGACTTTAGAATTTTCAGAGTGTTGTCCCTGATACCTATGATATTTAACTTTTTGAGCAATAGCTCGTGGCTCACAGTATCAAAGGCTTTTTTCAAGTCTATATATACTCCCAGGGCAACTTTCTTGATGTTTGATCTTATTGTTTGTAGTAACAAGATTGATCGTTGATCCCAGTGTATTACTTTTTTTTAAGTTATTATTTAAAAAGTTAATCGATTCTAGGTGTGTATGTAGGCGTTTCTGTATATTTTTTCAAAAATTTTTGAAAATATTGGTGATCCTGAAATTAGCTTATATTTACCAGGATCTGATTTTGAACCAGATTTATAAACGGGACCGTCTAGACTGTATATTATTGTAATCTTTTGAGTGTTATACAATAATAATACGCACTTAAAACGAAAGGAGGGTAACCAATATTAAACACTCCAAATGAGGAGACCCAGCGTCACGACACTATACCACTGGACAACCACCATAGTCACCAGGCGAGCTCAAGTCTATCTGAACAGAGGTTATACAGTCTTGGAATAAAATAAAGGGTACTCGCGAATATAAAGTTATCAACGGTGTTGCTTACTCAATCTAATAATCTAATCTATTTAAAATATAACACTTTATTGAGTTTCACGAAAGTTTTCATCTGTTATATTGAAAACAAAGCTGTTACGCACAACTCAATCTGAATTGTTGTTTATATTTGAAAGCTCATTTAACTTCTTTGTTCTGTATAAAAAGATAACTATGTCTCAAGAGCTAATTTTTATTTATTTCTTGTCTGAGCTAGAAAATATAGTCTTAGAAATATGAGAAACCTTTTTATTACTTTTATTTGATAGGTTTAAGCGTCAGTGGTTCAGTGGTTCAGCCGTTGGTCAGACCGGGGTTCAAATCTCAGTCATTGGACTACTGACGTGAACCCATTCCTAACTTTAACCATTTGAGGTTACTTGGAGGCGTTAAAAATACTAGTAGTTTGCAATCCATTGTATTATCCATATGTCGGAGAAATAATTATAATGGTGGTAATTTAATTTATTTGAATAATAACACTGTAATGTCACAAATAAATAGAAGGTACAGTGTCAGTGTCAGATGTCAGAATGAGTCAGTCTGTTTCTGTAAGTCAGTTCAGTCGATATAAATCACTTTAATCTTGACTGGCGAAGGCGCAGGACACTGATAGGCAAATACCGGCAACATAGCGAACACTGATAAATCCAAGTAATCAAATTGATATGATTCCGATACATGTATTGTCTCTATGAGAGCTATACGGAGTCACAAGTCTATCGGAAAAGAGGTTATATATTGTCTTTTGATAATAATTTCAACTTGATATTTCCACGCAATCTGGAGAAAAATAGTCTTGTCAGATAGACAGACAACTTAGTGATCCTATGAGAGTCCTATAGGGTATCTTTTTTCCTTTTAAGGTACGGAACTCTAAACTCAAGATTCTATATGTTCATTTATATACTAGTATCTAATTTTTAACCCTATCTTTCATTCTTTCAACAACTAAAAGAGCAGCAGAAATTTGAACAACAATAATAATTTAATAATTTTGTACTTATACATAATTAACGTGATAATATTAAATGCTTTAAAACTTACATGAGGCTGGCTTTGTTTAGTTAATGGATACAAGCATCATTAATTACTGAATGTATTATAATTTACCACAAATGATTAATTAAATTATACATTGCCAGTATAACTTTGATTCTAATACATTTATATCTACTATTCTATAGTCTTTACTTTTATGAGAAATGGATTTAAATATATCATTTATAGTGTAGATAAAAATAATGTATGTGAAGTTGCAAATTCTCATATTTTACGAAGTATTATATATTTATAAAAATATAATATTAAATAATTTCCTCTTGCTATGCTATAACTATTTCGATTGGGTTTGAATTGTTTTTCAATTTGACCATATTTTTTATAACAACAAAAGGGATAAATATTCAGGTTGTACTTGATGATAGTAAAATTACCTTGAGAGCAGTGAAAATTTAATAAAAAGGAGAGACAAGAAGAATGCTGCAGTTTCTATGAAACCAAAGGTATACATTTATACCCGCTAGTATACATTTATAGGATAGGATAAACAAAAGGAGATATCTGTCTATCCTATATGCATTGAGACCTAAGCATGTCAAAGAGATAGAGTCTAGATCCACTACGACATATATCAACATGTACTACGCTTCGCAGTCTACGATATTTCGTAGCAAAGGCTACGCTAACATCTACGACGTAGACATTGTAACTGTCTACGGCATATTTTTATTACTAATTTTTTACGTAGAACTTTGATGTTTGTTCTGAATTAGATTTACAACGATGAAAATCTAACTAAAAAACTACTTAATCAATTTTCATACGGTTTTCATGTGGTGAGTAAATTATTCTAAATTAGGGACCTTTAGGATTATAATTGAAAGTTTTGTGTAAAAATTGTGAAAAAACTTAAATTATCTCGTTATACTTTCTTCAAAGATTTCATAATAATGAAAATTCTTACTAATATTATAAACGCAAAAGTTTATATACTACTGATTTAATTTCAATGAAACTTTAATATATAGCTTATACATCAGAATAATACACAGGCTATTATTTATAAAGATATTGTGGAAATTATTCAAAATATAAGGGTAAGTGGTAAGTAAGATCGCTCGTGTGTAGTGTGTGTATAGTGGCGTGCACTGCTGTGTGTGTGTATGTGTTAGAGCTGCACATGTCACGAATATAAAGAATTATGGAAATGTTTATCTTAAATCCTCCTACAAATAAAAAAACCACACAACTCACGACACCATATATCTACGTACCTTTTATGTGAAAGCCATTATCAAAATAGTAAAAATACGTGGTAAATTGCTATGTATAAAATAAAATTTTCTAATCATTAGGAAACTATATCCAATAGCGGATATCCGGTTGGACAAATAGTTATTATAGCACAAAACACTAAGCATAAAAACCTCTCCATACGAGAGCTCTCCACTCGCCGGATGAATAGAAATGTTTGCAGCAAACAAATTGTTTAAAAGCGTAACGTTTGCACTGTGGCCGCCGAGTGAGAAATATTCTACTAGAGGATTTTTATTAAAAACTTCCATTAAAATTTTCTTGTTAGTATGACATGTAGACTTTATGCAAACTAGAATGAGTATAGTAGGATATTTGCAAGCAATCATTTAGGAAGTGCTACTTCCAGAATTCATTATGAGTTCTTGACAAATTGAACATATTATTTCGGAACTGGAACTCTATTTCTTTCTTCGCAGTCCCTCAGTTCTTTTTCTTTAAAAGATGACCTCCTAGAATTTATCGTCTTCCTCACTCCTACTCAGAATGGAGAGAGATATGGCCCTAGCTAACTCTACTAGACCACGCTAACTCCATGTAGGTTGGCAGACTTCACACACCTTTGAGAACTTTTAGGGAACTCTCAGGAGTGCTGGTTTCCTCACGATGTTTTCCTTCACCGTTAGAGAAAGTGCAACATATAAATCAGAGAAGTCAGAAGTATGTCTGTGTGTGGTATCAAAGCTGACCTCCCGAGTAAGACATTCAAGTCTTAACCACTGAGCTATCACTGCTTTCGATGATTATATAAACTTGGTAATCATCTCCATCAATCTTAATATGTCAAAGATAATCATAACATTATACCTCATAACAAAAATCCGACCTGATCTGATGATTACGATACAGGTGAAGATGAAACTCTCTGTTTAATTTATATTTCCACTTGCACTACAATAGACAATATTTACGCTATAAAATTTGACTTTTATTTAACGGAAATTATACATTACTAGCCGACCGGAATTCGTTGAGGTGTATTCGAACACTCACTCATCTATTCATTCATACTGTACCCGAAACTATGTCATAATCATATATCTCTCATCGTTAAAACAGCTTTCGTAAAAAAGTTTTTGTTTGACCGTTTTTTCTTCAACTTACTGCAGCAAATCCGACCATCACGAAAAAGTCTTTTCATTTTTCATGTTAATATATGTCGGAGCATAGTAAAAGATTATCGATTAATCGAATCGTTATCGTTGTCTATGGCGTTGGAGTGGGGTAATAGTCACTTCCGTTGTTTTGACAGTCTCTACCCTCGACCCTTTATATGCGATCGACAGTCTAACTGAAGTCTTAGTCGTGCGCGGTCTCTCAAGAAGTTAACGTCATCTAAGTAGTGCTAGTGATAGTGATAGTGATAGTGTCAAGTGCAGTGTAGTGTGGAAGTGCTGTCCAACTAAGGTCACGTAAGTCCTTACAATGTAATTGCCACGTGGTTAAGTAAACACAATGTTAGGTTAGGTTAGCCTTAGGTTAGGTTAGCCTTGTGTTAGATTCGGTTTATGTGCGTTTAACCTTGGGTTTAAACAGAGAGCCTGAGCAGTGGAGGTGAGTGTTATGATCATTTAAAGGATATCCTTAAACCTACACCTTGGTCACAAGTCCAAGGCACTGCTTAGGTTTCTCTCGTAATTGTTAGAGATCATATTTGATCATTTATCGGTTCAGCAGGAGTATCTGCGTTGCGTTTACCCAATATTCCATTCAATGCCATCACCCCCTTTTAGTGTTCCCCAATATTCCCCATCTCCTCTCATCTCCTTTTCACATCGTTTTAAAATCCCCGACATATATACCCTATGTTACTCACAAATAATGTGGCTTTCTATTGGTAAAAGAATTTTCAAAATTGGTTCAGTAGACCCCCTACAACCTCACAAACTTTCCCTCTTTATAATATTAGTATAGATACAACCAATGAGGATTTTTTTAAAATAAATAGTTGTAGCAGTTGTTAGAAATATGGTGATCGTCTAGAAAAGAGGTCGCAAGTTTAAAATAAATAAAATATAAAAGCAAGACTGAACTTCATAAAACATTTACCTCAAAAATTAGAAAAATATTCTCTTGCACGAGTAATATTATTCTTTCATTGTACAACAACTTTTATAGCTTGTATTTTTAAAAGACTGAATAAAATATTATATTTTAAAGAAGATAAAATGCAGAGACCGCTGTTGCGGTTTGGAAACATATAATGTAGATTATGATCATCAACATCTAGATACACAGTTCCAACTCTCATTCAAAATGACACCCAGCAATCTCCTCGGCACTGTGGCCAACAATAAATTAAAAAATCAGTTAAACAAGTTATAAACGTTTCCGTCAAAAAAAAGATATATGTTTGTGAACGACCTTTTTTTCAGGTATTTGAATGTCGCCAAAATCGCCTTGGTGGTAAGGGAGAGCGCCAAGTGTCATAGACGCGTTCCGGTCGAGCCGCATGTGGGACAGACTTACCCCCTCTCTCTCCCATCCATTAATGCTGCGGATCTAGTGGACGGTTCTTGCTCAGGGTCCGCAGAAACCGCAGTATTTTTTTCTTCACTCCCCCTCTCCACTCTATCTTCGAGGATGGAGGAGGAGGGCGTTGGTGGCCACTTACCATCAAGCGGACCATTTGCTCGTTTACACCTAATCTACCATAAAAAAAAAAATTGCCTGTGAATATTTCGCTATTCCATATTATTCTATTTCCGTCAACAAATCCGTTAGCCTTTAAAATATTTTATTCCGTTAGTGTCTGACTCTAATCCGTCAGATCTAACGGAAAACCCGTTAAGTTGGCAACACTGGTCCTCGGTCAACGATAACTTATAGTATACTGGCCGGCAGCTGTCTTGTAGTGTTCTGTCAAAAGTAGTGGGGATAGTCACGCATTGTAAGCGTGAGTTTGTATCGTACGTATAGGAAGTTCAATCCAAGACCATACTTGTTCGTTTGTTCGTTTGTTCGTTTGTTCGTTTGTTCGTTTGTTCGTTTGTTCGTTTGTTCGTTTGTTCGTTTGTTCGTTTGTTCGTTTGTTCGTTTGTTCGTTTGTTCGTTTGTTCGTTTGTTCGTTTGTTCGTTTGTTCGTTTGTTCGTTTGTTCGTTTGTTCGTTTGTTCGTTTGTTCGTTTGTTCGTTTGTTCGTTTGTTCGTTTGTTCGTTTGTTCGTTTGTTCGTTTGTTCGTTTGTTCGTTTGTTCGTTTGTTCGTTTGTTCGTTTGTTCGTTTGTTCGTTTGTTCGTTTGTTCGTTTGTTCGTTTGTTCGTTTGTTCGTTTGTTCGTTTGTTCGTTTGTTCGTTTGTTCGTTTGTTCGTTTGTTCGTTTGTTCGTTTGTTCGTTTGTTCGTTTGTTCGTTTGTTCGTTTGTTCGTTTGTTCGTTTGTTCGTTTGTTCGTTTGTTCGTTTGTTCGTTTGTTCGTTTGTTCGTTTGTTCGTTTGTTCGTTTGTTCGTTTGTTCGTTTGTTCGTTTGTTCGTTTGTTCGTTTGTTCGTTTGTTCGTTTGTTCGTTTGTTCGTTTGTTCGTTTGTTCGTTTGTTCTTTTGTCTTGAACGCGCAAATCTCAGGAACTACTTTACTGATTTGAAAAATTATTTCAGTGTTAGATAGCTCATATATCGAGGAGGGCTATATATCATCACGCTAAGACCAATAGGAGCGGAGCTACTCGCGGACTAAGTCGCGCGGGTCGACTAGTTATTAATAAAGTCGGTGAAACTTTTCCCATGATGCAGTAAACGTTTGGAAAACGTACTTTCTGGACGTCCTGCGAAAGTTTCAATTTTATTAATAAACTACTCGCAGTTGTTTTGCAACTCGACAACTAATGTTAGTTAATGTAGTATTTCGAAAATATTATATCAAAATAACACGACATTGAAGCTCGAAAGACACAATATAATCAGTATTTAAGTGAATTATCATTTCGTATATATCTCGTGTAGACAATATATATCCTTTATTTCAATAGAACTGAGTGCGTCTGTTAAGAGATGTCGTGCAGGACATATTAAAGCAGTGATACTATTAGTGTAGTGTTTTGGTGGCGTGGTGCTAAGCCGTTTTTAAGGAGCATGTGAGTTATGTATTTCATTCTTTGAATATTCGCCTACGCGGTCTTTAAACCCGCTTTTGGATTTCACACCCCAGGCACTGCAATTAAAACAATATTGAGATATGTTATCTCAGGTACAATAAGTCCAGCTCGCACTTGGCCGTCTTTTACTTAAATTAGGAGGCAATCCAATGGTATACAAGCGTACAACAGATAAAACCTCTTTATTGGATATAAATCAGCGGAATTGCTTCCTTTGTTGTGTCCGATGTGGAAATCTATTGTACTTTTAATGTTTATCTGTATTCGCTTATATCGCTATGTACAAAGCTGAAGAGTTTGTTTGTTTGAACGCGCTAATCTCAGGAACTACTTGTCCGATTTGAAAAATTCTTTCAGTGTTAGATAGGCCATTTATCGAGGAAGGCTATAGGCTATATATATTCACGCTAAGACCAATAGGAGCGGAGCATCACGCGGCCGAAGTCGACTAGTTACTAATAAGCGTTAGTGTTGATAACAACACATTAGATATGAGTTTTATGAGAAAAAAAAGGTGTTGCCATTACATGGCAATGGCATTACCAACAAAAAGAAAAAATGTTTACACTAAAAAAATTAATTAATATTTAATTATATGTTCATGTATTGAACAGTTAGTAACTCAGTGTTAGATTCAGGATTGATAGGTCGTGGGTTCAAATCCCAGTCATTGGACTACTGACGTGACCCTCCCCCCTTACACAAGGATTTAGCTTACTTGGAGGGGTTAAGGAATATTAATAGTATGTGATTAGTTATTTTACTCCTTTACTACTGTTACAGGCGGAATTGTTTTTTTTTTTTGATTACAGATAAAAAATATTCGAGATTTGAATTTTACATACACAATTTTAAATTTGGAATCTACTTTCAATAGACGTTAGCGACGTAGGTAACCGTCGACGGGCGAGCCTTTCAAAACGCCTAGGGCTTTGTAAAAGAGTTTAAGGGCTTTCAAAACTCACCTTTTGAAGTTATTTATGCGCAATTATGTCTATCAGGTTTCGAGAATATTTAGGGAATGAAGAAACGTGAAAAAAAGTAGCCACACACAGAAATTAATAATCAATCTCAATTCAAAATCGTTAATTTATGGATAGAAAATGGATTCTAAATTTAAATATGTGTATGTAAAATTCAAATTTAGAATCTATTTTCAGTCTATAATCTTTGGATTTGAACTTATTTTATATTTTTAAAATATAATTAAATAATATTTAATATGGTAACATTACGTATGTTAATTATTCGATATTTAAAAAAATCAAAATGACTAACACAAATTCAATAATTAAAGATGAATTCATTTTTTGAAAGCCCTAAAGTTACAAGATAGTACTTAATAATTGAAAATGGCGGCCACAATAATTCAACGTTGATAATACAATTTCGTTTTATCGCAGTTAGAAATAAAGTGGCGGCCATTTTGAATTCTTTTGTAAGTACTAAGGCTAAGCTGTGGATTTTGGCGCCAATACATATGTACTTTTGGTGACAGTTGGCAGCACTGTCTAGTTCGTGAACTATATATACTATTACTATGTTTGTTTGTTGCGAATAGGCTCGAAAAGTACTGAACCAATTTAGAAAATTCTTTCACCGATAGGAAGCTACATCCTTTCCGGGTAACATAGGCTCTGTGGTGTTGCCATAAATACTCTAATTAAAAAGATATGGCCATTTAAATGCCATAAGGTGGTCATTTTGTAAATTGAAGAGTTTCTCAGGAACTACAAATCCGATTTAAAAAAAATTTTTACAGATAGAAGTCTATAGTATTTCTTTCTCTCTTCCTCTTATAATACTATCATTGTCTCTCATCGTCTCTCTTTTTTCTCTCTTTAATTTTTATTTTTACCTGTTAAGAATGATTAGTCTCTTTTCACTTTCTTTCTTTCGATTATCTCTCTCTCTCTTTTTCTCTCTCTCTTTTTCTCTCTCTCCTTTACCTATACAATTTTATTTTTGCTCTATCCTCCCTCTTTTATCATCTGTCGCTTTTCTTTTATTTTTCTTTTTATAACTTTTTCTCACTCTCTCTCTTTTTTAAAATTATGAAAAACTACACAATTACAGAGTGACAATTTAAGGACATCAATTATAATATTGCTTTAAATACCCGGAGCGAAGCGAGGGCAGCCCACTAGTCACGTTATAAAGAAGTAATTTCAAACGTTTATCTTCCATATATAAAGAAGTTTATTCCGACTATAGAATTGAATGGAGCTGTCGTCTATCAATCAAAAGCTTCTCCGCATCTACGAGTGACTGATAATAAGTGATAAATGAGCTTTTCTTTGGGAGTTACACAATGGTTTTATTTCTTTAACCCTAAGATAAGATTGTCGTACTTTTGTTCAAAATATTCTATACTAATATTACAAAGAGGTAAAGTTTGTGAGGTTGTAGGGGGTAATCTCTGGATCTACTAAACCGATTTTGAAAATTCTTTTACCAATAGACAGCTACATTATTTGTCAGTGTTAAAGGCTATATATTAAACCGAAAAATGAAAAGACTTTTTCGTGGTCGTCGGGTTTGTAAAGTAAGTCGGTGAAAAAACTGTCGAACGAAAAGTTACTGAATACTTACGACTGAATAGTTTAAACCTCAGCGAAGCGAGAGCGTGACGGCTAGTATTTTATAAAAAGCTGGAATGTTCAGAGCATATCGCAGATATTTTTGAAGATTTTTGACTATAGCAATATTGCTGTCAAAAAAATACAAAAGGACAAACAAAATACATCAATTTCATTTGTGTTGGCAAAACTTTATATATGAATAAACTTGACAGACGTCCTAATGAATAACTTATAGATAGATAGATAGATAATCTTTATTGCACACATTTTAAATGACAAAAAACATATAAAGGAAAATATTTACTTAAAACTAAAAGGTTTGCAAAGGCGGCCTTATTGCTGCTAGCAATCTCTACCAGACAACCTTTGGCGAAAGAAATTGTTTATGGAACAACGGTACGGTGCACAATTACAAAAACTTACATAAACATACATGAAAATACTACTTATATAAAAGAAAAAATAAATGTATACTAAATAATAAATACACTGTAAATATAATAATGAATAAACACATACATATATGGACTTTAAAAATATTATTAACTATTGCAATGATAATAAATGGTTCTTCAAACGACCTTTAAAATGGGAAGTGATTTGGACTGTCCTGTCTGATTTCTTTTGGGAGTTCATTCCACAGCCTTGCTGATTTAACAGCAAACGAGTTGCTGTAGAATTCGGTGAGACATATCGGCAACTAAAGTCGGTTCGGTCGGTCGGCTCCTCGATCTGAGGTCTGATTGGGTGTGGACGTTTGAGCCAAGGAAAGAGAAGCGTTCCTTGAGATATAAGGGAGTAAGCGGATTATATAATATGGAATACAAAAGTGACAATATGTGAAAGTTGCGGCGGGATACGGCAACGTATATAAATGGCGGAGACACGGTGTTATTAATTATTAAAGTTTAAAGTAAGTTTTCATTTAATATAGATCGATAGAAGGAGAGATAGAATAGGTTCAAAATTTGGATGCGAAAATGCGACAAAACTATTACATCTGTATGTAATCGCTTTTGTGTTTCGTTAGTGTATATTTATAAAGCGTCATATTTGCCTGGTTAATATAATCTGTGGCGTATTTAAAAGTTGTAATATCAGTGATATAGATGTAATCTCACGTAATATGGCTCAGCTGAACAAGTTTCCAGTCACGATCGCGACGGAGCTGTGGGGCTCACAACTTTTATCCTTCTCAATGTTTCTCGCTAGCTTCGACGTATTTTAGGCCACATTTTCACGTCACTTTTGTTAATAAGATTTGTGAGTAAAAGTAACAAATTACACCGTTTATCGGTACATATAAAGGAAATGTACCTTTTGGAATTTCTATACAAAAATTCTAGCCCGATAATCTCTGAAACTATTGGTACGATTTGAAAAATTCTTTCAGTTTTAGATAGCCCATTTATTGAGAAAGGCTATAGGCTATATATCATCACGCTACGACCCATAGGAGTGGAGCTACACGCGGACGAAGTCGGGTTAAAAAATATAGAATGCTCGACTCGGAGCGGTGTTACCACGTACGTGTACTTAGCTTTAATTTCACATTTTGATCGCTATATCACTATATTTTACAATTTAATTTATATATGTCGGAGCATAGTAAAAGATTATCGATTAATCGAATCGTTATCGTTGTCTATGGCGTTGGAGTGGGGTAGTAGTCACTTCCGTTGTTTTGACAGTCTCTACCCTCGACCCTTTATATGCGATCGACAGTCTAACTGAAGTCTTAGTCGTGCGCGGTCTCTCAAGAAGTGAACGTCATCTAAGTAGTGCTAGTGATAGTGATAGTGATAGTGTCAAGTGCAGTGTAGTGTGGAAGTGCTGTCCAACTAAGGTCACGTAAGTCCTTACAATGTAATTGCCACGTGGTTAAGTAAACACAATGTTAGGTTAGGTTAGCCTTAGGTTAGGTTAGCCTTGTGTTAGATTCGGTTAATGTGCGTTTAACCTTAGGTTTAAACAGAGAGCCTGAGCAGTGGAGGTGAGTGTCGTAATTACTTAAAGGAATTCCTTAAACCTACACCTTGGTCACAAGTCCAAGGCACTGCTTAGGTTTCTCTCGTAATTGTTAGAGATCATATTTGATAATTTATCGGTTCAATAGGAGTATCTACGTTGCGTTTATCCAATATTCCATTCAATACCATCACCCCCTTTGTAATGTTCCCCAATATTCCCCATCTTCCTCCTTCCATCTCCTTTCACATCGTTTTAAAATCCCCGACATATATAACTAATTCCCAAAGACATTGGCCACACAGCTCGACATGCACTTCACCCCCACGCCGATAGATGGCGTACGAGCACAATCATTTGCTTACTTTGTGTTCTTAAGTATTTTTATCTCGATAAAACATAGCCTATGTCCTTCCTCAATCTATACTTTATGCATCCTATTTCATCCAAATCGGTTCAGTGATTTAAGCCTGATTATGTAACAGACAGATGCCATCTATTGACGGATATAGATTAAATCGCATTTTCGTTTGTTTAGTTCGTATTCTTAAGTATATCCTACGTCTCTTGAGTGTTACTTTCGATATTATAATATTCGTTAGGAAGTAAGGATTTTTTACTATGAAAAAAAAATAAGTAATATATGTTCTCAGTATCACCTCCTTTTTGTTATTTCTTCGGTCTAGCGCGCCTAGGAGCTGACATGAAAATTAACTGCCAGTCAGACTTGTCAGTATAAAAACCAACTAAGAATACTTCTAACATTAATAAGTCACTATTAGGGCCTTGTTAACGGCAAGTGCAGGATGAGAGGAGCGCTTCATACGTGATTGGTTCTGTTCCCGCGCGCCCGTTAATCGTCAAACTGGCAACGATTTTTACTCAACACAATATTTTGTAGTCCATAATCTCATAATTACGTAGAGGGTTAAATTCATTAAAATCAAATTAGGAAAGACCGATTAGGTAGGTTAATATTTTAATATCGTATAAGTTCTCCACAGGAATTATTAAACCCTCCTCCTACCTGCTATACGAGAGCTTTGATCAATAACCACAAACCGACACCGGTTTGAGCTTTACCTTCATATTAAAGAAATGCACATTTTGTGGAATAAACTTTTTAGTTACGTTACTTACTGAAAATAGTTTGTTTGATTTTATGTACTAGCGGACCCGAGCGACTTCGTTCGCTTATTGCTCCGCTCCTATGGGTCGTAGCGAGATGACAAATAGCCTAAGTTGCTCCTTGTTACATCAGCTATCTGCCAGTGAAAATCCCATCAAAATCGGTCCAGCCATTTTAGAGATTAGTTGGAACAAACAGACAAACAAAAATTGTAAAAAAAAATGTTGTTTTAGTATTTGTACCTTTGTCCGTGTATTCATCCATTTGCATTAACGAAGCGTTTATTTTAATATTATAAACAGACACTGTAATTTTATTTATTTGTATGAATATGTCGGAAAACAAATTAAAAAAAAAAGGTATGGATGGCCTATAACATAACTAAACGTTACCAACTCGCACTATTCTAAAAAGAATCCAAGCATTGCCTTAGACTTGTGACCATGTTGTAGGCTTTAAGAACTCTTTTAAGAGAATTCCAACACTCTCTTCCACTGCTTAGTTTCACTGTCTAAACCTAAGCCTAACCTAACACAAGGCTAACCTAACCTGACGTTGTGTTTACGTGCACTTAAGTAACCTTAATCGGACAGCACTACACAGCACTCAACACCTTCACCAGAACTTTCCAGATGATATCCAATCCTGAAACGACGAGTACAGAGCTCCACTGTCTTAGTACGAGAATATATAGGGACGAGACTAGCTAGAACTCCCCTCCACGTGTGGGGCAGACGAAGGTGATAATTATTCTATTATGATGCCGAATCGATTATTCGATAATCGTTTACACTTTTGAGGATATCCAAAATCGTTGAATATTAAAATTCCGCGACGGAAGTGATAATTAATTTTCCACTAGCGCCATAGATGGCGATAACGATTCGATTATTCGGTAATCAATTAGTCGTTCTTATTATTATTAATATATTATGTTCTTCATTATTTATGGTATATGTTCAATTTTTAAATGTAATATTATCGTTATATATTCTTTTCAATTTACCTACCCACTTCACTGTAAAATTGTTATCCTTTCTAATTCTCTGAAAGTTGGCTGGAAGTGATTCCTTCATGGAATAAGCCCGCCTTTGTAAGCTATTTTTTTCGTTTATTTACTTTTATTGTTGTTAATATTATTTATAAGTTAGTGTGCAATAAAGTTATATATTAAACAAAAATAGAAATATAATAGACTTCTTTTTATTTAAAAAAAAATACACAGTTTATTGTTAGCAACACTGTTTATAAAGTAGTAGTAGCTGGTATATCATTTTATATTATTTCGAGTATACCGACGTGGAGACATTATATAACCTTTAGTGCAATAGTGTAATTGTAATTTTCGTGCAGTGAATATGGAAGTTAGTGTTATAGTGTCGTGATTAAGGTTACCCTTCTCGAGGTTCACGTAATTATCTATTGTCGTTAGTGATGTCGAGTGGTGGAGGTGAGAGTTAATATTTTATGAAAGAGCTCTTTAAACCTAGTCCTGGGTATCATAAGTATTGCTGTACTGTAATGGGTATCATATCTCTCTCATTTTATATACGTACTAGTCGACCCGTCCCGGCTTCGCCCGGGTGCAATTTAACACGTGTACTTAGCCGTAACCGCTATGTTCCTGCATTTTGATTCTGTAATATCTTCGAAAATATTCATTTTTATTTCATGCTGTTAAGGGCCATATTGATCTATATTAAATGCACAATGTATTTAAGGTACCTAATGGGATAAGGATTAATGCTGTATTGTTTAAAATCACTTCGTAAATAAGCTATTATTTCTCGTAAAAAGTAAAGGATAAAAAATGGTTATTGTGAGTTATCCTTAAGAGATAGACATATAGCACCGCGAACTCTTTTGTAGAACTTTTTAAGGTGTACAATACTGTAGTAGATTATTTTGTTCTATCTCGAAGGGTTCAGCCAGCGTTTGCAATGTAAGCTGGAAAAAAATGTGTTTATTGACGACATCACATTAGAAACCTGTAAAATTATCAGTGTTTCTTTACTATATTATGTATGTATTATACATATAAACCTTCCTCTTAAAATAATCTATCTATTAAAAAAATCGCATCAAAATCCGTTGCGTAGTTTTAAAGATTTAAGCATACATAGGGATATAGGGACAGAGAAAGCGACTTTGTTTTATACTGTGTAGTGATGTTGGATGATACTAAATTATTTTAAAATTTGTGTTAGTTAAAAATTAATGAATTTACTTAATAGTAAAAGCTATAGAGGTATTTAAACAAAATTGTAAAATTGAGTCTACGTAAAGAAATTCATACGGAATGGAGAAGAAAATTCAATCGTCGCGTTTATGACGACAATAACATTAAATTGTAACCTAAACTACACAATGTCTACGATATGGTTATAAATGTTAATCGTTTGATCGTTGACACTAGTTTATACCTGTACAACACCGCTATGTGATCCATACTGCTATCTGTAAAAAAAAATAATAATAAAAAAAAAAAAAAATAAATAAATAAAAAATTTATATTTATTAGTTTTATTGTCATAGAATGAGAGAAATGATACCCATTACTGTACAGAAATACGTATACGCTCCCCTCCGATGCCCGAACACTAACTACTTTAGATAATAAAGTTACCTTACGTGGACATTAAGAAGGGTGACCTTAACCATGACACTACAATATTAGTTCTACTACTTCTAAGTACACTGCGCGATAACATCAGAGAGACTGACTCTAATCTCTATTATCTGTATATTGTCTCAACGTGGGTATATTTGAAAAAAATAAAAATAATTACTAACGAATACTAATTTATAAATAGTTTTACTTACTATATATATATATATATATATATGTCGAAGACTAGAAAATTGAATGGATATACAATCTTTCAATAAGGATTGTATGTGCAGAACGGATGGCCTATCATGAAAGCTATACGGGGGCAACACGGTCAGGATATAACTAAACATTACTATCACTTACTATTCTGACAAGAACTATTATGACAGGAACCTAAGCAGTGCCTTGGACTTGTGACCAAGGTGTAGGCTTAAGGATATCCTTTAAATGATCATAACACTCACCTCCACTGCTTAGTTTCACTGTTTAATCTTAAGATTAGACTAACATGAACCTAACCTAACACAAGGCAAACCTAACCTAAGGCTAACCTAACTCACACCGACATACATATATGTCGGCGAATAATAAAAGACTATCGAATAATCGAATCGTAATCGGTGTCTATGGCGTTGGAGTAGGGTAGAATTCACTTCCGTTGTTTTGACAGTCTCGACCCTCGACCCTTTATATGCCATCGACAGTCTAACTGAAGTCTTAGTCGTGCGCGGTCTCAAGAAGTGAAGTAGTGTCTGAATAGTGATAGTGTTGTGCAGTGTTGTGTTAGTGCTAGGAGTGCTGTCCGATCAAGGTCACGTGAGTACCTCACAATGTAATTGCCTCGTCTTGTGTTAGGTTAGGTTTATGTGCGTTTAACCTTGGGTTTAAACGGGGAGCCTAGCAGTGGAGGCGAGTGTCGTGATCACTTAAAGGAGCTCCTTAAGCCTACACTTTGGTCACAAGTCCAAGGCACTGCTTAGGTTTCTCTCGTAATTGTTAGAGATCACATTTGATCATTTATCGGTTCAAGAGAGGAGTATCTGCGTTGCGTTTACCCAATATTCCATTCAATACCATCACCCCCTTTTAGTGTTCCCCAATATTCCCCATCTTCCTCCTTTCATCTCCTTTTCATCATTTAAAATCCCCGACATATACATAAATCCCATGTCAAGATGTTTGTCCGTAATGAGATTCAAGACTCATATTACGATAAAAAAGAATGCATAATATTGCTCACAAATATTTTTTTTTATCAATAAATTAACATATTGATACCTAAAATCTACCAGTGGTAAGTTATGATAAATGAAAACAGTTTTTTAGCATTTGTTGATTACAAGAATTTTTACCCGTGAGGGGACGAGTTAGAATACAATTCCCCTCTGCCGCTGGGAGAGCATTTCGTAAGAGCCGAGTAACCCAGCACCCTCTTGGTGTTAGGAGATCTGTTCCCCGACTGGTTTGCGACCACCAGCATGCGAATCCGATCGCCAAGTGTCTCTGAAGCGTTCCGGCCGAGCCGCAAGTGGGCCACATCTACCTCTCCCATCCCATTACTGCTGCGGTTCCAATGAACCACCGGGTTCTTGTTCGGAGTCCATTGACAGCAGTCTTCTCGTCCCCCTCCTCACTTTATCTTCGAGACGTTGGTCGTCCATGGGCGACGGTGGCTACTTTCCGTCTGCTCGCTTGTCCCTTATCTATTACTAGCGGCCCATCCCGGCTTCGCACGGGTGGAATATTTAGTTTAAAACATTTTGGCTCTCCCGCATGTCGGTGCCCCTCTACCTCGGCGTTACTCGCTACCACTCGCTGCACTTCGAGTATCACCGAGATAGAACTACACTGGCCCGTCGCGTCGCGTCGGCGTGTATTTTTTGTTTATATTGATATTTTTAATTTCGTAATATCTTTTGAATCGAAGGTCCGATTTTAATAATTCAAAAAGTAATTTATAGGTATTGAAACAGTCTTGAATATGAAATAATTTATTTGGATAAGGATTAATACAAAGGTATGGAAAACATGGTCTGATTCTGGCGATGAAAGATATTTTATGGCTATTTTTTTTGCACCTTGGGTTGGTTTTAGTGAGATTTTCTGAGGATCTCTAATTTTTTTCTTGTAATAAATATAGCCTATGTTACTCAGGGATAATGTAGCTTTCTAATGGTGAAAGAATTTTTGAAATCGATTCAGTAGTTTTTATGTTTATTCGTTACATACAAAAATACAAATCTTACTTCTTTATAATATTAGTATAGATATAGATAAAAAAAAGCAAACGATTGCGCTTTTCCTCATAAATTATAACTGCTTCCGAAAACAGCCGCTCATTCTACCGGGATTGTTTTGCATTTGCTGGCTACTAAGTACTATTTATAAGGGTCTGCTGTCCTATCAACAAACAAATCACGCACGACACACGCGAAAGATTCTAAGTGTTGCCGAATATTGGAGTTCCGAATATTTGGCGCTTTGGTCAAGAGACTCACCGAATATTCGTTATTCGGCCAAATCACTATTCGTGGCATCTCTAAAAATATAAAATTCATCCGAGCGAAGCCAAGTACATAATAAATTATAATATGTATTAACAAATAATGAACTATAATGATATTATAGAGCTGAAGAGTTTGTTTGTTTGAACGCGCTAATCTCAATAACTACTGATTCGAATTGAAAAATCCTTTTAGTTCTAGACAGCCCATTTATTGAGAAAGGCTATAGACTGTATAGCCTCGCGCTACGACCCATAGGAGAGGAACATCACGAGGACGAAGACGCGTAGGTCGACTAAGTTAGTGCAGATTTTAAAATATACTATTTCACAAGTGAGTCTCTTCATAAAACTTTCTCGTAGTTTGATATTTTTATATCAACGTTTTGAAGACAATTTCTGGAGCTGACAGATCTGGGTTTAGACGTATTTTATCTACAAGTGGACGACGATTACGTTGCTCCTGCAACTGACTTGATATGAGATAAACGTTTTAGCTATGTTTTTAGCTTTATAACACTTTTATAAATTGCGGTGCGTTTGAGACCTATAAAGACTATTTATTATCAAGAGAGTTTTTGAACACTAGAAACTACTTTCCAATACAATGAATTACAACTAAACTTAAAAAACTACTCTGAAAAACAAACAATCTTCATGCAAAAAGTTTTAAAAGTAAAAGGAATCAAAGACATTAAATATCTTGAACTCCCATTTACTTTTACCTTTTGGCAATAAAAATAAAAGTTAAATTAAAACGTTTACAGAGGACGGAAAGTTAACTCGTTACGCTCTACTTTATATTTGTAAAAGATATTTTTAATACGACTTATATTTGTTAGAAAAGCTTTGAAATGAAATATCTATACTAATTATAAATTATATAGAGGTAATCTCTGGATCTGCTGAATCGATTTTGGAAATGCTTTTACCAATAGAAAGCCACATTATTTGTGAGTGTCATAGGCTACATATTAACCCAAAAAATTAAAACATTTTGGTGGTAGTCGGAGAAAAAACGGTCGAACGAAAACGTTTCTTACGAAGAGAGATATATGATTCACAGTTGCGGGTAGAGTATTAAAGTATTAGTTAGAGAGTGAACAGTTTTAATGCACCTCAGCGAAGCGAATTTCATACTCATTAAATCTATTAACAAACAGAACATTGACAAATATATCACATCATTCTTCTGGTGAAAGAATCAAATTGATATACCATTTGGTAGTATATATATATTAGTATTATATTTATTTTAGTATTCAGGCGCTTACGACCGTAAACATATTTTATTATTTTCCCTCAGGAACTATCCATTTTTTCGGGATAAAAAGTAGCCTATATATTAATCTATTGTATGAAGTATGTATGTGTCAAATTTCAATGAAATCTGTTCAGCCGTTTTTGTGTCATTGATTGACAAACATCCAAACTTTCATATTTATAATATTATAGTAAGATTATATAATATATAAGGTAAACATTGTGAGAGCGAATGAAGCCTTAATCATATAAAGTTAATCAAATATACGCGTGAACGCAATTACCAGCCTCGTGTTATTAAATAAGGACATGTTACATATATAATATTGTTTGTATGATTATTTATTGTTTATGTAATGACTAGTATATGTTTGTGTATATAGGAATAACATAATAAATCTTCTGATGAAAAAAAGTTCTCTACACAATTCTAAGAAGATTTAAGAACCTTTTAAGTGAGGTTGTTTTAAACGCAACCAAAATTAGACTCTTAATAAAATGATCATGGTCAAGTTAGACCAGGAGAATTACTTAAATCGCTTATTATTTAATACTAATATTCCTTAAAAGAATGACTAAGTCAGGAAGCTTCAGAAACCTAACCCTGGCTAACACTAGCAACGTGGTCGTTCCTACCTCTGTTGCGATAGATTTGTACCAGTTGTCAAACGGAGCTCGCCTGGTGACCACAAAGGGTGTGAAACTTATGTGGTTGGTACGTCGTTATGTTGGGACTCCATTGTAAAGGAAGCGCCAGAAGTCAGTGGCTGTTGGATTCACGATCGATAAGTCGTGTGTTCAAATCCCGCACTTGGAGGGAAGGGTTAAGGAATATAGTATGTGATCCATACTGCAAGTAATTTATTTTTGGCTGGCTCTTCTCAACAGAGAACTGCATTTCGAGCTGGTTAGCTTCAGACAAACTTCACCCGTGAGGGGACGGGTTAGAATACTATTCCCCTTTCAGCCGAGTTACCCTGAGTCGCTAAGCAACCCTACTACACCCAGCACCCCCTTGGTGGTAGGGGATCTGTTCCCTGCCACCAGCATGCGAATCCGATCGCCAAGTGTCATAGACGCGTTCCGGTTGAGCCGCATGTGGGCCAGACTCACCCCCTCCCTCTCCCATCCCATTAATGCTGTGGGTCTAGTGGACTCTGGGCTCTTGCCTAGGGTCCGCTGAATCCGCATCATTATTCTTCTTCATTCCCCCTTCCCACTCTATCTTTGGGGATGCAACGCATCCACAAAACGAGAGAGTGTTTCTTGTTTTTCCGATGTCCATGGGCGATGGTGGCCACTTACCATCAGGTGGACCATCTGCTCGTTTGCGCCTTATCTATTATTATAAAAAAAAACTGAGCGACCATCAATTTTTGACGTTTCAAAAGTACTTTAAAAAAAGTCTAGTTGAAATAAATTAATTTTGAATTTGAGTTTGAAAAAAAAAATTGTCTTTTACATGTTACTGTGCAGTATAGCTTACATATAGATAATAGTATGTCATCGAAAAATAGTCTATTATTTAAATTTGCTAACAACCCCAAGGACCTTTACTTGAAAACTGAACCTGAACCTTCACTTCAAACAACTCAATTAGAGTTTGATATAAGTTAGAATACCTTAGTACGAATCCTTTGTAAAGCAATAAAGGTCGATTAATTTACTCCAAGATGCTTCAGCAAATTTCAAATTAATTAAGTTCATACCATTCGAGAGCAATTACCCTTTATGCAGAAATTTCAAGCAATTAGCAAATATTCGTTCGTATTGCAAACATATAGCTGATGTTCCACGGCAATATTAATTTTAATGTAAATAAATATCACATTTTTAAATGAGATTTTAAAAACGTATACTTTTTTTCTATATACTTATGTTACTTATGTTCTACTATTCTGCTGATTTTACTCTGCTGATTTACGCGAAACACGCTGACAATATTTCAGCTAATTATCACAAAGCCTTCGTTAACGATTCCTCAAATTTTCCATGACTTCAGTTCATTCAGTGATAAAACCACATTAAAATCCGTTCGGCATTTTTTTTATTTTAACATGTCCAAATGAACGAACAGCGGAAGATTTTATTATGTGTGTAAAGATATTTCCTAATACTTAACATTCAAAAATAAAACAAGTGTTAGCAACACTGTTTGAAAAGTAGTAGTAGCGGGTAGATCATTTTATATTATTTCAAATATACCGACGTGAAGACAATATATACGTTTAATGCGATAGATTAGTCTCAGTCTCTCTGGTGTTTTCGTGCAGTGAACATGGAAGTTAGTGTTATAGTGTCGTGATTAAGGTTACCCTTCTCGAGGTCCACGTAAGTTTGCTTTATTATCTATTGTCGTTAGCGAGGTCGAGTGGTGGAGGTGAGAGTTAACATATTTATTTATTTATTTTTTATTTATTTATTTATGTACCAATAAATGTTACACATTCACATAAGAAATATGTGCACAAAGGATGACTTATCTCTAATAGAGATCTCTTCCAGCAACCCTTGATGGTGAGATAGTTTTGTATAGTTAAACACGCGGAAATAGGTACAGTATAGCAGAAATTAAAATAATAATAATAAAAGTAATATACATATATATTATATATATACAAACATTTACATAAACTACAACTAATACTAATATAACTATTACATAAACTACAACTATTACTTATATATACCAATATAATACACAAATTATACATAGAAAAATTTATAGAATACAATTAAGGAGTATAAATTTGAGATAAATAATGCTTTTTCAGTCTGAGTTTAAAAGTATTAAGCGAAGGGTTATCGGACAAAATATCATTCGGGAGAGAATTCCATAATTTTGTAGCAAAAACAGTAAATGATCTCTCATAAAATATTGTTTTATAAGGTTGCAACTCAAGTCTTTTAGCACTTACACAAGAGCGTGCTGGTCTACTACTCGGAATTGGCAAAAGAAACCGCTCATTTAAATAGGGTGGACAAGAAAAATTCAAAATACTAAAGAGTATTCCAAGAATGTGGACATTTCGGCGCTGACGAATAGGGAGCCATTTTAATTCACGACGGAAATTAGACACGTGGTCGTATTTGCGCAAACCGAAGATGAATCGAATGCACAAATTCTGAAGTCTCTCCAATTTATCTAGTATCTCCTCGGTAGCGTCAGGATAACATACGTCAGCGTAATCGAGAAGAGGTAATAACAGGGATTGAGCCAAAATAATTTTAGTCTGAAGAGGAAGAAAGTTTTGGAGACGTTTTAGAGAATGAAGAGAATGATGCAAACGTTTACTGATTTCATTGACGTGCGCTGACCATGATAAGTTACAGTCGATTATTAATCCCAAGTTTCTAGCCTTATCAGTAAGTGGAATAATTGCACCGTCATAAGTTATACAAGGTAGATTATTAAAATTGACTTTGTTACGCAGCTGTCTACTTCCAATAATCATGGCTTGGGACTTTGAAGGATTAACTACAAGACCAAAAGATTCTGCCCATGCCTGAATCCTAGCAAGGTCTGAGTTAATCTCTTCCATAACCATTCCTAGATCATTGACACAAGCATGCCTATAGAGCTGCAAATCATCTGCGTAAAGATGGTAGTGACACGACAATACTTTTGTGAGCTCATTTATAAAAATGGAGAAGAGTAATGGGGAGAGAATGCCGCCTTGAGGAACACCAGCAGATAGATCAGCCCAGTCTGAGTAATTCTCATCAGCGCATACTCTCTGCTGGCGTCCATGAAGATAAGAACGAAACCAGTCAGTTACTGCGGAAGACATGTTAATTGAAGAGAGGATTCCGAGCAAAACATCCAAATCCACTGAGTTAAAGGCATTGCTGAAGTCAAGCAAGATAAGGACGGTGAGTTTCTTGTTATCCATTGCGTAACGGATATCGTCTGTGATTTTAATTAATGCCGTACAGGTACTGTGATGTGGACGAAATCCGGACTGAAAAGAACTTAAAATGTTATTGCGTAACAAGAAACTTGACACTTGCTTGAGTGCAGCATTTTCCAGTATTTTTGAAATAATTGGTAAGATGGAAATGGGCCGAAACTGAGACAAGTGGATAGGTTTCGATACTTTAGGTAGCGGGATAACATGAGCCATCTTCCAAGCCGCAGGGAATAATTTGGAGGTGAAAGAAAAATTTATAATGTGAGTGATAACTGGACTTACGAGATCTAATGTTAGCAAAAGCATGTCGCGGCTCAAATTATCACTACCGATGGCATTGGAAGATATGGACAATATGTATTTCTTAACGTCTTCCTCTGTAACATCATGAAAAACAAGAGAATCACAGATAGGCTGGGTGGCGTCTACCAGTTGTTGAAGGCATAAAATTTTATTATTAATTGAAATTTTCACTGGAGGAGTTGAAAAATGATTATTTAAGGCATTTAGATCTAAGGATTGATATGATGAATTTGGAGTTTTACCCACACCTAGCGATTTAAGGAGTTTCCAAGTTTGTGAATATGAGTTGTCATTTAAAAGGGAAGCAATGTGACGGCGTTTAGCATCTCTACACATCCTATTACAAAGATTACGCAGCTTTTTATAGGCAGCAGTGTTTAATTCACTAGGGTGCAACTTACAATTTCTTTTGGCTTTATCGCGCTTGACCATAACCTTCTTAATTGAGGTAGTCAGCCAAGGAGCAGGTAGATGTCTAACACGAACAGATTTTAGAGGCGCGTGAGCATCAAACAAATTAATGATCTCGATATTTAATAATCTTACCTTATCATCAATGTTTGAAGCGGTATATATTGGGGACCAATCAATCGAGGATGCATCACGAGTAAATGATTCAATATCAATATTTTTATAGTTACGACGCTTTATTACCCTGCTTTTACGCCTTGGGATTGATATATTATAACTTAGAAAAATTAAATCATGGTAAGAGAAAGGAGCGTCTAATTGACCATGTATGCGAACGTTATGCGGCTTAGAAGTGATGATGAGGTCGAGCAGAGAAGCTTCACAGTTGGGTTGAAAATGAGTTGCAGATAATGGAAGTATAGACAAGTTAAAAGATTTAACTAAAGACTGTAACTTTTTCGACCGTGAATCATTTTTTAAGAGACAGGTATTAAGATCACCCATTATAATGGAATGATCGTAAGATGGGGAAATTTGATCTAGAAGACTTTCAAGAGTGTGAAAATAATTTATGTGAACAGAGTGTGAGTAGACTACGCCGAGAAGAATTTTAGAGTGATGACTATTAATTTCTATAAATAAATATTCTAAGCTGGCTGTGTACGCACTGGGAGATTGCATTATTATTTTAAACGTTATGTTATCTTTGAGGTAAATACATACACCACCACCTCCCTTATCAGTACGATCATTCCTTATAAGATTGTAGTTACAAAGTCCATAGAGGGAAGATGAAAGTGAGGGTTTCAACCACGACTCGGACACCAGAACAGCATCAATTGGGACGTTGCTAAAAGACGCAGTAAGATCAGAATGGTGAGCCGGAATGCTTTGGGCATTAATGTGCACTATATTGAAACAGGAGTTAATGTTAAATAAAGATTTAAGTTTACTATACAATGGTAGTGAGTTTTTATGACTAGTTAAACTATCGTTGCTGGAAGCACTAAGAAACATTTCAGACGAAGAGCACGAGAAATAATCATCATTAATATTAAATATATTATACTCAGACATAAACTAAATATTATTTAAAATAGAAATAAATATTATATAAAAAGATATTAAATAAATTTATATAATTATCTCTAATACAAACAACAAAACTAATACTTATCCAACCCACACTCACTGGCATAGCTGTAGAAATCTTACAAAGTACAAAATAACAAAAAAAAAAAAATAAGACAAAATTTTCCTACTTGCAATACACATAATAAATGCGTATGACATTAGCCTTACAATTTACATTGTAGAGAAAAATAAAAAAAATATAGTAAGCATTAGACCAAAAATAGAACCAATTTTGATATTATGTTAAGCATTACACGTTTCCGAACTGTAAGAAATTCATTAAACTGACAGTTGACAGGATAGATACTGAGTGACGTGAATGTCAGATATCTGAATATTAAGTTATAATATTAATATTTACATATACCATCCAAAAAGTGAAAAAGTTAAAGGTTAAACATTCAAAGTAAACATTATATTAAACTACCTGCGCTTGTCAAAATAGCGGGAAACAAACTATCGACGTGAAATATGTATTAACCAATATTATTATAATGCTGAGTAGTAATAATATCTTACTAAACTTTATGGAGAACAAATTAAAATTATTTAGCTGAGTTTTTAACACCACGCCGAGGTCTGGATGATTTCGGTTCTTGTGGACACGCCACTTGAGGATATTTGCTACAAAGAGATTGGAGCTCGGAGTGACTAACAATTTTCATGCGGCTTTTATCCGGCAGCGCAACAACTATGACACCGTCTGCTGTCCAACAATTTTTCATGCCAAAATGTTTTCTAGCTGCAACAAAAATTTCCTGCCTTGGTTTGGTCAAGAACTCTGATATGGTAGTACCAGATCCCTTAAGAGTGGTTTTAGTATTCCAAACTAAATTTCTAACCTTAAGGCTAGAAAAGCGGACCAGAATGGGCCTAGGGTGATCCTTTCTGATGCCTAGACGATGTGATATGTCTATAGCTGAACAATCTATGTCTGTCAATTTCATTTGTTCTTTGAGCACAGAATTTATGATAGCTTCTGGTTGTTCAGTGGTGTTTTCAGGCAGACCATGAAATAATAAAATGTTTCTCCGTGAAAAAGTTTCTTGCCTGTCAGACTCTTCAGAAATAAGCTGTACTTGCTGCCGCAACAAGTTCAATGCCTTCCAAACAAAATCCTTGAAAGTTGAATAATCCGTTGATAAAGTTGCAAGGTCTACACTGGAAGCATTAGTTGCTGTTTTGTTAGTGTGTGCTTGTGCCAAAGCTTTGTCGAAGCTGTCCATTCTTGACTCAAATAATGAAACAATATCCTCCATATTTTTATGGATTTTAGTGTGGGGATCCATAGTGATGTGATGTGTACACTTTTTTGCACTATAACTGCTGCGAAAAGTTTATTTGCCAGGTAATGTAGGTTGCACTAATAAAAACTATGAACTCATTTCTCAATAATTGTAAAGATTTATATTTTTAAATTAAGATGCAAAGTGGAGCAAATTAATGTTGTGTGCACTTTTTGACCTACCCGCGAAAAAAAAGAAATTATGAAAGAGCTCTTTAAACCTGGGGCAAGGCACTGCTCGCCTTAGTCTAAACTGCATGTGTTTACGTATTGCTGTACAGTAGTGGGTATCATATCTCTCTCGATATTTTTAGCATGTGTATTACGATTTTTACTAAAAAAAGTGGGTATAATTGAAATAAAATAAAGGAAACTAATCGCGACTACAAAATTATAAACTAACTTATTTCGTTCCAAAAAAGAAAAAGTTTTCTTTCGTCTGTAATCCTTTTATAAAACAGACAAGGTCCATAATTAGATTTTTTGAGATATTGATAAATTTCTTTTATCTTTTTAAAAATTTGTTATTAAAGTCTCATAGCTAAATATTTATAATTGATCAAAAATCAGACTTAATTTATTTATAATTTGTAAGCGAAACTTTGTTAAAATTGAAGTACACGAGTACACTAAATTATTTCAAGTTTCGCAAACTTTAGTGGTGGAAAACAGAATGTTAAAACCATTTAACATAATATTAAGCTTCAGATTTCTTAAAGTTTTGGGAATCGTTTCATGAAAATAGAGATTGTTTGAGATGAGTAGTCACTGTAGAACTAATTACTTAATAACTTTATATAAAGTTGTCGTTAAATGAAGAGTAGAAAACAAATTAATGATAACTTTATATTCACGGGTAGATATTTCTTTTATTTTAGTTATAGACTGTATATAATCTCTCTTCCGTTAAACTATAGACAGTTGTAAAACGGATCTCGCAATTGAGCACACTCGTTGGTTTAGTCTGTTTTCTTAAATATTTTTTTGCAATAAAACATAGACTATGTCCTCTGTAATTTATCTCTGTTTCATATTTCATCAAAATCAGTTCAACGATTTAAGCCTGTGCGTAACAGACAGACCCAAACCAATTCATTCGGTATTAACGAGGGTGTAAAGGTAAATGGCGTTTCTATAAATAACAGTAGATATGCAGATGACACCATCTTGATAACTGATAGTTTTAATGGCATACAGAGACTAATAAATGCTGTTTCGTCTGCAAGCACTTCCTACGGTATTAACATCAACTGCAAAAAGACCAAATATATGGTAATAAGCCTGTTTACTATATTTAAGGCGGCGAGCGGCGAGGAGTGTTGGGTAAGCCGCCGGCTGAGATAGTCGTGGGACAGTCGTATTGAAGAGAGCGGCGTACGCGCGCGGTATACACCCCCTGTAACCCCTTTATTGATTAATGGTATCCCGTGTCCTGTGTGTACTATTTCCCAAGGCCTAGTTACTTGACCCTTCCCTGACGAAAACGGACTAGTGGTGAAGTGCGAACTATTTAGAACTATTTTGTGTTATTGTGTGAAACGTGTAACGGGCATGCCCAAACAAGATTAGAAAGAAGATAAAAAGTCATCAAGAACAAGAGTGTGTCTTTATCTAACTGACTGAATAGATAACCCTTAATTTAAAGAAGCTGAAACCGGGCTCAGCCAGCTTCCATGTGTGTGGGGTTTTGTACGCCCCATTGTTCCTTGGTAGAAAAGCCAAACACCCCTGCTCAACATCTCTTTGTATCTTAACCATAACCTCTTAAAGAGAGTCCAACGTATAAGATACTTAGGAAAAATTATTGACGAATCCGGGGACCATAGTTTGGAAATACGACGCCGAAACTGAAAAGAGTTCTCTGTGAGCGAAGATTGCCCTCCGAATGCGGATAGCGGATGCTTTGTATATTATGGACTTTTTTATACAAAGTCGTACAAAAAAGGAAATTAGAATATCTGGGTCACATCATACGAAACGACAAATACTCAATGCTCCAACTCATAATCCAAGGAAAGATAAAAGGACACCGTAGACCCGGCCGTAGCCGAACTTCTTGGCTTAGAAATCAACGTAAGTGGTTTGGAATGAGTACCAAATCACTGTTTATAGCAGCGGTGGACAAAGTTCGAATTGCCTTAATGGTTGCCAACCTCCGTTAGGAGATGGAAAAAGAAGAAGAAGTAACAGACAAACAGCCCATCTACCCGTCAATAGATGACGTGTGATTTCACACGTTCATTTGTTAAGTTTGTTATTACCTACGATTCTTAAGAGTTACTTTCGAAATTATAATATTAGTTAGGATTACAATTTTCTAAAAATGTTGATCCTCAGCGAAGCGATAGCTTGTATCCTCATAATCACAATATGGTGACATCAATGATAAGTTATTCAGAAATAATGAGATATGTTATGAAAATGACAGAATAAATAAGTAATTGGGTCATGTGCTCGTGTAGTGTGTAATTAATGAGTACTCAATATTTATTTTCTCTTTACCGACTCCATTTTGTTAATATACACATAAATTTATACAATAATCAACGTGAGAGTAAAAAGGTAGGTAAATACACTGCTCTACCTTGCTTGTTAACATCTAACCTAAGTAAGTATCAAGATAAAAACTCGTGTGATTTTTTTACACTTTGATAAGGCAAGAGCCGTAAGCCGAGGCCGATATACTGGAGCAAGTGATAATTATGTGTTAGTGTGTGTGTCAGGGATACTACTGTGATCAAATCCAGGACCAGGATATTTTAATTAATTCAACAAAACTTAAGCTATGCAGATTAATATGGTTAAAGTCAGTATAACACACGCTACAACAGATTATTAGATTGCTATTCTAGTTTTGTCCACAATAAACAAACAACAGGTACAAACAGTTTTCCTCAAATTAAATAAGCAGAATAAAGTATCTCGTTCGATAGCAAACATGAGCTTCACAAATTGCACTGCTACGTGATCCACTAACATATTGAGGTTGTCTTTGAGAAAAATAGACGCCACCGATACTCGCGCTCACTGCTCACTGCTCACTGCTCACCTTGTAATGATATACGAGGGTACTATAGCTGCTTAACAATTTATTCAAACCTTATTTTTTTGTCATTTCGCATTCTTGGAAATAAATTGACTTAAGCCAAAATCGCAAATTGGACGAATTAAGGGAAAAAAATCCAAAAAGCCTAAACAATTATAATACTTACCCTTATAACCCTTGATTGTCTTTTTCGCTTCTTTAAGGATATCCTCTTTAGTCATCTACACTATTATATAAAGAGGAAAGATCACATCCTTTCCGGTTAACATAGGCTATGTGGTGTTGCCATAAATCTAATTTAAAAAATATGGCCATTTAAGTGCCATAAGGTGGTCATTTTGTAAACTGAAGAGTTTCTCAGGAATTACTAATCAGGTTTAAAATTTTTTTTCACAGATAGAAAACTACACTATTCGTGAGGGACAAAAGTGATTTAGTGTTGCCATATACATTTTTTAATTAATAGAATATGGCCATTTTGTTGTTACTAATCTGATTTTAAAAATTCTTTCACTGATAGAAAACTACACTATTCGTGAGTGACAAAGGTGATTTAGTGTTGCCATTGCTCTCTCTTTTTTCTCTCTTTAATTTTTGTTTTTATCTGTTCAAAATAATCAGTCTCTTTTCACTTTCTCATTCAATTTTATTTTTTTCTCTGTCCTCCCTATTTGTGTGTTATGTGTCGCTTTTCTTTTATTTTTGTTTCTATTATTTTCTTTTTATAACTTTTTCTTACTCTCTCTCTTTTTTCAAATAATCAAAAACTACACAATTACAGAGTGACAATTTAAGGACAACAATTATAATATTTCTTTAAATACCTGGAGCGAAGCGAGGGCAGGCCGCTAGTTTTATAATAAAGTCAAAATGAACCAGAATTTTGTGTTAGATGGGTGTAATTCCAAAGGTGCGATTTGACCTTTACAATATTCAATGATTTGTAAAAACACTCGCCTTCATTACTCTACCTAGCTACAATAGCCAGCAGCTAACTCTAGCTGTACTTTAACTGAGTAAAAATAGTGGGGGGTTGTTGCGATTTGTGAGCGTGCTGCGTTCCATCCGTGACGTAGCAGACGTCCGGAAACTGAAACGTCGCATAAGAACCAATCGCGCTTGACTTCTTCGCATTCAAGGTCAAGCCTATACTTACGTGCCAGTAGCTATATAAACAATTTTTGATTATATCTTTAGAGGCTCGTCGGATTCCTGCGCCTATAAACTTTCAAGTTCTCCTGTTTTCAAATTTGGGACGTAAACAAACAGAAGTGGTGATTAAAATTATGTACATAAACAAATATGTCCCAAGCGTAATCAAATAATAACTGATGAAACAGCTAAATCCCGTGAGAGGACGAATAAATTCGTACAATCAAATGATTAAATATTTTATACAATAATTAGCTGAGCTGGCAAATGTTGTTTTATCATATAAATTAATTCTAATTGGCCACCCTTAACACCTAGGGGACCAAATATACACCAAAAATTTCATATAAAGATGGCGATCCGAGATTTTTTTTTTATGGTAGATAGGTGCAAACGAACAGATGGTCCACCTGATGGTAAGTGGCCATCATCATCCAAGGACATCGGCAAAACAAGAGAACCTCTCGTTTTGTCGATGCGTTGCATCCCCGAAGATAGAGTGGGAAGGGGGAGTGAAGAAAAAAAAAAATGATGCGGATTCAGCGGACCCTGAGCAAGAGCCCAGATTCCACTAGATCCGCAGCATTAAAGGGATGGGAGAGGGAGGGGGTAAGTCTGGCCCGCGTGCGGCACAACCGGAACGCGTCTACGAAACTTGACAGTCGGATTCGCATGCTGTGGTCGCAAGCCAGTCGGGGAACAGATCCCCTACCATCAAGAGGGTGCTGGGTTACTCGGCTCTTACGAAATGTTCTCCCAGCGGCAGAGGGGAATAGTATTCTAACCTGTCCCCTCACGGGTAGAATATAGAGATCGATATATAGCACAGAATCAATAGTTCACCCTAGAATATCGATCAACGATTTTTCAGTTATTTTTCTATAAATCGACTGCCAATTTTATAAAATGCGTTGTGGGCGACAATGACCTTTTTTGCTCTTCACTATTTTAAATGCTCGGCATAAAGTTCGTAATATTTCGAAGAATCCATCTTTTTGATTTAAGTTTTTTGTGAACCTTGATAAATCAGCTTCGATTCGAATCGATCTTTTTCGAAAAGAATCGGCATCCTTAATTTCATAAAAATCGGTCAAACTGTTTCGGAGGAGTTTGAAACATCACGAAAGCATCAAAGGTTAGGCTCGTAAAATGGTTGGTGTTTCCAATTTTGCTTTACGCTGCCAAAGGGTGGACCCTAATAAACCGGTAAACCGAAATTTATTAGATACACGCTTTTGAGATGTGTTGTTGGGGAAGATGCTTGGGGTCTCCTGGATCCTCGAGGAGCTTGGCGTCATAGTAGAACAGTAGAATCCTAAAATTCTTTGAGGACGTTAAGCGGCGTAGAAACGACTCCATAGAGCGTCTTGTCGTTCAAGGGAAAGTCAAAGGCACAAGACTGCAGGGAAGATCCCATATGAGAACGGCTGATCAGGTAAGGGCTGCGTTGGGCGCTCCCGTACACGAATATGCCTGATTAACGATCAGCAGGTGGCAGGACATCATGAGGCGGGCACTGTCTTCTGCCCAACTTGCTGGGCGTGATAACCAAGACTACTCTGCCAAGATTGAAGCGAAAAGTAGAAGAAAAAATCTGATTTTTCTTCAACACTCTCTCTTAATATGACAGTGACCAAGCTGTGCCTGGGACATAAGACCCAAAATCATTCTACTATGATAGTCAATATTTAATTTACTTAAATCGCCAAACTGCCGTGGATCAATTTGAACAAAGATTATAAATATTTTTTTGCTAGCTTTATATAGGAAATAATTAAAAAAAATATTCCAATATACTAGATTATTTTATTAATTTACTAGAATGGTCCATGGAGACTGAACTAGAGCAAATTAATTGATGGATATCCACTATACAGGTTTAGTCTGTTCATCCATCATTATTGTAGGCTGCTTAATCTATATATAAATTTATTATATATGTGTATGTCTGTTCTCTATGGGTTTCTAAACTATTTGGAACTTTGGTATGAACTAATTTGGGGAAAATTTATTCAGCCAGCCACCACTCAGAATAGCATCTTATATAATAGTTTTTTTTCTCAATTCGCTAAAAGTTACATTTGTTTTAAACGTACTAAATTTGTGATAATTATTATATACATTTTTAAACTAGTATTTGGCAACACTGCTTAGTGAAAATTTTATCGTTTTAGACATATTGAGTACGATTCTCTATATTAAAAAAATATATAAAATAAAACATAAAAAAATAACCCCCTATATAAATACTAACCGATCAGTTTCTCGCTTCGCTGAGATAGAAAAGATTTTGTTTAAGACATCCTTATACATTCAAAAAGAAGGAAGAAATCCGTAAAATGTTGAAAAAGGTTTTTTCGATTTTAATAAGAGAGTTTTTTTGCTTTTCAAGTCAATAAGTGATGAGCTTGTTCATCTTCGCATTCTTATAAATTTATACAATCGATTTCAACAAAATGAAGGTATAATGTACATTGTGTAAGCCGTGAAAAACTCTGGTCGTACTGAAGTTAAGAAGTCATTGAGAGATAATGAGAAATCCGTAACAAAAAGAAAGGTTCAATCATGAAAGGTCCAATCGGTGATATAGCATCGGAAATGAGTTTCTGTTAGTTTTACATTACATTTACTCTCTCAATCCATTCTTTTCATTATTGTTACATTAGCTTCTTGCCCTGAATTTGCTCGGTTTCTCTACTATAATATACATGTATTCAGTATACACCTTCCTTTTGAATCACTCTGTATATTGGTTAGTAGTTACCCTGCACCTGAACCACAAGTTCCAGGCACTACTCAACTTACTGTTTAAAATTTATGCTATCTTATTTATAATACTTTTGAAATATAATAATTATATAATAAAGATTTAAATTAAAACTACTTGCTCTATCTACACTTTCATACTAATATTATAAAGAACGAAGATTTGTATTTTTGTTGTTTGTGACAAATAAACTCAACAACGACTGAACCGATTTCAAATATTCTTTCACCATTATAATGCTATGTTATCCCAGAGTTACATAGGCTATATTTATTACTGGAAAAAATTAGGTATCCCTTCTAAAATTTTAGTAATATAACCCAAGGTGTAAAAAAATAGCATTAAAATTTCTTTCATGTGCACGCGCTGTGGAAACTATTGATGATAGAACAAAATATGTTCTACAGTATTATAAAACGTATCAATATCTACAAAAAACTCCGCGAGACCATATGTCCAACTATTGTAGTTATGTCACTATAACTACTGTTTTACATTTTAAAAGGTGATAGAAATGCATATCAAAATCAGACCATGTTTTCCATACATTTGTATTATTCCTTATCTAAATAATCCATTCAGTATTTAAAACTGTTTGAAAACCTGTAAATTACTTTTTGAATTATTTAAATCGGACGTTTCGTTCATAAGATATTACGGATTTAAAAACGTCAACAAGATATTAATAGAAAATGCCGTATAAATTCGGTTGATAGATATGAGGCAGTCTAATAAGTGATTTCATACAAATATTCTTCAATGTGGTGAAAATAAACATATTGTAAAATAGTATGTGAATCCATTTCCTGTCTAGTCTTTAAAGTGTCATGTTAAAATCGATTTTGACCGGAAGCACCAACTGTCCGAAGGGCGGACATTTTACGGAAGTTTGCTCTATTTAATTCAGCGATCACTAGATATTGTAAAATTGCTCGTATATAAAACTAGCTGTGTCCCGCGGTTTCACACGCTATATTTTGGATAATTCACACTTTATGTGTTAGTCTTGTAAAGTTTCAACAAAATCCATTCAGTAGTTTTTGTGTGAAAGAGTAACAAACATCCATACATTCTTACAAACTTTCGCGTTTATAATATTAGTAGTATGTATGTATGTCGGAGAATCGTCATCGATATCTATGGCGTTGGAGTAGGGTAGTAGTCACTTCCGTCGTTATGACAGTCTCGACCCTTTATATGCCATCGGCAGTCTGACCGAAGTCTTAGTTGTGCGCGCTCTCTGAAGAAGTGAAGTAGTCTCTAGATAGTGCTAGTGAAGTGTTGTGTTAGTGCTTGGGAGTGCTGTCCAATTAAGGTCACGTGAGTACCTTACAATGTAATTACCACGTCTTGTATTAGGTTAGATTTATGTGAGATTAACCATAGGTTTAAACAGAGAGCCTGGGCAGTGGAGGTAGTGTTGTGATCACTTAAAGAGATTCCTTAAGCTTACACCTTGGTCACAAGTCCAAGGCAATGCTTAGGTTTCTCTTGTAATTATTAGAGATCATATTTGATTATTTATCGGTTAAGTAGCAGTATATGCGTTGCGTTTACCCAATAGTCCACTCAATATCATCCCCCCTTTTAGTACCCTCCAGTATTCCCCATCTTCTTCTCCTCTTTTCTTACCCATCATTTAAGATCCCCGACATGTATTTGCAACACCGTTTATAAATTAGTATTCGCATGTAGTTGATCATTTCATTTATTTCAAGTAGACAGTATATAACTTTCGTTCCGATAGGATTGAGTCAGTCTATCCAAGTGATGTCGCGCAGTACATATTAAAGTAGTGATACTAATAGCGTAGTGTTGTTTAGCGGCGTGGTGCTAGGTCTCCGTGATCGAGGAGCACGTGAGTAATGTACTTTATTTCTGCCCATTTCTGCCTAGTTCATATTTTGAATGTCCAGTAACATCTTATATATCAATAATTGATAAAAAATAAATATAAAAATTATAGTCAACTATTCATACTTGTACAAGTATTTAGTATTTATGCGAGTTTAAAGATTACTTTAACCATTTCTATATGAATAGAAAATACTGTTTTATCTTTTATTGTTTCATTTCACGCAGATTTTTATGTAAACAACTAATATGTTAGATCATTACAAAAATATTTTTAAACAAATTCATAAATAAAAATATACGTAAGTGCGTAATTATTAAAGTAATGCTACATACTCATTATTTTATTTGTTAAAATTATTTTAACTTTATGTTCATAATACTTGTAAAATGATATCCACTATCCTCAAATATTGGTGGATGTTGCTAACGCGTAACGGAACGCGTACGCATTGGATTAAACAATAGACAATAGACATGCGTGACTAGACGCTGTCAAACATACATTAATGTTTTTACTTCTTTTCGATTAGTATTTTGAGTTTTCTCCATTTTTATAACCAATTTGAACTGCTATTCCAAACGGACTGATTACATTGCCAAAATATTTAACTTTGCGTTCATTACTGACTTGATTTTGCTTACGTTTTGGATGTTGTTGTATAATGTTGTGAGTAAATAACTAAAACCCTGATAGTTCTATCATTATATATTTTATAGCATCTTAGTTGTTGACTAAAATACTTTAATATAAACGATAATTCATCAATGTACGCGAACTTTTTGTAACTACATACTCAAAATCTTGTTCTGATTTACACTTAATACCTCTCTCTCTTAGAAGAAATATTGCAGATTTATGTTTTCTAATAAATATAGTTAGAAGTAATATTGACTGTACTGAACTTCTTTCAAAAATAAATCTAAAAACTACTTCTCATATTTCTAGGCATAAACACATTGAAAAAATATTTCGTATAAAAATATTGTTTCAACAATCTTTAGCAAAGTTAACATAAATTCATTGATTTGGAAATATTAAAACGATAAGTAATTTGATTAGTTCCACTACATTTGATCCAGTTGAATCATGATTTATCAATCACCTCTATAATCCGAGTTTTGATCTACACTAAACTCTCCTCTACTAATATATACTATTTTGTACTTTAGATTACAAATAAAGTATTCTTCATAAATATGTCGGAGCATAGTAAAAGATTATCGATTAATCGAGTCGTTATCGTTGTCTATGGCGTTGGAGTGGGGTAGTAGTCACTTCCGTTGTTTTGACAGTCTCTACCCTCGACCCTTTATATGCGATCGACAGTCTAACTGAAGTCTTAGTCGTGAGCGGTCTCTCAAGAAGTGAACATCATCTAAGTAGTGCTAGTGATAGTGATAGTGTCAAGTGCAGTGTAGTGTGGAAGTGCTGTCCAACTAAGGTCACTTAGACTGTTGATGTGTGTTTAACCTTGGGTTTAAACAGAGAGCCTGAGCAGTGGAGGCGAGTGTCGTGATCACTTAAAGGAATTCCTTAAGCCTACACCTTGGTCACAAGTCCAAGGCACTGCTTAGGTTTCTCTCGTAATTGTTAGAGATCATATTTGATCATTTATCGGTTCAATAGGAGTATCTACGTTGCGTTTACCCAATATTCCATTCAATACCATCACCCCCTTTTAGTGTTCCCCAATATTCCCCATCTTCCTCATTCCATTTCCTTTCACATCGTTTTAAAATCCCCGACAAATATATAAAAAAAATTATTTACAAAAAACGTTTTATTTAGTTAAAGGATGAGTATTACTGAAATATCACAATTTATAAATATTGTAATATCGATATCACGTTGTAAATAACAATGCTCATATAGTCAATTAAACACTTACTCCAAATCTTAATAAGGGGGACCTAGCATCACGACACACCACTGCACCATCAGGCGAGCTCCTTTTGACAACTGGCTCAAGTCTATGTGTTGCTAACTCCTGCTGTTTTGACACAATGAAAACACAATGACCCGAATTTAAAGATTCTTTAGTATTTGAACAGGAACGCGGGCAGTGCGTTGGACTTGTAACCAAGGTTAAGGATATCCTTTAAGTGATTACAATCGTTTTACTGTTACTGAGGTTAACTTAACATAAACCTAACCTAAAGTTGTGTTAACACACCTAAATACAATGTCGAGACTCTCACAATAAATAAGACGTAAGAACTCACTTGATCCTTGGTCGGAGAGGTCCTATATCCTTAACATAGCCATACAGTATTTGTTACACTTCAACTCCAGGTGATGTTCACTCAAAGAGTCTTGTCGAGAAACTAGTCAGTCGGGTCAGCCCTTTATATTCCCCCGTCAGTCGGGGAATATAAAGGGATAGACAATGACAGTAGCAATGCTCCTCCACTGGTGGGGGGTATTCCGATAAATCGATCGATGAGGCTATTAAAAATCATCGAATGTCGTTATGATGAAATGGAATTGATATTAAATACTACCCACTCCGTCAGATATAATAAAATATTTATTATTTTCATGAATATTGTTCACTACTTTTAGTGATACTTATGTTACATTCAAATGGTCAACGCCAATGAAAAGCACCCATATTAGGCTGTTTTATTTATCTAGCCTCGCTCATGAGATATGATACCCATTACTGTACAGCAATACGTATACACATGCAATTTAGGCGAGCAGTGCCTGGGGCTTGAGACCCAGGAGCAGAGTTTAAAGAGCTCTTTCATAATATATTAACTCTCACCTCCACCACTTGACTTCGCTAACGACAATAGATAATATAGTAAACTTACGTGGACCTCGAGAAGGGTGACCTTAATCACGACACTATACCACTAATTTCCATGTTCACTGCACGAAAACACCACAGAGACTGAGACTAATCTATCGCACTAAAGGTTATATATGGTCGGTATATAACCTTATATACTTGAAATAATATAAAATGATCTACCCGCTACTACTACTTTATAAACAGTGTTGCTAACACTCAGTGTGTCAAATGAAGCGATTCTATTGGTTTATTCTCTGGAGGAAATGCAGCCTTAGCCAAGAATTTGGAAGAAAATGAAATGGGAAGACTTTTTATAATTACTTAACATACTGTGTTTCATTATTACTAAATTTTTAAACCGTTCCCTATTTCTGTTGAAAAAGAATGGGGTTGCCAACTTTAGAAACAGTCACGCAATAAATTCATTATTTTTAAAAATGCAAATTCATTCTGTTTTTTTGTGTAAAATGGTTATAAAAAACCATATTATGTTTGGTGACTAGTAATTTCGCCCCGCTTCGTCTTCAATCTTTGAAGATCGCTAATGAGTGTCGCCCATAAACTGACCCTCGTTACTCTGACGTAATTGGTTCGGCTTAACCTTTGAGTTTGCAATAAACTTGTTAATGTCCTATTCAATGTATCACTTTTATAGCTCATTTTAACCCCCATTTTCAGGAACAATAATATCTTTTAGATATAGATCTAGTTGTGGCTAGGTTTCACCAATAGCATCGCTTCATTTACCTAGTCCCGCTCAGAGTGTGTCAAATGAAGTGATGCTATCTATATATCCTTTTAATAAAATCGTAGACGTCTGTACATTGGAGTTATTTGATAAAAAAAAGTAGTGGAAGATGCGTGAAATAAGTAATAGAACATATAAAAATAGTTTTTTGTAATTTTTGTTTTTTTATCTTTTTCTTTATACAAGCATCACGTTAAAACGGCTGTACCAAATTTAATAAATTTAATGAAATTTGGTACACAGATACTTTATAATCTGCTTTAGAAAATAGGATACTTTTTTCCCGGAAAAAAATGCACAGTTCCACATTCATAATATAACAAACAGCTCAAGAAAATTGTACGAACAAAAATATATTTTTGTATGGAGTTTTATATGCAAGCGGCTCGCCCGATTTTGACCGGTTTCTCTACTATAATATGCATGTATTACACATAAAAACCTTCCTCTTGTGTCACTTTTTTTTTATGTAACTAGGTCGGCAAACAAGCGTACGGCTCACCTGATGGTAAGCGATTACCGTAGCTTATAGAAGAAGCATCGCAAGCGCGTTGCCGACCCTATCCCCAATTCCCCCCAGGAGCTCTGGTCACCTTACTCACCAACAGGAACACAACACTGCTTTAGAGTAGTGTTATTTAGCTGTGATCTTCTGTAAGGTCGAGGTACTACCCCAGTCGGGCTGCTCCATATTTGAGCAGGAAGTTTCCTGCTGTGCCCTACCTCAGTTAATCACTATGACTATTGGTGAAAACCGCATTAAAACCAGTTGCGTAGTTTAAAGATGTAAGCATACAGACAGCGAGAAGCGCCATCTATTTTATATTTATTTATTGATAGATCGCCATCTATATGTCGGAACAAAATAAAGAAATCAGTGTGTGGCTTACACGGTTAGGCTAACATAAACCTAACATTACACAATACTAACCTAACCTAACGTTGTGGCGATTAGTTACCACGTAGCAATTACATTGTAAGGTACATTGACCTTAATCGAACAGCAATCCCAGTACTAACCACACTATACTGCATTTAACACTTTCACTGACACTATCTAGAGACTACTTGACTCCTTGAGAGATCGCGCACGACTAAGATTACAGTCAGACTGTCGAAGGCATATAAAGGGTCGAGACTGTCAAAACGACGGAAGTGACTACTACCCTACTTTAGCGCCATAGATAGCGATGACGATGCCATTATTCGATAATCGTTTCAAACAAGTAATAATTATAATATATTTTTTGGTTTCAGGTACGTGTTAGATCAACCTAATTCAAATCAAGGTACTTAGTATATAGCATAACTACTTTTCCTTAGGGGTTAAATTTCGAAAAAACCACCAACCGAACACCAAAACTTGATTACTCGGTACTCGTATGTTATAATGTAGAGTTAGAGTTCTATCTTAAAAAGAATGTTAATCTTAATAGTTTCTCAAGTTCTCAATATTATAATTTCAAAAAACTTAGGCTTAGACTAGTTTAACCTTAGGTTTAAACAAGAGAACCTGGGCAATGGCGGTGAATTTTCCAATTGTGTTGGAGACGATTTTAAACATTGGTCACAAGTACAAGGCACTGTTTAGGTTCCTCTGATAATTGTAAGAGATCATAATGTTTAGTTATTTGTCGGTTTACCCAATAGTCCGTTCAATATAACCTCTTTCTCCGAGTTACTTATGCCATCTACCGACGGATATATTAGTTATGATTATAAATTCAAACATAATTATTTATAATTTAAAACATGTTAAAATCAGTTTATGTTAAAGCAAAACTAGTTTATATTTGAAATTGATTGTTTTGAAACATAACTTAATTAAGCGAGTGAACTGAACTATCAGCAAATATTTACATAATTATATTATAGTTCAGTTCAATTTGTATTACAATTTATAATTGATTTTAACTACCAAGTGCGAGTGTGGAACTCGCGCAGTAAAAGTTCCGTACAACTTGAATTAACGGACGACTATTTGATTTTCGTTTACGGGTCAAAATATCATCATAATCATCATCACAGTAATGCGTGTTTCAATATAATCAAAGTGACCATTATGGCTGTACAAATGTAATGTGTTTGATATAATTTTCTCGATCTCCGTCTGCTATGCATATTGTTATTGTCTTACGTGTCACAATACACTACACTCTCATATAGATAACTAAACACAAATACACTAAATTACCAATTTGTCCTATATACTGTAACACTAATGTAACCCTAATGTGATTACCGATGTTTAATGGTGTAGCTTGACTATAAAATAATTTCCTGACATTCAGGTAATCGCACAGCCGCATATAAACCGCAACTCAGAAAATAGATATTCTTACGGTGCCGTCGCAATACATTTATTGTAACATATTATACATTAAGCAGAATATTACTTTCACACACACAGTATAAATACTAGAAAAAAAAAATAAACTGGTAACGCCTTACTATCGTCTCCACAAAGTCAGTAATAGCTTCATGGGGCTTGGTGTTCGCATCTATAAGCGATTTAAAACTCAAATAAAAAAGTGTTTATTACTTGAATGACGACAAAGCTTGGATTCAAAATGACGTTGATGCTCAGCTGAATGATTATACCTTTGTAACAACACAGACAGACTAATGTAAACAATGGCATTTTGATGCGAGCAACTGTTGAGTTGGTTGCCAGTTCTTCTCATCAGGAAACTGCTTTCCGAACTGGTGGTAGCTTCAGACAAACTGACTAACAGACAAATTTTGACGTGTAAAGTTTAATATTGCTGTTTTTAGCGCAGTTATACAGTATATAACGCGTCTATTTATAAAATGTAATTGGCGATCACTGACTCAAAAGTGGTATACGCTAACGGCTGCACCATATACGCCGGTCAATTAAAGCTGTAATAAATTTAAATGAAACGTATATTTGCATAGTCCGCCATGTCACAAGGCCGTTTGTCTCGTAATAGCGAGCTGATGCGATCATTTGTTCCAGCAATGCACGCACACGCTATAAATCGCTCGCACTGAATTAAACTTAATCCAAATTAATATATGCATTTTTATGTACGCACTGGGAAAATATTATTTTGTGTTAAAAAAAATACGAGAGTAACAGCTTTCTTCTTTTGATTAAACAAACCGCACAAATAAATAGAGAAATCTTTAAATTAATCGCAATAAGGATTGGTAGTCTCATATCTTTAAAAAAACTGGCTAAGTGCGAATCGAACTTTTTTTTTATATAACGTTTAGTGCGATAGATTAGTCTCAGTCCCTCTGGTGTTTTCGTGTAGTGAACATGGAAGTTAGTGTTATAGTGTAATGCTGTTTAGTGGTGTGGCGTCTGATTATCGAGGAACACGTGAGTGATGTACTTTTCAACACACTTGCTCGTAAAGTGGTGTTTATTTTCACTGGTTTTGTGAACCTAAACATCCCCATAACACTCTCGTGCGCGTTTACTTTACATATCCATTACCGCACTAGTGCGGTAATGGATTTATATAAACGCGCGACTTGTCTGCTTCTTATTATGAATATTATAAATAAGTGGAACATATTACATAAAAATAATAAATATACAACAATTTGTTTGTAGGTAAGTTTTTTTGTTTTGTTATTTGTTAGTTTTCAACCGACTTCAAGAAAAAGGAGGTTATCAATTCGGTTGTATTTTTTTTTTTTTTTTTTTATGTTTGTTACCACAGAACTCCGTCATTTATGAACCGAATTGAAAATTTCTTTTTGTATTTGGTAGGATATGCTTACAGATTGGTCCCATTTTTTTCAAAATCCAGTTTTGATGATGGCATCTTTGAGGAATTGAGAGAACTCCTCAAAAGTTATAGGCACACATATAGTAATTTTGGAATTTTGAGAAAGGTTACAACCATTTGCATTCAGAATTTATCATTTGATGAAGTGGATCTGATGAGAAGACCACAGATAGCCATTAAATGGTTAAGGATGTAAAGCAACTATTATTATGAGGAAATTTAAAAAATACTTATCATGTTGATGTTACCAGTAGATTCTTAGACCTTCCGGCTTCATCTACCATTAGTTGATGATGACGTCGGAAGGTATGTACTGGAACACAGGCATGGGACAACGTAAACTAGATGCAGAGTTTTCTGTGTGAAACAAATGGGATCAAGATGACATCGTTTTATTAGTTCAACAGTGTACCTGTGTGCCTGTCTGTGACATCGTAGCTACCGAAACACTAACCTGATTTGGATGCAGAGTTTTCTGTGTGAAACAAATGGGATCAAGATGACATCGTTTTATTAGTTCAACAGTGTACCTGTGTGCCTGTCTGTGACATCGTAGCTACCGAAACACTAACCTGATTTCGATGCAGAGTTTTCTGTGTGAAACAAATGGGATCAAGATGACATCGTTTTATTAGTTTAACAGTGTGCCTGTGTGCCTGTCTGTTACGTCGTAATAACGTTATATATAAACCCATTCTGGTGCGGTTGTTTATATTGATTCAGATGATCTAGATGGTTCTTACCTATAATTTTTGAAGAGCTGAAGGCTATCTGTTGAGTGGGTGCAGTAGATTGGAGATGGAAGGGAGAGTAGAGTGGTACAGTGTAGTAGTTGAGATGATGGTTGAGTAGAGTGGTACAGTCTAGTAGTTGAGATGATGGTTGAGTAGAGTGGTATAGTCTAGTAGTTGAGATGATGGTTGAGTGGAGTGGTACAGTCTAGTAGTTGAGATGATGGTTGAGTGGAGTGGTACAGTCTAGTAGTTGAGATGATGGTTGAGTAGAGTGGTACAGTCTAGTAGTTGAGATGATGGTTGAGTAGAGTGGTACAGTCTAGTAGTTGAGATGATGGTTGAGTGGAGTGGTACAGTCTAGTAGTTGAGATGATGGTTGAGTAGAGTGGTACAGTCTAGTAGTTGAGATGATGGTTGAGTAGAGTGGTACAGTCTAGTAGTTGAGATGATGGTTTAGTAGAGTGGTACAGTCTAGTAGTTGAGATGATGGTTGAGTGGAGTGGTACCACCCTCCCTCGACTGTAATGACCAACTTAGCACACTTGTATCATAATGTACTACTATTATTTTAATATTTAGTTACGGGGTCGAGCGGTGAAGGTGAGAGTTAATAAAAGAGTGTTACTACGCAGTACAGCTCTCATATACTTAGTAGGAGTAAGTTTATTTCAATCATACGAAATATACGAAATTCTTAGTATGAGAAATGATTGATGAGAGAATCGGAACTATCTCAAAGAGCTTATAGGCAAAAGTTTTGTCATTGATTACAGCGATACAGCATCTGTCTAAGATGATTTGATTGATGATGACCTTCTACTTATATAATATTTTGAAAATTAATAAAGCAACAAATAATACAGCTGGTTAACTGATAAAATTTAAACTCAAACTCAAACTCAAACTCACGTCAGTAGCTCAGTGTAGTAGGTTCAGGAGTTGGGTTCAAATCCCAGTCATTGGATTTCTAATACAAGCAATTAGCTGAGCTGGAGGGGTTAAGGATATTAGTTGCGTCATCCGTTGATTTTCGAATAATAAAAAAAAATTTAAAAAAAAAAAGAATTTTTTATCATCTTTTTAAATATTTTTGGCTTTGTATTAATTTCCGATATATTATATTTTAAATAATTACAACAAGAAATTTAAGAGTTCGCTGAAAACTTACTAAAGTTTCAAAGATTTAAGTATTATTCGACTTAGAACTTTAACACAAATACAGAGTCGAGGGATGAAAGTATTTTTTTAATTGTGATTTATAGAGGCTGATCAACCTCTGGATCTGGATTGGATTAGCTAGTAGCTTAATCAAGTATTATATTAAAGTTAAAATTACTATATTATTTTACTTACTAGCATTTTTCGCATTCAGTATTAGTTTTGTTTGATTTAAATTTGTTCAATTAAATAACAAATCACAATTATTACAAAGCTTTTGAAGCTTCAGTAGCTTAGTAGTTAAGGCGTTAAATCCAGAATCGATAGGTCCAAAGCTAGGTGGGTTCAAATCCCAGTCATTGGACTATTGACGTGGCTAACCTAACCTAACACAAGCATTTTAGCTTACTTGGAATACTCAGGAATACTAGTACTATGTGATTCTCCTAGTATTTTTTAAAAAAAGCAAAAATAAAGAAACAAGTATTTAAAAAAAATAACATCTTAGAGAGTTAGGTTGATGATAATGTAACTTATTGAGATACGAATAAATTAAAAATAACCAGTAAAAAAACTATTTTTACGACGACTACCTCTAATTACCTGTAGTATTAAAGGTTTTATCTCAGATAATAAAATACTTTTAAATTGTTTCAAATTATCAGGAAGAGATTCCTAATATTATCTTCATTTCGCAGTAACAGTCAAAGAACAATTATTATCAAGAACTAGATGAAAGCCAAGCAGTGTCTAGGGGCTTGTAACCTAAGAGTAGACTTAAAGAGTTTTGAAAGACTGACGCAAATATGTCAGGACAGAGTTATGTATTGTCTAGACGAAGGTATTCATTCATTCAGTAGTTCTACAGACCTTCCTGGGCCCTGGATTGATCTAGCAATTTCCTCCACGTCATTCTGTCATTAACCACCTTCTTCCAGTTATGCTTTGCTGCTATGCCAACGAGGCATTTTGGGGTCCTGGTTTCGTCCATTCGCTGTACATGGTCAGCCCATTTCAGCCTATTTAGCTTAATGTGCCTGCCAATATGTGGTGCTGCATAGAGGTCATAAAGTTCGTGGTTGTCATGGCTCCGCCATCGATTTTCCTCGCACATCCGCCTTAAGATTTTTCTCTTTAATATTAGAAGTGCGTTTTCGTCAATACGTGTCAATCGTTTTGTACAATAGTACTTTAATTTTCCTGGTTAGGAGCTTGGAACGGAAATATTGTAAGAGGTCGAAATAGCACTTATTTCAAGCTATTATTCGCCTTCTTACTTCAGCTGGTATTTCGTTCTCCATTGTTATCGCCGAGCCCAGGTAAACAAAATCATCTACTGTCGCATAGGTGTTATAACCTCCACATTAACTCAGAGACAGGCTTCTCAAAACGTATTTTCTAGAGCAAGATAAGCGCTTTTCAAGTCAGACCATGATCTGGCTACAATATCTAAATCGTCTGCGTAGCTGAGTACTTGTACTGATAGAATATCGTTCCTGTAGTTACGATCCGTGAGTCCCTGATACACTTACCCAGCGCCACGTTAAACAAGAGGTATGAGAGTGCGTCGCCTTGGCGTAGACCGTTGAACGTGTCAAGGGGCTCGGATAATTCAGATTGCACTATCACCATACATCTTCTATTTTTTAGTGTCATCTCAGTAATATTGATGAGCTTTTCTGGAATTCCGATTTCTCTCATAGCTTCAAAAAGGTATGTACGGTTTACATTATCGTAGGTGGCTCTAAAGTCTGCAAATAAGTGGTAGGTATCTACATTAAACTCTAAGGTTTTTGCGAGTATTTGTCGGAGATTAGATATTTGGTCAATCGTGGTGCGGTTTGACCTGAACCCTCATTGGTATTCTCCTACCCCCCGTTCCACAAACGGCGAGAGTTTATTAAAAATAACCTTTGCAAAGACTTTATAGGCGATATATCACTGTAATTTTTTGCAGCATGTCTCCTTTTTTATGTAGATGGCATGTAACTCCAACACTCCATTCCTCATGCATATATTTTGCGGTCCAGATCTGCACAAGCAGAGAATAGATCTCCCGTATCATACACACGAGGGTATACTTGAGACAAAATAAATAAACTACTCGCGAATAAACTTTATCATACAAGTGTTGCTAATTGTAACTGGAATGAGTCCGCTTTTGTATTTACGTTTAATCATCTGTGTACATGTAAGAATGTAATCACGGCACATGAACTAAATACGTTCTATCTGAAGCAATTAAGAATATTGTGCTATTAACGGCGCCAGGGTTGCCAGGTACGTGCGCCAGGTACGCCGTTAAACTACAGATAATTACTTTGAACCTGGTACACGTATCGACACTATTCACTCGGGTATATTTAATGAGAACAAACGTTTACTTCCTATAGGGAAATGCATGTGGCGGGACGTTTAAGTGTGAGAAATTTCATCTATTACACAGTAATACATGTAAACATGTATTAAGGTATTCAACGCCTTCACTGCCTAAGATCTAACAACAATAGATAACAAAGAAAACTAATCTGGTTTCCAGTTCATAATGTTTCAGATGTTCTTCTTTATATTTTTAGTTTTAAAAAAATACAAAAATTTCAGTGACGATCAGCTCTCATTTTTTTTTAAAAATTCACGTCTGTTTAAGAAATATTTAATATTTTTATATTTAAGATGATTTTCAAGTAAGTAAAAGGTAAAGAGAAAGGCAAAAATAGTAAAGGTTCGTCTTTGATTAATAATGTCAACAACAACGTATAGAAAAATATGTAGATTCAGTAAAAAGATTTATATTTGTAGTTGTGTAAGTAAAAATTGAGCGACATTTTCCATTATTTAATAGTAGTTGCAGTTTAAAAGGAATTGTTAGTTCATTATTGAGCTGAACTCAAAGCTTTTGTGAACCTGTCGAGTGTCGAGTTCCGAAGCATAATGCCAGTGACGTGATAAACGATTAACATTTCCGCTTTTATACTTAATGTAGCAACGCGCTACCTGCCTTTATCTCATGCTTCAAACAGCAAAAAATTGTCTACTCATCAGACTTTAGACCACAAATCCTGGAGCCAGTTCCTGTTCCATTTCAGATTTAGATTTTCCACTTATAGGCACACAGTATCGCACTGTGAAACGAATACGAGCGGCAAGGAAAGCATAGATAATATAATTCAAGTTTAAAGACATGCAACGCCACCTAGTTGCAAGGAATGCAAAAAAATTTGCTAATATTATTTACAAAACAAGAAATTTTTGTATTGCTGATGTCCTTATTCGACGGTATTTATCATTGATTATAATATCACTAAAATTAGTGACAGTAATAAATCGATAAAAATGTACAGCATGGTTCTTCCTTCTTATATTTCCGTTAATGCTTTGGTTTCGCGTTGTATGAATTTCTAATATAATTATTAGAAAAATAACATTTATACTTTCATTCACTCATTAGTCAGTTATATGAGAGGCACAGGAGAGAGTGTACATCTTGTTAGTATGTCTAATAAGTGAGTGAGCGAGACTGTAAATAAAAGTCACTACCACAGTCGCCTATTGTGTGTTGTTAAGGTCGTGGTGTGTAAATATATATCTTCTAAAACACGATAAGCAGGCCCCGGGCTTTGTCATTGGACCCGTTGAAACTCAGCATTTTTTCATAATTGTCCTCCTTATTTTATAAACCTTGAAAGTGACGAGGAACAAGCCAAATATCTTCTTTAAATTCTTGTTGAAAAAAAATAAGTTAAAGTACACGTAAATTGGTCCACCAAATTCTTCCTACTGTAATCCAGAACTTCCTGGACTGGTTACGAGAATTTCTAGATAAAATGACTGAGACTAATGACGTCAAAAGCTAGCAGTTTTTTGGTAATGGCGCCCAACCAGGCAATGATGGCCAAGAACTTAATAATGATACATACGTAAAATCTACTATTTTCTGCATGGATTCGATGTTCCCTAGATGTACAGACCCTTTAAAGTTTTTCCCAAGAAACTTGTCTAAAATTAGGTTAGTTAAGGTAATATATAATTTTTGTCTCAACAATACACAAAAGCCAAAGCGAAGCGACGACGCGTTTGCTAATATCTGATAAATAATACATAAGTTCACAAAGGCTTTATTTTGATCTCTCAAAGGATTTAGTATATAATCTTTTGTTATAGAACATGAAAGGGTTTTCGATGTAAAGGTTATAACTGTATTAAATATTTTAGATTTCCTTCATAGAATGGAAGTTCAAACAATAAAAAAACTATTTTCGCAGTATGTAGTGATTTTGTAGATACTAATCTATTTATATATATGTCGGAAACTATTAAAATAAGGATATAGATGGATGGCCTATCTCAAAAGCTATATGGGCGCAATACGGTCAGGAAAACTAAACGTTACGATCTCTTACTATTATGACAGAAACCCAAGCAGTGCCTTGGAATTGTGACCAACTCATCACACAACTTGTGACACACTCACCTCCACTACTTAGTTTCACCGTTTAATCTTAAGATTAGACTAACATTAACCTAACCTAACACAAGGCTAACCTAACCTAAACCTAACTCACACCGACGTATATAAAAATGAATACCTATTTCCCTTGATCACGCCATAATTTCAGAATGACTTAATCGATTTAAGTATTCGTCTTTTTCTTAAATTTTTGAATACTTTGTAGGAGGTTTCTGCGCAGAATTTTATTAATCAGAAAGTAAAAGAATGACTTTTAATTTCTGATTAACGAAATTATTCGATGTTCACTAACTCAGTAACCTAGAATGAATGACTGAGCAAGCCTGAGGATAAAGTGTGTGAGAGAGTAAGTGAGCATGATTGTAGAGTATAAAAATATAAGTAATTTCCTTTCTTTAAAACAATGAGGTTTAGTAATTTATTGAGCCCTATGGATCGGTTATGTGATATACATAAAATTTTCAAAGCTATTTACCTCTGTTTCTCTTGTAATCTACATGGGTCCGAAGACCGCATTAACTCGCACAAAACAGTAAAAATATGCACTTAAACGGAACTCTGACTAACCAATATTAATCACCTACTCCACACCTTAGTAATGGAGACCCAGCATCACGATGTACAGCCATAATGGTCACCATAAAAGGAAGTCCTTGAAGTCTCACTATCCAACTAATATACTATAATTAAAATATAAAAAGTTAATTGATGTATGAACGCAAAAATGACTGAAAACATTTAAATAAACTTTGTCAGTAGACTTTGACTTTCTATCGTTATAAATAAAAGTTTTGATATTTTTAATTTCTCACTGGATTCAAATAAAAATCACATCTGAAGAATTACCTTGGTTAAATGTTTTTAATTCTAAAAATATTTGTTTACTTTTGAAATAAAAGGGAATTTCGAAAGAAATATTTGCGCTGCTCGCAATTTGTTTGTATAACGTTGTGTATTTGTGGAGTTATAAAACGAGTATTTTAATAAAAAAATATTGCTTGAACAAATATTATGTTACCGTGCAAAGGATTTACTTTTATTTTTGTCCATGGGCGACGGTGGCCACTTTCATCAGGTGGACCGTCTGCACGTTTGTTCCTTATCTATCATTAAAAAAAAAAAAAAATAATCTAATACAAGTCATTTGCCATTGCTTGATATAATTTATTAAAGAAGACTATAAAATAATAACAACTTCGTGGTTTACTGTTATATTCAGATCAGATCCAATAAATATTATAAAACAAAGTCTGTCAAAGTCAGTCTGCTAACTGTTCGTGATAAATTCAAAAACCATCAGACTCAAATGGATGGATCTAGATAGTTTAAGGGTCACTTCGTAATCCATCTGCTTATCTGTCTATGAGGACCTTTTTTCGGAACGCTATTTATTTCAATAAACATCAAATACTTAAATCTGCAGTTCCTTGGTGCTGTGAAATCAACGCAATCAAAAGACATTGCCGTTTATGCAAATTCTGATGTGTAAGGAACCTATTCACGACCTTGATTCTTACAATTTGAGTTTGTAGTAAGAAGTTCTCTTACGGTGTGCTTAAAGGGAAAAATCCTAAAACCGCAAATTTCTTAGGTAACAAAAATATTTTTTGCAGTTGGAAAACTGACCTATATCAACGTGTACAACGGCAAAGTTAAATTAGCGTAAATTGTTAAGAACCCTCGGTTCACGAGTCAGACCTATTCTTGGCCGAAATTTTGGTAACAGTTCCGGTAACTATACTCCCAGGTACTATTTGATCAATATTAAAGAGTAGCGAGAGTATAGGCACTATATAAATCTGTACGAGTACGAGTAAGTGCGAGGCGGGATTTAATAAGACAGGGCTTAACTCGCAAGGGGCTGATTACATCACCTCCGCACGCTCCGGAGCCCTGCTTAGCCCCTCGCCGCCCCGCGAAGCCCCGCACAAGCTATTTACTTAAATAAATGTAGCAAGAGGAAAATTGTTTAATTAAACCGCGCCTATTATGTTTTGAATGAAAAAATTATTCGCTTTCATAACTTCAGAAAGAAAATATTGTTCTGTAAGATAAGGTTGTGGATTATTCTACTTTAATATTATAAATACGAAAGAATGTTCATAGATTTGTTAGTTTTTTTTATATCACGCTGTAATATGATAGGTTTAGACCTGACCTGGCAACATATGCCATTTTTTATTACTTTCATAACTTGGTAACACCGAATTATTTCAAATAAACTAAAACTTCTTGCTGATCTAGTAAATTGCAGCCGTAAAACTTCGGTGCCTTTCGCTAGTTTATGACAAAAGTAGCTCAACTACAAAACTGCCTCGGCTTCGCACGGTTTCTCTATATAACATATATGTAGTATATATATGTAATATATTTTTTCATCTCGACGCGTCAATGGCCCACTGCTGAGCTGGCTCTCAGAATGAGGAGGGTATTAGGCCAAAGTCCACTACGCTGGCCTAGTGTAGGTTGGCAGACTTCACACACCTTTGATAGCATGGAGAACTCTCAGGAATGCAGGTTTCCTTACAATGTTTTCCATCACCGTTAAAGCAAGTGATATTTAATTGCTTAAAACACACAAAACTCAGAAAGGTCAGAGGTGTGTGCCTGTGTGGGGATTGAACTCAGACCTCCCGAGTAAGACATTGAAGTCTCAACCACTGGACCATCAGTGCTGATGTAATACATATTATACAAAAAATCCTTTCTAATTACTCTGTTTTAAAAACCGCAATAAAATCCGATCAATATTTACTCAAATTTACACAAAATAATTTTGTCTTTTAGAAATGGAAGATTATTCGTTTCAAAACGCTTATTGATTTGCATTTTATAAATGTATAATAATTTTGTGTGATTCAACTGTCTGATCTATTAGAACATTTTATAGTTCAAAGTAAATTAAAATATAAAAATTTAATCTAGTTAAACTAAAGAAAGTATACTGAATAAGATATTGTAATGTAGAGAATGTACTCTCGGTTATTAAATAGCCGCAGGGCGAGAGTTGGAGCACAAATTTATTATTATAAGTAATTTAAACATAAAGTATAGACTACAAAAATCCTTTATTACCCAAAAAGCGAATATAGTATTTGATTGAGTATGCACCAAACTATGCATAACGTCACTGACCTGTTAGAACTTGAACTATATTTTTATAGTTAATATCATAAGTGTTGGCAACACTTGATGACTTTATTAGAGACGTTTCAATAAAATTCTTTTTTTTTTTTTTTTATATCTTTATTTTTTTTTAAAGGGGTTTGGTCACCTAGTGATCATGTCACCCCCATAGGAGATACAATTATAAATAACTATAATGTAACTTAAATCAACATTAAAAAAATAATTAATTCCTACGTCTTAAACCTGATATAGGTTTAAGACGTAGGAATTAATTATTTTTTTATAACATTCTAGCCTGCTCCGATACAGGAAAGGCCAGAATGCTGTTATAAAGGCCTACATCTGTTAAATTACAATTATATCTAAATAAAAAATCAGATCTTTCAGCTTCGTTTCGGACACACTTTTTATTTGTTTATAACAAGCGGAAAAACAGACAGAGAAAAGAGTACAATGATATTTCTGTAATTTCAAAACCACAGATAAATCGTATAGGCAGCTAACTTAGGTCTGAGAAAAAAAGAGGGGGGAAAGTTGTGCATTGTGAGCGTGCTGCGTTCCGTTGTTGCTCTAGCTCCTAATGGTGAACTTCCGCGCATTCAAGGTCAAACCTATACATACGTGCCGGTAGCTATACCTATGCTTGACAGATTTGCATTGATTCCAACAACACTGTAGTCGGAGATAAAATTCTGTTTGACTGATGCCAAGGCTGTACAATGTAACCTTTGCTTTTTTCATTATGGAACAAAAACCGAGAACAAAATTTTGACAGATATTGACAGCTAACCGCGATATTTCTCTTATGAAACCTATGAACAATATTTTTTATATCTGATAAAAATTTAATCAGTTGGAAATCGAAGTCTGGCATCCATATTCCACTCCAAGTTTTCTATCATCACTTTATTTTTGAAGTGAATACTTCTTTAGCGGCGTTGTGCGCTTTTGGGATCAGTAAAAAATGTTAAACTCACGTCAGGACACGTGACCTGATCGAAAATCGTAAGACGGCGATTTCACGCTTAATTGGTAGCACGTTTCATACAAAACTGAATTTAAATTTGTGTACGATAATAGATGAATATTGTATTTAACCACATAAATGATAGTATATTCCAAAATATTCAAAGACATTACAAGAACATGTTAATGTTCAAGTTTTCACTTCTACCGGCACTCCCGGAGTGCATCCTGTGTTATTGTAACGATAAATAAAATTTTCATCATCCTCCTGAAGACCAATATTAAGTAAGTCGTTCATTGTTATAAGGAAGTTATTTCGTTTCGCTTATGCTTATATTTTAAGCATTTTTCTCAATAATTTTCTTGACAATAATACTCTAAAGATTACTATTATAAAAAAATATGACGAGTTACATATCGCAGAAGTTTATTTTTTGTGACCTATTTTAAAGCATTTAAACAAGGTTTTAAAAGCACTTTGTATAACAAATTACTAACACCTAAGTATGATTAGTGTTTAACAGTGTAAAGTACGCACCCGTTACAACGCTCCTAATTACTTTACAGATTGAAACGTAACGAGAATTTAATATTTTTTTCCCTCGCTCCTTTAATCAAATTGAAGAATTTGAATAACAAAATCGCTTTAAATGCTAAATTATGCTTGATTTTCTTTCACGGAATATCAAAAAAAGATTTGCAGAATAGACGTTTATTATCAAAACTAATTTGTCAATTTACAATCTAAACGAATATCTGATATGATTGAAATCGTTGCTACGTAAAATAAAAAAAAATATTAAATTTTTTTTTTAATCAGTCCCTGGAATGGCCGCTTTCGATAAAAATTTTCTGTATCTACTCTTGGCATAGTTTGACCCAGTAGATGGCGCTGTTGACAATTTTTGTTTCTTACAATGGTACGGGAGCCAGTGACAGATTTTCATGGCCAAGTCCCTCCCAAGCGAAAATTTGTAAAATGCATAAGGGGTTAATATTATGATTACTCGTGATCGTTAGCAGCGATTCCGTGGGTGGGGCGAGCAGTGGCAGCCTCCCAAACATGTAGAAAAAATATTATTTTTTAGTAATTTCCTCCCATTTGAAAATTTGTCGGATTATAGTTTACCTAGTATTTTGAAGGAAAAATAAAGTCAACTAACCATAACGTAGTGGAATATACGTCAGCTGGCTGCTTGACCATGTATCATTTTGATTTTTTTAAATAGCTTTTTACAAACAGGAGTTTCGTTAGTGAATGAACGGAGTTGAAGTCGAACTCACTCACGAAGTTTTTTCTACATGTTTGGAAGGCTGCCACTGCTCGCCCCACCCACGGAATCGCAGCTGACGGTCACGAGTCATCATAATATATATTCCTTATGCAGTACAGGAATTTTCACTCAAGAAGAAATGATTGACCGAATTTGAATCTCGCTCCCGTCCCACAACATCACCCAGGCATGGGTAAGATGCTAAATATAAAAAAGATGAAAAATCATTTCCATTAAATTATTCGCTCTAAAAGAATTTCGGAAAGGATTTCTTTAAGAGACATAATTAATTATTTAACATGAAATAATATCTTTTTAATAAACTTAATTATATTAATATATTTTATTTTCTTACCATATTTATAAATGTATTATAGTTGTATATATATTAAATTATCTGTATGCTTGTATGATGTTTATGTATTCAGGTGTGGGTTATTAGTAATTAGTATATTATAGCTACACCACCTTCTTCAATTTTATTTTCGTTTTTTCCTTTTGAAACGAGGGTTGTCTGGAAGAAATGGTTAAATTATATCTAGTTTATTAAGTTTCTTTTTGTGGTGTACAATAAAGTTATATAAATAAAATAATACAATTTTTCAGGATTCTGTAAAATATTGCTAAACCTAATGAATCCGTCTGTTTGTCTTTAAAAAGTTTAATATGTCTGCTCTGTCTCTCACATCTCTCACTTCTCTCTCTAATTTCTTCTTTTATCAATTTTACATTAAAAAATGAACGTGTTCTCAAAATATGATCTGTTATTTACAATTTATATATAACGTTAAGACTTCTTTTCTGACTCTATCTCTTTTTATGAGTGTAATATTAACGTTAAGCGAAGTTCCCGAATGACTAAAACGCTTACACGCTTAGCAAATACAATTAATCTAAGTACTAAACTTAGAGCTTACTGCAAACTCCACTAACTTGGTACACTGCTATTTGATACGAAGATTCAATTACAGACACTAGTGGCTCCCTCTAGTTTGCCTTCGCTTCTCTGAGTTGTTTTGAATAATAAGAAAAATGTATATAAATCACTTTTCTTACTTATGTATGTTTTTAACGAGGTTATGAGGATCAATGGATATTTACTACTTTTTCTCTTAAAAACTACTAAACTTTTTTTCATGGAAATTAGCATAAATATAGCATAAATATAGCATATTAATTAACGTTACACTTATGCTATAGTTTGTTAAAATTACTATATTTATTAACCGAAATTCGAGTATTACTTTCAAGTTAGTTAAAAGAAATATCATCGTGAGAGAATAATTTAATTTTAAAAACCTTTTTTTTTAATATTCAGTTTTTTTAGCTTAGAATAAATAAATTATAATAAAGCAAACATTCAGAACAGCAAACTCTATAAAATTTATAAGTAGTGAGAAAAAATAGCGCATAAAGATATTCAAATGTAAATGTACTTAAGATAAATATAAGCAAGGGAATAATTTATTCTTTATGAATAACAAACAGTTTGCCGACTTTGTATTAACTTCTTTATATTTAAAAATACATTTACATTTAATAATAACTAGTATTTACTCCATTTTATCTATAATAACTTAAAAAACTTATATGATTAATCATACAATATTATCTAAAATATTTTACGTTTCCTGAACTCAATTTTGAAAAGTAATCTATATATATAAATGTTTTGTTACTACGTAAATACACAATTTTCTCTATCACCACCAACCCCAATCAACTACCTCTTGGGGTGGTAAATACCCCTTGGTCTCCAAGTGGTAGTAAGGAAGTTTGGTCGCGGTGGGTGGAAGTGGTTGTGTGGCGAAAATGTTAAAACATATATTTCTGTTCTTTTCTAACGTATGAAGGACTTCTGAAAAGATCTCAAAATTATAATTGATCTGGAATGTTCTAGAAAGTTCTAAAAATTTCTGGCATAATCTAGAAAATTATGAAATCTGTAAAACTATTATAATCGATTTAGAATATTCAAGAAAGTTCTGGAATGATCTAGAAAATTCTAAAATAAGTGCAAACCATTATAATCGATATGGAATGTTCGGGAAAGTTCAAGAAATTTTTGGAATGATCTAGAAAATTCTAAAATAAGTGCAAATTATTATAATCGATATAGAATGTTTGAGGAAGTACTTTTTAATATGTAAATGATTTTTTTCATTTACTAAACTTTTTCTTAAAATGATTTAAACTCGTTAACTAGTTTACTTTATTAGATATACTCTATATACACCGCATGTTTATTGGCTGAATATGTCTCTCAATATCTAAAATAGAAATCTATAATATCTATGTTAAAAAATGTATCCTTATATATTTCTTATACCATTAAACATGCGATGTATTATAACTCGCGCAACGCCGGGTTTCGCTGCTAGTTTAGTATAAAACAGCAAGTTTGCCTGAGTATGCCAATAAGACTGTGATTTTGATATAAAAAGTGTTCTGAGTGTTACTTTAGCTTCCGTATACTTAATCTTCAATTTGAATCAATTTAGATTTTTTAAAATAGTAATAAACTTTAAGTTGGTGTATTACGTTATTTTGAATATAAAATATTCTATGTATTAACTCGTTTCACTAACATCATTCTTTTCTGTATAAAAAGATCAATTTAGTAACATATATGTAAGTAATAAAATTATGACCTATCCTAGAAGAACTGTGGCTTTTTCTGGGACAAAAAGTACATGTGTCTTATTCAGATTTTCATTCCCTTTATTACATGATACAAAATGTTCTACAGAGGTTTATTTTAAGTGAAGAATGAACCCGTAGAGATTCAGAACGGAAATTCGGTTAGGCCTCCTAACTGGCTTAGTTCACTTTGTGTGCACCTGCGGTCACTGCATTGCAGCCTTTGTACTCTCTACTATACAACATAGCTTTATAACCTCACTTTTACATATATACTTTGCCATACATATTTGCTATTACATAGTAGATCTATACAGTTGACTGAAAATTTAATACAGTCTCCTGTTGTTTAGCTATTTAATATTCAACGATAAAACGGTTCAGCTATCATGAAACCAAGCCTCACTATACACCAGTATATCCTCTTTATGCATTGACGTGGTTTCGAAAGTTATTAACCATAATGTAGAAAATTATCTAGGTATTTCCTTATAAACAGGGTTAATCTAAGACTCGTCCAATTTTTTCTTAGATTTTAAAATAATAATTAGTTATTTGTTTAATGGTTAGCGTTCTGTTTTTATTGCATTCGTACGTTTTTCGTCATCACGAATACGTTAAAATTTCGAGTGATTATGGAGTATTAGTACCATCGTGACAGCAAAGCGGTAGAAGTGGCACGCAACATAAACGGAGCGAACACTACTAACGATCCCCACCCGTTATTGGTTTGCCCGCTTCCGCTCTGGAAATTTCGACCTAAGAAATAAACCCCTTGGTCGACCGAAAACTTTAGTCGACAATGACAAGTTAAAGGCAATTGTGGAAGCTGATGATTCTATCTACAGCTGAATTAGCAGCAGCTATCGATAATACCAAAACAATATGGACCAACCATTTGAGTCAAATTGGCAAGGTAAAAAAAGCTCGACAAATGGGTGCCCCACGAATTGAATGATCGCCTTGCACTGCTCAACAGGCACACAAACGAAGGCATTATTGAATCACATTGTTACTTGCGACAAAAAATGGATTCTGTACGAAAAGCGCAAGCGCTCAGCATGTTGGCTAAATCCTTTTTCAGCACCTAAACAAAGCCCCAAACGAAAATTGACCTAAAAAAGTGATATTCACTGTTTGGTGGTCTAGAACCGATGTCATTCATCACATCTTCTTACCAAACGGGATGAGCATTACTGCAGATGTGTACTGTGAGGAACTGAAAACAATGATGGAGAAGCTCGCACATCTCCAACCAGCTTAAGTCAATCGTTCGGCTCCGCTGCTGCATGACACCGCGCGACCTCATACTGCACAGCAGACGGCCTCCAAGTTACAAGAGCTGAAGTTGGAAGTTGGAACTTAAACCACCGTACTCACCAGACCTTGCCCCTTCAGACTTCTACTTTTTCCAGAATTTACATAACTTCTTGGTGGGGAAAAAATTCAATAGCCGAGAGAGTTGTCTCCCATCCAGCAGATTTTTTCAAAAAGGGATCAATAAGCTACCACTACTTTGGCAAAAATGCATTGATGGTACGGGTAATTAGTTTGGTTAATAAAAATAAAAAAAATAGAGAAAAAAAGGCGTTAACTTATATCATGAAAAACGGAAATTTCATCGGCAAGAATCTTTTTACTAACTATCTTCTATATATATAAAAGGAGAAGCTGACTGACTGACATATCAACGCAGGGCCTAAACTATAAAGGTTAGAAATTCGAAATTTTGCGGAGTTTCTTTTATAACGTAGGGGAGCACTAAGAAAGGATTTTTGAAAATTCACCCCATTCAACAAGCAAAGTTAGTATGAAACTTTGCCGTTTTTGAAGTTGAAATGAAACAGGGGTAAAATATATTTTCGAAAATAATCCCTTATGGGGCTAAAAGGGGGTGCAATGTTAGTATGACTACATCATGAAATTATTAAATATGTTTACAGACGATCTACTATAAGCTAATTATAACTACCTCAATATCGCAAACGAAGTTGCGGGTAAAAGCTAGTTAGTGATAAATCAAACATGTTTTGTTCAATTTAAGTATTAATATTAGCTATAAATTAATGAATACATTTCGGAAATTTAAGATGATGATAATACATTTAGACGCAGTTCCAGCGCTGGATTTACGTTAGGGGCACTCGGGGCTAATTCCCAGGGCTTCAAATTTTCTGACGAGAGAGTTCCCTTGGATAAATTGGACGCGCAGGAACTGAAACATTGCATAAGATGGTTCTTATCGCGTGTGATGCGCTGCTGTCGCCCCTGCTCCCCGCTAATAGTAACCTGCAGCTACAACAATTTATAACAAGACAATAAACCTCTGTTCCGATAGACTTGTGCCAGTTGTCAGACGGAGCTCTCCTGGTAACTATTGCGGCTGTGCGAGTAGTGTAGTGTCGCAATGCTTCATAGAAAAGGAATTCGTGAGGACAGTATTTGCTCGGTTTTCGTTTAAAGTGTGTATTTTAACTGAGGTAGGGCACAGTAGGAAACTTCCTGCTCAAATATAGAGCAGCCCGACTGGGGTAGTACCTCGACCTTACAGAAGATCACAGCTAAATAACACTACTCTAAAGCAGTGTTGTGTTCCTGTTGGTGAGTAAGGTGACCAGAGCTCCTGGGGGGTCGGCAACGCGCTTGCGATGCTTCTGGTGGTGCAGACGTCTATAAGCTACGGTAATCGCTTACCATCAGGTGAGCCGTACGCTTGTTTGCCGACCTAGTTAAATAAAAAAAAAAAAAATTATTATCTTTTACGTGTTACTGTGCAGTTTAGATTTCATATAGATCATAAACTCTTATTACATTTTTTGCCTCTTAATCAGACTTGTATAGCAGTAGTATGACGTCATAACTGAAGCAGTAAAAGTAAATGTAGTAAGAAGTAACGGCAACTGGTAACCCATTTGAATATTGTATGGGACCATTAAACTCGAATCTGCGTCTGCGGTTAACATTATCATAATGGGTAACTTCATAAATGTGCTACGTTCACACGATGACGATGACTTCTCACGTCGTTTGACATACAAGTTAAGTTTTATTTGTTTGGTTATACAAATTATATATGTATTTACTTTTTAAGAAATAAATTTCATTTTTTTTAGATCAGAGGCAGTTTAACGAGTTTAACATAGAGTAGATATTGACTATATTAAAGTGTAAAAGTATGTTTACATTTATCTAAGCATTCACAAGGGGAGTCCTTGCTCTGTTTATTTTTGATAACTTGGAGGATGGGGGGGTCTGCTCGGTGATTACGTTAGCGATAAAAAAGTAAACAAGACCATCGAAACGTGAATGCCCCTTCTCAGAATGAGGAGGGAGAAAAATGTACGCATCAATGTACGCAGCTTTGCTTACATCTGCTGACATGGGGATTCATCATCACCATCACAACCCATTAATGCGCCACTGCTGAGCCGGGTCTCCTCCTCAGCCTCACTTTGAGGGAGCGTCCACCCCGCTGGCCCGGTGCGGATTGGTAGACATCGCACACCTTTGAGAACTTTAGGGAACTTTCAGGAGTGCAGGTTTCCCTCACAATGTTTTCCTTCACCGTTAAAGCAAGTGATATTTAATTGATTAAGGGGGTACTCTAGTCTAGAAGCCTAAATTTTAGACATTTTTCAAACCAACATTAAAAAAAATGAAAAACATTTTTATTATGCATTTTTATGTGATGTTTATTAACGTTTGAAAAATATAAAAAAAAACAAAGTATAAAAAAAATCAGAAATTCGACATGGTCGGTGAAGTGGGGGCTACAAAAAAAACTCCAAAATAAAGATGTCGCTATCGCATTAACATTAGCAAAAAAAATAGAATAAAAATCACAAAATGGCGTCGACCTTTTCGAATTTTTAAAAAATACTCCAAATTGAAATTATTTAAAATTTAAGGCAGACGCGATAGACAAATATATAAAGAAGATTTCCACCAAATTTAAAAGGAATCGGTTGGGTAGAACTTGAGATATCATGTCAACCACTTCAAAAAAAGTAATTCCGAGAAAAACGCGTTTGAAGTTTGAGAAACAATTCCAGTAGAATAACTCGGATAATAATATTTAATACTCAATTTCAATTAATCGGCGATCAAATTAAATTCATTTTTTTTTAAATTTCTAGACTAGAATACCCCCTATCACTGCTGTGATATGATATATCACTGCTGTGACATGGGGGTTGATAATACGTAATACTTGTAAAGCTAAATAGGTTTTGCTTAGTTTAGTTAGATGTTATGTAGTGAAGTCCAACAGTGAATGCACCTGATTCACAAGGTGCAATTACTGCTCGGTTTCTTGACCAAGGTATTATTATCTTTCACGTCGTACTATTCAATGCAGCTCAAGACAGATTTTATTTTTTCAAAGTTTTGATGTCCGCCATGTCACAGTGAAAATTATAATTATTCAAACGCATTTGCATCGAAAATGTTAAATATTTTTCATTAGAATTTTTTTCTAATAAAAAAACATGACAATTTATAAATCAATAATATAATATTGTTTTTATAGGTATGTATGTATAAATGTATATATTTATATAAACACGGGCCACGGGAACTCTTTAATTTACCGGGATCAAAAGTACCCTATATGTTGACCAGGGATATATGCTACCATACCATACAAAATTTCGTACAAACAGACAGACAAACACACTAACAGAGAAACAAAAAAAATTGAAAAAAATTTTAATTAGTTCTATTTCACGTCTTTCATCCCCCTTACTCGGTTTTTAGCATTTTTTTTTTCATTGTACAGAAATTCGACCTCTACAGTTTTATTTTATAGTATGTATTATGTATAGATACAATAAGGTCTATTATGTATTTTATTTAAAGATGTAACTTTGCATTGCCTCATTTTTCTTTTAAAAGAAACCCTTAATTTCCAAAGCCTTTTTGTTAGAGATTGGTTGTAATGATAAAGACTTTCTAACGAACGTACAGACACAGTATATCCACAAACTATAACTGTATGGTTTTCCGTGTGAATACACAACAAACATTAAGCAAAGCAGTCACAAATGGCTGTTGAAAACTTCCTTTCTTACTTCTTGTTGTTTTTATTTCTTCTTTTCGAAACAAATAATATCTTTTGTTATTGTTTTACGCTCTGCCTACCTGGTTTGAAAAAAAAATGTAGTAAATTTTGAGCCTTTAATATTAATGTTAAAAGGTTACTCATCGTACTTTTTTATTTCCTTTAAATGGGAAATTTAAGGTTGGTCTTTAACCTCGAATGACTTCTAAACGAGTCAACTTAGCGACAAATTATCTCAGACCATTTTTGTAGATCGTTAAATTTCCTACAAGAATATGTTTTAATTTTCACGAGACATTCATTCGTTCAAGTGCATTAAAAATCCAAAAAAAAGTAAAAATTACTGTCATACAAAAAATAAATGGGAAATAAAAAAGTACGATGAGTCACCCCTTAACATTAATATTAAGGGCAAAAATTTACTAGAATTTTTTTTCGTCATCTCAGACGATATTTTCATGGTAACTAAGGAAAAAAATTAAAAGTTTTTTTTGGCCCACCCCATTGTACACTATGATGGCCCAGTGGTTGAGACTTCAAGTCTTACTCGGGAGGTCCGAGGTTCGATCCCCCACACAGGCACACACCTCTGACTCTGAGTTATGTGTGTTTTAAGCAATTAAATATCACTTGCTTTAGCGGTGAAGGAAAACATCGTGAGGAAACCTGCACTCCTGAGAGTTCACTAAAAGTTCTCAAAGGTGTGTGAAGTCTGCCAACCCGCACTGGGCCAGCGTTGTGGATTATGGCCTAATACCCTCCTCATTCTGAGGAGGAGACCCGGCTCAGCAGTGGGCCATTGAAGGGTCGTGATGATTGTACACAAACTAACATGGCGTTTTCAGTGACGTCATGTCGTGTACTACAATCACTAGTGGCAGTAGTTACATTATCGTGCTATTAAAATGTCGTCAAAAATGGTATTTCACATAACATGACGTCACATTGTGTTGCTCGTCTAGTGACATAATGTCTAGTTTAGTCGAATTTTCAAATGTAAAAAAGTTTTAAACTTTGTTTCTCAATTACAGAAGAACGGTTAAGCGGATTTAAATGAAATTTGTCCTACAGATGCTTTACAAATTATATGAACACGTGGGCTACTTTTTATCTTAAAATAGGCAAAGGTCCTGTAGGATAGTGTTGTTCATACAAAAAAAAAACTCAACGGATTTTGATTAAATATTACTTATATATACTTAAGCTGGAATTAACATATAGGATAATTTTTTTCCAAGAGACAAGCATTGTTATGTTGTATAAAAATGTTTCGAGTGAGAGAGTGAGTTTCTGTTAGTGGAAAGGTAATTGAGTAACTGAGCTATTGCGTGAGTGTCTTTCAATTCGTCCTGGACCTAATTCTTAAATTTCTGTGGACAGAATAGCGAGTATTAGTCATGTTTAATCATAAAAACACTTTCGACTTTCTATAAATATTAAATTAAATATTTAAATTATCCCCAACTGAAACTCAAATTTTATGGTCACCTAGTATCGATGCCTATACGACATCGATTTAGAAGAATCGATATTAACTTCTTTTTTTTTACATACTATAGGTTGGCGTTTGACCGTGCCTTGCCTGATGGTAAGCAATCACACGGTCTGGGATGTAACACGCCTTCCTAGGAGATACCTGTTCACTCTCGCTTTGAAGACACCCATATTGTACTTATCAGATAAAACAGACTCCGGCAGACCGTTCCACAGTTTCGCTGTGCGAATAAAGAAAGTGGATTCGAAGCGCTTGGTATATGGTGTATGGATATCCACCATGTACCTATGGCGCTTGGGTCGCGTTTGTCTGGCTGTCCGATAGAAGAAGGGGGCGGGCGGAATTAAATTGTGCAATTCCTGGGCACACTCTCCGAAATGTATCCAACTTTAAGTCGATCATTTTGTATTGTTGAAAACAAAATATAAAACCAGCAGTAGATACAGAAATTGCGAATTTATAATCCTATCTTATACTTACTAATATATAAAACTGAAGTTTATTTGTTTGTTTGCTTGAACGCGCTAATCTAAGGATCTACTGGTCCGATTTGAAAAAATCTTTCATTTATCGAGGAAGGCTATAGGCTATATATCATCACGCTACGACCCATAGGAGCGGAGCATCCGTTCATATACCGATTCATGTGTACTCAGTGTAAACAATGTGAGTGTGTTACCATGGTTACGAGATTGTTATAATTGTCAATATATTAAGTTAGAAATGAGATGATAGTCTTTCATATTGTGAATAAATATTATATATCATAGTTAAAAACCTTCTCTATTAAAATTACCTTTCAAACAAATAAAATTTCATCAGAATCGTTCCATTATCTTGGGCGCTACGATTCCACAGACAGACATACAGATACACACGTTAAACTTATAACACCCCGTCGTTGTAGCGTCGGGGGTTAAAAACTAGACTTGAAAATACTGAACTTGTAGAATTATAATCTAATTTCAACTATTAGGCGACCGCTAGTAATATTATATAGTATATAGTAATGTCTGTAACGCCTAAAGCAATTTAGCGGTGGGCAATTAGCTCCTAGATTTATAGCTTATCTGAAGGTTATCTGCCCTTTATCTTGGAAATTGCTTTAAGAAAATAGAACATGGTTTTAGTAATTTCACTAAAATAATATTATTATCGGAAATTCATAATTCCTGTGAGATAATAATAAAAAAATAAAATATATGTTGGCGCGTAAGTTAGGTTTAGGTTAGCCTAGCAGACAACCTGGGCAGTGGAGGGGGTTTTTGCAATTTTATACTTTTAACCTTGGTCACGAGTCAAAGGCACTGTTTGGTTTTCTGTCGTAATTGTAAGAGATCATGTTTGATTATTTACCGGTTCAGCAGTAACTACGTTGCGTTTACCCAATAATCTGTTTAATATCACCCCTTATGTTTTTCGATATGCCCCTCTCCTCCTTCTATTTTTTTCCGAGTTATATATTAAAAATGAAAATGTAACTTACCATTACAAAGTCTTAAAATTAATATTATTAAAAAAATAAATCGTTTCATAAATAAAGAGGGTTGAATTAAAATAAATTCTTTACAACGACATTGTACTCAATAATACTTATTAATGTACACATTTTTTAATTATTGCAAATAATATTCTCTTCTAGTTATTTTAATAACATAAACCTTTGGTTAACCACGAATTATTTACGCTGAATATCAGACCATTGCAGCAATTTTCACGGAAAATTTGTCATATTATGTTGAACAATATTACCAATCAATTGCAGTGTAAGCTCAATTTAACATCAATATATTTAACATAAAACTACTAATTTGTTTGTTTTACGTTATCAACTTATCACCTATCATTTAGGTACAAAAATATAAAACTAATAAATGATTTAACTAACTAGTGGAGCCATTCATCGAGAACAAGCCGCCAGCCAAAGGACGTTCTTCTTTCGACGAATCTTTCAAAATAGAAAATTAACGAAAAATTACTAGAAATGTTAAATCTATGCAAGGTATAGTAGAAAAAAAAAAACAAAAAATAAATTATAAGAATGTTTAGTTAATAATATAAGTAATACATGAATGGGATATTTTAGTCTTCATTTAGCGACAACTCCTAATAGTGCTCGACGGAGCTGATCTGTCTGCCTTTTATATTCATGATTTATTTTTATTTGCTTGTTGCAGAAATATGTGAAAAAAAAGGATATATATTGTAAAGTGACAAACTTTTTTATTTTTTTGTTATTTGTATTGCCGTATCACTAAGTAAACTGACTCGTTTCATCTGAACGGTGCCAACTTAGACCAGCTTGGCAACTGGCTTACCTGAAGGTGGCTGACCCCGAGTTCCAGTGGTTAAGACATTGATGCCGTACTCGGGAAGTCCGAGTTCGATTCTGATCACACACCTTTATTGAGTTATGTGTGTTTTAAGCAAATATCACTTGCTTTAACGGTGAAGGAAAACATCGTGAGGAAACCTGCACTCCTCAGAGTTCCCTAAAGTCATTAAAGGTGTGTGATGTCTACCAACCCGCACTGGGCCAGCGTGGTGGACTATGGTCTATCCCCCTCCTCACCCTGAGGAGGAGACCAGTGGGTCATTAATGGGTTGTGATGATTTTTGTTATTTTAGTTTTATTTATTTAAAAAAATCGGCTTGTAATCTAGATATTATAACATAAAAAAATATTTCGTAGTCGTAGGTACTTGGAAAAAAGTCGGAGATTCCAATTTTATTATGTAAAAAAAAATTAAAACGAATATAATATTGTTTTGAAAATCTCGAAACATTTTTGAGATAATGAGCTAAAAATTTAGTTGAATTATTTTTATTTCACCTCGGTACAATTCCCGTGGAAACTCGGGATATACCATCTAAATAATTTTAGTCATTATTATTGTAATGTTTTTATCCCTTCATAAACAAAATATGACAAAAAATCAAGTCAATCCGTCCATTAAAGCGAGAAAGAAGAGCAAACAAACAATCACAAGTTATTACAAAACTCAAACAGCAAATCTATCGACATCTGAAGCAACACAAAGCAAATTGAATAGAAATTCAATCTGAACATCTTCTATGGAACCAACGAAACGTTAAAGTACAAAAATACCTGCGATGTCTTAACACCGATAGAAATAAAGGACCTTTGAATAGAAATAATATTTTTTATTAAAGGTAAAGGGCTCTATCCTACTAATATTATAAACGCGAAAGTTTGTAAGAATGTATGGATGTCTGGTTGTCTCGATGTATGGATCTATGTTTGTTACTCTTTCACGCAAAAACTACAGAATGGATTTTGATAAAACTTTACAGTAACGTAGCTTATACATCAAAATAACATATAGGCTATAATTTATAATGATATAGTGTGAATTATTCATAATATAGCGGGTGAAACCGCGGGGCGCAGCTAGTTTAAAATATATTTTTTTTTGTTTGATCCTTCTACAATATATTTTTTTCTTTTTATTTATAAATGTAAATTTCTTGTAAAACTAAATAAATTATTTTTGTTATTTTTGATAAAACAAACCCCATATTCTGCTAAGCTACGTCTTGCTAGCAACACTCGATGATTTTTGATAGTTATTTGACTAGACTAATAGATTAATTCTTTAATTCTAGTCAGTCTTATTGGTTTAATTATAACCTCTATTCCGACAGATCACCGTCTGTATGACAAGTAATTTCATAGTGAAATAATATATAACTAAACTTACTTTATTGCTTAGTTTAGTTAGACTTTGGGAGGCAAAGTCCAGCATTTTAAATTTACACCTATGTCTCAAATCCCAAGTATTATTTTTTTTTTTTATATAGAATAGGAAGGCAAACGAGCAGTCGGGTTACGTGGTGTTAAGTAATCACCGCTGCCCACGGACTCCTGCAACAATTGGGGAGTTACAGAAGCGTTGCCGGCCTTTAAGGTGGAGATATACGCGAGTTTTGAAGATCCCCATGTCGTAGTGTTCTGGATATACCGCCGAAGGTAGATCATTCCATAAGTTGATTGTGCGTGGAATAAAAGATCTAGAAAAACGCACTGTTGAGGAACGCCCCGCATCCAGATGATGAGGATGATATTTTAGTCTATGACGTGCAGTGCGATGGTGGAATTCGGCGGCAGGGATCAAATGGAAAAGCTCTACAACGTGTTTTACTAAGTATTACAGATAATATTTATGTTGATAGGCGCCGGGAGGTCAGGTTACCTAGCAAATTATAATCATTAGAAGGTTCTCCCTAAGGTACTGAGTCTAATACTCAGGTTTATGAACTTAGTTGGCAATTATATCATTTTAGCTATAATTGAGTTCGTTTGCGTTCATACTAAAGTCACCTTTACACTGTACAAGCTACGTATGTTGTTGCGAACATTTTCAACGTTTGAAGGCGCTGTCCTCGAGGGCTTTCGAGAATAACTTTTCTATTAGACCTTCTACAGATTATGCTCGTAAGATTTATTATTAACTTGTTTTGCTTCAATAAAGCGATTTGTTAATTTATTATTAATATATAATCAAAAATATTGCTTAAACAACTAACCTAACTAACTAGGATAATAAAGGCACGATATCTACTTTAAGTGCTATCCTTAAATACTGTTAAATAAAATCAGTTGTAGTCCATAAGCAGTCCAACATTATGTTAGCTTGACTAGTACATCCTCCTGGAGGCTATACTTTAGACTCAGACCAATAACATTACTGCTATTTTCCTTATCCTTTCCTCTTATCCCTGCGTTGGTATAACTTTTACAGTTTTTGCAAAATAGAAAGAATAAGAAAAAAAAAAGAAGAAATTATTTTCTTGAACGCGCTAATCTCAGGAACTACTGGTCCGATTTGAAAATTTCTTTCAGTGTTAGATAGCCCATTTATCGAGGAAGGCCATAGACTATATATCATCACGCTAAGATCGATAGGAACGGAGAATCACGAAGACGAAGTCGCGCGGGTCGACTAGTCATAATTAACAGAATGCCACTCGAATAAGTGCTGTAAACATCATAATTAACGGTACTTTTTGTATAAAAAATATTATAAATATGGCATAAGGAGGACTATGAATTGAGAAATAATAGGGAAAAGGTAAAGCTATGTATTTGTGTAATTACTAAACCTCGAGCAAAGCAAGTTAGCAATTTCCCTCCTGTAGCGAAATTAATTAAGCTGCGCTTATGACATATCATCATAAATTAAATCTGTGATATTTAGGTAATATATTAATGTCATTAGATTAATAACATACATACAACATTACATATTATCTTCTGATAACAAATTGTATTATCAAGTTACACAATCTCTTTGCTGTCAAAGTACAAACTGTCACCTTGATCTTTACGTTGATATCCTTATCGGTGGAAGCATTGGTGGAAGGTTCCAGGTGTCAAACGTTTTTGACATTACTTTGACGTTTTTGACAATCATTCTATAAGTATTTCCATCTCTTTCAATTAAATGAGAATCTTTCATTTTCTGTTCCTGTCTAGCAATGATCAATTTATGGGAATGGAAAAGATCATAGACCATTCAGCCTTTCATTCGTAAATAATTTATTCCTGTTGTGTTGAGTTTACTGCCGTCATGTATTAACATACACGTGTACAATAATGTAAAACAAATTTTATTATTAAATTAAAAATCCTTGGTTATATTTGTATGTAATGAACTACGAAATTGTTTAACAAATCTTGAGGAATAAATTATATTCATTGTATTTAATCAATTTAATAAAAATCAAAAGCGATAGTTTTTACTATGAAAAGCGATAAGTTACATTAGAAAACGTTATGATCGATAATTTCTGCATAACTTTCTTAATATTTTGTTATAATCTCTTACAATTACGACGGAAACCTAAGCAGTGCATTGGATTTGTGACCAAGCGTGTAGGTCTAAAAGATCCTTTCATTCAATTGAAACACTCGCCTTCGCTATCTAGGTTCTCAGTTCATGCTTAACCTAACACAAGGCTAACCTAACACTAATCTAAATCAAGCTTGACTTATGCTTCCGGCATGTATTTGTTTAAATGTCAATTTTATGACAAAGAGGAAGAAAAAAACTGAAAAAATGATCACTGAAGAAAAAAGGGAATGAAAAAGTGAGCGTATTTATGAGAACTATTATTTATACCTGTTAACAACAAATAGAAAATGATTTAGATAATGAATGTGTGATAAGAGTGTATAAAGTATAATAAAGAAAATGTTCCAAAATCTCAAGTCATTCAATGTTTCAAGTACAAAAGTAAACGAGACGTTTATTCTCTCATAGTTTCGTAAATCGCCTATTCCAGAAAATGTTTTGGTCCCAAACAAAATTGCAAACCTTTGTACCAAGCAATAACACCTTTATATAATACTAGCGGCCCATCCCGGCTTCGCGCGGGTGGAATATTATTTTTAAAAATATATTGGCCCTCCCTCATTTCGGTGCCCCCTCTCTTGCCGCTTTACTCGCTGCGCTGCGTCGCTATACTGGCCCGTCGCGTCGTCGTGTATTTTTTGTTTATATTGATATTTTTAACTTCGTAATATCTTTTGAATGGAAAGTCCGATTTTAATAATTCAAAAAGTAATTTACAGGTATTGAAATAGTCTTGAATACGAAATAATTTATTTGGATAAGGATTAATACAAAGTTATAGAAAAGATGGTCTGATTTTGATAAGCATTTTTATCAACTTTTAAAATGTAAAATAGTAGTTATAGTGACGTAACTATAATAGTTGGACATATGGTCTCGCGGACTTTTTTGTAGATATTGATACGTTCTATAATATTGTAGAACATTTTTTTGTTCTATCATCAATACTTTTCGCAGCGCATGCGATGAAAGATATTTTATGGCTAATTTTTTGGCACCTTGGGTTGGTTTTCGTGAGATTTCCTAAGGATCTCTAATTTTTTCTTGTAATAAATATAGCCTATGTTACTCAGGGATAATGTAGCTTTCTAATGGTGAAAGAATTTTTGAAATCGGTCCAGTAGTTTTTATGTTTATTCGTTACATACAAAAATACAAAAATACAAAAATACAAATCTTTCCTCTTTATAATATTAGTATAGACTAGCTGACCCGTCCTCGCTTCGCTGAGGTGTATTAGACTACAGATAAAAGTTTTAACGTTTTAGCGTTTTTCACGTAATCCTTTCTTTTACTTCCACACATATTTCAAAACTAAAATTAACCAAATCGGTCCCGCCGAACAATTATTATAAAGACTATATACCTACTAAGTTTACACCCCCCCCTTTACCCCCTTAAGGAATGATTTTCGAAAAATATTTTATACATGTTTCATGATTTTCAATGAAGATCATTCATAATGAATTTCATTTGAATAACTTCAAAAACGGCAAAGTTTCATACTAACTTTGCATCCCCGTTTCACCCCCTTAGGGGGTGAATTTTCAAAAATAGTTTTTTTAATATCAACATAAATTCATAAAATATGTTTACTAATTATTATAAATGCGAAAGTGTGCGGAACTTATTTTTTTTAATCTATATTTATTTAAGGGGGTTTGGTCATCTAGTGATCATGTCATCATAGGAAATACAATTCCAAAAAGAGAAAGAACTAAAACTAATACCTCTTGTATTGGCGTATTTTTTTTATGACAGACAAGGACAAAGAAGCAGACGGTCCATCTGATGGAAAGTGGCCACCGTCGCCCATGGACATCAGCAAAACTAGAAAGTAGAATCTTTTGTTTTACCAATAAGTTGCCGCCTCGAAGGTAGAGTAAGGAAGGGGAGTGAAGAAAAGAATGATGCGGTGTCAGTGCACCCTGAGCAATGGGCCAAACTTACCCCTCCCTCTCCCATCCCGTCTCTGCTGCGGTTCTAGTGAACTCTGGGTTCTCGTTCAGGGTCCACTAAAACTGTAGCATTCTTCTCTTCATTTCTCTTCCCCATCCTTTCATTCGAGGTGGCAACGCATCGGTAAAACAAGAGTCACTCTCTTTTATTGCCGATGTCCATGGGCGACAGTGGGCCGTCTGCTCTCTAAACTCTTCCGGACAGGTTTTAGGTGTTTTTTGTTTTTTTCAGTGGACTAGGAGATCTTGCTCAGGGTCCACTGAAATCGTTAAATTCTTCTCTTAACTCCCTCTCCTACCTGTATCTTCGAGGTGACAAACTCTCTTGTATTGTCGATGTCCATAGGCACGGTGGCCACTTACCATCAGGTGGTGTGTTGTTGTCATATTGAGACGAATTTCTTTGGCGCTTTTTATTTACGAAACTTTAACTTTAATTTAAAAAAAAAAAAAAAAGATTACTAGCAGTATGGATAACATACTACTAGTATTCCCTTTACCCCTACTAGTAAGCTTAAATGCTTGTGTCTGGAGTGGGCCACCAGTAGTCCAATGTTCGGGATTTGAACCCACGACTTATCAATCGTGAATCCAACGCCCGAACCACTGAGCTACTGACGCTTCGACGTATACATCGACGTAAAATTGTCAACACCGTTAGATTGTCTATCTCGCGATATTGTGAACTGTCTGAATGATTGTGGACCATTATCACATTATTATATTTAATAATGGTAGAAGACGGTTGCGTGTTAATGTACGAGTTTCTATTAGTGAATTATCAACATACTCACCTCCATAGCGTCTAGTTTATATACCAAGATCTCTAATACCATGTCAGCTTGGAAGCTAATTAAGTAGTTACTAGTTAGCAAATGAAGATGGCTGTGTACGTTGTTACGGAATTCAAAGTGCCTTCTTGACATATACCACTAGTGTGCTTCAAACTAGTTAGATGAATTTGTTCATTGAATGTAAGCAAATGTTATGCCTACAAACTGTGTTTTTTAAATTCTGTCTGATCCGTAATAATAAATCCAGAGTAGATTACCATAATATACCTTTTTTTTAATATAAATCAAATAATCACCTTAATAAAACTATATAAGTATGTACGTAATAAATTTTAAAAGACTAGAAAAATTATAAAATCAAATCAAATCGTTATCGAATAATCTATTGTGTTGGAGTAGGGTAGTAGTCACTTTCGTCGGTTTGACAGTCTCGACTTTTTATATGCTTTCGACAGTGACTGAAATCTTATTCTTGCGCGGTCTCTCAAGGAGTGAAGTAGTCTCTGGATAGTGATAAGTGCAGTGCAGCGTTAGTGTTAGTGCAGTCCGATTAAGGTCACGCGAGTACCTTACAAAGTCAAGCGTCTTGTGCTAGTTTACGTTTATGAGAGTTTAACCTTGGGTTTAAACAGAGAGCCTAGCAGTAGAGGTGAGTGGAGAGGGATATCCTTAAGCCTACACCTTAGTCACAAGTCCAAGGCACTGCTTAGGTTTCTCTCGTAATTGTTAGAGATCATAATTGACTATTTATCGGTTCAGTAGAAGTATCTACGTTGCGTTTACCCAATAGTCCATTCAATATCATCACCCCCTCTTATGTTTTCCAATAATTCCCTCATCTCCTTCCTTCTTATCATTAAAAAACGTCGAGATACATTTTAATCTTTTTAAAAAATAATACCCTTTATTATTGAATTTTATTTTATTTTTTAGGGGTGTCTTTTTACTTATCTATATCTATACTAATATTATAAAGAGGAAAGATTTGTATTTTTGGATTTTTGGATTTTTGTATGTAACGAATAAACATAAAAACTACTGGACCGATTTCAAATATTCTTTCACCATTAGAAAGCTTTATTATCCCTGAGTAACATAGGCTATATTTATTACAAGAAAAAATTAGAGATCCCCAGAAATTCTCACTAAAACCAACACAAGGTGCAAAAAAATTAGCCATAAAATATCTTTCATCGCATGCGCTGCGAAGAGTATTGATGATAGAACAAAAAAATGATTTACAATATTATAGAACGTATCAATATCTACAAAAAAACTCCGCGAGACCATATGTCCAGCTATTGTAGTCATCTCACTATAACTACTTTTTTACATTTTAAAAGTTGATAAAAATGCCTATCAAAATCAGACCATGTTTTCCATAACTTTGTATTAATTCTTATCCAAATAAATTATTTCGTAATGAAGACTGTTTCAATACCTGTTAATTACTTTTTGAATTATTGAAATCGGACATTCCAGTCAAAAGATATTACGAAATAAAACTATCAAGATAAACAAAAAATAATCCCAGACGGGCCGCCGGCGCGGTGTGGAGTGCCTCGCAGCGCAGCGAGTAACGCGGCGATAGAGGGAGCCAAAATGTTAAAAAAAATTATCCACCCGTGCTGGGACGGGCCCCTAGTCATTAATATAATTGACTCTTGATAAATAATAAAACTTTTACAGATGAGATAAAGTTTAAAAACGAACTCTATATTAGTATTAAATGTAAAAGCGTTTGTTATAACTACTTCTAGTGCAAGTTTGTAAGCAATGTGCTCGTAGACAGTAATTAGCAGGTGAAGACCCTCAGCGCCCTCACGTCGCTACGGAATTTGAAGAGACTTCTTGACGTAGAACTGCTTCGTTTGTTCTACACTCGATACTGGAGGATTACCTTCAGTATGTGTATACAGAGCTTAATGATTTAAAATACCAAATGAATAAAATATAGTATAACTAGCGACTCGCCCCGGCTTCGCAAAGCCATACTACTATAATATACATGTTTTATACATACAAACCTTCCTATTAATTACACTGTATATTGGTGAAAACCGCAATAAAAACCGTTACGTAATTTAAAAGCTTACAGACGGCGGGAAGCGACTTTCTTTCATACTATATTCTATGATTAATAACATTAAAAATAATTGAAAATATTAATTTAAAAACAACTACAATGAAAAATAACTAACTAGCTGTAACTTTCGATATTTTCAAAATTTTTTCTTTATTTAAAAAGAATTATTTTCTCCTTTGTAACTCAAAACTTTTTAACTTAAAATTACCTCTTCTTTATGATAGTTAAGGGACGAACGAGCAGACGGTCTACCTGATGGAACGTGGTCACCGTCGCCCATGGACATCGACAAAACTAGATGATATCTCTTGTTTTGTCGATGCCGCCTCAAAAATAGAGTGAGGAGGGGGAGCGAAGAAAAAAATGCTGCGGTTTCAATGGACTCCGAGGAAGAACTCGGTGTTCATTGGAACCGCAGCAGCAGAGACACTTGGCGGTCGGATTTGCATGCTGGTGGTCGCAAGCCAGTCGGGGAACAGATCCCCTACCACCAATGGGGGCGCTGGGTTACTCGGCTCATACAAGATTCTCTCCCAGCGGCAGAGGGAAAGGGAGGGTCCTCTACTGTAATTAAGACAAAAAACCGTCTTTATTAAAATTTTATACACAGAGACAGCTAAGAAAGTGCACATTTCAGCAAATATGCGTCAAAGACAATCTCTAAGATCTTTAAGTGCATTGAGATAGAGAGATCTCAATTTAGCAATTCTGCTTCGTCTCAGAAGTCTGGCATAATTAATAGATTTGCAGATTTGTAACATTACTTGGAACTTCGCACTTTTCCACATTATCTACTTTATATTAATTAATTATTTTATTTAAAATTCAGTATAGTAGCCAATATTTATTCTTTAAAAACACTCGTCAAACTGTTGACGAACTATCGGGACAGAGCTTATTAGTTATTGAGTTAGTAAATATTTTAAGATACTAAAATAAACTACTTTAAGCAATGTTGTGAGGAATGCTTCCTCCTCTTCCTAATACAAAATGTTTTTAACTATTTTTAACCGACTACAAAAAGGAGGAGGTTGTCAATTCGATTGGTATTTTTTTTTATGTATGTATATCGATTACGCTGTGATTTATGATCCGATTTACGTGATTCTAATTTAGTTTAATGTGGAATAGTTGCTATTTGGTCCCATAAAATTTTTTATTCATTGAAATATTTTATTTTTATTTTATTATAAGAGAAGATAAAGGAGTTCACAGACAGCAGCGCTATTGTTGGGTGTAGTGATTACAGCAAAATCTTTCTAATGTTCAGCAGTAGACACATTAAATTCGATTTAATCCTAAAAATATTTACATAAAGTCTAGTAAAATATCGCAATTGAATCTGTAAAACAAATACCAAACTCAAACTCACTAATTTGTTTTCAGTTTGCAAATCTCTTGATGCTATTATGTAAATAAAATAACTTTAGACAGCGACTAATTCAATATTTTAATTAAATCTTAATTGAATACAATATTTATTACTAACTTGAAGAAAAAATTTCATTACAGGATTAAATATTAGTATTTAATAGTAAATTTTAAGGTTTTGGTTTGAAAGGACTAACAGATGATGATGACTTCATTTCGTACAGTTTTAGATTTTTCCAAAATCAATTTATAATCTACAATATTGATCATGACTCCAACATAAATTGGCAAAAAAATTGTGTGGCAACTCATAGAGCTGCCAAAATGTCAATTCTCTCTCTCTCTCTCTCCCTCTCTCGCGCCATCGTCCAACATGCATAAAGCTGAAGAGTTTGTTTGTTTGCTTGAACGCGCTAATCTTACGAACTACTGATTTGATTTGAAAAATTCTTTCAGTGTTAGATAGCCCATTTATCGAGGAAGACTATAGGCTATATATGATCACGCTAAGACCAATAGAAGCGGAGCATCACGGGCACGAAATCGCAAGGGTCGACTAGTAATAAATATAAGCTTTATTTCTCATCATATATTAATTTGTTTTCTAATGTAGTTTTTTAATTCATTTTCAGTAAGTTCTCAAATATGAGAATAAATAAAGACATCAGATCGACTTTGTTGAGATGAGAACATTCTCATTATTTTGAGTAAGGCAACATAGGTGAAAATGTCTGCTGAATAAGAATTTTTTATTATTAAGAAAACATCAGCTTTAGCTCCTTCATATTATTAGACTTATACGTTTATAATTAATTAACCAGCAAACCTCCAGCAAATGATTCCTACAGAGACCACTTAATACCCGTCAAGTAACTATAAAATACCTCTTAATTTGACATTAAATCTATCATATAGATATTGCATACATCCATACATACATTCATCCATAGCTAAGTGATATAAAATTATAACAAGGATGTGTTGCCAATCTACATCTATACTAATATTATAAAGAGTCTGTTTAGTTGAACGTGCTAATCTCAGGAGCTATGGTTTGGAATTGAAAATTCTCTTAATGTTTCATAGTCCATTTATCGAGGAAGGTTATAGGATATATAACATCACACTACGACCCATAGGAGCGGAGCATCAATGAAAAATGTTGCAATGTTGCAAGAACGGGGAGACTTTACTCCCTATGTGACTTTTCGTTGCGTCAGCTGGCTCCTTCGTAATTGTATTATAGGTGCCTACGTTTCATTGTCTCTAAATACCCCCTCCCCTCCCCCCCTCTCTCCCTGTCTCTCTCTCTCTTTCTCTCTTATGTAATACAGAGAAAGTCACACGGATCGACTATATATTCAAAGTTTTCCATGAATGTATAAGATTAGAATATAATATAATTAGTATTTAATGTTTAATATTTAAAAACCTCCTATTTTAATATTGGTTAAAATAAATATTTTATTAATGAAATCAATTATCGGACTTTATATCCAAGTTTATATTCTTGCGGTAACTCAAATCGAAAGTAAACTATTATCTTTATTAGCCTTGCTTGAACCCTTCCATGCCTGAGGGTACATTTCAACTTATTTATATAACTTGGAGTCTTTATATTATTTTTGTATTTCTTAATAAAAAAATATCTGAGTATTTTATGAACATTTTGTAGTTAGTACGTTATTATAGTATCTCCGTTTTAGTTACTTTATGTTTCAACTTGAAGATATTTGGTAATATTAAACTATTATATATCATATTCGTAACGACGATGGCGAAAATTTTTTTTTAATAATTCGAGAGAAGCGTAGCTTTCTGTAAGTGAAAGAATTATCAAAATGTTATCAGTATTTCCAGAATTTCTACCATTCTTAATCGGACCTAAATATCTCCCATACTTATAGAACCCTTTACAATTCACCCTTCTCGTTTTCAATCAAAGAAAAGCGTCATAAAAACCTCCCGCATATGCTCTGAATGTATCAATGAGCCTATTCCAGCTCCGGATTCCTATAAAAAGGTCACGTGGACCCCGAACGGTTCTACCGGGACCGATTGCCAGATCGCAAACCCGAAACTTTAATCGAAAATTCCTTGGATCAAATAAAAATATGCTTTTATTACATAAATATGTTTCTGGGTTATGTATTTGGAAGCTATCACTGGAAGGGTTGCTCAGCCTGTTCAGTGTTCTCTTAATCGTATTGTTTTATATTTTCGACATTAAAAAATATTATTAATATCATTTATTTATCTCTCTGCCTGTCTATCTGTCAAAAACTGAGAGAAAAGAGATGTTCAAAATTACCTCCTAAGTTTATGCCATCAAAAGATAAGAATCAAAACCAATCGGGTATTTCGCGAAGGATCTAGAATCATGAAATTAGTACGAAGTAAGGTCTAGCTCACCTAGAGTAAAAATCCGATAACTATAAAATACCAAAAAACATTCTTTTAAGTTGGTAATGGGGACAATAGTTTTTCAACGGCAAAGCAAAGGTTGTTCCTCAAACCAGGTTCAAAATCACACTTGGCTTATGTTTGTTGTACATACAATTAGCTTGCAGATATTTTTTAAATTTATTTAATAAGTCACAGCGTTTAAATTAGGTGCTAAAAATCAAAGAGAGTATAATATATTTTTTTTTTGACAATTAAAAAACTAATTATCTATCGTTTAATATTATCCCACTTCTGATAACAAAATACTCATCAAGAAACAGAAAAAGTGTAGAGCGACGGCTTGTCCTGAACAACTTCGTTATTGGTACCGAGAGTCTAGAAAGTTTGTCCTTGTTTCGTAATAACTATAATTATTTACAATTAATTTAAAAAGTTATTGCTAATTACATTATGAATAAGCGAACTGTTCTGTGAAGGATATTCTCCCACTGATTTAAGTTACTTTTTACTAACTAGTCGACCCACGTGACTTTATCCGCGTAGAAGTATATATTTAATTAATTATAATATGTGCACAATATATATAGCTTCAGCTTTATTTTATAACACCCCACTCTTCTATCCCATAGGGATGGTGATTTTTTTAAGGATAAAAAGTACCCTATGTATTAGCTCACCTTCTAAAGTATATGTGCACAAACACGGCAATTCTACGATTTTATTATTATCAAAATACCTTTAAAAATGAGGGTTAGTACTATGAGACTGAAGACCTCTTAAATTTATGTACGGAGTTATTTGACTTCAGAATATTCATTGGCTAAAACAGAATTTATTCAAACAGTACGAATTATTCGTTTTAAGCCACTAAACTTGATTACCAGGCAATTCTTTAGGGCGTTTTAAAAAAATCATTTTTTGGATGTACTGATATCCACAGAGTAAAATAAGGAATACGTTTGTATGGGAATATTGCTGCTATTCCTCTTAAAAGACTGAATTGAGCACACTTTAGTAAAATTAATGGTTAAGAAATATTGATATCAGCCATATAATATCAAACACTATTGAGCTTAGATTATTAGATATCAGTGACACGAGACTGGTTTTATACCACCCATTTTGTTTGGCTGTTTTATTGGTTGAACGAGTGTGGCTTATTCTAATTTATATTTGTCTCAGGAAGATTGAAATAGCTCACCACCACATATAATTTAGGAAGAAATCTAATACCATCGTCTGCATATAACTCAAAGGTTACAGCTATTCCATCCAAACACCCATCATTCATCGATCATCTCCCATTTTGACCCACTCAAGTTTTTTTTTGCGATAAAACATAGTCTTTGTTTTTCCCAAGCTCTAGTCCATCTTTATTCCAAATTTCACCAAAATCAGTTCAGTAGCTTAATCGTGAAAGCTGAAAACTAACAGATGGAGTTACTTTTGCCTTTATAATCCTAAAGTTGGGATTAAATTTCTTCAAAACGCTATATAAACAAATTGTGTCTCGTCCTAAAAAATGTCTTCTTTCCAATATAAACTGTATTAAATTATTCCCAGCTGCGTCAAGCAGCTAACTTTTTAAACTTTCTATTATACACAGAACTGGTGCCGGTTTCGTACAATGCCTTAATAGAATGTTATGAGGAAAACTTATTATTTATTACTTTAAGATTTTGTAGAGAGTTTCCCGAGGTAATTCATGCCTTAATTATTCATGTTGTTTCATAAGCTTATAGTTTAACAGTTATAAACTTTTTAGTTAAAACATTCTTCTTAGTACATACAAGGAAGATTTCCACTTACTAATCATCATCATCAATACAGTCCATTAATGGCTCACTGCTGAGTCGGATTTCCTCCTCAAAATGAGGAGCTTTAGGGAACTCTCAGAAATGCAGGTTTATCAGCAGTTATAGCAAAACACATTACTCTTTACTTTAACCACTAGGCTTTCACTGCTTCCCAATAACAAACTCATAAAACAATTTGTTTCTTTTATTCATACTTATATAAAGTAAATAATACGCCTATAAGTACAAGTATTTTCTGGAGGCTTTCTGTGAAATGTAATGATAGAAGTTTGATGGATGAGATGGGATGGGATGTTACTCTATCTCGCTAAAACTTCAGAGGAGATATAACCTTATATTTAAATAATATCTTACCAATACCAATATATTTTCTCAAGTTCATTTATCATTTCCATAATTTAATTTTGTATACATACAGATTAAATAAATGTAACAATATCTCAGGATTTTTTATTAGAAGTTCGGAAAAAAAATTTGAATGAAGTAACAATAATTTTTGTGAATAAAAGTTAAAAGCATCGTTGACCCTCATCGTTGAGCCCGAGCAGAGTAATTTAGTGCAAATTACTAAACTACTTCACGATTCACATTCAACGTCTGCAATTGCGCAGCACAATCATGGCTGGGGGTGATTAACTGTTACTATATTTTTTGTTATAAAAAAGCAGTGATGGCCCAGTGGTTGAGACTTCAAGTCTTACTCTGGAGGCCCGAGTTCGATCCCTCACACAGGCACACACCTCTGAGTTATGTGTGTTTTAAGCAATTAAATATCACTTGCTTAAACGGTGAAGGAAAACATCGTGAGGAAACCTGCACTCCTGAGAGTTCCCTAACAGTTCTCAAAGGTGTGTGAAGTGTGCCAACCCGCACTGGGCCAGCGTGGTGGACTATGGCCTAATACCCTCCTCATTCTGAGGAGGAGACCCGGCTCAGCAGTGGGCCATTGACGGGTCGTGATGATGATGATAATTTTTGTTCGCGACTTCGTAATAACTATAGACTATAAACGTCGAAATAATGACAACAGAAGTTAATAAGATACAAAGTCAGAAAACTTAGTGTTTGTTAGTGACATCAGTGAGAACGCATATTTCCTCAACACATGTTTCATATTGTCACATGTTTCATATTATCAAATGATCTCTCAACAATTACGCGAGAAACCTAAGCAGTGCCTTGGACTTGTGACCAAGGTGTAGGTTTAAGGACGTCCTTTAAATGATCATAACACTTGCCTCCACTGCTCAGGCTCTCTGTTTTAACCCAAGGTTAAACGCACATAAACCGAATCTAACACAAGGCTAACCTAACCTAACATTGTGTTTACTTAACCACGTGGCAATTACATTGTAAGGACTTACGTGACCTTAGTTGGACAGCACTTCCACACTACACTGCACTTGACACTATCACTAGCACTACTTAGACACTACTTCACTTCTTGAGAGACCGCGCACGACTAAAACTTCAGTTAGACTGTCGATCGCATATAAAGGGTCGAGGGTAGAGACTGTCAAAACAACGGAAGTGACTACTACCCCACTCCAACGCCATAGACAACGATAACGATTCGATTAATCGATAATCTTTTACTATGCTCCGACATATTATTTCTTACTGTGAAAGAATTTTTTTTGGAATTTGGAAAAAATTGGATTTGTAATTACAAAAAAAAATTATTCTTGCAAAATATCTATTTTATGGCACTTAAATTGGCAAGTCTTTTTAATTATAACATTTATGGCAACACCACATTCCCTATGTTACCTTGAAAAGATGTAGCTTTCTATCGGTGAATTATCAAAATCGACTCAGTAGTTTAGAGCCGATTCGCAAACGCAAACAAACAAAAAATCAAATCTTTCCTCCTTATATAAACTAATAATGTACAAAATAAACTTATTTCTCTTAAGCGTAGCAAGAAATAATCCGTAAAAATATAAAAACAGCGTCAGTGTACTCGATCCAAAGTAATTAACGAGCTTTTTCATTCATCGTTAAACGCCTACGATTGCGTAGCACTTCGTAGCACCTGTAGTACCTTCGTAGCATTTTCGTAGCCAAAGCCTCTGAAGTGATATTTTTGATGAAGAATCTTACAAAAGTAATAATTCTATATATTCTTACGAGCTCAGTTCAGGGAAGGGAATGAAAGCTTACACACTGGTTTAAGAGAAATATAATTTTCCCACAAATACTAATGATTGTACACTACAGTGCACTTCCTTTATTTACTCAATCTTCTTCTTTATTTCATCTTTTTTTCACTTCCCGATTGTTTCTTTTACTAGTACTATAACTGTATATCTGTAGGAAATTTCAAAGGTCAAACATTCTTGTTGTTCTACGTCTTTCTAGAATGTTGCTCAATCTCTTTCTTTTACATGATAATCTTCCAAACTCTTTCTTTATAGTTAGGTTGAGAGCGACGGGCGATAACGTTTAACTATAATATATAATACCTATTATATAATAACAAGTATATATTAAATGAAGTGTTTAGTTAAAGCGGGGTTTGGTGTTTGAACCGAGACAGTTTGCGACGTAACACAATTTTGAGTATAAATGCAAATGTGATGCCATTACTCATAACCGCGGCTAATGAAGCGACTCTACAATACAAGTATAGTTAATATTCCATATAAACCATGGATGAAAGAGACAGATAAGTTCGAGTTGCGTATTTTTTTTTTATAATTTTCCTAGGAAATGTATTGATGCCATCATAACTTATTACACACAATACACAACTCCTTTTTTTAAATTTATTTATTACTAGCCGACCCTCGCGACTTCGTTCGCGTGTTGCTCCGCTCCTATGGGTCGTAGCGAGATGCTATATAGCCTAAGTTATTCCTCGTTACATCAGCTGTCTACCAGTGAAAGTCCGGCCAATATCGGTCCAGCCATTTCAGAGATTAGCCGGAACAAACAGACAGACAAAAATTGTAAAAAATGTATTTGTTGGTATATGTACCGTGTGCACTTAGTACAAAGCGGTTATTTTAATATTACAAATAGACTCTCCAATTTTATTTATTTGTATAGATTAAAATAATACAGATAATTACAAAGATGATCTATTAGCATTTAAAAAAACCACAAAAGTTTATATTAGCAACATTTGATACTGTAGTTACAAAAACGTTGTTAATATTATATTAAAAAAATAAAACTATAACTATGCAATGCACTTATTTATTTTTTAAACTTTTAGTTCGAGACCAGGCAAATGCATTCAATCATTAATATTGATAAAGTATATTTTTAGTTTTTGCTTTAAATTGCGAGGTGTGATTTTATTGATTAACTCTGGGGGTAGTCTGTTTATTAGTCGAGGATCGATGTAGCATTAGTTTAACTTTATAGTGAATGCGTTTTTTAAATTGTTATATTTTCTAAAAACCTAAAGCTAGACCTGCAGCAATACAACTGTGAAAAATGTTTCTAATTCCTAGTAGTACTTGAGAGGACTTTGTACGAATGACACTTTTGAAAAATAGATTTTTACCAAAAATATTGTTGTCGCGCTGACCCCCAAGCTTACCCCTTACCGTGCGATAGAGAGAACTACAGCTCGAACTGATTTTACCTACGTAACATTAAGAAAATCGTCCTTTCGTAATCCCCTGTTTCCTCCTCGAAATCTGAACCGATTTTAATATTTATTTCGTTAAAATGCAGTACAGGGTCTACGCTATGCCCGTACGTTTCGCTTTTTTGGTTTATGTTAGTAATAATTAGTTTGCTTGATGTTTGCAAATGTAAATAAAAAAGTCGTTTTTTTAAATTTAAAAGTTTTTTTTCTATTATATTAATCAAATAATAAAAAAAATAAAACGTACAGTCATGGCCGAGGTACGTATATATCGCATGGTATTTTTTTTTCTTCTGTAACTTCATTATCCTAGGAGGAAACAGGGGACTACGTTTGTATGAAAAAAGTGTCGACTGATTTCCTCTTTAAGCGTTGTAGAGTGGACATAGAATTTTCCAATTTTCTTACGATCTATCTAAACTTTTTTACTTCTTTACTTCACTTCTTTTGTGCCGGTATTATATAACATTACACAGCGAGTAAAAGGATTCATAGCGATGAAAATTCGTAGAGGTCCACAAAGGCGAACCAAAACCCTTTTATCTCGTAAGACTTCGATTGTAATTCATGAACCTCATAAAATATTCTTTATATGATTACGAAAGCTTTGCAAAGGTACAGCTTTTGAGAACGTTTTAATGAAATTTTGCAATCTGCATCTTTATACGAGCTTGGGTTCAGGGATAGGAATTAAGGTTATTATATTTATATAATACACTAGCGGCCCGTCCCGACTTCACACGGGTGGATAATTTTTTTAACATTTTGGCTCTTCCGCATTTCGGTGCCGTCGGCGTGTATTTTTTGTTTATATTGACATTTTTAATTTCGTAATATCTTTTGAATGAAATGTTCGATTTTAATAATTCAAAAAGAATCAACCAGTATTGAAACAGCCTTAAATACGAAATAATTTATTTGAATAAGAATTGATACAAAGGTATAACATGGTCTGATTTCCATAGGCCTTTCTATCAACTTTTAAAATGTAAAAAAGTAGCTATAATGACATAACTACAATAGTTGGACATATGGTCTCGCGAAGTTTTTTGTAGATATTGATATGTTCTATAATATTGTAGAATATTTTTTTGTTCTATCGTCTATACTTTCCGCAGCGCATGCGATGAAAGACATTTTATTGCTAAATTTTATTGACCTTAGGTTGGTTTTACTAAGAATTTCTGAGGATCTCTAATTTTTTCTAGTAATAAATATAGCCTATGTTACTTAGGGATAATGTAGATTTCTAACGGCAAAAGAATTTTTGTAATCGGTCCAGTAGTTTTTAAGTCTATTCGTTACATACAAAAATACAAATCTTTTCTCTTTATAATATTAGTATAGATTAAAACTTCTTTCTTAGTTCCTCCTCTTTTCCATCTCTATAACTAAACGTTTAACATCTGATGACAAATTATTTCTTTCTTCTATTATTAAACTACAGTTCTGTTTTCTATCGTATAACGTGAGGTAACATTACAGAAATCTAATTGGAAATGTAAAAACAAAAACAAAGCTATGATAATATTATAATCAAGAGAAACGAGAGTAGGTCGCTGGTGTTACAATATTTTAATATTTTTTTTATTGTGTATCTGTACCCGCAACTATGAATCATATATCTCTCATCGTTAAGGCAGCGTTCGTAAGAAACGTTTCGTTCGAACATTTGTTCTCCGACTTACTGCAAATCCGACTACCACGAAAAAATTCATTTTTTTGAGTTAATATGACACTCACTGTGGCTTTCTATTGGTAAAAGAATTTTCAAAATCTTTGTAATATTAGTGTAGATAAATATTTTTGTCGTGTTAAAGCAGAACCTTGGACAGTATAAAAAAGCGAAGGTGCTTAGTTGCTATATGATATATTTTTACCAATACAACTTACATTTAAAATGCTTCCATAAATTTTGGATAACCATTTACTAAATAAAAGTAATGTAGTTTCATTTAATTTCAAGTGACACCAATCCACTTTGTCCAACATTTCTGATCCTCACTTTACGAGGCAATTTAAAAACAAGTTACATTTCCCGGCTCTAACTCAATTTACTTAAATAAAGAGATTAACTTATCTTTATTTAAATATCTTTAACGTTATCAATATACTCGTTGTATCTAAATGATGAAATAATTACTTTAATGTCAGGGTCTCCGCATTTACATAAGGGAGTTTCTGACCCAGATAACGGTACGAATGATTAATTAATTCACAGATCTATCGAAGCGAAAACATATTAAAATATTATTCAGCCTTCATATAATATTATATTTTACTTCTCAAATTACTTCTAAGCAAATCCAAACCATACTTCACAGCATCCAACGCTGTTCCTGGAGCGCACATCACACCATAACCACCATGGCCGTAGCAGTGGATAACCTTCAAACCATCAATAATTTCAGGTTCAACCCTCACCGGCACCCTGTGCGGACGTAAACCAACCTTATGAGCAACCACTTCAGCCTTTTTCAATGCGGGTAGAAGCTCGCAGCAACGTTCAAAAATGGCAGCCGCGTCATGTTTACAAACATCTCTATTATAGCTATCGTATTGTCTAACACCGCCAAGTGTTGCCACCCCATCAAATCCAGGAATTATATACGTATCGTAATCTCCATAGAATGCCATTTTCAACCAAGGAGCCTTCACCTTGGTGATCTGACCACGAATCGGAACTAAATCGTGATCGTTGCACAAATATTTAGCACCTAACCCGGTACAGTTAAAAATCAAATCATATTTTGCTAGAGAAGCGAAACTATCAATCTTTTCCTGAACAACTGTGCCTCCGTTATCAATAAACGATCTTTCCACCCAAGGGAGATATCTGTCACATCCGATTTTTATTGTCGAATAAAAAGACCCATATTTCCAACCTTCGCCGCATAATTTCAGTTCATCCTTATCGACTGTTCTATAAACTGGAACCAGGTCTTCGATTAAATGATTTCTCGTGACGTGATAATTGTCTTTTGAAAATATATAACTCGATACCGGCATAATACCAGCTTTTGGTGCGTCTGAAGTTTTTAATATACCCTGCCAGTAATGCCACGAATTATCGATCCATTTTTTAGTTATTTCCTTCGTTGGTCCTCTAAAACTGGTACCAGGTCTGAATATTCCAGCAGCAACACTGCTCGTTGTGTCATTTTTGAATGTATCCGCAATTATTGTAATGTTTGCATTTCGTAAATCAGTCTGTATTATTTTGGCGACAGTGGATCCAATTACACCAGCCCCGATAACTGCTATCTTTTTAGAGTTATTGTCCATTCTTATCTGAAAGAGTAATTAAAGTTAATGAGTTATTGTTATTGTTTAACATTAAGTCTACGTTTTAGAAAATGAATTACCAAGAAAATATTTCGTAAACAAACAAAAATTCTTGCTTTGTACTTTCTCCGCGTGGAATAGTGTCTTTCCCTTTTGTTATTTTACATCCTTGAGAGTTAAACTAAAAGTTTCAAGCTTTTAGCTCTTAAAATGATGATACTTCTATACTTTTCATCCTCCCTTTCTACCCCTTATAGCTCCTTTTTCGCATTAAAAAGTAGTATATGTCCTTTCTCACGCTCTAGATTATCTGTATACCAAATTTCATTTAAATCAATTCAATAGTTTTGGCGTGAAAGCGCGACAGATAGGCAAACATAGTTACTTTCGCATTTATAATATTAGTAAGGATTTACCTTAGACAGCGCCCTCTAGATTTAAAAATTTTGTACCATAATATTGAAAAGACTGAAATTTTAAATTTATTTTGTTGTTATTAATTATTAAAACATTTTTATTGTGATCGCCGTCCGTTATTAGATTCTATTTATATAATACTAGTTGACATTTGCGACTTCGTCCGCATATAGCTCCACTCCTATTGGTCGTAGCGTGATGATACATGGCCTATAGCCTTCCTCGATAAATGGGCTATCCAACACTAAAAGAATTTTTCAAATCGGACCAGCACTTCCTGAGATTAGCGCGTTCGAACAAACAAACTCTTCAACTTTATATACATAATAGTAGATGTACATAATAGATAATATTCGTATTGTATACGCAACAAATATATAATTACATAATCTTTAAGTTATATAAAGATGCGTCCTAAATAAAGATAACAAAATAATAAACACAAATGAATACTCACGTTATAAACACGACTAATTACGTTGCTTTGTGAGAGATCAAATGACGCTAATTAACTCCAAGATAGAGTTTAGGCCAAATTAATTAACATTTAGTGTTGCCAACTAATAGAACTATAAAATGGAAGGTGTTGTCAACAGCTGATTCTCTAGTTAATAGTTTAATTGTAATTAATATAAGGAACTTCTGACGCTCGGTTTATTAATTAAAATAATAACAGAAACTGTCGCAAGTTTATTGGACACTATTTTGGCAAATGTCTATTATCCTCCTTCTCCTCCTCCTAACTCCTTTAATTCCCATGTCCAAGTTTTTAAAGATAACCATTTCTCTTTCAAAAAATTAAATTTAGGTTCATTTAGATAAAAAAAAAATGTTTATAAACTATCCCCGAGGTTTATGAGGAAGTCTTCCAAAGGTAACATTGTATAGTTGAGATTTAAAAAGGCAAGCGGGTATTATTTCAATTAGTGTTGCCAGAAAAAAATAGTAAATAGTGTTACTATTTAGCTTTGCTACAATAATTGTAGAGTGAAGCAATATTCTCTGTGGTAGAAAAAAATATTAAACTGGGTAATACTGGGTATTACAGAGTTAACATTCTCATCATTTAAATCATTTTCATTCATAAAAGCCCTAATAAGTTATATTAAACCCGATCATTATTAATTCCTTGAATAATGTAATTCAGGTCAAAGGCACGCTAAAGTTGTGCCCAATTTTTCTTAAACCCACACACTTTTCCATTATTAAGTTCGTTGGGGCTCAACTTATCCGCTTCAACTGTACTTAAAAGTTTTTTACGCTACAAGTTTTGATACTTTCACTTTTATTACATTCTTTTTCTGCTGGCGTAAATTTATAAATATCATTATGTTTTTAATTAACTTACCAGATATTCAGTTAGTTTTAATATTATTACAGAACCCCGGCCTCAACGCAAAGACTACAACCAACTATCGTCAAACGAAAAACTTGACAACCGTCAGATTGAAGATGTTCACATTGAAGAAGCAGAAGTAGATTCAGATGCAAGCAGTACTGACTTAGACGAGCGAGACACGCGCGGTGTCTGCCCGCCTTGTGCGCATGATCGATATAACAACAACATCCGCCGACACACCCATGATGATTTCAGCGATGACAGCGATTATGGTAAAAATAAACAAATTTATTTTTAATTTTAATTTATAATAACAAAGTTATATCTTATCGATTATGAGTACATCACTAGTTAAGCAGATAGATAAGCTGTCACTTTGACAACCTCGCGCATTGCTCGTAAAGCCATAAGTGAAGACAGGATAATAGATTTTTTTAAATCGTTACGTAATTAAAAATGTCTATCCTTTACAGTCGACTGAAAGCTGTTCAAAATATTATTAGTTATATGGGACGTTATCTAGTTTTCGGCCGGTAATGATTTGATTGATTGATATATACTTTATTGCACACAAAATAAATACAGTATTACAGACTTAATAGGACTTATATTACTTTACAAATATGAGTGTGCAAAGGCGGTCTTATCGCTTTAAGCAATTTCTTCCAGACATCCTTTTCTAATGGAAGCTATGGCAAAGAGTGCGTAGCGATGCATAAAGTACACATTTATAAACTTACATACTTACACACATACCTACATATATACATACACAGAAACATACATAAATAATTAAATTTGATTAATTATAAATAGTAATTAAATACTGTGTGAATAATTATCACTAGATATATTTAATTTTAAAAAATTATAATAATTTTTAACAAAAACATCTCATTCATAAAGGATTTTTGCAGTTATATTTTAAGAAACTAATATTTAATTTAATCTGGATAACATTGGCTGAAAATTAGTTGTAAAAGGATGGCTCAAAGATCTTGTTGCCGAGTTAAAAAAAAATTAGTTGTCAATTGTGAACTGTCAGTGTCAATCCGTTACTGACGTCTGACATTTACAAACGCAAACTTTGCTCAATTGTTGTCACGAGTATTTTATAATCGAGTAAAAGTTTTGCTTATATATAGCAAAATAACATAAAACAGTGAGAGTACATCATGGCTAACTTGAAGTCGGATCTAGACGAGTACTTGCTCCAGAACGAGAACCGCCGCAGCTATAAGATCAGTTTACCATTCTCGACTCCAAGTTTCTTTTCGCGAAGCAATGACGAGTCTCCCGCGAGTGGCTCCAGCACTTCCGAGTCGTGGTACGAAAATGTGCAAAAAGAATACTTTACCTTGGTAAGTGCAAACTACAAATTAACTATGTACTTACTTGTTTTTAACAAGAAACTTGAAGTGACTAAGCTTTGTTTGGTTTTCATTTAGATAATATTGTGTTACAACCCATCACAATAACGAAACGCCATTATTTTCATTAATAAAGCTATATCCAAAATTATGGACAAAATATACTACTGGGTTAGATTATATTCACTGCATTTGAGAGGTGTTATGTTTAAATCTATTTCAGTATAAGTATAGCCCTACCATTTAGATTCATTTTTCTTAGGAGGGCTCAAATATCATACAATGCACTAGAAAAGTATTCATGAGGGAGGTGAAGCATAAATTGAAGATTAAATTTAATGGTCACTTCACTTTCTTACTGCTGTATAAAAAAAGTTAACTATAATTCTATGTTATATTCCCTTATGTTTCAGAGTCGAACACAAAGATTTATGGGATTTGGAATTTGCTTAGCTCTTGGCATACTTTGCTTCTTCTTATCGTTTCTCTACATTCCAGTATTAGTATTGAAAGCAAAGAAATTCTCTCTTCTATTCACATTGGGGAGCGTCTTCTTTATATTCAGGTATGTTTATGGTCTCATATTGTAATTTATATAAATGAGTGAGTGAATGAATCATTGCTTTACACACACATACACATGTGGCACAGTCACTGAACTCAATATTACTGATAATATTCTCCATTAGCAAGTTATTAATCATTAATTGTGCCTCACTAGCATTTCACAATAAAAAATGTACTCTATATTCAAAGCAACCAGTTTTATTCCGGATAAAGTAATATTTTGAAAAGAATTAAATGTTTAATGAGTGTGTTTAATGAAAGCAATTTAATGATATATTTATAGAATAAGTTATTTGATTATTGCTAATATTATTATCCCTTGAAAAAATGGTCAAATTAAAAAATATATATTTCATTAATACTACAGTTCTAGTTTTTGTTTGATTGCATATCTTGTAGTATAATTAATTTATATTAATTAAAATAAGTTTCAAATATTTTATTACTAAAATAATTTACTTATAGTTTCAGCTTCCTCTACGGACCATGGTCGCACATGAAGTCATTATTTTCAAAAGAAAAAGTTGTTAACACACTATTATATGGATTTACATTAGTGGCAACACTGTACTGTGCGTTATATTTAGAGAGCACTCTCTGGACTGTGTTATGTGCAATTGCACAGGTAATGGCATTGATGTGGATGATGCTGGGCTCCATTCCTGGTGGGTCAACGGGAATGAGGTACTTCGGCAGCATGTTCAAGTCCTCGGTATCGAATACTTTACCCATTTAACAGATAGTTAAGTATGGATAAGAGTTATGTTCAGTGAATATGTCTTGACAATAAATAAATTATCAAAATAATAAGAACCATAATTAATAATTTAACTTTTTATAAACTTTGGATGGACTGTGTCAGGGTTTATTTTTATATATTTATAAATTGATAAAGTTTAATGGACAGCGTATAATCTAATTCAGTTTGTATGTTTACAAGTTTTTAATTAAAAGGTTTAACTTAACCCATATTACTTTTAAACACCTTTTGTTTTCGAAATCTAATGTTTTTTTTATGAAAGACTGCTTAGTTTATATATATATTTCCCTTTTTGTAAATCAAAACGCTTAGGATGGCGGGTGTTGATTTCTGCAGCATAGTTTATACATTTGCAGTCATCGTAGTTTAAAAAAAGTTTATCATCCAATGATAATATATCAAGAACTTATTATCTGAATTTATTATTTTGCTTATTATTTTCCTTCATTTTGATATATCTTCTAAATACAGTTACAAGTTTCTCGTTAATTTCATTTTTAAGGGTTTGTCGTTAGAATAGATAGATTTAAATGGAGTGCACTTTAATTTTGTGAAAGTGAATCTCGAACTCCTTAGACTTCTATAATCCATATCCACAAGACATATTCACACATCCTACCTTGCATTACTTAGGATTAATTTTGTACATGAAGGGTATTTATTATGGTAGCGTTATTTTGGTTTTCATTGTAATTAATTCTATGAATTATTTTAATGTATTTAGTTTATATTTTGGTTTTTTATAGTATGAATTGTATTTATACTCTGTCCACTTTGAGGTGAGATAAAATGTAAACAAATCATAATAGTGTTCTTTATGTGACTCATGTTAAAAAAGAAAACATGATAATTATTCATTCACTTATTCAATGTATAATCATTTCAATATACAGGATGGATTTTTGAGACGGGTCAGTAAGGGCAGCTACCTTAACGGTTATGGTTACAGGAAAATGTTCCTAGGAGACCATCCATAACTTTTTAAGATATTCTGAACTGCATTCACAGATTTTTGAGAAAATGTATAATGTTGGTAACGTACATTGGACACATTTTATTATTTTTATCAATAAAAAAAATCATAATAAAAAAATGTATACGCGAATAATTATTTTGTTTATACCTCGAATAGAACTTAAAATTAATATTTTTATAATAAGGAACTTCGTTCCTAACCGGTGTCCCACCACACCATGTTTTTATTATATTTAAATTTCAGTTGATCCAAAAGAATATTTTAATTACAGTACAGAAATAGGATTGTTTGGCAATAAAAATATCACTATATTGATTTATCGTTTTCAGTACAAAATGTATGAAAAATGTTTTTGGTGATTTCTAACATTTGTAGTACTCGTACCTCAAATGCTCCCATGGAGTCTTTTGGTCTCCATACGAAGTAGGATCGATAGGCATAAAAAAAATGTTTTTTGGATTTTAGCACTTTTTTCGCTAACCATACATTTTCTCAAAAATCTGTGAATGCAGTTCAGAATAGTTATGGATGGTCTCCCAGGAACGTTTTCCTGTAACTATAACGGTTAAGTAGCTGCCCTTATTGACCTGTCTCAAAAATCCATCCTGTATATGATATTAATAAAATTATCAAAGTTTGCTGTTTTGTACTAGATATTGTTGTGGAAACAGCAATATGTCGTATGTCCAAAAATCAAAGTTTTCAGGAGGGACAAAAAACTGTCAGTATGCTCCTCAAGCTTCTAAGCAGATGTCAGATCGACTTATTGCAAGGGGGGAGCTTTTGGACATACGACATATTGCGGTTTCCATGACGATATATGAGATGTATGTTTATATAGTACACAATATGTTGACCTCTTCAGATAACATAAGGTGAGAGGAGACAGCATAAACACTACATCACAATTCTGCATCATCGATTTTGTATTGATACATTGACACTGGCAGAATTACTGTCAAAGCTGTCAAAAGTATCTGATGTCGGGGATTATAAATGATGAGAAGGAAAGAGGTGAGGGGAATATTGGAGAATACTACAAGGGGGTGATGATATTGATTGAACTATTGGGTAAACGCAAAGTAGATACTCCTACTGAACCGATAAAGTTTAAACTAAAGGTTAAACTCACATAAACCTAACCTAACACAAGACGTGGCAACTAGATTGTAAGGTGGCCTTGATCGGACAGCACCTCTAGCACTAACACTATTCAGAGACTACTTCACTTCTTGAGAGACGGCGCACAATAAGACTTCAGTCAGACTGTCGATGGCATATAAAGGGTCGAGACTGTCATAACGACGGAAGTAACTACTCCAACGCCATAGATATTGATGACGATTCGATTATTCGATAGTCTTTTACTATTCTCCGACACGTCATTGATTTCTTTGTTTACACTTTATCTCATGCCAAGTTATATAGAGTATATTACACTTAAGTGGCATGTTGCTTTGTAAATATGTTAATTAATTGTTTTTAAAGTATTTTTGAAAATCAATTATTCTATTTTATAGATACTTTATCTAGGCATAGCATCACTCTAACACAGCCCCGGATCTACGAATTTATATTCTGTTTTGAATTATATTAGCCGGTTTGTCCCCCCACCCCTTAATCCGGAGCTACTCAAGCGCCTTGTGAACGAATTCACCTCACATCACATTTTAGAATATACATATCTAATGTAAGACTAATTGGTTTGGGATAAGAATTTCCTTGAATAACTAAATTGAAATGTAAATATGTAAAAGGATAAACAAACAAACACACACATTTAGAATTAAACATATTTGTAACTGTGACGCACAATTAGTTATAAATAATATAAAGCTTGCCTTACACCTGTACGCTGTACAGTATACACCACACAAAGGATCATCTATTGGGAATTTATTGATCTTGGTTCTAGACCAGGATCGAGGACTAGGTCTACTAAATATGTCGCAGTCATCTGGTTGAATCTGCTATTTGATTGAATGACTAAAGGACAACTCAACGTTCAACGTCTTGACTGAACGTCATTTTTTTTATGGTAGATAAGGTGCAAACGAGCAAATGGTCCACCTGACGGAAAGTGGCCACCATCGCCCATGGACATGTGCTGCATCCTCGAAGATAGAGTGGGGAGGGGGAGAGAGGAAAAATGCTGCGGTTTCAGCGGACCCTAGGCAAGAGCCCACAGATCACTAGATCTGCAGCATTATTGGGATGGGAGAGGGAGGAACAGATTCCCTACCACCAAAGATGTGCTGGGTTACTGGGCTCTTACGAGATGCTCTCCCAGCGGCAGAGGGGAATAGGATTTGTAATGTTTGGTTAGGGTGACCAATAAGTTCGTAACTTAAAAGATAACTTACTTTAGATAACAAAAATGAGGACATGACTAGACACACCTTATTATGATTTTATATTGTATTTACTAATTCAAAGACTAAGTCAGCCATTTATTTTGGTGACTACTAGCGCCGCAGTGGGGAAAAAATGAACTATATTTCAATCACCTGACTGATTTTACGTCCGCTCTGTTCAAAGGGCTATGTTACAATCCGCTAACTAGTTGGACGTTGAGTGACGCTTATATGTTGTCATTCAATGAACGCGCTGGTCATTCAACCAGATGATGGCGACATGTATAAAGTGGCCATTTTATTTTTCACTCAAAACGGGGCACGGATAAAGGGACGGGAGTCTCAGACATCCACGGGTGAGAAAACAAATTAAATTTAAATAAAAAGTTAAATAAATTGATGACGTGAAGTGACGTCACCAAAAAAAGAAACGGGACTGTTTATACAAAACGAGACATGGTTACATTGGTTATAGTTTTTATTTGTCTTTTCATCCATAGATGTCAGCAAGGTCTTGTTTTGAATGAAAAATAAAATGGTCACTTTATTTACTTCTGAGGGTTATACTTTAGACTCAGAGCGACAACATTACAGCTTCTGCATTTTCTCAAATCAATGTTGCCAACATCATAACTAACAGTAGTCTAAGTTAAAAAAGTTTTTGATGTACAGATGTAAGTTATTCGTTAGCGTGGAGCCTCCTGATTATCACTCGGAATGTTATACTTCTAAGTTAATGTAAAATTGTATATTTTTATATGAATAAAATTATTAAGTATGTTCGTCTGTAATTTTGTACGTTTCTGTAGCTAATTAATAGCAATCGTAATTATCTAATTGAACCTTTTCTTAAGGATTACTTGTTACCTATGACTTCGATCACTAAATAAGAATTAGATACACAGTCTAAACTGAAATGACGACTATAAGTAGTTTAAAAAATAAGGTTCCCAATTTTTTTTCAGGTGTAAGCCATTTTTTATTGCAAAGAATAACCATCTGATGTTGCTTCAATTTCGGAAACAAGTGGAAGGTGCTGGGAGCAAGAAGAGCAGGGCTGTAGGGGGCATGATCAAGGTGGTCTGTCGAGAGCCTTGTTCAGTTTTTCTCCGACGATTTTGGATAACTCTTTTGAGTTTCGTCATCTCGCAGTACTTTTCCCGTGGACAGCGTCTGCTTAAACTTCTTCGGCTACTTCATTGGGGTATTTTTGACAATGATTGTGTATCTAGTTCTTATTAGAATATAACGAATATATTTTTTTAATCATTTTCTGATTAAACATTTGGCAATAGTTGTGTTTTATTTTCATATGTTTCCGCTTCAAAAACGTTAACTTTCTTTAATTCTAATACGGCGTCCACACGCTTGCCAAACTATCACAAATTGAACGTCTTCAATATCTCGCTATTCGGTTCATATTAAGCTCAAGTGGCTGCCAACTCGTTCTCGCCGGAATCTACATATTCGTAGTATGTTGTACTGTGTATTATTTAGCCCAAACGCTCCCTCATACTTAAAGGAAATATTTACATTTGTAGAAAATCCTTCTGGGTTGAGATCTACATGCAAACTTAAGCTTCATGTGCCTGAATTCTCTACAAAATTTTATAAAAAATCCTTCACAGTGCAAGCAATTCGCTTAGGAACGATTCACCACTCAATATTAGAGAATCAGAAACACTTAACAAATTTAAGAATTCAGTGAAAGATCACTATCTTAATAATTAGATGACATTATTCACTATCAATTAATATTTATTTATTATAATTGTATGTATTCAAATTATATAATATTATTATGTAGGTGTGTATGTATTCGGTTGTAATATATTAGTGTATTGAAGCTACACCACTTTCTTTATTCCAACCTCCGCTCCTCCCAAGACAGGGTTATCTGGAAGAGGTGGCTATCTCGTCATAAGACCACACGTTGTACTTCACATTATATTTAGTTTTTATTTTGTAGCCGATCCGGTCAGTTTTTGTCACAAGCGCTTGCGACGCATCCACACGTTTGTGCAGAGACATACGTCCTTCTTTGAAAAATTAGTGACTATTCAAATCAAGGTCTTGAATTTTCTAGAATGTAGCTCCTAATTTTTTTTTGTTTTTGTAATAAAATAGTAATAATAAAATTTTATAGCCTATATAAGTTGGATGTCCTTCATGCTTCAAGCAATTTTAAGGCAAACATTTGTATAGATTTGGAGTTGCAAAGACTCGATATTGGAGGCTCCTTTGATAGCGACTCGAGCCCTAAAAAGAACTAGGAGTCATCAAGAAGTTCACAACGCGATAATAAGACGAGCTTATGAATTAAAAAAACTCGAGTCCTGAGCGTAGCGAATAACAACAAAGTTATTTAACGCGGGCTTCGCTAAGTTTCTGGTTTTGCTATTAATTAGTTATTTATCGAAAAAGCGTTACACCCGCTCATACTATTGTAGGGTATCATAATGATGAAGCGTCAGCAGCTCAGTGGTGCGGGCGTTGGATTCACGATCAACAATCCCGGACATTGGACTACTGGCTTGGCCCACTCCTGACACAAGCTATTTATTAGCTTACTAGCGGGATGCCCTCGCCATATTCTATTATTTAAAAAATGTATATGGCAACACTAAATCACTTATGTCCCTCACGAATAGTGTAGTTTTCTAATTAATATTAATTTTTTAAATCGGATTTGTAGTTCCTGAGAAACTCTTCAATTTACAAAATGGCCACGTTATGGCACTTACATGGCCATATCTTTTTAATTAGAGTATTTATGGCAACACCACATAGCCTATGTTACCCGGAAAGGATGTAGCTTCCTATCGGTGAAAGAAATTTCAAAATCGGTTTATTACTTTTCGAGCCTATTCGCAACAAACAATCAAATCTTTCCTCTTTATATAATAGTATAGAGTATAGACTAGGAGGGGTAAAGGGAATACTAGTAGTATGTGATCCATACTGCTAGTAATCTTTGAAAAAAAAAATGATATAAGAGATAGCGGAAAATGATATTCGTATGTAGACCCTATATCCATTATAGGTCAATGATCGAAGCAGAGCGAGGTGTTCATTTTTCTCGAAAATAATAAAATTCCTGAGGAACCTACTCCTCCGATTATGATGAAACTTTGGCAAGTTATTTCAAATACACTCGTTTCTAGCGAAAAGTCGAAGTTTTGAGAATGAAAACCTACAAAATACGAAGTATTTAATTTTAACAATAATTTTATCTATCCTCATTGAATGCTAAATGACATTGAAGAGTTCAGTCGCGCTGTATGTAATCCCGGCTCTGAACCAGCAACACATCCGTTTTATTTACATTGTCAAAAAACTTCGTATATTATTAGTAATAAAAATATTATTTTACATTAATCATTTAACGGCCGAACCCGCTATATTCTGGATAATTCACTCTATATCATTATAAATTATAGTCTATGTGTTATTCTGATGTGTAAACTATATTATTGTAAAGTTTCATCAAAATCCATTCAGTAGTTTTTGCGTGAAAGAGTAACAAACATACATCCATTCTTACAAACTTTCGCGTTTATAATATTAGTAGGATTAACTATTCAAAGATTTTGAATTACAGATTAAATAAAATAATAGTTTAAAAAAAAATACGCTATTATAGAAAATTTAAATAAAAAATAGAAAATAAATTTTAAAAAAAATTTTTAATAAAATCATGTTCAAAGATTCCGTTACATACATACTAACATAGGTATGTATGAAGCTAATAAAAGCGTGTTAAAATAGATTCCAAATTTGAAATTTATATATTTCTTATTTCTATCCATAGTTCAGATTTCGAATTGAGAGTTGTATGTATAAATTAAATAAAGCCAAATGTTGAGATGAAAGGATTATTACTGAATATTGCGGTTGATGTGGTCGTATGCGTTGCAGATGAAGCGCTCACGTGCAACGTGTGCGACAGGTCATTCCCCACGAGGCGTCTGCTCAGCGACCATCAACAGAAGAAACGACATTTTGGGTAATTGTTTATATTATTATATGTTTTTATTACTTATAATGTAGTTACTATTATAATCAATATTGATGATATAATAAATAATGTATTAGGTTGCGGGTTCCAATTACGCACAGATGTTTCAGTAACGATAAATCTTTTAATTTTTTTAAATTTAAATATTGAGTAAATATGATCGCTACTACTGTATTTTTTTTTAAATATACATAAGATGATTATATTTTCTGAACAAGGGCTTTATCTTAGGTATAAAGACGGTTATACAGACATACTCATTACATAAAAAAACTCATACTTAAATAACAAAATACTTATTCTTGAAATAAATTTTCAGGTGCAGCGCCTGCGACAGCCTGTTCCCGTCGCTGATGGCTCTGGAGCACCACAAGGAGGAGTTCCAGCACTGGAGCGAGTCCTCGTACTGCTCACACAGCGAGTCCGACGACAGCGAGGACTGCGACCGCCACAGATTACTCTAATGCCATCATCTCATTATTGCCGGGGATAAACCAGCCCAGCTGGGCACATTCGTCTAGTCTCATCCCTCACTCCCCCCACTCGTACTCGTATGTCGCCTTGAATGCAAATTCAGATACACGATACCTTATGACGGAAATTAGTTATATATTGGATGTGCATTTATCGTATATTTTAATTAATATAAATATCGACAAATATATCTGGTCACGAAACAGAAACAATTTGGTACTGCTGGCAACACTAATAATTTGAGTAGCATCCCGTTATTTGATGTTGGTAGGATTGATTGATAAAAAAGCAGTGATGCCCAGGGGTTGAGACTTCAAGTCTTGCTCGGGAGGTCCGAGTTCGATCCCTCACACAGGCACACACCTCTGACTCTGAGTTATGTGTGTCTTAAACAATTAAATATTACTTGCTTTAACGGTGAAGGAAAACATCGTGAGGAAACCTGCACTCCTCAGAGTTCCCTAAAAGTTCTCAAAGGTGTGTGAAGTCTGCCAACCCGCACTGGGCCAGCGTTGTGGACTATGGCTTAATACCCTCATTCTGAGGAAGAGACCCGACTCAGCAGTGGGCAATTGAAGGGTCGTGATGATGATTGATATGAGTAGGATTCTTGAATGTTGGCCAGCTGATAAACACAAATCACAGAAGAGGGGATTGCAAAATAAACAAATAAACACGCCGTCACGACAGGACAATTATTGATTACATCGCGAGTATTCTTAGCAGTAACACTGAAGCTCTGACGTCATATTGTTAGTCTGCGTATAGACAGTACAAAGGTCCTTCACTACTTACCTTAGTCAGTCATACAGAAACATAAGCGTTATAGATAACTAGCCGACTCGCGCGACTTCGTCGGCATGTTGCTCCGCTCCTATGGGTCGTAGCGAAGTCCCGTCAAAATAGGTTCAGCCATTTCAGAGATTAGTCTGAACAAACAGACAAAAATTGTAAAAAAAAATAAAAAATTTTGGTATATGTACCGTGTGCACTCAATATAAAGCGGTTATTTTAATATTACAAACAGACACTACAATTTTATTTATTTGTATGGATGACGTCACAATATTAATAGATTCTCATTTTAGCGTCTTGATCACTGACTAGTGTAGTAGTAAAATATGGAGTACGGATCTTCAAATAAATATCACTTTTTATATCACTTTAATAAGGCTGCGTGTACACTTCGAGATGAGCGAGAATGAGGAAAGAGGGAGATGTTTGTTAAGAACCAATAGAATGGCTTCATTTACCTAGTCTCACAAAATTGTTGTCCTTCGTGATCAGATACAGGAATTATTTACAACAACCAAAACTTATAGGCTTCTGAATAACTCAAAAATTAGTCTATACCACCACTTCCCCTATTCTGCGACTTACAGCTAGTTCAGACACGGCGATCACCGCGCGATTATCAGATCATGATTCCCCGACTGGCTTTCGACCACCAACATGCGAATCCGACCGCCAAGTGTCATTGACGCGTTCGCGTGGGCCAGACTTACCCCTCCCCGTCCCATCCCATTAATGCTACAGTTCTGGTGGACTCTGGGTTCTCGTTCAGGGTCCACTGAAACCGTAGCATTCTACTCTTCATTCCTCGCCCTCACTCTATCTTCAAGGAGGTAACGCATCGGCAAAACAAGAGGGTATCCATGAACGACGGTGGCCACTTACAATCAGGTGGGCCGTTTGCTCGTTTGCCCCTTAACTGCCATATATAAAGAAAAGGAGGAAAAGGCAGTATTGTGTTCATCCAATATTAAGGGATCGAAAGACCAATTCGTAACGCTATATCCCAACTTAAGAATGTTTGAGAGAATTTTTTTTTGCGTATCTCCACCATTTCCAAATATCACAACCAACTCTTGCCATGCTCGGTTCTTTGCAGTTTTATCCGAATAATCGGCACACTGAAGATTCCATATTGCAGGTGTTTCCTCCACTTCATCAATAAATAACTCAGTGCTGATCCATAGCGAGCTGTTGGGACGTGTCGAGTGGCGCAGTGCCCGCACGATTCTATTTTCTAGCGGTCGAATGAAAGGTAAAACCGCGCCGTTACCGCCGTGTCTGAACTAGCACTTACTGTCTTCGTGTTTGCAACACTGCTACTTAATTTATTTACTGAAATACGACAATTGCACGTCCTGCTCTTCCTGTAAATATAAAATACTTCTTACTTCCATTTAGCTCGTTGCCGTGTTAAGGTATCGATACACTTTTCTAAGGTTTTATTTATAATAAATTTAAAAAAAACAATATAAGGAAATGGTATTGATTAAACAGAATCTCGCTGATGTTTGACTACACGATTTTAATTTTTAAGAACTTCATGAAAATTTGTTTAGCTTTATTTGAGACTCAATTTGCAATAATAGTCTGATTAAATAAAATAAAAACATACAAAATGTTAGTCATTTTTAATGATTTAAAAAAAATGTTTAACTGCCCTCGCTTCGCTTCAAATGATGACATTTTTATATACTCAGACTATTAATTCTAAAACCTTAAGATATGTTTGTATAACGACAAGTAATAAGTATGATTATATAAAGTCAAACATTTTTCTTTGTATTCTCTCTAAAATCAATATTATAAATATTAAAAAGTAAGTTTAATTTTCTTTAGAGTATTTTAAATATGCAAATATCTATTGTGACATATCAAAATCTTTATATACTCTTCTCATCTGAGAGTGAGACAAAAAAACAAAAACAATATCGCACACCTAGATCTAAACAGTTATTAACTCAAAAAAGTACTTTCTTTAGAAAAGACGAAAAAATGATTAAAATGCATTTTAGATGCAGCTATATGCAAGGTATTTTAAGAATCCTGTGTTAATTATGTATTGAGGCTGAAAATTGGATTTTTGTAGTTATTTCCTTACAATTCTAAATAAAAACAAAAACTTTGCTCATCTTGCCGGCAATACAGATTCAACTGAAATTGTTGTGTAAATTTACTCTGCACTATCCATCAAAATGGCGACAATTCGAAATAATACTGAAAACTGTTTCATTGGTTCGTAGGTAGCGAAACAAGGGATACTGCATATAACTCAAAAACTGATATTTTCGAGTTAGCTCCCTTTAGATGTAGGTGTGCGATATGTACAAAAGCAAACGACTTAAGAAACTTATGGAAAAATAATTTAAGTTACAATAATTTTAAAAAGCTTATATTATGTCTCACACTAAAGTGAATATAGTTTATATATGTAAGCGGCACGACTCAACTGAGCAAATGTTAATGTCTGCTATTCATGTTATTATAGACAAGGAAGGATAAGGCAAAGGATAACACAAAGTGTAAGAGCGTTATTCTGAGTTTGCATTCATCTCGCACAGACAGAACAAAAACCGGTCGTCAGTTCCAAAGTTTATTAGATACAATAGTCTAGACAAATCAGAGTACCATAGTGTAGTTCAAATAAATAGGCATACGTACGTCTACATACTCTTAAAGGAAACAAACACAATGTTACACAAAATAGTTAAAAGAAAAAACCTGTTAATCAGTGACAAGTTTATTGTTTCAAAACAGAGTTAGGCGTCCGCGTCACTAAAACTACGAAACGTCCTACTGAACTGTCCAAAATCCGAAACTTATGCGATCTAATCGATGAGTAACAAAACAAATCCGTAGAAACATATCAAAATACGCTAGTTGCATACAATTCGTACCGTAGCGGCCCCCCCTACGCGTACACGCGTAAACGCGCACACGCGCACAGCGTACAGCGCGTCCCGGCAATGATGCATATCACAGTATTGTATAATGACTGATGTTAGCGTAACTAGGATGCCGGTCCGCCCCTCTGCCCCTCCGCCGCGCGCACGCGCACACGCACGCGCACGCGCAGAGGCAGGCGGCCGCGCTAGCTCGAATTTGTATAGGCTAAGTGAAATCTTAGAGTAGGTACATAAATTGTAATCGATATTTTAATTCAGAGTGTCACGATAAATGTACCCCGGGACTCCCCTCGAGTATAGTCGTCGCGTCCATGTTGTCCGTGTCTTAGTCCGGTGTGTCTGCGTCGCCCGCGCGCCCTTCGCCCCGCGCCCTTGCGCCCTCGCGCGTAAATAAAAATACGATCCAAAGTATGTACAGATACGTTTATTCGGTAGGAAACCACATAACCACAGAGTACGGCTACGACACACGTGCGTACCGGGTCGTTCGTCCTAAGGTACCGTCCGGGGAGCGTACACGTTTAATTTTTCATAATATCGAATAATCGGGAATACAAATCACGAATCTCTTACAAAAGCATAATACGAGTAAGTCTAGTGGTGGCGCTACGCCGTGCCGTTCACCAGCGGCTCGCTCTTCGGCTTGGGCGCCTCGCGACGCTTGCCTGCGCCCACGCCCGCCCCCGCGCCGCCCGCCGCCGCGCCCGCGCCCGCGCCCGCGCTCACCGCCGCCGGGGCTGCGCCGCCGTTGCCCGGGCCGGCGCCCGCGGAGGCGTTGCTCGCGTTAGCGTTCGTTCCGCCGCTCACGCCATTCTTCCACCCGCCTCCTGTAAATACACAATCCTTATATTTGACAAACGCAACATTTATTATTGCGCAAGATGATAATTTAGAACAATTTTGATGACTATAATGATTGTCGAGTAAAAGCAAATAGTGTTTGTTAATGGCAAGCTATGTGAGGCGCGGGGCGCGACGTCGCCGCAGTCCTACACTGCAACACACCTATGTATTATACACTCGCTCCTAACGGATCTGAAAATCTTACGTCATGTGACAAACTAGAATATTCTAAATGGCATGCACTACACTACACTACACTACACATGCGTCTAATAGCGTCTTATACCATATTGTACATACCGATGTAAACAGTTATTAGAGTAGCCTCAATGTGATGACTGACAAATATTAATATCAATAGTGTTTAAGAGAAACATTCTGCGACACAACATAGTGCAAAGCACAAACCTCTATTAGTGTATATTAACTTTGATCTTTCGAAAGCAAAATAATGCATTTTATGAACTGAATGTGTATATGTGTTTTCTTAATTATTAAAGAACAATATAATCTAAATGTGAGTATAATTGTGAAGTTTTATTTAATCTGTGTTGAATAATAGTAAGATTACAAAAGAATTTAGAATCAAAACAGAACAAAACATGAAAATTTTTAAAAAATATATAAAAATTTGTTAAATATGGGACAAGTAACTGATAAGTTGTTATAATACTCAGAAATACTTGTTCCTAAACAAATATCAGTAACTGAAAACTGTCTAAGTTAATTTTGAATTTAAAGTTAACATTTTTACAATAATAATGTGAATTTAGCAAATCTTATATGTCAAAAAACACCAAGGGACAGTGACAGAGAGATAACAAGTATAACGAGCAAAGCACACAGTGTGCATGTGCGCAGCTGGTGGAGACAATTTTGATATTCCACAGAAAACTTTTCATGCACTTCTCTGTGTACTTTGCGCATCATCCTTGTGGTCGTGTGTTTGTATGAACAATGAAGTCTAGTATTTGTGTACCTTGCCGCCTCCGGCGCCGGCGCCTTGCTGGCGCGTCCCCCGACCCCGCGCCCCCCGCCCCCGCGTCCTCCGACGACGCCGATTCTGCACACCACACACGCATCACGCAACCGCCCCCCACCCCGCGTGACACCCTTCCACTGACGGATTTGCAATAAACCTTAAGCATATTACTACTATGTTTAAGTCGAAATATTAATTATAATCAGCTGAGCTTAAAGCAAATCCCTCAGTTGCACGCTCGATAAGAATAGAAGAATAGCCCGCCAATCCTGGAAGCTCCAACAGAGCGCTACACTACACTCATATTCTACTGATACTATAAATATTACATCTATGTGTAGTTATAATTTTCACTTCAACCGCTACGAAGGCATCAGTGAAGACAATGAACCAATATAGTAAACAAAAATGATGAAAACAAAAAATATATATTTAACTAATACAGTTTTATCATTGACGCGTTTACTTTAATAGGACCGTTATAATTTTTTATTTACCTCCATCTTCTTGATACAACAAGATATGAAGTACAATGTGCTAGTGTCATTTTAGCGGATTTTATTTGGGAAATTTTCAGTAAGAAAATCGGAAATTGAGTAAAGGTGACTCGACAATTTATTATTACTATAAATTCAAACAAAGTCCAAACTGGTATCTCTACAATTACTCAACAATACAAACTACACATAGATGTAGAAGAACATCCAAAAAGAGCTTACTATTCCTCCAGATGTCAAGTATAGGAACAGACTAGATAAAGAACCCAAACTATGAGGCCTCTGCACACACTGCGGCCCTCGGAACAGTGTCGTGTAGGGGCGCTATGCACTAATTAAAGTATATATGGACTCCATAAATAATTCAATAATGCAAACAAACAATCAATATGCATATATATTGGTGCATACCCATAGCAGTTTCTTAAAGTGGAACAACATAAGTGTCGTTGTCTAACTGAGAATATTGCTCATTCATTAACAAAGATTAACTTTCCCCAACAAGCAGATAGAAAAAATACTCTAGCCACACTATAATTGTTTTTCATATTTAGTCTATGGTGTTCGACACATTATTACACTCTGTCCAATATAGCTTGATCGATGACAGCTGTCATCGCAAAGCACACTTATGAAATACCGTAATTTGCGAGAGTGAAATATCTAGTAACAATTATACTTTATTGGCAAATAGTGCAAAGTAATGGTTCAAATAATTTAATTAAGTTGATAAAAAAATAAAAATTATGGGAAGAAGATACGAAACTGATTATAACAAGACTGCCCCAGCGAGTCCAAATCAGACTTTGCTGATGACTATTTGGGCTGTGAACCATTTCAACAAAAATAAAAATGTGTTACAACTTTCTTTTGTTTGAAACATTTAGTAAATTTAGTTCGAATATTGATAATTTATATCAAGCTGTCATCGATCAAGCTATGATGGACAAACTATAGTTATTGAATGTCGTTCCTCCACGAAAAGTAACTGCAGTGTTTATGCACCACATTACATTACACTACATATTACATTTAAACTAGCACAACTCTGTAATATTTTCAGATTTATACTCTTAAACCATTAAATGGAAAACCGAAGGACAATATAGTATTGTTACACACATGCTTTTACATATGGTCATTTATCAGAATCTTCCAACACTTTAATTACGAAAAATAACAATGTTTCCAATGCATAATCTTAGATTAAAACAGGACTTACAAATACTAGAGATCTTAGAAGAAAGGTTGGAAAAACTCATCAGCTCTTATTATTATTTAATATTTTGATAATCTATCCTTTAAAGTTGACTTTTGCTATAGGACCAAATTATGTTAAGTATTATAATATACATATATGATAAATAATATTTTTACCGAACTCTTTTAGAAAAAACTCCTCAAATATCTCGCTGCCTTATGTGTAATGGAGAAATTTCTAATTTTTTTTAATTAAATTTAAAAATTAAGATAAAACGTGAAAAATAATTAAATTATATTTAGAACTGAAAAAAATTATTGGTACTCTGAAGTAGCGTTTGCAAAAATAATTTCGTTACACCCGGCGCACCAACGTGTGACGTCATCTGACGTGAATATCAACAAATTCATTACCGTGTGGTCACAATGGCTGAGAATTGAGATATTTTATTGTTCCTATGTGCCAAAGCACGACAGTCAAAAGACTCACATGAATACAAGGAAAATTATCACTTTATCGATTTTACGATTTTTTTTTTGAAGTTTAGTGAAATAAAACCGAAAACTAATATCTGGACGATTAGTGAAGGTCACATGACGTCACGCGCGAATCTGAGACCATATGTTTACGTAAATTTCAACAATCAATTTCTAAGTAATTCATTGATGAATTCCACTCTTTTTCTGTGATTGATGAGTTTTGATCTATATTTTAATAAAAATAATATTAACTTCTCCATTAATTTTGCACACATAATGAGTGGCATATTATAATAAATAAATTGTTTCAATAAAGGAGCCTTCTGAGCGTTTTCCTAGCACTTCACCCGTGTAATCTAACAAGTAATCAATAGCAAATGTCGGTATTCACGTGGAAGTGTTCAGTGTGGGTGGTGAGTACCTCTATCTGCGCTGGAGACGTCTTGGCTGTCGAGCACGGAGCTTTCGTCGTCCGTCTGCCTTCGCCTGTCGTCACGTCGTCGTCCGCTCTACAAGTCATACTTCGTTATTATAGTAATAGAACTAATAATGGACTTAATAAATAATGAAATTAAAAAACAAAAAAGTAAATCCTAAATATATAATATATTTAGTTTTCTTTAAACAGGTCAAGATTTTGAAAAAAACCATCCATTATTAATATAAAGATTAATCAGTATTTCAAATATTTAAAACTGAAATACTAAAATCGTGTTATGAAAAATTAATGATTTATCTGGTTTTAAAATCATGTACACATTAATAAGTAACTTACCACGTCCCTAGCGTCCCGTGGGTCGCGTGAGTCGCGCGTGTCGCGGGTGTCACGAGTGTCGCGGTTATCGCGCGTGTCGCGGTTGTCACGTGGCGGCCGGGGGTGAGCGCGTCCGTTCTCTAGGGGTACGCGCCTCTCCTCACCGCGACGCTCGCTTGATCTGAAATTGTACATAAGTCGTAATTTACTCTTTTCTACAGAACGCAACCAAAAAAAAATAAGTGAAGCATAAAGTTAATTTACGATTATGAAACAAGTCATATAGTTTATTTTTAATTGTACGACATATGTCATCTTTTTATTTTTAATAGCTTTTACCCGCGGCTTCGCTCGCATTAAATAAGTATCAGAGATCATTACAATAGAAATTAATTGTTTATCTTTCGTAAAAAATATTTTTCTTTTCCTAAAAAGTATCCTATGTTACTTCTAATACTCACAAGAATATATGTGCAAAGTTTCATGATGATCGGTTAAGTAGTTTTCGCGTGAAAGCGTAACAAAAAAACTTACATCCCATTTATAATATTAGTAAGGATTTCATTTTTACATTGTGATCTAGTAAACTTTCATTGAGCATGACAAATTCTTTATCATCATATCCCCAAATTGTTATCAATTCAATATCAATAAAAAAAACTTTATTTACTATCTCAATAACAAAGTCTGTTTGATAAGTTTCAGTACAATATATCCTTTATTTTATTTCTAAGTCCCATGGATTTTATAGTTAAATTGATTGCTAGTCTTTTCATTGCAGATCTTTTAAACCTGTGCTAAAATTAAATACAAAAACCTAGTTTTTTTAATAGTTACCTGTTGGGCCTGGGCGGACGAGCACGTCCACGATAAGATCCATCTCCACGTTCACCGCGCTCCTCTCCCAGCTCTGGCGTCGTCCGGCGACCACCTTATATTGTAAAATTTATAATTAAAGCCATAAAATATATAATAATTTAGACAAAAAGACAAGTACTGGTGTTAGGTTCTCACCGGGCGGGTATCGCGGATGAGGGACACGCGGGCGGCGCGCACGGGTGGCGGGGGCTCCTCGGGGCGGCGGGTAGGAGGATGACGCACCCCCCATCACCACGCGTAGCTGCTGGTCTATCTCTAGCTTCTCTGCCCGAAGTTGCTCTACTTCCTGGAATATTACTACAAATTAAGTTTTGAATCATAAATACATTTAACTGTACATATACTGTAAAACTACTGTAACTGTAGAAACTTAAAAATTTTAATTTAAAAGGTTGTAAATATTTTTGGATGTTACAAAGGACTACAACATTTTATCACCTTTCATATAAAATAGAGAAAAAAAATAAACATCTCTATTTAAAGCTTAATCATCAAAGACACAGATTGAGATAATCTTTAAACTTGTAAGGCTTTTTCCACATTTAAAAGGATAAAAAGTTGAGTAAGCGGGTAATTACATATGACACTAACCTTGAGGTGCGCCACATGGTACTCCACAAGTACTTTAGCGTTAGAAATATTTTCACGAGTGCCCACAAACACGAAGGGCACCATACCCTCCTCGCGGGGAGCACTGGGCTGGGGCTCGTTGTCCCCCTCCACCTTGACGCGCACCACGCCGCTCTTGTCCACGATCTCCTGGATCACCTTGCCGTTCTTGCCGATCACCTTGCCGACGAGGGCCCGAGGCACTTTGACGGACTCTTCCGCGTATTCTAGCAGCGAGCGAGCGCTCCGCACTGCTTCCATTGACTGAAATATATACATTTATATTATATTCAAAAATCAAAGCTATAACTTATAAAAAGAAAATATTGTAGATTTAAAAGTACCGCATAATCCCTGCAGCTTACTGATTATATATTCAAATAAAATGGTTGGACCAGAAAAGGTTTATGACAGCTCCAGGCATAGGTCCACAGAGAGTAGCCACTTACGACAAAGGTCGTCCAGAAATCTCACATTACATATTATAATATAATGTAAAATATTTATAACAGACCTCTCCACATATTTTGAAAGTGCAGGAAACCTCCTCTAGTTCAATATTGGTAATCCCAGTCACTTTGCGCGCCTGCTGGATGTTGGCGCCGTGCGTGCCGATGGCCAGGCCCATTAGATCTTCGCGGACACTGAACTCATCTTGATATCTGCCAAAAATATTTATATTAGTTACATACAATTGACTTTACCTTTGATATAATAATGCTTTCCCTACTCCTACTTCAAATTAGATTTAGAATTCCTACGAACTTGTATGTTTTACTAGCCGACCCTTGAGATATCTTGCCCGTGATGCTCCGCTCCTATTGGTCGTAGCGTGATGATATATTATAGCCTATTGCCTTCCTCGATAAATGGGCTACTTAACATTGAAAGAATTTTTCGAATCGGATCAGTAGGTCCTGAGATTAGCGCGTTCAAGGAAACAAATCTTTATATATTAAGTATATATCATTCGTTTTTTCTAGTATATTACGTTTTTTTGTTAATTGTAGTTTGCTACTCAAAATACGATGACCAACTGATCTGCGCCTAATGCGTTCTACGCACTAGAACATGACAAGTCTGAACATTTAAATTAGACAAAGCGGCATCAGATTCACATTCAATAGATCCATATCCTCGCTTATTGTACTATGTGTAACAATTATTTAGAAACTTAAACTATCTTGATTAAAAAAATATATATTATAAAAACTCACCCTCCTTGATTGTGAATTTTTGTTGACTCCAATTGCCTAGCGGCTTCTTCAGTCTTTTTAAGTAGTAGCAGCTTTTGCGTTAAATTTCTGTGAAAGCAAATAACCAAATGAGTATTTCCTTTCTTTATAGATGCTTTGAGCCCTTCTTAAATCTGCAACTAGATGGAAAGTCTCAAGTAGTTGTGGCTAAATGAAGTAAAATTTAGAGTTTAATTATAAAATGTCGAATACTGCATACTACCATCAAGATGAAAATCTCAACACGAGTGGCCCTGGAGTATTCTTTGCTGTTAGCACAAGTTTTGCACAGGCAGTGAGTCTGCTGCCCGAGCAAATAAGATTACAAGTCATACTGGCACTTGTAATCCTGTTTGAGTGCTGAATTAGGGTAATTAATTGTGGTTGCAAGTACAATAGACTCACTAGCACATGTTTGTAAGTGTAGATGTAAGTCAATCCTACTAATATTATAAACGCGAAAGTTTGTAAGAATGTATGGATGTCTGGATGTATGGATGTATGGATGTATGGATGTATGGATGTATGGATGTATGGATGTATGGATGTATGGATGTATAGATGTATGAATGTCTGGATGTATGGATGTCTGGATGTATGGATGTCTGGATGTATAAATGTATGGATGTCTGGATGTATGGATGTCTGGATCTATGGATGTCTGGATCTATGGATGTTTGGATGTATGTTTGTTACTCTTTCACGTAAAAACTACTGAATGGATTTTGATGAAACTTAATAACAATATAGCTTACACATCAGAATAACACATAGGCTATAATTTATAATGATATAGTGTGAATTATCCAAAATATAGCGGGTGAAACCGCGGGGCGCAGCTAGTATAATATAGATGAAGGGAACGTCTCCCGATTCAGCAATATTTATTTCACAATATGTCCACCATCCAAAGAAATATATATTATCAATTTTTACTATATACAGCATAGGACAAGGAAGCTTGAAAAGAAGTAAGAAATATGTATTTGAGATCAGTACATAAAAAAGTATTTTTTATAACCATAGATAAACCAACTAATGCCTAATATAAAAAAAAGATTTTATCTCATATTAGTAGACGAAATTAGACTGCGTAGGTCGTTCATCCTTACGTCTGGCGGCGTACGTGTATCATTTACATCTACAATATTATTATAAAAAGGCTAAGTTTGTTTGTTTGTGACGAACAATATCTGGGAGTCGTATAAAAGTGGTTAAAAATAATTGAAGTTACTATTTTACAAATACCTATATAGATCATATTATATTTATAATTTTTTTATCACATGTGAAACTATGGTCTTACACAATGTACACACAATACATATACAAGCTTTTTCTCTTTATTACTTAATAAAAGTTTTCAGTATTGGGTATGTGCACATGAGTTTATTGATGTCTAGTAGACATATGGTAATCGCAAGCTCAAGGATACTGAACTCTATAATGTCTATTCTTTGGGATTCCCCCTCGAGTGAAACATGAGTCATGTTAAATATTTTTATCGCGACAATGTTATCCATGTAGTATACCAAGAACCGAGATTGTTATGGTTCGAACATGAGAAGGGTTAAATATTTTCATTTCATTATCAAAGGTGTTAGTAACTCTTTGTTAGTAATTATCTGTGGCTTTATCGTTAATAGGAATTTTTGTATCTATGGTCATGAATAAATTTTAAAAAATTAAGAATATTTGAATCTTTTGACAACCCTTACTTTCGATATAAGTTATTTTTAACTTGTTGGAACAATGGAAAAATATAAATAGCCTTAGTTCTATCTCCCACGTCAAGTAAAGAAACTCCTCCTCCGTATATTGATATAGCAATGTGTAGGCGTGTGGGTCGGGCGTGTACCTGAAGTGCATCTCCTGCAGCATCTGCGCGCGCTTCTGCGAGGTCTCGCAGCGGGATATGACGGCCAGCACGCCGCGGTCGGCCACGTACCACACAAGCGCCGCGCCGATCGCCTTCTGGAACTCTTTGTGCGCGTTCTCCACCTTCGCGCTATGGACAACACATACTACGTATAAACAACACCAACTTAGCATAGAATAATTAATTTAAATTTCTTTTTTTTTTTTAATCCCATGATAAAAAAAATTGGTAAGGGAAATTTCGCTATTTATATCATTTTCATTTCAATTGGACATTTTAATACCCACATAACTAATCGCAGGAATATTATTTCGTAATGGTAGAGGGTAGAACGTAAAATACCTTAACTACACTGCAATATAGTACAGTCACAGACCAATCTTTCAAACTTTAAGTAATGAAACATGAAATGCAACACAGGTAAAACAGTACAACAAAAGTTCAAGAATAAAACAAATATTAATTACTTCGTAGCAAGAAATGCTTAAACTAAATTAGAAAAGTTTTTCAGATTTTTTATTGTTAATATAAACAAACTATAAAGGTTTTTTAACAGTTCCATTTATTAAAAACTCAAATACTATTCAACCCAATAAACGTTGATATATTCTAACTGCTAAATTAAGATGTTGTAAGTTTTGTTATATCAGAACGATCTCTAAAATGTATTTCTTAAAAAAACAATAGAAATATTTAAATTCCCTGAATCACATCAAAATATGTACAAAGCAAAAGAAACGTGAAAGAGATCGCTGTGATGTAACAAACTAACACCCAAGTTAAGTCTGCCGTACAAACAAGTGCAGCAAGGTCAATGAATGTTTTGTCGCGTAACCTACACTTAACACTTACACTCTCTAAACATCGATTACTACTAATGAGGAGTTTTATTTAGAAATGCTACTATTATTTATTTTATAAAGATCATCATGATCACAACCCTTTAATGGCCCACTGCTGAGCCGGGTCTGCTCCTCAGAGTGAAGAGTGGGATAGGTCATAGTCCACCACGCTGGCCCGGTGCGGATTGGTAGACTTCACACACCTTAAAAAACTTTTATAGAGAACTCTCAGAAGTGCAAGTTTCCTTATTGGACATGGACCTCCCAAGTAGACATCATGTTTTAACTACTGGGCTATCACTGCTACTTTTTTATAGAGATACTAACGTTAAATTACCGGAAGCTCAACATCAGAATATGATTTTCATTGCCAGAGTTAGTGATGATAACTTTACGTAAACCACCATGTTATCATAATGGTAATCTTATAAATACTCACGAACTAATATTCATTGTTACTATTCTCTTTTTTGAAAAAAATGTAGAGTGAAAAATAAACCTAATAGATGCCTATGATATTATTTTTAACACTAATTAATTTACAGTATTTTTTCTCTTGATACAAAAGCATTAAAAAAAGTAATTCAAATTTTTGTTAAGGTTATATATTTAAATTAAGAAATACAAGTATGTTTAAATAAAACCTATATTTATCACAATACCTTTTAACTTTCTCTCTATAGACTAGAATATTACCTAAATTTTTGGCCATTTTCGCTAGCCTTAGACACCAAAAAAATCTTATAATACAGAACGTTGTAAACCACTTAAAAAAGGGAAAGTTTTAGCAAATATTGAAGTACTGTTTTATAATATAATTCACGGGTTAGAATACAATATCCCTCTACCGCTGGGAGAGCATCTCGTAAGAGTCGAGTAACCCAGCACCCCCTTGGTGGTAGGGGGATCTGTTCCCCGACTGCGAATCCGACCGCCAAGTGTCTCTGACGAGTTCCGGCCAAGCCGCATGTGAGCCACATCTATCTCTCCCATCCCATTACTGCTGCAGTTCCAATGAACCAACGGGTTCTTGTTCGGGGTCCATTGACAGCAGTCTTCTTGTCCCCCTCCTCACTCTATCTTCGAGACGGCAACGCATCGACAAAACAAGAGATACCCTCTAGTTTTGTCGATGTTCGACGGTGGCCACTATCCATCAGGTAGACCGTCAGCTCGTTTATCCCACATCCATCAGTAAAAAAAAAATAGTAGTCCGTCCTGGCCTTCTTCTTGAATAGCTCCAATGGTGAAAATTGCATTAAAATCCGTTACGTAGTTTGAAATACCTAATAAGCGTACAAACTTTGTTCAATACTATGTATACATTTAAATTGTAATACGTACTAGTCCTTAAGATCGTCGGGTACGGCGATTTCAAATTTGTGGAAGGTATTCTTGTCTATAGGGGTCTTGGGCGTCTTGACGCGCAGGCGGTCTTTTGGCACTATCTCTGTGTAACAGTTGTCCCATTCTAGGTATTCTATGACGAGGAAGTCACCCCTCATCATCTGAAACAAAAAAAAATTAGATTACTTATAAACAAATGCTCAGGACTTGCGACCCAAGAGGCAGTTTACAATGCGCATTAACACTGACCTTCACCAATCAAACTGGTTCGATAACTCATACACAAAATATTATACAGACAATTATTTTTAGCTTTTAAAAATATATAATTAATAATAAAAAAAAAATGTTATACTAATTTTAATTAAAAGCTGAAAAGTTTGTTTATTTGTTTACTTGAACGCGCTAATCTCAAGAACTACTGGTCCGATTTGAAAAATTATTTCAGTGTTAGATAGCCGATTAATCGAGACAGGTCTTAGCGTGATTATATATGCTATATATAATCACGCTAAGACCAATAGGAGCGGAGCTACACTCTGACGAAGTCGCGCGGGTCGACTAGTTACTTATATAGCCTATACTGGGTTCAGAATACTTTAATGTTCAAGAAGTCGAAAAAGGCCAAGGTTTCGTTGGTTGAATGGGAAAAAAAGCATGAGTACAAAATGTTATTTACAATAGGTACACTATATATACCATTTACTACATCTACTAAACATGGTTGGACTTTAAATTTCCTGTTATTCTATATTGTTAATACTACCACACATATTTCTATTTAATCTATGCAGATAAAGGACATTCAAGTGATAGCAACTTAGCAGGGGGCATGATTATAAAGTACAACAGAACAGCAGTCACAATAATAGATTAATGAATAATAACTCAATAATACGCAGTAGATAATTTTATTTCTCGAACCGTAAATATATACTTATTAGACATTAAGCATTAGTATGTTTTTCATAGATTGCTATTTTGTCACTCACCTTAGCAACATTTGTCTCTCTCAGATAAATCATGTCAAGTCTAAATAAAGAGTTGATGAAGAATCTCAAATTAGGTAAACATTTAATAATTGAACTAACAACGTATAGTGTAGGTTAAAAAATTGATAGTGTTGCCACAGTTCATAGTAATAAAAAAACTCCCCGTATTTTCTAAAGTAACGCCAGACTGGATTTTCAAGCGTAAAAAGATCAATCATCAATCGTATAAATTTTCTATTCCATTTGAAGAATTCCACTATCAAACATTCTGGCTCATCATCAGTCCCTCGGACATGTAGTGTAATATATTTAACTAAATATGGATATCACTACGATCTACCTATCAATCTCAGAGGGTGATCCTCTTGAAGAGGTCCACCGAGAAACTAGAACTCATTTCAGAAAAACTAATAAAAGAATCGAGAATTATAAACAACATTCTCGAGAATTTGCCCAACAGTGCCCAACCTAATAAAAAAAATATTTTCGAAATAAATGAACAACGATGTAAAACAAAGTTAGCTGGTCTCTTAATGGAGTTTGACTTACGTAAGAGTCATGTAAAAAATAAATCAGGCCACCCATGCAATGCAGATGCCAAGAATACATAAATTTATAATATAAATCCTTGAAAAAAATGTTTAACGAAAACACTAGAAGAGTTAAGCAAGCCTCATAGAGCACGGTCAGTATAAACTTGAACAATTTATTTGTATAGGATTACTTCCTGGTATTGTTTGTTTAATTCGTAGTTCTTCTTCTTAGGAAAGACGACACTAACGCTTCACAAAGCGAAAGTATGTGATGATACATCTCATCATTTATCAGTGGATGTTTGTTTCGTTTTTTTTAATAACTTGCTAACCCCCTTAACTATGAGAGTATGTTAAACGCCATAAACGTTACATTAGAAACGTGTATTGTTAAGTTTTATTAAAATATTAATACTACTAAAAAATATCGATATTAAATATAATTAGAATAATTTGACCAATATCTCGATTACCGAATATTAACTTGGCAATACAGGCCTACGACCCCACCTGTCATTATATGGGAATAGATAAGGGGGTATTTTGTATTATAAAAAGGATGACTTTTACGCAATAAAGTTTAGTTGCTCTCGGAACTCTTGTGACTTCAGTGTTGTGTATTTAAATAATTAGTGTAATTGCTACTTTGCTGAACAAGTGTTAAATATAAACAGTAGAGTCAGTTGGTCGAGTGATGAAGGAGAGCATTTACTGGTAGTAGTAGCTTTTAGTATACTGTCGAAATCAAAGAACCTCCTCCTGACAACTCCTCCTTCTCCTAACAAACGCAATAACAAAAGAATTAGCAAAAACGGCGCAGCCGTTAACGCGTGATGCCGTGACCAAGCAAAATTGGTATTCATATTTATATGTATAGATTAATAAACATTAATTTTCAATAAAAAAGAACAAAGGTCAACTAGAACTATTCATAAAGTAACCCGTTAAGACGAATCATACGAGACCAAATCATCCGATAAACAAAATTACAGCTCATTCAGTAACCGAAAACTGAATCAAAATTTAACTATTGATTAAAGACAAAGAAAAACATACCGTAGATGAAACTAAATAAAAGCTTTTTAAATTCAGGTTACCGCATCGGAAAGAGGAAAAAGCTTGAATAGAAATACAAGCAAATCCCATCCAAATCCATTAACTCTATTATCATTGCTAAAATTTGCAAACAACGCACAATATACAATTTAAAAATATTAACGAAGTCCAAGAGGCCAAATTGGTATTCATAAAGTTATTGTTTTTATAACAATTAAGGGGCAAACGAGCAGAGGGCCTACCTGATAGTAAGTGGCCACCGTCGCTCATGGACATCGGCAACTAAGAGTGACTCTTATTTTGCCGATGCGTTGCACCTCGAAGATAGAGTGAGGAAGGGGAATGAAGAGAAGAATGCTACAGTTTCATTGGACTCCGATCGAGAACCTCAGAGTTCACTAGAACCGCAGCATTAACGGAATGGGGAGGGGGATCGGAACGCGTCAAGGACATCTTTACAGGAGTAATTGTATTCTAACCCGTCCGTTCATCATATTTATACTTGCGGATATATACTTCTTCTGATATATATAAAAACTATAAGACAAGTCATTGCAGGCGTAAACTCCGATACAGATATGAGACTAGTTAATCGTATCTATATGTTTATAAGAATGATTCGTTAATATCCGATCCTTCATCCCCAACCTAGAACACAACGTGGAAAGTATTAATAGATCAAAAGTGAATGAAATCGATTAAGTGATCCGACACGCATTGCCTTCACACGCACGTTAACAACGTACTAGTTTTCCGCCCTCAATTCGCAGGAGAAGTCGATTCGATTAGTTTCAGGTCCGTGGAAACTTCAGAAATGTGTCCGAACAGGATTTAAATTGTGAGACAACACTGGATTGTGTTAAAAATTCATTATCACTCAGATCAAGAATTCATTCATCCACTCACTCACTGAAATCCTATGTATAAATTCATGTTATGAACTAACTGTGTGCAAAGTTCAAATCAGTTTTTGGGAATTTATCGGTATGGAATCCGGAGCGAAGCGAGGGTGTATAAGATAGTTAATAAAATAAACCGTCGCGTATAAAAAATGTGAATCTGTTTCAGCATCGGAATGGGATTGGAGTGTATTGAGGAACAGTTAAACGGGTCGCGTCGTGGCCTACTTCCGAGTCAAGGTTGGACGCTACGGCCTACGAATATCGCTAATCACAGAAAACGGGATTTTTGGAACTAAAAAATATTTTATTATATGCATAGGAAACTGATGTTAAACAAAATCCTAGCTTTTGGAATATATTAAAAAAGAAATTTTGGGTCATCTTTTCAGATTAACAGACTCTTTGATATTATATGTCATAATTCCTCTAATGCTAGACACCACACCATACATGGTTACGAGTGCCAACCTACTGCCATATTCAGTAGATGCTCAAAACTATTAAACTCGTAGATTTGATCATTTTAATGGTAGAAACATCTAAGAGTCTTAAAATTAAAATACATATTAACAATTACTTGGTAATTTAATATGAAAAAAATCCTGACTTTAATAAATCTTCTAATTGGTTTTAATTATTCAACACATTTTTGCATGCAATGCAAATTGTATGAAAACAATATCTAAGCATATAAATGAAACAAAAGATTATCCTGCACTTCTGTATGCTCTTACTCACCATCAGTTGTAATGTTTATAAATATTTAACTACAAGCTAATCCACGTGGTTTGGCCTACTTTAAATATGAACCGTTGCTTTTTTTTGCTATAAATTACAATGAGTGCACAAATATTAATAAATTCATTTTTGGTCTATGGAATAATAGGAAAGTAGAAAGGAAATCGTTTCAAGCAACCCTACCTACAAACATACCTCCTCGACACTACTCACGAAGTTGAACGATGTTAAACTAATACGATAGTGTAGAGAGGAAAAACATGAAAAAAAAAAAATACTAAGGAAAGTCGCTCAAAGCGAGGTAGTTTCGTATTCGTCTAATATCTTTCAACTTCGGGACTAGTATAGAGGAGGCTTATGGCTATGTAGATCCAGGTATTGACTATGGCCAATGGTTGCTTTGGGGTAGCGACTCAGATTGAGTGTTTTTCTCTCAGAAAGCTTGTATAAGAACAATGTGGAGGAAAATATAGATAATACTGGAGACCATAATTCAAAACTTAAAAATACTGTCGGTATATCTATGTATACATTAGAGTTATGTATGTTCGTGAAGTCCAATTCAAATTTTTTTATGAAATATGATGACAGTAAAAGATTACGGGAGAGACTTATGTATTTGAAATGTAAATAAGCTATTTTTGGAACAGTCCCTATTGCATGGCAATATATCTCCCAAATAATAAATTTAAAAAAAACACTACATGACTGGTTACTGAAAAATTGCATATTCTATTGATTAGTTTTATGGCATCACAAAGTGAAAACTATAAAATTGTATTTTGTATACTCATCTCAAAATTTAATATTAATTTACTTTGTTCATTGAATAATTCGTATTAATTGTTATAAATCTGTGAAATCCACCACTTCTCCAGTACAAAGTGATAAAGAAGCTCAATAAGCAATGAAAATAGACCCAAAAATAGCTAAAGTTGATCCATTATTTTACATGCACGCCAGATCTTATTCGCTGTCGGAAAAAAAACACATACTGTAGAAAATAGGAAAAACTTGACACCGGCAACCAATCATTAGCAACAAATAAAACAAACCTCTAAAAAATCCTCAACTTCAAAGAAAAGAGATAAACTAAATCGAATTTACATTACAATATTGAATACAAGGACATTAAAATCAAGTGAAAGTCTCCTAGAACTTGAATTAGCATATAAATTGATAAAATTGAATACCAAAAGGAGTATATATGCCTCGGGCAAGTAATCTCAGCAAATAATATAAACGAGAAAGAGGTCGAAAGAACTCTTGGAAACGATTCTGGTTAATAAGAGAAGTATTGAAAAGCAAAGACTTCCATATGAAACTGAAACAAAAACTATTTGACTCCTGTACCTTACCAGTATTGACATATGGATGTCAAACATGGGGTCTAACAAAGGCACAATGCAATAAACTCGCTGTGCCAGCGTGCGATGGTAAGAAGCATGTTGGGTATCCAAAGAAAAGGCAAAAAGAAGAACAAAGAAATAAGACAAGGAACCAAAGTAGAAGATATTACGGTCCAAACTAGAACACTTAAGTGGAGATGAACCGGCCACTTTTTAAGAGGAATAGATAAATAGAGTTCCAAGAAATGGAAAGAAAAGTCGGGAAGACAGTACAGAAGATGGAGAGACGATATTGTGAAAACAATGGTGAAACTGTAGACAAGGCTCACATTGGAGTGTCTGAAATGGAGGAGGCCTATGCCTTTGTGCACAGACAAATATTTTTAATCTGTTAAATAATTTATATTAATTGTGTATTTATTGTATGTACTTGTCACCAAAAATCTAGTCAAATGTCAAATTCACAAGAAAGGCCAAGAATCATCACTCATTCTTCTAAAGATCTACAATGCACTAACAAAGTGATGACGACTAAATGGCTATAATCTGAACATAATATATTAAGATACCTAAAAAAATGAACAGGGAATAACAGATATATAACATAAAGGAGAAGACAAGAAGAGCCTCCATCATAGCTCTTTGTTCCAAAATGACATGATAAACAGTGAAATATTTTTTTATATAGGTAGACATAATAAATATTTACTAAGTACTTTATTAATTGCACTCTATGCATTACTGGTTTTGTTATTAATAGCATATTTTTTTATATTGTTATAAGATATGGAACTTTTTTAATAAAATAAAATCTATGTTCAGTCATTTACTAACATTGATTCAAAAGGGTCTTTTCAAATTATTGTTTATTTTATTTATTTCTAAAATAATGTATTTATCAAAGTAGACAATGAGTTGCTTGGGGTCAACACAAAAGAAAAATTGGGAAAATAAACAGCAATATTAAAGATTTGCTAAAATATATATGGAAAAAAAATACAAACAATAATATGGCAAGTGGTATACAGGTCAATTAACCTTATGTTATATAGATCATTTACACTTTCTACACGCAATCTTATTCAAGTATTTATTAAGTACATACAATTCATGAAATTTTACCTTACATTACATATAGTCCTAACTTCCACTTCCTTATCTTTATCAGTTCATAATAAATCTCTACTGATTACATAAACTTACAAATCTGTTAATAGTAAACAATGAAAATTCAAGGTTTTATAAAATCTTTAAAAAAACTGATCAACTAAGATGGCAATACTTGACAGTGATATGCTAATTTTATGGTAAGGGGCAAAAATACTGGTTTCTATTGTCTACATATTTTCTAATAAGTGTTAAAAGGCAGATGTTGAGTTTAAAATCAAATCCATTCTATTATAAATGCAACCAAAAGCTGAAAAAATTTTGATAATTTTAACAAGACTGGAAATGGGTTATTTAAAATTGCAAAAATGAAACAAAGTATTATTATATGAAAAAATCAGTTCAAAATGTTATAATTAATATCAGAACTGAGGGTAATCATTAGACTTTTTGCATTAATAATTCTTAATTTCTAAATAGTTATATATTAATATATGACGTTTGTAATTCAATACCTTGATATTTGCTATCCACCACCCACATGCTTCCTTCTCATTCGATCTCGCGAAAACCTCGACCTCCTGGTTCTCGACGTACTCTGTGTGTTTGCCAGTATCCTTGGGCGGTAAGAACACTTGAGAAAATGGAAACTTCGATTCCGGCTGCCAGCTAAAATGCAAAGACAATGTAAATAAAGGTACACACACAAAATATTACGCAAAATTAAGCAATCAACTCACTCATTTTCAAAGGCTACGAGAACCTCGTTGTCGAGCACGTCGGTGACAATGGCCTAAAAATATAGAAGAACTTTAGAAGTGATGATCCAATAACTTGTTAAAGCGCTACAAATAAATAATAATTCTGGGTCAAAGTTATGAATAAGCACGCAATCAATTTAAGTACTTCATGCTCTGATGCTATATCTCGACCGCGTAAACGATAGTGGAAGCGAAACGCATAAAACACATGGAAAATTCACGCCCTGTCAGTCGGACATGGCGTCCATTCCAGCCGCGATCATCTTCCCGGAAAAATATTTTTGTAAGTATGTGACAAAACTAAAAAACGATGCTTCAACTTAATTGAATATATAAACCACTAGCAAAAATTACGCGTTTTATGTACAACTTAGGCGTACTTCACGATTTACAAACCTTATAATAAGCACCATTTTCACCGTACACCTCGACCGACAAATCCTCCATTTTGGTTTGAAAGCGTATTTGGCGTTTGCAGAGCGAGAATCAAGCCCGAACAGAAATTGCTATCCAATCATTTTTGAGTATTCACGCATAGACACACTCTATTACTTTTTAAATAATGCTGGCAACATACAAAGTTTAAAGCAAAATAGTTGCTATATCTCGAATATTTTTACGATTATAATACTAAATCGAACTAAAACACATTTATTTAAATTTCAAATTCTTGAATTATGTCGTATTCAAAAATCATATTTATTAAAATTTATAGGGATAGTTTTTGTCATTTCATTTATATTGAAAATATTTTTCTTGATCTTTCTTGACTTATTTTCATTGTAGTACTAAAATTGCTACTGCAGATAAGGATGGGGGTTTTACTGGGCAGATGATACATAGATTCTATTCAATCATTAGTCAATCTTACAACTTTTGCTACAAAGGAGGGAAATTCCCTTCCTACGTACGCCGCAGATATATTTTAATTATGGTATCATTGGGATGACATCATTTTCATTTAAATCATTAAAAAAATCAAATGTATGAGTTTTGTATAGATTTAACACAAAGTAACAATGTACTTAAAAAAATTTAAATCATAATAAAGAAATTTTTCAAAATTATGAAAATAATAAAATATATAGTGACATTAAATTGTTAAACGTGGATTTGAATTTCTGACTTTTATAAAATCTATGCAGCTTTGCAAAAATTATCCTAATTAAAAGTGGTTAGGTATTATTATAATTAAAATACTAAATTTATAATATAAGTTACAACATCCAAAACAGCCCATAGGTTATATTATTGCCATACTGTCATGCCTTTTTTTTTATTCACAACGAATCAGTTAATTTAAGCTATAGTGGCGCCATTCTGGAAAATGGAACGTTTGTATTCACAGTTTGTATCACACATCTTGACACAGTTAAAAACTTCTTTTTGCCAACATTAATATAGTTAATAGTTATCTGTGAACAACTGCCGCAAAGTTGGCTGCACTGTTATAAATGTCCTATTAAAGTTTGAAACAGCTGATAAAAATAAAAATACAATCGCTTGCTGACGTATTCACTTATATTTATTCCTATTAAAATTAAATAAGAAAAATCCATAGCACAATAAAGGTAAAAAAATACATTTTATTATTTTCGTTGTTGAATTATATCACGTATATTTGTTTAATGTTACATATTTCGTATGTATTTGTATATGATGAATTCCCACACATACTTTCATCCCCTTTAAGCCGTTTTTCGGGATAAAAAGTAGCCTATATCATTTTCCAAATTTCATCAAAATAGGTCTCGCAGTTCGTGAGTTATAAATGGTGTAACTAACCCGATTAAATATCTTTCAATACTTTACAGATGAGTGAAGAGAAAAATGTAATTCTTGTAACCGGTGGCTCTGGTCTTGTTGGGCAAGCTATCAAGACTGTTATAGAAGAGGAACAAAAGTTATCTGGTGATAGTAACAAGGAAACTTGGTATTTCTGTGGATCTAAGGATGCTGATCTGAGGTAAGTTAAAAAAATATTTTTGAAAACCGCATTAAAATCCGTTGAGTAGTTTATAAGATCTAAGCTAACAGGCAGCGGAAGCAACTTCATTTTAAACTGTAAAGAAGAGAACATGAAAATTAAATCATTAAAATAGGAAATCTAATGTAGACCGGAATAAAGTAAGTGTGAATAGACAGCCCAATGAAATTATTACTCAATACATGGAGAAAGAGTGGTGTAATAAATTTTGGCCAGTTGGGGATCAGGTCACCTAAAACCAAAGGGTCTTGGTACCGCTGCTTCCTCTTACAAGATGCTCTCCCAGTGAGGGGAACAGATTAGAGAAGAATAGTATTCTAACCTGCCCTCGCACGGGTGAACAATAAAAAAAAGGTTTATTTTAATATTAATGAAATAAATGTTTCAGAGACAAGACACAGACTGAAGCTTTATTTGAAAAGTTAAAGCCAACTCATGTTATACACTTGGCGGCCATGGTTGGTGGGCTCTTCCATAATATGGCACATAATTTAGATTTCTTTGTAAGTTTATTTTTTTTACTATTCATTATTAACATATTTGTGATTGAACTATTCTGTATATTTACCCTGTAAGATACAAAATAACAGATTTAGTAAAAAAAAACTTTTTTCTGTCTTTAAACTTATAAGAGGTTATCACAGAAGTTAAAAATATTTCAATTGATTAATTTTAGTAGTGTATGGGTCAATAAAACTAACATTTATTTCAGAGAGAGAATATGGCAATAAATGACAATGTCCTAAGCGCAAGTTATAAGAATAATGTGAAGAAAGTAGTTTCCTGTTTGTCTACCTGCATTTTCCCAGATAAAATTACATATCCCATTGATGAGACTATGGTAAGTGGTACAGTATTTAAATCTATATCTATACTAATATTATAAAGAAGTAAGATTTGTATTTTTGTATGTAACGAATAAACATAAAAACTACTGGACCGATTTCAAAAATTCTTTCACCATTAGAAAGCTACATTATCCCTGAGTAACATAGGCTATATTTATTACAAGAAAAAATTAGAGATCCCCAGAAAATCTCACTAAAACCAACCCAAGGTGCAAAAAAAATAGCCATAAAATATCTTTCATCGCATGCGCTGCGAAAAGTATTGATGATAGAACAAAAAAATGTTCTAGAATATTATAGAAGTATTAATATCTACAAAAAACTCCGCGAGACCATATGTCCAACTATTATAGTTAAGTCACTATAACTACTTTTTTACATTTTAAAAGTTGATAAAAATGCCTATCAAAAGCAGACCATGTTTTCCATACCTTTGTATTAATCCTTATCCAAATAATTTTTTTCATATTCAAGACTGTTTCAATACCTATAAATAACTTTTTGAATTATTAAAATCGGACCTTCCATTCAAAAGATATTACGAAATTAAAAATATCAATATAAACAAAAAATACACGAGGACGCGACGGGCCAGTGTAGTTCTATCTCGGTGATACTCGAAGTGCAGCGAGTGGTAGCGAGTAACGCCGAGGTAGAGGGGCACCGAAATGCGGGAGAGCCAAAATGTTTTAAACTAAATATTCCACCCGTGCGAAGCCGGGATGGGCCCCTAGTAACTAATATTCTTATTAAATCTGACTAAGCTAAAGGCCCCTATTGAAGTAGTTTAGTAATGTCCCTTCCCCCATTAGAATATTATAGAATAAATCTCCTTAATTTTTAAGCAGTTGAGCTGTGTCTTCCTGTTAATGATGATATACATAAACTTCTCATCGATAGGCTATTTATTGTGTGTTGTATATTTACTTGGATTAATGCCTCCAATATGAGATTCTTGAAGGAAATGGAAGTGAGAGCATATACAAGTTATTAATTATTATATTACAGGTGCATAATGGTCCCCCACACTCGTCAAATTATGGATACAGTTACGCAAAAAGAATGGTGGATATATTGAACAAGTAAGAATATTTTGTAAGAATTTAACTATTGGAAAAAAGTTATTATAATAAGTGATGATGATATATCATTGATTGTCTTCTTTTTATCATGTACTACAAACAGTATCATAATGCAAAAGTAATGTTTTATTATCATATACCAAATACTTATCTACCGCCCACTCATTTACCAACTTACTGATAGTATTAAAATATCATTTTTGACATAAAATAAATAATTAGGTATCGGTATTCACTGTTCTGAGGGATCAATTGCAGGGCATGATACCTATTACTGTACAATCCATTTAGAAATAAGGCAGAGCAGTGTTTAGGGCTGGGGACACAGGAACAGGGTTACAGATTTTAATTAATAATAGGAAGCATTCTGTTGTCAAACCTCTAACTACAATTGTAAACTTATATGACCCTCAAGATGAGACGGCATCACAACACTAAATTACACCACTTTAGGCAATGGATATAACTACCTTATATCAATTGGGAGTTCAGATATTATTGAGCAACTGGGTTTAGAATATAAATTATAAGTTTGAATTGTTTACCTGACTTTCTATTTTTTTTCTAGGGGTTACCATGAACAGCATGGGTGTATGTACACATCAGTAATACCATGCAACGTGTTCGGGCCCCATGATAACTTCTCCATACAATCCAGTCATGTCATACCTGCACTAATAAGAAGAATGGATGATGCTATACAAAAAGGTTAGTTAGTATATTGGCCGGCAGCTAATTATAGGTCTGAGCAAAAATAGTGGGAGAAAGTTGCACATTGTGAACGTACTGCGTACTATAGTAGCAGCCACAAAATCACTTAGTATATGTTGGCAATCCAGAAAGAGCTCCTGATTAACAACACTGGTTTTCAGTTTCTCTTCATTTTGTGCTTGCAAGCAATGGTGAAAGTATAACTGATCCCGAACATACGAGGAGCCAAACATTGCCATAATATTCTGGGTGTGAGAAGTCTAGATTCTAGAAAAAATATGCTTTACCTTGATCTTATACAAAAACATTACACCACCAATAAACATATTTCCCTATTTATATTATTAAGAGGATGGAAGGTATACTGCTTAGCAACAATCAAATGACAATATGATCTAGATTTGAGATGGAAGTCTAGCGATGTCTAGAGCTTGAGAGGCAGGAGTAGGTTTAAAGACGTCTTTTTTACCCGTAAACTCTTAGCTTCTCCGCTTGACCTTACTACCAAATATTAAAATAAAGTACATTACTCACGTGCTCCTCGATAGCACCACGCCACTTGACAGACTGGCTTAATCCTCTCGGAACGAAAGTTATATATTATCTACACAAAATAAGTTAAAATGAACTACGCATGAATACTAATTTATAAACTGTTGTGTTAAATCGTCTTTTTTAGGAGAACCAACATTCACGGTGTTAGGGACAGGGAAACCTCTACGCCAGTTCATTTACTCCCTGGACTTAGCCAAACTAATGGTCTGGGTTATGAGGAATTATAATAGCGTGGAACCTATCATACTGTCAGGTAAAGTGAAAGAATTTTTAATAATATCTATTTCACTCACACATTTTGGAAGTAACCAATGTTTGTAATAAATAATTAATCTAATTTGTTAACTAAAACAACTGTTTATATTTTACTAGCTTTTACCCGCAACTTCGTTTGCGATATTGAGGTAGTTATATTAGCCTACAGTAAATCGTCTGTAGATATTTAATCATTTTATAAGGTAGTCATAATAACTTTGCATCCAAGTGTTACCCCCTATGGGATGAATTTTCAAGAATCCTTTCTTAGTGTTCCCCTACATTATAAAAGGGGTTCCCCTGTGCAAAATTTCTAACCCTTATATTTCAGGCCCTGGTTTGATACGTCAGTCATTAAGTCAATCAGTTTCTCCTTTTATTTGTATATTACGTAGTTATCACGTGTTATTTTAATGTAAAATCTGATTAATTAAAGATAGTAGATATGTTTGTTTCAACTTATCTATACTGACTTACTTCTATCCTTATTATAAGGGAATATTTACTATCGTTATTGTAATGGATAATATACTATCCTTACCTTAAGGGAAAATATGCTGTCCTTATTATAAGGGAAAATATATTATCCTTAGCGTAAGGGAAAATGTACTATCCTTATTGTAAGGGAAAATTTACTATCTTTATCGTAAGGGAGATGAAAATCCTTTACTTTAAATGGATGTTTGCAGACTAAAACGACTTTACCAATTTTGATAAAATATTCAGACAATCCCCAGTCTAGTCCAACTGGTGAACCTGTGTAGTGTAGTAGCGATCGGAACAACAGATTTTATCTATTTTCCCTCAGCGAAGCGAGTACAGGTCGGCTGGATTAACGTAACAGTAAATATGTATAGCGAACCTTGATAGAAAATATGTATATTAGTTTTCTTCAAATTATTTACAGTTGACGAAGAGGACGAAGTGACGATCAGTGCTGTTGCTGAAGCTATAAAGAAAGCGCACAATTATACAGGAGATATTGTCTACGATACTACAAAGGCGGACGGACAGTACAAAAAGACCGCATCTAATAGAAAACTGAGGTCTCTATATAAAGACTTTACCTTTACGCCGTTTGATACAGCTATTCACGACACAGTTACTTGGTTTAAGGAGCATAGACAAAATGCTAGAGTATAGAAGGCCGTAGAAGCTTATAATATATAAATAAACATATACAATTTATACAGTTTTTTATTGTGTCATACTTTAAATTATGAAATACAACAAGTAAATCCCAAGTAAGGCCGATTTTAACTGATCAGCTAATTGGGTTTCTAAACATATACCATTTGGGTTGCCATTAAAAATATGGTCAACGCTATAGTTACCGTTTGCCGATGTGCTAACCAAATGAATTAAACACCGAAAGCTTGTAATATATACAATGTGCCTCAGATAGGTTGCCTGCGTTTATCCGGTCCCTACTGCGCTGTTGTCGTGTTCAAACTGGTTAGTTTATATTAGTAATTGCGCTCATCTGCTAACCACTCGGAATATACATCAGAATGTAGGCAATTAATTGCAAATACAGTGGTGGTACTAGTGGCGTAACAATAGAGTGGCATTACAGCTAAAAGCCAGGAGGAAGAGGCCCCAGATTCGAGTGTGCCATGAGCACAGAAAGATTATGAGGATATTAGACAGATAAAAAACGAAGTGATCCTATAAGGGCTACGTTTTTCCCTTACAAAAAATCCTCCTCAACCAATTAATTTGCCAGGGGCCTCAAACGATATAGTTACGCCACTGGGTATAGGGTTGCCTACGAAAATCCGGTCCAATATAATAAGAGTTCCCAGGCCTTTAAATCAAAAATTGGAGCGAGCAAATATGTATGAAAGAGAGGCATAACTGTGGATTAAAACAACCAAGTAATAAATAAATTTATTTATCAAGCCTACAAATAGGATTTGTCTGGACCATTTGCAGATCCACCTTCGGCCCCACCAAGTCTCTAATGTTATTGAGTCCATACTTGATCATCGTGGGCCTCTCGAGGGACAGACCCCAGGCTATCACGTTGACGTCTGCAGGCAATCCCATGGGCAGAAGCATCTCTGGTCGGAATACTCCGGAATTTCCGATTTCTATCCACTTCCCAAGACCTGTCATAAAAAATAACATTTTTACATCCTCTCATTTAACTTGCCTATCTCCATTATTATTATTAGATAAAACAGTTCCATATAAAAAACAATTTTTAAAAGGTTAGCACAATTAATAATTCACGCATCTTACTAATGGTTTTTAAGTTAAATAAATGTTGTTTTAATTTATCTACTTGATATAATGTATAGTAATCTTTTTATTTAATTTTAATGTTTTTCCTACATCATCCGACATTTATTATATTTTATTTATTTATTAGGCGCACCAAGAGAGTAAACATTAAAATAGCAATATAATAAATTAAATATAAAATTTTAAAACAAAATGCTCCTCTTATTATAGGTGTGCACAGCATGCATTTAATATTGACACAATACAATATATTCTTTATAATAGTTATAAATGTTTCATTTATAATTAATTAATCACAATTATTATTTCTTCATTCATTATTCTTTATTCGCCGCTCAGTCTCCTCTGATTTTTTTTCATTATATGACACTGGCAGAATTTTCTGTTACATGACATGAAAGGGATCCGGGGATTATACCCAAGGAATTTACATTCTAACTGGAATACGCACGTGCACCCAAAAAACGTTCCGAAGAGTACAGCTACTATAGAGTATTGCATCTCTTTCTACTATGAGTATACTTCAAGGAATAGAGAAAAATTAAATGTTGTATTACTAATAACATCAATTTCTGTCTATTTAACTGATTAAAATTATTTGTATGGCACATTGTCACAAACACCGTAAGAAAAACACAGTAACAAAGAGACAAAATCTCCTTTAGTCGATGGTCCTGCTCAAAACGATTTTTGATCCTTACGTGTTGGAAACAAATATCAAATTACGTAATTTATTTCAAGGTGCATATTTGAATATACAATATTTTTAAGTGAGCGTTCCAGTTATAAATCCTTTGGTTTTACCTTACCTGGTTTTTCAGCTGGTAACATCGATTTTCTTATTTTTATTTATCTTCTATAGTCTTTTACCCCCTTCTTCTCGTCGTAACACCCCACCACCAGGGCGGCCGTCAGCGTTTGATCGTCATTTATAATTAAAAAAAATGTTTTCTTTATGTATACCTTCATGATAAGCAAATATTTCCATGCTGGGTTCAGTGTAGGGATTGTAGGCAGGCTTGAACTGCAGCTTGTGGAAGCCGAGGCGGCTGAAGAACGCGTCCAGGGTGCTGATGAGGTCCGCCAGGCCCAGGCCCCTGTCCGCCACCACTCCTTCCACTTGGTGGAATTCTGCCAAGTGGGTTGCGTCTAGGGTCTCGTTACGGAACACCTAAAGTGTGTTTTAAATTTACACATTACATACCTATTGAATTATATAATTTCTAGTTTATCAGTCTATATATATAAATTAACATTTTGTCTCACTCAATACTGAATAGAGTACAGAATATTTAATAAGGTGCAAACGAGCAGATGGTCCATCAAATGGTAAGTGGCCACCATCGCCCATAAACATCGGTAATGCATATTATCTTGTTTTGTCGATACGTTACATCTTCGAAGATAGAGTAGGGAGGTGGAGTAAAGAAAAAAAATGCTGAGGTTTCAGCAGACCCTGAGCAATAGGCTAGTCCACTAGATGTGCAGCATTAATAGGATGGGTGAGGGAGAGGGTAAGTCTGGCCCACATGCTCCACCGGAACGCGTCTATGACACTTGGCGGTCGGATTCGCATGCTGGTGGTCGCAAGTCAGTCGGGAAACAGATCCCCTACCACCAAAGGGGTGCTGGGCTACCCAGCTCTTACGAGATGCTCTCCTAGCAGCAGCAGACGGGAATAGTATTCTAACCCGTCCACTCACGGGTAGTTCTGCAGAAATACTTATTTACGAATAACATGTCATCATAACAAAACTTACTTATTTATATTTAAACTTATAAATTAGTACTCAATGCACACACCAGCCAAAACTAAATATGTATAGCTATCTCTATAAAAATTTAATATGAGAATAGTAAATTAAGTTATATAATTTTTTTCACTACACATATTAGATAAAATCAATTAATTATACTATTTTAAGATCCGCTTTAAACACATTATTTTTAAATGATGTATTATGTGGCATCTTACATATTCATAAATTTTTTACACTGAGAAATTTATATTTAATGGCTTTTGATTATTATTTTCAAGTTTATTTATAGCACATATGAACATGAATAATATTTCCATACGAAACAAAAGAAATCTATGATTGAAGAGTACTGACTGATTATTTCATTAACAGATTACCAAGAGTACGACTATGATTATCTTAGATATTGTAGGTGATATAAATAATTTTGAATGAAAGTTTTAATTAATTCATACCTGCTATGGTTTTTTAAAATAAAGTTTTTTATTCATGTATAGAGTAACATGTATATTATAGGATTAATTTTTAGAATACACCCTTTTCTTTTATATCTGTCTTACTAAAGCCCTATTATAGTCAAAAGCGTTTAAATATACTTATAATCTTGAATGTGCTAAAGTCAGTTAGTTAGGGGCTTTTTCCTGACTTTTTTTATGATTTAAAACAAAGTGAATAACGCCCACTGTACAAAGGTATAACTTTTGTAAAATACCTTATCAATACTGAAGTATTTCTGAGGAGTGAACTCCTGCTGCTGGGCCACCTTGTATAGCATCCGAGCGCTTACAGCTGTTGTGTGTGTACGTAACAGGTTCTTCTGCGCTTCCTCTAGCTTCCAATCATATCTGTAGCCCTAAAATTACAAAACGGTAAATATAAAAAAACATTTTTCTCACACAATTATTGTTAAAGAAAGTGTAAGTGCCTGAAAGTGACGTGCAGGGCAATGAATTATTATCTTGTTAATTAAGCCTTTAATAATAACCATAGGGATATATGTCTCCCAAGTTTTATTTTTTACCCTTGAAATATTTTTATTTACCACATAAACTATTTTATAACATTGAAATCTCAATTTCAGTCCTAAAAATCCTACGGCCTTGGTAACTTAGATTAAATGTCTTGTTATCAACTTAACACCATATACGAGGACCCACCCATAATTATCCTAAAGAAATAAGGGACCACGTTAAAGAAAAACGACGACTACGACGTGTTTGGCAATTACGTAGACAGAGAAAAGACGTTTTCTCTAGCCTTCAATAACGTAGCACTTAAACTTAGACAAAAAATTATAGAGTGGCACAATACTAGCCTGGAATCGAAATTGGAATCTATTACTGCAACTGCGTCTACAAACTACTCACTGTGGGAATTTACAAAATCGTATAAACCCCATTTGACACAACCTCCTTAGAATGCCTAAAAACAATTGGGCTAGAACACCTCAAGAAAAAGCTAACACATTTGCTGAGCATTTATCAAAAATTGTTGACGTTATGATGAACAAATCCTCATAACGTCAACAATAAGAATACGGAATGCGAAAAAGAATTGAAAAGTATACTCCAACTGTCTCTACCTCCGAAACAGACAACATCCCAGGTCGAACTATTCCTGATCTATAAGACAAAAAGGCGCCAGGATTCGACCTTATAACTAAGGAAATCTGTTACAGCTACCAAAAAAGCGATCACTTTTTCGACTATTCTATTTAACGGCATCCTAAGGATCCAGTATTACCCCATGCTATGGAAGGTATCTCATGATAAGTGAATCTGGGAAGCCAGCCGATGATGTTGAGTCATATAGACCTATTAGCCTGCTGCCTGCTGAGAAGAATACTCCCAATGTTAGACCAAAATAAAGCTATACCGGATCATCAATTCGGTTTCCGTCAGAAGCACTCCATCGTTGAGCAAAATCTTCGCGTGTGCAATAAAATACGAAGCACACTGTAAAGAAAGGAATATTGTTCCTCGACATAGAACAAGTCTTTATTAGAGTGTGCCATGATGGGTTATTATGCAAAATTAAAGCTAATCTCCCGCGCAGCTATTACTACCTACTAGTGCAAACGTATATCACGGAAAAACTGTTCTAGGTTAAAGAAGGAGAAGCTACGTCAACATTCTTTCTTTGAGATAAGAGCTGGAGTTCCTCAGGGGTCTATTCTGGGCCTGTATTATACATATTCTACAAAGCAGAATTTTCGCCATATAACCACTTACGCGGATGACACTGCCATATTTGCAAGCAGTAAAGATCCGGAGCAAGCCACTCAAACAACATTCAGTACAAACAGCTAAATTGGCTTTAAGGGCGAAATAGCAAACTCTCATCCGACAACAAACTTTTTATCTATAAGATAGTTTTAAGATCAATCTGGATGTTCGGCGCGCAATTATGGGATAGTGCCTTTGATACAAATATATCTTGCAAAGAATGCAAAATATTATTTTAAGATCCATGTCACCATAGACCATGGCTTGTAACTAACGCTGAGATATATCAGCATCTTCAAGAAAGAACAGTAAAGGATGAAATTAAACATAGCTGCAAAAAATACCAAGGCAGGCTGCAAGCTCACCCAAACGCACTTGCAGTCGACCTGACACATCCAGGGTATTTCAAGCAGCTAAAACGAAAAGATATACTAACTTATAACAACATGTCAATTGACACGAAATCATATGACTACTCATATGTCTTTGATGGAAGACACACTCGTCGCATAAATAATAAAAGCTCAACATATCTGCTTATAGTAGATAGGTACTGATTGCAGATGAAACTGAGAAAAAAAATCTTAATACCATAACACAACATTCAAATGGAGAGTTTTTAACTAAACTAAATTAATAAAAAATTGTATTATGGCAAGGAATAATTGTTAATACAAGAATTAATATATTAAAAATATCCATCAGAAATCGCAGGTACCAGTTATTTACACAAAATTTTTGCTGTTTTAGTTAGACTTATTTTACTATTGAACAAGAATAATTGGCTTACTTGTGAACCATAACCTCCTTTACTGTGTACGGTTTTCACTCTCTCCAAGTATTCCATAGGAAAGTCTTCAGATAAACTCGGTGATGAAATGAAGAAGGTATCATGGGCATCTCGCGCTGGATGCTGCTGGGGCTGGAAGAGTGCGTCAAAGTTCCAGAAGGAGCTCTCCACATACCTATTTGTAGGCATTTCAGTGAAACCCATCTCTAGGAATATCTCTCGGAATTCCGATCTCACTTTCAGGAGTGGGTGGAGGTGACCACATTCTGGAGGTTGACCTGTGTTAATGAAATGCATACAAATATAAATTGTATAACTGAGTTTAATCAAAAGAGGCCTCAAAAAATATTCTTAACCTATTGCATTTTTAACTGATGGCTAAGTACAAAATGAATAAATTTGAAACAGTAGCAACATAATAGAGGGGGAGTAAGATTCATAATTGAGAGGTTGTGGGCTCAAGTTACATTTTGTAATTGTTCTACAAAAATGAATTCATAATTATTTTGTTTACAATTAGCTAAATAATAGTAAAATAAAGTACAACAATGACTACCTAGTGCTGCAAAATTATAAGGCTTAAATTCTAGCTGCTTCCATGACCCTGTCAGCAACATTTCACTAGTTAAGTCTGTTTCCAATTTCTTTATAGATGTTGAAAACTGTGGCCCTTTTGACAATAAGAAGCTTTTAAGTGTTACTTCTTGTAAAAGTTTCCGTTTCTTGTAATCATTTCTAACATTGTCTGGTATGTTGTCTATGCCTTTCTTGATTTCATTTAGATGGTCTTGTACTGTGTCGGTGATGGTTACTACTTTTTTCTTCACTACTGGTGGACCTCCAGATTTATCCATATATATCCAACCTAATGACATGGCTTTACTAAAACCTACTTTTGCATTTGGTACAGTCTGAAAATTTTTCAAAGCAGTTTATTAACAGAAGAAATAGCCATAATACACAACTTTTTTTCATTTATAATTGATTCAAAACAAAACAAGAAAGCATTTTTGATTTTTTTATAAAAAATTTGAGTGGTGTCTTAGTGGTTATTGGAAAGTCCAGCCATAATCACAAAAAATATTATGTTTTTTCAAGCGAAATGTTTAAAATATTGTAAAATATAGAAACTACAAAAGATTTTTTTTTTTAATTTATAAATCTTATTATGAATATCCTGTAAAACTCAATATTCCCAGGATGGTATATTTTTCGAAATAAAATATTTTAAAAACAGGATTTATCATTCTGTGTATTATTTTATGACCTAATACCTTCATAACATCGGCTTGCGGAATCCCATCTTCTGGAATGCTATTATACAAGACAGCTTCGTGACTGCCCTTCCCAGCAACCAGCTTCCCCTCCTCAGTTAATTCCCATTTGGTACTTTTTATGGGTTCTGAACAGACCATCTCAAGTGCCTCTAAACTTTTGACAGCACCCACTACCCTTTGATGGTCTTCATTAAATTCACTTGTTAATTGTAACGTATCTACTTTATCAGTCCCTTCTAAGTAATGTAAAATCTTTTCGTTTAACTCCATTTCTAAGTTTAAAATATATTTATAGGTTATAAAATCCGCTGGCAAAGTAGGTATAGCTGTCTGTATTCTGTATATGACTTTGACAGCAAATTTGACAGTTTATACAGACTGGACGTGTAGGTCAAGATAGGCGACATTTAACAGGTAATGCTGCCAACTTTAAAAACGTAATTTCAATTGAAAATACAGATTATACAGCAAAAACAAATTGTAAGTTTGTTATTCTAGTCTATCACATTTCAATGAAATTTGGCACACGGATACTTAATATATAGGCTACTTTTTATAATCAAATATGTTTATTGAACGCTAGAATATTATAGCAATATATGCAAATTCACACGCGACAGCCCCCATTAAATTAACTAATGTTTCATTTCACCATTTCAACTAAAGTGTAAGTATTTCTTTTTAATAAAAAAAATCATTAATCAACAATAATATATCATTAATATATTATAGATAAAATATTTTTTTAAATTGTTCTTGTAATTTCGTATATGAAATGGAACGTAACGGAAATGGTTTAAATATTAGAAAACAAATAATAATTATTATTCAATAGATTTAAAAATAACCAAATAAATTTGTAAAAATTGATTGTATAATTAAAATAATAAATTTTTACTTCATGTTTATCTCTAAGTAGAATTCTTAAAATGGCGCGTGTTTGGTTTACGTTTTATCAATACGATTTGCCGGCCGGCGCACAGCGGGCTGTCCGGAGACCGGAGTGTGGGTCGCAACACGCTGTACGCAGTAGTCAAACATAATCATTCGAGTCAGACATAGTCGTGTTATGATATAATAATTCACTATAAATCATTTTTATCATACATTATTTGTGCAGTAAAAAATAAATGTAAGTATTAAAAAAATATTTGTGTCTATCAACGACTTGTTATTATTTTGATAAGAAATTGATTCGCAGCAAATAATCCAGATAAAATATTTAATCAAAAATAGTACCGCTTGAATATGCCAGTCGGTTCCCCTATAGGTACAATAATTTGCATATCAAATAAAATATATGTACATATATATAAGTGTATTACATTTACGAAAATAATCTGTTTTCTACTATATATGTGATAATCGTTTAGTGGAATAATTTCTCGAAGCATTTTTTTTCTGTTATGGATAATATTGTATTGACTCATGGACTACATATCCTTGTTAATATTTCTTTGTCGCTTTGTCGTTTATAACTAATATATGCCGCAGTATATTCTCGAAGATCGCTATCAACATAATTATGTCATATGAGTGAATAATAAGTTCTTGGTCCGATTTGTGTTTAGTGAAAAGATTTGTTATCACGTATATATTTTACTAGTCCCGCTCTGACTGCTCCCGGGTGCAACCCTACATCGCATATTAATTTATATATAAATAATTGCTCCGGCTTCTCACGGATGCAATTTACTAAATATTTTGAGATTTTAAATAAGTACATATATATCCTTACTAATATTATAAATGCGAAAGTAACTCTGCCTGACTGTCTGTCGCGTTTTCACGCCAAAACCACTGAATCTATTTAAATGATATTTTGTATCCAGATAGTCTAAAAAGTCCTATAAGCTTTTTAATGCGTAAAAAGGGTTGAAAGAGGGGGGTGAAAAGTTGTATGGAAGTATCGCTATTCCACACGGACAAATTTTATTTAAGAAAAGAAGCTTTTTAATCATGATTAAAAGCACCTCTACAGTTATGTACAGTTAAGTAATTAAACATAGATTGTTTTATCAAATCCTACCAAGAGTTTTGACGATTATTTTGCGATTATCCGTAAATACTAGTTAATAATAGAGTTAAAAAAATCGAATCTGCAAATCAGCATCGTCAGAAAATGTTGAACTTTAATTTCGTATTTCTCACAAAGAACTATTATATACTTTATTTTACATTAGCATATGAAGGTCGTGTCTCTAGAGTATATAGACATATTTATCGTAACATATGACAACATAAATATTATTATTTACGTACAATGAATCATCTCTCGACCTGTAGGTACGCTTTACCTTATTGATTAAACAGCAGAACTGTTCGCTTGACGCTTTTAAATAGAATGCAGCTTAATTTATTTACTAACTAGCCGACCCGCGCGATTTTGTTCGCGTGTTGCTCCGCTCCTATGGGTCGTAGCGAGATGTTAAATAGCCTAAGTTATTCCTTGTTACATCAGCTATCTGCCTGTTAAAGTCCCGACAAAATCGGTCTAGCCATTTGAGAGATTAGCCGGCACAAACAAAATGTTGTTGGTATATGTGGTGTGTGCGTGTATACATCCATATGCACTTAGTAAAAAGTGGTTATTTTAATATTACAAACAGACAGTACAATTTTATTTATTTGTATGGATATTAATGTTGAATTTACCTATAATTTAACAGGAATTGTGCCTTCCCTGCGGGACCGAAATGGGAAAAAAAAGCTATTTAATAACCAAAAAGAATAATGGTAGTCATTTAATATGTATTTTCTTGTAAATTATTTTCATTTGTCTTGCACGTGCACTATACCCCATACAGATTGTAGACCCATTAAACCACCATCATCGTTATGGTCATTCCGTGCAGCTGGATAATTTTATAAAATAAGACATATAATGAAATATATACATACTTATTACTTCTAAAACAATTACTTAAACACTTTTACATTTTCATTATCGCTCGTGAAAAATTTGTAATAAATATGTCTGAGGACAATCAAAAATGAGTGATAACAACACCGTTTATAAAATAGTATTAGCGGGTAGATCATTTTATATTACTTCAAGTATACCGACGTGAAGACAATATATAACCTTTAGTACGATAAGTCTCTCTGGTGTTTTCGTGTAGTGAACATGGAAGTTAGTGTTATAGTGTCGTGATTAAGGTCACCCTTCTCGAGGTCCACGTAAGTTTGCTTTATTATTTATTGTCGTTAGCGAGGTCGAGTGGTGGAAGTGAGAGTAAATATATTATGAGAGCTCTTTAAACCTGCTCCTGGGTCTCAAGCCCCAGGCTCTGCTCAGCTCAGTCTAAATTGCATATACGTATTGCTGTACAGTAAACTTTATTTTATAACAATAGGTAACTAACACAACGTTTGGTATACAACCTATACTGTACATATGTTAATCACTACATAGTATAAAACAAAGTCGCTTTCTCTGTCCCTATATCCCTATGTATGCTTAAATCTTTAAAACTACGCAATGGATTTTGATGCGGTTTTCTTTAATAGATAGAATGATTCAAGAGGAAGATTTATATGTATAATACATATATAATATAGTAGAGAAACACTGATAATTGTAGAGGTTTATAATGTGATGTCGTCAATGAACGCATTTGTTTGCGCTTACATTGCAAACGCTGGCTGAACCCTTCGAGATAGATCAAAATAATGTACTACAGTATTGTACACCATAAAAAAGGTCTACAAAAAAGTGCGCGATGGTATATGTCTATCCCTCAGGGATAACCCACAATAACAATTTTTTATCTTTTATTTTTTACGAGAAATAATTGCTTATTTACGAAGCGATTTTAAACAATACAGCATTAATCCTTATCCCATTAGGTACCTTAAATACATTGTGCATTTAATATAGATCAATACGGCCCTTTACAGCATGAAATTTAAATGAATATTTACGAAGATATTACAGATTTTAAATGCACGGACATAGCGGTTACGGCTAAATACACAATTAAATTGCACCCGGGCGCCGTCGACTAATTTTTTAAATTAGCGAGTTATCGAGTTACTTTCTTACATAAATGCTTTGTTTTTCATAACCTTGTTTAATATTACAAGAAATTGATTACGTATTACATGAAACAAAAGTACGAGGTGTTGTGTAACCAAAAATTGATTAAACATTTAACATTTTACCTGCTAAGCGTTTATTATGAAAATTGTGAGCTATACATTTTTAAGCTGACGTATTATATTGTTTCTGAAAAGCATAATTTTTGTAATTTTTAAACCCCAATGCCATCAGAAAGTATGATCAAAGTAATCATACTCGTATCCTTGTTTTATGCCAACCTCGATTACCAACGTTATTTAGATTAAAATCAAAGCAAGGATCCCTCATCCAATGAAGAATTTTTGCTGGTAGAGGTTGGTTTGTGTTGGTAGAGGATCTGTCCCCCGACTGACTTGCGACCACCAGCATGAGAATAGGACTGCCAAGTGTCATGGACGCGTTTCGGTCGAGCCGAATGTGGGCCATATGGGATAGGATGGGAATGGGTAAGCTCTTTCACTCCCTTTCTCATCCCATTAATGCTGTGGATCTGGTGGACTCTAGGCTCTTGCTCAGGGTCCGCTAAAATCGCATTTTTTCTTCACTCCCCCTCCCCACTCTTATTTTCGAGGTCGACAAAACAAGAAAGTATCTCTTGTTTTGCCGATGTCCATGTGCGGTGGTGGCCACTTACCATCAGGTGGAACATCTGCTCGTTTGCACCTTATCAACCATAAAAAAATGTCCATGTAAGATAATTTTTTTTCGCTTTTTTTTGATGACATGGGTGATGGAGAAGTCTGACAGGTGTAAAAATACATGTACCCACCTATGTTTACGTCAGCATTATACGGGAGGGGGGGAGGCGAGTTAGGGCATTGATTACTTTTGCTGTAATGAGGGACGCGGGGGTTGATAATTGTAAAAATTCTGCTTACTGAACTATACTGATTTTAATAGAGTATGTACTGTCGATAAAAATGAATTAAAAAGATTAGATGAGTGGTGAAGGAGTGGCTGGTGTAATGGTTGTGGTTGAACAGCAAGTTCATCAGCTTTATTTCTATCGTGGAAAAAAATTATAATTCAAATTTAATGCCAACAACGTCACTAATGAGTTTCTTCAATAGTTCGACCGCAAAAAAAGAATTTAAAGATGCCCTTGTCATCTTTGCCTTGCAGGTGAAGGTTAATAATAATTAAGGCTAATTTGTATGTATAAAAAAATAAGTGTTCTTAAATCTTTTCCGCTTGTCACACAATTTTAATAATTTAATATGAAAAAAATTGGTTAAGACATTGGTGTCTTACTCAGGAGGTCCGAGTTCGATCTCCCACACAGACACACACCTCTGACTCTGAGTTATGTGTGTTTTAAGCAATTAAATATCACTTGCTTTAACGCTGAAGGAAAACATCGTGAGGAAACCTGCGCTCCTGAGAGTTCCCTAAAAGCTCTCAATGGTGTGTAAAGTCTTCAACCCGCTCTGGCCCAGCGAGATGGAGATGTGTCCTAACCCCCTCCTCTTTCTGAGGAGAAGATTCGGCTCAGCAGTGTGCCATTAATGGGTTGTGATGATGATATGAAAAAAATGTTTGAACGGCATTTTAATGTTACGAATAATTTGAATATAGTATGAGCAGAGTCAGGACATATTACAAATTAGGTTTAATATATAAAATTGTTTAAAAAAGATGAATGTCTAATACGAGCTGGAGAACATTATTCGGGACAGAAGTAATATTTTCAGACGCCATGTTTACCGGATACATTAAATCAATATCCGGCGAACGATAAATTTTCCAAAGAATACTTGCACTTTATTTTTTAGTCGAGATATACGAGTAACATTCATTAACGCCGACTTTATTTGATTGACATATAAATACAAACACTATTTCATCTTCAAAGAAAGAAAAACTTATATCGCTGAATATACAGTATGTCTGTCTGATTTTTAATGAGTTCAATTTATTTTTTTATTAGATGTCTCGGTTGGATTTGGTGATATTTGGAGCGACAGGATTCACAGGGAAACATGCAGTTCAGGAGCTATGTCGTATTTCGAAGAAACACACAGGACTGACGTGGGGAGTCGCTGGGCGCAGTCAGACCAAACTTGAGGATATGCTGAAGGAAATATCGAAGAAAACTGGTAAGTTTATTTATGCCAATGTTTCACACCTTTGGAATGAAAGAGACTTACAGCAGCTCTCAAATTATACAGAACAAGAATTAAAAAGCATTTTGAGTTTAGTCAGTTTCGATCTAGTTCGAACTCTCCTTGATTTCTTTCTCATTATTCACAATTTTGACATGTGTCTGAACTCAAGGGCGTAGCTTAGTATTTTCTGAAAAAAAAAATTTAATACTGAGTGACGTCATGCCGTGTACAACATTTAAGTCTTTGTATGGTAGTAGTGACATTTGCTTTGCTCACTGCCGTACGTACGAAAATGTTGACAACGATAGTGTCTCGTAAGACCAGACGTCATATTGTGATCACGTCATGTGATAGAAAGCTTATTTAAGCCGAAGCTTTTACCCCTGAGTGGACGGGTTAGAATACAATTCCCCTCTGCCGCTGGGAGAGCATCTCGTAAGAGGCGAGTAACCCAGAACCCCTTTGGTGGTAGGCGGTTTGTACCCCGACTCGCTTGCGAACACCAGTATGTGAATCCGACCGCCCATCCAACCGTACCTCTCCCATCCCATTACTGCTGCGGTTCCAATGAACATCAGCAGTCTTCTCTTCGCTCGCCCTCCTCACTCGATCTTCGAGGCAGCAACGCATCCACAAATAAGAGAAACCCTCTAGTTTTGATGATGCCCATGGACGACGGTGGCCGCTATCCATCAGGTGGACCATCTGCTCGTTTGTCCCTTAGCTATCATTAAAAAAAAGCTAAAGGATATTAGTAATCCCTATACATGCATTTTTTTTGGAATTACGAATTATTCTTAGTGGACAGTGGATAGGCAGTTTCGTGACTGCTCTACTGATCGAGGAGAGCATTATGAATTCTTAAAGTATGTAGATGCAAAGGTAGAGGAAATATGAAGTTATTTTAAGTAAATTTACGAATACACTGTATACATAACATTCCAAGGCGCAGTGCGGTGCGGGCTCGGCGGAGGCAAGTTTTGTATTTGTATAACATTTTCTATTTTCGACGTTACATGCACAAATAATTCGAACCGCTAATGTAAATACACCGCGACCTCCAAAATTTCTAAAACAAGTGGAAATTTTAATTAATTTCTACCTACTTAGTATTTTCCGTTCGTTCCTTTAATATTAGATGGGTGAAATATGACGATTGACACTCATCTTCGTCCACAAAGAGAAGCGAGGGCTAGTCGTTAGTTACCTACCAATAAATATAAGATATTGTAACCTCTGCTCAGTAACGTGATTATCAATTTAAATCCTAAAAAACTGAGGTAAGTGATGTCATCGATTGGTTATTTGTGATATGATTCAGCAGATTCTTTTGGAGTGTATGATATGACAGACGACCTTGGTATAATTTTGTTTATACGTCGTTAAATATGTTTACAATTTTACATCCTTAATATGTTTACGCCTGGCTTAGCTGTCGACTGTCGTATCGATATGATATGGATGTTGACTCTATTATAATAAAGATACCGTCCAAGTAATCTATTTTCTATATATAAAGAGGCTTGTTGACTTAGTTATCAACGCACACAGAAATTACTGAAGCTACATACATGATATTTGCATAGATTTTTTTAAAAACTCAAAGATGGCAATGATTGTAAGGAGGACACAGAAACCTTCTACCCTTTGACTTCAAATTTGAAAATAAATAAATACTACATCTCTCAAATATACTATGTGCGAAAAAGGTATTAAAAACCTACTCTACTCAGCGAAGCGAGATTATCAGGTCGGCTAGTAAATATTTTGGGTACAATGAAAATTCTTCCCAACATAAAATTAATTACAAAATTTTAGAAAAGTGCAAAAAAAGAGGGATTGAAAACCAACGATATTTTAGTTTGAGGTATTGTGACGTCACAGTATATATTGTCGGACATTTTTTTACAAATACAGTACTTGCAATTCAGTGTTCTCTCGTTACATGGTGTATCTAATATGTATAATATCTATGATAATGGATCCTGACGTAACTGACGCTAATAGTAGCCGTGTTTGTTTACAATTTTTATCATTTTACTAGCTGACCCGGCGAACGTTCAAACCGCCTAACAGTGCAAAGTCAATGAATGTCGTGTTACAGATTAGCTGAACTGTTGACAACCAATATAATATGTCAGTACTGTCACATTATTATACATTTTTTTTAATTTAAAAAAACAAAAAATCTTGTCGATTCGAAACCTTTAATTAAATACGTTGTTTAATTTGAGGGGAGAGTTTACCGTATCGACGGGATGAACATTAAATGTTTAACATTTCGTATGAGAAAAAGTTTTTTCTATTATTTAATTTTTTTGTCTATTTTACATTGTTTTTAATGGTTATGATGCTATTCAAAATAAATCATGAAACTATGAAAACTCTACTTTGTTTTATAATATAATAAATTCAAGTTTATTCACTACTAGGCGATCCTTGCGACTTTGTCCGCGTGATGCTCCGCTCCTATGGGTCGTAGCGTGATGATATATAGCCTAAAGCCATCCTCGATAAATGGACTATCTAACACTGAAAGAATTTTTCAAATCGGACTAATAGTTTCTGAGATTAGCGCATTCAAACAAACAAACTCTTCAGCTTTATATATAGATTGACGCAAAAACATCATCATCATAAAATAGACATATTTAAGGAAATTAATTACTTAAGTTGTTTCGTAAAATATAAAATTACGTGTAAGTTTTTGTAGTTGAAATAAATGCTAGACGTACGTACAAAAAGTGTTGCTATTTTAAACTAACGACTTCTGTGGATCAAGCGTGATGTTAAATAGCTTAGAACACTCAATAAACTGTAGCAGTATTTATATTGTTCGTTTCTGTTTCCAATACATATTGCGCAGTTATGTTTCAATTAACACTTCCTCGAAGAATATAGAGTGTGCAAACAAACAAATATTAGTATAGATAGTGTATGAGCACAAGCCATGTCCTGTCCCATTTTAAGTACATTGACCTCTAATGCACAATTTAGAGTCGAGCACTCGGTGACATTATTTGTTAAAATAAAATTCTACTGATACTAGAGTTTATGACCAAACAGCTTGTATTCCCTATTACAGAAATATTTAGATACTTATACTTAAATAAGATGCGAGAGGAAGCAGGAATTACTTAGGTAAATATTGAAGTGAAACTTCTTTAGAATCGTTGTGATTTCAAACCGGATGCAACGGAAAAAACGACAGGTAAGAGACACAAATACAAAAATGTGTAGGAAAGAATGAGACAGAAATATACAAAACGACAGGTAAGAGACACAAATACAAAAATGTGTAGGAAAGAATGAGACAGAAATATACATACTATTTTATATTATTATATATATTCATCTCATTCTTTTGTCGATTTACTGAAGTTTCACTTCTATCGTGTGTGACTCGCACACACACCTTTTTTTTTATTAAATATAACACTGAGGTGCAAGTGGAAAAGTACTAGGTATATGTATAATAAAAGATTGCTTGTAAATTCAAGGGCGTCGCCATATAGAGGAGAGTTCAGGGAGTGGGGGAGTCTAAATTTATTTAAATTTACTCTTGGAAATTCTATAAATTTTTACAGAAAAAAGTGAGCCAAGTCTCGCATCTTATTTCGATATTTTTTTTGCAGATGAAGACCTATCATCAGTGAAGACAATAGTGGCAGACGTGCAGGATGAGAAGTCGCTGAAGGAGATGTGCTCGCAGTGCAAGGTGGTAGTGAACTGCTGCGGCCCTTACCGGCACTACGGGGAGCCTGTCGTCAAAGCGGCTATAGACAGCAAAACGCATTACGTAGATGTCAGTGGAGAACCTCAGGTAAATATATTTTAAACAAAAAAAACATATGAAGACTGTATACCTGCATTTGTTATTAGCCAAGGTATTCTATTGTAAACTCGTCAGAAGGCGCAATAATAAACATTGTTGCTTTTACACAGCTTTTGATGGTCCGAAAATAGGGGAAAAAACATCATCTTCAAAAACCATATTATAAACTTTAAATTAAAAAAATATCAAAGGAATTCTCTAAAAAGTTGAAATATATATATATTTTTATATATTTAATGTTAAAGACTTACTTAAGTTAAGTAAGAAAAAATAATAAATAAATATAAGAACAAACGTTACGAACTTGGCTAACTTTTCCACGTACATATGCACAATATAATGAAGCATTTTAAAGGTAAATATCAAAATTATATAATTAAACCTGTTTTAAGAAAAACAGGTTCCAAGTTCACCTCAGCAACATATCAGTCGCTATTTTTCGGACATTTAATTCAAAAGTTCTTCAATGTTATATATTATAAACTTGTTACACCTTGTATAAATGGAAATAAAAATGATATACATATATAAAAATATTAATTCGAAAAAACGAAGCAAAAATTGTAAATCAAAAACATAATTACGCTTCAAATTTATTTTATATTTTAATAGCTATGAGTTAGATTATCTTCAAACAAAATCTACATCCTCATTGATTAATTTTTTGCTTTGGATATTATATTTTATAATAAAGTTTTATATTTGACATAATACCAATTCGTCGTCATGAATGTGGTCTATGCTCCATACATAAGGGACACGGGGACGGGGACGGGAGTCTTTTAATCCACGGGTGGAAAGACAAATAAAAATCGAACAAAAGAATTCTCCTCTGGTATTTGTAACAGGCAAATCATAAAAGATCATAACCTTCCATTTAGTACGAGAAATTATGAGACATCCAGAGTTAGTGATTAAAAACAATCCGGGAGTGCCGGCAGAAGTGTAAACTTGAACATTAAAGTTGTGCTTGTAATGTGTTTGAATATTTTGTAATGATATTCAATAGGGATCGAGGTGCGATTCCGGAAAACAGGATAGTTTTACGCCTCGAAGCTTTCTTTCGGGACAACGTGACTGACAACCGAATAACGGGACTGTCACGTTTAAAACGCGACGTATGGTCATATTATTCATACCACTCGGTGTGAGACTGTGAACAATAACGGGACTGTCACGTTTCAAACGGGACGTATGGTCATATTATTCATACCACTCGGTGTGAGACTGTGAACAATAACGGGACTGTCACGTTTAAAACGGGACGTATGGTCATATTATTCATACCACTCGGTGTGAGACTGTGAACAATAACGGGACTGTCACGTTTAAAACGCGACGTATGGTCATATTATTCATACCACTCGGTGTGAGACTGTGAACAATAACGGGACTGTCACGTTTAAAACGCGACGTATGGTCATATTATCCATACCACTCGGTGTGAGACTGTGAACAATAACGGGACTGTCACGTTTAAAACGCGACGTATGGTCATATTATCCATACCACTCGGTGTGAGACTGTGAACAATAACGGGACTGTCACGTTTAAAACGCGACGTATGGTCATATTATCCATACCACTCGGTGTGAGACTGTGAACAATAACGGGACTGTCACGTTTAAAACGCGACGTATGGTCATATTATTCATACCACTCGGTGTGAGACTGTGAACAATAACGGGACTGTCACGTTTAAAACGCGACGTATGGTCATATTATTCATACCACTCGGTGTGAGACTGTGAACAATAACGGGACTGTCACGTTTAAAACGCGACGTATGGTCATATTATTCATACCACTCGGTGTGAGACTGTGAACAATAACGGGACTGTCACGTTTAAAACGGGACGTATGGTCATATTATTCATACCACTCGGTGTGAGACTGTGAACAATAACGGGACTGTCACGTTTAAAACGCGACGTATGGTCATATTATTCATACCACTCGGTGTGAGACTGTGAACAATAACGGGACTGTCACGTTTCAAACGGGACGTATGGTCATATTATTCATACCACTCGGTGTGAGACTGTGAACAATAACGGGACTGTCACGTTTCAAACGGGACGTATGGTCATATTATTCATACCGCTCGGTGTGAGACTGTGAACAAAAAATTGATTGATGAGTTAGTTATGCACGGTGTATGTACGATGGAGTACAATAAAGCCAACGTTATCTACGCGACGTGAACGTATGTGCGGTAACGAATGTTTTTATGCTCGGTCACAATGTCACAATGAAGTAATGGAGGTGCTTTATTACTTTTGTTATTTCTACTAATGTCAAAAAGTTGTATTTTCTCACTGTCAGAAGTATGTCTGTCTGTCTGTCTTGTCTCGTCTAGATAATCCACAAAAACTATAAACCATACATTTTATATCATTTACACTTGCACTACGATAATATTCACTTAATAAAATGTTGTTAATACTTTATTCAGTAGGGCGGATTTTTACCGCAACGATTATTTCTGTTGAGACGTGATTTTAGTGTTCGTATTGTTTTTAAGAATAAGATGTCAAAGTTAAAAATAATCGGGTAACGTTAGTATTCTTGAAGCAAACCAATGCCTATGACTACTAGCTAAATACTATTAAAAGCTGTCGCTGGCTATGGTGAAGTATTAAATAGAAATTTATATTTCATAGTTCTGATTCTCCACTTAGTCACGTAGGTTAACATACAATATCAACAATGTAAAGCCATCTCATAGAGTTTATATTTACCAGCAGGCCTTCATCTAATAGCAACTATGTAAAGCCATCTCGTAGAGTTCATATTTACCAGCAGGCTTACATTTAATAGCAACTATGTAAAGCCATCTCGTAGAGTTCGTATTTACCAGCAGGCTTACATTTAATAGCAACTATGTAAAGCCATCTCGTAGAGTTTATATTTACCAGCAGGCTTACATTTAATAGCAACTATGTAAAGCCATCTCGTAGAGTTTATATTTACCAGCAGGCTTACATTTAATAGCAACTATGTAAAGCCATCTCGTAGAGTTTATATTTACCAGCAGGCTTACATTTAATAGCAACTATGTAAAGCCATCTCGTAGAGTTCATATTTACCAGCAGGCTTACATTTAATAGCAACTATGTAAAGCCATCTCGTGGAGTTCATATTTACCAGCAGGCTTACATTTAATAGCAACTATGTAAAGCCATCTCGTAGAGTTCATATTTACCAGCAGGCTTACATTTAATAGCAACTATGTAAAGCCATCTCGTAGAGTTTATATTTACCAGCAGGCTTACATTTAATAGCAACTATGTAAAGCCATCTCGTAGAGTTCATATTTACCAGCAGGCTTACATTTAATAGCAACTATGTAAAGCCATCTCGTAGAGTTTATATTTACCAGCAGGCTTACATTTAATAGCAACTATATAAAGCCATCTCGTAGAGTTCATATTTACCAGCAGGCTTACATTTAATAGCAACTATGTAAAGCCATCTCGTAGAGTTCGTATTTACCAGCAGGCTTACATTTAATAGCAACTATGTAAAGCCATCTCGTAGAGTTTATATTTACCAGCAGGCTTACATTTAATAGCAACTATGTAAAGCCATCTCGTAGAGTTTATATTTACCAGCAGGCTTACATTTAATAGCAACTATGTAAAGCCATCTCGTAGAGTTCATATTTACCAGCAGGCTTACATTTAATAGCAACTATGTAAAGCCATCTCGTAGAGTTTATATTTACCAGCAGGCTTACATTTAATAGCAACTATGTAAAGCCATCTCGTAGAGTTCGTATTTACCAGCAGGCTTACATTTAATAGCAACTATGTAAAGCCATCTCGTAGAGTTTATATTTACCAGCAGGCTTACATTTAATAGCAACTATGTAAAGCCATCTCGTAGAGTTCATATTTACCAGCAGGCTTACATTTAATAGCAACTATGTAAAGCCATCTCGTAGAGTTCATATTTACCAGCAGGCTTACATATAATAGCAACAATGTAAAGCCATCTCGTAGAGTTTATATTTACCAGCAGGCTTACATCTATTAGCAACTATGTAAAGCCATTATGTAGAGTTCATATTTACCAGCAGGCTTACATTTATTAGCAACTATGTAAAGCCATCTCGTAGAGTTTATATTTACCAGCAGGCTTACATTTAATAGCAACAATGTAAAGCCATCTCGTAGAGTTTATATTTACCAGCAGGCTTACATTTAATAGCAACAATGTAAAGCCATTTCGTAGAGTTTATATTTACCAGCAGGCTTACATTTAATAGCAACAATGTAAAGCCATCTCGTAGAGTTTATATTTACCAGCAGGCTTACATTTGATAGCAACTATGTAAAGCCATCTCGTAGAGTTTATATTTACCAGCAGGCTTACATTTAATAGCAACAATGTAAAGCCATTTCGTAGAGTTTATATTTACCAGCAGGCCTTCATCTAATAGCAACAATGTAAACCCATCTCGTAGAGTTTATATTTACCAGCAGGCTTACATTTAATAGCAACTATGTAAAGCCATCTCGTAGAGTTCATATTTACCAGCAGGCTTACATTTAATAGCAACTATGTAAAGCCATCTCGTAGAGTTCATATTTACCAGCAGGCTTACATTTAATAGCAACTATGTAAAGCCATCTCGTAGAGTTCGTATTTACCAGCAGGCTTACATTTAATAGCAACTATGTAAAGCCATCTCGTAGAGTTTATATTTACCAGCAGGCTTACATTTAATAGCAACTATGTAAAGCCATCTCGTAGAGTTTATATTTACCAGCAGGCTTACATTTAATAGCAACTATGTAAAGCCATCTCGTAGAGTTCATATTTACCAGCAGGCTTACATTTAATAGCAACTATGTAAAGCCATCTCGTAGAGTTTATATTTACCAGCAGGCTTACATTTAATAGCAACTATGTAAAGCCATCTCGTAGAGTTCGTATTTACCAGCAGGCATACATTTAATAGCAACTATGTAAAGCCATCTCGTAGAGTTTATATTTACCAGCAGGCTTACATTTAATAGCAACTATGTAAAGCCATCTCGTAGAGTTCATATTTACCAGCAGGCTTACATTTAATAGCAACTATGTAAAGCCATCTCGTAGAGTTCATATTTACCAGCAGGCTTACATATAATAGCAACAATGTAAAGCCATCTCTTAAGGTTTATATTTACCAGCAGGCTTACATCTAATAGCAACTATGTAAAGCCATCTCGTAGAGTTCATATTTACCAGCAGGCTTACATCTAATAGCAACTACGTAAAGCCATCTCGTAGAGTTCATATTTACCAGCAGGCTTACATCTAATAGCAACTATGTAAAGCCATCTCGTAGAGTTCATATTTACCAGCAGGCTTACATCTAATAGCAACTATGTAAAGCCATCTCGTAGAGTTCATATTTACCAGCAGGCTTACATCTATTAGCAACTATGTAAAGCCATTATGTAGAGTTCATATTTACCAGCAGGCTTACATTTATTAGCAACTATGTAAAGCCATCTCGTAGAGTTTATATTTACCAGCAGGCTTACATTTAATAGCAACAATGTAAAGCCATCTCGTAGAGTTTATATTTACCAGCAGGCTTACATTTAATAGCAACAATGTAAAGCCATTTCGTAGAGTTTATATTTACCAGCAGGCTTACATTTAATAGCAACAATGTAAAGCCATCTCGTAGAGTTTATATTTACCAGCAGGCTTACATTTGATAGCAACTATGTAAAGCCATCTCGTAGAGTTTATATTTACCAGCAGGCTTACATTTAATAGCAACAATGTAAAGCCATTTCGTAGAGTTTATATTTACCAGCAGGCCTTCATCTAATAGCAACAATGTAAACCCATCTCGTAGAGTTTATATTTACCAGCAGGCTTACATTTAATAGCAACTATGTAAAGCCATCTCGTAGAGTTCATATTTACCAGCAGGCTTACATTTAATAGCAACTATGTAAAGCCATCTCGTAGAGTTCATATTTACCAGCAGGCTTACATTTAATAGCAACTATGTAAAGCCATCTCGTAGAGTTCATATTTACCAGCAGGCTTACATTTAATAGCAACTATGTAAAGCCATCTCGTAGAGTTTATATTTACCAGCAGGCTTACATTTAATAGCAACTATGTAAAGCCATCTCGTAGAGTTCATATTTACCAGCAGGCTTACATTTAATAGCAACTATGTAAAGCCATCTCGTAGAGTTTATATTTACCAGCAGGCTTACATTTAATAGCAACAATGTAAAGCCATTTCGTAGAGTTTATATTTACCAGCAGGCTTACATTTAATAGCAACTATGTAAAGCCATCTCGTAGAGTTTATATTTACCAGCAGGCTTACATTTAATAGCAACAATGTAAAGCCATTTCGTAGAGTTTATATTTACCAGCAGGCCTTCATCTAATAGCAACAATGTAAACCCATCTCGTAGAGTTTATATTTACCAGCAGGCTTACATTTAATAGCAACTATGTAAAGCCATCTCGTAGAGTTCATATTTACCAGCAGGCTTACATTTAATAGCAACTATGTAAAGCCATCTCGTAGAGTTCATATTTACCAGCAGGCTTACATTTAATAGCAACTATGTAAAGCCATCTCGTAGAGTTCATATTTACCAGCAGGCTTACATTTAATAGCAACTATGTAAAGCCATCTCGTAGAGTTCATATTTACCAGCAGGCTTACATATAATAGCAACAATGTAAAGCAGTTTCATAAATGTTTGATGGATTAGTAAATCAACATCCAATAGGAATTATGCAAATATCTAAAAAATCGAAATTTCGTTATAACTTTTTTCCATTTTTTTTTTACTACCGCACATTTCAATGATGATAATAATTAGTTATATCCGTCAATAATAAGTCTTGAGTAGACAAAAACTTTTTAGAGAAGTGATAAGCCAAGACTATAGGTACCTTGAGCGCACCGATATCCTTTGATGACTTTTGGTTGTCAGTATTTCTAGAAAGGGGCGCCTGAAACTTAATTCGTCCAAGGCGCCTCCGTTGTTAAGGCTGACCCTGGATAAAACGAATAGAATCCCCTACAGTTGTTGCTGCTGAATTCCATCAGAGAAAATTATATGAGTATCGTATAATTTATTATAATTATATCTCGCAATTTTTAATCCCCAACGCTAAAAGTTTCGTCCATACCTCTGTCTGTGGTTTGAACACTTGAGCGTTTAACTCCTCAGAAAAAATTCGACCTATGTACTACCTTGGTTTTTATACCTGATTTTATCAATGTTTTATTGGGGATCATTTAAAATTTTAACTTATTTTATATAGTATCGTTTAAACGTATATAAACACTATTAAGTAAATAATAAAAAATATTAAAATTGTATTGTAATTTGCTTTTACAATCGATCCGAATCCGGATAGCAATTTAGAATATACCCTTGATTTGTATTATTTTTACATCCCAAAATGATGATACTGACTTACAAAAGTTTGTGGATTTAATTCGTTTTCTTTTTGAACTAGCTGACCCGGCGAACTTCGTATCGCCTAACGGTCATTGAATGTCATGTTACAGATTAGCTGAACTGTTGACAAACAATATACGTCAATTCTTTTTCATTATTTACATTATTCTACGTTTTTTAAATATAAAATACGCCATTATCCATATTATTATGGAAATCTTAAGGACATCTTGACGATTCGAAATCTTTAATCCAATAAGTTTTTTAATTTGAGGGGAGAGTTTACTGTATCGCTGGGATGAACATTATTTTTTTTATGGTAGATAAGGTGCAAATGAGCAGATGGTCCACCTGATGGTAAGTGGCCACCACCGCTCATGGACATCAGCAAAACAAGAGTACCCTCCCTTGCTTTGTCGATGCGTTGCATCCTCGAAGATAGAGTGGGGAGAGGGAGTGAACAAAAAAAAGCGGACCTTGAGCAAGAGCCCAGAGTCTGCTCGATCCGTAGCATTTATGGGATGAAAGATGGACGGGGTAAGTCTGGCCCACATGCGGCTCGACCGGAACGCGTCTACGATTCTTGGCGATTGGATTCGAATGCTGGTGTTCGCAAGCCAGTTGGGGAACAGATCCCCTGCCACCAAGGGAGTGCTGGGTTACTCGGCTCTTACAAGATGCTCTCCCAGCGGCAGAGGGCAGTAGGTATTCTAACACATCCCCTCATGGATAAAATGTTTGACAGTTTCGAAACATGAAACTCATTAACATTTTTATGGGAAAATGTTTTTTTCTTTTATTTTTTAGTAATTTTTCGAATATTTTTAATCGGGACGGAGACAAATACAAGTCAAAAACCATAAAAATCGGTCCAGCCGTTCTCTAATTATAATTGTTCGAATAAACCCGACTTTGTTATTGTTTTGCATTTTTCTAATTCTGATCGCTTGCGATATCATGAATATGTTGAAAATTCGAGTGTATGAGTGGCAGCAAAGCGGCACGCAACATCAACAACGTATACGGAGCACACGTAAAAAAGCTTGACAAATGGGTGCTCACGAACTGAATGATCGCCAGCGCGAAGCTCGCGTCGAGTCGCGCCTTGCACTGTTTAACAGGCACACAAACGAAGGCAGACAATCGCAAGCACTCACCAAGTTGGTTAGATCCTGGTTCAGCACCTAAACAGTGCCCCAAAGGAAAACTGACCCTAAAAATTGATTTTCACTACTTTGGTTAATCGTTAGGCTCCGCTGCTGTACGGCGCCGCGCCACCTCATACTGGACAGCAGACGGTCTCCAAATTACAAAAGCTGGAGTTGGAAGTTTTCGGTCATCCACCGTACCCACCAGACCTTCCCAGTACAGACTTCTACTTTTTTCTAATTATTTAATAAAACTCATATACATATATGAGGTAAAGACCTAGGTAACAACATACTATATGTGTGTCGGGAACAAGTTAAGGATTATCATATAATCGAATCGTCATTGCCATCTATTGCGCTAAAGTAAAATAATAATAACTACCGTCAGCCCCAACCGTGGAGAAGAATTTTAGCTAGTCTCGTCCCTTTATATTCTCTTACCAAGACAGTGGAGTTCAGTCTTACTTGTGGTCGCAATCCACCTTATATTATTTAAGTATTCATAGTGTTAAGGTAGTGTTGTGTTGATGCTATCCGATTAAGGTCATGTAAGCCCTTACAATGTTGTTGCCACGTAGTAATGTAAACACGACGTTTGGTTAGGTTAGTCTTGAGTTAGGTTAGGTTTACGTTAATCTATCCCTAGTTTTTAACAGTGTAATTAAGCAGCGGAGACGAGTGTTGGGATTCTGTTAAAAGGCTTTGTAAGCCTACACCTTGGTCACTACTCACAAGTCCAAGACACTGCTTGGGTACTTTTCATAATAGTTCCTGGCAGTATAGTACGAGATTGTAATGTTTAGTTAAATCCTGACCGTATTGCGCCCGTAGCTTTCTAAATGGGCCATCATGGGACCATGCTTGTTGAAAGATTATATATTCTCTAATCTCCACAATTATCCCACTTTACTACTAATTTCTCAGATATTAAAATTATTATATAAATAAAACATCTATATATTTTTTTCTGCAGCACAGATGTGCTGTAGGATTTGGCCCCCGCTATGGGATACGGGTAGCCAATGGCTGAGTTGAGGACAATTGTGCATGGGAAAGTCAAAAATATTTATGAGTCAATTTGGGACAGTATTTACAATTTAAATAGACATATTAAATAAAATAAGTGATTATCATATTTATGTAATAACAAACTTTTAAACTAAAGTAATGGCTAGTAATCATTCAGTAACTTATATTAAAAGGTTTGTATATATATATATATATGTCGGAGGTGTGAGTTAGGTTTAGGTTAGGTTAGCCTTGTGTTAGGTTAGGTTAATGTTAGTCTAATCTTAAGATTAAACAGTGAAACTAAGCAGTGGAGGTGAGTGTTATGATCATTTAAAGGATATCCTTAAGTCTACACCTCAGTCACAAGTCCAAGGACTGCTTGGGTTCCTGTCATAATAGTTCTTGTCAGAATAGTACGTGATATTAATGTTTAGTTATATCCTGACTGTATTGCGCCCGTATAGCATTCCATTCCTTCTTCTTTTTAGTTTCCGGCATATATATATATATATATATAATTAATTTTTTATTGTAGTTCTTAATTTAGTAATAGTTTTATTGAAGGCTTTTAAATACTGTACGATATAGGTAATAAAAGTAAAAACAAATTACCGTGAGAAATTAAAGTGATATTAAAAACTACACACAAATTAAATCATGTAAACAATCTTAATGATAAGTAATAAAAACGACTAACCTTGTGATAAATTAATTTTTTTATTTACACATGCAGGCACCATATGAAAGATTTAATTGTGTTTAATTACATTCATAGCATTGAACATATCCTCAAAAAATATCATAATGTGGTGTGACGTCACGCTTGCCTATAAGGTGGTCAGCGTCAATAACCGAAAGCGTGCGTAGGTGGAGTGGAATCAAGTTGAATATGCGCGTTATTTACCGTGATTAAATATGTCAAAATTATTACCAGTCCATTAGTCACCATGTTTTGACCACGTTGACCGAAAGTCCAGCAACACTAGTCTGTGATTCATACAATGTACGCAATAATAAGATAAACCAAGTAAAGATTGTAAACTTAATTTATATATGGACATGTTCAAAACAACAACACCTAGCCAAAAAACAAAGTAGATGTAAATTATTACTACTTTTGTACCCTTTATGTTTTACAAGCTTTTATTTAAACTAAACAGTTGCAATTTATGTAACAAATATTGCAACTCAATTTTGAAACAAATATCTTCAAAAAATTGAGCTGAAATTTTATATACAAGTTCTAAATCCAATATGGCGGCATATCCAAGATAGCGGACTAGTTATTTTTAATGCAGATCTACAATATGAGTATCAAATGAGATTACTTGTCTAGATAAACAAGTTCTTCAAAAAATTGAGCTGCAATATCAATTTAGATTGGATTGGACGTCATTCTAAATCCAATATGGCGGCATATCCAACGTGGCGGGCTAGTTATTATTAATGCAGATCTACAACATGGTTGTCAAATGAGATTACTTGTCTAGATAAACAAGTTCTTCACAAAATTGAGCTGCAATATCAATTTAGATTGGATTGGACGTCATTCTAAATCCAATATGGCGGCATATCCAACGTGGCGGGCTAGTTATTATTAATGCAGATCTACAACATGGGTGTCAAATGAGATTACTTGTCTAGATAAACAAGTTCTTCACAAAATTGAGCTGCAATATCAATTTAGATTGGATTGGACGTCATTCTAAATCCAATATGGCGGCATATCCAACGTGGCGGGCTAGTTATTATTAATGCAGATCTACAACATGGGTGTCAAATGAGATTACTTGTCTAGATAAACAAGTTCTTCACAAAATTGAGCTGCAATATCAATTTAGATTGGATTGGACTTCATTCTAAATCCAATATGGCGGCATATCCAACATGGCGGACTAGTTATTTTTAGTGCATTATTTTTTTACTTTTGAAAAGAGAGAATATGAGTATTCCTCTTGTATTCCTTTAAAGGTGATGATTATTTTCTTTAGATGACTATATACAATTGAATTGATTGGTGTTTCAGTTCATTGAGACGATGCAGCTGGAGTACGACAAGGCGGCGAGAGACGCCGGGGTCTACGTCATAAGCGCCTGTGGGCTCGACAGTATCCCCAATGACATGGGCGTTATCTTCCTTCAGCAGAACTTTGGAGGTGGGTTTATTTAAGATCATGCTTAAATAGAACTCTTCTATAACTATGACAAAAAGAGTTACTGATAATCGACAACAGATCTGATATCATGGCACCAAAACTACCTAGTGTTGGCAACACTGACAACAATCTGCGCGAGCCAATGTTGCCTGTTTGTAGGTCTATTGCATAAAGTAGCTAGAATTTATTAAAATGAAAATAATAGTAGAATTTATTTTGAACATATTTAAACAAAAATAGGAAGTAATTAATAAAATTAATTTTATATATATTATGTATTACAAAACTCCCGTGGTACTGTCCCTGGAATCTTTGCCTATGTTGGTGTTTACACAAACACGTGATTTAATTATAATTGCACTAAAGTTTTACTAAAAATTTCCTCTAAATAAGATTTTTTTTAAAGTTCTGTCTTCTCTCCACCGTGAGCTCGCGGAAATCCAGTTTGCAGTTTCATAACAGTTCTAAGATGTATCTTTTTTTTTTCTTTTCTTATTCCCTTCCCTTTATTCTTACATTTTATTTAGATACCCTACTTATATTGAGCGACTTCTTTCATATCCTCTATAACGTATTATATTTACTTATATCTAAATAACAATCATATAAAAATATAATTTATGAAGTTTAAAAACCAGGAAGTCTTGCAAAGGTGTAAGGTGAGGTTTGTAAGATGATTATTTGTGCATTTTATATGTACATATTATTAAGATAATTACAGTAAATACTCGATGAACTTGACCTTGGTTATACGAAGTCGCAATTATTCGGATTGCTCACGCGAACATATATGTCAGAAGAGAGAACAGAAAATCGTTGAATAAAGTCTGTAGATGTCGCTCGTATTCCGATTATTCGATAATCGTTTACTCGCTATCTGAAATCGTCGAATATTCAAATGATGAAACGGAAGTGACAACAGGTCTTCTTTATTATTATCCTTTTTTTGCGGAGGAATGTATTTACGCATACCCTTTTAGACCCTGGTGGGGCCAGCTGGGTTATGTGGGACTCCCGACGGGCAATACCCACTAAACCTCCACGTTCGACCCGCACTAAAACGGGCTTGCGCCCAGAGAAATGTCCCGGGTAACGGGGACATTCTCGGTTCTCCAGAGGCATCAGGTGGCAGAAGGCGTGCGTATCTACGTCGTCTCCGCCTCGGTCGACCTCTACGGATCGGGTCAAATGAGGCATCAGCCTCCCGAGCCCGCACCGCGGCCTCCTTCAGCGAGATCACCACTCAACAGCTATCTAGCCCGCCTTACTCCCAAGCATGGCCACCACCACACTCGGAAGGGACAGGTCTCCGCCAACGGAGGACACCAGGGCATGGCGCTGGGGCCCCCAAGCGGTGCACTCTGTCAAGGTGTGGTGCGACGTATCTATAGCCGCCCCACACTCATGACAAGCTGGTGTTGGCTCCCTCTGGGCAATCTGATTCAAATACTGCCCGAAACAACCGTGTCCGCTGAGTACCTGTATCAGCCGATAGATGAGAACATCCCGTGCCGTGCCGTCTGCCGATCCAGTGAGCGAGGTGGGGACGAACCGCCTCCTCGGTTGCTCAACTAGCCGGGGGGAACCCCAGATCATCCTTCCAACGTCCCAGGGAGGAATTCCCCTCTCGCTCTCAGGCTCGCTCGGAAGCGGTAAACCTCGGCGAGAAATTTCGCCTGGAGCTCCCAGGGAAGATCGGCCGGTAAAAGTGTTGCCGCCACCCAGGACACCGTACGGTAGCCCCGTATGCCGACGCGGCGAGGTCCTCCACCCACACGGGAGCTACGTATAACGCCATGCTCCATATGATCACATGATATCCCGATGATGACATATTCACCCATATCCGCTGTGACAAAGCTATTTCCCCTTTCTAAAACCACGAGAGGAACGGAGGTCTCGCTCCCGGTGACTATGGCAACCACGCCCTCAAGATCTCCAGTCCATCGAGAATGGAGTGGGACAAAATAGGCCTCACTCACCATCGTTACGTCGATACTCCACTCCGACCTAGATTGCAGCAACAGATCCTGCGCTCTAGCGGATTGGTTGATGTTCACCTGATGGAAACTAAAAGGTTGTTTAGACATTACGTTTCCATACTAGCTTCCTCCCGTGCCTGTTGACGCCCGACAGCAGTGGTGTCCCTACTTTCGAGGGCCGCCCTTCCCTTCGTGGAGGGAGGTCTACACTCCCCCGACCCCCTCACATGTTTGTGCGGCCTCCCTGCATTCGCACATACTGCGCAATGCAAGCTACCAGTGCAGGATGACTTTTGATGTCCCCACATCGGTAGCACAAGTAACCACAACGTTTTAGACGGGCAAAGAGGATCAGTGTGACCCAGCCCCATGAACTTATACCACTCTGCCACACCCTCTAATACTGAACGGAGTTTAAGCACAAACTCCTCCGTCGACTCCTGAGATTGACTCTTGGGGAGCTCCAATACACGAGCCCCCGTGGCGGCACGGCGGATTTTCATGCCGCCCTTAATACCCAGCATGCCCAGGTCTACCTTTCTCTCAGCCTGCTCTAACACAGTTAGCGTATGTGATACCTCTGGCCACAGCCGAAGACTGCAATGTGACCACAACTGCTTGCGACCGGGGGACCGACGACTTCGGCTTAGGCTTCTGTTCCGTGTATTATGTTTATCTGGTATAATCTAAATCCAAGTTACAAGGGAAAAAAAAAAGCGCTTCGAGAAAAGGTAGTAGCTTCGCTTGGCTCCTCGCAGAACTTTGCAGAAGTTGTAGGTATACATTATTGTCACTTATATATATACAAAACATATGCATTTTTCATAGTTCCTGCGGGATATAAGGATGTTTTTATATAGCAACATATTTAAGATTAAACCCGTGCGAGGCCAAGGCGAATGGACTATGTAATATATTGTGTATGCTTCTTATTCAGGTACCCTGAACTCGGTGGAGTCATACATGAGTATTCACGCGCCGCCAGAGTTCAGAGGCACTGGACTCATCAATTATGGGACGTGGGAGTCGCTTGTCTATGGGTATGCGCAACAATACGAATGTTTTCTAAACTCTCATTGCCATAAAATTATGCAAATTTAATAAACCTTAATATCTGCAAGTTATCACCGGTACCCTTGTTATATTCTCGAGGTACCTCAAATTGGTGTAGCATAGCACAGCAGCAGCTGTATAGCAAAAATATAGTTTCTTTTCGGTGAATAATAGAAGGTCATGACATTACAGGTTGACTCATTTCAACGAGCTGCCGGGATTAAGAAAGAAGTTATATCCTGAAAGGTTGCCAACGTTTAAGCCTAAACTGAAGCCGAGGTAAGTTCGTGTACCAATTCATTTTTTTATATGGATTCTTCAAAAAGGTCAAAAATAAATGCTTGATGTTAATTCTCCCCTTCTTCCTTCCTCTTCATAAACTTAAATTCTGTTCTCTTCTTTATTCTTACAACGGTTTTAATTGGTCCAGATTAGGGCCAAAGGAAATCCAATAATTAAGGATCGAATAAGCAATAAATAAGCCTTTGCTAATCAACCTTATCATTCTCCGCTTTTAGATCAGTAATCCACAAGAGAGACGAAAAGTGGTGCCTCCCCTTCCCGGGCTCCGACAGTTCCATAGTGTACCGCACCCAGCGCTACCTATACGAGACAGAACACAAGAGACCAGCCCAAATCAAGACCTACGTCACGTTCCCCTGCTTCCTCTCCGCGCTAGCTATGACAGTTCTCTCCGTCTTCCTATTCCTCATGACTAAGTGTAGTTTCACAAGGAACCTGCTGCTGAAGTATCCTGGCTGGTTCACTTTTGGTACGATCACTGATAATCCAAGCGAGCAGGCGATTAATGCGACGGTTTTCAAGTTTGAGCTGTACGGGGAGGGATGGGAGGCTGGCTCCGACGTGGATACTCCTCCTAATAAGAAAGTGAAGGCTGAGGTAAGCTTTTTACGGCTTAGGGATTTCTGAAGCCGCATCATATCTTCATATCTTCCTTACTTCATCTATTTAATGTTAATGCTATTACAGTTACCTTCCCCTTCCCATCCCGTTAATCATTTCTAGGGAACTCTGGGTTCTCGTTCAAGGTGCACAGAAACCGTAGCATTCTTTTCTTTATTCCTCTTCCTTACTCTATCTTAAAGGTGGCAACGCATCGAAAAAACAATAGTCCCACTTGTATTGCCGATGTCCATGGGTGATGGTGGCCACTTACCATCAGGTGGACCGTGAGTTCGTTTGCCTCTTAACTGCCATATAAAAAGAGAAATCCAATTTTTATATGATATATCATCATAATACAAGTTCAATAAATAGGGTAATCCCACGACCTCCATAGTGAGCCCAATGCCACTTATAATTGCAGGTGTCGGGCGTGAACCCAGGATACGGCGCTACCGTGGTGGCGCTGCTCTACTCCGCCATTACCATACTAGAGGAGAAGAGCAAGATACCACAGTAAGTATTGCTTAACAAGTCGATTAATATCTAAAGGAATTGTCAAAACAAAGGACATATAGATGGCGGTAGTGATGGCGGATAATTAATTATATTACTTGATAACTGATTTGGATATTTCAGAAACCCCATAAGTCTACCAATGTTAATTTTCAGGAGAAGGAAAAAACTGTTTAGATACTGAAAATTGTTCTGAACAACTTTATTTTATTAACGATTTTTGTTCCTTTGAAATTCCTTGAATACAAAAACCGCAAAATCCCAGTTTGGTAAAAAAATATGACAGAAATGCCCGATTAAACTGGGAACCGTTCAAAATTACCAGATTTAATATTATACTATATATGGGCGAAATTAATCAGTAATCTCAATCCAAAATCTTTGGATTATGAATATATTCCATATTATCTGCAATTATAAAAATTTTGGATTGATACTAGTTATTAATTTCGGCTTTCTTCTTTGCGCTTCAATTATCGCCATTTAAAATTATATATTGTCAATTATTAAATCCCATAGGAACTGCGCTGTATATATGTTTGTCACTCTTTTACGCAAAAAATATAGTGTGAATTATCCAAAATATAGCGGGTGATACCGTGGGGCATAGCTAGTCCAAGATAATTTATATAGTACGTGTATTTATATCTATATTTGTAGGTGCGGCGTCCTCACGACCGGCGTGGCGTTCCGCAACACCAAAATTATCAAGCGGCTCCACGAAAACAACCTCAAGTTCCAAATTGTGGCCGACAAGTAAACTACTATACTGAACCCTTTCTAATCTACAATTATAATTTACACATATAAAATGTCTGTAATTTACGCCATATTTGTTTTTTTTGTTCCTAATATTATTTTTGTTTTTTAGATTATAAGATAATTGTTTTTGTATAAACCCGACTAATTAAAAACATGACGCATTTCGATTTAAAATATATGAATTGTGTGTTGTTGCCTTATTGCTTTAAAAATATTGACAAAAAAACGAATTAAAATTCGTTATCTGTATTTTATTAATGATGTGACTATTTGGATAACCTTCGATTTTTAATAAATGTTTGAATATTATTGTGTTTTTTATTCTATGGATTTTTCACTTTAAAATATGATGACAAACATATTATTTTAATAAGTTTAAAATGTCAGCTATTTGTCAATAGATGGCGTTAGTATAGAAATGAGTAATTAGTGTTGCAATGAACTCGAGTTCCTTTATATAGAGTGAACCAGTTTCGTATGCACCAATTTGAATTTCGAATGTATTTTCAATCTAAAATGCAAAGATTTTGATATGCAATTTATCATTAATTTCGATTTTGATCCGATAGATATATAGATATTAATTTAATATATTAGAAACGAGTTTTTATTATTTGACATGTATTTTTGATTTATTAAAAGTAATAAAGCTTGATTATGGTTTTGATATTTCATATTCCTCTAGGTATTGTTTACTAAAGGTTACTATAGAAACTTAGGTTCTTACAATTGGTAGGTTAGAATCATTAACTATTAGTCAGTATTTTAGATTTTAACATTCATCAATGGTTCACTGCTCATCAAAACACACATAACTCAACAAAAGTAAAAGGTGTGTGCCTGTGTGGGGAATCGAACCCGGACCTCCAGAGGCCATCACCCCTTTTTTTATTATTATTTTTAAGGCTCGATGGTGTCCGTTTCGTTTTAAGATTATATTATTATCGTATTAAGTTCGAGATTATCTATTTTTCAATAGATGGCGTTGGTTTAAAAGATTAATAAACTATTTCATAACCTTCACTACTCGTCAATAGATGGCGTTAGGTGTCTGAAATAAAACCAACATTTAAAGACTATAATATTTATTAACCAAAGTAAAGCTTAGTTAATTATTATGCTTATACCATAAATGACTAGGAGGGATAATTAGTAGGGGTTAAGTCTTATTTACAGTACAAACGCTTTCAGTGGAACATCATAAACTACTATCAACTAAAATTCAAATTTAGTTTTATCTCAGTTATTAATCAAATTGGTAAAAATTCAGTCTTTAGTCGCTTACAATGTTCTCTCGATAAAATTTACAAAATAATATAAAACTACACGAATACTTAATTAATAAATTAAATGCTTCAATACGTTGCTATACTAAAATTATAAATAAATCTGAGATCTTATTAATACGTTAATATAAATACTCGGTAACTTACAAGTAGAGTAAATAAACTACATCTATAAATATATCCAAAAATACTGTCAGAACTGTAGTGACGTCACAAAGATGGCGGTAATAAGTACTTAAGGGGTTAGAGGTAGTCAGACATGAAAAAGTATGATAATTTTCAGTAATTTTTTTTTTTTTACAGTAATAAATAGACAATCTTGTGCCTGATCGAAGGATTTTTTTTAATTTCGATTTTTTATAAACAAAACTGTTTTTTTCCCGAAAATCGATGCAGCCATTTTGTTAATTACAATATAAAACTATTTTTTTGTTCTCCAATAACTTATGAAGGTTACCGCAGACCCTTCTGTTGGAACTGACTCAACACAAACAGCTACAACGTTTGAAATTATAATTTTTTTTTTTAATTTTCATGACTTCAACTCAAAACATTGTGTAATGATGTCATGTTATTAATTTTGTTAAATAAAGTGATTTAATGGCAAAAAAAATACAGAAAATTATCATATTTTTTCATGAACCCCCCTAACCCCTTAAGAATGTATTTTCAATGCTAAATCAATTAGCGTTATTGATAATTGAATCTTCGTGTCATCTTACAAGTTACATTAAAGTTTAGTAAAATATCGCAAAACATCTTTGGCTGTAATCAGTCGAAGTTACAGAAGGTACAAACATTGGTTAAGGCAAGGGACCACGTCGGTCCAAAACTTATCTATACTAATATATAAAGCTGAAGAGTTTGTTTGTTTCAACGCGTCAATCTCAGGAACTATTAGTCAGATTTGAAAAATTCTTTCAGTGTTAGATAGCCCATTTATCGAGGAAGGCTATAGGCTATATATCATGACGATAAGACCTATAGATGGAGACGAACTTGGGTCGCCTAGTGTACTAATATTACAAATGCATTAAATTTTGGGCCGACGCGAATTAAATAAAAATCTATACTAATATATTATCTGTATGTTAACTTAATATAAATTAGAAATAACCGGAAGACAGTTAAGTTATATTCACACTTTAAGGGCTCTATCTTTTTAAATTATATACAAACAAACAAATTGTCTTAATATTTGTAATATTTAAATTATTTTTATTAATTTTGCTATATGTATGTGATCGATTTAATTGTATCCAATTTTTGAATCCACAAAAAATGAGGGTTAAATTTAAATAATATATAATTTAATAGTTTATAAATATTTTTGTTTTTAAATTAAAGTTAAGTCGATTTATACAGTCGGTTTGATATATTTATGAAATATTATAATATCAAAAATGTTACGTAAATTCTATCTAAAACAATACAGCCAACGCCATCTATTTATTTTTATATATAAAAGGAGAAGCTGACTGACTAACTGACATATCAACGCAGGGCCTAAACAATAAGGGTTAGAAACTTGAAACATTGCACAGGGGTTCCTTTTATAACGTAGGGGAGCACTAAGACAGGATTTGTAAAAATTCACCCCCTAAGGGGGTAAAATGGGAGTACAAAGTTAGTATGAAACTTTGCCGTTTTTGAAGTTATTCAAATAAAATGAAGTATGAAGGTTCTTTGTTAGAAGTCATAAAACAGGGGTAAAATATTTTTTCGAAAATAATCCTTAAAGGGGCTAAAAGGGGGGTGCAATGTTAGTATGACTACATCATGAAATTATTAAATATGTCTCGAGACGATCTCCTGTAGGCTAATATAACCTTAACTATCGCAAACGAAGTTGCGGGCAACAAGCTAGTTGAGTATATTGAACAAACTTTTAATCATAAATTGAAATTTAAAAAAATATTTATAATACTGATTAAACTCCATTATTTATAGTTTAGTATTACTATATGTCAACAGATGGCGTTAGGCGTAATATCGCTGTAATCAAATAAGTAGTTCTTTAATAACTTCTACTACTCATCAATAGATGGCGTTCGTGAATTTAAAACACCTCTACTACTGGGCAATAGATGGCGTTAGGTTTCATATTAACAACGAGCTTATTTTAAGTTTTAACGTGCCATCTTTACGGTCAAAATTAATAATCAATCTCGATCCTAAATCTTTGGATTACATATTGAAATTTGACACATAATGGCGCGAATCAAATGAAGTACGTATTACTTCCACAGCAACATAATACCATATTGAAAACAAAATGGAAACAATAGCCTAATTAAGTTGGTTGTGGGTTCGACTCCCTATATGTCATCTGGACCTAACTGCCTTTCACCTTCACTCAGAAATATAAGCATGGCTTTATACAATAGATATAAACCCAACATTTTATGTTTGTTCGCACACCATGATTTAGCTACACCATAATAATTACCAGTTTTTATGTTTTTCAAATTGTGTATACCAATGACATCGATCATGGCTGCCTCGTTTGTGTACGCTTCTGCGGGGATGACGTTTTGGAACACATGCAGACACACAACCCCCAGTTTGTCGGACCATATGTCGAGGATGGTCTGGACTTTCTCGTCTCGTGAGGTTTTGAAGTCTTTCTTCCAAAGGTTAAGTGCTTGGTAGAGATGGGAGTATGGTCTGGAGCGTTTACCTGAAAATGAAACATTTAATTTAAAATTTAATTTGTAGTAACTAAATATTTAAATGTTCTTTTTCAAAAATTTGTCAAAAGAAGGCACCACTAGTCACAAAAAATATTCTCATATTTCTATAAAGGAAATCTATAATAATTGTAGTCAGGGTCCTGACGTCACATCATGTATCGCAACAAGCTGAGAAGAGTAGCTATTGGTGACGTCACAAATTATTTTAGTAATAATACAGAAATAAAAAAAATACCTAATTATATAAACTTTTTAAATACATTTTATTAAATAACTTCTTTCTTTTTTGGAAAAAAAATTAAAATAATCTTTTTTTCTCCAGGTAGCTAATGTAGATTTTTTTTTATAATAGATAAGGTGCAAACGAGCAGATGGTCCACCTGATGGTAAGTGGCGACCATCGCCCATGGACATCGACAAAACAAGAGATATTTTCTGACCCTGAGCGAGAGCCCAGAGACCACTAGATCCGCAGCATTAACGGGATGGGAGAGAGAGAGGGGGTAAGTCTGGCCCACATGCGGCTCGACCGGAACGCGTCTCTAAAGCATGGCGATCGGATTCGCATGCTGGAGGCAAGCCAGTCAGGGAACCGATAACCACCAAGGGAGCAATAATGGATAATTTATTTCTAGGTGTGTTGGGTCGGGTTATAGCTGAAAGTGTAACCTACCTTTACCAATATAAAAGATGGAGTCCACAAAAGTAATCCAGGATGTCAGTTTACTCTGGTTTCCGGCCCTCGCTGGCAAGTTGCTGGTAACCCTCGGATCTAGCAGTAAGTATGTGAATGACTTTTTAGAGCTACCCTCTCTCCACACTTTGTCTGGTTGAGAGAAGTCGGTTTTGATCATTTCTTGCAGGTCAATGTACGGAGTCAGGTTTTGCATCCAGTTGTCGTTTTGTAATGATTTTTGGAGCTCCAATGAATATGCTAAACATAAATAAAAATTTAACACTCATCCATATGTATATTTGTGTCTCGAGATTAATGGATTTTATATTATAAATAATGAATTACCTTTACGTACAGATTTTGATATTACTTTTGAGAATTTAATGACCATGATAAAATTTAGGAAAATATCAGTAAAAAAAACATAACCTATATCTAAATAAAATTGTCAAAATAATGACGTAATTAGAAAGGTATTTTTATTTTCAGAAATTCAAGTTTTGATGGCCTATTCAAAATGTTTCAATCAAGCGATACAAATTTTTTTTTGGAATTTTTTTTCTCATTGATTTACGGCTGATATTATTAATCAATCGTAATCTAAAATCTTAGGCTTAGTCTGGGTGCAATTTATTTTTCAAGCCTTTTTCATGAAAATAGGTATGTTAAATCTCAAGCTCTAGTCTATCTCTATCAAACTAAATCGCTATGGCTTTTGTCCAAGGTATCAAAATGTAATGATAATATTAGAGAATGAATATGACTTACTTTTGCCATTGGCTTGAGCAACGACAGGCCTTTTCTTCATATTGTGGAGTTTCTTTAAGTACAAATGTTTAGTGCTTTCCGATATCGGTCCAGGGTTGCACCCCAGAGCCATTAGCTCAGCTCGGAGGGTCTTCACGTCATACTCCATGGTCTGTGGCAGAGATGATGCGAGGGATAGTATTGTTTCGTCCGGTGACTCTGACTCTTCTATTGGTAAACTGAAATAATACAAACGTTAGATATCTTATCTCTCTATAAGGAAGGAAAAAAGAAATTAAGGTTAAATACTCACATAACAGAAGAAACCCTCAGCCTCCGCTCAATCAGCACAACATCCTCCTCCTTATCCTCATATTTATACTCCTCCAGCACATTACCCAGCACGATGGAGCCGGAGTAGTTGCTGCTCACTCCACTACTAGCTGAAGACCTCCGAGAATTCACACCCTGTCCAACATCACTACACGACACCAACCACTCGTTCGTCCTGTTCTGTACCACAGCATCCAGCTTACTGAGACTCAACTTACTCATCTCATTACTCAGATTTTTAGATCTCTTCAAATTGGTCTTGTTGTTGTAGTTCCTATGGATAATAGTGTTAGGAGAACCAGGCAAAGAGAAGTTCTCGTATACACTATCCCGCTTGGAGTCTATCGTCCATTCTATAGGTTTGATCCCGCTGATCTCTACATCTCTGCAGGTCTTGAAGGTTGTGGTGGTCTCGTCTAGATTCGTTTCATTTAATATCGTCGGGTACAACTTGTTAATAACTAAACTATTCCGATCACACCAATCTCTGATCATTTCTGATTTTCTGACTGTCGTGTTTTGATTTTCATCCAATATTTCATATTCAGCCACCATTTGGTCTGTTGTCACCAGGATTCGTTCTATAAAACAGAGATTGAGTTTAATTTATCTTTTTAAATCTATTCATAGCTTAGGACCCATTCCAAGCAATTTGAAACTTTTATTCAGTTTTAGTCAAGATGATTTGATAAGATAAAATAAATATAGAAACGTGAACTACTTTATTAATGACCTAAAAATATCTCACAATTTCTCATTTACTATATAACTACTATTATAAATAAACTTCTATTATAAATATCTGTTTTTGTTTCGAAATATTACAAATGAATCATAGAAATTACCTACAAAACATAATCAGGTTCAGTGTTAAAAGTTCAACTTTGATAACTGTTTCCATATACCTCATCGATAAACAAATCATTCTCATTAATGAAGTATTTCCCAAACATTTATCTGTAAATTACTAATTTGTTATTGTAGAAAAAAACCCAACTAATATTAATATTAGGTTGGGGAAAAAGTGTTTTCGCATTATAGTATATGTATGAACTTGTAATAAAATCTCTTTGACTATACTATTTGTATCTGGCTGGTTTTGGTATCATTACAAGTTTACATTTTAAAGAAGATAATTCCAAATTCAAATTAGGAAAATGTGTGATTTTTATTTGTTCTGTGAAGATGAGTGAGTCTAATGAAGAAATTCGATACATTTCAAAATTTTACTACAAAAAGGTAAAAATGCAACGCAAGCCTGAGCCAAAAATTTTTTCGATGTTTATGGACCTAGTGCAATGTCTGTGAGAGTAGCACAAATTTGGTTTAAGCGTTTTTAATCCGGAAATTTCGATGTCAAAGATGCAACTCGCTCTGGTCGCCCTGTTACAGATAAAATTGATGCCATTTTTGAAAAAGTGGAGCAAGATCGGCATATCAGTAGTTACGACGTAGCTGAAGAACTGGGAATTGGCCACAAAACAGTTTTGGCGCATTTGAAAAAAACTGGGTACACAATAAAGCTCGATATTTGGGAACCTCACGAGCTCACTGAAAGAAACCTAATGAACCGTGTACTCATTTGTGATTCTTTATTACGACGTAATGAAACCGAACCATTTTTGAAGAAGCTGATAACTGGTCATGAAAATTGGATCACGTATGACAAGAATGTGCGAAAAAGGTCGTGGTCAAAGGCCGGTCAGGCTTCACAGACTGTGGTGAAACCCGGGTTAACTCGCAACAAGGTGATGCTGTGTGTGTGGTGGGATTGGAAGGGCATTATTCATTACGAGCTGTTACCACCAGGCAGGACCATCTATTCTGAACTCTACTGCGAACAACTGATGAGATTAGAGCAAGAAGTTGAGAGAAAGCGGCCGGAATTAATCAACAGAAGGGGTGTAGTTTTTCATCATAATAACGCTAGACCTCACACATCTTTAGCCACTCACCAAAAATTTAGAGAGTTTGGCTGGGAGGTGTTAATGCATCCGCCGTATAGTCCTGACCTTGCACCTTTAGATTTCCACATGTTTCAGTCTCTCCAGAATTCTTTAGGCAGTGTCAGGTTAACATCACGAGAGGAGTGGCAAAACAACATTATGTCCCTACCTACAAGATGGCTACAAGTTATCGAACAAAATGGTACCTACATACTTTAGTTAAATGTAAATAATCTATATTAAAAATGATTTGAATTTTCTTAAAAATGCGAAGAAACTTTTTCCCCAACCTAATATGTGTACAAATTTCATTGATATCTGTTTAGCTGTTCTTGCATGACATTACTATTCATCCCACAGGTCCTATAGTTTGTGCCAGGTTGAATTATTAGTAGACATATACCATCGCGGACTTTTTTGTAGACCTTTTTAAGGTGTACAATACTGTAGTACATTATGTAGATCTATCTCGTAGGGTTCAGCCAGCGTTTGCAATGTAAGCGGAAAAAATATGTTTATTTACGACATCACATTAGTACTTTACACGTGGCAAATAGAAAACGAGTAAAGCCTAGTGATATAGTACTGTACTTGTTTTGATGAAATAAAACAGCAGGTGATGTGAACTCGCTCACAGCACTGCGCGTGTGCGACAGGTGGCCGACACTGCGCCGCAGCTGCCACTGCGCAGGCGCACGACAAAAACATTATATTTTAAGAATCCACATAAATGACATTTTTCTTACGTATAGTTATTTTTAAATTCAAAACTAGTGGATTTATCATCTGTGGCGGTAAGACTCAACTCAGCTGCCTACGCAATAAGGAAAGTTTGTGAGTGATAAAAACTATCCTATCTTTCAAGTTTCACCTTGGTCACATCATCATCATTACGACCTGTCAAAGGCCCACTGCTGAGCTGGGTCTCCTCAGAATGAGGAGGGTATTAGGCCATAGTCCACCTCGCTGGTCCAGTGCGGGTTGGCAGACTTCACACACCTTCGAGAACTTTTAGGGAACTCTCAGGAGTGCAGGTTGTTTTCCTTCACTTTAATAATATTAATATGATATTAAAACACATTCCTGTGTGTTTAAAAAGGGTTACTAAGTTCAATATTTAATGTCATTGACCAAGACGAATTATAAGTAAAATTGACCTTAACGGCACCTTAAGTATCAATTAACCTCACAGTCATGAGACATGAGCCAGATGGGCAATCTGTTCCTGATCTGGTTAATATCACTTAACTACTTGGAAAGAGCAATCTATTTATTACAGAAGTTAAACCGAAGTTTGGCTTACATGCATTGCGACTCAAATATTATTTTTATATAGTTGATTAAAACAGCCTGGTCGCAAAAACCAAATACTTAGTTACCGTGATGATAGTTAATTCATAATTAATTAAAAAAACGGCCAAGTGCGAGTCGGACTCGTGCACGTAGGGTTCCGTACCAATATTTGGCAAATACCTTGTTAAAATCACGTTTGTTGTATGGGAGTCCCCCTTAAATGTTTATTTTCTTCTGTTTTAAGTATTTGTTGTTATAGGGGCAACAGAAATACATAATTTGTGAAAATTTCAACTGTCTATATACTACGGTTCATAAGATACAGCCTGGTGACAGACAGACGGACGGACGGACGGACAGCGGAGTTAGTAATAGGATTAGGACGGACAAAACCCTAAAAACTATGGATTTTCATACATTTTTTCAACACCTTTATCTATCTGAAAATTTGATAAGTCTGAGTGAAGCGAGGATATGTATAATATTCTACGCTCAGGCCCTTCACTTGCCCTAACGTTTCCGTGGAATCATGTCTATATAATAAAGATAAGATCTAACATAACTGGGATAGAGATTACACGTTACACAATTTCACAGTCTAACTACGTGCGCAACTTATTTTATATCTGTACTAGCTTCCCGCTCTGGCTTCGCACGGTTTCTTTCTCTACTATAATATGCATGTATTATACATATAAACCTTCCTCTTGAATCACTCTATCTATTAAAAAATCAGCATCATAATCCGTCACGTAGTTTTGAAGATCTTAGCATACATAGAGGGAAACAGCTTTGGGCCCTCCCAAGTAACACAACGCAATATTTTGTAAGCTGTGACGTCACAAACCCCGTCATAACATTTAAGACATTTTTCGCGCTTGAGTGTTTTGTGAATTCATGTGACTCAGCGAAGCGTACTACTTAAGTTAGTATAGGTAAAAAACAAGTTATATAAGTTCACAAGAAACCAACATTTTGCGGTAGCTACGTCCGGCCAAGAAAGGGAGGCCATCCGAGCGTATCCGTGGGCGTAAACTAGTAATAAATTGCCCACCAGTATCCGTCCCACTCCCACGGATATTCACTGATTTCTAAATCAAAGTAATTTACCGCCTACTATTGTTATAAAACCAAGTTTATTTTATTTAAAGGTTAAATCAGAGGTCAACAAACGAAACGTAAAACCTTTTTTATATCTCATAATATCCCAATTCTTTTTTTGATCATCTGGACATCCCGCTACTAGTCAACGACCCCTAAGGATCAGTAACGGACTGCAATAATCTGTACAGTAATTCTTATTGAATTTAAAATTTGATTGTTGCATTACAGTGGGCAGTGAAGGTGAGTTTTGCAATTGATTGGGATCTCTTAAACCTACACCTTGATCACAAGTCCAAGGCACTGCTTACACTCCTGTCGTAATTTTAACACAACAACAGTTTTCCGACATCAAAATTAAGTTTGTCCTTTAATTCAAATTGTACAGAACCTTCATTGCGGAAGTTCAACTCGCTCTTGGCAGATTTTCAAGGTAACCTAATTTTTATTTAAATTCTCTTACAATCTATACAATCTCTTAACTACCTGTCGAGTGTGAAGCGTTTATTGACAAATTTCGTTGTCACCTCTCGCTTCACCGAGGTGTTATCACATCTCAATAGACTGTGATTTTTTATCAAAGAAAGAAAGAAAGAAAGATTAGCTCCTGTTATGCATCAGCTGCTATAAAAAAATTTATGCAGGTGTGACGAATCAATTTATTTTTTGCATCATAAACAAGTTCTCGCTTCGATGAGTCATAAAAAAAGGTTAATGAGTCAGAGCTGTTATATATTAGTAATGACTTTCTTTTCCTTATAAAGAATGCAATGCAATATCTACTAATTAATAAAGGTACTTCTTTAGACAAGATCTGGGTACTTTTGATTTTTTTTTGAGGTAGAAAAACCGATATTTAATATATTTTTAAAAATACGCAAATTTTGTTTGGACTTACGAATAGTTTTATTGGAATTAAGATTTAGGGTCGTGGACGAATCTCCAAAAATAATAAAGCGGATGACTAATAGCAATATTGAGTTTATATTTTCCTGTTTCATCATATATCTGCATAACATTACACAAGAATGGCATAATTGCACAATGTTTGTAACATTATTCGCGGACTAGTGTTGCGCAAAACATATTTTCTCACGGGAACTTAACTCGATATAGATTGCTTTCTCTTACATTACATCCTTTACTCCCATATAGATGTAGTGTGTAAGTCAGTGATTTCCAAATTAGTCTATATCGACCCCCAGGGATTGATGATTCAGGTATTAAACTTTAGTAATCGAATTAGTAGTAGTAGGTATTACAGTATGCGAAGAATGGAACAAAGTGTTCTAGGCTACAGAAGGAAGGACAAGAAATGTGCCGAAGTTCTAAGAAATTCCACCAATGGGGTTAAAATGGGGATGGATACGCGATCGGACAGAAAAGTGGACGAGGAGAGTGACAGAGTGGACGCCTTAATACAGAGCTAAACGAAAGAGAGGAAGACCAATCAAGAGATGGTCTGATGAAATTAAAAAAAACTGCGGATCCACTCTGGTCAAGACTAGCTAGAGAAAGAAAAACGTGGTCAGAATTGGGGGAGACCTTAGTGTTTAAGGACACGTTGAGAGGGGGTTGATATATTAAATAATATTAAATAAATAGATAAAATTGTTTATATTTACAAATGTAGCCTGTTATCAGTAAATATATATTATTTGATAATTTCGTTATTCATTGTACAACAGTCTATAGATACTTCCATCTAAGATTGGGAACTTCAACTGTTTGTTATGGTATAGAAAAACATGTATACTAGACAGTAAGCCAAGCAATGCCTGGGACTTGTGTCAGGTGCCGCACACATGCTCTTTGAAAAGGGAGGCCAAACACCACCACACTATTAAATACCACATGCACAATTTTAAACAAGTCCAGTAATTTAAATATCAAAATTATAGGTCTCTTTTAAATTAAAGACATTTTTACCTCGGTGAAGTGAGGTTGGGTTAACAAGTAAATAATAAAAAAACAATAAAACTTAGAAAGCAATAGAAGTTTGCCTTTAAGCTATTGTTTCTATAATACACCGTACATACAAATTATAGGGTCTGTGCGTTTTGAAATGAAAATTAGGGCAATTTATCATCAATCTTACTCCAAGGGTATCATTTTAAGAAATACTATTCTACAATATTATGAACCATGTAGACCACTGTTTTCTAAAGTTACCTATATCAACTACTATATAGATTATAATTGATTGATTATAAGCTACAGAGTATTCACAAAAAAAATGATTGAAGGTCTATGAGATTTAAAAATTCTATAGTCTAGGTCCATGATGGAGATTTCATTTTCTACAATAGAGCTAGAGAAAGAGGAAAACCTATTTATAAGAAAATAACATATACAATTTTCTATGAGTCATTTAAGTTTGGGAACCTCTGATAGAAGAATAATTACTAGAATAATTAGTTTAAAAACACTTACCTAAATCTAAAGTATATGCACATTGAGATCCTATGGAGTCATCACTCTGGTCCACTACATTATGTAGATAGTCGTACACCTCCCACTGCTGCTCCCTTACAGCATAGTCAAACGCAGAAATCCCATCTAAGTCCCGTCTGCATGGGTCTCCTCCACAGCCAAGGAGGAGCTTTAAATTTTCCACCTTACCCCATATCGCAGCTATATGTACTGGTGTTATACCATCGTCATTACTAGAACAAAACACAATACATCTAAACATCCCCTCAACCTCGATTTTTATGGCAACATCAAAAACAACAATAATATGCTCATAAAAAATTACAATCTTATCAAGACTAAGGTCAAACAAAAATACCTATAGGATTACAAGTGATAAGTTTATTTATCAACTGTAAAAATCTGTTAATAGTTTGTAATAGTTTTAATTCAGTTTAATTTTATTACATGATGATGCTTGACTTAATAGGAAAACAATACAAGGTCAATTCTACAATATTTTGACTACACTTTGAATTTTATGTAATTCAGAAGTAAAATATAATTAAATTAATATCAGAAAAATAGGTTTGATATTTAATTTTAACAAAAACTTCTTATGGCACAGTAAAATTTGTATAAGATACTTATGAACTATTAATATGTGACTTTAAAGATTCTGGAGATTATATCAAAACACAGACGGGTCAATAGCAATCAATAAAATATAAATAATATAACAATGCCTATTTTTATTTTTTAATATTTTAAGGAAATTTAAAAACCTGCAGATTGTGTCATAATATTATTATAAATAGCGAAATGTAGTCTTACCTTAAATTTGGATCTCCACCATATTTCAATATTAATTCTGTGCATTTTCTGGATTTGTCTAAAGGTTCTATTCCTACAGCTAAATGTAAAACTCCAATACCCTTACAAGGTATAATCAAATTTAAATCCGCGGAGGTTTCTTGCAAAAATCGCTCAACGGACCTAATTGAAAAAAATAGAAATTTAATTTCAAATTGCAACAAAAAAAATATTATAAGTTTAAGTAAATATTAACCCTGCATCTCCGTTCTGTATTAAGTCGTATAATTTAAACAGCTCGCGGTACGTGGTGCCCATGGTTTTCGCGGATGGAAACTAAATTAAAAGTCTGCGAGCTCGCCGCCGGTTCGCCACTTTAGGTCTTCATTTCCTGCGGGATTTCCTGTTGCGCTATCACTTTTATTTATAGATTACGAAATTGAATGTCATATGTAATCTCCGATAAAATAATACTTATTATCTAAAAGATTATTAAAAACACTGTGTTCACATGTTAGGTTCTTCGTTTGTTTTTTTGTTAACTTTTCAAATTAACGTCAGTCACGCACGAGCATTTCTTTGTTTACGTTTGTGTGAGTTGCGTTCCGTTTCACGTGAAACGTTTCTACTGTGATAAAGATAACCAAATTATTATAATTTATTTTTTTTACATTATTTTTATAATCATTTTCCGATTTTTTTAAAATAATTATAACACTTTATAATATAAGGTTTTTCAAAAGGTTTCTTACATAATATTAGGTAATATTTTCATATGTCAATTTTTTTACTTATTTGAAAGTAAATTTATATTATTTTTATATTTAATTTGTATTAATTTTTGTAACAAATGTAATGTTAAATATTATATAAAATTAAAATTTTTATTATTACTTGCAATAAAATACTAAAAGCGAGTAACGGAACGGAACATAGAGAATATTTTGAATTTTAACTGAAGGTTTGGACAATGGCGCGTGAATGGAACAGAGGAAATAATTAATTGTAGCGTAGGTGTTTGCGGCCGAGTAGTGGGCATAGGGCACTGTTATAGAAAGTATTAATTAAGGTAATCAAGTATCATGAGCGAGTTCGGAGGTTACAGAATTAGGTGTATTTCGTAATTGCAAGCGCCTATGGCGTTCATTGACGTATTACATTCGAATTTTTCATCCTATACAAAGTTCAGGATAATAAAATACGTTATCTACATCTACACTATTATAAAAACATTTTTACAAAAAATTGAACCGACTTCAAACTCCAAAAAAATGCACTAAAAAGTAAGAAATAATTAGCTTATTTATTAATCTCCCTTTATTAGGACAATAATTGATATTTTTGAAGTCGGTGCCAGCCAGCCCAGCCAGGGGAACAGACGTGTAGTGAGATGGAATAGTAATAGGTATATCTATTGGACGAACCTGTAGCGACATAGTGTGTACGATTGTACTATTATACTACTACTTTCTGTGCTATTGCTGGCACCGACTACAAAAATATCAATTATTGTCCTAATAAAGGGAGGTTAATAAATAAGCTAATTATTTCTTACTTTTTAGTGCATTTTTTTGGAGTTTGAAGTCGGTTCAATTTTTTGTTAAAAATGTTTTATTTCTTGCTTTTTAGTGAATATGTTCTGAAACTCATTTATCGTTCATCTACTAATTCACTCCCTCATCTGTTTACTTATTTAATCACTCACTAAATCATCAATTCAACATTTACAAAGTACCTACTCACTCAACCATCATCTCAACTACTAGACTGTACCACTCCACTCAACCATCATCTCAACTACTAGACTGTACCACTCTACTCAAGCATCATCTCAACTACTAGACTGTACCACTCCACTCAACCATCATCTCAACTACTAGACTGTACCACTCCACTCAACCATCATCTCAACTACTAGACTGTACCACTCTACTCAACCATCATCTCAACTACTAGACTGTACCACTCCACTCAACCATCATCTCAACTACTAGACTGTACCACTCTACTCAAGCATCATCTCAACTACTAGACTGTACCACTCTACTCAACCATCATCTCAACCACTAGACTGTACCACTCCACTCAACCATCATCTCAACTACTAGACTGTACCACTCTACTCAACCATCATCTCAACTACTACACTGTACCACTCTACTCAACCATCATCTCAACCACTAGACTGTACCACTCCACTCAACCATCATCTCAACTACTAGACTGTACCACTCTACTCAACTATCATCTCAACTACTAGACTGTACCACTCCACTCAACCATCATCTCAACTACTAGACTGTACCACTCCACTCAACCATCATCTCAACTACTACACTGTACCACTCTACTCAACCATCATCTCAACCACTAGACTGTACCACTCCACTCAACCATCATCTCAACTACTAGACTGTACCACTCTACTCAACCATCATCTCAACTACTAGACTGTACCACTCCACTCAACCATCATCTCAACTACTAGACTGTACCACTCTACTCAACCATCATCTCAACTACTAGACTGTACCACTCTACTCAACCATCATCTCAACTACTAGACTGTACCACTCTACTCTCCCTTCCATCTCCAATCTACTGCACCCACTCAACAGATAGCCTTCAGCTCTTCAAAAATTATAGGTAAGAACCATCTAGATCATCTGAATCAATAAAAACAACCTTATATATAACGTTATTACGACGTAACAGACAGGCACACAGGCACACTGTTAAACTAATAAAACGATGTCATCTTGATCCCATCTGCTTCCACACAGAAAAATTCGCATTATAATCGGTATAGTTATTCGAGAGCTACGATATAGACAGACAAACATTATCATTAAAAAAATTACTTACATCCAAAGTACTCTTTAAGACAATTCCATTAAACCCAAACACGACTAGTTTACGTTGTCCCATGCCTGTGTTCCAGTACATACCTTCCGACGTCATCATCAACTAATGGTAGATGAAGCCGGAAGGTCTAAGAGTCTACTGGTAACAGCAACATGATAAGTATTTTTTAAATTTCCTCATAATAATAGTTGCTTTACATCCTTAACCATTTAATGGCTATCTGTGGTCTTCTCATCAGATCCACTTCATCAAATGATAAATTCTGAATGCAAATGGTTGTAACCTTTCTCAAAATTCCAAAATTACTATATGTGTGCCTATAACTTTTGAGGAGTTCTCTCAATTCCTCAAAGATGCCATCATCAGAACTGGATTTTGAAAAAAATGGGACCAATCTGTAAGCATATCCTACCAAATACAAAAAGAAATTTTCAATTCGGTTCATAAATGACGGAGTTCTGTGGTAACAAACATAAAAAAAAAAAAAAATATTACCGAATTGATAACCTCCTTTTTTTTGAAGTCGGTTGATAAAGAGGAAAGATTTGATTGTTTGTATGTTTGTATATTAGTATGTTTGTTTGTTGCGAATAGGCTCGAAAAGTACTGAACCGATTTTGAAAATTCTTTCACCGATAGGAAGCTACATCGTTTCCGGGTAACATGGGCTATGTGGTGTTGCCATAAATACTCTAATTAAAAAGATATGGCCATTTAAGTGCAATAAGGTGGTCATTTTGTAAATTGAAGGGTTTCTCAGGAACTACAAATCCGATTTAAAATTTTTTTTCACTGATAGAAAACTACACTATTCGTGAGTGACAAAGGTGATTTAGTGTTGCCATATACATTTTTTAATTAATAGAATATAGCCATTTTGTTGTTACTATTCTGATTTTAAACATTCGTTCACTGAGAGAAAACTACACTATTCGTGAGTGACAAAAGTGATTTAGTGTTGCCATATACATTTTTTAATTAATAGAATATGGCCATTTTGTTGTTACTAGTGTTGAATATGTTATAATTATAAACGTTAAGTATAATAGTTTGCCTAATAGATAATGTTGTAATATTAGTAGTAAATCAAATCTGTTTGAGTAAATAAGTCAATTGCAATTTGCATGGAAACATATCCATAATAAACAACATATTCGCAAGAATATAGCAAAATCTGCTACAATACGTATTAATTTTGAATGAATATAATAATAATAGTATATTCTCAAAATCCTATTTAGATTAAACATTTTACTATGATTGCATTTTGATATATTGTATAAAAAAAATTAAGCAATATTATGGTCGTTAATATTGCTACATATTTTATGCCAGGCACTAAGAATTTACTAACAACATTCGACCAAATAATGTTTACCAATATTTTAGTAGTTGTGACTTATTTGAAATACTTGTATTTAAAATGCAAATACAAAATACGTATTTTGTATTTAAATACCTGTTTTTAAAAAGTATTTTGTATTTTATTATAAATACTTTTTTACTGTTAAGTTTCGAAAGCATTACCACTCATCAAGTGAATGTGTCAGCTATTCGGCAAAGGAGCGACGAGTAAGTCCAGCTACGTTCGATTATCACGATTATCTGATTCAAAATTTCAAATTAATATAAAGGATTGGTCATTGTTTGGTCAGTATAGGTAATTTTAATTTTTTGTTTGGTCCCATATAGTTTTTGAAGTGAAAACTTCTTTAGCGGTTAAACAAGCGTCAGAATTAGGGGCGAGATTTTTAATAACAAACAACTAATTAAAACTAGTAAAAATGAAAAATAGGAGTCTTGCATTCATATTTATATTAGCTCAAAGGGCTCTTATCTTTTTTATAATAAAAATGTCTTTTAATTAATACAATAATTTCTAAATTTTAAAGTTGTTTCGGCTGGAGAAGTGTAGGCGAGAAATTCGCGGCAGTTTGACGAGTAATTTCGTGTAGTTAATATTGACTATCATAGTTTAGTGGTCTTTAATTAAATGATTTGTTGAAAAACAAAAATTCAAAAAACTACAAGTCAAACTGCCACGAATGTCACGCCTACACTCCTCCACGTCGCAAAACATTTAATTGTTCTTTGGGTTACTTAAAAGTCCCGTGACACGTTCTGCTCTCGCTGTATGTAAGTCAGATCTCAATAATACAGATGGGTTTTTGAATTTTGTTTTTAATTCTGCCGGCACTCCCGAAGTGCAACCGATTTATTTTTTATAAATATTTTTTTTAATTCTGCACAATTTTTTAGGGATTCTGGTTTCCATTTAAATAACAAATTTAGCTACTTAATATAAAATTACTATTTAATATATGACAGTAAAAAGCAACGAAATGATATAGTCTACCTGATTTACAGAACAACCTATTACAGAAACTAAAGAGTAAAAAAAATAAACTACGTTTAAAAAAAACCACTTCAAATTAAAAATGCACTAAAAAGTGATTTCTTAAATAATTCCGTTATTTATTATTCTCTCTTTATTAGGACAATAATAATAATTGTTATTTTTGTTGTGTGCCAGCAATAGTATAGTATAGTAATAGTAGTAGTTAAATAGATATAAGGCATTTTTAGTTTGAAGTCGGGTTTTTTAAACGTAGTTTTTTTGTTTATTAATATTAATTGCTTTATTATTCATTTTTTATTTTTTTAAATAGCGCAAAATTTAAAACTATTTTAGTTTTGAATTTACTGACGACTTGTTTCACATCATGCACTTTTTGTCTTGTATTGTTAAAATCACAATAAGAGCATAAGTAAATTTATCTAAAAGTATTTTATTTGAAAAAAGTATTTTGAAAATACGTATTTTGTATTTAGTATTGAAATACAAAAAACCAAAAGTATTTTGTATTTTAGATATAACCTTGTTATAGCTTGAGAATTCTTTATAATTTATTATTTATAATAATCATTTTAGCTTTATAAACTAAGTTTATCTACAATGGTTCCTTTTTTATTTTATGGTAGGCATAGAACCCAACATTTTTTGTACGACAGATAAGGGACAAACGAGCAGTCGGTCCACCTGATGGTCACAGTCGCCAGTCACAGTAACTACACCGTTCGGGGCCCCTGGTAAATTTATCAGATGGGGCTCCCCTCCTCCAATATTGAGAAACTTAACCAGTCACACACTATTTTTATTTTATAATACATCACTACGTGAAGTAGGTACGTACAAACGCTATAACAATTACTATATTATCTAGTAACCTTTAATTCAGGTCGTACTCTACTAAAATTACAATTTTTGGTTAGTAGTTTTGAAATTACTTTTTTTCCTAAGATTTAAAAAAGAAAAAGAAGATTTAAAAAAGTATCACTTTATTTTACAATCTAGAATTTAACAAAAATCTTGAAAAGGGCTTGGACCTTTCCCTCCGTTGTCTGAAAGAGAACTTTCATTGAGTACGTCATTTGAGCGTCTAGAGCGACTCTACGTGAAGTCAAGTTTCTTGCAGGGTCAGGGACGATGGATTGATTCGTGGTTCTACGGGTGGATTTCTATCGAAATATGGCGATTGATCTTAGACGTATATAAGTTTCCACTGTTAAATCATAATGAGATGGCGCATCGAGACTTAGAGGTACCTCTCTACTTGTTTCGATTGATGTGTGCGTTTTCATAAGCACAAAATTGAGATCGAAGTACCAAAGGGTTTGTTGCTTGGCAATAATTGACTTTTGCCCTGTTCACTCCTAACTGGCACGTGAGTCTGCACTCTCGTAACATCTGTACCTATAGCAAAAATCAAGGCAATTCTCTTTCATGGACCCCTTAGAGAGCCTAGCAAAAGTAGTAATCAGGGGAAGACATTAGCTGTGAAGACCCAAATGAGGAGGTTTTCTACCTCACTTTGAACATCCGGTTCTGAGGAGAATAGGCACGACGGCAGCGTTGACTAGGTTACTCCCAAACAACGGAGGCGCGAGATCCACGTGCCGGAGGCTTTACTTAGGTTTGGTTCTTAGTATGGCCCCATATGAGGCCCCAATCTGGGCAGGTTTCTTTACTGTGGATACTCGACGTTTACTTCGACGACAACAGAGGGAGCATGCTGGGAGTGATTCGTGCTTATTGTACAAACTTTTAGTTTAGGGCTACGTTCCTGGCTAGAGTTCTTCCTGATAGAATTACCTCCACTGAGAGGCAAAAGACGCTATCCTGACATGGGCCATGCAGTTGGAAAGGCCAGCTGTAGTACTGTGGACTGTGGTGGGAATTCGTCTCCATTTTAAACGGTGGCTGAATAGAGGATTTTGTTGATTTTACTGCTTCGGTATGTATTTACACCAGATCAGTAGGGAGTCGAATTAATGTTGCCACGAGTGCGGTGTTTCTGTGGACACGGCGTTACACACCTACGTCAGATGTCTGGCATGAAAGTCACAAAGGCATGCATTAGTGTCGGAAGTAGGAAGGTTTTCCACGCTTGCTTAAGCTGGTGGGTTGAATATAAGCCCGAAAGAGGAGATAAGAGCAGTGGCAGCATTTATCGCGACAGTGATGAGACTAAAGGAGACGGGGTTAAAGAGAAGCGGACACACCGGCGCCTCCGCTCTGTAAGTGGAGGACGGGCACTCCTCTGAGGAACTCTCCGCGTCGGGCTGAAACTGTTTTCCCCTTTACGTGTATTTTTGTCTGAACACCACGGTCGAGTGTGTACAAGCAATTCAGTGGTGCCCAGTGATTTACTTCATCATTTATTGCTCAACTTCAGGATTATCAAATCTTGCAAAATTTTGAACTATAAATTATTTAAATATCTGCTTTAAGATGGCAATTTCATCTTGTATAAACTTTTGCTGGCATGCTTCCATACTTTCTCTCTTTTGTTTACATCATTATCTCAAATCCCAAAATTTACTCTACAAATACGAGCGCCTTTTAGAGTTTCATTTTCATTTTTCACAAACAACCAATTCTTACAACAATCTAAGGATATAGGTAACTTTTTATACTTACAAAAAATAAAGCAATGATCCCCCACTAGATCGGACCCGACCGTACTGTGTTACCAGGACCCGTGCCACAACAAAAGTCTTACTTACAAAAGCAGAGATTTCCCAGCATCGTCATCCCATATCCAGAATATTGCACCTGTATTCAAATAAATTGGTAACTTAAATAAATTAAGAATAAGTTATTGATTATAATTTTTACTAAATATTGTAATAATAAATGTTAAGATCCACCTGTGCTCACAACCCTCTCTGACCGGGGGCTCCCCTCGGCTCGGGGCCCCTGGCATTTTGCCGAAATGTCACCATGTGTCAGTGTAACAATAGGTTACGCCACTGACGTTCGCCCATACACATCGGCATTATAAGAGAGTGCGGTTACAGTTTACTTTGAGAAGCTTGAAACCACTGGAACTGCAGTATTAATAAGGGATATGGAGAGGGGAAGTCTGGCCTAAATGCGGTGCGACCGGAACGCGTTCAAGACTTGACGGAATCGCATGATATTAAAACCACCAAGGGATGCTGGGTTACTCGCCTCTTACGAGATGTTCGTGCAGCAGCAGAGGAATTGTATTCTAACTTGTTTCCTTACGGGTGACAACATGAATGATCCTACTAATATTATAAACGCGAAAGTTTGTAAGAATACATCCATCACGGTTGTATGTTTGTTATTCTTTCACGCAAAAACTACTGAATGGATTTTGATGAAACTTTCAATAATATAGCTTATACATCAGAATAATGCATAGGGTATAATTTATAACGATATAGAGTGAATTATCCAAAGTATAGCGGGTGCAACCGTGGGGCGCAGCTATTTTGTACAATTGCTAATTAGGTTCATAATAAAGTTACTACTTACTGTTGTAATACAATTGTAATTACTCATTACAGATAGGATAATTGTTTTAATCTCTTATTGTTCCAGTTTTGTTAGACTCACATAAAGAAACTCCTTTTTTGTATTCCATATAGGTATTTAATTACTAGCATACCTACATATATTCATAAATTCTAACAAACGTTCGTGTAGCGTTTATAGTAGGTATTAGTCGGATATCTTATTTACGGTGGATTTTTGTGATTCAATGTCTGGTCTGTCGGAATCTATCAGAGCTGATTCTAAATGCCCCGTAATCTGAAATAAAACGTTAAAATAACCAAACTTAGAGGTTCTCTATGACTTACATATAATATACATGTCGGGGATTTTAAATGATGAGAAGGAAGGAGGTGTTCTCCAATATTAACACTAACAGGGGGGTAGGTATTGAATGTAATATTGGGTAAACGCAAGATAGATACTTTTACAAAACCGATAAATTATCAAATATGATTTATAACAATTACGAGAGAAACCTACGCAGTGCCTGTAGGCTTAAGGAGTTCCTTTAAGTGATCACGACACTTACCTCCACTGCAAGGCTCTCCGTTTAAACCCAAGGTTAAACGCACATAAACCTAACCTAACATTGTAGGGTACTCACGTGACCTTAATTAGACAGCACTCCCAAGCACTAACACAACACTGCACTGCACTTAACACTTCACTAGCACTATCTAGACACTACTTCACTTTTTGAGAGACCGCGCACGACTAATACTAGTTTGTCGTCACGAAGTTCATGTTGTCACCCGTAAGGAGACAAGTAAGAATACAATTCCTCTGCTGCTGGATGAACATATTGTAAGAGGCGAGTTACCCAGCATCTCTTGGTGGTTTTAATATCTCAAAGTTAACTGTAACCGCACTCTCTTATAATGCCGATGTGTATGGGCGAACGTCAGTGGCGTAACCTATTGTTACACTGACACATGGTGACATTTCGGCAAAATGCCAGGGGCCCCGAGCCGAGGGGAGCCCCCGGTCAGAGAGGTTTATGAGCACAGGTGAATCTTAACATTTATTATTACAATATTTAGTAAAAATAATAATTAATAACTTATTCTTAATTTATTTAAGTTACCAATTTATTTGAATACAGATGCAATATTCGTTATAAACAAAAAAGCATTTGTAAAACCTGATGCTGGGAAATTTCTGCTTTATGTTTTGTAAGTAAAACTTTTGTTGTGGCACGGGCGCTGGTTACTGATCGGTCAGGTCCGATTGGGTCAGGGATCATTGTTTTATTTTTTGTAAGTATAAAAAAGTTACCTATATCCTTAGATTGTTGTAAGAATTGGTTTTTAGTGAAAAATGAAAATGGAACTCTAAAAAGCGCTCGTATTTGTTGAGTAAATTTTGGGATTTGATTTTGGGCAAAAGTGTATACAAGATGAAATTGCCATCTCAAAGCAGATATTTAAATAATTCATAGTTCAAAAATTTGCAAGATTTGATAAAACTGAAGTTGAGCAATAAATGATGAAGTAAATCACCACTGAATTGCTAGTACACACTCGACCGTGGTGTTCAGACAAAAATACACGTAAAGGGGAAAACAGTTTCAGCCCGACGCGGAGAGTTCCTCCGAGGTTGTGCTTGATTGCGCCTGCCCGTGATGCCCGTCCTCCACTTACAGAGCGGAGGCGCCGATGTGTCGGCTTCTCTTTAACCCCGTCTCCTTTAGTCTCATCACTGTCGCGATAAATGCTGCCACTGCTCTTATCTCCTCTTTCGGGCTTATATTCAACCCACCAGCTTAAGCGAGCGTGGAAAACCTTCCTACTTCCGACACTAATGCATGCCTTTGTGACTTTCATGCCAGACATCTGACGTACGTGTGTAACGCCGTGTCCACAGAAACACCGCACTCGTGGCAACCTTTATTCAATTCTCTCTGGAAGATCTCTAGCCAGGAACGTAGCCTTAAACCAAAAGATTGTGCAATAGGCACGAATCACTCTACCAGCATGCTCCATATGTTGTCGTCGAAGTAACCGTCGAGAATCCATAGAAAAGAAACCTGCCCAGATTGGGGCCTCATATGGGGCCATACTGAGAACCAAACCTAAGTAAAGCCTCCGGCACATTGATCTCGCGCCTCCGTTGTTTGGGAGAAACCTAGTCAACGCTGTCGCCGTGCCCATTCTCCTCAGAACCAGATGTTCAAAGTGAGGTAGGAAACCTCCTCATTTGGGTCTTCACAGCTAATGTATTCCCATGATTACTACTTTTGCAAGGCTCTCTAAGGGCTCCATGAAAGAGAATTCTCTTGATTTTTACTATACAGACTTCCAGTCGACCCTAAGCGACCTACCGACTTCCACAAGAGTAACTGCTCCCCTGAGATGTTATGAGAGTGCAGACTCACGTGCCAGTTAGGAGTGGGCAGGGCAAAAGTCAATTATTGCCAAGCACCAAAACCTTTGGTACTCTGATCTCAATTTGTGCTTTTAAAAGAGATTTTTACTTTAAGATTTTCACTTAAAAAACTCAATTATTATGGTATTAGTGATAAAGGACTTGATCTAATTGCTTCTTACCTTACCAAAGGATCCAGAATATTGCTATTAATGGTGAAAAATCTTCTGGATCCTTTTTAAGAATGGGCGCTCCACAAGGTTCTATATTGGGCCCATTTTTATTCCTGATTTATATTAATGATCTGCCATACTACGCGAGGAATTTATGCGACATTGTACTTTTTGCAGATGACACTTCTCTTATATTCATAGTTAAGAGAAACCAACACAGTTACGACGATGTAAACAGTGCATTGTCGCAGGTTCTTCAATGGTTTACGATTAATAATTTAGTACTAAACGCAAAAAAGACTAAATGTGTAGAATTTGCTTTACCGAATGTTAAAAAACAGCAATTCACCCTTTTATTAAATAATGAAAATTTGAATTTAACCGACTCAACGATTTTTTTAGGAATAACTTTAGACTCAAAACTTCAGTGGAACTCCCATTTATCATCTTTGGCGGAAAGACTCAGCTCCGCAGCTTACGCAGTAAGAAAAGTAAGGCAATTAACTGATATTGATACAGCCAGACTCGTTTATTTTAGTTACTTTCACAGTATAATGTCCTACGGCATTTTGTTGTGGGGTAGGGCCGCGGACTTAGAATCCATTTTTATTCTTCAAAAAGAGCAGTTCGGGCCATTCACAATCTAAGAGCTAGAGATTCCCTTCGGGATGTTTTTAATAAAATAGGTATTCTTACAGTGCCGTCACAATACATTTATTGTAACATTGTATACATTAGGCAGAACATTACGTTATTTTCCAAACATAGTGACTCACGCATAATAAATACTAGAAATAAAAATAAACTTGTAACGCCGTACTATCGTCTCCACAAAGTTAGTAATAGTTTCATGGGGCTTGGTGTTCGCATCTATAATAAGATCCCACAGACTATATTAGACTTGCCACTTCAGCAATTTAAAACTCGAATAAAAAAGTGTTTAGTAAATAAAGCTTATTACTCTGTACAAGATTATTTGAATGATGACAAAGCTTGGATTCCAAATGACGTTGATGCTCAGCTGAATGATTATACCTTTGTAAAACAGATTGATGTAAACAATGGCATTTTGAAAAGAGCAACTGTTGAGTTTCTTGCCAGTTCTTTTCATCAGGAAACTCCGAACTGGCGGTAGCTTCAGACAAACTGACTGACTGACCAATTTTGACGTGTCAAAAGTACTTTTTAAAAAAAGTGTATTTGAATAAAATATTTTGAGTTTGAGTTTGAATTTATAAAAAAAGCGAAGTGGTTGGCAGCCCCACACCCGCCACCGACTATGGGTTATAACCAAATCGTGAACCCTCCTGGACTGAAGATGGGAACTATTTATAGTGTTGATGCTACTGCCTACACTGTTGATGCTACATTAGCAAAGACCGAAGTCCGGGTAATACAGTCAAGACTGCAGTGTTGAAAGCCGAAGCTTTAGTAAATCAGCCGAAGCTGTAATAATAAAAAGGCGTGAGCCTTGTGGTGGAAATAAATCCAATAAAACAGCAAAGCTGCAAGGTGTCCAAAGACAAAGGGACAAGCCCTGGTTATAAATAAAGTGATAAATAAATCACTGGTCCAAACATCAGTTCGTTAGAACTCACAGCACTTAGGTGGCTGATTGCAAGGAGTGCACATATTCATATTCACATTAATGTGTTATCGTTGCCACCGGAGTGGATATCGTTGCAGCCGTAGCTGATAATCGTTGCAGCCGTAGCTGGTAATCGTTGCAGCTATAGCTGATAAATATGTGTTATGGTCCACCTTAGTGGAATGTTAAATATGAGATATGTACAACTCGCTTACAAAAAGCAACACTCCCATCGAGCATATGAGTCAAACAAAGAGACGTTATACGCTAGATCATTATTTTACGTGGCAAGCCATGGAAGTAAAGAGACAAAGTAGGCCACACTGTCCTATCCGCTAGTAAACATCCCATAATAATATCAGACGCCCTGGCACTATGACCTGCTACAATGTCTATTTAAAAGCACTAAGCTAAGGGACAATCCTGAGAAGGACTATTGATGCCACTCACAATGTCCATAAACAAAGTCCACGGGTCCTTCGCACCGCTCAGCAGCTGGAGACGATGGTGTGATAGACACAACTATATCAACTGAAACGCCAGAACGTTGAAGTAACAAATCACAGTAATAGAAACAAACAACATCTTCTGAGTGATCAGAGACCTCGGAGTATCAAATCACAGAGTGATAGACACCGCGATATCAACAAGGACATCAGAACGTTGAAGTATCAAATCACAGAGTGATAGACACAAACAACATCGTCTGAGTCACCAGAGACCTCGGAGTATCAAATCACGAAATATTCAAGACAACTTGTCATGGGGGTAGTCTGCTAGTAGGTGATGTAGCGACAAAGCCTACAAACCAGTCCACGGCGCATCGTCAAAAATAAAGCATATCCGGCACCGTACACAACGTAACTTAATCACACTAAGAGGCATCTCGCGTCCGTACCACCAAGATACGCACGGCTCCAGCAACAGACAGATGGACTTCTCAAAGACAATTAAAATCATCTAAGAGTCACCTTCCGTCCGTATGCCAAAGCTCGTTCTTAATAAGGCGGTCCTGCAAGACTACTCTCGCAGAACACTTTTTTGAGGAGACTGATCTAAACACATGCATCACCATCACATCGTAACTACATAAGATATTATTATTAAAACATATTTATATTAATTAATTAAGAGGTTAATTATTATTACATGCATCGCCCCTATACATGTATTGTATTGTTATAATTCTATAGATGGTCACCCACAAACCATCTTTGATAAGTACTTTTTATGACCTCTTATTATATCGGTATCATATGTAGTACATGAATGTGAGATGCCGTGCCGACGATTTCACGCTGCCTGCATATATGCTGGGCGATCGGTCAGACTATCGGCAGTTGCATACTTTCCCTATACTAACTGATATACGAACTGTCTCCGTAATACACGAACCTCCTGCATTATTTTTAATATTTTTATTGTTGAAAATTATGATCGATTATTATTTCTAATGTATTAAATGACGTTTTAAATATAAAATTAATTACTTTTTATGTTTATTTGTAAATATTATCTTATAAACGTCGGTAGACATGTGTCTATGGATTATAGTGCCGTTACAACGCCAAATACATTAAATTTTAACAATCTTTAATTTTTTGCCATTCAGTGAATTTTTAAATCATTATACCGTAGTTGGGTCAAACAAATAATTAAATTGTTTGTTATTTTGTTATGTGATAAATATTCACAAAGCTTACCTTTTCTGGTCGACCTCATGTTATAATTCATTATATACAACGGTTAACAACTTATGTAATCCTTCATAAGGGGGACTAGACCAGTTAGACAGCATCACACTCTATTATATATCATCTTGAACAACGAATACCTCAGATCAATTACTAATACTATTACTATCCCCAGATACTCTTAAAATCAACTACATACAGTATGTACCAACCTAGATTAGATAGTTGTCCTATTAATATGTAACATGTACTTTGTTTATTTTGCTGTACTAGTCAACCCGCGCAATTTCGTCCGCGTGATGCTCCTCTCCTATTGGTCGTAGCGTGATGATATATAGCCTATAGCCTTCCTCGATAAATGGGCTATCTAACACTGAAAGAATTTTTCAAATCAGTAGTTCTTGAGATTAGCGCGTTCAAGGAAACAAACAAACTCTTCAGCTTTATATGTTAGTGTAGATATAGATTACTCGTCAATAGATGACCATGTCGAGAAAATCGACTTCGAAAAAATTTAATAAAATATACTGTGAAAATATAATTCACTGAATAAATATAATTGCGGAGAAGACGTTTGTATAATAAAATTGACGTTTGCGGTCTGCCTAAATGATAAAAAGTAAGGCTTTGTAAGAGGTCTATATAGTCATTTAGTTGAAGACGGCAAAATGGTAAGAAACGTTGTTTCTATTATATCTTTATAAATCATCTTGAATTCTTTATATAATTGCCGTTTAATTATTCATAAACGTTTTTAATAGAATCTTAAATTAGTTATTGTAAATAAAATAAAGTAGTTATTTTGTCTTTTAATTTTTGTAAAATCGGAAAATCATTTTATTAGTATTCAAAACATTATATAAAGTTTATTTTAAACACTTGTATATTTGGTTCATTTTTAATTATTCGTCACGACCCTTCAATGGCCCACTGCTGAGCCGGGTCTCCTCCTCAGAATGAGGAGGGTATTAGGCCATAGTCCACCACGCTGGCCCAGTGCGGGTTGGCAGACTTCACACACCTTTGAGAACTTTTAGGGAACTCTCACTCGTGCACGTTTCCTCACGATGTTTTCCTTCACCGTTAAAGCAAGTGATATTTAATTGCTTAAAACACACATAACTCAGAGTCAGAGGTGTGTGCCTGCGTGGGGGATCAAACCTCGAACCTCCCGAGTAAGACTTGAAGTCCACTGGGACATCACTGTACTTAAATTATTGGTGATCCGTAAATTAATCAAAATTTCGGGACTTATATTTAAAATCAATACTTACAGGAAGTGAATAAGTAATAAGTGTGTTTGTATGTCTTTTTTCAATGATGAAGTTAATGGGCCTAACTCAAATTTCAGAAAAACATGGCTTCCATGGGATAATACTCCTCTGAGACGGCTCAACTGATTTTTATGGGACATCACTGTACTTAAATTATTTATGATCCGTAAATTAATCAAAATTTCGGGACTTATATTTAAAATCAATACTTACAGGAAGTGAATAAGTAATAAGTGTGTTTGTATGTCTTTTTTCAATGATGAAGTTAATGGGCCTAACTCAAATTTCAGAAAAACATGGCTTCCATGGGATAATACTCCTCTGAGACGGCTCAACTGATTTTTATGGGACATCACTGTACTTAAATTATTTATGATCCGTAAATTAATCAAAATTTCGGGACTTATATTTAAAATCAATACTTACAGGAAGTTAATAAGTAATAAGTGTGTTTGTATGTCTTTTTTCAATGATGAAGTTAATGGGCCTAACTCAAATTTCAGAAAAACATGGCTTCCATGGGATAATACTCCTCTGAAACGGCTCATCCGATTTTTATGGGACATCACTGTACTTAAATTATTTATGATTCGTAAATTAATCAAAATTTCGGGACTTATATTTAAAATCAATACTTACAGGAAGTGAATAAGTAATAAGTGTGTTTGTATGTCTTTTTTCAATGATGAAGTTAATGGGCCTAACTCAAATTTCAGAAAAACATGGCTTCCATGGGATAATACTCCTCTGAAACGGCTCAACCGATTTTTATGGGACATCACTGTACTTAAATTATTTATGATCCGTAAATTAATCAAAATTTCGGGACTTATAGGACTTATATTTAAAATCAATACTTACAGGAAGTGAATAAGTAATAAGTGTGTTTGTATGTCTTTTTTCAATGATGAAGTTAATGGGCCTAACTCAAATTTCAGAAAAACATGGCTTCCATGAGATAATACTCCTCTGAAACGGCTCATCCGATTTTTATATGATATTGTATGCATATCGGGTAGGTCTGAGAATCGGTCAGTATATATTTTTCATGCCCCAAAGTGATAAGGGTGGCACACCCCAATTTTTTTAAAATGTATGTGGCACAACAACGTTTGCTAGGTCAGGCAGTAATAATATATGATTATCAACTTTTTTTAACTGAGGTAGGGCACAGCAGGAAATTATCACTCAAATATGGAGCAGCCCGACTGAGGTAGTACCTCGACCTTACAGAAGATCACAGCTAATTAACACTACTCTAAAGCAGTGTTGTGTTCCTGTTGGTGAGTAAGGTGACCAGAGCTCCTGGGGGGAATTGGGGATAGGGTCGGAAACGCGCTTGCGATGCTTCTGGTGTCGCAGACGTCTATAAGCTATGAGCCGTACGCTTGTTTGCCGACCTAGTTACATAAAAAAAAAAAAAATCAAGTTGGTGTGTAGTTTTTAATACAGCAATTAATTGAAAATGAATCCTTAAGAATTGCATCCGTGTGAAGCTAGGGCGGGTCGCTAGTCCACATTAGACTTCATAAGAGTTGCCATTCTCTTGACTATTTCCAGACGTCTGATCGGCTGGATTTGGTCGTATTTGGAGCAACAGGCTACACAGGCAAATATGTCGTGAAAGAACTGGTCAAAATAGCTGAAGTGCACCCAGTTACATGGGGTATTGCTGGCAGGAATCAGAATAAACTGGCAACTCTTTTACAAGATGTCTCAAAAAAAACTGGTGAGTAGAATTATACTTGTCCTTTTTTTATTGTGTTGAAAAACAAAATGGCGTATAATATATTGAATTACTTTTTTAAATGTAAAGGCGTCTATAGGAAAAAAATATAATTTATTTTATCTACCTTATCGACAACGTTGGCAAACAGGCAGCGAGTCTTATTGCCAATTATTTTAAATATTTAAATGATAAGACATAACCATATGCACGGCTTATCATTTCGTTAAATTAGTGTCTGTATTTGTTTTTTTGGTTTGTTTCATACAGTTTTGTAAATTAAATTAGTCAGACAAGCATTTTAGTGAGTCTAACACAATATTTTTTGCAAAGGTTATTTTTGTAATGCCTTTCAGGGAACTCTAAAAATTAATTGATATATTATGTATGTTCAAATCGTAATAGTTTTAAAGATGATAATTTTTACATCATCACTATGTATCATAAAATACAAACTTCCAGTCATGATAAATCCGAACATTAACAAGCGGATATGCATGCGATTTCAGTTATTTTACCCATGAGGGGAAGGGTTAGAATACAATTCTCCTCTGCCGTTGGGAGAGTACCTCGTATGTACCGAATAACCCAGCAACTCCTTGGTAATAGAGGATGAGTTTTCCGACTGGTTTGCGATCACCGGAATGGGAATTATGTATAATAAAAAAAGGAATTTAAAGGTTTTGTTTCCTCATATCAGGAGGGATTAGGTCATAGTCCACTACGCTGGCCAAAAGTGGGTTGGCAGACTTCACACACCTTTGAGAACATGGAGAACTCTCCGCAGTGCAGGTTTTCTCACGATGTTTTCCTTCACCGTTAAAGCAAGTGATATTAAATTTCTTAAAATACACATAACTCAGAAAAGGCAGAGGTGTGTGCCCAGGATCGAACTCGGATATCCTGAGTAGACATCAACGTCGAATGTGGTCGAAATATGTCGATAATCAATATAATATTTTTATTTCAAATTAAATGATTATGACATAACAAAGGTCTGAGAGGAAGACAAAAACTTGTAAATTCCATAAATTGTAAGATACCAACCAAGGCGAATGGTCGAAGTTTCTTAGTAGACAACACGAATAGTTCGATACCTACCATTCGTCTTGGTTACGGTCAATTAATTCACTAATTATACAATTTGGAGTTGAACTAGAAAAACAACTTATAGTTTGTATCACTATTCCACATTTACGTATATAAGCTTGGCCTTGCTGCATTCGTAAACAAGTTTTTGGTTTACTTCATTTACTGTAAAAAAGCGTTAGATTTTTTTTGAATCGGATCATAACGCCTCATACTGAGTTAAATAGTGAATCTAATTCTTCCAACATTTATTTTTATAAGTGTTATGTACATAGGGACAAACGAATTATATACACATAAATACAAAAACTAATCATACTTACACATTATACTATACAAAGCTGTGTAAATTAACATCAAGACTTGAAATTCTATCAATTTCGTTTTCTCTCATCTAGCAATTCTATCAATTTCGTTTTCTCTCATCTTGAAATTCTATCAATTTCGTTTTCTCTCATCTTGCAATTCTATCAATTTCGTTTTCTCTCATCTTGCAATTCTATCAATTTCGTTTTCTCTAATCTTGAAATTCTATCAATTTCGTTTTCTCTCATCTTGAAATTCTATCAATTTCGTTTTCTCTCATCTTGAAATTCTATCAATTTCGTTTTCTCTCATCTAGCAATTCTATCAATTTCGTTTTCTCTCATCTCGAAATTCTATCAATTCTATAAAATGTATTCAAGTGCCGTCAAATATTCAGAGAGGATATTAAGTGATACATACATATACATAAAATGATATAATTGTGTTGTTTTGTGATTATCTGTGATGATGTCATGACCTTTACCTTAATCAGACAAGCTCTAGTAAACCCAAAAAAATCCCTCTTGGGCTCCCCCTACTATAGTAACTAGGGTATTAATGACTTAAGACGCATAAGGTTATATTGTAAAAGGGTATAATATTTTCAGGAAAAAAACTGTCTTCAATAAAGGTCATAGTAGCTGACGTAGATGATACTCCATCTTTAATGAACATGTGCAATCAAGCTAAGGTCATTTTAAACTGCTGTGGACCCTTCGTCAAGTATGGAGAGGCTGTAGTCTCCGCTGCTGTGGATACAAAAACTCATTATGTTGATGTTGGCGCTGAGCTAAAGGTGACAATTTATCTCCCTTTACTAAGATAGACTAAGATTTCTTGGGGCCATTGGAAGGAGTTCTGAGTGTATTTTAATCCATTTTTTTCCCTTAACTCTATTGTTGGAGGATTATGGCCGAATATTTTTATACTTACAGATAACAATTATTGTACTTTTTCACCTAGTTATAATTATCAATAATATATGTAAATGTATGTAATCTAAATTGAACCGACGAGTAATGGTCCTTTTTTATTTCTTTTGCTGCAGCACAGTCAAATGCCATAACGCTCTTCCGCCATCTTATTTTTCCTGCCAATACTTGTAGTCAATAAAAATACTTACTTACAAAAATTAATGAAAAATATAAAATTGTATAATTAAATATTCAATCAATAATAATTATTATTATACATTATCAAACAAATATTTTGGATTTTTAAATTTTATTATTATTATTATATTTTGTTAAATGGCTTTGAATGTGCTTAAGCACAAATCATTCTGCCAGTGTCGCGTATAATGAAGAAAAAACGAGGGAGACTGAGCGGTATTAGAGCCAAAGATTCAGTGATAATTTCTGTAACTACATCAGGATTAGTGACGGTGATACGTAGAGATGGTTATGCGGCAGGAACCTACAAACAAATAAAAATAAAATAATTAAACATATTTATACATATATATACAAAGATGCAACCTACATTGCATTACAATTTAATATTATTTTCTATAATAAATTTAACTAATTTTTTAACAATCGGGCTAAAAACTAAGGTTAAAATAGTTTTTAAATGTACTGGACGTTGGAGGTTATTAGGGATAATATCGTATAGTGAATATTTAAATTTTGGGTAGTCAAAAACAATATGATTCATTGAACTCTCATCTAAACCACATTCACAAATAGCACTGTCTTTAATTCTTAGCTTAGCCAGATGCAGTGGAGTACATGCGTGGCCTAAGCGGAGTCTACAAACGACTGATGTAACTTTGCGGTCGACATTACGAAATCGGAAAAACCATGGGGAAACAGGGACTTCAGGTTGAATAGCACTATAATATGAACCTTTGATTAATTTTGACTTATTCCAAAACTGATTCCATGCACTGTACAAATTTTTTTTGGATAGATAGGCCCAAATCATGAGAGAAATTAAAAAAATAGGAAAGGGAGCCAGATTGTGCTGCAGTTTTGGCACATTTGTCAGCTATTTCATTATTCTGAATTCCGGAATGACCTGGGATCCAGACGAGTGAAATGAGATAACTTTGTCGTTGACAATTAAATAAAGCCTCTCTAATTTTAAGAATAATAGGGAATCTTGATTTACTTCGAAACGGATTTTGGGTTATTGCCTGCAGAGAGCTTAAACAGTCCGAAAAAATAACGACCTTATTTAAGTTATGTAAATCAGAAAATAAAATAGCTTCAAGAATGGCTATTGACTCTCCAGTAAAGACGGAGGACTGAGGGGGGCATTTAAAATTAAGGATAATATTAAATTTAGGGATCAACAAGCCGCTCCAACACATGATTCATCTGATAATTTAGATGCATCTGTAAATATCATAACAAAATCAGACCACTTATTTGCAACTTTTTCCAAAAACTTCCTATTTGCCTCAGGGTCGCCTTTCTCTATTCCCAAATTGATGATAATCGTTGGAGTAAAAGTTAAAAGATAGGAACAGGAGTATAACGGGTTGAGATGGCATTTGTAGATAGGCGCACTAAACTGTGTAAATTTATTAAAACTTTTAGAATGCATGGGAATTCTTGGCTTGGTTTGAGGAATTGCTCTAGCTGATTAAGTAACCCGAGCAATGGGTGAGATGAAGACTGTAAAACTTTAGAAATGAATCGATCAGATAAATTTTGTCTACGTAAATTTAGAGGAGGGTCGACACACTCAATCTGAAGTGCATTGGTGGGAGTGGACTTCATAGCCTCTAATACAATTCGTAGGCTCTTGAACTGAATTTTATTCAATTTGCCTAAAGCTGATTTATGGCATGGGTCTAATAGAAAAGTACAGTAGTCTAGATGGCTACGGATGATAACATTATATTGTAGTTTTTGGGTGTATTGATGAGACCCCCACCAGACACCTGATTAAAACGCGCGTAAAATTTGGATATTTTTTTCACATTTATGTATTACATACTCCGAATGCGCTACAACAGATAATTTAGAATCCAAATGGAGGACTAAAAATTTTACAGTGTTAACAACCGGGAGAGTATGATTATTGTAACTAATATTCATTTGAGAAATTAATTTTGAATTTTGAGAATTTAATTTTGAGACAATATCAGGCATATTTTTTGAACTAGAGAATAAAACTATATCATCTGCATATTGAAGTATGTTACAAAAAGAGTCGACTGATTTTTCTAAATCATGAGTTTAGAAACTATATAAAAGTGGACTGAGAACAGACCCTTGAGGGAGGCCCTTCCATATTGTTCTTGGTAAGAGCATGACACCATTATGCCGCACTCTAATAGACCTGCCCATATAGAGGTTAAAGATAAAAAGAATCATTTTAGGTGGAAAATTCATAGACATCATTTTGTTGCGTAGAATAGAAAGAACGACACTATCATAAGCTGATGAAATGTCTTGAAATACACCAACAAGGTACTCACCTTTAGCTATTGCTAAGCGGATTTCAGAAGTAAATATGCTATGACTATAAAACCCAAATTGAGTCTTTGCCAAAATTTCTTAATTTTCAACAAGCCAGTCAAGTCTATTTTTAATAAGGTGCTCCAATACTTTACTCAGAGTTGAAGATAAAGCAATAGGTCGATATGACGCGGGGTCATCTGGGTTTTTCCCGGGTTTCAGGATTGGTATTATAATTTGGGTCTTCATAGAAGAAGGCACCATCCCAGAATCTAATAAACTAAATATTCACAAGTGACAGAAACAGAAGTTTTGTTTTGTTACTTGAATTTATTAAAAAAGAGTAAGGTATTCCATCCTCCCCAGGGGCAGAATCTGTTAAACCATTTAACGCACAACTGAGTTCATTAAAAGAAAAATGTTGATCCATAACCACTTGGTGGCTTGTGATAGCTGAGGGAGGAAAACAATCAATAAATGGTACAGAAGGAGGAGCAAGACGGCAAGCAAAATTTTGAACCCAGGCCGAATTATTTGATGTGATATTATAATTATTAAAAGAAGACCTAATTTTTTTAATATATTTCCAGACTAAACTAGAAGGAGTGCCAGGGCATAAAGATTCACAAAATTTTCTCCACCCCAATTTCTTTTTCTGTTTTAAATTCTTTTAGTGTTTGCAGAAACATTCTTATAAATGATGAAATTCGAGATAGTCATACAATACCGATATTTTTTTTCTACTTCTGCTCTTTTTTTGACATCAGTTATCTGCCAGTGAAAGTCCCGCCAACTATTTTATAGACAGATAGATAAAAATTGTAAAAAATGTAGTTATATGTACCGTGTGTGAGTATACATCCATATGCACTTAGTAAAAAGCAGTTATTTTAATATTACTAACAGACACTCCTATTTTAATTGTTTGTATAGATATTTTGATCCTCTCTCTGGCTACCGTACAGTAAACATCATGTAAATTAGCTCCGTCATTTTTAATTATAATTCGCAGTAAAAAGAGTATTTTGACGTGTTTTTTTGCGATTAGGTTTATCTTACCATTAGATATATTATAACCGAGAATATTAATTGATTTTAAACTAAATTGACATTTATCTCGATTTAGAGTTAGATTATACTATTGGGCAGATGTTAAAAATTTGTGTAAATTCTCATCATGCCCCTCTTATCACATATTGTTATATCATCTAAATAGGCGAATGTACCTTTAAGTTTTTCTTTTCTAATTACCCAGTCTATTGTTCTTTGAAAACTTGAAACACCATTAGTTACTCCGAAAGGGATACGTCTAAACTGATACAAGTTTCCAGCAGCTTCAAATGCAGTATATGGTTTTTCTTGTGGCAAAATAGGTACTTGATGATAAGCACTTTTAAGGTCGATAACGCTAAATATAGAATATTTAGAAATATTTGATATAGTTTCTTCAATATTAGGTAAAGGATAGGCATCTAAGAGTGTATATTTATTAATAGTTTGCGAATAACAAGCCGTTTTCTATGATTTTCAGTTTTTGTTATTAGTACTTGTGCTCGCCACGGTGATTGACTTTCTTCGATGACTCCTTCGGCTAGTAATTTACTAATTTCGTTTTTAATAAACACTTTATCGTCCTCGCTGTATCTTCTTGATTTTATAGCGATAGGTTTACAATTTGTTGACAGGTTTGCAAATAAAGGAACGGCTGGTACAGACGCTTCAGCAACATTGCAAACAACTAAAGGACCTTTTGGTCCACCAAAAGAAAACTCTAAGGAAGAATGTTTAGAAAGGACATCATGACCAATTATAAGGTCAGCGCAGAGATTTTTCACAATTAGTAAATTGATATCTTTATAAGTGTGCTTCCCGATAGTAATATTTTGTGTTACTTCACCTTCGACTGATGCAGTATAGCTTAGAGATGCCATTGATATTGTTTGTTTACTAGGTTTGCTCTTGAGATTACATAGTTTACTAAAATTTTCATTTACAAAACTCATCGAGCTTCCAGTATCTATTAGAGCTTCTGCTCTTATACCTTTAATATACGCAGGTACTGTTGCTTTACGTAAAGATGATGGGGCAGCAGCAGTAATACATGCCGAGTGATCTTGTTCATCTATAGCAGCAGTGTTAGTAGTTCCTTTACTTCGACACACGTTTGCATAATGTCCCTTCTTGTTACATATCTGACAATTAGTATTTGCCGCTGGACAGTTTTTGCGTGGATGAATACGTCCTCCGCAGAAAAAACATTTTCGCCCACGGTATGATGCTGCAACATTATTTTCAGTGACATGAGAAGTATTCTTCTCAGTTTTAAGAGCGTTTACTGAAAATGTGTTAAAATTTTGGGAGTTAATTTCAGCCATTTCTAAAGATAGTGCTTGATTGTATGCTTCATCAAGAGTAAGGGTTAAATTCTCAAGCAGTCTCTGTCTAATTTTACTTGAAGTGATACCTCATATAAATGAGTCTCTTACGCTTTCATTTTTATTTGTTTCAGCATCTACTGAAGTAAAATTGCAGTCTTTGGCTAACTGTTTTAATGCTTGCATATAAGAATCAATACTCTCTGTTGCATGCTGTTTTCTAGTAGCAAGTACATGCCTAGCATAGATAATATTTTTAGGTTTTATGAATAATGTATTTAGAACATTTATCGCATGATCGTACCTTTTGCATTCGCTAATATATGTGTACACTTTGGATGAAATATGATTTAGAAGTACTTGAAATTTGAAGTCATCATCGATGATTGATGAACCAGCCTTCGTTGCATCTTTTTCAGCTTTTTCACTGATCAGAATTTTTTCTTGTGCAGCAAGATAATTTTCAAAAGTTTTCTTCCAGTGTTCCCATTCTTGAGGTGCGGTGGAAGAAGATGATCGACGTCAAATTTATCAGGCCTTAATATTCTATCCATTTTATTGGAGTCGATTATTTTAGTGAATTAAATTGTAATAAGAAAGCCACATTTATGGAAATAATAGGTTTTAATTCACTAAAAATATGCTATAAGATAAATGATAATTTGACACAATGACATAAATATAAAATAAGAAGATATATAATAACATTAAGCATAGAGGTTTTGTACAACTAGTAAGGAGATCACTGTAATAACTAAAGAGGTTCATATCAACTTACGACGTTCTTCTCGCGAACTCGACGGACGGCTATAGATTGAGTATACTGGACTTTGTTATTATAGTTTTGCGTTCTTAAAATATTGTTTTACGTATATGCTATACTTAAATTGAAATGCCGCTTAACCGCACACCACCCAAAACATCGAGTACCCCGACTGAAGATAGTAATATGAACTTAAATACCCGTTCGATACCACAATCTGGTTCTACTCCGAACTTAACAGCCATTGATAGTGAAAACATTACATCTCGCTTCAAACGAAAACGCGAATATGACTTAAGCTGTTTTGAAGAGATCCGCTTACTGTTGGCAACGTCCGCCGCACAAACCGAGGCTAAGTTTGTAGCCCTCCAGGCATCGATGTCGGAAGTTCTTGCTCAAAATATTGAATTAAACAAAAATATTTCATTCATCTCCAAGCAGTACGACGACACGATTGTTAAACTGGACAACTTGGAGTTGGAACGTAAAGCGGACCGCTGTCACATTCAACAACTTGAAGAAAAGGTTGATACTTTGGAACGTCAGCTGTACTCAACAAAGCTTGAAATTAAAAATGTGCCAAAAAAGTTAGACGAAACCAAGGAAGACATCTGCGAGATTGTTAAGGAAATGTCCATAGTACTTAAAAGCCCAATTGAACGGCACAGGGGCATATCAGGGGCCTTAGCCAAGTTGACTTTCTACAATTGTTAACGCATATAGAAAACTCTAAAAATGTATGGGAATGACATATGTCAACGATATATTTCGTGATCAAATTAAAATGACATGTGGAAAATGAGCGTTTGCACTTAATGGGTGCGTTCCACTAAGCACTCACGAGTACGACGACCACGCTCACGACCACGGTTTTTACCGTTGCACTTATTCGCGAGCTTTACGATCGTTAATACAAGTGAATAGGGTTATTGCGCGTTTTGAACGTTAACGAAAATAATTCAAATGGTGAGTTAAAAAGCAATAGTTTAAGGAGGTTAAGGTTATAATTATTTGTAAGTCTTAAGAGTAAACTTCAATAATTAATGGGTAAATTAATTTATATACATATTTTTATTGATTAATTTTGATTTTTTTTATATTTATAATTAAATTAAAACTAAAATTAATTTTACATAAATATATTTACCTGAGGCGGGACACTGAGCATCCGCTGCAAAAACATTCACTTCCACTAATAAATCTCTATCTATATCAAATAAAGTTATTTACATCTTAATTTTTTGGGCGTTGTAAACGCTTAGTGGAACGCACTAAATATGTCAGCAAGGCTTGTCAACACTTATCGCTTGAAATTGTAGAAAAAGAATAGAAACATAACGTTTGCAACTTGGCTAGGCCTCCTGGGATGTATTCCGCGTAGGAAAAAAGGACGATGCGCCAACGATACTAGTCGATTTCAACAGAGCTTATGTTAAAGAAAACATGATTAAAGGCGCTCGACAATTTAATAATAGAAATAAGGAAAATAAACTTAACACCACTCACCTGAAATGAGCTGGACCTGTCAAACCAGTCTATTTTCTGAAAAGTTGACCCCGAATACCTACCGTATATACTATCTGGCAACTTTGCGAGAGAAAACGGATACAAGTACTGCTGGACTGCTTTCGGGAAGGTGTTACTCCGGAGATTGGACGGCCACAAGCAAATACATATTAAAAATGAAGAAAACCTTCACAGACTACGTCAAGTTATATGACTGGCGGTAAATTGTATTTATACTCGTTGTTTACACTTTTTAATTTATTATCTCTTACCCTTGATTTGCCTTTTTAATGTTAAGTTTAATTGTCTCATCAAATTAAGTCGCTGTAACTACTACCCTTCTGTTTCTTTTTTATATATACTGTACCACAAACCAATAGTACAAATATTTCACTCACATGTACCTAGACTAACATGTAAACACATACACACAATAATTTGTTTCACAAATAGCAATCTCAATACAGATTTGTTACAATTAGCATTCCTAGTTCTTACAAAGCATGCATTCTTTAATACTCTATTTTGTACCAAATTAATACTTGTCATTTGCAATGATCGACTCAAATGATATTATCTCAACGGATATAGATAATATTAGTGTAGCATCTGCGTATTTATGTGATACCCAAACTTGCAACACACTAAACTTAGGTCACGCTGGTTATCTTAAGATATTCTGTCAAAATATTCGTAGTATAAATAAAAATTTCGATTCTTTAACACTTCAGCTGTCGCGGTTTACATTTGATTGTGACATTATAATATTAACGGAATGCTGGTTAAATAGTCAAAAACTTTTTCCTAGTATTGATAACTATGAATATTATTACTCGCGTAAGTGCCTTAATCAAAACGTTGGTATTGTCATATACGTGAAAAAAGACATAAAATGTTATTATAACGGAACCCGAAGCAACAGGAAGCAACTTTTTACTTATTAAAATTAAATTAAAAAAACCAGACATATTCATATTGGCTATTTATAGATCCCCGTCCATACAGTGCACAGACAGTTTTTTAAACTCTATTGATAATATTATTCGTTATATTAGCCCAAGAAATAATTTGATAATTGCTGGAGATATGAACATAGATATTAAAGCAAATTCTATTGATAGGAACTGTGCAGCATATCTAAACGTAACTGCTGAACTTGGTCTATTGCCTGGGCACACATATCCTACTAGGTTGCACAACTGTATAGACCATATTATGCTAAAAACTGTATTGCAAGCATCAGTTTTTGTAGTTAATTCTACCATAACGGACCATGCTTCAGTACTACTCAGCATTGACCACACCCCCTGTAAGTCTAAAAAACCAATATCTTACAAAACAATTAATTTTGATGCATGCATTAAGTACTTAAAGACAGTAGACTTCTCTTTTATTACTCCATCTTGCGATTCTAATGAAGCAGCGTCAAAGTTTGTTGATATACTGTCTGGATCTAACTGAATTCTGAAAATAGCCGTATACCTAGTAAAAAAAGAACACTTAAACCATGGATAACCACTGGACTTCTACGTTGTATCAAGAATAGAGATAAACTACACAAAAAACACAAAAATGATCCAAATAACGTAACGCTCGAGGTTATACATAAGCGATACCGGAATTTTTGTAATTCCTTGTTGAGAAAACTTAAAAGAACCTATGAAAAAACACTTTTACGTAATGCAAAAACTAACAAAGAATCTTGGAATGCAATCAAATCAATTATAGATCATACAAAACAAAAAACGTCACCTGAAAATCTTTTAAGTCTTAATAATAATAACATAGAATCTGTAAATAATTACTTTTCAAATATAGGTAAGCAGCTTGCCGATACTGCAATTGCGTATAATGAAATGAACACTACTTCATACAATTTCACGTTTCCTCCAGAGTGTAATTCCAAGTTCTTCTACCCCCGGATGAGATAGAACTGTTAATAATGAACCTAAAAAATAATTGCGCTATAGGATGGGACTTAATTTCAGCTAAACTGCTAAAATTATCCAAGCATATAATAGTTCCACCTCTTTCTAAACTCTTTAACCTTTGCATAACTCAAGGAGTGTTCCCTGAGGTCTTTAAAAAATCACTCATTACTCCTGTTCACAAGGGTGGGGACCGAGACCAAGTTTCGAACTATAGACCCATATCAGTTTTGTCCTCTCTTTCCAAAATATTAGAAAAAATACTAAACAGTAGACTAATTAATTTCTTTGAACATAACAAAATTTTATCTGCCTCACAGTTTGGTTTTAGGTCTGGGAAAAGTTCTGAAGACGCAGTCATCAACTTAACGGATCATGTGACTTCTCAGGTGGACAGAAAGCAAAAGTGTTTAGGTATATTCCTTGACCTAACAAAGGCGTTTGATACCGTCTCTATTCCCATTCTTGTGAACAAGTTAGAACGTCTCGGTATTCGTGGCAATCCGCTCCTGATCTTTAAGGACTTTTTGGTTAATCGCTCACAACAAGTTAGAATTGGAGATCACGTCAGTTCTCAGGCACCTGTCATTTGTGGCGTCCCTCAGGGCAGTATTCTTGGCCCAAGTCTCTTTTTAATCTATATAAACGACCTCTGTGAACAAACTCTAACAAATGGTAAAATTTTTACCTACGCAGATGATACTGCACTTGTATTTCATGGAGAGACTTGGGACAAAGTGCAGAATTATGCTCAATTAGGACTCCACAAAGTCAATCAATGGTTTGGATTAAACCTGTTGACATTAAATCTCTCCAAAACCTCATTCATTCAGTTCTCTGTGGCCAAAACAAAACCAGTGAACATTAGCATTAAGGTTCACGTATGTAACTACCCAAGTGATTCTCTTGCTTCCTGTTCATGCCTTGAGATAGCTAAATCTACGACTGTCAAATATTTAGGAGTTATTCTGGACGAAAAACTTAGTTGGCGCTTTTATATAGACATCACAACTGCGCGCACCAGAAAACTTATTTGGATTTTTAAGAAGTTGAGGCATGTTGCTGATTTAGATCTTCTACGCACAATATACTATGCACTAGGTCAAACAGTCATAGGATATTGTATAAAAGCTTGGGGTGGTGCTTGTAAAACCTTTATAATAGACTTGGAACGAGCGCATAGGTCTATCTTAAAAGTCATGACCTTCAGCCCGTACCGATTTTCTACAACTAAATTGTATGAAAAATGTCAAGTCCTAACGGTTAGACAACCGTACATCTATCAATTAGTTATCCAACAACATAGAATCACCCCCTATCATGCCGACGAATACAGTAAACAACGTGTCATTAAAAATGTATGTCCACCTGTTATGTGTCGAACTGTTGTTGCTATAATATTTTGTGAAACAAAATACATATAAATACAAAATACATACAACACACACTCACACATACACACTACACACACACATACACATACACCCACACTTAGTATACCTACAGTAAGATATGTTCATTTATTCATTTTATTTTGTTTTTTTTATTTACATAGAACAATATGCCACTAAAATATGAGAGAGGACACTGATTTCTGTAATACAGGTCCTTAAGCCTAGCTCAGGAATCAGGGACTTCAGGACAATTTGTAACTTTTTTATGCGAATAAAGATTATTATTTTTATTATTTCGCATGCCAGAGATGGCCAGATCAGACTATATATTGTCATGTTTTCTTGCGAATAAATAATTTCATTTCATTTCATTTCATTACAGTTTATGAAGCTACTAGAACAAAAATATGACCAGTTAGCTCAAGAGAGCGGCGTGTATGTCATTAGTGCCTGTGGCTTGCTGAGTATACCAGCTGATTTGGGAGTATTGTTTCTGGAACAGAATTTTGATGGTAAATAAATAATAAACTATCAAATATTAATAGAAATTGTAAAAATAATGATCGTAAACCATAGAAAAATAAAATATTGTGGCGATCGAAACTTGTTATTATTCTTTTAAAAATAATTTTGTCTTACGGTTTTTTTTGTATAAGGAACGCTGAATTCTGTGGAATCATACTTAATAATGAAATTCCCTCCTAAAATGGAGGAGGAAGGAAGAAAAAATGGTGTCATACGGTACAGCAGCTGGGAATCTATGATTAATAGGTAGATATTCAGTTAATCTTGGCCAGTCACAAAATATCTTTTACTCGGTTGTTACGAGCAATATTAATAAATTTTTTTTATTTACAGTTTAGCAGATGTATCTGTTAAAAAGTTAAAACAAGAAAATACTATCAAAACGGAAACAGTATTGAAAGAAAGGTATTTATACCTTTGCTTAATAAATTATTATCAACATACTAGCTGACCCGGCAAACCTTGTTTTGCCATATGAATTTTAAAAAAATTGGGTGGGTCACCCTTATCACTTAGGGATATAAAAAATAGATGTTGGCCAATTCTCACACCTACACGATATGCTCACAAAATTTCATATAAATCGGTCGAGTCGTTTCGGAGGAATTTAGTAACAAACACCACGATTCGATTATACCTATATAAGATTTTTTTTTTCAGGTTTATCCACAAATATCAAGATAGATGGTCTCTGCCATTTCCTGGTGCGGATTTATTCGTTGTCTCCAAGACACAACGCTATCTTTCGACTACTAAATCCAAACGAGTAATCCAATACAGGCCGTACATAACATTCTCCAGTATATTCTCTGCAATCGGCGCTCTTTTAGCTGGTATCATACTTTTTGTTTTATGTCAAATGTCATGTACAAAGAAGTTTCTGCTTAAACATCCGAGGCTTTGTTCGTTTGGAAGAGTGACCTATAATGATACTGAAGAAGGATTAATGGACGGCTCGTGTATGCAATATGAAATGATTGGTAGAGGCTGGGATAGGAATATGTGTGGGCCAAAACCTGATAAAAAAATGGTGGCTAGAGTCAGCGTAAGTATTTAATTTATTTTAAAAAAAATACCTCACCGATATAATCTATATCTTAGCGATGTATTCCGGTCGAGCCATCCCAATAGCAAGAGCCCAGAGTCCACTCAATCCGCAGCACTCCCCCTCCCCACTTTATCTTTAAGGATGCAACGCATCGGCAAAACAAGAGATACCTCTTGTTTTGCCGATGTCCATGGGCGATAGTGGCCACTTACCATCAGGTGGACCATCTGCTCGTTTGCACCTTATCTACCAAAAAAAAAAATTTTTTTATAAATTTTAGGTATCAGGCTTAGACCCACCGTTCATTGGAACAGCTGTCGCGGTCATATTTTCTGCTATTGCCATTTTGAAGGAGAAAGACAAGATGCCGGAAAAGTACGTACTTCATCTGATTGAGAAAACCAAACACTTCAATTAAATTACGAATAAAAACTTCTTGTAATACATTATAAAACTGGAACTTATCATTAACTTTTGGGTTTTTTTAAAGAAATGACATAACTTACAAAAAATGTGGTTACATTACTAAATGTAATGTTTAGTACTTTTAGGCAGGAAGTCAGGGACGGAATCCTGTTTAAGACTTCAGAGGGTTTCAACATGTTTTTCTTTAACATTAATGATTTAGAAAATTAACTTTATATTTTATATCATAATAATAATTTTTATATTTCAGAGGCGGAGTATTATCACCAGGTGTCGCCTTCAAAAACACAAGCATCGTGAAAAACTTGCAACAACATGACTTTGAGTTCAAAATCATTGATGGGAAGAATAATTAGAAGATTTGGCAAATATATTTTTATTACGACTTTTCTTTAAATTTTCCAAACCGTTTTCGCCACAATAAAGTAATCAATAAACATCTTAGTGTTTCAACTTTCAGTGTTACCCACCCTCAAAAATTTTTATCCCTAAAATCCTCCAAAATAATAAATAATATGCTGTGATATTATTTAATACTCTTTATTTATAAGTTATTTAATACATCAATCATAATATGGTTTTCTTCCGTAGATTAATATTTTTTTGAATCATATCATATAATTTGACATTAAATAGATTCAACATTTTAGTCGAGGGATTAAAGTACAAGATCTACCATCATCCATTATATCCAAATCAAATTGAACAAGTAAACACAGTCAACGTAGCTACATGTTTTTTTAGTCAGCATAAGCACAATAAAATTTAAAAAAAATCCTAAAATTACTAATTACTTTAAAAAAATTATTAATTAAGCCTAAGTTGGGAACCCCGATAGAATTTTTCTGTTTAGTTTCTAATTACATAATGGAATAATAGATGGCGCTAATTGTAGTTTGTTTAATAATGCCATGAAATTAATTCTTAATTAATAAGACTTGTAAATATTTCGTTTTTACCAAAAGTCATAAAACCAAAATGCATTCTAAATTAAATATATAACAAGAAGTGTTGATAGTGACATCTAGACGCAACTTATAGAACTTCAAAGGGAAACGTGTAATACTTCGTATTGTAATAACGCTATGTACTAACAGATGGCGTTAGTGGTAACTAATTTTAAAATCGGTATACCGTTTTATTATAAATGTCTGTATAAATGTATTATTCTCTTTCTTAAGCTGGATTTAACAATAATCAATTACGAAATCTCATCAAAATCAATTAGGTAAGCATTTTCTATGAATATATTGAAGGAGAATCTTGATAGACTATTTTACGCTTACTAATATTATAAATGCGAAAATAACTGTATGTCTGTCGCGCTTTCACGCCAAAAGTACTGAACCGATTTAAATGAAATTTAGTGTACGGAGTTCGATGACAGTATCAGTAGTATCATTTCATTTTTGGCACAAACATTTAGCACAATGTAAAGTTTGTATTTAAAAAATTTGAACGGGAAGTTAAGGAGGGGGGAAATAAAAGTTGAATTAAAAATAGATACAATTAATTTATTAATTAAAAGTAGCTTAATACAAAATATACACACAATACCTAACGCAGTTATATACAGTTATTTGTTACCTGTACAATTCTATTCTACACGCGGTCATATATTGAATGCACTATTACAACTCCAAAATCTATACTAATATATAAAGCTGAAGAGTATGTTTGTTTGGTTGAACGCGCTAATGTCAGGAGCTACTAGTCCGATTTGAAAAATTCTTACAGTGTTAAATAGCCATTTATCGAGGAAGGCTATAGGCTATATATCATCTCGCTGAGACCAATAGGAGCGGAGCTACACGCGGACGATGTCGCGCGGGTCGTCTAGTCTTATATAAAGTTAACTATAACATTTTGGAAGTTATGGGCTGACAAAGTGTGTTTTGAAAATTCTTAATGGTACAATGATGATAAAATATATATTAAATATGACCTTAAACTATTGTAGAGACAGCACCAAAGTTAGATTTTGACAATTTTATAACTAGTTTTGTTGCTGTCAGTACATAATAAATAAAAGAAAACAAACTTTGGTTTAATCGTAAAAAATCCTAATCACAAACCATTTCCATACTAAAAACAGTTAAAAAAATAATTTAAATTAAAAAACGAGTTTATCTCATTCACAAAACTGCTAACCTAACATTGATCCTAGATATTATATCTAAATAATCTCAAAGACAATAGTTTTTACATAGTCACACATAAGTAAATAATTAATAATTATATACATAAATATATAAAAATATTATTTAGATATTAATCCGCGAAATTGAATGGATAATTAATCTGATAAGTATTAGACAGCGCCATCTATTATCAAATAGCAAACAAATTGATACAGTTATAGTATGGTAGGTTTATTTACATCACGTTTAATATAATTATTTATATTTTAGGGCGATATTACAATTTCAATATCCTACTGTAGAATATTATTTATCTAATATTATGTTTATGGAAACACTTTTCTAACTCTACTAACAAAACGGTTATTTACCAATAGACTTGTGTTAAATTACGTGAATACTTTTCTCTTTGTTTCTTCGCTCAGTTATAAACCTGAATGAATTTTGATAAGGTTGTCACTAATGGAAAGTATAATAAACGAGGAAGATTAACTGTATCCACTCATCATTTACCACAAAAGACTTATTACATATAAAAATTAATTAAGTGCAAATATTTTTGATATTATTTTGGCTAGAGCTTAATTTCGAATCGTCGACCGAAATTACCATGTGGATTTTCCGCCAAAAAAGGTTTAAATTCAGTTTTTTGATAATAACTCGATTCTCTGTTGAGGTACGAATATTTTTATTCAATACTTTTTGTTGTTTTTCTCAAGATCTACAATTAAGGTCCCTTACATTTCACCTATCGTCCATTGTTGTTGAGATATCGATACCATAAAACCGTTCTATGGCGGGACGTAATTTTTGTTGAAAATAAAAAAATGAATTTGTCAGTATGAATACGTGCTAAAAAATATAAATGACCTTAAGAGTGGATCGTGAGAAAAGCAATAAAAAAGTATTGCATAACTCTTTTTTTAAGATGGAGGAAAATCCACAAGGAAATTTCGTATGCTTATCCAAATGTGTATGATGACTGGAGTAATTGATGAAAATATAGTTGAGTCATTCTGACGTCACAATGACATACATATGACATTTGATATCAATATTCACATAATACATATGCCCCGATAATTACACAAAAGTCTTTTCTCACAACTTAGCTGGACTCTCGGCTATTTTCATTAGAACCTATAGAATGGGAGGTAGATGGCGCTACCTCCGGTGCGACGATCAGACCTTCTTTGATCCTCTTCTTCTGCTTCATCCTTCTGTTTTGAAACCATATCTTCACCTGAGTCTCATTTAGTTGTAATGCTGAAGCTATTTCTATTCTCCTCGCTCGTGTCAGGTATTTGTTAAAGTGGAACTCTTTCTCCAATTCCGTTAATTGTTTGTTGGTGAAGTTAGTTCTGCCGGTGTTGTTCAGATTGAGGAGGGGGTTGGATAGGATTTGGCTGCCGGTTGGGGTTCTTAGACCGTCCTGGGGGCTTCCTAATACTCCTTGGCTTACGAAGTCCGTTGGAGGAATCATCAGCTTTGGTGCTGTAACAAAATATTGACATTAAAATATTTGTTTATTCATTAAAAACTTAGACAGATAATAGTATACATGGGGACTGATTGCAGCGACATTTACTAGAATAAACACACACAAAAAATATCAAAATCGGGTCAGATATAGAATGGAACATATAATATTTGTGTCAAAATATTTAATAGATATGTGATTGTAATTATGCTGAAAGTGATAAATTTAAAATACAAGTTTTAATAAGTCTATCGCTCAATAGATGGCGTTACGTGCAAGTTGTAAAGTAAAAACCATTTATTGGAGGATTATCTAATATATAGAACTCTCGTGGGCGGTGTTTGTTGCTTAACTCCTCTGAAACGGCTCGACCGGTTTTGATTAAATTTTGTGTGCATATCGGGTAGGCCTGAGAGTCGGATTTTAAAACGGATTTTGAATTTCTTCTGATTTTCTATTAGTTACAATATAAATGTAAATACATAATGTAGAAAATTCGAAGCTTTTAGTTTCATCGTAACCGGTGTTCTTAATTATAAGATATTAGAATTTATATAGAAATTACAATAAAGGCATTAGTATAGTAATATAATTTGTCAATAGATGGCGTTATGTGTGTTTTAATATTTCTAATTAACACAATTATTTTAATCAGACTTTTTAGAGAGTGAAGTTGATTATTCTTAATTTAAGTCTTTCTTAGAGACACCTATAAGAATTTTGATGAAACTTTTTCACTCGGGTAGTGAAGTGTGAGAAATGTGATTGTCCGATTTCTTTAATAATAAGTCAAACAGACAAGCAGCATTATGGAAATGAATCCGTGTTTGCTTTCCTACAATAAACGTCAAAACTTCATATTTACTGTGCAGGTTAGCCTCTGGGGTCCCACCCGACGGGGGGCCGAATATTGAATCTTTTATCTCTTTCATCCGAATTAGAAAAAAATTGACACCTGTCTCAAATATCACGGACATTTCTTTGTAGTGTAAAGATTATAGCAATGAGACCACAAACAAACCTGTGTGCAAATATTTACTCGTGGCCTTCTTGTTTCTAACTTAAATACCATTCAATATTTTTTATTGAATTTTATGAATACAACTTTAAATCATACAAAATATTATAAGTTGTTTTGTTAGGCTTAAGACTGAACTTTAAAGACGATTATTAAACGTTTAAAAGTTAATATTTTCTCGTTAAAATTTCTGAAACAAAGTAAAAAATTAATAAAAAATATATTTATAAATTATACTAATCCTTCCCGCAATCCTATTTTTAGGACATGTCAGAAATTATCTTTAGAAATTCCAGTTTTCTCTTTTTATTTTATCATATTTATTCCTATTTATAGGACAGACTGATTCAGTAATAAGAGATGAAGTATATTTTTTTATTTATTTTTTTTTTTATAAATTTCCTGCGTAAGTAATAGGTTAACAATAATTAGAAACAAACGATATTGTCAAAAAGAAAGCAAAACAAAATCTAGTAGTCTTAATATTTTTAGATATTTATAAGACAAAAAAGGTTTTTCAAGATAGCTTCCACTTCCTTTTTTTTTCGCTGGGAAAATGTCTATTCGTGAGGTCCGAGTTCGACCTCTGACTGTGTTTTAAGCAATTAAATATCACTTGCTTTAACGGTGAAGGAAAACATCGTGAGGAAACCTGCACTCCTCAGAGTTCTCCATGTTCTCTGTCGCATTTGGCCAGTGTGGTGGACAGCCTACCCCCCTCCTCACTCTGAGGAGTAGACCCGGCTCAGCAGTGGGCCATTAATGGGTGAACAATTTAGCATTAACTAGTTTTTTTTTTAATTAATTAGATGTTGTGTTATGAATCATATTACTCAACTAGCCGACCCGCACGAATTGTTTCGCGTGTTGCTCCGCTCCTATGGGTCGTAGCGAGATGTTAAATAGTCTAAGTTACTCCTTGTTACATCAGCTATATACCAGTGAAAGTCCCGTCAAAATCGGTAGAACCATTTCAGAGATTAGGTTGAACAAGCAGAAAGACAGAAATGTACCGTGTGCGTGTAGACACTCCAATTTTATTTATTTAAAAAAAAATGACAATTAATAAACAATATAGAGTCGCCCTAACTAAAACAAATAAAGTTATTAGTTAATCTGTGGCAACAGTTGGTGTTTGTAACAGGTTGTCTTATTAGAGAAGTAAAGGATTAACTGGACGAGGGACGGACGGACGGACGGACGGACGGACTGACGGGATCGGTTAAACAATTAGTTACATACTTGACACATATTAAAGAGAAAATCTGTATCTTTTACTTTTATTATAGGATAGTAACATCTACCCTAATATTAATATACTTAGGTAGGTATAGCGTTTATTAATAGATTATTATAATAAAATTGGTGTGTCTGTTTGTAATATTAAAATAACCGCTTTTTACTAAGTGCATATGGATGTATACACGCACACACCACATATACGAGAACAACATTTTTTTTTTTTTTTTTACAATTTTTGTCTGTCTATCTCTTTGTTCCGGCTAATCTCTGAAATGGCTGGACCGATTTGGACGGGATTTTCACTGGCAGATAGCTGATGTAACAAGGAGTAACTTAGGCTATTTAACATCTCTCTTCGACCCATAGGAGCGGAGCAACACGCGAACGAAGTCGCACGGGTCCGCTAGTCAGTAATAGTAAATATAAAGTTTTAAACTTTTTGGCGGTTTATCTGTTTGTTTGTGCATCACGTTAAAACGGCTAGACTGGTTTTATTGAAATTTGATACATGGGTACTATACAAGTTGGATTAACAAACAGAGTACTTTTTATCCCGAAAAAATTCGCATTTCCTGTAGGATTTAATGGTATTGTTCAGACGCAAACAGAAACGAAATTAAGAGATATACAAAGGTATCATTTTCTACACAAAAAGTGTGTAATTTGTGTAAACATTATTATAAAGTGTGTAACTTCGATAGAAATATAAAATTCTTTAATCCCGAAAATAGTGTTCCTGTAGGATAAGGTTTTTTTTTACAAGAACAGCTAAAGGGATATGAAGAAAACTGACAACACTATTATCTTTTTCTAATCTAATATTTTTTTTTTGTTGTGTTGCTCCGCTCCTATGGGTCGTAGCGAGGTGTTAAATAGCCTAAGTTACTGTTTGTTACATCAGCTATTTGCCAATGAAAGTCCCGTCCAAATCAGTCCAGCCATTTCAGAGATTAGCCGGAACAAACAGACAGACAGACAAACCGATAGACAGATAAAAATTGTATAAAATGTCCTTAAAGTATATGCAATTGCTATTGCATAACATTATATTATCATTTTGACACTGACACTGAAACTGTAGCCCGGGGCTGGTGCCCCGCTGCTGGGATACAACTGAAATTCTTTTTAATTTTGGCAACATACAAAGTTCTGTTTAATACTTAATAATGACGTATTGTTGTCGTTGTATTTTTTTAAATAATGCACTGTAGTGCATTATTTAATGGGATGCTAGTAGCCAAAAGCCAAATTTGTTGAGAAAAAACTGATTCTATAGGTAGAAATGAGTCAATAGGGGAGAGAAATATTCACAAGTGACTTAAATTAAATAAACTTAATAGTCTTAAGGACATCTTATGTATATAACGTTACATAACTTACTAATTAATCAATTTTATTTCTGCACTTTTTCTTAATTATTATGTTATACTAGTTGACCCGAGCGACTCCGTCCGCGTGTAGCTCCGCTCCTATTGGTCTTATCGTGATGATATATAGCCTATAACCTTCCTCGATAAATGGTATATCTAACACTGAGAGAATTTTTCAAATCAGACTAGTGGTTATTGAGATTAGCGCGTTCAAACAAACAAACTCTTCAGCTTTATATATTAGTTTAAGATACATACTTTTTTCCCTTCTTCCTTATTAAATTTATACTAGTATTAAATGTATATTGAGAAATATAAATGATTACACTACATCGTATCTATTGAAAGCTTTTAAAGTATGGACAATGCTGCTTGTAAAAGACAAAAACGATTTGATTCCCTTGTCTTTCTCTGATAACTCGCTTAAGTTGTACGGGTCATATTGCAAATCGATTCGTGGATAAACCTATGGTTTCCTAATTTTGGACATTATTTAAGAAGGTGGGAAATACTTTGAATGTTCTTCCATCGCAGGAACTTTTATCCGTCTCACTAATTTTAAATCTATATAAATATTCACAATGATAACAATGATAAAGCTGAAGAGTTTGTTTGTTTGAACGCGCTAATCTCAGGAACTACTGGTCCGATGTAAAATAATTCTTTCAGTGTTAGATAGGCCATTTATCGAGGAAGGCTATAGGCTATATATCATCTCGCTACGACCAATAGGAGCGGAGCTATATGAGGACGAAGTCGCAAAGGTCGGTCGAGTGATGTTAAATTACCATAAATTTTATATTATTTTCAAAATAGGTATAAGAATATGAACTATTCAATTTTAAAATAAAGTAACAGTTTTTTTTGTATTTAAATTAATAAAATAGAAAAACACAAATGAATTTTCGTATAAACTATACAATCCTAACTAATATTATAAATGCTAAAGTATATCTGTTTGTTTAATACGCTATATATGTATTATAGTATAAAATTATGTAATATAATTCGGCAATTCTATCAATATAAGTGTAGGATATTTTGACACATATTTTGTACTGTGTGACGATTACGCAAACTATTGCATTTGCCAGATCGAAAGCAAAATCTAAGGTCGGTGCGGACTGCGGGCTAATATTTGCTATCGTAATGGATTAGTGGTGTCGTGGTGGAGGCCTTCTTCGGTTACAACAAACACACGGACGAGACTGCGGCACCTTTGACGGTGATGGAGCCCCCCACCGCCGCACAGTCCCCAACTTCATTCCGGTAATATGTTTATACGCTTTGATTTTTTTATATCAAAAAACCTTCACGACACTTGCTATGTTGCCATGGTTACGTGTATCTAAAATGGCGGCTATAATAATAATTAATGTTTACTAGTTAAAGATGAATGTCAGAAGAATAACTTAACTTATACTTATGCCCTTTCTGATTCCCCATTTTTCCACTTTTTCTTCACTTGTTTTGTAATTATGGCTTTTTTTTTAAATTTACGTACATAACATTCTGTCATGTAGAATGGAAAAAAACACGGAGGAGACTGATCGGTAATTTTTTCTATAAAAATTGAAAAATGTTGATGGTTGCTTATTATGATACAAGGATACAAGAACAACCTAAGTCAAACTTAATAAAACAATTATATACAAAATCAACAAACGTGCCGAAAATATCCTGTCAAAACACAGACTGTCATCTTATTCGCGGTCATCGCAATTTATACTTTTATCTGTGGAAGATGTCAAGAAAAAGCGCGGGAGTCTCCGAGCGGGGCGGGCTTTCGGGAACATCTCTATAAAAATATTTTTAAACATAAGAATTGATCCGACTTCAAGAAATAAATAATGAGCTCACTAAAAAGTATAAAATAATCAAAAATCTGATTATTTTATTTTAGATGAATATAATATGGGAAAAACATTGTAAGTAACTTTAAAATTTGAGGGTTTTCCTCGATTTCCCCTGACTTTCAGATCCTGACTTGGTTCTAATGGGACCACCACGAAAGTGCTCTTTCGAATAAAAAAAAGTTTGAAAATTGGATCACAATTGACGGAGAAATCGATGAACATATATAAAAAAAATATACAGTCGAACGTAGAACCTCCTCCTTTTTTGAAGGTTTGGATAACAGAGCGAAAGTAATAAAGAAGATAAAGAACAAGAGGCCGCGTCCTTGGAAGATGTTTTTGGAAGACCCGCCTTGTCTTCATCAAGGACATCTACTACCACAAGGAATTTACAACTACAAGCTAGTGGTTCGGGCGTTGGATTCACGATTGATAAGTCGTGGGTTCAAATCCCGGACATTGGACTACTGGCGTGGCCCACTCCTCACACAAGCATGCAAGCTTACTAGGAGGGGTAAAGGGAATACTAGTATGTGAAAAAAAAACAAAAAAAAATATAACTGAAGACATGGCTGGAATGAAAACATTGTGTCGCTCTGTCTCTTTTGTTTAATTGAGAATCTTCCACATGCTGTTCTTGTCTCGCATTTATATCCATAGACAAGTTATTCTTTCCCTAGGTGTTGTTGAGGTTAGTGTAATGTAAAGTTCTTGTTATGAGTCGAGTTATATTACAGTCTGTAAGATCAACCAATATTTGTAAGTAATATTGATTTAGAATTGAAAGGAAACGCGATACAACTCGCATCGGTAGTGAGTAGAGTGAGTAGAGTGAGCAGTGACGGCATCGGCATAGACAAAGCGACGTGTGTTTGTTTGCGTCACCGTCAATATTGTCACAAGCTGCGTACGCGCATGCCGCCCAGCTCTCGGGGTTGTTTCCATTGACTACAAACACTATTATATACTTTAGTTATCTTACTACATTCTACAACTATAGCTACTATCTTAAAACTTCGTTTCCACCAGAGATAAGCGTTCCTAACAAACACATCTATGCTCGCTATACGTCCTTGCTCATCTCTAGTGGAATTGCAGCCTAAATTGTATCTATGATTACTTCAATTATGCAGTAGTTAACCGATATATTTGATTTTATAGTCTACAAATGAGATATTGAAGTATTTTTGATTTCTTAGGTTTTCACGATTGTTGTTTTTTGATGTCCTTACGTTTCGAATACTTTGCAGTGATCGTGGTTACAGGACAGACTGTCCAGTCTTATGAAAACCGTTTTATAAAGTATTCTCAAATGAAGTATTTATTTTTTAAAGATTTGTTGTGAAGCCAAGGTTCGTTTAAGTATATTAACTTTTCAGGTTAATTTAATTTTTACTTAGAAAATTATTAAAAAAATCATGAATCAATGAAAATAACCAAAAATATAATCGCATAAAAAACTTACTAAGCAGTGATGGCCCAGTGGTTGAGACTTCAAGTCTTACTCGGGAGGTCCGAGTTCGATCCCCCACACAGGCACACACCTCGGACTCTGAGTTATGTGTGTTTTAAGTAATTAAATATCACTTGCTTTAACGGAAAACATCGTGAGGAAACCTGCACTCCTGAGAGTTCCCTAGATGTTCTTAAAGGTGTGTGAAGTCTGCCAACCCACACTGGGCCAGCGTGGTGGACTATGGCCTAATACCCTCCTCATTCTGAGGAGGAGACCCGGCTCAGCAGTGGGCCATTGACGGGTCGTGATGATGAAAAACTTATTTATGTTTTTAATTTTTACAAATTTGTTTATAGCAAGATATAGAGCGAAAACCATTGTCTTCTTTTATGAAATTACTAATTTTCTCTTTTCATGGCATTATCGATATTAATCATTGGTTGCAAATAGAACACGAATTCAACCTACTACAACTATACAATGGAAACGCACTCCTCATATAATGTTCTTACGAGAAGTATTCGGGGTTGCGCAAACACACGGACGAACAAACACACCGCTGTTTGCTTTGCAACGGGTTGCCGAGCTGGACGCTCATGATCGCTCTAATACTCACTCAAATGCCAGTTGCAATTTTAATAAATTTATTGTTTTTATTTTATTATTAGTTGACTCGTCGCAATTTACCTAATTTATTTTATTTTATAATTAATTTTTTTAATTAATTTATTTTAGTTTTCAATATCAACATCCTACTAATATTATAAACGCGAAAGTTTGTAAGAATGTATGGATGTATGTTTGTTACTCTTTCACGCAAAAACTACTGAATGGATTTTGATGAAACTTTACAATAATATAACTTACACATCAGAATAACATATAGGCTATAATTTATAATGATATAGTCTGAATTATCCAAAATATAGCGGGTGAAACCGCGGGACGCAACTAGTCAGTTATATATGAGTGACTCACAAATATATAGGTAAACGATCACTCATGTCCTTCATCCCTTTTTTCAAAAATAAACCTATGTCCTTTCCCAAGCTCTAGTCTATCTTTGTACCAAATTTTATCAAAATTGGTTCAGTGGTTCTGCAAAAAAAATATGTCATATATTTTATAGTAACAGCAGGTGCTCTCGAACATCATAGACAACAACACTAAAAATATTAGACATTAGCTTTAATCTTAGTCTGGAATACTTTATACACATAATGCCAAAATTAAAGTATTCCAGGATACATAGAGGTTTATTTACCATGCGGGCACTAACCTACCACTACCACTAACCCATCAATAACACTGTCAAATTAACCATAATTCAATCAGCTCAATTGTTAAACACCATGCCCATGTAACACATTAACGCCCTCCGTGAAAAAAAAAATATTTTATTTCACTTCTATTACAGTGAATTATTATATAAACAAGTACCTAAATGTTTCACATTACAACTAGTCAATGAATCTTATCACGTATATATATGACGAACTCATACTAACTTTTATTTCCCATTCCAACCCCTTCAAGCATTTTATATCGTGATAAAATAGTCTTTGTCATTTCCTAAGCTCTAGTCTATCTCTGTACCAAATTTACAAAATCCCGGTAGTTCTTGAGTTAAATATGGTGTAAATAACTCGACTGTGTTTAATACTTATATATAGATTTATTATTGACCAAATTCTGAAGTTTCTCCAGACGAAATAACGGATGATACTAGTTACTGATTTTTTTTATAGAATAATATCAGCTTACTAACTACTAAAAATTGCAATAAAATGGGGTTAAATTTTTTCCATTTTCTTGTAATATAAGACGTTGTTTCTTACCATATTTGATGATTTTTAACCGACTTCAAAAAGGAGGAGGTTCTCAATTCGAATGGTATATGTTTTTTTTATGTATGTATATTAATTACGCCGAGATTTATTATCCGATTTACGTGGTTTTTCTTTTGTTTGATGAGGAATAGCTGCCATTTGGTCCCATAAAAATTTAAAATAGTTTGGCCCAGTAGTTTTTATTTTATTAACATTTTTTCCGTTCTCGTACCTTGGGATTTGTATTGTTTATATGTTTGTGTATGTATATCGATTACGCTGGGATTTATGATCCGATTTACGTGATTCTTTTTTAGTTTGATGTGAAATAGTTGCCATTTAGTCCCTTAAAAATTTAACATAGTTTGACTCAGTAGTTTTCATTTTATAAAATTTTTTCCGTTCCCTCTTTGTAAGATCTATATTGTTTAAGGCGCGCGGCACTTTTTTTATGTATGTACACGAATTGCGCTGAGATTTATGATCTGATTTACGTGATTCTTCTTTAATTTGATGCGGAATAGTTATTATTTGGTACCATAAAAATTTCACAAAGTTTTACTTCTTGGTTTTAATTTTATGAACCTTCAATCATCAATGTGATTGGTATATTTTTTTAAATTAATGTACGCCGATTACGCTGAGATTTCTGAACCTATTTATGTGATTCTTCTTAAGTTAGATGTGAAATATTTTCCATTTGGTCCCATAAAAATTTAACGTAGTTTGGCCCTGTAGTTTTTATTTTATGATCATTCTTTCCGTTCTGTTTCTCGGGATCTATATAGTTTAAGGCGCGTGGTAGCTAGTGTTCGTAGGCCTACCCATAGCTACTTAAAATAAAATTACTATTCAATACATGACAGTAAAAAGCAACGAAATGATATAGTCTACCTGATTTACAGAACAACCTATTACAGACACTAAAAAGTAAAAAAAAAAAACTACGTTTCACCTGGCTGGCACCGACTACAAAAATAACAATTATTATGTATTATTGTTTTAATATTAACGAGAGAATAATAAATAACGGAATTATTTCTTACTTTTTAGTGCATTTTTAGTTTGAAGTCGGTTTTTTTAAACGTAGTTTTAGGTATCTACAGTATCTTTAGTTTGTGTTCACTTGTAAGAATGAAACCAAGATATCACAGACTTGAATAAAACGGGCCTTAACATAAGGCTTCGCTTTGAGGGTTCTCTTCTTTAAAATGAGTAAAGGGCATAGATACAGGGAATCCTTCAAGGATCACTTGTACGTTTAAGATATTCTTAGAAACGAAAGTTTTTAGAACAATCAAAATTATAAGTCAGTTGGTAAACTGATCGTGAACTTCATCGATGTAAGGGAACATAAACTAACGGCAAAGTTAAATTCTCTTCGTCCAGATTGTACGGAACCCACGACTCTGGCTTGACCGAATTTCTTTCCTTTTGCGAGTACGGAACTCTAAAATCGATTCTACCTTCATCAACATAAATGATATGATACAGATTTCAAATTGTAATAGCATTGATTGATTGACTTAGTGATTACCTATTTGATAAAGTAACGTCGCTTTTTCTGTTAAATTAAACATGTGGAATAATTACGGCGTTTATTCATATCTGTCAGCTCCATGGCAAATTGAAACGTCAGCTGACTATGTACACATTTTTCGGTAAAGAATTTGGACAAACATGGCGGAGCAATAAAAAAATGAAACGCATCTGCTTCATTGTCCAATTGTCGACCAATCGGCGCTTCCCGACTCCCCCTGCCTGTCACTTGGCTGTCACTGACATTGACATGTAATTGGGTATACGCAATCTGTATTATGTTATGTAGCTGTAGCTGTAGCTGGGTGGAGAGGGATGGCTATTGAATTTGCTACAGGCTACTACAACTATACTGTTCTAAGAAAGTGTCGAACAATATAACTATTAAGTACAGTTGCGAATGAGAGCCGTCACGAAATTTCCTTTTTACCGACTACGACAAAGCCAAAAGGAAGGTTTATGATTTTGGCAGTCTATGTATGTATTTATGTATGTTTGTATGTTCCACTCTAGCGCCAAAACTACTGAACCAATTTTCATAAATGAGGTGTCAATAGATTCGTAATAATGGCGCGGGTGACATAGGCTATAAAAATTTTATGATTTTTTTATAGCGTTAATTATCACGTGTTTGATATCAAAAGAAAGGTCTTGGTGAGTACATTACAAATATGTATATATATGTTATTGTTTAAGTCAACATATATGTTTAAAATGGGGTCATATAGTCCGCGCGGTCCTGTCGTTGCATTTTTTTACTCGTTTAAGCAAATAAAAACCAATATAACGTTACAATATGAGATTATAAAAGTTATCTCGATCGAAAAACGGAAAACTATTAAATAAAAATGAAGTTTAAAAAACTATAACCCGACTACGTAAAAAAGTGATCTGAAAAGGAAGAAACAAAAAATAATTCAGATAGAAATCCAGAAATGCATTGGTATAAAAATGGTCAAGTTAGAACACTTTTTTACGTGGTCGGGATTATTTTTTTATTACATAGTAGTCATAGTAAGAAAAACTACTAAAATAATAGCATAGACAGTATAATCTTTACTAATATTAATGTGAAAACAATTAAATTGCAAAGAGAAAGAGATAAAATTCGTAGACAGGGTAAGAGTTTAAATGATTTTTCGATTCTTTATTTTCAGAAGTTTTTTTTTTACCTAAAAAAAACATTTTAATTACATTCTGCCTTTTGACTATAGTCTGTATACTCTCGATCACCTTTTTTGTAAATGTGCTTTACGTAGGTATCTAGGAAAAGGGCTTTAATGCTCAAATTATGTATTTACAAAGATAATAAGGATTTGCTTTTTAATTTTTTTTATATAGCTATTCGAAAAAACAACTGTTAATAAACCCCTCAAAATTTTTCAAGCAGTTATGAATATATTTGTGTTGTTGTTGTGTTAGTGCTGTTGTTTATCTTCACGGATTTGTTTTGTTGAAAATATGCATGTATTATACACTATCTGCGTCCCGTGGTTTCACCCGCTATATTTTGGATAATTCACAATAAATCGTTATAAATTATAGCCTATGTGTTATTCTGATGTGTAATCTATATTATTGTAAAGTTTCATCAAAACCCATTCAGTAGTTTTTACGTGAAAGAGTAACAAACATACATCCAGAATCCATACACCCATACATCCATACATTCATACATTCTAACAAACTTTCGCGTTTATAATATTTGTAGGAAGTAAGATATAAACTTCCCCGCATCAAAATCCGTTGCGTAGTTTTAAAGATCTAAGCATACATAGGCACAGACAGTCGGAAAGTGAATTTGTTTTATACGATGTCGTGATTATTTTAGTAGACAGACATGTTGAATTAGAATGAAATCAAGGCGCAGTCAGGGCAACAACATAGCAACATTCAATATCCATATCGTAGATACGGGAGCATTATGGGCTTACGGATATTACCACGCTTGTTTGCACTCTCTCCAATTTCGGATACTTATCTATTCTAATCTTTATTAAAATGTTTTGCGCCTTAAATATATTGTTATTTTTCTCGTTATTACTTTTATTGTGTCAGGCCTAGGATTTGTTAAATACCCCCTATTTATATTATTTCAAGTATACCCACTTGTAGACCATAAATATAACCTTTAGTGCGATAGATTAGAGTCAGTCTCTCTGGTGTTGTCGCGCAATGTACATCGAAGTTAGTGTTATAGTGTCGTGGTTAAGGTCACCTTTCTTGAGGTCCACGTAAGTTAGCTTTATTATCTACTGTAGTTAGTGTTCGGTCAGCGAAGAGGAGCGTTGTAATTACATAAAAAGCCTTTAACCCTTGGTCGCAAGTCCACGGCGCGGCTTTCTGTCTAACTTGCATTTTATAAACATTTTTTTTACACTTTGTACTAAATCCGTGATAACTGTCATAGTTTCGTCTAAACGACAAAATGTAAAGTATCTCGAAATGATAGAGAGTACAAGGAGTTAGAACTGCAGTAATACAACTATAAAAGCTTTATCTGATTTGGTGCAGTAGCTTTTAAGTTATGCGCGTGCAAACGAAAATTTAAAAATTATTGTTTTGTTATAAATTACAGACATTTGATATGTAATAATTTTATTATATACATAGATTAGAGTGCAGAACGTACACGTACACGTAGTACGTAGTATAGAGCAGTCTCGAGCGAAATATTAATTTTGTTCCGTGCATTACGAGGCGACAGCGGCCGACAGTATGACGGATCACCGCTACAGAAAAAATATACTATTTACTGGGGAGCTGCTGGTGCTGGCTAAGCTGTGGAATTGTGGATCTCGTGGATACTACTCATAAGTTTTTATTTGTCGGAAAAAAATATTCGATCACAGATATTAGTCGAGGTCCTATGAATGTTGAGGGCTTATGAGAGACATAAGAGGATGTCTCTTGTATTGCCGATTACCGTCTTGAAAGTTGAGTTAGGAAAGGAACTGAAGAAAGTAATGCTGCAGTATACTATGTAGATCAAAAAACTCAGAGTCCCCTACAGCATTAATGGGATGAGAGCGGGAGGGGTAAGTCTGGTCGCAGAGCTGAGGGGAATTGCATTGCACCTCCCTAACTAGTTTTAAGGTAAAAAAATATATACCTAAAGGTTGTTTGTTTGGTTGAACGCGTTAATCTCAGCAATTAATAGTTTCCATTGAAACATTCTTTTAGTGTTATATAGCCTTGATAGCATTTATCGAAGAAAGATGTAGTCTGTGTAATAGCACACTACTAATAGAGCCTAGCTTCATGCAGACGAAGTCGTGTGAGTCGGTTAGTCATTACTAATGATCGTAGTTATATTGGTGTTGCAATAGTTGAATAGGTTGCGGAGTTGTAGTGACAATGGTTCGCAAAAATCGATGTTTCGAACATTTCTAATCTGTAATGTAACCCGTCAGTGTCAAATATCAAATAATCACAGAGTTGAAGTTAAGAGGTTCCGTAGTTTTTAACATCGTTTATTTTTTATTTTAACGCGACTCCGGCAACTAATATTATTATTTTTAGGTAAGAATGAACCCCTCTTCAATCCCACATTCACAGTTATACTAAATTCATGCGACTCATATTAAGATCCAACCCTAAATGTATTGTAATCCTTTTTAAAAAATATCTTTTGAATAAATTTCATCTTTATTAGTATTATAAAATTCTATAATTTTGGATTTCCGCGGTATTTTTAATTGGAAACAATATGCGAAATTTTTAAAAGAAGCTTTTATAATACAAAAGCCATGACGTGCGAAAATATAAAGTGCATACGTAAGGGTAAAGGTTATTATTAGAGTAATTATGAGGATTAGCATGAATATAGCTTTGTAGAAATTTCAGAGTACACATACTTTAAACGAATTGAATAATTAGATTAATATACAAAATTTCTAGTCAGGAAAGCCTTCCGAAACTATTGAACTATTAAAGAAAAAAAATCAAGTAATGTATTTGCTGATCCTTTAAATCCTTTCCCAAAATTGTAAGCATTTGGTTTGGTTAGTAAGAGTATGGTAAATCTTCAAGTTTTAGTGTCTTCTTGTCATGCAGTTTAAAAATGATTTTCTGAAATAAAATCGTACAAAATAGGGGATCTACCTAACGGGGTAAACGTGACAAAAGACTACTGGTCATCGCTAGGAGACCGTTTAATAAAATGTGATGATGATGATGATGAGATGTAAAAGTAAGGTGAAAATTCAAAAGCTAATAATAATCATCTCCCTTAAGCTTCATATTGCGAGGTTATAAATAAATTGGCAGATCGAGGGAGGGAGATAAAAAAGGTAAAAGGATACCCTCGTCGTTACCGTCATAATGTGTGATCATCTCACAAAGAGTCAATATTTGTCCGCCATATTTGCGCAACGGACAATTTTAGACATCAACGCGTATTCGCCTCGGATTTAAATAATAAAATTTAATATTTTTTGCCTACTTTAAAGGCAGGGACAGGGGAGCTGAGTAGTGACTGGGGTTTGCGAACCGAGTGGGTTTACGGCCGAAATAATTAACATAAAAATTTTGGAATGAGATTATGATTGAAAAATAGATTCCATTTAATAAATTGTGTATAAGAAATTCAAATTTGGAATTTATTTTCTATCTGTAATCAAAAGATTTTAGATTGAGATTAGTTATTACTTTCGGCCGTTTAGAAGTTTCTTGTATGATCAAAATACGATCCTTCACTAACTAATAGGTAGCTAAATTAAGTAACAAAGTTAACGACTCACGTGTTCCTCAATGAGAAAGATCTAACATGTGTTACACTGCACTACGTTAGACAATATGTTTTCTATGAAATAACTTAAATATGTAAAGAATTATAAATAAAAATATAAAGTAGAGCAAAGTTCGGAAGATGTTTGGAGACCGATAGTTTAATATATAAATATATGACATGGTCTTTAAATATATTTATATATCAACGCATTAGTTATGTTTAGCTTAACCTAATCTTAGGTTTAAGCTGAGAACCTGGGCAGTGCAGGCGAGTGTTTTCATATACCTTCCTCTTCCCTTCTCATAGTTTTTCTCAGAGTTATACAAGCGTTAGCTTTTTTCTTATGTGAGAATTTCTCTCCATCTTAGCCTATTTTTGTATAAATAATTAAATTATAAATAAAATAAAGTTTTTCTTATTAACTGAAGATTTTTCGTTATCTTATTTGATGAATGGCAAAAAAATTAGCTTTTGAAATTATCTAAAAGCGACACGAGCATGAGCGATGGGCTTTTAAGTGACTTCATATTGAGAATACTAATTGTATTGTAGCCATTATTTAATAAAAATATTTAATACGAGCAGCCTGCCCCTGCTTCTCTCCATAGCCATATTCTATTAATTTAAAAACGTATATGGCAACACTACATCACCTTTGTCACTCACAAATAGTGTAGTTTTCTATCAGTGAAAAAATTTTTAAAATCATATTAGTAGTTTCTAAGAAACCCTTCAGTTTACAAAATGACCACGTTATGGCATTTAAATGGCCATATCTTTTTCATTAGAATATTAACGACGACACATAACCTATGTCAGTCCCGGGAAGGATGTAGCTATCTATCGGTGAAAGAATTTTCAAAATCAGTTCAGTAGTTTTTTCAACAAACAAAAATACAAACAATCAAATCTTTCCTCTTTATATAATAAGTGTAGATAAAAAGTACTCTACATACTAATATGCAAACAGTAATGGTAATCAAAATAGATACGTTTGTTACGCTGTTACTCACAAACAAAATATCATGGTAAAAGTTAAGTTAATCGGAATTGTCGGCGTATGATATTTCTTTTCACTATTTCTCCCACTCACTCTCTGTTTAATCATAAAAATGGTAGATACTTCAGCAAAGTGCGGACTTTATTATTTTCTTAAGCAATTATATTTCAAGTCTTTGAAGAAGACGTTCCTCTTCGATTAATATATTATATTATATAAAAAATCTTATACTTACTAATATATAAAGCTGAAGAGTTTGTTTGTTTGAACGCGCTAATCTCAGGAACTACTGGTCCGATTTAAAAAATTCTTTCAGTGTTAGATAGGCCATTTATCGAGGAAGGCTATAGGTTCTATATCATCAAGCTACGACCAATAGGAGCGGAGCTACACGCGAACGAAGTCGCGTGGGTCGACTAGTAAATAATACATTTGTTCTTTATTAATACATTACTCTATATATTAATAACAGTAAAGTTTTCTAGGTTTAATAGAAAAATAGATTTAGTTGAGGTTAAAGGTGTTCTTGTAAATTACGATTACGGCATCAGAATACCTACACTTAACATTGATCAATTTCAGTGTTGCCAAGTGTCCCATTATCTTTGTAGCTAGATCAGTTTCAAAAAGTTGCTAGAAATTACTGATATGAAAATGAAAATAGCTAAATTTATTTTCAACATATTTAAACGAAGATAGGTACTAACTAATAAAAATAGTTTTATAATAATTAAAATAATCTTCATCTTAATGTAACTCAAGTTGAAAAATTTCTTTTCTGGTTTGTAGCTCATGGATGTGTAAAAAGATAGGTAAGTTAGCAACACTGATCAATTTACAATAATTAAGTATGTTTATTCATGAAATAGACGAATAATAGAGGTTCTATCTGTTTAGGTGTAATGGCAAATGTATTATTTAAGTGTTATCTCAAGTAAAGTAATACAGAGAGTGGACAAATAACAATATGTACATATATAATAAAGTTATATCGCCTGTGTTATAAGGGTAGAGACCCCATGAGATCCCATCAATCGTGCTTGACGCTCCGTTGTGCCGTTGGGATGAAGTTACCGTTACGGACAATACTCTGTGCTCTGTGCTGGAGAAATTGTGTTGAAAATATATTGTTATGTGCTCTTTGAATGGAAGCTACTTTAATATTCCATATTTTATAAGCAAAAAAAAATCTGTTGAAGATTTCCTTAGTATACAGATTTAGAACTTGGCTTACATTTTTATCGTGCTCCTAATAATTTATCCTAAGTTCTAAAATGTTTTTATTCATAAACACTAGTCTACCCTTAACTTAAGTATATTTAAATTAAGTTAAATTAAATATAATTATGCGTACAAAATTTTCAGCTCCAGCTTATTCGTACCATCCTACACCTACAACATGAAATCCCACGGGGACGGTATTTTTTCCGGGATATATAGTACTTTATGAGTTAAATCATCTTCTAAAGTATCCGTGAACGAAATTTTACTCAATTCGATTCAGCCGTTTTAACGTGATGCGTACCCAAACACTTCTGTGACTTTTGAAAATTGAAAATGCCTAACTTAAAATATGTCGGAGGGACAGAATATCCTAATGTTTATTTATGGTTTAATAATGAAATATAATTAAATATACTACTCAATTGTTAAGATATTTAAAAATGAGTTATTGAACGCAATATGGCCGCCATTACTGTGAATGACCATCGGGAAGGAGCTGACAAAAAAGAAATAATTTTGAGGGAATTCTGAAGAATTCAGGAAATAAAAGAAATTATTAAAAAGAGTAAAAAATAATTGAGAATAAATGTAGAAGGCTTATTGTTAACAAAAACAAAAACAAAGTCGTTTCCCGCTGTCTGTATGTCCCTATGTATGCTTAGATCTTTAAAACTACGCAACGGATTTTGATGCGGTTTTTTTTATAGATAGAGTGATTCAAGAGGAAGGTTTATATGTATAATACATACATAATATAGTAGAGAAACTATATTTACTTGAATTCAGACTGACTGGAAAAAACTTAGATGAATATTATGAATCATAGTCTGCCGTATAAGTTGCCATTGCACATGGTTATTGGCAAATTGATAAGATAATCTGAAATCTTCCGTAGCCTTCCAAACTTCCTGAAAATTGGATCGTGACGTTACACTTCCCGTGTTCACCTCACATACCATGCGAAAGATAAGCGCAAATCTGGACTGACATCTCAAGATATATCTTAAGATAGCACTTATAGGCGATTACAGTTTTAAATTCATTTTCTTTTTTACGTCACATAAACTATAGATATACTCAGTTATTATTTGTCTAAAGGCTGAAGTTAATAATAAATCTTATTCCAAAATCTTTGGATTGTGGATGGAAAATACAGTCCTGTGGTCCTGTTTTCCATCGCCAATACAAAAGCTTAAACTGAAGATAAAAAACGTTGAAATTTAATAAAAAAAAGAATAAGATTTTTGGCTAACATACGGCGTGAATAGAATGAGAACCATCCTACTAATATTATAAACGCGAAAGTTTGTAAGAATGTATGGATGTCTGCATTAATGGATGTATGGATGTTTGTTACTCTTTCACGCAAAAACTACTGAATGGATTTTGATGAAACTTTACAATAATATAGCTTATACATCAGAATAGCACATAGGCTATAATTTATGATGATATAGTGTCAATTATCCAAAATATAGCGGGTGAAACCGCGGTGCACTGCTAGCATATAAAGTTTATGGAGAGAAAAGAGAATTGAAGAACAAAATGGGTAAAACACTTATCGTTGAAATGCTTTGTAAATGACATGATAGTGCTTGAGAGTGGGACCCAGGTGGAGGTTTAATGACTTCTTATATTTTTATTATAGTGTGCTTCGACTGATGTACTGCCTAATAAATGGAGTTAATTATTAGATCATACATAAATACACAGAGGAAACGTTTTCATTAATCCAGTATGTTCCACTAGGTGTTGAAGGTCTGAAGATGGAGCCAGGAGGTGGATACTGAAACTCTTCAGTGGCAACTTTAATTATATACTTCAACGATATTGTACTGAAGTTGCAGTAGATATGCACTTCACAGATTTATCTAATTTTGACATTCAAATCCCTCGAAAATCGGCTACTAAGACATTATGTGTTTATCGGTTTGTTCATCCTTCATAAAATAAACTTCTTAAAAACGCTTAAACCACTGAACCGATTATGATGAAAGGACAAGACCACCCTCCATACGTTGGCCAACGAACTACTCATTTATTTTTAAACTTAAAAATAAATTTTCAGTAAACGGAGACTACAGGATTTCACAAACAGTTTAAAAACTGCTTTACATTTAAATCTAAGATATCATCAATGTTGCCAAGGCTACAACAATAACAAACACACACAAGATATTTATTTATACGTTTCCAAAAACGTGAACATTTGACAGTTATCATGAAACGTATTAGCGACAAGGCCAGATGATAAAATAATAACTTTAAATTCCACAAATCAGATTTCACTGATATACAATACCAGTGATAGGTGATATAAATGTTTTGTTGATAAACACATTTAGTGCTAGCGACCTGCCACGGCTTTACACGGACGTAAATTAATAAAGAAAATAATAATAGTGAGTATGACTGTATGAGTCTGTGTGTACTGTGTACATCAAACGAAGTCTATAAAAAATAATCAGTTTTTTTTTTCTATGAAATCTATTGCTTAAGAAAAATATCTAAAACAATATTTAATTACCTATAATTTCTTTTTCATTGGAAAATTATTTTTGTTGATTGTATTATTTGACTAAAAAAATGTCAAAAATGGTGAACAAATACAGAAAATTTCCAAAAGCTCATAATTTTTGGGGGCGTCGTAATCCACAATAACAAACAATTGTGAACAGTAATTTACAGGAATCCAACAGACGTTGTTTTGCCATATAAATTTGGGGTGGGCCTCCCTTATCACTTAGGGGGTTGAAAAATAGATAGTAGCCGATTCTCAGACCTACTGAATATGCAAACAAAATTTCATAAAAATCGGTCGAGCGGTTTCGGAGGAGTATGGTAACTAACATTGTGACACGAGAATTTTATATATAAGATTTTTGATAATATACGAGATTAGTCTGGGGGCACGGTAGTGCCACCGCCAAGACGAACCAAACGAAGCGCAATGGCTCTATTAGGCTTCGCCGTTATTATTGAACCCTAATAACTTGGGTGTGGATTATACCATATCTACATAATTCTCGGGATATGATGTCAGTGGAGTCATTAAACATAAAAGTTTCATTCGCATATACTGCAATTTTTATTGATATCTAAACCCCGTGGGATAGGTATCTACGCGTTTATTTATACATATATATATATATATATCTCTTCTGAATTACAGAAATCGTTTTTTTCTTATTTGAATCACACGTATGTTCCTTATTGGTGTTATGAATTGTGACGTCACAGTATAGAGTACAATGTCAACAAGTGAGTAGTTCTTTGTAATAACTTTTTTATTTCGATTTTAGATATCTAAATCTGTTTGTTTTTTGTATTGTAATTCTTGTATTTAATATGAAATTGTGCAATGCTTGGGTCATACCTGCATTAATGTATTTATGATATCTAAGATTTGTGCTGATATATAATTATAAAATAATAACAATTAATTTGCAACGGGTATTAAGCCTGTTATAAATTAATTGTTATCTCATAGAACTAAATTAAATAAAACTTGATTTTTAATACACTTTAAACCCTCGTGATGTTTATTTTTTTAAATTTATTCCGCTACAGTACTTTTGAGATTCTTTGATTGACTACTTAAAACTTTTGTCTTTATTTATCAGGAGCAGTTTGGCACGTAATGCCATAGAACAAATATTGTCTATCGTAGTTGAATTGACACTCGCATTTCATTTGCATACCATGATACTACACAATTTTTTGAATCTTTTTTACTTGGGCGCTAGCCAGTTTACCGCTTTTTCGTTTGCCACCATTTCTGTCGGCCATATTGACTTTGAAGCGTTTCTTTGTATTCAACTTTTTTCTTTATGACTTATTTTTCTCTTTTTAGTTTTCACGCTAGTATTTTTATCATTGTCTGTGTTTGGAATAGCTAGGTTAGACCCTAGTTTAATATCTTCAGTGTTAAAAGTTCAAGTGAGAACGTTTAGTAGTGATTGATCAAAAAATAAGTAATTTCTGGATGGTCTCTAATCTAAAAGTAGTTCAAAATCCAATCATGGAAACCCAGTAGCCAGTAACAAGTAAGTAGTGAGGAGATGAGGCATATAATATGTGTACACTGGCTCCATCCATCACGGTTATCTGGCGTAATTTCGTGATAAGCTATCGGTATCGGAGTTACTGCACCATGCCTGTTTTCAAAATCGAATTTATTTTTGTGTTAAGCGTAGATTAACTTGTTATTTATATTTCGAACCTCTATTAATATGTTAAGTATATATTAACTATATAAAAAGCACATCATATGGATCTTTGACTTATATTCCTTTACTGCAATATATAACTGCAGGATGCTGAGCTGTACCCGGGGATTATTACCGAGATCTGTTAAGCAATTACTTGCCCAATTACCTCTGTCAGAACAGAGGATATATTTGGTTATCAACAATTTTGTTTATATATATACCAAATGGTCAGTAATGAAAAAGGAATATAAGGAAAAGTTGTAGTGTATATAATTTAGTGGCTTGATATTTTTTACAAAACGGCTCTACAGCCTAAGTCTGATTATGTTTGTGACGAATCTTAGGAATGATATCAAGCACAATCAAGATTTTGTTCTTTTTCATTTCGATTTTGGAAGAGATCTTTTGTAGATATTTTTTTTTTATATAACTAGTTCGGCATCGGCAAACAAGCGTACGGCACACCTGATGGTAAGCGATTACCGTAGCCTATACACGTCTGCAACACTAGAAGCATCGCAAGCGCGTTGCCGACCCTATCCCCAATTCCCCCCAGGACCTCTGGTCACCTTACTCACCAACAGGAACACAACACTGCTTTACAGTAGTGTTATTTAGCTGTGATCTTCTGTAAGGTCGAGGTACTACCCCAGTCGGGCTGCTCCGTATTTGAGCAGGAAATTTCCTGCTGTGCCCTACCTCAGTTAATTTGTACAAAATGGCTGAACTATATAATAACTTAAGAAGTAATCATGATTAGTTAATTAATGAATAATTCAAAATTCCTTAAAAATATACGAGTACATACAATTTTATAAGCTATGCACGCAAATTTTTTTTTGTATGAAATTTTTCGTTTTGGAAAATCAAAACACGTGCTTGACATTTGAGTGGTAAATATTGAATCACTGTCATAATTATGAAATATTTTTAGATATATTTATTAACTCGTGGTATCAGTACGGGATGGCTAATTGATTTATTGGTTGTTGACAGGATACCTGGCCAGCATCCGGACTTACTCCAAATATAATAAATTGAATGACGCGTGTGATCGATCGCCGCTCTTTATCTACACCACAGACTATACTACACTACACGGAACAGCTGCGCAAGATGACCGCCGCCAGTCTACAGGATGATCACCTCAGTGTTACTGATTACTGATCAGTGGCATTGTTTAAACGTACCGTTACACTATCGAGATTGACACTGAAATTAATGAGGTTAGTTATTGTTTATCTTTAATTCCTTTTGGAACCATACGCACTATACGTTACAAGATGACTGCCGGCCAGTCCGCGGGATGATCACTTCAGTGTCACTGGTCACTAATCAGTGTTATTGTTACACTATCTTGATTTATACTGAACCTAATGAGGTTAGTTTTTGTTTGTTTTTAATTAATAGTAAATCTATATCTACGCACTATACTTTCTAACTTGTAAACCTAGCTAGTTCACTGTCACTGATTACTGATCGGTGGTACTGTTCACACTATCGTGATTGACACTGAACCTATTGAGGTTAGGTATTGTGTATTTTTATGACTAGTGAAACTGTATCTATCTACTATACTTTCTTACTTGACCACCTAGCTAATTCACTATCACTGATTACTGATCAGTGGTACTGTTCACACTATAGACAGTGAACTTAATGAGGTTAGTTATTGTTTATTTTAATGAGTAGTGAAACTATATGCACTATACGTTCCAAGATCTCCTGGCCGTCTCTGCAAGGTAATCACTTCAGTGTCATTGATCACTGGTCAGTGTCATGATTCAAATGATAAATGTTCAAATATGAATTTTATATGTTTTAATGACTAATCAGCGATATAAAATATATATAAATTATAGACTGTATCTTCCATGAAAGAGTGAGATATATCTTCCTCGTTTATTGCACTTCTCAATAATGGAAGCCATGTATGGACCACGTACCTATTTAAAAAGACATGGCTATATCATTTCCTATCGCCATAATTTGATTTGTTAATATGTATTTTAGGCTGGCAAGTATTTATATGAAAATCCTAAATAAATGAAATTTTGCATACATTGTGTAATTAGACATAACTTTATAAACTATATAAAATAAAATTCATCATTTTTATCTTTATTAATATTCTAATATTATTTTTAGTTTCGTTTTTAGGTTGTATAAGCATCCAATAGATGGCGCTGGCTAAATTTAAATCAAACGTCTATGACATACCTTTTATATTTACAATATGGTCAGTAAATAGCATCTGTGCAAAGCCGGGTTGGTCGCTAGTACATTATAAATATAGGACGCTAAACGATTAATTGATAAAAATATTTCAATAGTAGTCGATGTTTATCACTTGTCGCAATAATGATAACAACGCATTTTCCTAATAACTGGCGCCGCGATTTCGATTTATTATTTATAATTATATAAAATATTGGTTTTATATACCTTCTGTTAGTTATGATTTCAAATGTATACATAAAGAATATTTTTATGCTACTCTGAATAAACGCTTATTATTTAGGTTAAGTTATTTTTTTAATGATAGATCAGGGACAAACGAGCAGATGGTCCAGTTGAGAGTAAGTGGTTACCGTCGCCAATGGACATAGACAACGCCTTCAATGTGGTAACGAATTGGCAAAACGAGAGGGTGATGAGGGGGAGTAAAGCGGTTTTAGCGGACCCTCAGAAAGAATCCGGAGTTCAATGGAATCGCAGCAATTAATTAGATGGGAGGTAAACTTAAAGAGGTTACTTTGCGAATAATTCATGGCTGACTTAGATTCTCATGAATGGCTATTTAGAAAATAAGATACTGTAATTTTATTTTAAAAGGATATTACAAACATTCTCTAGACATGCGGAAATATAAAAAATTCCGAATATAGGGCCTCGACCGATAATGTCATAAATCTGTCCGATATCCGCCGCTCATTGTAAACATTCAAAAGTAACACGTGTATAAGTTTGATTTAAAATGATAAGTACGCAAATCTTTGCAGTTACTACATTCGCTATCGTTTAAAAAGAAAATTTTTGGGGGATGAGTGTCCTTACTGTATGAAATTAACACTCATATCATGAGGCTATCCAGGATATCTACAATGCAATACTTCTTCTAAATACTTTGAATAGTTTTCTGTCAACTTTCATCTATTTCACGAGCGCTTATCATGTTTGTTTGAGTAAATCCAGAATTTTATTCAAATCCGTTTAGCCTCTTTGATGTAATTATATTCAAGTTTAAATTGTAATCAATTTACAGAATTAACAGAAACATGTCATAAAAATCACCGAGGCTCACCGATAAGATTGCTAGTGATTTTTAAAGTACTAACAAATATTGATATCGAGGTGCGAGGCGACCGAGGCGGCCGAACCTGTCCAATTTGCGATTGCAGATAACAGATCTGGCTACAAGTTTTTTAATCCTTATGACGCACACAGATAATTTACAGTAGATATTAACAAATTATTTATATAAAAATATTACCAATTTAAAGAATAGTCAGAATTTAAAGTGTTTAAAGAATTAAGCTTACCACTCTGTACAGGATTACTTTAACGATGACCAAGCTTGGAATCAAAATGACGTTGATGCTCAGCTAAATGATTAAAATCAGTTGAGTTGAGTGCCAGTTTTACTCTACTTCACGAGCTGCTAGCTTCAGACAAACAGACTGACTGACCTATTCTGACGTTTTAAAATAGTTTAATGGTATAATTTATTTTTATTTCTATTGCACAGTAACAGTAATGGTACAGAATAAGTAAATGGAGAACCAGAGAGAGGAAGATATCGACTTTGATGATGATTTTTGTGGGTAGAATATAGTCTCGATTCCGATGGATTCGGGCAGTCTTTCAAAAGATGTCACGTGGTGAACATTAAAGTGACGTGTTGTATTCAGTGTAGATTTAGGGTCCTTTAACATGTATTGTTCTTTAGAGTATCATTGAGCAGTGAAGTTCCAGTGTATCTTTTTATGGAAAGAAATTAAAGAAACCAATTGAATCCATAATTTATTGAACATTTTCAAAAATACCGTACACTGGTAAGTTTATTAAAGTAATCAATAGAGACAAGATAATTTCTACGACCAATCTAACACTGAGATATATCTCGCTAATATTACTATCACCATTTTCTAGGGTTTGTTTCCAAATATCTACTTTATAAATCACAAGTAGAATATCTGATGACATCAGTATACATAACTGGAGAAGGTAAGCTACACATAATTTTTTGTCAATCTCCGAAAGCGATTTTGAAATAGAAGATGCTGTTATATATCCGCTGATCACAACGAGAACTTGAAGTGTTATCGCCATGACCAGCAACAGTGATGTCAAACGTATACCCGGAATTAATAAGTTCATAAACATGTTGAAGATATAAACATTTATAGTAATGATAACCTCCTCATACAGTTGCATAATCACCACAAATATATTTGCGCATACATACATCTCCATAAAAGTATATATACTTTCCCCATTCTTAAAGAAGAACACGTTTAGAAACATCTTGACTGAAACGCAGGCGGTCAACATCGGTGTCATCAGATTGCAGTATACGATGGTGTGGTATAAAATGATGTCGTAAGGATACTGTGGCTTCGTTGAGTAGTACACGTCGAGCAAAGTTAGGTGTGCAATACCAGTGGCTATGTGCATACAATGCAATTGAACGTATAAATTCCTTTCATTACTACACTTGCAGATGAGGATTGCGAACGCTGTTATTGCCACAAAATAAGTAACAACTAAACACTGAAACAGTATTTCTGGATTACGGAAAGGTAAATCCTGGGCTATATTTATCATGGTAACGCTTAAAAGAGTACACTCCGTATTCAAAACGCATTTGTTACTGAATAGTTGTGGAAAAAATAATTAAAATACTGATTAATGTTTTAAAAGTAATATGCAACTAATGAGAACCAATTAATTAGAGCGCTGATATATTCGTTGTTGTAATAGGAATTATGTTTTAATTTAAATTCTCTTACAGTTCTGTCTGTTTATGTTTTACTAGCTGACCCGCGCGACTCTGTCCGTGTGACTTTCCGCTCCTATTGACTCCTGCTGCCCAGACACGTAAAATCGTGGGTGTAAAATTAATAAATGATATGATTCGAATTAAAAAAAAGTTACTCTATATATCAACAATTGCATATTACAATTTATTTTTCTTAGACACACCTCATTATATATTTCTGATAAACTTATTGTAGACGGGTTATGACAGCAATTGTTCGGTTAAGACGGCAGAAGTAAGAGTTCGGGAAAAGTTTGGACTTGGCCGACATAAGTCGGGGAAAAATCCTGCAATTCGGCAACACTATTAACTCTATGGAATAAATCACAATGATTACAAGTGACATCTACTTTTGTAAACAAAATTTATTGTAGAATTTTAAAATGTTATATTTCGCAAACTGTTGATTTCTGCAGCTCGAGATCTTGTGAGTGAGTGAGTCTAGTAGGTCTAGATCTATCGCCAATAAAATTTTGGAGCGAAACCATTACGTCAACGCTTGAAAAGTTCAGAAGTAATTTTTCTTTCTCCCCCCATAATTCTCAAAATATGCGTCAGTGCCAAAAAAAAAATGGGGGGATCGATAGAGGGGACCCTTCCCTTCGACCCCCTTCGTTACGTCAGCACTTGGAAAGTCCAGCCAAAATAATATAAGATATATTGCGTCTCATCTGATATTATTAAAATAAAATTGTCCGACGTAAGAATCACTTGCATTGATATTTGTCAAAAAGTTGTCTTTGTTCTATACTTTAATATATTTCTATATATTTTAATCTCATATAAATTCTAAGCACACACACAAGAAACACACCGATGTGACAATTTCAGTTGTTATCAAATTATTATGAATTGTGTAAAAAAGACAGTCTTATGAGTATAAAACTTTTGGCTATTAATTCCCATCGGTTTATTTTAAGAATTCTTCAACTTTTTCGAAAACTCATAAAATCTATCTCGATAGATCAGCAGTAGTTTGACAAGCCATTTCATAGAGTGAACGCTATATTTTACATTTTAATTTTTAGGTAGTTAAAAATTAAATAATATTCATATTTAAATTCCCAAAGACTAGCTCGACATGCATTTAATCCCCTATTTCAAACCCTTCAAGCATTTTTTCGCTATCGTATATAATCGTAGTCTATTTGCTTTCACAAGCTCTAGTCTATCTCTGTACCAAATTTCATCAAAGTCTGTTAAGTAGTTTAAGTGTGAAAGAGTAATAGACACAGACAGAGTTACTTTCGCATCTATATATTAGTTGGGGTGAAGTCACTGATCGTACACGTACTCGTAGGTGCATACGGTTTTATATTAAAGCTTATCGTATAATAAGTGGTAGCTAAATAATCCCCTAATACTATTATTCGATAACTCATAATTGACTGGTCAGCATCGATTTTCTGTTTTGTATCAGGTTCTGTATATATTTTTATATACGAGTGTGTTTCTTGGTTTGCATAGAATACTTTACTTTTAATCCTGAAAAATGCTTAATTATTAAACGGAGTTGCGTGTAGGTTAAGTTCTATCAATATACTAGGGCTTAGGAAATATTAAACATTTTTCTTCTCTCTTTCTACGCCAAGCATGGGAGGAGCTCCATATTAAATTTTGGGGATAAAATTAATCCTTTAAGTTTTCATCACATAATTTTTGGGTTAATTAGTAGTGGCGGAAGTGTCAATAAACAACTGGATGTTTTGAATATTCAATTTTTTCATGTTTAACAAGAAATTACACGTAAAGAACTTTAGTACTGACTGTTGTAGAGTCGACATCTCTTGAGGATGCTCCGGTATTGAAGCGAAACGTACGTTGACTATTGTGTTGTGAATTTGTGCGGTGTTCCTTGGTCCAGGCTACCAGCTTTTACAGTTGGCATTACGGGCCCAAGTCACACTATACAAATTCACGTGTTCTCCGCGGATTATAGCAAATTAATCTTTGCGATTTCTTGTTAAACTGGATGTACTTCCAGTGTTTATTAGTGGAAGGGTAATTGAGTGTGAGGGTTTTTGAGTAGGTGAGTCTTTTAATTCTGGGCCCAATACTAAAGTTTCTGTAGACAAAGTTGTGGGCAGATACTAGTAATAAACTAGACACTTGATTTTAATAAAAATTATCCAATGTTAAATAGAGGTTTCATTATTCACCTCAACATCTCCAAAAAATGATTTATTCGACACAACTAATCCGCCATCAACTCCCACGCGGTGACGCAGCGACAATGGTCAGTGGTGACAGGTTCGTCTAGTGCAGTGTTTTTCAATCTTTTTGATTAAGCGACCCTCTACGTTCATATCCAAACATTATTGAGTAATTTAAAACTAAGTACATGGCAAGTTTTGGCGCCTAACTGTATAAAAAAAAGGAATTGAATCGTCCATTCAGTGCATAGACTACAACTGCACGCCATTTTGTATTTATCAATAACTAGTGACCCGCTTCCGGCTTCACATGGTTTCTTTCTCTACTATATTATATACGTGTTATATATATCCTCTTGAATTACTCTATCTATTAAAAAAAACCGCATCTAAATACGTTGCGTATTTTTTAAAATCTAAGCATACATAGGGACGGCAGGCGAGAAGCGACTTTGTTTTATACTAGGTAAAGATTAGATTTTGATTTTTTTAACCATGTTTCATACCGCCAAGACTCCATTAAATTATAACGCAACATACTGTAAAAAATAAATAAGTCCATCCTTTTCTTAGTACAAACAACACTTAATTTTGTCCTGCCAGCGATCCGACGACCCCCTTAGGAGTTGCGACCTACAATTTGAAAACAATGGTCTTCTGAATGTAGCGAGTAACGTTATCTTGGAATGCTCCTATATCGACCATGTGGGGGCAAATGCTTTAAAAAGTGCTTTCTATCTATTTTAAACTTTTTTATTCTAACTCAAAAAGATTTTGTCAGAAAATCGTAACTTAAAAGATTTACTGTTAATTACAAAGGAGTTATAGTCTATACGTAAATTAATAGTATGACGGCTTAGCTAGAATATCCTCCTGGGGGCTATACTTTAGACTCAGACCAACAGAGTTACGGCTCGAATACAATCATAAATATTTCCGTCATGGCAGCGTATTTATTTGGTTTGCTTTTATCTTTAGAAGTTGGCACAACCGAATGATATTCAGGTTGTGCCAACTTCTAAAATCAAATGTTACTCCGATTAATGTTGCTGACGTTAAAACAGGCGGTCAAACAAATCAGTGTTGCCAACATCATAATTAATATTACTTAATCGGATTTCTGTCTATTTCTTCTTGATATAGGTAACTAATATTATAAACGCGAAAGTTAGTATGTTTGGATGTTTGTTACTTAAAAACGGCTGAACGGATTTCAATGAAATTTGTCACAAAGATACTTTATAACTTGGAGTAACACATAAGCTACTTTTATCGCGGAAAAATTCAATGTTCCTGTAGGATAAAGTCTTATATATAAAATTCTCGTGTCACAATATTAGGTACCATACTCCTCCGAAACGGCTCGACCGATTTTTATGAAATTTTATATGCATATTCAGTAGGTCGGAGAATCGGCTACTATCTATTTTTCATCCCCCTAAGTGGCCCACCCTAAATTTATATGGCACAACAACGCTTGCCGGGTCAGCTAGTAATAATATGTTTAGTAACATAAGCGCCTGAATGTTTTTATTTATATTGAAAATTTAATGTTTTTTCATATATCTAAGTATGCTACGTGACAAATTGTAGCCGAGCGAAGCCGGGGCGGGTCGGCTACTAGGTAATATTGTAATATATAGAGGCTTGTAGCTTGTTATTAAGTTCTAATCCGTTGTAAAGCATGTTACAGTTCGCTGATATGGACAGGGCGGAAAGTTTACTTATAAAATATGTTATTACAATATGTACGTTTTTTGATATAGTATGCATGATTGTATTTAACGTTGTACTCAAAAATAATAATGTTATCATGAATTGAGCGGTTCCTGGTGCTTGTAACATAAGTAAATTGTTGTTCTGATCGAAGAATATCATTAAAAGGTCTTTAACAATGCCTACGGGCCACGGGATAGTATGGACTATCTGTTAATGACACAGTTACTTTTAAAAGAACCTTATAGTATAGTTGCCATACAATATTTCGTACTGTTAGTAGTAAAAGTTCTTATTTTTGTAAGACTAGCCGACCTGCGCGACTACGTTCGCGTATTGCTCCGCTCCTATGAGTCGTAGCGAGATGTTAAATGACCTAAGTTGTTCCTTGTTATACCAGCTATCTATCAGTGAAAGTCCCGTCCAAATCGGTCCAGCCATTTCAGAGATTAGCCGGAACAAACAGACAGACAGACAATACCGCTGATAAGAAAGATCGCTATATTTTGGATAATTCACTCTATATCATTATAAATTATAGCCTATATGTTACTCTGGTGTGTAAGCTTTATTATTGTAAAGTTTCATCAAAATCCATTCAGTAGTTTTTCCGTGAAAGAGTAACAAACATACATCCATACATTCTTACAACGAAAGTTTGTATGATATTAGTAAGACTAGTCAACCTGCCCTAGCTTCGATAGGCGAAAATATTTTTAAATGACAAAACTTTTGTCATTCAATTTAAACGAAGCTTTATTCTGAGTTAGACATACTGCAAAAACCGCATTCAATTTTGTGCAATACCTAGATAGTAGTACCATGCAATGCAGACATACAAACATTTCAAAAATGATTCTGAATCTGAATGATGAATGTTCCCACATTAAGTACTTCGGACTTGAATGTCGGATTTTTTTTTATTTATGCTCTAGCTAGATATTCCTTAATCTATTTTATTGTATGATTGTGTGTTTGTTCGATAAGTTTGTATTTACAGAAGAAGCTATACTTTTTCTAACCACCTACAATGTATGGACAGATGAGAAAACTAAGTCGACCTCTTAGTATAGCTTCCAGTATGGGTTAGCACTTGTGTAGCGGCTGGCACTGGTCAGCAAGGACTGGGGTCTGGGGACCGGGGTCATTACCAACGCCGAATGTTCGTGAGGGCCGAGGGTGGTCGCGTGTCGCGTGATGATCGCCAGATATCGCGGCCCACTCGCCCGTAATCGGTTTACTTGATACGCTTTGTTGTGTGTCACAAGGTTTAAGCGAACTGCAACGTTTAGGACCCTAAGCAAAATTAAATTGACCATTTTATGTTTGAGTAGTCAAACGTAAAATTTTTCCTTATAAAAAATAATTTGGGACGAATTTTTATATTTAAAGTGAATTACTTGCACTCTTTTTATTTTTCCAAAAATACGATAAACTAAAAATTATTAGTTATTGTACCTAAAAAATAGTCTTACTCCTCTCTTAGTTTTATTACGCTAAATAGCGAGTTAAATATACAAATAAGGTAACAGGAAAAGTTGAGGTGGATACTTATTTTTCTTTAATTAGTAACGCAGTGTTATCATCACCTTCAGTGTCACAGTACAGTCGCGTTATACAATTAAAACGACTTAAGTTCAGCAAGGGATAATCCCGTTCAATAATGGCACCCGAAAGCTTTGACTAACAGGTCCACTTGATGAGTGTCTGTTTTATCAAGTATATTTGATATTGTTAATGTCCAATTTAGATAGCAAGCAGCAGGACTTGACACTCGCAAACTTTCACCTCAAATGTTTGATCGTTTTCTAGCATTTAATGATTATAACAAATTATTATTTATCTATTCATCAGACCTTATTTGTTAGTATAGTGGTTTCGGCAACGCATGAGCAACGCAAAAGTAACTTTGTGTTGTTGTCTGATACGTCTGTGTTTGTACCACAAGCTACGTCCCCAGTTAATGCAGGTGACTTGCAAGGGCCACTAGCTATTAACGAGTGACTCCAGCGCTCCAGGGCTCCAGCAGTCCAGCGGCAGTACCTTATCCAAGTGTTGTGTAAATATTACAATTCAATTTACATAGATTCATTACAAACATTCCGACATTAGTCAGGAATAACACAATAACTATTAAAATAAAAATTTAAATGACCTCCGACAAAAACTCTCATTTAATAGTCACCAAGTATCGATTAAAAAAATCGATATATCTTTTTGTATAGTTGAAAACAAATTTTAAAAATAATAATCAATACAGACAACAAATATTCATAAAATGAAAAAAAAAAAGATAGAGAGAAAGGTATCGACAAATACTGTTTCATATTGTGAGGCTGCTTCACGTTAGTAATGAGCTGATAGTCTTCAAACGGGTGAACAGATCTTCACAATACATAGCTAAGAACCATCTAGAATAAATTACCTTTCAAACAAATAAAACTTCATCAGAATCGGTCCATTATTTTGGGCGTTACTTTTTCAGACAATTCCAATTGTTTATCTAAGTTTCTGTCTACTGGAGCACTTGAAGTAGGCAGAGGAAAACGACGACGAAAAAAGAACCCTTACCCAACCTTGAACTTATAATTTTATACCGCAGTATAAATAAACAATTTAAATCGGTAAAAAATATCGAAATGTTTTGTTCCGTTCAAAACGGATCTCATCAGATATGACGGACATTAGTCACAATAGCCTTCAATAACCTCAGAGGAAACAACCCCTCCAAGTAAGCTAAAATGGGCTACTTAAGTAGTCCAATGACTGGGATTTGAACCCACGATTTATCGAACACCTCCTGACGCTTTTTAGTTAAAAATAGCGTAGAGTTAAAAACACAAAAGCACTTTATACCTCTAGTAAATCATTTGACAAATATAATTTGAAACGTGTGATGGATTTTAACCCTAGAACGATAATCTACGTCTCCGGGACCCACATTTACTGCTATCTTTTCATTTCGTTTCTTTTTATTAAATCAGTAGCTTGGCAGAGGTTTCGAAAAAGTAAGTATAATAATTAAAAAATGGCCGTTTCTATTTATCATTTTATATACAAAATATTATCATATTAGGGCATTGATAACTATATACCTTTAATTACAAGACCGTATATAACCTCTTTTCTGATAGACTCTAGTTCGACTGGTGATCATTATGGCTGTGCAGTGGTGTGGTGTCGTGATGCTGGGTCTCCATTACTAAGGTAAGTGTTTAATATTGGTTACTCGGTGTTCCGTTGTAAGTGCATATTATTATTGTGTGTTATTGCGTGGTATGCTAAGTATGTGAGAGAGATATGATACCCGTTACTGTACAGCAATACGTATACACATGCAATGTAGACTGAGGCGAGCGGTGCCTGGGGCTTGAGACCCAGGAGCAGGTTTAAAGAGCTCTTTGACAATATATTAATTCTCACCTCCACCACTCGATCTCACCAACGACAATAGATAATAAAGTAAACTTACGTGGACCTCGAGAAGGGTAACCTTAATCACGACACTATAACACTAACTTCCATGTTTTCTGCACGAAAACACCAGAGAGACTGAGACTAACCGATCGACCTTAAGGTTATATATTGTCTTCACGTTGGTATACTTGGAATAATATAAAATGATCTACCCGCTACTAGTACTTTTTAAACAGTGTTGCTAACAGGTATCGGCCCCATTGTGTATTTAAAAAAAATATAAATTTCACTTTAGTGTAATATTAAATATACGTCTGCAAGACGTATGATTATCTTAACCGTAGGTTTAAATAAGTATTTCAGTAGGGTTAAGCAGAAAACACGTTAAAGATAATCATACGTCTTCCAGACGTATATTTCTACTTATGTAGTTGTGATCTGTGGCAGAAACTAACAATGTGGAATACCCTTTATTTTGCCAATTTTTATTTACAGTCCCCCCACCAAATTTTAAGCCATATCTAAATACAATAAAGTATGAATTAGTATAGCAATAGTTTTTGTTTGTGTATTTAAATTTTGCACGTCCCAAGAGGTTTCGATTGGAGAATAGATAAGGTCTTTATGTGTGGTCTGGAGATATACAAGTCATGCATAGTGTTTAGATCTAGATTATGTTAGACTAGTAAAGAACACTAATTTTGCTTTGAAAATTATTAAAAGATAATTTTTAAACAGATTCAAAACTCTAGAGATTATTTTCTGTCTCATCTCACTCAAAATGTTGTCCAAAATATGAGGTTGTTACCAACAAATATTCAACTAAATTATTAGCGTGCTATTGACCTATAATAATATAGATGCCAGTCATTCATACAAATATCACGAAAAAGTGTCTTAGCACTACGAAATGCTATACAGATGTTAAATATGTTTGTTTTAAATTATATATAACTAATGTAAATGTGTAGATAAAAGTGGTATCGTATGATGATTGTATAGTCAGGAGGCTTTAACCATGCATAATCACTGTAGAATGTAACGGAGTTCTAATAGTTTATCAAAACAGTGATCTCTCCTGAATCTCTCCTGACTAGTTTTAGCTAACTATCATCACAACCTATTAATGCTGAGCTGGGTCTGCTCCTCAGAGTGAGGAGTGGGATAGGTCATAGTCCACGCTGGCCATGAAAGGGTTGGCAGACTTCACACCGACAGAGAACCTTTAGGGAACTCTCAGAAGTGTTCAGATGTTTTCCTTCACCGTTAAAGCAAGTGATATTTTACTGCTTAAAACACACAACATCTATTAAGTAAAAGCCTGTATGTTGTCATTAAACTAAATATAAAATGTTTTATAGGCAGAGACGTGTTACCAGCTAGTATAAAATATTGTCCCCAATGATTTGCAATTTCTTTTATTGTACAGATCGGTACCGTACAACAAAATTACAGCAATTTGTCCCGTCGCGCGTCGCCGTGTGAGCTGCCACGGCTCACGGTTAATATGGTTTTATTGGTTGCGGGACTCGTCATAGTGACCGGCACTTTCCTTTGAGCCGTGTTATATTTAAGTCAATATTGAAATTACTTACGTAACTTTTGAGATGTTGTATTAAGGCTTTTACAATTTGTGATGTGACAAAAAAATAAAATTACAGTTACTAAGTGCATATGGATGTATACACGGACACGGTACTTATACCAACAAATATATTTTAAACAATTTTTGACTGTCTGTTTATTCCGGCTAATCTCTGAAATGGTTGGACCGATTTTGATGGGCCTTTTACTGCCAGATAGCTGATTTAACAAGGAGTAACTTAGGCTTTTTAACATTTCGCTACGACCCATAGGAGCGGAGCAACACGCGAACGCAATCGCACGGGTCGGCTTGTCATAAATATAATTGTATATCTAGATTCTGTTATACTTGTGTAATATTTTTTAATTATTTTTCAAGTAAATAAATTAGTAGTAAAAACACATTAATCCGTCATATTGGATTTAAAATTACTACAAAATTACGTGAACATGCAGACATATTACATACCAAGACAAACCTTGCAATATTAATAAAAGATTAGTCTATCTATATTCTATACTAATGTTATAAAGAGGGGAAGTTTGTGAGGTTGTAGGGGGGTCTACTGAACCGATTTTGAAAATGCTTTTACCAATAGAAAGCCACATTATTTGTGAGTGTCATAGGATATATATTAACCCGAAAAATGAAAAGACTTTTTCATGGTAGTCAGATTTGCTGCAGTAAGTCGGAGTACGAAAACGTTTCTTACGAACGCTGCCTTAACGATCGAATCATATATCTCTCATATATGATTCGTATTCGTATGTTTGAATGTCACGCTAATCCTGCGTTAGGTTACATTTCCACCAGAGACAAGCGAAGATGTGTAACGGGGATTGTTTGTTAAAAATCAATAGAATGGCTTCATGTGACACATCCTCGCTCATCTCTGATGGTAACGCAGCCTTATTGTAATTTAATTTATAATTTTATGCGCACCATAAAATTAAATATGGTCAGTTTATGAAGCTTAATAAGTAGTAAAGTTTTCAATTATTATAAAATGTTTAATATCAGCAACAAAGTGTATTTATTAGATACACAAATGAGCTTCATGTAAGTTATAACCTATAAATAATGTTTATTTTAATTAATGTAATCGGTTTTTAATCGTTTCTTAAAATCTCCACTAGATGTCGTTATACTGAAATTTTGTGATATATATCCATACAAATAAATAAAATTGGAGTGTCTGTTTGTAATATTCAAATAACCGCTTTTTACTAAGTGCACACGGTACATATACCAACAACAATATTTTTTTTACTATCTATTTGTTTGTTCCGGCTAATCTCTGAAATGGCTGGACCGATTTTGATGGGACTTTCACTGGCAGATAGCTGATGTAACGAGGAGTAACTTAGTTTATTTAACATCTCGCTATGACCCATAGGAGCGGAGCAACACGCGAACGAAGTAGCGCAGGTCGGCTTGTATATAATATACACGTAAACCTACAGTATAACTGCTCGTTGACTAGAACATTACTCCTGAGGGTTATACTTTAGACACAGAGCGACAACATTACAGCTAGAGTACTCGATTTCTGATTGATGCCAACTTCGAAAGTCAAATTAATGTTGCCAATATCATAAAAGAGTTTACTAGTTCATAACTAACACATAATAAACTTTTCTTGGCTCGACTATTTATAACTTGTCCCAATTAATCAAGCAGTTTGACAAGTAATTTCATAGAATTTAAACCAAATAGATTTCTCTACTTCGGTTGATACCTAATTTAGTTAAATATCAAGGTTAAGCAGTCAAAGATAATAGTTAATGCAAAAGCTTTATAACTTGGGTCACAAGTCCCAAACGCTGCTCAGTTTCCTGTTAATTCTGTGTTTCGTGTATGAAGGCAAGTAAATATTCCTCGCCCTACCCCCGTGCCCTGCTTTGCGTGTCATTATAGAAGCAAATACAGATAGACCCGGGATTAGGTCTACGGTTGCGTGTACAACCACAACCACTGACCACATACGAGTACTGTATTGATTTGTATTGCTGTATACATTCACCTATTATATTATGGACTCACAATAAGATCATAAATGTGTTCAAGGTTAAGCTGTTTTCCATCAGAGATGGGCGAGGATGTGTAGAGAGGGATATGTTTTTTAAGAAGCAATAGAATCGCTTCATTTACCTCTCAAAGTTCAGTGTTTCAATAAACAAACACATCTCTCGCTACAAATCTTTGCTCTTCTATTGGTGGAAACGCAGCCTTAAACTCGCGACCGACATCTTGAGGACAGTCCCAATATATGTTTGAGTAGTTTATAATGCGTTGGACTGAGAAATGGAAGGTTCTCGCAACACCTCAGACTTCATTGTCTTCCATCAGATATGATAGTGGTCACTATTTTCTATTCTACATAAAGAAATAGTATATCTGTATGTTCTTAAACATATTGATTTTATAAGCTTAGGTACTTAACTGAGGATGTGTAGCGAGGGAAGTGTTTGTTAAGATCCAATCGAATCATCAATCATGACACAATCTGAATGAGGCTTGGTAGGTGGAAATGCAGCCTTAATCTAATACTTATGGTTTATATTATTTGGAAGCACCTTTAGGTAATATTTATTTACCAATCAATTGTACTGTTATACCTACTTACCTATATAACAAACGATCTACTTTACTCCTACCTAGTGCTATAACTTCTCTTTTTAAAGCTATAAAGTAGAGTAAAAAAGGTTAGATACTATCGCTTCGCTGAGATAAACTATAGGTAAAAGTTTTATCAAAATTGTTTTAGCATTTTACACCGTTTAAACCTTCCATGGACTCCCATAAATAATTCAAAACCAGAAGTAGCTAAATTCATTTTTATGTATAAGAATTAGTTTTCAGAACTCTTTTATTCGTCTAGTCGTTAGTTTTGTCTGAAAATTGTCTGGGAGTTTACAAAATTGATGATTTTATAGATTTTCCTGAATTTCAACTATGACGTCACATCGTGTCTAACGTCATTATTGTCATTTTTCGTAGAGCAATGAGCAAAGATAATGTGTAACGAAGCTGAGCGCCACCATCACCCATGGACATCGGAAAAACAAGAAACACTCTCTCGTTTTGTCGATGCGTTGCATCCCCGACGATAGAGTGGGAAGGGGGAATGAAGAAGAAAAATGATGCGGATTCAGCGGACCCTAGGCAAGAGCCCAGAGTCCACTAGACATCAGCATTAATGGGATGGGAGGGAGGGGGTAAGTCTGGCCCACATGCGGCTCAACCGGAACGCGTCTATGACACTTGGCGGTCGGATTCGCATGCTGGTGGTCGCAAGCCAGTCGGGGAACAGATCCCCTACCACCGAGGGGGTGCTGGGTTACTCGGTTACTCGGCTCTTACGAGATGCTCTCCCAGCGGCAGAGGGGAGTAGTATTCTAACCCGTCCCCTCACGGGGATACATCTTTCTCAAATTTTGAATTTAGTGTAGATTTCATGTTTGTTTTTAGCTTTTAATTATTTCTGTTTAGTGTGCGTGTATCCTTATACTCTACATTTGCCCCCGGGCCCCGACTAGCGAAGGGGACCGTGTTTATGAAAGATAACAATATTATACTTGTATTTTGAGTTCAGTACAACTTCACATAGAAAGTCATAGTTTTTTAAACTATATCATCTTGTGTGTGTGTGACCTACAGAATATAATCAATTACAATCATTTAGTTATTAGTAGTTATAATTTTAACTGACTTTGCCTCAATATGTATCTATGAATTACAGGTATTCATATGTACTTATGTTCTAAACAACTTATGATAACTTATCAAATAATATCGTATTGATTTTGACACACACTAAATTTTCTCTCTCTAGTAGAAATTTAATCTTTTTTAAAGTGTTGTAGTTAGTTCGTTAACTGTATATTTCGTACCGAAACAAAAAAAAGAAACGCTTTTTCTTACCAGAGGGGAGGAAGCTTTAATAAGTCAAAAGCTTTTATCCTGAGGGTAAGACACAAAATGGCTTATTTTGTGTCGGTGTGAACGATATTTTTTCTACTACCTCAAAATAAAATATTACATTAGCCATTTGTTTATTTGAACGCACTTACCTCTATCCCTATATAATATTGACGAGGTGCCGATGGTTAGAGTGAAAGAGATCAAAGATTTAGGGGTATATTTAAATACGCAGTTGAATTTCCGGGATCACATCATTAATATATGTAAGAAAGCCTACAAAAAGTTAGGTTTTTTGCTACGTGCAGACCGTAGTTTTACAAATACTAAAGCTATCACGGTTTTATACAACACACTTGTAAGGAGCCAATTGGAGTGCAATGCCACTATTTGGAGCCCTCATGAACACAAGTATATCCTTATTTTTATACCTTAGATATTATGGAGTATATCCATTTTATTCACTGACTAGGGGCCCGTCCCGGCTTCGCACGGGTGGATAATTTTTTTTTAACATTTTGGCTCCCGCATTCTGTCGCTCCCTCTATCGCCGCGTTACTCGCTGCGCTGCGAGGCACTGCACACCGCGCCGGCGGCCCGTCTGGGATTATTTTTTATTTATCTTGATATTTTTATTTCGTAATATCTTTTGACTGGAATGTCCGATTTCAATAATTCAAAAAGTAATTAACAGGTATTGAAACAGTCTTCATTACGAAATAATTTATTTGGATAAGAATTAATATAAAGTTATGGAAAACATGTAATGGTCCAGTGGTTGAGAGTGATGGTCCAGTGGTTGAGACTTCAAGTCTTACTCGGGAGGTCCGAGGTTCGATCCTGGGCACACACCTCTGACTCTGAGTTATGTGTGTTTTAAGCAATTAAATATCACTTGCTTTAACGGTGAAGGAAAACATCGTGAGGAAACCTGCACACCTGAAAGTTCCCAAAAAGTTCTCAAAGGTGTGTGAAGTCTGCCAACCCGCACTGGGCCAGCGCGGTGGACTATGGCCTAATACCCTCCTCATTCTGAGGTGGAGACCCGGCTCAGCAGTGGGCCATTGAAGGGTCGTGATGATGATGGAAAACATGATCTGATTTTGATAGGCATTTTTATCAACTTTTAAAATGTAAAAAAGTAGTTATACTGACTTAACTACAATAGTTGAACATATGGTCTCGCGGAGTTTTTTGTTCTATAATATTGTAAAACATTTTTTTGTTCTATCATCAATACTTTTCGCAGCGCATGCGATGAAAGGTATTTTATGGCTAATTTTTTTGCACCTTGTGTTGGTTTTAGTGAGAATTTCTGGGGATCACAAATTTTTTCTTGTAATAAATATAGCTATCTAATGGTGAAAGAATTTTTGAAATCGGTCCAGTAGTTTTTATGTTTATTCGTTACATACAAAAATACAAATCTTTCCTCTTTATAATATTAGTATATATATAGATATAGATGTATCCTACTCTGTTTGTCTTGGGTATGGTAGGCTACAGTGAGTTAAGGGTCAGGAGAAATTTTGCGCTAGCTCTGTTCGTACTTAAGATAATTAGAGGAAGTTTACATCAGCCAGATATACTAAAGCAGATACAACTGTGTGTTACTGACAGATATGTGTGGCGACAAGGAGACCGCGGCTGCTTGTAGTACCGATAGGTCGCGAGCACTTTGTACCCTTAACCTAGTAGTTGAATACGGACTAGACTTATTCTGTTGTTCTTTGAGTGAATTCACAAAAAGTACTTTGTATATATTATCATTTAGATTATAGAGTATTAAATTAATAGTTAAGACTATTCTAGAATATGGTTAGTAATAATGCTTAAAATAGATATTACGTTTAGGTTACTGTACTGTTCCATTAGGTTATCCTATAAAAATAGCATCAGTTTGTTGAAATAAATAAATCTCCAGTGTTACATAGCACATTTATCAAGGAAGGCTATACTCTATATATTATCACACTAAGACCAATAGGAGCGGAGCATCAGGCGGACGAAGTCGTGCGGGTCGACTAGTATTCAATAAAGTTTGCCATTTTATATATTTTTGTTACATAGATATCACTTGATCCTCTTTAACGTATCAACATAATTATGTGGTAATAATAAATACGGCAATTTGATAATACTTTAATTTTTTTAAAGCAGACATGCTTTAATACTCAAGGGCTTAGTTTATAACAGCATGATCAGGCCGGTCCTAATATATGGCAGCGAAACTTGGGCCGTAATTCAGCGCCAAACCTGTGCCATCTAAGTCGCTGAAAATGTTTCGGTGGATGTGTGGAGTAACGAGACTCGACAAAATCCGCAACGAGTACGTCTGCGGCAGTCCGATAAGCCGCAAGAGAGCAGGCTACGTTGGTATGGGCACGTCAGAAGAAGGCCTGATTATGTAGGTAATATTGTGGCCAATCTAAACATCACGGGGTCTAGACCTAGAGGGCGACCAAAGACGAGATGGATAGATGTGGTCAGGAAAAACCTTAGTTCCTGCAAGGTCTCCGATGAAAACACGTCCAATAGAGTGAAGTGCAGGAGAAATATCAGAAAGGCAGATTCCACCATCAGATGGGAATAATAAATGCCACGGAGAGAGAGAGAGAGAGAGATATTTCTTGTATTATTATTACGTATTCTGTTGAATGTAGATGTAGACGATCAATAGATTCGTCATTATATCGCATATCTTAAGGAAAGAAAATTATCTATATTTCAAGATATATATCTGAGATTGAAAAAATCCAGATTCAGATGGTATCGTTTGCATCTGATTAATATCTCAGTTCTCACTCGGTTATTCAGTTTTGTGACGTCACAATTTCATCACTGTGTGAAACTCGTCTGTGCTTTCTCTACATAATATATGATATTATCATCGGCATCACTATTTGCACTATTTTAACTAAAAATAGTTGTTCCATCTATGGAGACCAGCTGAATGTAAGTCTTCATTGACGTTATAGGGATACAAATTCTATCTCCTATTTATAATGCGATTCATTTTTATATATGTCGGAAACTATTAAAAATTGAATGGATATATAATCTTTCAATAAGCATTGTATGTGCACAACGAATGGCCTATAATATAAGCTACGGGCGCAATATGGTCAGGATATAACTAAACGTTACGATCTTGTACTATTCTGACAGGAACCCAAGCAGTGCCTTGGACTTGTGACCAAGGTGTAGGCTTAAGGATATCCTTTAAATGATCATAACACTCACCTCCACTGCTTAGTTTCATTGTTTAATCTTAAGATTAGACTAACATTAACCTAACCTAACACAAGGCTAACCTAACCTAAACCTAACTCACACCTCCGACATATATATAAATAAAAATGAATCCCCACTGCCACTGCACTGCACCAATCGTTGTTTTATTTATTGCCAGGATAAGGTTTGTATAACAGAAAAAGTGAGTGAGACAGAGGACAGTGAGTGAGGTGGTGTTGTCTACTGCAAGTCAGTGACATACTACGCATTATAGAATTAGGCAATCAACGGAAAAATTGGGGAAATAATATATTTGCGAGTGGCAGTTGAATAAATAAATACATAAATGAGTGAAAGGTTTGAATACGCCTCAGCGAAGCGAAGATGGGTAGGGCTAGTTTCTTTAGTCGGCTGTTCTTAGCCGACAGCTAATTGTAGGTATGAGATAAAATAGTGGAAGATAGTAGCGCGTTGTGAGAGTGCTGCGTGCCTGTATTGGCAGTTCCATCAGTGACGTAACAGAGGCGCCGGAACTGAAATGTCGCATTAGAATCAATCGCATGTGACGTGCTACTCTCGCCCCGCGCAGAAGAATATACCGCCCACACAAAAGTTAGACGCGCGAATTGGAAACAGGACACACCACCCAAGTAGATCGCAATCGACAATCGACGTACGTTTTGATCCGTAACTGAAGCATCTTCAGGAGTTGTTGACTCTACAAGCGTCACTTGCGATGATTATAGCTAGGTAACAAATATTACAATACAAAGATTGTATCATATATATTATTGTATTTTTTTTCTTTTTTAGCAATTAAATATACTATTTTTGACCAATGCATTACTTACGTAGTTCGTAAGAGTTGCGACAGATGGCGCTACAATATGTTAGTAGGTAAAAAATATATGTGCAATGCTTGGTTAAGGCGCGTGTGTTGCGTCACTACGAGAATCTATTGTAGTGAAAGCTCGAGCATGTAAGCAGAGTGTGGCGGAGCGAGGGCCAGTCAGAGTTACAGATCAGACAGCTTGACACACGCTTGGTGTTGTTTTAACGTCTATTTAACGCACGTCTAGTGTTGTGACGTCTTATCTCTGCGATGGTGATCATAATCGTGAGTATTCACGAATGAGGTACGCTCTACACTTATTCGTTAATCTTACTACAATATTGTTCACGACATGATGATAATATAAACTGTCACACCGGTGTGTTTATTTTGTTAGGCTTTGACTAGTTTTACTGAAAGGTTTTGTGTAGTTGTAGAGTTTTTAAAAATTTAATACAAAAGAAGTCTTAAAAATAATATATTGTTTTTCCAGGCGTTGAAGATGTCGATAAAATTAAGTAGTAAGAATTTGAGTTTTAAAAATGTATCCGCAAATTAATCTTTTAAGTTTTTGAATATACTATGGAGTTTGGAGAAATAACGGAGACAACATTTTTGAAAAATTAATGGTTTCAACGACTGACCTACAGTTTCCACGATGGTTTTACAATGACTTCACAAATATACCAAAATATTACTATTTCTCCTCTTAGAATCTTGAACTATGTTGAGTTAGCAACACCGTAGATTAATCTATATTCGGGGGTAGAAGGTACTATTTATGGTATTCTAAGACTATATATAACCTATGTTTCAATAGACTTGAGCCAAACGGAGCTCGCCTGGTGACGATTATGGCTATTATTGTATCATATCGGTTCCTATAGATGACTGTAGGAGACCTTTTAATTATTCTAGATTGCCTGTAAACTGGATTTTTGGAAGGTTTAATAATTTATGCTTACCTACATTAAATATTCGCAAAGTTGTAAGAGAAATAACGATTTTATTTCACCGATTGAAGGCGACTAGCTGTGTTCATATATGTACAGTCCCTCACATGTTAATATCTGTCAGTGAACGTTGTCTGTACATTACAGCGATGTCAGAGGTCGCGACACGAACAAAACTTCACCTCACTGTATTTTGACACACAGACGAACTGACCTACTGTCAAATTATGTTATATAACAAATAGAGCAAGAAAAAAGTAAAAACTTTTGAATTCTTAAATATTTTAAAGATTTCGTTATAGTTTACGGATCTGCCACGTAAGAAACTCGGATAAAGGTAAGGCCATACTACTGAATATTATCGCGCGTATTAAATTTTCAATATTCAGTTAATTTTATATTGCAAGTAACAGAGACTCATAATAATAATAATAAGTAGAAATTGATAGTAATTACTTAAAATCTAATGTTAGTGGTTTTTTTTATGATAGATAAGGGACAAACAAATAGACAGTCCACCTGAGAGAAAGTGGCCACAAAACTAGAGGGTATCTCTTGATTTGTCGATGCGTTGCTATCTCGAAGATAGAGTGAGGAGGGGGAGCGAAGAGAAGACTGCAGCGATTTCAATGGACCGCGAGGAAAAATCCGGTGTTCACTGGAACCGCAGCAGTAATGGGACGGGAGAAGGAGAGGTAGCTTTGGCCCACACGCGGCTCGGCCGAAACGCGTCAGAGACACTTGGCGGTCGGATTCGAATGCTGGTGGTCGCAAGCCAGTCGGGGAACAGATCCCCTATCACCAAGCGGGTGCTGGGTTACTCGGCTCTTACGAGATGCTCTTCCAGCGGCAGAGGGGAATTGTATTCTAACCTGTTTCCTCACGGGTGGATATGTAAATTGTTATAATAATTTAAATAGGGACATGGAGGTAGCCCCAACAACATCCTGAATGCTTTATTATATTGGAACAGTAGGGCATTGTATGGTTTTCTGGTCCATTTTTCACTCTAAATAGAGTAACTATTTAGATACATTTTTCAATTTCCTAATCCTTAACACTTTATAGCTGAAAACTAGAAAGCAAATTAAAAAGTACTAAATAAAAGTTTTCCGTTAGAATTTACATTATTATGAATGTTTTTGGGATTACTCAATTTACCAAATTATCTCATATTAACTAAAAAATCCAAAAGTATCTCAAAAAAGCGAAACGTGAAACGCGCGTATTATCCACAGTGTGTAGACTACTCCTAATTAGAATAAAATATTATCAAGACATTATGTAAATCTATATCAAAAAAATATTTATTTAAATTTAAAGTACTTTTGACATTTCAAATAGGTCAGTCAGTCAGTTTAACTGTTTCTAAACTTAATGCAAGTTTATACTTATATGTTAAGAGAGAGCGCAGTCTGATAATAATCTAAAAGGTTACTGAACATTAGAGCCGCCAACGAACATAGATATTATTTTTATATTTTAAATATTATCTGATCTTAATTTTTTTATAATAAAACTAAGAAGTTCATGACCTCACCTCACATAAAATTTCCATGAACAAAAATATTACTTTAATTTTTTTAGACATAGCTGAGCCTTGACTCTACATCGTTTTATGTTTTTTTCTTCTTTAAGAAGTTTTCTTCCTAATTCTCTTTAGAAACTTTATCAAACTTTCCAAGTTAAAGTTCTTATAGCTTGTTTCTAAAACAAATATGTTGGACTCGGTATCACTACATAATATAAAACAAAGTTTAGATCTTTAAAACTACGCAACGAGTTTTGATGCGGTATTTTTTAATAGATAGAGTGATCCAAGAGAAAGGTTTATATGTATAATACTTGCACCCGTGCGAAGCCTGGGCGGGTTGATAGTTAAAAATAAAGTATATATCAGAAAGTTTGTTATAACTTTTTCAGTATTATATTTATATAAAACATAGATTTAGTATTAATTTTTTATCAAAGTCGAATCAGAGGTTTCGGAGTTACAATTTTACAAAGTTCACATAATTTTACTCGTATAGATAATATCAAGTTGTTCAAGTCAAATTATAAATTCAAGGCAAAATCGATTATTTGTGAATAATTAGAACAGTGGTAGTAAATTCCCGTCAATCGGAGATAATTAAATATTTAATTTATACTTATTTTACAAAAATATATCTTTGCACCTCTAAATACTTTTGAATTTATTAATTTATTTCAAATAATTATAAGTAGTAATTTTATAACAATAGTGGTTAAAAACAAACGAATAGTTAAATTATGCACTAAATAATTTCATACTTTCTTCTCTTTAATACTTTCAAATTAATTAATGTATAGGTATATTTGATTTAGTTATAAATCATTTTATCTGATAAAAATTAAGAGACACTTTTAGACCAAAAATAAGATATCACAGTTGAAGAAAAAACTGTATCCCCTTTTAAGAATATTGCGCTCACAAAAAAGTGCGCAATATTTGGCACAGTTATAGTATATAGAAAAGTGCAGAAAAGTTTATACATGTGTAAATAAATTATATGAAATAAAAATTTACAGCTACACTTTCCCAATAAATTTTCTTGTTCTGTGGGTTTTAAATATCTTCCGAGTTTCATTGACAATGATTTACTGAGAGGTAGTAAGAGATTACTATATCTTATTTTACTACAGTTATAAAAATAGGCTTTTTAAGATAAACTTATTGCAAGATTAGAAGGATTTAGATATAGATCTCTTTCATTTTTAGGGTTTGTTAATGATAATACTGTCAATGTGTAATAGAAACACACAAAGTAGAGTCTACATATAGTGACTCTACTATATAATAACAACAAATAATAACTGACAGATTGACTATATTCCGAACTATAAATTTTGTCCTCTTTGTAGTACACACGCATGTCAGTATTGATAAGATTTGAGCCGTAATAGAGACTTTCTTTAGAAAGGTATCGCGTGGGCGCGTGGGCATAATATATTCGTTATTAATTAATAAGCAGTGTAACTTGTAACTCATTAAAATGTTTTGCTTCTATATTTACAGACTTTTAGAGCTTTAGTATTGTACAAGCAACAATACCGGCCTAATAAGCCCCATTTCAATATAATAAACAGAAACATCTATTACTTACATATGTAGAGCTATGAATAAAATAACAAAGCTTTCAAAAATATGTATTAAACATCAGTCTTTGTTTCGTGTGTAGGTAAATAAATTGCTAATAATTTAAAAAAAAAATATATTATTAAAAACTCAGCCTTTTTCTTTTTCACACATTTATAAAATCAGGTTTGGAAATTTCTAATCTAGGTGAAGATTTTTATTTAACTTTAATAAGTTAAGTTTTAAAAATAGCTGCTTTCAAACTCTACCTATTTTACAAAAAGGAACAAATGACACGTTACTACTGTGCGTAATTAAAAATTCGTAATATTCACAGTTCTTGAATAATGACTTACCGGCAGGTTTGGGTACATTCCTCTTGACTTGCATCCACTTATATGTTGGCACTGTAGCGTGGGAGGAGTGCGGCTGATGGCCCACGTGATGGCTCTGCATATCGTCACGAGGGAACTCTCGTAGACCTCCAAACTCCTCCTTAGGAGAGTAGGGATCGAACTCTCCACAAGGCAACGGAGATCCATGACTGTACTGCATGCTGGAGTCATCAACAAAGTGCATGTTATATTTCGTCTCTAAGTAATGATTGTCCAGCTTATGTTCGTGCATGTGCATTTCCTCCGCTCTGGGTACTTCTTCTCTATGCTTAAAAGCTTCAGGGTGCGGCGGTAAAGGATGAATAGGATAATTCTGTTGCATTTCACCATAGTCCAAATTTGTATAACAAAGTCCAGTATCAGTGCTTATGACAGGAGTAGCATCATGAGTCGGTTGCCCGTGTATTATAGGCTCGTAATATGGAGTAGGCTCGTAGTATCCCTCGTGGTATCCTTCATAGGGCGGCTGGTACGATGCTCCCTGCTGGTAGTACTCCGCGTTGTACCCACTCTGCTGATTGTTGTACATACCGACGTCCATAGTCATCATGTTTATCGTGTATCGATATTACATCACTAACATCACTAAACGGCAACGCGTTACCGCGATCGAATTAGAATAAAGATCGATCGTCCGCCCGTCCGTCAGGTGAGCCGGCGAGCACTGACCGTTCACGTATCGAAACTAATTTTTTACCCACACCAAAAATTCGTTAATATTCCCCGTCTCTATCTAACTAAGGCGAATGTCACTGCGTATGAAAGGAATAGTGTTATCGTGATTTAATGATAAGAAAATAAGATGTGGTTTTGTGGAAAGACGCGTCGACGATCACGGTACATTCCTCGACGAGCAACTGAGCGTGGTAGAGTCAGGTAGAGTCTGAAAACTTACCGGAGGCGTGGCTAGCGAGGGGGAGGGGTCGTAGGAATCGTCCGAACCAATGAGAATGCAGCTATTATTACTTTATTTAGTATTGGTCGGTCCGAGATAATAGTTGCGAATCTGGAGGCTGGATGAGTGTTTTTTATTTACTTGCTGGTGAATGCTCCGGGTGTCCGTTTACGCGAAATGCTTCAATTTATTCTCATGACGTAAATCGATTTCAAGGTGTGAACAGTTGCCTTTTCTCCTTTGTTGTCAGTAGGTACCGGCTTTTATATAATTTCATTATGTTCCAATCTTTTCAAATCTCTTACGAGACGTGAGAATTTATAAATTACATGTACCTATTCATGTCGCTACTGTATGTGCGCTCTACCTTTTCTCGGAATTAGTTATGGTGAATTTTTATTATAAATTCTATGTTGGACTAGTTAGTATCTATTAAAAGAAATATAGGTACTAACTAAATTTTAATAAATCAGAATATTTGATCATTATAAGTTAGCGATAACAATTTAATTTCATGATGTAGAATAAGCTTTTAATAACAATAACTTGAAGTAGGTAGTTTGTATGTAAAAAATATCTTTGCATACAAACCCTGATTTAAAAAAGAAATCCTGATAGATAACGACATATCTAGCTAATATTTAAGTAATAAATGACAACGAGATTAAGACGAAGTTGGGGCTAACTTGATGGTTAGTCTAAGGGTAATTAAAATAACTTACCTACTGAAAAATATATCTAGAAACTTACAGCCGTTTTCAAGATTTTATGTTTATAGAATTACTTCATAGAAATGAAATGATTAATTCATATTTAATCTTGCTAACTCAGAAGTTTCCGCGAACAAAAAGTTACTATAATCAATTTTTTTATCAAATCAAAAATTACTAGGTAACCTGAATAATTCGAAAAATTCTCAATTTGGTTTGTTGTGTTAATGAATATTATTTTTATTTTAAGGATGAAAATATCGGATACTTGTAATTTTTATATAAAAATTATAAACTAATTGGAATTAAAAGAAAAGTTATTGATTATCCAATTAAACAAAATAATTTTCTATCGATAAAATATAAAAAATGCGATCAATGTAGTAGATATGGACAAAAATTGATCTAAACATAAAATATGATTAGATTATAACATTCATTGTTTCTACCGGTTAGTAGGTAGTAGGTACACCTGCTCATATGTTTTAGTAAATATTTAATGATAAGTATGTAATATACATAACAGAATGGATTTAAATTTTTGATAAAAAACAGCAGATATAGAGTTTCAAATTCATTAGATATTTAGCTACTTGCACTCACTCCATTCACAGTTAGATCCACCACTAGGTAGAGTTGTTGACCACGGATATGTAAGATTACAGTAAGAATTGAGTAGAATTATTTCTGTTATACTTAATTACTATAAAGTTTTATGTGTTGATGGCAAGAGATAGAAGCTTGACAATATTGTCAAAAAGTATCTATTACTATTGTAACTCCAAAAAGTAACTTGAAAGGGGTAAATTAAACAAATATATTTTTTGTAGTGAAGGATAGTTCATCATGACTGCTGTCTATTTGGAATAAAATATATATATTTCGTAAATTCCTTTTAATGTCAGAAAAAACTATAATATCATCGCCTAGTTTGAAAATACATAATTATGTATTTATGGCTGCAAGGGGAAGACAAAACGGTCTATCAGATGGTAAGTGACCTTTAACCATGTACATCAGCAACACAAGTCTCTTTTATGTTACTCATGTGTTGTTTGAAAAAAAATAAAAAGTAGGTATATCTAAATTATGAAGGGGAAAATGTCATGAGAAAAACCAAACGCTACACGCTGTGTTTGGTTATCTTTATTTTCTCATTATTTAATCGATAAACATATTTTAAAAAGATTGGAAATGTCCTTCACTCAGATTTCCAAGCAATTAAAGTAACTGATAATATACATTTATCTCGCTGCATTTATATTATTTCAAGTATACCCACGTGTGATAAAGTAACCTTTAGTGGAATAGATTAGAGTCAGTCTCTCTGGTGTTGTCGCGCAGTGAACACGGTAGTTAGTGTTATAGTGTCGTGGTTAACGTCACCCTTCTTGAGGTCCACAAGTCCACGTAAGTTTACTATAGGTATTATTCTTCTGTAGTTAGTGTTCGGGCAGCGAAGGGCAGACACTGCCCTTTTTCTAAATTGCATGTGTTTTCATTGTTGTAAAGTAATGGGTATCATTCCTCTCTCATTCTATGACATACTGATACTTTGTAGATGTGTAAATAAAGTTTTATATAATTAAAAATCAGTGCGCAATACACCTACTTAAAATACAAAATAATTTCTTCAGTAACAGTATTGTATCTGATAAAACAACACAATGACAAGTGACACCTACAGCCTATCATGATCTACGCAGCGTTCCCTTCACTTCACCTCCAATTTAATTGTCTCATCCGACCAATTTCCTAACAGTGACAGAAATGAGGTGATCCCAATCTCCAGCAGAGTGCGCCACACGACCTGCTGACAAGATAAACTCTTCAATACCACATTTATTTTAAAACAGTTATCAAGCGTGAGATTAGTTTTGCGGGTCGGTTCCGTACCCAATGAGAACTCGGCTGAAATAAGTATTTTGCAAATTATTGACATGAGGAAAATCATGATCCAACCCACTTATATCCAACGTATTTTCACAATTTATTTGACACTTACCTATCACTAATTAATCAATATAGATAATAACTTATACTTATAGGTACATATTATTAAGAAGTTTCATCTAAACACGCTCAGTAGCTTTTGCTTGATTGAGTAACAAACATACATCGTTATTTATATCGTTGAGGCAACTTTCATACAGCTCATTTTTTTCTTCAAAGATAAAGAACTACGGCCCAAAATTTTATGTTCTTGGACCTTTGAATTTATTATCTATTGATAAAGTCATCAGTCAGTCAGATTTTGAAAATTATTGTAAAACTAAAAACTGTTGAACCAATCCAGTCTGTACAACCGGTTAGCAAAAATATTTAAGGGTGACACTCAAAGGGGACCCTAAAAATATACCTCATAGGCTTAAAGCTAAATATCCTTTGTCTAGAATAAAAAAATAAAAACTCCTCTTAATACAACGATTTAAAGTTTATATTCATAGGAATATGAGTCTTGGTGACAGTTGGTGAATAGTGATCAACTAGGCTTCTTATGTCAAAGGAAAAGAGTTCAAATTGTGTCCGTGGAATGGATAATGTAGAGTATTTTAATGAGGCTGGACGTGTTAATGCTACAGGCGAGACAGATAACGATGTAACTGATGATCATAGTGTTGGTGTTGTTGTCGATAGCTAAAAAAAAACAGAATAATTCCGATTATATTTCCAGTAAAGGGAGAATGTGAATCCCTTCTGTAGTATCTTGTAACCTACTCGTTTTGGCTGATAGAGCTTCTTTCCCCAACTGGATCGCAAGAACCGATAACTAAGTATTTTGGACGCTTTTCTATCGCATTCATGCAATGACTTCGGTAAGCTCTAGAATAGGTTTGGGTTCACTGAAACTACTATTCACTCCAGTCTTTTTATCTTCAGTTCTCCAGTTTCTAATTTATTTAATTATCAAGGCTTCAACATAACAAGAGATATCAATTTGCGTTGTATTTATTTTTTATTTTTATGTATTTTAATATGGTCGTTTTTCGTTTTCTATAAAAAAATGTAAGAATTCCACGTTATCATGTCTCAAGTAGGATTATTTATTTATTATCATATTTTGTTATTCTATTTTTTTGCTATTCTCTTGGGTTCTACCTGATTTTAATTTTACACACAAAAATAATTTTGTAGTTGTTTTCCTTTAATATTCCTATATTATACTATATCCAAAAACTCTTAAAAAAAGTAGCAAGCAAGCACGCATAACATTTCTTAGTGGATTTTTGAGTAATAAATTGTGTGGGTAATCGATAAAATCTATCGACAATTCGTGACTCTATTTTACGTATTCAATTAAGTTGTTGAGTGGTTGAATCTATCTCTGTCACACGTTGAACAATCATATCTCTCCATCTTGTTCCCACAGCAACGGAAGCACTTTTATAAGCCAATGATCAAGATAGGGGCAGTGGCAAAGGGTTAAAAAATTATATTTAGAGTTCCGTTCAAAGCTAAAGTATCTGTTTAAACTTACTCTTAAAATATATTAAATACAAAAGAGGATTATAGAGCACAACAAGGCTGTCTTTAATGTGTTGTTAGACTTTAATGTTTCAGTTTCAAAAATCATGAACTAATGAAGCCATACAATGGGATGAAGAGAAACGATCCATTCTCTTCCCGATCTTAAGATGTATGACTTAACCAATCATTATCAATAGTTTAAACTAGTCGACCCGCCCCGGCTATGCACGGGTGCATGTTTAAAGTATATTGTATAATTATCCTGCAGAAACTAAAGTTTTTTCCGGGACAAAAATCCAGTCCAATCCAGGTTATAAAGTACCTATCTGGGCGCCCTTTTTGCGTGTTTCAAGAACAAAAATCTAAATATCCAAACATACAAACTTTCACATTAATGATATTAGTTAGATGATCAATATAAATAAAACATACAATAGTTTCACCACAGTTACTCAGAGATGGAGAGACTATCGGATGTTCGAAATAAAATTGTATCATAGTAGAGGATATAGAAGAATTCGCTCAATAAAAGTAAATAAAATGGAAGAATTAAAGGAAGGGAACTATAAAAGAATTTATTCTTTTGTAAGAAACAGTCTTATGACTGTTTCGCTCATGGTGGAGAGAAGACAGCACACATTATTAAAAAAAATGTGTCCATAATGGGATAAATGTAGAATCTAAATGAGATACATAGTCATTGCTTAATTTACGTTTTCTGAAAATCTATTATCTATAAATACACATTAATTTTTCAGTGTTGCCATTTCTCCGTTGCAATTGTTTCTGCGGAACCCGTGTTACAAGTATTACTCACACTTGACCATTTATTCTTTTGAATACTATAAATAATGTGTTAATACCTACTGCAAATAATCTTGATATATTATTCCACTCTGGCATTTGCAAGAAAGAGAACAAAGATAACATCGTTCTGTTTCTTTTACATTATTTCAGCTACCATGTTTGTTTTTAATTGGTTTAAATATAAATTATAAATGGGTGAGTTAGTCTGTACATTTTTTATTTGACCTTTTACGTAGAGATAAGTAAAATAGGCTACTTTTGAATAAAAAACACAAGACTATTAAACACTCCAAACCTTAGTAATGAATACTAAGCATCACAATACCACACCAGTGCTCAGCCGTAATGGTCATCAGGTGAGCTCTGTTGTACAACTGGCTTAAATCATTCGGAACAGAGGTTACAGTCTTGGAATAAAATAAGATACTACCCGCGAATATAAAGTTATAAACCGTGTTGCTAACTTTAATTATCAATTCTTCATTTTCACAGCAACGGAATCTTATACTAATATATAAAGCTGGTGAGTTTGTTTGTTTGAACGCGCTAATCTTAGGAAGTACTAGTTAGATTTGAAAACTTCTTTCAGTGTTAGATAGCCCATTTATCGAGGAAGACTCTAGTTTATATATCATCACGCTACGACCAATAGGAGCGGAGCTATATGCGGACGAAGTCGCAAGGGTAGACTAGTATCTATACTAATATTATAAAGAGGAAAGATTTGTATTTTTGTATTTTTGTATGTAACGAATAAACATAAAAACTACTGGACCGATTTCAAAAATTCTTTCACCATTAGAAAGCTACATTATCCCTGAGTAACATAGGCTATATTTATTACAAGAAAAAATTAGAGATCCCCAGAAATTCTCACTAAAACCAACACAAGGTGCAAAAAAATTAGCCATAAAATATCTTTCATCGCATGCGCTGCGAAAAGTATTGATGATAGAACAAAAAAATGTTCTACAATATTATAGAACGTATCAATATCTACAAAAAACTTAACAAGACCATATGTCCAACTATTGTAGTTAAGTTACTATAACTACTTTTTTACATTTTAAAAGTTGATAAAAATGCCTATCAAAGTCAGATCATGTTTTCCATAACTTTGTGTTAATTCTTATCCAAATAAATTATTTCGTAATGAAGACTGTTTCAATACCTGTTAATTACTTTTTGAATTATTGAAATCGGACATTCCAGTCAAAAGATATTACGAAATAAAAATATCAAGATAAATAAAAAATAATCCCAGATGGTCCGCCGGTGCGGTGTGGTGTGCCTCGCAGCGCAGCGAGTAACGCGGCGATAGAGGGAGCGACAGAATGCGGGAGCCAAAATGTTAAAAAAAAATTTTACACCCGTGCGAAGCCGGGACGGGCCCCTATTAAATATATAGAGATTGTATTCTATAGAATTGAAATGGTTAAGGGCTCTATATAAATAAGAATTTAATAACCATAATTTAATATTTGGAGGAATCTGTATATCTGTATCTATATATCAATAATTTTCATTAATTTATTTTAAATCTGACACTACTCTGGTAGAGAGAATTAGGAATACTTGAAGGAGAGGAAGAGGAAGTCCAATTACCACGTGGTGGACAACCGTGTCTAAAGACCTGGAATGCACACACCTAGATAGACATACAACCCAAGATAGAAGAACTTGGTGCCTATAAACGAAGAGAACCGACCTCAAATAAAGGGATAAGAAGAAGAAAAAGTATATATGTAGTAGAGAGAAAATTTATTAGAAAGAAACACATTTTATCCCCGAAAGATTAATAAAGTTTTTTAAATACAAATCAAGATCTCAAGACTTACAAAAAGTCCTTTATTACAAAAAGATACAAAACGATATCCGTAATAGTTTCACTGGATTGTGGACAACTAAGTCTGTACGTCACAAATATGGTATAAAAATTTCATAACAAAAAAACAAGTTCGTGTATCATCTCAAAGTCATTATAATCAAACTAAAATATCATAATATTTCTGATTCAATGCCATTACCATCCTCCCACTCGATTTATCTTAGAAAAAAACATAAAAGCATTAACGAAACCAAACCTTATCGCGACGGACAACCGCCATGACAGACGTCTCTATACAAAACAATAGCCTATCATTTTACACGCTATTAAAATTATTATAGACATACAACATTCAGTTTTAATTATATACAGATAAAGTGTATATTGGTGTGTTTGTTTGTAAAATTTAAAATGTATAACTTAATTTAATATAAGCTTTAATTGATTAAAATACAGTCCATATTTTATTAACATCCATACCATTCTCTTAATTAACAAAACGACGTAAGCGACTTCTCCTTACGCATACAATATTGAACCTTATAGAGTACAAAATAAGGTTGTAAATCGTATGAGCTGCAGATAAAAAGGGTTATTAGTCATTACTGATATCATAGTGTTGTGACGTGACGTTTGATTAATAATGGAGGGAACATGTTCAGTGGGTTTGAGCAACTCGTAACGCTTTCAAGCAATTTCTTTATCGCATTAAAAAAATGATTTCTGTCAACATCCAACCTGGTTTCTATTTGGGACAATTAAATTATTCTTTTATTTATTTACTAGCCCTCGCTTCTTTATGATGTTATTTGGTGATTTTAGGACAAACAGCGCCTAAGTGTCCTGGGTGAAAAAATACTCTAAGGTAAAATGAGATCCAATTTCCTTTAATTAATTTCGCAACCATCATCTCTAACAATATAGCGAATAGGTAAAGAAAAAAAATATTAGATATCAAAGATTTTAAGTCAATTTCTTATTTTTTTATTATTATAATGAGTCCTTTGTTACCTGTTCTTAAATATCATTATTATTGTAGAGCTACATACAAACTAACAAACTATATAAATAACCATAGGTATACTGTCTAAACTCTCCAGAGATTTAGTTAGCTACAGTACAAGTTGTCTGGTTATCAGCAACAAAGACGGATGAGGACGTGTGATGCCTTTCCCCTTCCCCCGTCTCCCCACCGGGAACAACTCTCCAGGGAGTAGTAGTTTTGGTTATCTTAACGTTTTCTATGTATACTTAAATAAAATACTCTACTATGAGTTTACTGGTTTTTTTCTAAATATTATTCTAATTTATTCCATGGTTATCTAAGCAAAGCTAGAATAGTTCCGAGAACCCCATTTCAACCCCTTAAATAGGATTTTTCATTAATAAGATTCCTTTTTAAACATTATTTCTTACATCTATTTCTACAATTTTAAATGCCTTTTACAAAGGATTAGATTCCTCCTTTTTTAATCTTTGGAGAGAAAAAATATGCAACTTCCAGATGTCTAAATTGATTTTGATTTGATTTTATTTTTTATTAAAGTACCATCAATAATACTGAATATTTATGGTGATGAACTCTACAACTCTACACAATCTTCTTCTAAATACATATTTTACCTGATTTATTGATTTTAAAGAGTCTTAACTACTAATATTATAAGGCTAATAATATTCCCCACAGAAATAACCCATTATTCATCTTAAATTAAAACCATAGAGTATAAAGATCCCAATAGTTCCCACGAGCATGTACAACGTCACAAAGCGGCGGCGACCGCGTAACGTCGCGACGTGATAACAAGAACAAATGTTTGTCTATTGATTCCTTCAAAACAATCGCCGTGTTTGTACTGCCACCGTGATAGTGATAGCGAGCCCTCGCTTCTAAATGTATCAATTCATACACACTATTTTTAAAAATCACTGTTTCTTTACTCTCTTTATTTCTCATTATTCTCGCACTCTTTCTTCACTCATTCGTTCCCTCTGCCTCACTAACCATCTCTGTCTCATTATGTATCTTATTTTTATCTTTCTTTTTCATTTATTGATACATAAAGCTAAAGATTAAAGCAACGCAATTATTGAGTGACAATTTAAGGATATGGATAATTATGCTTTAAATAATCAAAGCGAAGCGAGGGCGGGCTACTCATCTATACTATTATTATAAGCTGAAGAGTCTGTTTGATTGGACGCGAATATCTCAGGAACTACTTTTGAATAAAAAAAAAACTTAAAATAGAAAAAATAGACTTATATATAAGACCCATAGGAGCGGAGCATCAATGAGTACTATTCAACGGGAGCTAAAATATTATGATAAAACCATAATATTTTAGCTCCCGTTGAATAGTATTATAGATGCCTACGCTCCACACTCTCTAACTCTTTCTGAAGAGAGCATAAGAATGTGATGCAGACGTAGTAACGCACGTCGGCTAATGTGACAATGTAATAATATAAGTCAATTTCTATCATGGTAAACCAATAAACAAAAAAAAAACACGGTTTCGATTTCAGGCTTTATTGCAAAATCAGGAGTTAAAGGGATTCTGAGATAGCTGAAGGTCTTTAGATGGGAGTACATATAATGTCACTATAGAAAGAAGCAACGACTAAGCTGGAAGGAAAAAATATGACTATTGGGTACAAGAAGAAGTTGTTACAGTGATGAATATTCTAGGCCAGAAGACACTAAGCTCAATTGGCCGTAGACTACTTCCAATGTAGTAGCACATTTGCATATATTTAATGATAAAAATAATTGTAACTTAGAGATCTATACTTGAAACCTTCCAGACTCTATATAGACCTCTTTGTATTTCTGTTGGGCTGTGCACAACCCGTTGAAGTTAGAATATCGGCTGTCGATCGTTTTTAGATACTAATTAAATTAAAAATTGGTCCAGCAGTGGACTATTTATTGATAAAGTATAAGAAGATGTCTGTTCCCTTATTTAAGTTGAAAATTGTAACAATCTTGTAATTACTTCGATGGCGTTTCTCTACAGTATAATTAACGTCGATTGTCTGTTAAATCAATTTGTAAATAAACAAATGATGCTTTCACCCTTGACAGCTAACCTTGAGCTGTCAAAAGTGACAGCTGTCAACGCGACAGCGGCTGTCAGGCGTCGCGTCGTGATGGAGCACAGAGTGATTAATTAGCGCGGCTAATTGATTTGACGTAATGTTTTAACCCGTTTAACGTTTGAAAGTTGCGCAGTCCACAGACAAGACACTCGAATACCTATTTAGTAATTACTGATCACGATTTATTCGCTAGAATAATAATAAAAGAAACTTTCACTTCGGTGTGTTTATTGTGTTACCCTTTCTTAGGTTACCACAAGTTTTATTGGTAGCTATTGTTACTAATACCGGTCAGCACCTACAAAATGAAAGACATGTTTAAATGTCAACTACGTTTTACAGTCTTACAGAAGTTTCTTAAAAGGAAAGACGTAGATTTAACTGTATGAAATCACTTACTATTTATGCCTCTGTCCTGACATAGAGTTTATCAAGAAAATAGAGTATCCTTAAAATAAACGTATAAGATCTATCTGTCAATCAAAAGCAAAGTAAAGAAAATTGGTAATATCAGGAACCTTTTCAAAGACACAAAAGGTTCACAATTGATCCAACAGTATATGAGGATTTGAGAGACGTATAAAGAAGAATTATAACATTATTAAGATAACGTAAGTCTACTGTATTCTTGTCTAATATTTGCAACAACAAACAACATTTAAAGTGTGTTATCAAATTAATAAGGTCAACTTTTACAAAAGAAATTAATATTATAATAATTAGCTCGTATATGCGTAAACGCACTAACTACTAGAACTATTTTTGTATTTGTTCTATCTCTCTTTCTCTCTTTTTTTATCTTATAAAATTATATTGTTACTTCACTTTTCTTCTTCATGTTTTACTTGTTATTTTAAGAACAAAACATACTAGATAAAAGACTAAGAGTGTAAAATTTTATTTCGAGACTTCTTTCGCTTTTCTTTCTTTATTGCACAACATTCTATAACAACATTTTTACAAAAGATGGACTTAATGGGTAAAGTATTTTCTACCAGCCGCTCCATTATACATATAATGGCGCGGTCGGTAGGACAGTTGAAATTCGAGATAGCGAATTCTAATCAACATGACACGATACCCGTGAGGGGACGGGTTAGAATACTATTTTCCTCTGCCGCTGGGAGAGGGGTCTTGTAATAGCCGAGTAATCCACCACCCTTGCTGGTATCTGTTTCCCGCCTGGCTTGCGACCACCAGTATACGAATCAGACTGCTAAGTGTCATTAACGCGTCCATTGAGCCTCATGTGGGCCAGGCTTAACCCCTCCCTCTCCCAACCCATTAACCCTGCGGATCTAGTGGATTCTAGGCTTTTGCTCAGGGTCCACTGAAACCGCAGGGTTTTTCTCTTCCCTACCACCCTTTTATCTCCTAGTTTGCAATGCATCGGCAAAACAAGAGGGTATCCTTGTATTGCACTTACCATCTGGTGGACAGTCTGTTTGTTTGTGACTCATCTACCATAAAAAAAGAACATGAATATATTTGTATAGGAAAATACTTTCTCTCTTTATCTTTATACTTCTACAAGATTTGGTAAACTATAGTAACTATGCTCACATGGTACTCTGACAAAAGTGTCGTAAGTACATGACGGTTTTACTCGTCAACGTGCATCAGGAATCGATCCAAAAATATAAAATAAATCCAATTACAATAAGGTCGTTTCAGATTGAAGATTATTTGTATGATAAGATAGCGTGTTGTAAAAATCACGAAGTTTGATATAATTTCCATGTTGCTGTCATTATCAGCTCTTATCAGTCTCAAGTGGTCACTTCCTAGATTACTTTTATTTTCTTATACGATATGTATACTGAATTTATGTCATTCTGTTTGTTTTTTTGGTCTTATACGTCGTTTAGACACTAAAGCGATAATTTTCAAAAAGGCGACGGCTATTGAAGTCACTGTACGCGAAGTTTAGTTAACATTTCAATTCATTACCAACGTAGTTCGTACGAGTTCTGACAGATGGCGCTACTATTTGTTTGTAGTTAAAAAATATATACTATTTTTTTATATTTAGGTGTGTAACGAGTAAAGACAGGTAGGTTTATAAGTGGAATACCAAAATAATTTGTTATCAATGATAACAGAGTATTACCGTGTGTTATCGTTCCTATATCGGTTATCTATTACTTCGTAACAAAGAATTAAATTTGGAGCTGTCTAGAATATACTATTTGATATTGAAATATATTTTATTACCTGTCAAACTGCACATGCTAGACATGAAGTCGAGCAACCTTTGGCTTGAGACCCTGAAGCAGGTTTACAAGGATTTTTCAGAAGGCAAAAACTTCATTTCAATACCATCATCTATGCAGTGCCAGGGGATTGTGATCTAGATGTAGGTTTACAGACATCTTTATAATCTATTTACACTCACCTTATCTTTACTGCCTACACTGACCTCATTACCTAAAATCTAACTAATCTAAACTATAAAATCCAATAACCTAATAAGTTACGAGATCATTCCTTTCCGAGATTTTCACTTGCACTATGATAGACAATATTCACTCTATGATATTAGCCTCTGATCTACGGAGATAGAGGAGTGTTGTGATGATTAAGCAATATTTTGCTAACATATTATATACAGACAAATCCATCGCTATCAGCGGCTAAGCCGCTAAGCGTGTAATCCTGCCAACTAGATACTGTATCAACTATATTACTTGGCTATCATCCTTGGTATGTAATAATACATTGAATAACAACTAGATACACAGTCCCCTACATTACTTGACACTGTCCTCGGTCAACTATAAGTAGATATAGATATTTGGTAGTAGTATTGCTATTTGTGTTCATTGCTTTTAGTGCTACACTATTGCGTATATATACATAATAGTCCCTCTCCCTGTACTCTAATACGACACACATTTTCAGATGGTCCACCTGATGGTAAGTGGCCACCATCGCCCATGGACATCGGAGAAACAAGAAGTACTCTCTCGTTTTGTCGATGCGTTGCATCCCCGAAGATAGAGTAGGAAGAGGGAATGAAGAAAAAAATGATGCAGATTCAGCGGACCCTGAGCAACAGCCCAGAGTCCACTAGACCCACAGCGTTAATGGGATGGGAGAGGGAGGGGGTAATTCTGGCCCACATGCGACTCAACTGGAAAGCGTCTATGACACTTGGCGGTCGGATTCGCATGCTGGTGGTCGCAAGCCAGTCGGGGAACAGATCCCCTACCACCAAGGGGGTGCTGGGTTACATGCTTCTTACGAGATGCTCTCCCAGTGGCAGAGGGGGATAGTATTCTAACCCGTCCCCTCACGGGTAACAATAATGAGTATTATAATACTGACGAAAACCATTACCAAATAACTTTGAGGCTGACATAATTCAAATAATTAATACCGGCCGGATGAAATGGCGATCGCTGTCGGGCGTGTGTTTCTGTCTGTCTGTCTCTGTGATCATAGGATGCCTATTAAAACCAAACGGAAATATAAGACCAGTTATGCTCTTTGTTGCAGAGTGCAGGACATCTAAACGAGAAGACGAATCGAAGTGTTACGGAAGCATTAAAGGGGGTCTGATAGAAGAAAGGGGCGGGCGGAATTAAATTGTGCAATTCCTGGGCACACTCTCCGAAATGTATCCGATAAAATACCGATAAAGAGGCGACCTTGCGACGATGTTCACCCCCCCTACCACCAAGCGGGTGCTGGGTTACTCGGCTCTTACGAGATGCTCTCCCAGCGGCAGAAGGGGATTGTATTCTAACCCGTCCCCTCACAGATAGCTAACCCGCCCCCGGGTAGCTTAAATTATGATAAAATACTAGAAGGATTGATTAAATTAGCCTCTATCTATTTATACCTCAGGGAAGAGTGAGCAGTTAATATGTTTTTAAATAAAAACAAAAGTAGTTTAAACTTAAAACAAAGGGAGAATAGATAGCACAGTCGTAGCGTTCACACCGCAAACTGTAACACTTGTTTAAGCCAAATACAGTTTAGACTAACTTTCCACAAACTGGTTAAAATATATCCTTAATAAAGTAGTATGATCCTCAATAGAAATAAACCTAATAATATACTAAATACAATGTGCTACACATTTTTACATTATAATAGACACTATGTTATAATAGACTCGCTATCGCTTCTTTGAGGTCTATTAAACTGTTCACTCACTCACTCACACAACTATGAATCATATCACATATCTCTTATCGTGAGGCAGCGTTCGTAAGAAACGTTTTCGTTTGACCGTTTTTTCTCACGCATAATTTGCAAATCCGACTACCACGAAAAATTCTTTTAATTTTTCGGGTAAATATAATAATAATGTGGTTTTCTATTGGCAAAAGAATTTTCATAATCGGTTCAGTAGATCCAGAGATTACCCCCCTACAACCTCACAAACTTTACATCTTTATAGTATAGTATATTTATAGGGAGGTGACCTGCCTTTGCTTATTTTTAAAAAGCGATAAAAAGGAAACACGTACCTAAAATGAATACCAATGCTCAGAATGAGGAGCTTACGTAGGCATGGGGGTGAGATATTAGGGCATTGCTTACGTTGACATGGGGAGCGAAGGAGGAGGGAGGGTTGTGTGTTTGATATTAGAAAAAATCTCCTTACGTAGAACACATTAGAGGTGGTTTTAAAGTTAGATGTATATCAGACAAACTCCAGGAAAGCCCGCATCGATGGTATGGACACGTGATGCGTCGTAAAGAAGACCACTCGACTAAAGTCACTCGATAAATCGACGTAGGAAAAAACCTCTATGACGCCCAAAAGCTACTTAATGGAGAAACCTAGCAAAAGCTGAAATCTTAATGATAGCTGATATAAATGAAAGAACCGAATGACGAAAAAAGTACCATTACCAAAGTATCTACCGAATATATGAAACTGTCTGATTTTTGAAATCCTAGAAGTACATTTTTAAGGGTTTTATAGGAGCGTCAGTCTGTGATGTGTTTGTTATTATTGAAGCACCCGTAATATTAATTTAACGCCCACGCAAATGTTTAAAAGGGTAGCCATTTTGTTGAGCATGTTTTAGATTATTTAATTATTTTTAGAGAACGAAGAAACCCTTAAAAAATATATAATGTTAATAAATCAATTTCAAAAAAGAAGACAAATGCTTACAGAATTTCATAAAAATTCTTTCGTCATCTTAGAGATTGTTTCCTCAGCTTAGCGAGGGTGCAATATAAACACAAACCAAGTGTAGTCAGTGTATTGGTATCAGACGCCAAAAGCTCATAACTCCGATCACGATAAAACTTTGACATTGCACGTTTTTTATACAACTTTTTATTCTTGAACCGGAAAATATCGTATTCTTATTTGTTTATCTCAGCGCTTGTCAACTGACTCCATCACTACATAATTAGAAAGACAAGATGATTTTTTTCATATTAATTGATTAAACACACAATTTATTGTCGACTCTACCTTAATAGCGTAGAGTCTAAAATAATATTTTAAGATTTTTTATCCTTTTTGACTGACGAAGGAATTTTGAAATATTTTTCGGAGAGACTGCTATTTTACGGTCGACTCCGATATGGATTTTTTGTGTACTAATGTAATGCTTTAATTACTTAATAAATAAATAAACAAAATTATCTTTTGTTGTTCTAAATATTACTAGTAGTAAGTAGTAGCAACTTAACTTAGTTTCATTCAATATATTAGAGCCGATCTACCGATAAATAATAACGAATGAATTAGATAAGATTGAGTTTGAAAGTAAAAAAATTACCTTTGATCACTAATAACACCTAGATTACATTATCAACGCCAAACAGTGGCAAGTGCTTAATATATTATAGACTAGCCGACACGCGCGCCTTCGTTCGCGTGTTGCTCCACTCCTATGGGTCGTAGCGAGATAATAAATAGCCTAAGTTACTCCTTGTTATATCAGCTATCTTTCAGTCCCGTCAAAATCGGTCCAGAGATTTCAGAGATTAGCATGAACAAACAGACAGACAAAAAGTGTAAAAAAAAATGTTGTTGATATATGTACCGTGTGCACTCAGTAAAAAGCGGTTATTTTAATATTACAAACAGACACTACAATTTTATTTATTTGTATGGATTATGTAGAGAATACAATAATAGTTTTAAGATATTATTACTTTCAAAGCAAATCGGTTGGGCGAGAATTTAATCATATTGTTGGGCAAGAGAAACTGTAATACCAAATGTATATTAATCAATTCATAGCAGATTATAGACAATAGAACCTAAAACACGTCGAATGCTGCCAGACTAAAGAAAACTTATTACCACATTAATTTAATTTGTCAGTACATTACTTTTTTACTTAATGTCCTCAAATGAAATAAATATTATTATGTACATCTATACAAATAAATAAAATTGGAATGTCTGTTTGTAATATTCAAATAACCGCTTTTTACTAAGTGCACACGGTACATATACAAACAACATTTTTTTTTTTTTTTTTTTACAATTTTTGTCTGTGTGTCTGTTTGTTCCGGCTAATCTCTGAAATGGCTGGACCGATTTTGACCGGACTTTCACTGGTAGATAGCTGATGTAACAAGGAGTAACTTAGGCTATATAACATTTCGCTACGACCCATAGGAGCGGAACAACACTCGTTCGAAGTCGCGGGGGTCGGCTAGTTAAGTTATAAAATAGTAATAAATAAATAAAAATACTTCTAGGCAGTACTGTTATTTAATAGACGTTATAGTCTATATGCAGACTAACAGATTGACGGCTCGTTGTGATGGAAATACATAATAAAAATATTATAAATAAAAAATATTTTTATCTAATAAAAATTTTTTTTTAAATATTACAAGAACTTCGTATGGCCAACGTTTATATTTCAACATGCTGACTAGAATATTACTCCTAAGGGTTATACTTTAGACTCAGTGCTTCAGCGTTACTGCTATGTAATAATAATGATTTCTGTCATGGAGGCTTGTTTATTTTGTTAGCTTTTATTTTTACGTTGGCACATCTAATTGTTATTTAGTTTGTGCCAACTTCTAAAATCAAATGTTATTCAAATCAGTGTTACCAACATCTTAAATAGTAAAACATTTATTTAAATTATACATCTTGGCAGCAGGATCGAGAAAACAATACATATACTAAATAAAATGATCACTAGTTACTACTACTGTTAATAATAGTTGAAATTTGTATTAGGCTGCGTTTCCACCAGTCATCTCTAGTGGAAACGCAGCCTTAGAATTAATAAATCATAAAACTATTATCAAAATATGACAATATAAAACGAGTGAGCGATTTTTAGAGTTAATTCGTTTGCGGTCATAGTAAGGTAGGTTAGTTTTAGGTATTTAGGGATCCCTGAATAGTTTACGTTAGTAGGAAATTATCGTCACGCCCTCCCTTCGCTGCAGTTATAGGTATTAAAAACTTTTCAATCTTGACAATACAAGCTATTAGCAGTCAATCCGTTTAGGAGAAGAGAAATTACGAACACACAACTTTTAATGTACCTTTTAAGCTGTCATTAACTTGAAAAATACTTTTAGGGTTACCTACCTTAAAAAGAAAAAATATATCCTTATAGAACTTTGTACTCCTTCTGTCTGTGTCAAGATATTATTTCTCATTAGCCTCTGAAGTTTAAATTAATATCAAATACTGAAGTCAGTTTCTTGTAGTTGAAAATATCCAATTTCTTAGTAAAACCAGTCAAAAGGTAGTTTTCATCGATCTTTACTAATATAAGAAACAAGGTATTTCTGCACACATAAAGAAGCAGTAATGGCCCAGTAGTTGAGATTTTAATGACTTACTCAGGAGGTCCGAATTCGATCCCCCACACAGCCCCACACCACACCTTTGACTTTTCTGAGTTGTGTGTTTTAAACAATTAAATATCACTTGCTTTATAGTATGGGAGCCCAAGAGGGAATTTTTGGATTTACTCGAGCGCGTCTGATTAAGGTAAGGTGGGTTAATTGCATGATAGAATGCGTGTATTTTGAAAATCTGACGATTTGTGCGTCGCGGACCGCGGACGAGCTCGTACCATCACCACACCGCTTTCCGACGTCATAACATCATCACAGATACTCACAAAACAACGCATTCATGTCATTTTATGTATGTATGTGTCACTTAACATCCCCTCTGAGTATCTATGGACGCTTGAATACATTTTTTTCTACCCTTCTAGATGGCCACCCCCACAGCTCAAGTCGGTAGATGAACATACCGTCATACCAGTGGTAAGTCAAACCATCTTAACAAACAATATCTGACATCTGGCTAATTATCTTCATGTAATTTTTTAATTTTACAATTTTTGAAAAGCTATAGATGTTTTTCGTAACATTAAAATGGGAAACGTTAAATAACCTTTTATTCTCACTAACATCGCTCGAATAAATCCCCATTTAGCATCATGGCCTCCGCTACTATTAACGGTGAAGGAAAACATCGTGAGGAAACCTGCACTCCTCAGAGTTCTCCATGGTCTTAAAAGGTGTGTGAAGTCTGCCAACTCGCACTGAGCCAGCGTGGTGGATCATGGCCTAATACCCTCCACATTCTGAGGAGAGCCGGCTCAGCAGTGGGCCATTTATGGTGAAAGAATATAATCTGTGGCCTAAGTAGACTCATGCGGACAACAGTTTTCCTATGGCAAAGTGAAGTTTGTGTCTCAGTTCAAGTACTACGGGACTCCGCCGCGCAATTCCGACTCGCACCTGGACTAATTAAAAAAAATGCTACCTACATAACTATATGGAGAAAACACTTCTATTAAATGGTACAGAACCCATAAGTAGAATGTGGAATGTTATATTTTTTAATGTAATCCAATACGGCTCATTTACGTTTAGTATATTGGTGCTATAACCATTGAAGCGCACAGACACGCAGACACGCGCTCAAGTATCGGATCACAAAAAAGTAAGGTGTAAAAAATTAACCAAATCTTAAATTACTTAAATCTATTAATAAACGCGTCCTCGCTTCCCTACGATACAATCAAATATATATAAATTGCACATTTTATAACAGTTAAAGAATTTTCTAAATTGGATAAAAGTCACAAGACGACAAGGAAAGCGTCCTAATACTCCTTTTTCAAGATAATTATTTTTTAAGGATGTAAAGGGGCCGTGCAACCCCCCTGTTTCTCATGTCAGCAAAAGTAACAAAAGCTCTAACTCCTCCACTCTCGTGTTTACGCAAATATTGATGCATGTATTTTTCTCAATGCTCAGAATGAATATATACGTTTCGATGTGCGTGTTGACTTTTTATCGCTGACATAAACTCCGTACCTCCCCCATGTCATAAAAATAAGCAAAAAGTAGGACCCCCCGCCTCCCTTTAATGCTTACGTAATTCTTAAACGACCCGAAATAAGGAGTAAAAACCATTTGCATAGCAAAAAGAGTGGTATTGGTGGGCTTAACGCAAGAGTTTTCCTTTCCATCTATAAAGTTGGTTTGATTTTCTGTGGCAGGCAAACCTGAACTTGTCGCCCCCCTCGAGGAAAAATCATAACTAAACCTATTATAATACATTTTCATTCCCATATAAAAAGCATTGGATAGTAAAAATATGACTAACTATAACTATAGATAATTTTTGAGTTTTAACCCAACTCCTAATTGTCAAAAATCCCAAATTTTTTCAGTCCATTGTAGTACAAATAAGGCAAATGTCACATTCCCGATGTCCCGTCATTTTTATACGGACCTGACATTATTCATTGATAGATCGAGAGATACTGTTTGCAAAAGAATTCGTATTCCCCACGGAATTGAGATATTTGAAAGGTAAAAAGGTTTTGGGTCTGCGAAAACAGACTTTGAGAGTATTAGAATAAGAACTTGTACTTTATAGGGTTTTTGTATTATGAGAAGCATTGAATTCGCCACGCGCTGACGGTTGGTGGCCATCTTAAAGTTATTGTCATGAAAAAAATCGTTTTTGGATAAGTATTTGTTTTGTGTTACAGATTATTAAAATTCTTGTTAACAAAGTTATTTAGTTCCGCAAAATGTTCGCATCAAAACTCGCTTAGTGTAGCAAAGTTCTCAAATCAGAACTCGCTTAGCTTAGCAAAATGATTGAATCGGAAGTAGCTTAGTTTAGCAAAACTTTCAAATTAGAACTAAATACAGCAAAGCTCTCCAATTATAGCTCGCTTAAATCAGCAAAGTTTTCGATTCAGAATTCGCTTACTTTAGCAAAATCTCTCGAATCTGAAACAGTCTGAATAAAAAAGTTGGTGCTTAATTGCAATGTATTTGAAATTAAAGTAATAATTCCCTTTATATGTGTAAAATATGACAAATATTGTCAGATAGTCTGTCTTTGTCATAAAAACTGAATACTCATCCAATAATTTGTTTCTTCAATATATAATAGATGGCGTTAAACTTGTAGATAAAAGTGTTAAACAACTGACATGAAAGGAAATTGCATGTCTCGCCCTCGGTTCACGCACGGGGAAATACATTTCCTATTTCTTTATATTTTCATTACTTTCACTACACAGCAACGGAGATAAAAACAATAATTATATCTTCTATAGTTTTATTTAATGAATATTAAAATAACAGAAATTGTCACACCGGTGTGACTAATGTAGGTCATGTCATAGTTAAAATTCAAGTAAAGAAAATAGCTCAGAACGGTTTAAGAACTGTTACGTTATATTTTTAATATTTTACTGTCTTATATTTTTATACTAATATATAAAGTTGAAGAGTTGTTTGTTTTTTTGCTTGAACGCCTTAATCTCAGGAATTACTGGTCCGATTTGAAAAATTCTTTCAGTGTTAGAAAGGCCATGTTTCGAGGAAGGCTATAGGCTATATATCATCACGCTAAGATCAATAGGAGCGGAGCTACATACGGACGAAGTCGCGCGGGTAGACTAGTTACATTACATTCGTGAAGATGGGCGGCTGCGAGTCTGAATGCGTACGGCTTGGGGATCAAGGTTGTCAGGATCCTACAGACAGCTCTTGTAGTGCTACAAATACATGTGCCTAAGGCACACGTAGTCCCTCTGCTCTTCTTTCTTTGGTATTGAACGTGATGGCCTGCGTTACAGGTGTGGTGGTGGAGACTTTATGGACAACCCAACCAACTCAAATCATTCTAGTTCAAATACAGCAATAATAAATAAACAGATAACCTAAAATTATTGTTTTTCAGTATCACTAGCGTGTTGTCCTTCATCCTACTAATATTATAAACGCGAAAGTTTGTAAGAATGTATGGATGTCTAGATGTATGGATGTTTGTTACTCTTTCTGGGTGAATCCGCGGGGCACAGCTTGTATATCATAACGAAAACTCATTTATTTTTAAACTTAAGGATCAGTTTTCAGTAACTGACGGACACTCCAGGACAATGTTGCCACTGCTTTAATAATACCCCCCATTGTACGTGTTATGATACTCATGATGCTCCTTTCGTAGGCCAACATGAACATTGTTCTTTAGGGGGCCTGATAACTTACTTTTATATAATAATCAAATTATATAAGTTCTTTTTTTTCAAGTATATTTTTTTCGACCATAATGTTTCCATGACCACTACTGTACAATGTACATAATATCTTGGAACCTAATTATTGTGTACATAATAATAATTGGTTTTAAATATATCGATTTCAAATTAGTCATATTCGTCCATCTGTGTGTATGTGTATATGTAACAAGAGTGTGACGGACGTTTGTCTGTTCGTTCGACACGAGGCACGAGATAAGAAGTGACATCTTACCTGACATTGGCGGGACATCGGGCAAAAAACGCTCTTTCCGAATCAATGAACGCTTCACGATGCTGTGTTTCTCAAACTGTGAGCGGCGCACGACGATTTAAGTAATTAACTATTAAGAGATTTTGAAATTTATATACAACTAGCGACCAGTTTTGTTATATCTCAATAGATGTGCACAACCCTCCCTCATATTTCGATGCTCCCCCACCCACCCTCGCTGCTTAGCACCACACCAAAAGTTTTGTCAATTTCTAGTCTTCACTCATTGGCAACAATGAATTACAAAAAGTAATTTTCAGCATAAGTATAAAAGGAAAGGTACTGAGTCTTGCACATAATGAATGCATTTCTAGGCAACAACCTCCAGGAATTGCTTGAGTTACTGTTTAAATAATAACCAAACAGTAACTACTCGGTTTTGCTTTAAGTATTGTTAATTAAAAAGAAGAGGGTTGTAGTCTAAACGCAGACTACCAGTATGACGCGACGGCTTGACTAGAATATCCTCCTGGGGGTTATACATTAGACTCAGAGTTACTGTTAAAATACTATAATATCATGAGGTAGTCATAACTATTTCCATCATGGCGTCGTATTTTGAATGATATTTAGTTTGTGCCAACTAAGCTCAAATGTTACTCAGATTAAGGTCTTCGACATAACTAACAGAATGCTACTCAAATGAGTGTTGCCAATATCATAATTATAACAGTATCAAGACTCCAGTGTCCACATTTTCTACAACTAGCTTATTTATTATATAAAGGTTTGTACTAAATGGTTAAAATATGTCGTCTATGTCGCTCTAGTAATGTAAAATCATCTTATAAGTGTTTCTCGTTTTTTTAAAATGACTTTTCAATTGAAAGTCTAAGTAAGGGATGGTATTTTTGTATGACAATTTTAATAACACATGTGATATATAATACAACATATAAAACAGATATATAATTCGGAGATTTATGATGAGAAGGAGTAGAAGGACGCGCCGTCGGCGCCAGAAAAGCAGGAAAGGCGCTATGAAGATTTTTGAGGGCGCCAGACCGAAAATATTATATGATTTTATTCGATAAAGTAAAGTTGGTCCAAAGGGCGCAAATAATTGTAGATAGGGGCGCAAATACAAATACTACTGGAAGAGACCAATCCCATCATAGTAAGTACTATGCAACGTAGACTCTGCTATTGAACCGAGAAATAATCAAACATTATGATCTCTTACAATTACGACAGGAACTTGTATACCAAGGTGTAGGCTTAAGGAGGTCCTTCAACCAAATTTTAATTACTCGCCTCCACTGCTTCGTTTCATTATTAAACCTATGGTTAGCTTAACCTAAGCCTAACTTACTCGCCGACATATACATCTCATCATATTAAATCCTCAAATAAAATAAAAGTTTGAGAAGCAGCGTACATCCGTTGATCCGCACGACAGGTTGTGCTGTTTTGACAGCTCTCCGGGACGCCATCTTTACATTACATTACAATATAAATAAACTACAACATTATACTATTGTCTACCCTCACGGCTCACCTCACAGTTACCCAAACCTCTAGAGATACCTCACACCGTACGAGTATACATAATTGTTTCATTTTTTATTGTTTGTAACAGTACTTAATCCTGTTATTGTTGAACGTTGAATAAGATGTAACAATACAGTGTTGCCAGAGCTAAACAATTAACATAAATAATACCTGAATGTGCTCTAAATTGGGTATCGATTAACAGTTAAAAATTAACTTAAATTATCTTTTTCTACATAATAATACACACAACCTTAGACAGGACAGATGCTTCCTAATATCGTGATCTGGATCCAAAGTCTTTGAATAATAAATCGAAAATAGATTTCAAAATTTGAAATTGTTGAATCTGTTTTCAATCCATAATCCAAATATTCCGATTATTAAATTTAACTCACGTGGTCATCTTCAGTTGAACTTAATGATATTCTTCATTACACTATTATTCTTCCAATTCCACGACGTTAGAAAATATTCAGTTTATAAAAGTACTTGTCAGACTACCTTTGATCTGTCGAGTCAAGCTTATTCATAAAATAATTTAATAGTAATTGCTAGCATCATTCTTCTTCTTCTTCTCGTTATTCTCCAATCACTGGTGGTTGGAAATCAGCAAAGAAAATTTCTCCTTTTCTCTGATGAGGTGGAACAGCTTGGCAGCACCCGCTACTCCGGTCCACTCCCGAATATTCCGAAGCCAGGATAGCATGTAGCATCATGGGCTGCTTATGTCAGTGTACAGTGAATAAGAAATTAATTATTGACAATTGACTTTAATGGATACTATAGTTGAAGAAAGACAAAAATAATTTGCCGTCCCAAGACTTGTTAGCAGAATAAGTTATTTTAAGGACAGCGTTGCACAAAAAGTAAGTAATTTGGACACAAACTTAAAGAATATAGATGATCTATATAATAGACTGTTTCATTTAATTTTATCTCAGTTTAATAATAGCTTTATAGAAAAAACCTTCTTTAAAAACTTGAAAATTAAATTTAGTGATGGGCAACTGTAGGCCTATTTAGAAGTAGAGAAAAGCTTTATGAACTATATGAGGAGAAGCAATTTAATCAGGATCCTAAGTTTTTACAATATGTAAAAAAAAGTTCTGAAAAAGAAGTGACAATCGCTTTTGAAAATTTTTTTACAGAAATTCCGGTTAAAGTAACGTCTAGCCTTAAATCTCCTCCCATCGATGCTATTGCATTGTTAAAAAGGAATCACTTGGGTTGTAACAATAGTTTCAATTTCAAGTATGTTTCACCAGTAGATATAATTAAAACATTTAAAACTCTTAATTTTAAAATAACTGGTGATTTATGGGATATATCTGTAACATTACTTACTGAAATTATTTATAATATTGCTCCACATCTAGCTCTTATTTTTAACAAGTGTGTGGATACAGGATCGTTTCCTAATTTAATGAAACACAGTAAAGTTATACCTCTTTTTAAAAAGGGTGACAAAAGCGATCCCGGTAACTACAGACCTATCTCTATATTACCATCGTTAAGTAAAGCTTTTAAAAAAATTATATTTAATCAACTTTTGAAACATTTTGAAAAAAATTATATTTTTCTTAGTGAGCAATATGGTTTTACGAAAGGTATTGTAATTATAAAATCTAGAAATAAAAACAAACTTGTAACGCCATACTATCATCTTCACACAGTGAGTAATTGTTTCATGGGGCTTGGTGTTCGCATCTATAATAAGATCCCACAGACTATATTAGACTTGCCACTTCAGCAATTTAAAACTCTAATAAAAAAGTGTTTAGTAAATAAAGCTACTCTGTACAAGATTACTTGAATGATGACAAAGCTTGGAATCAAAATGAGGTTGATGCTCAGCTGAATGATACCTTTGTAACAACACAGACAGACTGATATAAACAATGGCATTTTGAAAAGAGCAACTGTTGAGTTTGTTGCCAGTTCTTCTCATCAGGAAACTGCTTTCCGAACTGGTGGTAGCTTCAGACAAACTGACTGACTGACCAATTTTGACGTGTCAAAAGTACTTTATAAAAAGTCTATTTTATTAAAATATTTTGAATTTGAATTTAAATTCGTCGAGTGTTACGATATTACAACGGGAGTGATAAAATATTAAGGGTTTACATAACTATGTCAAATATAGTGATGATTCGATTCACATATAGTTTTACTCAGGAGCGTTACTAGTCCGTGTAGTGCCCATTTGCAATGATTATCCTAGAGTTCAATAACGAAAAAAAAACTTGTAGGTTTCATTAACAAAAGTATCACCATCCCTTGACAACGCGGAGCGCTTAAGACCGCGGCGCCCGTGTGCACCACACACCCGGAACTATATACTTAATTAAGATATTAAACAAATAAGTTGAAATATGACAATTACTGTTTGAAAATGTCACCATGTTCTGCGTAACTAATAGAGTATTGAGTAGAAACTTGCACGTCTATCTGGTTATTCGGTAACTCCTCCTAAACCACGCAATAGATTTAGATGCGATTTTCATAAATGAATAGAGCAATAAACGAAGAAGGTGTAGGATATATAATTTTTAGATATTTAAAACAATATAGCTGAAAAATATGACGTTCCTCCATTTAGCAACACCGTTAATACTATAATCGCGGGTAGTATTTTTTATTTCCAAGACTGTATATAACATCTGTTCGGATATACTTGAGCCAGTTGTCAAACGGAGCTCGCCTGGTGAACTATTCATATCTCTAGAAAGAAGAGTGAATGGTATAGAAAAGCTTGTAAATACTTAGATAGTCAATGAATATTTCACTTATTAACATCAATGTCGTTTAAATACTTTAATCTATAACAATGATTATATAAAATGCAACATAAATAAAAAATTGAATAATTACTAATTAATAATGATAATGTTGACAGCGCGATCAAATCTGACATGATTTCCGGATTATTTGATAAAAAATAAAGATTTTTGTGTGCTAATCGATAACCTGATAATTATCAGTTACGTAACTTGCGGTTATGGAAACGTGTTTACTTGAGCCGGTACTACGAGTATGTTGAAAATCCAAAAAGGAAATAGTTACCTAATTAAAGTTATAAAACAAAGTCGCTTCCCGCTGTCTGTCTGTCCCTATGTATGCTTAGATCTTTATAAGTAAGCAACGGATTTTGATGCGGTTTTTTTGAATAGATAGAGTGATTCAAGAGGAAGGTTTATATGTATAATACTTACATAATATAGTAGAGAAATACTGATAATTTTAGAGGTTTCTAATGTGATGTCGTAAATAAACACATTTTTTTCCGCTTTCATTGTAAACGCTGGCTGAACCCTTCGAGATAGATCTACATAATGTACTACAGTATTGTACACCTTAAAAAGGTCTACAAAAATGTCCGCGTTGGTATATGTCTATCTCTCAGGGATAACCCACAATAACCATTTTTTATCCTATACTTTTTACGAGTAATAATGGCTTATTTACGAAGCGATTTTAAACAATACAGCATTAATCCTTATCTATAATATATAATTACCTTAAATACATTGTGCGTTTAATATAGATCAATATGGCCCTTTACAGCATGGAATTTAAATGAATATTTTCAAAGATATTACAGATTCTAAATGCAGGAACATAGCGGTTACGGCTAAATAAACGTGTTAAATTGCAGTAAGTAACATAGAGCTCGTATTGCTTATCATTTTATGTTAGCAACATTTTTGAGAGCATTTAATTGGTGGTTGTGGTCTCTAAAAAATATAAATAGATCTTCGCAGTCATCTAATATGTTATACAGTTAACATTATCTAAAGCAATTCGAGTTGTGTAGTTTAATTTTATGGTGGCCTTCCTTACTAAAATCTATGTATCTTGCCGTGCTTCGCTTTGATTTATTTGATTCAACTCATTAAAGTAACTCTAAAAACTGGTTTATAGATTACTCATTTTACTCAATATATGATTTTACAATTGAATTAAAGATAAATAAATTACTGCTTATAAATATTCTTAAAAATACTGTAGCACTAAAATAATTGTTATTAATTTCGTCTTAAGAATTAAAAGAATGTTGCATCCCAGAAATGATTAAATTATTGTAAAATATAGTGCAATTAAATAGATAAATAAATACATAAATTAAGTCCGTCCAATCAAAATCTGTGTGCTAGCAACACTGAATATCACAAAAATTTCTAAAAAGTTATAATATTTGAGTATTAAATATTAAAGTTAAAAGGCCTTCTAAATCTGCTTTTAGGTCGCAAGCCCCAGGCGTTACTTAGCTTCCGTCTAGATTTATATCTTATAGTATTTTGAGGTCAGTATGTATGTCATCTTACTAATATTATAAAGGGGAAAGTTTGTATATACTTTTATTTCATATATTTGTTGAAAGTGTAAGTTCGCCTTAAGTTAGGTTAGCCTTGTGTTAGATTAGATTTATGTGAGTTTAACGAAAGTTTAGGTAGAGAACTTGGGCAGTTGAGGCGAGTGTCGTAATTACTTAAAGGGATCCCTTAAACCTACACCTTGGTCACAACTCCAAGACACTATTTATGTTCCTGTCTGAATAGTACGAGATCGTATCGTTAGGTTATATTCTGACCGTGGTTCGCCCGTAGCTTTCATGATAGGCCATCCATTATCAACATACGATGATGCTTAAAAATGACTAGCTTTTACCCGCAACTTCGTTTGCGATATTGAGGTAGCTATATTAGCCTACAGTAGATCGTCTGTACACATATTAAATAATTTTATGAGATAGTCATACTAACTTTGCACTCCCCTTTTACGCCCTTAAGGGACGACTTTCGAAAAAATATTTTAATAAAAATTCTTCATACTGAATTTCATTTGAATAACTTCAAAAACGGCAAAGTTTCATACTAACTTTGCACCCCCGTTTTACCCCCTTAGGCGGTGAATATTCAAAAATTATTTCTTAATGCTTGCCTAAGATATAAAAGGAACCTCTGTACAAAATTTTATGTATCTAACCCGCGAATATAATATAGTTTAGACCCTGCGTTAATATGTCAGTTAGTCAGCTTTTCCTTTTATGTATATGTCGGGATATAGTTGGGATAGGATAGTAGTGAGGGCCGAGCCGGGCTATAGTTAGGGTAGGATAGTAATAAAGAGGACTTGTTGTTAGTCCTTACATTGTATTTAGATGTGTTAACAAAACCTTAGGTTAGGTCAGCCTTAGGTTAGGTTTATGTTAGGTTAGGTTAGCCTTATGTTAACCTAATCTAAGACAAACAGTGAGACCAGGCAGTGGTGAGTGTTATGATCATTTAAAGGAGCTTCTTAAGCCTACACCTTGGTCACAAGTCCAAGGCACTGCCTGGGTTCCTGCTCAAAAACTACGGAATCGTGATATTCGATTAATTCATTCATCCAAATCTGACATATATATGTCGGAGAATAGTAAAAGGTTATCGATTAAATCGAATCATTATCGCTGTCTATGGCGTTGGAGTAGGGTAGCAGTCACTTCCGTTGTTTTGAAAGTCTCGACCCTCGACCCTTTATATGCCATCGACAGTCTGACTGAAGTCTTAGTCGTGCGCGGTCTCTCAAGAAGTGAAGTAGTGTCTAAATAGTGATAGTGTTTTGCAGTGTTGTGTTAGTGCTAGGAGTGCTGTCCGATCAAGGTCACGTGAGTACCTTACAATGTAATTACCTCTTCTTGTGTTAGGTTAGGTTTATGTGCGTTTAACCTTAGGTTTAAATAGAGAGTCTAGCAGTGGAGCCGAGTATTGTAATTACTTAAAGGAGCTCCTTAAGCCTACACCTTGGTCACAAGTCCAAGGCACTGCTTAGGTTTCTCTCGTAATTGTTAGAGATCATATTTGCTCATTTATCGGTTCAGTAGAAGTATCTACGTTGCGTTTACCCAATATTCCATTCAATACCATCACCCCTTTTAATGTTCCCCAATATTCCCCATCTTCCTCCTTCCATTTCCTTTCACATCATTTAAAATCCCCGACATATATAGATTGTGTATTCTAGTTTCCGAAATATTTCAAAATAAATAAATTATTTTTAATATTATTTCACAAAAAAAAAAGGCTGCCATTAAATATGATATTAAGATTCCAAAACAAGTACCGCTACTACAGAACGCTAATCTCAAGTAACTAAACATAAACCCATCTGAGCCGTATATTATCTTTAAAATCCGTGTCAGTGTCAAAAGCGGTAAGTGTTTAACGAGATAAACATCATCGGAAAGGGACTAACCGATCTGGCGCCATTGTTGTGTCACACAACAATCTGCTAATCTGACGGTGGCGGCGGAGGTGAAGGTAGTTTGCAAAAAATCTAAATGATATTTTATGTTCTGATTCAAATAAGTGACAATAAATATATTTTCGTATGTTTGTCGCTACAATCTAACTAAGCTAATAGTATCAAAAACTCACGAGATCCTTTACTATTGATTGCGAAAATTTAATTATTCACTCTATGAAATTACTTGTCAACTGTAGCTTACCAATCGGAGGAGAGGTATAATCTTTTCATACAGTAATTTTTTTTTATTAAGTCAGTAGTCAATTTTATTACCTACTAACCGACCCGCGCGAATTCGTTCGCGTGTTGCTCCGCTCCTATGGGTCGCAACGAGATGTTTAATAGCCTTAGTTACTCCTTGTTACATAACTTATCTGCCAGTCCAGAAAGTCCCGTCAAAATCGGTCCAGCCATTTCAGAGATTTAAAGAACTTTGTATAAATGCATGGACTCCATAACCAAACTCTCGTGTTAACGAATAAGAGCTATACTTCCTTATTGATAATATTTATTCAATGAAATTATTTGTCAAACTGCTTCTGATTGGATCGGAACAAAGCTTATAAGTTGTCGAGACATTGAGATTATGTTTAAAATAAACCGACAGCGATGTTGGCAACAATATCTTACTAATATTAATGTGTGAATGTGTGTATGTTTAGATGTTTGAATATTTGTTACTCAGTCACATAAAAATGGTTGAACTGATTTCAATGAAATTTGGCAAACAGATTGATTATATTAGAGATACCACGAATGTCTCTCTCTCTCTCTTTCTTTATCAATGGTAAGTTATGATGTATAAAAACCATCCTACCAACTATCGCCCATGGACGTCGGCAAAACAAGAGATACTTTCTTGTTTTCTCCCCCTCCCCACGATGTTGTTGTCGATGTGTTACATCCTCGAAGATAGACTGGGGATGGGAGATGAGCAAGAGCCCAGAGTCCACTAGATCCGAAATATTAATGGAATGGGAGAGGGAAGGGGTAAGTCTGGCCCACATGCAACATGACCGGAACGCGTCTATGACACTTGGCGGTCGGATTCGCATGCTGGTGGTCGCAAGCCAGACGGGGAATAGATCCCCTACCACCACCGCTCTCCCAGCAGCGGAGGGGAATAGTAGTCTAACCCGTATTGTTTTGCGTTTGCTGACCACCACTTATAAGGGTCTGCTGTTCTATCAACAAACACATCACGCAAAGATTCAAAGTGTTGCCGAATAGTCGGCGCTTCGGCCAAGAGACTAGATGACTATTCGTTATTCGGCCAAATCTCTATTTATAGTTTCTCTAGTTTATAACTTGGCTTGGTTTTTTTTAGTACCTGTGGGATGTAAAATTAAATGTTTTGTTAAATCTAAGTACACGTGTTTGCACTCGTGTAAAGCCGGGGCGGGTTGTCTAGCTGAATATATTTTCAACAGTTTATAAATATTCATTGGTGTTAATTTGCTTTATTAATTTTTTAAGGCGTCATTCTTTTTGTTAGCAAAAACACTGTCTTACAAATTTGCTTTTAAATATCTATTAACTTTGAATACTAAATAACAACTAGATACACAGTCCCATACATTACTTGACACAACTATAAGTAGTTATGGATAAATATTTGGCAAAAGAGCGTAGTGTAGGCATTAAGTACTATTGCTATTCTGTGATCTCTTACGAATATGACAGGAACCTAAGCAGTGCCTCAGACTTATGTCCAAGGTGTAGGCTTAAACACTCTTCAACACGATTGCAACACTCGCCTTCACTATCCAGGTTCACGGGTTTAAAACTCTTTAGGTTAACATAAACCTAACCTACGCTCCGACATATATATATGCTATCCTATTGCTGAAAACTGCATTAAAGTAGGTTGAGTAGTTTAAAAGATCTAAGCGAGTAGACAGCGGAAGAGACTTCATTTCTTACTATGTAAAGAGCATGTAGAGTGGATTGTCATTTAAGTGCAGAAGCATTATAATAATTAAATTACTGAAGTGAAAAGGAGAGTAGTGAAAGAGATAAAGAAAGGAATATCTAGCTTATAGGCTGCGTGATAAAGTACGTTATCAATATATATGGATACTATTCGATCAGTTCAGACTTCTACTGGTTGCAGTTTACTACATTTTTAATCATTATATCACTTATCGCTATATTTTGCGTTTCAACATTAATTTTCAACATCAACCTAATTTATTTGTGATTAATTAATTACCAAAGACATAACCAAATCACAGCTGAACACTCTACTCCTCCGATAGATGGCGTAATCGCAAACTCATTTGTTTAGTTTGTATTCTTAAATAATTTCTTCAAGATAAAACATAGCCTATATCCTTGCCCAAGCTCTAATCTAACTATGTACTAAAGTTCATCAAAATCGGTTCGATTTTAAGCGTGATTGCGTACCAGACAAGACAGACCATCTATCCGCCAACAGATGGCATAAGTTATTTACTAAATCGCAGTTTCGTTTGTTCAGTTAACGTAAGAGTTACTTACAAAATTATAATATTAGTTAGGATAATAAAAACACAGACACAGTTTTAAATATTTATTATAAAATCTTAAATTAATATATACAGAATATGTTACAAAATACTAAATTACGCAACCAAATATTATTTAAATCACTTTGGCTTGCTCTGTTGAATTCTGCTTAACATGTAGAGTTTTATTTGTGTATTTGTATTTAATTTTAACGAGTGTGAATTAAAATAATGTGTTTATGTGTATTTTTAACGCATGTAAGAGTATAAAATCTATAAAAAACTTGGATTTACGTTTAAGTAATCTTAATTTGGTCATAAAATGACTCAATCTCGCTTCTCTGTTGCCCTTAATATTTATTTTGGATTATACTATTTAATACTAGTACTATCGCTTCGCTGATGAATTAATAAAGTTATTATTCACAAAAGAATAAACACATTCTTTTAGACAAAATTTATAACAATCAAATAATATGCTTAGTACAAATAAGCAGACTTTTTTTCAACTTATTTAGTTTAAAGCATTGATTCTCAAAGTAATCTTTATCAAAAAAAGGGTTAATAAAGAATTCCAGGATTCAAATGACCAATACGATTTTACTAATATTGTAAAAGTTTTTGTGTTTAATCCTTCCATTAATTAATAAGAACTAGATACACAATCAGCGTCAAGAAATAACCCTACTATATTGAATTGAATCAGGCGTTACTTTGCGGAAATTCATGATTAAAAAGGAATCAAAAAAGGTTACCTTCCTATAATCCGCGGAATTCTGAACAACCCGGCTCGTACGGCACGATCCAGAAGAGCACACTGTCTACAGAAAAGTAAGACGCGCGAACCCGAACCACACAAGTAGATCGCTCGACAATCGGCGTACGTTTCGCTCCGAACCGGAGTATCTTCAGGAGTAGTTGACTCTACAAGCGTCACTTCGCAAGTTTAATAGCAAGATCCGCGAATTATAGCAAGGAAACCTTTTTGATTCCTTTTTATCCCAACTATGTTCACCAATTTGATTAGAAACTCCAAATTTTACACTTGTAGGACGATAAAAATTAATGAATTGCGTTTATTCTCATCAAATATTTTGATCATTGTTATCATTAGTATTGTCATATCAGAGTAGAGGGAGAGGGAATATAATTTATATAAATGCAATAGTGTAGCACTGAACGTAATGATAACACAGAATACCAATACTATTTAATGCGTACACTATGCTCTAGGTATTTATAACTACTTATAGTTGATCGAGGACTGTGTCACGTAATGTATGGGACTGTGTATCTAGTTGTCGTTTAGGGATTTTATTGTGTGTTTGCATGTGTGTCTGTCCGCTCGACCGTAGCTCTGAACCCTTGCTTATCATCCGCAGTGTAGTGTACAGTGCGTTGTTTCCCATCAGCATCTAGGAAGGTGTAGTATCCCCTCACAGTCCCTCCCTCACGAGTCTCATGCGCAGATTTTGAGTCGCCTGTGTTCTTATCCTGAAAACAAACAATAAAACGATATAATAACAACAGAGATTTTTTTGAGTCATGTCATAGAGGAAGTCATATTCAAATACACATGTCTTCGGGAGCTTAACCATCGCACAATTTTTGTAAATAAAATACAATTTAAATCGATATAAAGTAACATTAAGAATAAGAAGAGTTTTTTTCACTACGATGCTAAATGGCATGATTTTAGGTCAACGTGAAACACCTGTACGTTTTGATTCCCCTACGAGTGATAAAACTAACGCCGCAACTATTAACCTATTTTAGTTTATGATATTAATTTCAAACTGATATTTCCACTGAAAAAAATAGTGTTGACTAAAGAGAGTTCTTTTTTCATTTAGAAGCTATCATCAGAACCTTTAATGATCCATTGCTGACCCGGCTCTCCTCAAAATGAGGAGGCTGTTAGGTCATCCACCACGCTGGCCCAGTGCGAGTTGTCAGACTTCACACACCTTTGAGAACTTTTAGGGAACTCTGAGGAGTGCCGGTTTCCTCACGATGTTTTCCTTCACCGTTAAAGCAAGTGATATTTAATTGCTTAAAACACACATAACTCAGAAAAGACATCGGTGTCTGAAACACAAGGCCATCACTGTATTTAGAAGTGCAGAACCCTAATTAGTATGTATTTAGAGTATTCCGTAAGAAATAGTAATTAAAAGCATGTCTCTCAGTTCTTAGTTTCGAAGGTTAAACCTTATAAGTGAACTAAAGAATTTATATACCGTATTTTGTGTATGTAGAAATGAACGTCAATGTCATATAGTAGTCGTACATCGATATTGGTAACACATTTTATGTTATTAGTTACGAGTATAAGTGATCGATATGGTCATTGTTATTTGAGTCGTTATGTACTGCCTAAGCAAAAAGTTAATTAATTCCTGAGGCAGTGTTGCCAACTTAGCAACTTTGTAGCTAATTCTGGCTATTTTTACAAATCCATGAGCTACAAACCAAAAGAAATGGTGGTTAGATTATTTACCCACTTTTTTTAGCAACACATTTTTAGGGTTTTACTTAATTTTAACCAATAACTACTTTTTTTGTTGTGACAACATTATTTTTATTATTATAAAATTAATTTTTTAACCAATTATTTTTTTTTTAATACGTTCAACATAAATTTAACTACTTTTACTTTCATTTTACTCATTTCTAGCTACTTTTTGCAACTGATCTAGCTACAACGATAATGGGTCAGTTGGCAACATTGTACTGAGGCTTCATAAGATAACATCGTTGTCACTGTCTCTGTCATAACAGACAGACAGACGTCTGTTTTCTTTTTTTCAGAAACACGTGAAGGTATCAAGGTGAAATAATCAAATACTCATGTCTTTAGTCTAACGTAATGAAAAGATACAGAATCAAACGTCCCAGGGTTGGTCTTTTGACCTAAGAAAATGGTTTTTGGCAAAAAGCAAGGTCTTATAGCATTAATATGGGGGAAAATCCGCAATATTTAAGGAATACGTTATGAAGTTGAAATTAACATTAAACATATAATAAGTCTGTAGTCTGTTGAAGCTGTAAAAAATAAAAATCAAAATTTCAAAGCTGCTTTTTGATGATAGATTCATGAAATTTAGTATCCCACCAAAAACATAAATGTAAAAAAAAGGAGAGCCTAGTTCAATATAAAAATTATGCTTGGCTGTAGGTTTCGCCGCAAAAAGAATGGAGATCTAAATGAGTGCCTAGTTCTATGCAAAATCCAAATATGTATTTATAGGAACAAAATAACATTATGAACAAGAATTAAACTCTATTTCTTTGCTTCATTGGATACCTATAACAATCGCTGTTATTTAAAAATAATGTGAGATCTCAAAGTAGTTACGTTAAAGAGGTTTTGAGTTATAGAAGGGTCAAAAGTGGCACCAAATGGTTCGTGTAATATTACACTAGGCGCTGTCTAGCCAGTTTTGAACTAGGCTGACACGCTGCCGTGTGTTTAGATGAAGCAAGGTATATATCACAAGTATAGAAGAAAGTTTGAAAACTGGAAATTGGTATTTACATGACGAAATAAAATATATTTTATATCTGTAGGTCATGGACACATTATTGGAGAAATGTGGAAAATAATATCACATGTATACAATATTGCTCTACCTAGAAACGTGAATTTTAACCCAGAAACATCAAAAGTCTATATCATTCACAGTACCTTTCGAATACAAATATGTAACTATATAAACATAGATTTATCTGACCTTGTTACAAAGTCGTATAGTATTTACGTAGCGAATTTAATTGTTTGAGTTTTTGCACTTGATTTAAGATAATAGACAGACACGCATTCCTATATAACATTAGCCTTCGACACTATTTAGTAATATCTTACGCACGACTATTTGAATATAATTATGTAATTAATAAATTAACATAGAGTAATAACAGTATATATCAAAATTCTGTCAAGTGTGAGTGCGGAACTCGCGTACGGAGGGTTCCGTACAATTTTAAAAAAATTTTGAAAAACAAATCCAGTTAATTCATTTGTGTGATAACCTTGCTTCATGCTAAAATTTATGACTAGGGTCATTGGGAAGAACCCTATTATTAAACGATAATATTAAGATGGAAACAGTGCCTGGAGCATGTGACCCAGGAGCAGGTTTAAAGACGTCTTTTATAATCGTAAGCCTCACCTTCACCGCTCGACTTCGCTACGAAACTTAAAGAGTATTATTCACGTGCCACGCCACTAAACAACACTACTATTACTATTAGTCGCAATTCTTTAATATGTACTGCGCGATATTAAATGACATGAAAGTTATATATTGTCTACTCGAAATAAGAGTACTACCCGCAAATACTAATTTATAAACTTTTAATATCATTCTGTGAGTAATTATTTTAAAGGCTGTATCTTTTTATTGCGTTGACTTAGAAGTTTGATTTTTTGACATGTCCAAGGGGTCATAGAATTGAGTATTTGTTATTTATTATTTCAATTTGATACATCTACGCGTTTCTGAGAAACAGACTGAGTGATAGACGGACAACGAAGTGATCTCATAAGGGTCCCTTTTTTAAGGAACGGAACGGAAAAATTACTATTGTTGAGATTAAATAAAGGTGTATTCGAATTACAGTAATAGACCTAACATTCCTCACGAATCTACTTCAGAATAACGCAAATTGCTCTAAATTCCTCCATTACATATAAATCATGCTTATTTGTATATTTGTCACGCTAAAACTAATGCAACTCTATACTAATATCATAAAGTAGTCGACCCGAGAGACTCCGTCCGCGTGTAGCTCCGCTCCTATTGGTCTTAGCGTGATGATACATAGCATATAGCCTTCCTCGATTAATCAGCTATCTAATACAGAAAGATTTTTTCAAATCGGACCAACAGTTTCTGAGATTAGCGCGTTCAAGCGTTTCATATATTAATAAGTATAAAATTTAGCTTCCTAAGTTTGTAAAAGCCACACATATGCTTCAAAATAATAGAATACATAACAGTGTTGTTAGTTTAAAAAAAATAAAAGGCCTATAGGAACTATTTTTCAAGGCAACATCATGTCAACAACTTATATAACTGGTTTCAGATGTTGAAATAGCTTAAACAGTATTTTAAGTGTAATGCGTTTTATTAATATAAATATATTAATAAAACACATAAATATTATTCCAAACTCTCACAAAATCCTTCTCTCTCTTTCATCAGTGAATACAAATCCCCTCTGCCACTGGGAGAGCATCTGGTATTCAGACTTAACCCTCCCCCTCCCATCCCGTTAATGCTGCGGTTCGAGTGAACTCTGAGTTTTCGTTCAGGGTCCACTGAAAGCATTCTTCTCTTCATTCCCTTTCCTCACTATATCTTCGAGGTGGCAACGCATCGGCAACCCCTTTACTGCTATAAAAAAACCAGTGGATAACGATGCCACACAAGTTCCACTGACTTTATGGTCACCAGGCGAGATCCCTTTAACGTTACAATCGGTGTTGGTAGCTAATATTATATACAATTGAATGGAGAGATTACTTTATTTATTATATACAAAACAGACATATCTGTAATGACCCGAATAAAATGACCCATGCTATGTAAAACCACAATGATATAATAATAACGAATGTTAGTAACACAGATTATAAATCAGTAGTCGCGGGTAGTTCATTTATCTTATTTAGAGTACAATATATAACTTTTATTCCGATAGGATTGAGCCAGTCTGTCAAGTGGTGTCGCGCAGTACATATGTAAGTATTGCTAGGCCTCCTTTATCGAGGAGCACCATCACTAAACTTACCCGTATTACTTGACTTTTAAGCAACTATACTAGCTATAGCTTGTCCTGAGATAAACGTATTCAAATACCTTTTCTTAAATTATAACTTACAGAAGCTTATAGAGCAACAATAATGGCAAAATAACGAGAGGCTGTTGAAAATGCAGACTGAAAGAAATCGTATACTTTGGCAAAAATGGCTGCCGATGACTATAGCCGATGGATACAATTTAAACAGAAGGAAATATCTGTTTACTTAAACCATTTGTGATCACCCTATTCTATGGCATTAGGGAGTAGAGTAGCAGTCAGTAAAATATTAATCAAGTTCTTGTTTCTCTCTGTTTCACATTAACAATATGAAGTAAGGTTCCAAAACTTTCTATAATTAAATATCTGCATTTGGCAGATAAAATTTTGCAATAACCATTATTATTCTGTAATTGATAAGAATATATTTTTAATTTCTTCGCAAACTCTACATTGATCTGAATGGAGTTTTTTTATAATAATTATAGTCTTTATTTTATTGTAATAGAGTTGAGTTTATATAATTTATGTATATTGTGTAATGTGGCCACACCTTTATTGCTTCCTACCTTGATCGTGAATACGCAATCATTTTGCACATTCAAGTATACATTGCTTGTTTATTCGTTTATGTCTAAAGTAGCTAAGACAAGATTTTGATATTACCCGTGCAGTAAATAATCACTTTTTTTAGCAACAACAAGATCAATGGTATAGGAATAAGAGAAGACCAAGACCAAGTATGCAAAAATTATAACTTCCGATTTCTATAAGTTGAAATATTTGTGTTTGTTTCCACATTTTTGTATTTCAATCATATGACTAGTTTCGTCATTTAATTTTGAAACAACAACGATACTTTGAAAACATGACTAACAAGAATGTTTTAGAAGTAAGTCTTGAATGAATAGTACATGGTTGAAGTATAGATCAACACAATATTCATGGGTCTCAAGATGTCTCAGGCTATTGGTAAACGACCAAGACTAAGACTAATACTATTTAAGTACCAAGTAACATTTGAGCGACGTTAAAACCACGACAGAATAAGTAAAACAAAACCAACCTTGATCACTTGACTAAGACTTAGTTTTGCTCATGCCTTTTTGTGATCTAAATTCTAACAAATATTAGATTTTGGTCATGTTAATGACATTTTTTTTGGTTTTTAGAAAAAACAGGTAGAAAGGGTTTTAGGGAAAAAAGAATCTGTTTTTTGAAAAAAAAAGTGCTTTATTATATCCCTTTTTTTAATTTTCCGTACCCAAAGTGTAAAAAGTCCATCCGTCAGTCTGTCTGTCACCAGGCTGTATCTCATGAACCGTAATAGCTAGACAGTTGAAATTTTCACAAATGATGTATTTCTGTTGCCTCTAAACCAACAAATACTACAAACAGAATAGAATAATATTAAAGGGGGGCTCCCATACAACAAAAGGAACCCTTCGTGAGCGAGTTCGACACATGAAGGGTTCTTAAAGTACAAGAGCAATGTATAGTACACTAATAGTAATATACCTAACCGACCTTGCTGATCTCGAGAGCATTGTTTTAGCCTAACACTAAAAATTGTTTGGTGAAGTAATAACTGACATTGATCCAGTTTAGTAATCGCTTCGGTGAAATTGATGGAGTCATCTTGATAATCTTATACGTAATATAATTTGCATGTTAGTCTAGGTCTAGATAATAATTCTAAAATTTACGTCCTAACAGGCACGCGCTAAGTATCTTCTGCGCTGTTGTGCGAAATACTCATAAGCCTATACTTGAAGAGCGAAAAAGGTTAAAGGCCAACAAGTATCTTCTGCGCCAATTATTTGCGCCCAATTTTTTTTTTCATTTTGGATCATGTCATATATTTTCGGTTTGGCGCCCCAAAAAAGGTTCCTAGCGCCTTATGGCTGGATAATTTCTGGCCTTATAATTTAACCGGAAGACATTAATATTTCTATTTTTCTATGCCTACCTATTATTATTGTTGTAAATTGTATGTTGTTAAATTAACATGATGGCGTTACTGAAATTCTCTTCAAAATTTATTAAAAATCTACTGCATTGACTGCATTCTAACAAATCATTTTATAATAATCGAAGTATTTACAAAATTCATTCATTTTTCATTCTAGTATTTTATTGTAGTCTGTTTAGTTGTACTCTTTGCTCTGTTATGTATTACTTATCAGTGGAAACTTAATTGGTTTATGATATATTTGAATATCCTTTACTTATGTTTATTATAACACTGTTTGATTCCCAAATAGAAATAAAATAAAATAAATCAAGTCAGACTTACGTTTAATTAACACTTAGTACTAGTAAGTCTAACATACTTATATATATTTTATTAAAATTCTTTCCTATATATCATATCTATTTACACAAAAACTGTGTATTTAACATGCCAGTGCATTGTAGATAAGACATATAATTATACGACAAAAACATACAAAGCAATCACTTCCTTCAAATTACGTAAACAAACAATTCGGTAGCGTGTTTTTATATCAATATACGGACACACATACAGTTTACGCACAAATTGCTTCACACACTTTCACGGCAATGTCACTTGAATAAAACTATAGAGGTGGTATACAGTAAAAGCGTGTTTTTTGAAGTGAAACTTCTTTAGAATCGTTGTGATTTCAAACCGGATGCAACGGAAAAAACGACAGGTAAGAGACACAAATACAAAAATGTGTAGGAAAGAATGAGACAGAAATATACATACTATTTTATATTATTATATATATTCATCTCATTCTTTTGTCGATTTACTGAAGTTTCACTTCTATCGTGTGTGAATCGCACACACACCTTTTTAATGTTTTTTGCTTGAACGAGCTAATCTCAGGAACTACTGGTTCGATTTGAAAAATTCTTTTTGTGTTAGACAGCCCATTTATCGAGGAAGGCTATAGGCTATATCACATCACGCTACGACCAATAAGTGCGGAGCATTACGCTGATGAATACAGGTGGGTCGACTAGTCGATAGTTTATAATATTATAGTAGCGTCGGATTCGTGTACAAACTTAATGTTGCAGTTGGAGAACTATTGTCTTCATATATTGATATAGGACAGTCAGATTATAAACAGCACAAAAAAGTGATGTATTTTTACGATTTTAGAAGGCATTGCTTCTAATTAAATTTTTTGATTTCATGTCAACAAGAAATACCTTATAAGTTTTTAATCCGTACATAGGAGGAAATTCCGTTCTTCTTTAAAGGTACGAAACCATAAAAAATGGAAAAGAAAACTTGAGTTCGCATTTTTTTTATTGAAAGCATTTAAACATACTTTAGACACAGAGCTTCAGCTTCAATAATAATGTTTTCTGTCTAGGTGGCGTATTTATTTGGTTGGCTGGAATCATTAATTCATTCAATTGTAAAATGCTACTCATATCAATGTTGCCAACATCATAACTACTTACTCTAACTGTAAGTTTTATTAAAAGCTATAATTAATCAAACAGATTTTCGTCAGAAGTGTTTAATAGTTGTGCAAACTAAAACACTATCCAATTTTTTTTTTAATAATAGATAAGGTGCAAATGAGCAGATGGTCCACCTGATGGTAAGTGGTCACCATCGCCCATGGACATCGGCAAAACACTCTCGTTTTGTCGATGCGTTGCATTCTCGAAGATAGAGTGGGAAGGGGGAGTGAAGAAAAAAAAATGATGTGGATTCAGCGGACCCTGAGCAAGAGCTCAGAGTCCACTAGATCCGCAGCATTAAAGTGATGGGAAAGAAAGGGGGTAAGTCTGGCCCACATTCGGACGGCGTCACACTTGGCGGACGGATTCGCAAGCTGGTGGTCACAAGCCAGTCGGGAAACAGATCCCCTACCACCAAGGGTGTGCTGGGTTACTCGGCTCTTACGAGATGCTCTCCCAGCGGTAGAGGGGAATAGTATTCTAACCTGTCCCTTCACGGGTGAAATCAGTGCAGTATTTATTTGTTCAAGTAATCAATATGTTTCAGCTTTGGTTCTGGTGGGGTATCAGTTCATATATAGAAAATGTGACATAGAACTACATAGTATAAAGCGACTTTGCGCTGCTGTCTGTCTGACTGTATGTCCCTATGTATGCATAGATATTTAAAACTGAGGAACGGATTTTGATGCGGTTTTTTTAATAGATAGAATGATTCAAGAGGAAGGTTTATATGTATAATACATACATAATATAGTAGAGAAACACTGATAATTGTAGAGGTTTCTAATGTGATGTCGTAAATAAAGACATTTTTTGCACTTACATTGCAAACGCTGGCTGAACCCTACGAGATACATCAAAATAATGTACTACAGTATTGTACAACTTAAAAAGGTCTACAAAAAAGTCCGCGATGGTATATGTCTATCTCTTAGGGATAACCCACAATAACCATTTTTTATCCTTTACTTTTTACGAGAAATAATGGCTTATTTACGAAGCAATTTTTAACAATACAGCATTAATCCTTATCCAATTAGGTACCTTAAATACATTGTGCATTTAATATAGATCAATATGGCCCTTTACATCATGAAATTTAAATGAATATTTTCGAAGATATTACAGATTTAAAATGCACGAACATAGCGGTTATGGCTAAATACAGGAGTTAAATTGCACCCGGGCGAAGCCGGCACGAGTCGACTAGTTATTTAATAAAAGTAAATAAAGAAAGTTAAACGACTCGACACGACTTACATGTGAGTATTTTTATGAGCCGCTAGACATAAATATATCGTTCAGTAACACTTCCGTTAGCTCATCTAAGGATCACTTTCACAAGAATATTCGAGGTCTCAGCACCTAGACGTGAATGAACAACGCTTCAAGGTACTCTGGGGCATGATCAAGCACAATGGAATATAAATACTCTTCACGATCACAATGAAAAAAAAACAGTTTTTATTTGAGATGTCCAAAAATAATATATAATTTGTTAGAACATTTTTACACTACTAAGAAATCTTACTAATATTATAAATGTGTAACTTTGTGTGTTAAGATGTTTAGATGTTTGTTACGCAATCACGTAAAAACGGCTGAACGGATTTCAATGAAATTTGACACCAAGATACTTTGTAGCCTGGATAACATACAGGCTACTTTTCATCCTAGAAAAATTTATATTTTCTGCGGGATAAAGAATTAAAAGCCGGGGCGTGTCGACTAGTATTGATGTAACAAAACAAGGATTGATTCAATATTTTTTGCTAATACATAAATAAATAATTGAAGCGTCAGTAGCTCAGTGGTTCGGGTGTTGGATTCACGATCGATAAGTCGTGGGTTCGAATCCCGGACATTGGACTACTAGCGTGTCCCACTCCTGACACAAGGATCATCATATAAGGATTTCATACATTTTTTCTTAGATAAAGGAAAGAGAGAGAGAGAAAGTGAAAAGAGACAGAATGAATAGAGATAAAGATAAAAATCAAAGAGAGAGGGGATGAGAGAGAATGAAAGTATAAAAGAGGAAGAGAGACGGGAATACTATCTTATCATAGTGAAAGAATTTTTTAAATCAGATCAGCATTAAAATGGAAATATTATATTAATTAAAAAAATATCTGGCAACACTACATCACCTCAGTCATTCAGGAATGGTGTAGCTTGCTATCAGTAAAAGAATTTTCTAAATTGGTGCAATAGTTTTCGAGCCTATTCGCAACAAAAAAACATACAAAAATACAAACAATCAAATCTTTCTTCTTTATATAATAGTATGGATATAGATTGGTTTTAAAGATTTGGAGTGATATGATGTGAATGGTATAAAAAGTCTGGCGACCTTAAAAGGTTGTGTAACTTTTTATTGTGTGTAAAAATAGCATTTTCATTACCAACAAATCATTCAGTGGAATTTAATTCTTGCAACTCACTATTAATAAAAAAGTTTTATTACAAAGTGCTGTCGGTTTGGTTACAAAATAAAACAAATTTTTCTACAAACATTTACAATAATCATCTTATTATCTTCTAGCTTTTACCCGCGACTTCGTTTGCGATATTAGACTATACTAACTTTGCACCCCCGTTTTACCCCGTTAGAGGGTGAATTTTCAAAAATCCTTTCTTAGTGCTCCTCTACGTTATAGAAGGAACCCCTGTGAAAAATTTCAAGTTTCTAACCCTTATAGTTTAGGTTGATATGTCAGTCGTCAGTTTCTCCTTTTATATATATTACATTAAAAATAAAATAATATGCACTTTAGACGAATACCGAGATATATAAGTCCCAGCATGACGACATATTTTGTCTTACTACAAAATGTATGTGGGTATAATTGTAATAAAATAAAATGAACTACATACTCGAGAATACAAAGTAAAACAAAAAATACAAAGCAGAAAGTTCATAAAAAAATAAAATCTTTTAATATAAAAAACAGAAATATTACTCTTTAAATAAATTAAATTTATAATCATTTAGATAAAACCAAAAAAAAAATTATATAAACTACCCCCACTTTTATGAGGGAGTCCGTCAAAGGTAATTGTGGACATTGTGCAATTAAGATAACATTTGGTTAGTGTTGCCAGAAAAAAATAATAGATAGTGTTACTATTTATCTTTGCTACAATAATAGTAGAGTGAAACAATAATGTTGCCATGAAGTAGAAAAAAAAATTAAATTTCTGTCACCTACAGGTGACACTGGCAATCAATGAGTTAAATCGCTGTATCTTTTAAATTACAACAATTATCGACTTTCTATATAGTTTACTAGGGGCCCGTCCCGGCTTCGCACGGGTGTAAATTTTTTTTTTAACATTTTGGCTCCCGTATTCTGTCGCTCCCTCTATCGCCGCGTTACTCGCTGCGCTGCGAGGCACACCACACCGCGCCGGCGGCCCATCTGAGATTATTTTTTATTTATCTTGATATTTTTATTTCGTAATATCTTTTGACTGGAATGTCCGATTTCAATAATTCAAAAAGTAATTAACAGGTATTGAAACAGTCTTCATTACGAAATAATTTATTTGGATAAGAATTAATACATAGTTATGGAAAACATGATCTGACTTTGATAGGCATTTTTATCAACTTTTAAAATGTAAAAAAGTAGTTATAGTAACTTAACTGCAATAGTTGGACATATGGTCTCGCGGAGTTTTTGTAGATATTGATACGTTCTATACGTTCTATAATATTGTAGAAGATTTTTTTGTTCTATCATCAATACTTTTCGCAGCGCATGCGATGAAAGATATTTTATGGCTAATTTTTTTGCACCTTGTGTTGGTTTTAGTGAGAATTTCTGGGGATCTCTAATTTTTTCTTGTAATAAATATAGCCTATGTTACTCAGGGATAATGTAGCTTTCTAATGGTGAAAGAATTTTTGAAATCGGTCCAGTAGTTTTTATGTTTATTCGTTACATACAAAAATACAAAAATACAAAAATACAAAAATACAAAAATACAAATCTTTCCTCTTTATAATATTAGTATAGATATAGATATCACTTGGGAATTTATTTGCATTTTAGTTTTTACTACTAATTATCTAAAGATTAGTAATTAAATTCTACGCCCTACAAATCTTTATTTCTTTATAACATTAGCATAGATAGACATGTAGGCCATAGTTTCTTGGTATTACAAGGTTTTTGAAGAGAAATCCATGTCGAAATCACATGTTTATGGCTAGAATTCGTGACGTTGCTTAAATTGGAGTATTCTTGAGTAATTCCGGTAATAGCTATTACAAATATTAACATATTAAGTGACTCTTGAAGTCGATCGTAAAAAATTACGTAGACCATAATATATTTAAAATTAGCTAGCTTGTAGATGTGACTTTCTTCATTTTATTTCCTATACCCTTCTCAAATATTTCCTCGAACTCTGTACTTTATAAAACTCATAAAAATCGGATGTAAGAATTTAACAAATGCAGATATACATGATATATATATATATATATATATATATAAAAGGAGACATATCAACGCAGGGCCTAAACTATAAGGGTTAGAAACTTGAAATTTTGCAAAGAGGTTCCTTTTATAACGTAGGGGAGCACTAAGAAAGGATTTTTGAAAATTCACCCCCTAAGGGGGTAAAACGGGGGAGCAAAGTTAGTATGAAACTGTCGTTTTTGAAATTATTTGAGTATATCAGTATGAAGGTTCTTCATTGAAAGTCATGAAACACGTGTAAAATATTTCTTCGAAAATCATCCCTTAAGAGGGTAAAAAGGGGGTGCAAAGTTAGTATGACTACCTCATAAAATAATTAAATATGTGTACAGACGATCTACTGTAGGCTAATATAACTACGGGTAAAGGCTAGTGTTATATATTTAGAATCATATTTTAACCTTTTTATACTCTACGTACTAGTTATACATACACGTAACAAAACTAGTTTGCGATTTTTTTGCATTACAAATTTGACTGTAAATATTATCACATCGGATCAAGGACATCAGTAGGTAACTAGTAAGTTAGAAAGCTGTCGATACCTTCGTCGCGCTCTAACAATTACCCTGAATGGAGTATTCACTATTGTATAAAGAACAAACGATACTGATTTATATGATAATATTTACTTGTTTAAAAAAGACTATATTAGCATTAAATACTTTGTGGAGGACTTCGCGTCATAAGATTAAGGCGATCTAGGGCTTAGCATACTCAACATTCGACCAGAAAATTTGCTAAAAAGGACAACTTTAAATACGCTGAAGATTCTTAATATTGGTAATTTATGAAGTTATAAATCTGCATATTGAAGAGATAAGAAATATTTGATTGTTTTAGATATTTTCTATAATACTAGAGGATCAGCAAAGTCTAACTAGAATATGTTAAATATGTAGCAGATAGCCTAATATGCGAACAATGACACGCAACACTGAATAGTAACACAAATATATAATAGAAAAAACAGATAACCAGATATAGGAGCTCAAAGCCCAAATCAGAATGATTGACAAGAAAGCAAAAACCTAGAACTGTTGGCACCCGGAACCTGTTACTATAATGCAAATACCAAGGTGATATTTTTAAAGTAAAAAATAGTGTAATTGAAACATGATAATAATTAAATAAAAAATATTGATTGATTGAAAAAAAATATTGATTATAATTAATCAAGCATACTCAAGACCTAGGTCTTGAATTTGTTGACACGAAAGAAATAAAAAGCAACAGCAAAGCATTCCTTTTTAGTCGCTCCTTACTAAAATATAATTGACTTAGATATTGTTAACGTCTGATCTAAATCTAGATCTTGAATAAGACTTAAAACCTGAGGTCAAGTACTCGATTTTGCGAAAGTAATTGTAAATTTAATTTCAGCGAGCTATTTGTATTATCGTTGCATACATATTACTTTGAAATAAGGCATAACTTAGAACATATTTTAATTTGAAAATAATAATATTAAGTAGAAAAAAAAATAAGCATACTTTGAACTATTATAATTTTTGTAACTTTGAAGAAGAAGAAACAATAAAAATAGCAGATGCTATTTAGAGTAGATTCAAGTCTTTGAGAGCTACAAAAACTGCAATTTTCAGTTGCAAATTACTTTCTTTTATTAATAGTTGGTACGAATATAGATTACATACTTCATACTAATTAGGTTGTGTTAAGATATTATCATCGAGCAATTTAAGAGACTTTCCACAATAATTGGACGCATAATTATATAGTTTCTACGTTATTTACGTGTTTGAATTGAATGCGGAATGGTTTTCAATTATTATTACTGCACAATTTATATTGTTAAAGAACGTTATATAATATTTATTTCCTCAATTATCTTTTTTGAAATTGAAATTTTAACAATATCTGAAAGAATAAGAGAATTCTAATTTGTTATTGGTCTTGTATCGTCGATCGTTTCACACGCAATGTATTTACGCTGACTATACTGATCAAACTTATTTTGTGTAGTAAAAAGATAAAATGTTATAAAAACTTACGTTAACACCATAGGAGAAGCTGTACTTCGGGTTAGGGTCGAACTGGTCATGAGCTTCTTGGATGTCTGTATTACTAGCATAGGCTTGAGGTGGATCAACTGCTTGGAATTTCTGGTAGCTTACTCCATCATTTACTTTAGATAAGTATTTCTTTGGTGGTGTCTTTAATGGGTAACTTACATCTTCAAATGCATAATTAGTCTTAGTATCGTATTGAACTTGTTGAGGAATAAATTGAGTTAATGGTCTGCCAGTATAGCCGGTATATTCTTGAACTTTCTTAGGAAGCTGACGAATTGGTGGACTATAGTAGTTATTTAAATCAGCGTTTCCTTGTAAACGAGCAAGAGCTTGTTCTTTTTCGAATTCTGGAAGTTTAGTATCTGGATCATCTAAGTAGGAAACTAGAGCATCTTCAAAGGTTTTGTATGTGTGGTACGCATATTCAGGTTCCTTTGCTCCTGGGCCAGTGTCGTCGTATTTGTTCTCTATGGCAAATCTCATTTGGGCTTCAGATGCAACAGAATTTGGTTCATACTGTTGTCTTGGTATGAAGGAAGTTGTAATTGAGATGAGTGACGAAATGAGGACCTGTGAATAGAAATATACAGATGATACAAATGTAACGTTGTTTTCTGTTATTATTACGAATTTCAGAAATTTTCATTTATACAAATAAAAAATATAGACTCCAAAGAAGTCTAGAAATGAATTAGTTCCTATATTTACAGAACAGTTGGTTTAAATTTAATATTTATGAAGCAGGTGGGTAAACAGGAACAGGTGGTTCCTCAGTCAGTTAGAGTTTGAACTGATTGATTGAAGTTATGAAGATTTCAATCTTTAACCAGCGTAAGCCTCATTTCCATTTAACAACATAATAATATGTAGTTTCTATTTATTCGTCACAGTGACTTCTACCTTGCGCAACTTAGAGAAAGCCTATTAGAAATTTATTAGGCTTATTTACATGTTGTTGATGATCATGAATTACAACATTGCCGTGGAAAGCTTAACTAATCTACTTGTTAGATTCTCCTTGTTTATTTTTATAGTAATCGAGCAGGTCAATTTCAATTAAAGAAATTATTTATGGATTGGATATTTATCTTGCCCTGTTATTACCAGTAAATCTATACTTCTATACTAATATTATAAAGAGGAAAGATTTGTATTTTTGTATTTTTGTATGTAACGAATAAACATAAAAACTACTGGACCGATTTCAAAAATTCTTTCACCATTAGAAAGCTACATTATCCCTGAGTAACATAGGCTATATTTATTACAAGAAAAAAATAGAGATCCCCAGAAATTCTCACTAAAACCAACACAAGGTGCAAAAAAATTAGCCATAAAATATCTTTCATCGCATGCGCTGCGAAAAGTATTGATGATAGAACAAAAAAATGTTATACAATATTTTAAAACGTATCAATATCTACAAAAAACTCCACGAGACCATATGTCCAACTATTGTAGTTAAGTCACTATAACTATTTTTATACATTTTAAAAGTTGATAAAAATGCCTATCAAAATCAGACCATGTTTTCCATAACTTTGTATTAATTCTTATCCAAATAAATTATTTCGTAATGAAGACTGTTTCAATACCTGTTAATTACTTTTTGAATTATTGAAATCGGACATTCCACTCAAAAGATATTACGAAATAAAAATATCAAGATAAATAAAAAATAATCCCAGACGGGCCGCCGGCGCGGTGTGGTGTGCCTCGCAGCGCAGCGAGTAACGCGGCGATAGAGGGAGCGACAGAATGCGGGAGCCAAAATGTAAAAAAAAAATTATCCACCCGTGCGAAGCCGGGACGGGCCCCTAGTAATAGATAATCTAATTAATGTCTAAAGGCTTAAAATATGTAAATAACTTTAAAGTACCAACATCAATTTTGACCAAGATTGGCAAAACAGGTCTGATTTATTCGCCCCAGTAACCGATGATACGTGAATGTTAGGCAACTTGCTTGTAACTAGCCACTGTGGCAAATTACTAAAGCTTAATTAATCAAAGGTATGTTATAATTGTATACTATCTTCTTTTATTTTTGGTAATGTTTGTTTGTTTGTAACAGTAATTTATGATAATATATCCATTAAAGAAGGCACGAGTATAATTTTAAACTACTAAATAAAAAGCATTTCTGTGTTAATGATCTTATTATTGGAAACCGTAAAAAAAGTAATAAACGTATTAATATAAAAATTACGTATGTCTTTTAATCCGTTACGTAAATACAGGACGAACTAAAGATATATTTAACTTTCGTAATTATAATTTAATATGACACAAAACAATTTACGTGATCCTTATAAGGTTATTGTCCTTCGATTGTAAACACGCTGTATCTTTGATATTTTTGTAAAAACAACTTAAAATCGTTCGTCCTCTCTTCCTTGAGGTATGAATAGTTTTTATTAAACAAGTTAATTACATAATTGTATGAATTGTATTTATATATATTTTATATTAATCATAACTATAATATTATAAATGCGAAAGAAACTCTGTCTGTTGCGCTTTCACGCCAAAATTACTGAACCGATTTAAATTAAATTTGGTATACAGATAGTCTGGAACGAGAAAGGACATAGGGTACTTCTTATTGCGTAAAAAAGGTTTTAAAAGGTTGAAAAGGGGGGATGAAAGTTGTATGGAAGTATCGTCATTTTTCGAATTAGATGCTTGAAACTTATTTTTTAGGCTATTGAAATGATATAAATAAAAATGACATTCAACGTTTCTCAAAGTTTTACCCTCAAGGGTGTAAAAAAGCAATAGAGAATAAGGGATGGTCGCGCTTTCACGCCTATTTAAATGAAATGTGGTATATAGATAGTCTAGAGCCTGAGTAAGGACATAGGTTACTTTTTAATTCGAAAAAAGGGTTGTAAGGGGTTGAAGGTTATATGGAAGTATCGCTATTCCACGTGGACGAAGTCGCGGGCACAGCTAGTAACATATAATTAAAAGTCCAAGCAACGCAATATCAGTGTAGATGTGAGTGACCTGGTGAGACTGCTCCTTGCTACATACTGTGGTGAAATTTAGAATATATTTTATATACTTTAGAATATATAAACATTAGGCAATAATTAAAAAGTATACGAGATTTCCTAAAACGTATTAATTTTATAAATAAAAAAAACATTAATTTCAGTTTGGCAATGCTTATATTACATTCATCTTAATTAGTAAAATATTTGATAACTGCCAATTATATAATACTAGCTACGCCCTGCGGTTTCACCCGCTATGTTATGGACAATTCACACTATATCGTTATAAATTATACCCTATGTGTTATTCTGATGTGTAAGCTATGTTATTGTAAAGTTTCATCAAAAACCATTAAGTAGTTTTTGCGTGAAAGAGTAACAAACATACTTCATATTTTATTTTAGGCAACATTTACATGGCATGTAAATAATCTTTTTGTGGGTGTTAAAAATAGCAATAAGTTGACCTAATTCATTTGACATTTTGACAAATGCCATTGTGATTTGTCGAGCTCAATAATCTGTCAATTTTATCAGACTTTAATATTGAAATGGACTTTTATATTGTACTACTACAATATGATCATAGTTTAATAGAAGCGAAACGAATATAGGGCAAGGGGGGTTTATTACTAGAACTACACATAGATGTATATTTCATTATTTATTTATTTATTTAAGTTCTACAAGTTTGAATTAAAATTATCAATACAGTAGATATAATGTCGAACAATGATAACATGGCTGGTAAAAAAAGAGATACATATAAAATCATCTGCAAACTTATTCAAAAGACGGAGGACGTTCTGCGGAGAGGAGTAGAGAAAAGATTAGTGATAAATTTACGAGGGTATTTATGCGGAACTCTAATATTGAGATGAGACAGAATTTTAGCAATATCGCTCTGACATGAAATCAATTTTGAAATAAAAATTATATCAATATCCATTTGTTTGGAGAGAGTTTTCATATTAAAATGTTTTAATATGAAAATACATTTTAATATCTATCGATCTATATATAAAAACAAGCAGCTATATATATACTAATGAATCCTTTTGTGTTTGTAAGTGTCAGGAGACGGTCCATATTTAAGAAAAAATTAAGAAAGTAGTGGAGAGAATTACAAAATTGAAGTCAATTTTCAAAAATAACGTTTACGGTGTTTGAAGTAACTGTCAGTAATTTGACTAATATTCATTTAAGATAGTAATATATATATTAATTATAATAGATTTGTGACATTCTCGTTGAGAGATAAACAGCTTCAACTCTTTCAAATCTACTTTACAAACATAAAACAAAATTTATTGTTACTATCTTTTTCTTATCAAACTCCTCTTTTTTAGTATTAAAAAAAATAATATGAGACAAAAAAATAAAGTTGATAATTTATACTTACAAAAAACCTCCACATTTTAATTTTTCCACTAGCACAGATAATAAATAAAGAAGGCAAAGTAGAGCGCAGCCTAATGCCGCGTACACACGTGCGGGTGCGGATCTACTTTTTACACAAGTATTCGATGCGAGTGTTTGTTTCCGAGTGGCGTGGTGCTCAGCCCACTGACATGCACACTAACATAATTACAATGCTTATATAACTTATATAACACGGATAGAATAATTATAAACGTTACTTACTCTCTCCTTATACTCATTGTTGTATAATTGTTCTATTATTTAAAGAAATTCGTTGACTGACTTGTTAACGCTCGGCTGAAAGAACTAAAAGTATAAGTATTATATTTAAAATAATTGTTTACTTCGGGAGAAACTAGAAAGTAAGAAGACACTCATCATAGAGATTTATTTACCAGCATTTTTTTCTAAATGTAGGGGTGGACAAAATTGTATGGGGAATCTTAGGCCATTGACCTAAGAAATTTGTACAAAAACTTTTCAATGTCAAGGGACAAACGAGCAATCGGCAAAACAAGAGATAAGTACTCTCTAGTTTTGCCGCCTCGAAGATAGAGTCGGGAGCGAAGAGAAGATTCCTGCGGTTTCAGTGGACCCTGAGCAAGAACCTTGTGTTCACTGGAACCACACTATTAATGGGATGGGAAAGGGAGGGGGTAGATCTGATCCACATGCGGCTCGGCCGGAACGCGTGAGTGGTGGCAAGGCAGTCGGGGATCAGATCCCCTACCACCAATGCAATGGAGGTGCTGGGTTACTCGGCTCTTAAGAGATGCTCTCCCAGCGGCAGAGGGGAAATGTATTCTAACCCATCCCTTCACGGATAAAAGCTATTTGAGATTTTGCTAAACCTCCCTAAGTTGGGTTATTTAGAAAGAATTAAATATGTTTAACAATAAATAACTATTTGGCTACAACAAATATGTTATATCACAACAAGTCACATTTAAATGTTAGCAATACCGTTTATGTATCAGTAATTGTAGGTAGTTTTATCTTATTTCTAGTAGACAATATATAACTTTTATTCCGATAGGTACAATTAAAGTAGTGGTACTATTAGTGTGATGTCGTTTGGCGCTAAGCCTCCCTTTTCGTGGAGCATGTGAGTAATGTTTTAATATTTTTTAATATTTGGTGGCAAGGTTGAGCGGTTATTGTTTTTAAACGTGCTTCTGGGTCTCAAGCCCCAGGCATTACATCTAGTTTACATGTTAATATTGTCGTTTAAGTGTTATAGCTCCCATACTCTTAATATAAAGTACAAGCAACAAAATGGCCGTATTCTATCAATTGAAAAATGTATATGGCAACACTAAATCACCTTTGCCACTTACGAATAGTGTAGTTTTCTATCTGTGAAAAAAAAATTATAATCGGATCAGTAGTTCCTGAGAAACCCTTCAGTTTACAAAATGGAACGTTATGGTACTTAAATGGCCATATCTTTTTAATTACAATATTTATGGCAACACCACATAGCCTATGTTACCCGGAAAGGATGTAGCTTTCTATCGGTGAAAGAATTTTCAAAATCAGTTCAGTAGTTTTCGAGCCTATTACTCTACAAACAAACATACAAACAACCAAATCTTTCCTCTGTATATAATAGTGTAGATTAGGATAAAAACAAATTTAAGAGCGTTAAATTCTTATAAATATATTTTTTGTTTTCGATAATTTAATAAAGTCACGAGTGTTTAAAAATAACTGTTTCTGTTCATCTTGGCCTTAAAACCTTAAACATGTTGAAGAAAACGATGCAATGAATGCACAATGTCACGTAAGAGTTGTTTGGGTGACCCAACGTCATAAGTATCCGCTGCACAATTTCAAGGCTTTTTATTTTTAAATACAAATAAATATTTGTTAATCAAATTTTATGTGAAACAACAATATTTTAAACACTATTTATAAATACTACAAATGTTCATATATAGGTAAAATTATTTTAAATGAGAATATATAAGATAAACAAGAATTCTATCTGTTTTCAATTGTTGGCAGCTACCAGCTCTTCCCTCTACAACATATGTTGACCACTATGACCATTTCTCACAGGTAGTTTTAGTCAAGTTCAAATGGTAGTTTTACCTTGAAGGTTTTCCTTCCGACATTGATGTCTTACTCGGGAGGTCCGAGGTTCGATCCTGGGCACACACCTCTGACTCTGAGTTATGTGTGTTTGAAGCAATTAAATATCACTTGCTTTAACGGTGAAGGAAAACATCGTGAGGAAACCTGCACTCCTGAGAGTTCTTCATGTTCTCAAAGGAGTGTGAAGTCTGCCAAACCGGACTGGAGCAGCAGTGTGGTGGACTATGGCCTAACTCCCTCCTCATTCTGAGAAGGAGACCCGGTTCAGCAGTGGGCCATTAATGGGTTATGATGATGATGATGATGAAGGTTTTCCTAGTTTTGAAAATTCGTGATTTTGAAAATGAAAATAGTGAAAAAGTACATAAATGTTACTACAATATATTAACCCGCTTACTGGCACTTTAATTTCAAATTACAATCTGTAATTCCTACGTAAAATCTAATTTTTCAAAAAACTTTCAAGATGACCTATATTTTCAGTCTATGGATATAATTGTATTATGATAGCGAACTGTTAAATGATCTTATTACAACCTTACTGCTGTTGCGGTCATACTTATACGTAATGTTGTCTGTCATACGATTCTAATGTTACTGGCTCTACTAAATATAGATTAATAAACTCCCAGGCTATGCTAATTACTTTGAGTTTAAACATATCATTTGATATTATTAAGAATTTCAGGACACTTAGTATAAAAAAAACTGGTGATTTATGGGACATCTCAGTAAAAATATTAAATACAATAATAATATCTAGCTGATATTTTTAATACATGTGTCGATACAGGAAAGTTTCCGGACTTAATGAAGCACAGTAAAATAATACCTCTATTTAAAAATGGAAACAGGAAAGATCCCGGTAACTATAGACCAATCTCTATATTACCATCACTGAGTAAAGTTTTTGAAAAGATTATTTTAAACCAACTTTTAGAATATTTTAATGAAAATAAACTATTTCATAGTGAACAGTATGGTTTTACTAGGGGTAGGTCAACAACAGATGCTGGAGTTGCTCTTCTTAAGCATATTTATGAAGCATGGGAAAAATCACAAAATGCGATTGGTGTATTTTGCGATTTGTCCAAGGCCTTTGATTGTGTTCAACATGAAACACTTTTAAAAAAACTTAATTATTACGGTATATGTGGTGTTTCTCTGGATCTAATTGCCTCATACCTGAATCAAAGAGTCCAGAGGATTACTATTAATGGTGTAAAATCTTCTGGATCTTTGCTACAAATGGGCGTTCCACGGGGATCCATTTTAGGCCCGTTTTTATTTTTGATTTATATTAATGATCTGCCATACTATGTGAAGAACTTGTGTGATATTGTACTTTTTGCTGATGATACATCTCTTATATTTAAAGTAAACATAATTATGACGATGTAAACAGTGCATTATCGCAGGTTCTTCAATGGTTTACGGTAAATAACTTAGTTCTTAATGCTAAAAAAACTAAATGCGTTGAGTTTGCTTTACCTAATGTTAAAAAACAAAAATTTAACCTACGTTTAAATAATGAAATTTTAGATGTGGCGGACTCGACGGTATTTCTGGGTATAACTTTAGTTCAAAACTCCAGTGGAACCCCCATCTATCATCTCTAGCGGGAAGACTCATCTCAGCTGCCTACGCAGTAAGGAGAGTCAGACAAATGACTGATATCAATACTGCTAGGCTAGTTTACTTCAGTTACTTTCACAGTATTATGTCTTATGGCATTTTACTGTGGGGTAGGGCCGCGGACATTGAATCCATTTTTATTCTTCAAAAGAGAGCTGTTCGGGCCATTTATAACTTAAGAGCGCGGGATTCCCTTAGAGATGTATATAAAAAAATAGACGTTCTTACTGTACCATCTCAATACATATATTGTAATATTTTGTTCATTTACCAGAATATTCATTTGTATTCAAAACACAGTGACAAACATAATGTTAATACTAGAAACAGAAATAAACTTGTAACGCCTTACTATCGTCTCCACAAAGTCAGTAATAGCTTCATGGGGCTTGGTGTTCGCATCGTTAATAAGATTCCACAGTCTATATTAGACTTGCCACTTCAACAATTTAAAACTCGGATCAAGAAGTCATTAATATATAAAGCATACTATAATGTACAGGATTACTTAAATGATGAGAATGCTTGGAGTCTAAGTGACGTTGACTCTCAAGTTAAATGATTTGTATAACAGACTATGTAAACTTGGCTTTTTGATGCGAGCAACTATTGAGTTTCTGGCCGGCTCTTCTCAACAGAAAACTGCTTTCCGAGCTGGTGGTAGCTTCAGACAAACTAACTGACCGACAAATTTTTGACGTTTCAAAAGTACTTTTCAAAAAAGTCTAATTGAAATAAATAATTTTGATTTTGATTTGATTTGATTTATCTACCTCGGACATATCAATTATTATATTTATTTATGTAGAGAACCATCTTCTCGAGGTGGACCTACCAGTGCAATAATAAAACTTATCGTGGTATACATCACCCAAATCAAGACAGAAATAATCCAAATAACTGAATTTAGGGTCATCACATAGCCGAGTCAAATAAAATGTTTCAATTACGACATATTCATGTGATTGCGACACATTAAAGAAACAATATTTTTTCACCACTACACACTAAAACCGCTTCGTTTTACTTTTTATTGGAACCCTAAATAACAATGAACTTCTTAATATAAAATTAAGATTTCTTTATCTTAATAATAAAGGCTTGCCTCCATTTTGTTTTAAAGTATTTACCACCCATAGTTTTTGTGATAATAACAAATATATTTTTTGTAACTTATGTAAGTAATTCAATTAGCAATTGTTATTTATTAATTTAATTAACAAATGTTAATTAAATTGGTTTATACTCCATACGCAGCACGACAGTATGACGGCTCATTGGCTAAAATATTACTCCTGAGTGTTATAATTTAGACTCAAAGATCTAGAATTACTGCTTGAGTAGGAACTCGCGATGTAATAATAATGATTCCTGTTATGGCGGCGTATTTATTCAAATGTTACTCAGATTAATGTTACCAAGATTGCTAAGTATATAAGAGAGATATGATACCCATTACTGTACAGCAACACGTATACACATGCAATTTAGACTGAGCCGAGCGGTGCCTGGGGCTTGAGACCCAGGAGCAGGCTTAAAGAGCTCTTTCATAATATATTAACTCTCACCTCCACCACTCGACCTCGCTAACGACAATAGATAATAAAGTAAACTAACGTGGACCTCGAGAAGGGTGAACTTAATCACGACACTATAACACTAACTTCCATGTTCACTGCACGAAAACAACAGAAAGACTGAGACTAATCTATCGCACTAAAGGTTATATATTGTCTTCACGTCGGTATACTCGAAATAATATAAAATGATCTACCCGCTACTACTACTTTATAAACAGTGTTGCTAACAAGATCATAATTAACACCATATAATACATAATTATATTTACATTTATAACATGTATTATCTATATCTATACTAATATTATAAAGAAGTAAGATTTGTATTTTTGTATGTAACGAATAAACATAAAAACTACTGGACCGATTTCAAAAATTCTTTCACCATTAGGAAGCTACATTATCCCTGAGTAACATAGGCTATATTTATTACAAGAAAAAATTAGAGATCCTTAGGAAATCTCACGAAAACCAACCCAAGGTGCCAAAAAATTTGCCATAAAATATCTTTCATCGCATGCGCTGCAAAAAGTATTGATGATAGAACAAAAAAATGTTCTACAATATTATAGAACGTATCAATATCTACAAAAAAGTCCGCGAGACCATATGTCCAACTATTATAGTTACGTCACTATAACTACTTTTTTACATTTTAAAAGTTGATAAAAATGCCTATCAAAATCAGACCATGTTTTCTATAACTTTGTATTAATCCTTATCCAAATAAATTATTTCGTATTCAAGACTATTTCAATACCTGTAAATTACTTTTTGAATTATTAAAATCGGACTTTCCATTCAAAAGATATTACGAAATTAAAAATATCAATATAAACAAAAAATACACGACGACGCGACGGGCCAGTATAGCGACGCAGCGCAGCGAGTAAAGCGGCAAGAGAGGGGGCACCGAAATGCGGGAGGGCCAATATATTTTTAAAAATAATATTCCACCCGCGCGAAGCCGGGATGGGCCGCTAGTATAGAATAATAATAGCAGGAATAACAATTTTATCATAGGCAACGCTTTGTTGGACAACACACATTCTCTTTCGAACTTGTATGAGGTATAGTGGACCCGCTCTAGCATTGCTGGCTTAAAACATATTAAAAAAGCAATAATTTTTCTGATATCTGATTTAAATGAAATAAACCCTGTATACGCGTCTATATTATTATAGCTTAATGTTGTGTGGGTTTATTCCATTCAAAAACATGCTGGCAACACTTAGTGCAATCAAAGCCAAAAATAAAAAAATACATTTCACAATATGTTTTTTTCGGAATATTTATTTTGATAAAACAATAATTTATGATCAAGACTTACCTTACAAGTGATATAATTATTATATTATGTAAATATGACACTCGTTGCGTAAATCCATAGAGAAGACTAATACATAACTAGTACATAATGTTACAAATTAAAATATTCAAATGTGTATTATATAACCGAAATGTTTGTAATATTTGTTTGTTGATAGTCTTTAGGTTTGTTAAGAACCATTTGAGTGAATTTTAAAATTCTTTCCTTAATCAAAAAATTCTCTGTTATAATAATTAGTAGAGAGATGAATATAAAACGAAAGTTCGGACCTCGCTCCATAGTCATCTGCTCTCGCTCACTCCTAAATACAAAAAAATACTACATACCTCTTTCACTTCTGAGATAAGCAATGTTAAATAAAACTCTTGAGAAACAAATTATCTTTACTATGAATATGTTATTGTACTTATTTATCAGCTATACGTTTCATTGTTGTTAGTTGCTAGTATGTGACTGGAAGTGGGGCAATTACCTTACTTTATCATTGCCATTGTTAGGAATAATTAATACATCTATCATCACGACCCTTCAATGGCCCACTGCTGAGCCGGGTTTCCTCCTCAGAATGAGGAGGGTATTAGGCCATAGTCCACCACGCTGGCCCAGTGCGGGTTGGCAGACTTCACACACCTTTGAGAACTTTAGGGAACTCTCACTCGTGCAGTTTTCCTCACGATGTTTTCCTTCACCGTTAAAGCAAGTGATATTTAATTGCTTAAAACACAGTCAGAGGTGTGTGCCCAGGATCGAAATCGGGACCTCCCGAGGAAGACTTAAAGTCTCAACCACTGGGCCATCACTACAATACATCTATACCGCTATTTAGTTATGTAAGAATATACTGTTGTTTATAGTTTCCTCTTCCAAAAGATTTAGGTCAAGCAAAGCCTTATTGAAGCGAGGGCCGGGAGCTAGTTTTTAATAAATCTAAGTCAGCTATGCATAAGTTAATTACTTAAGGCAATTAAAGTTACTAACGTAACAAAACTAATTCGGTTTCACACAGAATAAAAAAAAAACCAAACCAACCAAATAACCAGGAGCATCGCCAGCCGATTGCTAAGGGGAGGGCACGTTGATATAAATGCAATATGGAGAATGTTGCCATAGTATAAATTGTGGGTTTAAATACATGTCCTTGACGTTTTTGTATGGAATGACTGAAATTTTTGTGATTTTAGTTTTGGTCCCATAGATCGTAGAGATGAGCGAATTTATTCGAATGTCCTGCTTTTTTTTTCTCTTGAGATGGAGAGGGGACAGCGGCCTCTATCTACTTCCTCTTGGCGGCGCAATTTCGACATCAAATTGTACAACGGGCCTTCAAAAAGAAGATTACTAGCACTTTGGATTGCCGGCTAAGCTGCTGCTTGTGTTAGGAGTGGGCCACCTCAGTAGTCAAATAACTGGGATTTGAACCCACAGACCTATCGATCGTGAATCCAACACCTGAACCATTGAGCTACTGACGCTAAGTTAATATTGAGTAGCGAGTGTAGAGCAGAAAGCGGAGATCACGTACGCAGAGTACTTACGATAGTAAACAACTAATGACCTTAGGCTTTACGCAGGAATTTCATTGATTTTGAAACGTGGACCGGTTCTGATTCAGTCCAAATAGCTGTAATATATATTTTACTTTACTATCCGTTTATAGCTCCATTTATTGCATCAATTATTATTTTGTAAGTGTTTATAGTAATCTAATAAGTAAAACCAATTAAAAAACTCTAAACGCTTTTACGCTTAAACCACTGAAATGATTTAGATGAAATTTGGTACAGAGATAGACTAGGGATTGGGAAAAGATGTAGAATACGTTTAATCGCGAAATAATCCTCGAAGGTAATAATAGGAGACAAAATGCATGTTAAGCTGTATGATTGTTTTGTCTTTGGGAAGTAATTATATTAATGTTGAAAATTAAAATATGGCTCATGATTTATTGAGATATAGAGAAGTACCTAATTTCAAAGAAAACTGATAATAGTGTCGTCAATACTTACATATATGAATATTTGAAGATTTATTGTTTCCAACGAAAATAGTAGAATCGATGTGTATCTGATGAAGGTTTTCAAACAAAACATGTGTTCGGTATAAAATGAAATTTCATAAATTGTCAGAATGGCAACACTGTTACTTGACTACAGGATTTTATGGTCTTCTCTAATATTAAGAAACTTAACCCAGGCTCGCGCCAAGCATCTTCTGCGCCGGTGTGCAAAATACTTAAAAAAAAGGTCGTTCGCGAACAAGTATCCTGCGTGGCAAATACTGTCCCTTAGTTATAAATTTTACTAAATATTGTAATAGTAAAAATTAAGATCCACCTGTGCTCACAGCCTTCTCTGACCGGGGACCCCTTTGGCTCGGGGCCCCTGGCATTTTGCCGAAATGCCACATCGAAACCATCGAAATCTCATGCATACATTGAAAATGTTACTTTATTTGACACTCCATAAATAATTTTATAAGTCACGTTTTTTATCCTGTCTCCTGAAACAGATTTAATTAAGTTCAAACTATAACAAAAATTATATCCGGCACAGAGTACAAAAGGCGGAGGCGAAATGTATCAATCATCGCATTGAAGCAGTTCAAGGCTGGACGCAAACCTAGTCGATTCGATTAATGACTTTATTTTAAATTAGACACAGAATTATCTGACAGTTTATTTATCAATTAAAACTACGACACAACAAGATATCCTTAAATAAAACATTTTTAACAAAAAAATTTAACCGACTTCAAACTCTAAAAAATGCACTAAAAAGTAAGAAATAATTAGCTTATTTATTAACCTCCCTTTATTAGGACAATAATATACAATAATTTATATGTTTGAAATCGTGGCCAGCCAGCCCAGCCAGGTGAACAGACGTGTAGTGAGAGAGAATAGTAATAGGTATATCTATTGAACAAACCTGTAACGAGATAGTTTGTACGATTGTACTATTATACTACTACTTTCTGTACTATTCTTGTTACTATGGATTTTGAAAAAAATGGGACCAATCTGTAAGCATATACTACTAAATACAAAAAGAAATTTTCAATTCGGTTGATAAATGACGGAGTTCTGAGGTAACAAACATAAAAAAAAAAATACAACCGAACTGATAACCTCTTTTTTTTTGAAGTCGGTTGAAAAGATTTTTGTCAATGAATGAAATTTAAAGGACAATTATGTCTATTTCCATATAAATCTACTCGATTTTGAGGCATTTCTTGATATTTCTTAGAACCGCTGGGATGACAGTTAAATAAAAAGAAACCACTTTTGAGGAATCAACAAAGTAAGAACCTATCGGTGGCGGTGGTTATTCCAGAATTTTTATAAAAATAAATACCCTTACTGAAAGCTTCCTTCCTTTAATTCGGTTAAAAGCTGATCAGTGTTACTGGTTGGCGAAATTAAAATAAATGATATAGTCACGACGTCACGAGGCCTCAACACTCAAGGCAACACCGTGAAATATTAACGCGATATTTACTATCTTCTCACGTGACTACACTGCCCACACTGCTAACCGGACTGTCCTAATTTAGCTTCGTCAAATTACTAAACAGAATTAGAAAGTAATTAAACAAAATTCTACTTCAAATCCTATAAGGTGTCATTCAAGTTTAAAGCAAGCATAACACAGATCTATAAAAAGAAACTTTTTTTTTTGTTGCCATGGATATCATCGCGAATTGTTACGTTTTCAAGTGCCCAGAATTCGAATATATTCATGAAAGTTCTCAATGTGCTCCTGTATTCATGATTTTTGCATATCTTATATTTTGAACAATTATCGGCATTATTTGTCACATGATGGCAGATTACTGCTGGTCTTGGAAAAGAGATTGTCCCCTGAAAAATTATAAAAGAAAAGCTCATAAAAGCGTTTTATGGAAATATAAAATATATTTTCGACATTTTCCTCTTTTTTTACTTCGATGTATCCTAATTTCTTAAAAAATGACTGTCATTATAAATATATATGTTATTTTGTTTCTTGTTTTTTTGATTTTTGTAATGTAAAATGAAAATAAAGATTAAAAAAAAATCAGAGCAGAACTTACAAAATCATTGATAGTTTCATGAAATGTGGGCATAACTAGACCTAAAATCATTTTCATATCTAGAGCAACAAAACCACTGTAGAACAGTGTAATTATTCTAATTTCCAACTTCCCAGAATAAAGCATTGGTTAGCAAAAGAAACTATTGCAACACTTTTTACGTCACCACATCCTATACTTCCATCAAATATCATACATTTTTCTAATATATATTGTACATTTTTTAATTTTGAGTTAGGGGAATAAAATACATTTAACGTAAATATATAGATAGAACCCCCTCGATATCAGATATAATAAAAGTAAAACCCCTCACTTTTCTTTACTAATTACGTAAATATTTCATAAATCCTGACATTTATTAAGGCCCATTTCTCTTACGTGACATTCTATTATTGATACAACTATCGTTTTTAATAAATATTTTTTTTTTTTTAAAGATTACTAGCAGTATGGATCACATACTACTAGTATTCCCTTTACCCCTCCTAGTAAGCTAATGAATAGCTTGTGTCAGGAGTGGGCCACGTCAGTAGTCCAATGAAATCCAATGAAATATATCCAAAAGACAACAGCTTATGCTCTTATAAAGGCACTAAAGCAAAAGAAATAGGTTTTATGCTCCCAAATATGAAGCAGGTGAACCTCAGTAGCTCAGGGGCATAGAAAATCCCGGATGGATTTTCTAAAAAAAATTCTAGCGAAATTTCTATTTCTAGAGTTTTATCTATGTTAAATGAGCTTTGTCCCAAATTAATGTACATTTCTGGTTATCCTACAAATCCTTGGTGGTACCGAAGGCCAGTTTATGAATTTGTATCCGCTTTCGTTAATATCGAGGTAATGGCAGTTGGCAATTACTCTTTGTTTCAATTATTATTCTATACTAATTATATATTTGGTTAACAACCTTGTCACGCGTTACACATAATATATTGATTATGGTTGTAAGTGAAGGGGTGAAGTTAAACCCCGTGGTTAGCTCTCATTTTTTCGAAAACCCTTTCTAAACGAATATACCGTACGGTTTTCGTAGTTTATTACCGTACTCACAATAAAAATCGATTGTGCTGAAATAAATAAATAGTTTTAGTATAATTTCTGAATACTTATAATAAAAAAAAGAAACAAAGAGTTGGCCAGTTAGAACATTTCCCGCGTTAATGATCGAAATGTGACTTTTTAAGTATTCTTAGAGGGTTTTTTTATATTGTTATACTTCAAAATCTTCATACCACATAAGTTGATGGAAATATGTTCATGTTATAAATTAAATCTTACTTTGATATTTGATGTACCTAATTAAATATGTCTACCAAATTATTCTACCGAAAAAAATATTCTAGTTATTTAGTATTGTTGAATTTGAATTTTTGAATGTGTCATTAAGTTAGTGTATGAAAGAGAAACTGAGTGAGTGTGTTAATGAGTAGATTGGAGCGTGGACGAAATTCTAGTAATTATGGCCTTAGTGTAAGTAAACGGGACGATGTGTGTGCGATTCACACACGATAGAAGTGAAACTTCAGTAAATCGACAAAAGAATGAGATGAATATATATAATAATATAAAATAGTATGTATATTTCTGTCTCATTCTTTCCTACACATTTTTGTATTTGTGTCTCTTACCTGTCGTTTTGTATATTTCTGTCTCATTCTTTCCTACACATTTTTGTATTTGTGTCTCTTACCTGTCGTTTTGTATATTTCTGTCTCATTCTTTCCTACACATTTTTGTATTTGCGTCTCTTACCAGTCGTTTTTTCCGTTGCATCCGGTTTGAAATCACAACGATTCTAAAGAAATTTACTCTTGAAATTGTATAGGTATATTTTATTCTGTTGGATCTGTGCATTCAGCTGTTACAGTCACAGATAACCCCGCGTACCACTACGCGGCAAAAACTAGTCTTGGAAACTGTGCTTGGAAGTTGTGTGTCTCAGGCAAACGCATTAGGTAAGTGAGTGTGATTGTTATTGTTTTTTCAGTATAGACGCCACATATTTTTTCATGAGAACATGTACGACGTTCATACATATGATATTAAGGTAAAAGAAAACATCAACTCTTAACACAGCGCCATCTATTGGATGCTTAGCCAACCTAGATAACAAATCATGTTCGTGTTGGGCGAATAGACTAACTTACACATGTCATCATCACCCTTGAATGGCCCACTCCTGAGTCGGGTTTCCTCCTCAGAGTGAGTAGGGATTAGGCCATAGTCCACCACGCTGGCCCAGTAAGGGTTAGCAGACTTCACACACCAATAGAGAATATGGAAAAGAGTGCAAGTTCCTCACGATGTTTTCCTTCACCGTTATACCGACCTCAGGAAGGGTGTCCTTAACCACGACACCATAATACTAACTTCCATGTACACTACGCGACAACATCAGAAAGTCTGACTCTAATCTATCGCACTGAAGGTTATATTATTGTTCATTAGTAAAGAAGTTTCAGTTTTCAAAAAGAGAGAGCGAGAGGCTTTTATGAATATTTCTCAAGTACAAAATAATACCATTAGACGAAAGCTGCGTAAACAGAATATATTTTTATCCTGAAATCGAATTTGATCCGCTAATTCTGCCCTTCAAGCTGCAGGGTGATCCGTCTTGCTGTCACATACCATTAGCTGAGGCCCAGCTCCTAAGCGTTACACGGACCTACTCTCCTATTACTTATTATATTATTATGTCGTTGGGTTTTTGATCATTTTAAATCTACTCTATTCGATTAAATTGATATACAAAAGTTAGCAACACTGTTGTATACCTACTGTATATTCGCTAGACTGTATACAACCTCTGCTCCAGTAGACTTAAGCCAGATGTTAAACGGAGCTTGCCTGGTGACCATTACGGCTGTACAGTTGTTTGTTATTTCTATTACTAAGATGTGGAGTAAATGTTCAATATTGGATACTCGGTGTTCCGTTTTAAGTGCATAAATTTTAGATCTTAATGTAACTCTAATTGTACTAACTGTTTATTTGTACAACCTACATGGATACAATTATTAAGTTTTTTAGCTTATTGCCTGAATAAAGCCTAAGAAATTGTAAATATTTCAAATCATATAAAAGCTACACGAATACAGTACGGTATTTGTCTGGCAACAAAATGTCAAATTTTGATTTCTTTTACCTTACTTATAATGGGTAAAATAGGTTTTTTGAATAAAGTTTGCTTTTATAGAAATTTCGTTTTCATAGAAAATTTCATATTATTTCGACAAGTAAAGTCTGTATGCTATTCTGCGACTCAGTCATATACAAAAGTACTTGCTACAGTTTGTAATAGACATACATACACTCAATACAGTAGAATGCGCGACTTGTCGCCATTTTACTCTCCACTAAGAACTTTAAAACTTAATTATCAATATAAAACATACAATAGCAAACTTATTTCTTCATAAATTAAGTTTTTGGTTATTTTTCAATGTAAACACTCAGACAATAGTCATTAAATAACAGACACAAAAAAATTTTTTTTTTTTGTTGACTTGTGTTTTGTTGTCAGTGACTTTGGATGCATACATTAACAACAATGAAATTGGTTAGATAAATGTTAACATGAATAAAATGATAAGAAAGTAATGGTTTGAACAAAATTACATAATCTTTCTTCTATGAATTACTCCTTAGATAATTAAATAATAAAAAAATATAATAATGGTGGGGGTTTAAATTAACTTTAATTTGCTATAACACATGTTTTTTTTTTTAAACGTATAATATAAAGAAATTTTGCTTCTTTATTTATTCTAAATTAATCTTAACTAAACAATCCATTCTTTTTATATAGGTATTAGGTTTATAAAAAAAAATCAATTCCTGAATGTATTTGTTGATCACTTCAGAATGACTACACTATGTAGGCCAGGACGAAAAATTATTCAAAATTTTTCTAGGAGAGTGAAAATAGGCTTAAGTTTGGATTGTATTTTTTGGTTAGAATCTCAATACTCACATAATAGACACTTTCATCCTCCTATCTACATAATATGTTACTTAAAATTATAAATTTTTATTACTTTACCTACAAATTACATACTTATTCAATCAAGAGAAATAATTTTCAAGTTTCATCTTTCTATTTTTACAAACTAGTCAACCTATCCCGGCTTCGCCTGGGTGCAATTTTCCACATATTTTTAGGTTTAATTTCACATTTAAATATCGTTATATTTTAAACTTTTATTTTTAACATCAACGTAAGTTATAAATGACTACATAACAGCCACACAGCTCGACATGAACTTCATCCATACTTCGCTAGATGGCGTACGAGCACACTCATATGTTTACTTTGGATTCTTAAGTTTTTTCCGAAATAAAACATATCCTGTGTTCTTCCTCAAGCTGGCAGTCCAAACTAGCCGTCCCTGCCTTGTCAAGGACCTTGTCCCGATAACTGCTCAGTCTGAATCGCATTGATCTTCGTCTAATAGTGGGAGTAATGTCGGGACACTGCCCACTTAACAAACACTTATTTACCATAGGCTTAACTGACAGTCCTATCTGTAGAGGTTATCTGCAAGCAGAAGAAACGACTGCCCACGTTGTCCTGGAATGCGTGGGCGTCACCACACAACGGGCACAAATCCTCAAGGACATGAGGTGGCTCCAAGAAACCTGTGAAGTTCCCAGGAAACTTCTGCGCTTCTGGAAGGAGCTGGGCTGGCTCTTATAGCTAGTCATCATTAGCAGTCAGCATCAGTTATAGATTTAGAGTCTAAGTGCGGAAAAAGAAGCCCACTCACAATACAATCCTTCCTCAAGCTCCGATCTATGTTTGTACCAAATTTCTACAAGACAGACTATATATCCGTCAATAGATGGCATAAGTAGTATATTAAAACGTAGTTTTTTTGTTTAGTTTGTATTCTTAAGTATTTCCTGCGTATCTTAAGTGTTACTTTCGTAATTATAATATTAGTTACGATAGTTAGGAGAAGTATGACCAGCTAGGGATTTTGTGGTGCCTTCGGACAAAGTTCGGACATGGTTACAAAGTTTTTCATGAATGGAAAAGCCTGTATTATTTTATCTCAAGCATAAGATTCCAAAATAGATACAGACTTTTATTCCTTAATTTTCTTATTCGTCAAACCCTGATTGTACAGTTTTCACAGATCAAGAATTCCACAATTCATTCGACAGTAATGTTTCACAATTTTAATTATTAAACAAGGTTTTTGTTCTTTTTAAAATATTTGACATAATGTTTTTATCTTATCTACATAATTATATATAAAGTTGGTAACTATTTTAGGTGTGTTTGACATTTGCAAAGAGAACGGCAATCATCTCTCATAACAATACGAACGCCCTAGGATGATATTAACCTGAATACAAATAACTCTAATAATAGCTTAATAACGTATATTTAAGCCAAACGTTGCGATAGATGTTTTCTGAAATATATGCAGTGAGGTTGATACTATGACGTCATTTGACAGATATCTCCAAAAAACGGGGTTATAAGGTTAACGTAGCTATGTATTGTGAAGATCTGTTCAGCCGTTTGAAGACTATCAGCTCATTGCTCACTTGAGTGCTGCCTCACTATATTAATATATTGACAATTATAACAATCTTGTATCCATGGTAACACTCATACATTGCTTATGCTGGGTGCGTTCTACTAAGCCCTCACGACGACCACGGTGTTTCCCCTTCTACTTATTACGCGAGCGTTACAAATTACAATCTTTAACCTAAGTGGAACGGATTATTGACCGTTTTGCGTTACAGAAAATAATGTAAATGGCGAGTTATAAAGCAATTGTTTCAAGAGGTAAAGGCTGTAATTTTTAAGTCTTAACAATAAAGTTCAATAATTATTTGGTAAATTAATGTTATTAATAATATTTACATAATAATGAACATTATTGATTGATTTTTTAAGTTGATAATTAAATTGAAACTAAAATTAATGTTACATAAATATGCGCTGCAGCAACATTAACTTCCACTGATAAATCTCTATCCTTATCCAATAGTTATTTACATCGTCGCCATTTTTGTTGTTTTAAAAATACCGCGTATTTTGCAACGCAGCCACTTTTAAAATAGGTCGTCGTGAGCTTCGGGTGAGCATAAGTCATGATGTCATTAATGACATTTTCGCTGCGACGACAACGACCGCAGATGGGCGTTGTGAACGCTCAGTGGATCGCACCAACTGAGTACTAATGAAACGGTATTTCTTTAACGGTTATCCAGCTCTATAAGAGCATTGATACGTTTAATTTGATGATTAGACTGCATTGGCTTTAAAGATCAAAAACTGTACTCAAAACATAACACTTTATTAAAAGACACTTATTGAAGGTAACACTGGTCAAAACTGTCAGAAATAGACTAACGCGAGACCTTGACAGATCATATAATACAAACTGACAGCTGATTTCCGATATGAGTCTAATGCCAATTATTGTATTTTTTGATATATTACAACTTAGTCGAACCTTAGCTTCGTTGGCCAAAAAAAATGTTAAATATCAAGTATTTTTTTTCCTCACATCTGATCTAAATCGGACAGACAGACAATTAAAAATTAAAAATGATCGTTTTAGCTTTTAGTTGTTTTAAATATCTTCAATGTACAGACATTCGATAATCTACCCTCGCTTCGGTAAGATGTATTTGAACCGTTGAGTGACTTACTTACATACTCATTCATTCATACTCTGCCACTCGCAAATATGATGTACTATATCCCCACTAGTGTAGACACCACCATCTCACTCACTGCCTTCTGACTCACTCTCTCTTTCTTTTTTGTTCTCTTTAGGGTTTCGTACCCAAAGGGTAAAAACGGGACCCTATTACAAAGATACCTCTGAGTCCGTCCATCTGTCTATCTGTCACCAGGTTGTATGTCATGAACTGTGATGGCTAGATAGTTATATCGACACATACTAAAAACAGAATAAAATAAATATTTAAGGGGGGCTCCCATACAACAAACGTTTTTTTGGTGTAGTCGTTCTGAAGTTATGCGCGCACATACATAGATGCGATATATTTTTATTTATATAGATGTATAGATAAGATACAGGGCATGATCCACCACGCTATTTACAAAAGGATTTAAGCTCTAAATCACTAAATTTGCTTCCACTCACCCATTGAAAGCTTGACGGCGGGTGACTATTGAATAACAACCCTCGTTTTAAATTTTAAAGTCAATAAGGGATGGTTACAGCGACATCTTTATGAGCGTGTAATTGATATTACTGAACCGATTTTGATTATAGTTGATACAGAGATAAACTAGAGCTTGGTTGGTTGGTTGTAAAGGTTTAAATGCATGTCGAGCTGTTTGTATTCGTATGACCGTGTAAGTATTTGATAACTAAGAGAAGGCTGTACGGTGTAATACCTTTGCCTTTTCCATTATGGAACAAAAACAAAAAATAAATTGATAACTGTCAGGCATGGCTTCGGCCTTACTATAGAATTAATAAAGAATTGAACTACTAAAGATAAGGCTGTACAGTGTAATACCTTTGCTTTATCTATTATAGAATAAAAAAAGACAAAAAAAATGTAACTCTCAGTTAAGCTACACGTAGTATTTATCATTCAACATTCACTTTCATTTATAGTTATTTTTGATAGAAATACCGCACAATCTCCTATATGTTTTTAGTATACGCGACACTGACTTAATGTTTAATCATAGTAATTAAAATTAAAAAAAAAAGTTATACCTACTTAGCCCCATTTGTAAGTGATTTGGAAAAATTGATGTACAACAGTTTTATTATATTATGTTTTAGGTTGTTCCTGTATCGTAGCATCCCTCAACTCACTTAATCTTATTAACTTTTTGTTAATAATTACCGCTCAGTCTCCTCCCTGTTTTTTCAGTTAAGGTACTTGTTATTCAAAGCCATAATAAAAAAAAACATGTATACACAATTGGGCCTAATCGGTCGCCAAAACAGCGCTCCTTTTAGTTCATATTCCAATGGCGAACTAGTTCGATCTTTTAATTCGTTAGTTATTTTTTAAATAATTTAATAAAATTATAAATAAAGGAAAAAAACATCGATATTCTTAAAAGTGAAACATCGATCTCAGAAATATCGATGTTTATCTATATCTATACTATTATATAAAAAGGAAAGATTTGATTGTTTGTATGTTTGTTTGTTGCGAATAGGCTCGAAAAGTACTGAACCGATTTTGAAAATTCTTTCACCGTTAGAAAGCTACATCCTTTCCGGGTAACATAGGCTATGTGGTGTTGCCATAAATATTCTAATTAAAAAGATATGGCCATTTAAGTGCTATAACCTGGTAATTTTGTAAATTGAAGGGTTTCTCAGGAACTACTAATCCGATTTTAATTTTTTTTTTCACAGATAGACTACACTTTTCGTGAGTGACAAAGGTGATTCAGTGTTGCCATATACATTTTTTAATTAAACGAATATGGCCATTTTGTCGTTACTAATCTGTTTTTAAAAATTCTTTCGCTGATAGAAAACTATACTTTTCGTGAGTGACAAAAGTGATTTATTGTTGCCATATACATTTTTTAATTAAACGAATATGGCCATTTTGTCGTTACTAATCTGATTTTAAAAATTCTTTCGCTGAGAGAAAACTATACTTTTCGTGAGTGACAAAGGTGATTCTGTGTTGCCATATACATTTTTTAATTAAACGAATATGGCCATTTTGTCGTTACTAATCTGTTTTTAAAAATTCTTTTGCTGATAGAAAACTATACTTTTCGTGAGTGACAAAAGTGATTTATTGTTGCCATATACATTTTTTAATTAAACGAATATGGCCATTTTGTCGTTACTAATCTGATTTTAAAAATTCTTTCGCTGAGAGAAAACTATACTTTTCGTGAGTGACAAAGGTGATTCTGTGTTGTCATATACATTTTTTTAATTAACAGAACATGGCCCTTTTGTTACTACTGATCCTATTTTAAATATTCTTTCACTGAGGAAGTCTTTAGTATTTCTGTCTTTTTTCTTCTTATATACTATCATTCTCTCTTATCCTCTCTCTTTAATATTTATTTTTATCTCTGTTCAGAATGGTCTGTCTCTGTTCGGTTTTTTCTTTCGAGAGTCTCCCTCTCTCTCCTTTATTTTTAGTTTTGTACATATATTCTTAATTTAACATATACTTTAACGTAGACGAAGTCACGGTAGTCGACTAGTGAACAATATTTTGATATTTTTATCACTATTTATTTATATTTTTTATTAAAAACAATCCACTATTTTTATTTATTACACGTTTACTTTTATAGAAAACAAGTAGTCAAGTATGGATGAAACATAAGCAACCCTAAAAGTAATTAATTCAATTTAAAAAAATATAAGAACTAAAAAGAACTAAGAGCGAGATCGTCGACGAACTAGTTCGTATAGTTCAGCTAAAGGAGCGCTCTTTGGAACTAGGTCGTTCGCGCACTACCCAAGACTAGTACACAATGGTCAATGTAAGTACGTCGTGTGTGAGACGTGTACAGTGTACAGGGGGGGTTGGAGACTGGGTCTGCATCAGGGACGGTGTTCGGTGACAGGATGATGGATAGGCTGCGAGTAGCACGCAGTAGCTACGAGTTTCTATTGTTAAATGGAGAGCGTTAGTTAAAAGCATTCATGTTGGATTGCAATACAATTTTTTGTATCTGTACTTAAATGATTACTTTTATAAAATTATTTTATGGTAGTCGTCCCGCTCCGGCTTTGCCCGGCTGCCTTTTAAACCTATTTTTCACAATAAAACGTAGCTTCTGTGTTTTCTCAATCTCTAGTTTATCTCTGCACCAAATGTTACCGAAGTTCAGTGGTTCAAGCGTGAAAGTGTAACAGACAGACAGACAAAATAAAATATATTTACTGTTACTAAATATTATTTTTGCAGAAATGAAAGTTTTACGCTAGCAGATGAAATGATAAGTGTGACGTCATATATAGTGAAATCCTAACTAATATTATAAATACGAAAGTAAATCTGCCTGTCGCGCTATCACGCCAAAACTACTGAACCAATTTAAATGAAATTTGGTATCCAGATAGTCTAGAGCCTGAGAAAGGACATAGGCTACTTTTTAATGGAATAAATTGGTTGTAACGGGAAATATCGCTATTCCACGCGATCGAAGTCGCGGGCACAGCTAGTAATATATAATTATAATCTACTTTATAAATCTCTCAATAAATAATTTAAAACCGCCATAGTGTGTCATTGAGCAATCAGATACGAATAAATGTTGCCACTTGAGAAAATATGTAATTATTTCCTATTATTATAATTTAGAAGAACTCTTAATGACCGCAGGAAATACTTAAGAATACAAACTAAACAAACGAAAGTGCGGTTTAATATACTACTTACGCCATCTATTGAGCATAGATATCGTCTGCCTATCTGTTACACAATCAGGCATAATTTACTGAACCGATTTTGATGAAATATGATACAGAGATAAAGTAGAGCTTAAGGAAGGACGTAGGCTAGGTTTTATCGCGAAAAAATAGTTATTTTCAAGTATACCATATGTAGACAATATATAACTTACGTTCCAATAGGATTGAGTTCGTCAAATGATGTCGCGCAGTGCATATTAAAGTAGTAAGACCAATAGTGTAATGTTGTTTGGTGGCGTGGTGCTAGGCCTCCATCATCGAGGTGCACATGAGTTATATACTTCATTATTTTAATATTTGGTAGGGAGACCTCCCTGTTGTAGTGTTATGAGTAGTGCCCCTGGGTTTCAAGCCCTAGGCACTGCTTGTCCTCGATACTACTGTATCAATGCGCAGTTTTCTGTGTGCGTAATTTATTACAAAAATTCGCATTTTGTGTTTGGTGGGTGTCGGGTGTTGGGTGCTCGTCTCAAATCTGTCCGTCGCTACTTGATGGATCACCTCGGGAATTATGTTTTTATTTCTATATTCCATATGGAAGATTGACGTTTCGTTACTGCGCCATTGAATTTTTTTGTCAACGGATTTTCAAATTGAAATGTTGTGTTATGCTAATATTTTTTTCTAGAAAAAAATTGTGTTAAACTAAACACACATTTCTTTGCTTATATACTGATTATTATAATAATAATAATATAATATAATAATAATAGCCTTTATTCGGACAATTGTTTTACACATATTTCTTACTAGTATATATATACAATGTTTCTAGATGTTTATGATTATATGATAGGATTTAGACACTTTATATTTCTCTACTACTATTTATATTTCTACGTTTGTTAAGTTGGTTTTATTTCTATTTTTCTTAGTCCGTGTGCCCTTCAGCAAAGGCCTCCTCCAAAACTTTCCATTCTTTCCTATTTATAGCTTTCCTTGGCCATGTTTTTCCTGCGACTTTCACAATTTCATCGTCCCATCTTTTGTGCTGTCTTCCTCTGTTTCTTTTTCGGTACAATGGATATTATAAGGACATACTTAATTAAATAAACTAATATAAAAAAATAGTGTACATCTGTATCGTTATTAAAAACTAAATACTGTTAATTATGATGTTTGCCACACTTATAATTTGAGTGCATCCTGTTACTTAATTGTTGGCCAACTGATAAACACAAATCAAGGAAGTGGGGATTGCAAAATAAATACGCCGTCACGACAGAATAATCATGGATCACAACACGAGTATTCTAGGAGTAACTCTAAAGCTCTGAGTCTGATGTATAACCAGGAGAATATTCTAGTCAAGCCGTCATACTGTTAGTCTGCATATAGACAACTATTCTCTTCTCAATTCTTTTTAATTAACAATACTTAAATGGTCAAATCAATTTTAATAAAAATATCGTTATAATGAGGATAATATATAACTTTTAATTATTGGTAGCTTTAGTGTGAAAGTTAGATTGTAGATGTAAACTGGCAGAGAAGCGAGGGCTGGTAGACTTTTTTCTAAGGTATCAACAAAACGCTTCGCTAAACTGTTGAAAGTTTTTGGCAGTTACTAATGTTTGCGTCGCGGCGGTGCATGCTCGTGATGGATCACTTCTGAGCAAACTTTCCATGAAATTCCTTAAAAATATTAAGTTATTCACTTCTTGTACTTATTCAATTATCTATACAAACTAGCTTTTACCCTCAACTTCGTTTGCGATATTAGGATAATTAGTCTACAGGAGATCGTCTCGAGACATTAAATAATTTCATGATGTAATCATACTAACATTGCATCCCCCTTTAAGCCCCTTAAGGGATTACTTTCAAAAAAATATATTTTAACTTGTTTTATGACCTTTAATGAAGAACGTTCATACTCATAACTCCAAAGTTTCATACTAAATTTGCATCCCCGTTTTACCCCCTTAGAGGGTGAATTTTCAAAAATCCTTTCTTAGTGCTCCCCTACGTTATAAGTTCCGTGTGCAACATTTCAAGTTTCTAACCCTTATAGATTGGGCCCTGCGTTGATATGTCAGTCAGTCAGTCAGTCAGCTTCTCCTTTTATATATATAGATAAATAAAATTGGAGTGTCTGTTTGTAATATTAAAATAACCGCTTTTGACTAAGTGCATATGGATACGGTACATATCCCAACCATATTTTTTTTATAATTTTTGTCTGTCTGTCTATTTGTTCCGGCTAATCTCTGAAATGGCTGGACCGATTTTGACTAGACTTTCACTGGCTAATAGCTGATGTAACAAGGAGTAATTTAGACTATTTAAATTCTCGCTACGAACCATAGGAGCGGAGTAACACCTGAACGAAGTCACGTGGGTCGGCTAGTTGTGAATAAGATATGATAAGGGGTTACAATTAGCGTACCCCTGCTTGTATTCTAAGATTTTTTTTAAATTAAAAAAAATAGCTTACTGTAGACATTACACTTTTTTCTTCTACTATCTATTTTTCACCCCCCTAAGTGATAAGGATGGCCCACTATAAATTTATATGGCAAAAAAAACTACGTTGAAAAAAACCGACTTCAAACTAAAAATGCAGTAAAAAGTAAGAAATAATTACGTTATTTATTATTCTCTCTTTATTAAGAATAAATATAATAATTGTTATTTTTGAAGTCGGTGCCAGCCAGGTGACCAGACGTGTAGTGAGATAGAATAATAATCAGTATATCTATTTAACTACTACTATTACTATACTATTGCTGGCACCGACTACAAAAATAACAATTATTATATATTATTGTCTTAATAAAGAGAGAATAATAAATAACGGAATTATTTCTTACATTTTAGTGCATTTTTAGTTTGAAGTCGGTTTTTTTAAACGTAGTATTTTTCTTTTTATACTGTTTAGTGTCTTTAATAGGGTACGAGAACGGAAATTGTATATTTCTGTCTCATTCTTTCCTACACATTTTTGTATTTGTGTCTCTTACCTGTCGTTTTTTCCGTTGCATCCGGTTTGAAATCACAACGATTCTAAAGAAGTTTCACTTCAAAACTACTGGGCGAAACTATTTTAAATTTTTATGGGACAAGAATCACGTAAATCGGATCATAAATCTCAGTGTAATCGGGATACATACATAAAAAAAATATACCGATCGAATTGAGAACCTCCTCCTTTTTGAAGTCGGTTAAAAACGTTTGTTTGAGTTTTGTTGTAATATCTAAATTAAATAAATTAGCCTATCTTGCTTTAAAATGGCGTCTATATTTTAACTTAATTTATTAAAAAATCAAGGTATACTGGTAAAGGTAAGGTATAATAATAGTAATACGTATTAGTAAAAATGTAAACAGCGCCATCTCTTTTTAGTTTAAAGAACTATGTAGACTATACACACATATTGCTGAAGGATAATCATTTTCCGTGCAGTATCAGCTGGTGGCTAGTTACTATAAATATGTCAACTTAATAGCCATTATCATCATCAATGGCGCTACAGCCTCCAATGGTCCTTGGCCTGATGTAGTAAAGCTCTCCAGCCGCTTCGATCGAGAGCTTTACAATACTATCTCTCCACCTCAGTCTGGGCCTTCCTGGACTTCATTATATGTAAAATACTAGTCGACTCGTCCCGGTTTCGCTCAGTTGTAATTTATATATGACTAATTCCCAAACACATAACGGTCACACAGCTCGACATGCACTTCACCCCCACGTCGATAGATGGCGTACGAGCACACTCATTTGTTTACTAAGTCATCTTAAGTATGTCCTACGAATGAGTTAATTTCAAATTTATAATATTCGTTAAGGTTATGACCTTAACGGATGTCGGAACATACTTTAAAAGTTTAATGCTTCACTTATGTAGTTCCTACGACATTTCATAGATGGCGCTATTATGTACTTCTTATAAATCATTGTTAAAAATCTTCTTAATAAATGTCCATCAAGTATTTTAATTTGATGTCATTGAAAATACAATGTTAGATTATCTTAGGTTTTAATCATGATATTACTTTCCCCCTTCCCCCTTTATAATTTAAAGCTATTGGAGTAATGACACAACATCAATAAATGTTTTGTAAAATAAAACCAATTAAATTACAAATGATTTATTTAAATATAATCTAGCTTCAGAAGCGATATAAATTGAACAATACCATCTCTAATAAATACATAATATTTACACTTTCTCCTCAAGATGTATCATACCCCCCCGCCCCCCTACTGCGCTGTTGAGAGATTCCAATTACACTAATTTACTGCTTCAGATATCCTGTAATAAAAACAAAGTGTATTGTTAATTGTGATGTTGGCAACACTAATTTGAGTAGCACCCTGTTATATATGATGTGGGTTGGATTGATTTGAGCATATTTGCTATAATTACACCGTCACGACAGAATCATTACGATTACATCGCGAGTCTTCTAGCCGTAATGCTATAGTTTGATTCTAAAGTGTAATAAACATAAATAGATAAATTTATTTTAACAAATAGAAATTTGTATATGGGATCCAAAATCTCTGGATTACAGATTGAGAAACAAAACAAATTAAGAAGATAGCTCAAAAGAATTCACGTGGAATTTATGAAATACCTAGGAATAGTCCAGTCACCGATTTATGCAGCTTTAGAAGAGTATTCATTAACTTACTTGTTTCCAAGCACGTTGACAGCGGCCTGCACTACATCAGGAGGTCTCGGGAGCGCTAGGGCTTCCAGCGAGCGCGCGTAAGGCATGGGCACGTCAGCCCCCGTCACCCTCCACACCGGCGCGTCCAGCTCGAAGAATACTGGAGACTCCATTACACGAGCACATATTTCCGCTCCAATTCCTAAAAATATTACAAACATTTGCAATCTGCGCCATCTATTGGATGTTGAAGTGTTGTATCATTAAATTAAATTACACCGCCATCTATTACAAACTCTTGGAACTTACAAATTCTTACATGGCGTCTGTCTGTTACACGATCATACTTAAATCACTGAACCGACTATGATGAAATATGATACAGAGATAAAGTAGAGGTTGAGGAAGAACAAATAAAAAAAACTGCGAATAAAATAAACCAATGAGTGTGCTCGTACGCCATCTATCGACGTGGGGATGAAGTGGATGTCGAGCTCTCTTTGAGAATTATAAATAATATTAATAGCCTTTATTTCATATTAGCCTTTATAGCCTTCTTCATCATCTGCCCATCTCCTAAGTGATCTACCTTTTTTCCTTTTCTTCTGTCTTGTGAACCATTAATTACCACTTTCCACCATTTTTCCTTTCCTCTAATTGTATGACCTGACCTTTCCATTTTAACTTTTTTATTGTTTTTGTGACATCTTTTGTTTTTGTGTGTTTCTTAATGGATTCAGTCCTTATTCTATCTGATAGTCTTTTCCCTAACATACCATCTTTCCATTGAGTTTTGGCAATTTTCTACCTTCCTATTTTTTTTTTACATACTATAGGTTGGCGTTTGACCGTGCCTTACCTGATGGTAAGCAATCACACGGTCTAGGATGGAACACGCCTTCCTAGAAGATACATATTCACTCTCGCTTTGAAGACACCCATATTGTACTTATCAGGAGACAGCTCCGGCAAACCGTTCCACAGTTTCGCTGTGCGAATAAAGAAAGTGGATTCGAAGCGCTTGTTGTTAATGAGTGTTTTAGTAAGTGCGAGAGTTTCCGTTTGACAGTAATGTAGATATATTTATTTTGCATTATTTCTTTTAAGCTCCAGAATGTCTTCTAATGCGTTTGTCAATTTCTTTTGCGTTTAGATCTCCAGGTGAAACTATTTGGCCGAAATAGATTATAGTCTTCATTGTGTTCATGGTCAGGCCTACCTTACCACTTTCTCTAGCCAGGTCATCAGGCATCGTTTGTAGTCTGGGCATTAGTCATGCATAAATTAAAATGTGAAATAGATAACTCACCAGACTGAGGCCAGCCTTGCTCCACGGTGACCAGGTGGTGTGTCTTAGCGATGGATTGTGCGATTGTGTCGAAGTCTAATGGCCTAATTGATCTTAGGTTAATCACTTCGCATTCAATACCTGATAATAGAAAAAAAAAGATATAGATATATCAAAATTGTAACATACAAAAAAAGTTATTTTATTATTCAGATTCTGAGTAATCTTTTTCAATGGTTTACCTTTTCCAGCGAGTTCATTGGCAGCTTGTAGAGCAGTGTCTGTGGCTTTACCAGCACACACTAATGTAATGTGGTGTCCGGACCTTTCAATCTTCGCTTTACCTGGAAACCAATTTTATATTCACTACAGATTAAATTACATTTTTACAGTTCTTGTAGTGAACAGATAGAATATACACTACAATTTCCAGTATCCTATTCTCCATCCTTCTCTCATTAGTATTGTGAACATTTAAAATATACTTTCTCTCGCCACTAGAGAACGCGTCTCCAGGTGGTGGATAGGGGAAAGCCCGGCAGATATGCAGGGTAGGAGGGAAATAAAATACCTCCCGCGGACCAACAAGACCGGAGAAGGTAACTCCGTTATAAAACCCCTCCAAGGAGCTGCTGCGACATCTTCGGAGATAAGATCAATTGAGGCCGGAGCACATAGAGAGGACGGCGGCGGATGAGTCCAAGAGGGCCAACGGCAACCAGCCATAAAAAACAATATAGCCAAACAATAAACTATCTTGTACAATGACAGCACAACATTAGGATAAAAGGGCTAAAGCTAGGACGTCCCCCGTAAGCGACGTTGGACATCCAGAGGCCATCGATGCGACATCATGCGTTTTAAATGCTAGGGCGTCCCCGAGAAGCGACGACAAAGACAAGAACAAACGTTCGCAATGTAGCATAAATAGACTTAGATTAGGAACATGGAATAAATATCCCTACGAAACGGTTGGGAAGACAACCCGCTACATGGTGGTCCAGCATCAATAAGGAGATGAAAACGCAAAACCCAACTCCTATGACAATCCAGGACAGAGTCCTGGCGCCGACGTACAAGAAGACGACCCCAGATAGAACTGGGACAAAGGGTTGGAAGAAGAAGAACATTTACAATATGCAAATACAGACACATTTACGGCTATTGTAAATTTGTGTACGGAAAATTCGAATTTGGATTCTATTTTTAATCTGTATTCCAAAGATTTTGGATTGAGATTAGATATTAAATTCGGCCGTAAATAATATTTTTAATCTTCAAGCTAGTTAATATCTGTTTTATACTCGGTTTCATTATCCCATAGAATTCTGATAGTTTATAAGTGTTGCCACACATTGAAACATCCCATCAACAAGGGAACACATGTAGATACTACTTCCCATTTTAGTAGAATTTTTTCTATAGATTTTAATTTTACATAATTGAAGTCAGTGTCCCGTAAAAAATAATCACTGACATCAGTTACCTAAGTAATGAATTAAGTTTTTAATTTTAAACATGTTTTTTACTCATTCATTTACTACCTCAGCCGGGTTTCCTTCTCAGAAAGTGGAGGGGGTTAGGCCATAGTCCACCACGCCCTAGAATCTCACTCGCCCTATTTAACGCAAAATTACTCAAATAATTACGGGCCACGGCCCTTTCAACAAACATCTGTTGATTCTAGGTGTTACTGATAGCCCCCTTGGCAGAGCCTATCTGGAGGCAGAAGAGACGGCCGCCCACATTGTTCTGGAATGCACAGGCATGACCGACTACTGGGCCAAACACTTGGGGTCACCGAGGACTCTCCCCGAGTTTATTGGTGACACCAGAGGTTTGATTAACTTCTTAGAGGAGCTGGGATGGCAGGATTAGCCACCCACCTTTCACGCAAAATAGGCACACAGTGACGTCGAGTTGCGGAAACAAGCCCATTTATACTTATATTAAAGGTTTGTGACCGAAATGTGATAATATGACAGCTGTCAGAGTTCTAAGAAATTATAAAATTGTGTAAGTATAGGTTTTGGCTTAAGAAACCGATTTGTTTCCAGCTAATGTGAATCCTTAATGCGATATTAAATTAAATCATATTTTGGATATTGGATTGTTTTACAATATTTTGTCTTCTGCAGGTTCTTGGAGAGCAAGGATGGTGCTCCAGTTTGTAGTTCATAGTTTAGAACTTTAGGATACGCTGATATAAAGTTAGGGTATGTATTTTTTAAAGCTACGTTCCACCATTTCGACCATTTTGTGACTAACATATAATAGCTAACTAATTAACAAATAAGATACATTTCTTTGTTAGGTGTCTTATATTGCAAAAATTCTAAACAAATATATTTTAATTAGTTTATCGATAGTCGTGTACAGTTTCAATTTCATGAAGATATCTTCAATAGGCACTTAGAAAAAAATGTTTACTTTCAGGGTTATTACCCTTTTTTTAAAAAAAAAATAACGTTCTCTTTACCCCTCCTAGTAAGCTTGTATGCTTGTGTCCGGAGAGGGCCACGCCAGTAGTCCAATGTCCGGGATTTGAACCCACGACTTATGGATCGTGAATACAACGCCCGAACTACTGACGCTTATTACCCTATTATTCCCCTACGATAGGAGTTAGGGGTGTAAGATTAATTGTAAGGCTATTTAAGATGAAAAACAATAAAAACAAGGTAAGAACCCTTCATCAAACGCGAGTGTAGTTTTCATATGCTTAACCGGCTAGATACTTTACTATACGTATTATCTCTTCCAAAATATTTTGAATAATTGAATTTATCTGTATAATAAATTAACGTCGATCCCAACTTACCAATTGGCAGTACAAAGTCTGAAGATAGAGCCTCATCAGACATAGGGAACTGCACACCATACAAAATTTCATCTTCCAAGAACACAACTGGATCCGGGTCACGGATTGCAGCTTTGAGGAGACCTGCAAATAAAATTAGACAACTTCTAATATTATACAAATATTGTGTTCACATACCCATTGCCCAAGTTTTGCTCTTTGGACCTTTTAGCTGCTGAGAGAAGTCAACACTTATCAAATTATTACTACAAGATTCTCTTTTTTTTTAAAAATGGTTATTCTATTTTTTTTCTGTCTGTCTTTAGGGGTTCAAGAACTACGTAATCATATGCTTATTTTTAATTATATGAGGATGAGGGGTTTGCATGGTGATTACATCAGTGATAAAAAACACGCACATCATTGAAACGTGAATATGAGATACATATTTAAATCAATGTTTCTATAGAACTCCCCCCGTAAGGACTTTGCTTACTTTATAGGAATTAGTACAGAATAGTTTTAGGCGACTAACTGACCACATAAAAATAACCTCGTTACAATATTGGAACGAAATCATTTTTACTCTGGATGTAAATTCTCCGAATAACACAAAAAACTATTGTTAGCTGCAAAATCTAGAAAGAACATTGAGTGCAACAGGTCCTATTTTTTCAGTTGATATAAGATATAAGTTGAATGTCAATGAGGATACTTTAAGGTCACAAAAATGACACATTATGTAAATTCTTGGACTAACACAAAAAAGCTATAATTGTAATTTGGAACGAGTTTGTAATATTAAATTATTAAGTATGATAATATATAAATTCTAGAGGATTGTTTTTAGAAGATAAAACATAAATATTACAGGAACCCTACTATAAATATTTATGTTACTTACCTTTAGCATCCTCCGAGGAATATGGCATGAGGACCTTCAGACCAGGACAGTGGCTGTACCATGCACCGAAGCACTGGGAGTGTTGTGCAGCCACTCCAGCAGCAGCACCGTTGGGTCCACGGAACACTATTGGTACGGGGACGTTACCCGCTGACATGTAGAATGTTTTTGCTGCTGAGTTTATTATCTAGAAAAGAATAGAATTTGACCTAGAATAGAATTGCTTATTTATTCCCTCTATTTCCAAGTATGTAGTAGGGATAGCAATTTGGAATTGATTAATAAAAAATTGGGCCTTGTGCGGGTGTGCAACTCGCGCACTTAGGGTTGCGTACATTTTCAATAAAGGGACTAATACTATCAAATTTTGATTTTCGTATGTGGATCAAAATATCAAAAAAAATAGTGTAATGTGAAGCGTTTACTCCCGACATTGGTAATGCATGTTTCAATTGACATATTTATAATAAAAACATATTTATTATAAAACATCTTTGATAAAAAAATAACTTCAAAATGAAAAATACTATATTACAAAAATTTTGAAGTCTGAAGATTTTTTCTCCTCCTTTTTGAAAGTCAATTAAAATATTCTACAAGTGGTCATTTAACAACATGTCGTGTCGTCAACAATCGTAGCTAGGAAACGCGCCCGAAATAGATTCATTTCACAAGATACGACAACACTAACGTCGATGTTTGAGATACTTACATTCGAATGTCATACTTATGTCTTCGGCAAAGATTTGAACCCTGATGAACGTTGAGAAATTGGAAGAGGTTTAATTAAGAGCCTTAATTTAAACCTTATTGACCAGGTTAAAAATTAAAATATTTAATTTAATATATTTTACCAAATATTTTTTTTAAATACATTTTTGCATTACAAATTATTTCTTTCTTTCTTAGAATAAATTTATTTAAAGTTTTTAAATTTCAATTTCATAAAATTAACTAGAGTTAAAAAGGTAAAAATATTTTGTATCTGTATCGAGGAGAAGTATATTGTACAACATAATCAAATATTACTAAAATCTTAAACATCGACTTTTTCATATCCGCATATGTGGAATACCCTTCAGAAAAAGTACTTGTTATGACTTCAGTATAAATGGCTATATTTATTGATTGCTTATACCTAGAAGTTTGATTTTTTTCACAGCTTTAAGATACCATAGACTTACAGGTTTACTATTAATGTCAACTTGATACCTTCACACATTCCTCAAATAATGCCTTAATAAATAAAAGATATTTTCTTTTTGATATAACAACAAGTTGCCATTTTTCGGATTTTTCCTCATACTAGTGATACGACCTTGTTTTAGTCATGTCAAGTCATGTTGCTAGGTCAAAAGACAAAGCCTGGGAATTCTGATTCTTATCGAAAATCTGAATTACAATACATGAGATAAAAACAGCCGTATATTTTGATTAAATTTAGTAAATCGGTTTGTTTTTTTTATAAACTATATATATATATATATAAACTTGATATCTTCACGTTTTTCTGAGAAAATGGGGCTTGCGTGACAGAAAAAAAAAAAAATTTTCTAGCTATCGGTATCAGTACCTTATAATTATGTGAGTGACCACATTCATGGTTATATCTTTTTAATATGTGGACTTAAAGGTTTGATTTTTTGACAACCACAAGAGACCACATTTGATATTAATATTAACTCGATACCTTTTGTCTTGATAGTTCCTATTTTCCTTTTAAGATATTTTCCTTAACCCTAAAAATTAGATATTTTTTTCAGAATAATCGATTTTTCTATGATTCTATAAAAAGATTTAATAAGTTGAATATCCTAAAAATATGACATCATAATTTACAAAATTTAATGAAATAAAAATGTTCGTTAGATTATAATCAATCTCTAGAGTCTCTTTTTGTAATTTTTAATAACTGTAAATTACTTGTTTTAACAGTGTATTGTATTGTATTGTGAGTGGGCTCCTGTTTCCGCACGTAGACTCTAAATCGGTCCATTGTGCGTGCAGGGATGACTAGCTATAAGAGCCGGCCCAGCTCCTTCCAGAAGCGCAGAAGTTTCCTGGGAACTTCATAGGCTACTTGGAGCGACCTCATGTCCTTGAGGATTTGTGCCCGTTGTATGGCACAAATCCTCAAGGACATGACACCCACGCATTCCAGGACAACGTGGGCAGTCGTCTCTTCTGCTTGCAGACAAGCCCTACAGATAGGACTGTCAGTCAAGCCTATGGTAAATAAGTGTTTGTTAAGTGGGCAGTGTTCCGACATTACTCCCACTATTAGACGAAGATCAATGCGATTCAGACTGAGCAGTTTTCGGGACAAGGTCCTTGACAAGGCAGGAACGGCTAGTTTGGACTGCCGACAGTTTGGACTGCCGACAGTCTGTTGCGTTATTCCATCTCGCATTGTGCGTATCTAGAGTGAACTGACGCAGCCATGAGCGAAAAGTGCTAAAGGAGAGAGGAAGGTGTGGTACAGCGCCTACCACAGTATCTTCTCGCCAGCAGCAAGGTAACAGCCACACATTCACACTGGAAAATGGTGATGTGGTTACCCAATGCTAGTGATAGATTAATATTCATATCCATAGAGAAGACACCTGCTCCTGTACCTGAATCCATTTTGGAGCCATCTGTGTATATATGGTACTCGAGTGTCTTCAAAAGGTCTTGTTGATGCTTGAACAGTTGTATTCCATATTTTCTATCAAATATTTGTCTTTTGGGAATCTTGTCACAAGGTGCTGTTAGGAGTGGGTGACAGCTCACCATCTCTTCCCATAGTTTTGTGTGAGGACCCCCTTTGTTTTGCCATAACAGTTTTAACAGTGTTTAATTAATGTGTATTATTTTTATAAGGGTAAACTAAGAAAAATAATACATACATGATCAATAGCCTGCATGGAGAAGTTAAAGGTCATGAATTCACAAATAGGCTTGAGACCAGCAAAAGCAGCACCTACAGCTATACCGGCAAAACCAATTTCTGTTATAGGTGTGTCTATTACTCTTTTGTCACCATATTTCTTCCAGAGCCCTCTGTAATTGAATAAAAGAAATTATTTATCAACATTTTATCGATTAAATTTTATATATGTATAAGTCAAAACAATGTATGAGGATAAATAGTTGAATTTCCTTGATAGAAAACTATTGTGTACCATGAACGACTCGATAACTATTTAGAACACTTAGCTATAGTAATAAAGAATTAATTATGCTTTTAAGAAATCTATATAAAAAGAAGATTATTTTCACTATCTGGAACACACTGCAATGGTTTTATAGCAATTAGAATTCTTTTGAAAAATAATTGTTGGGCTGACTTCAAGTTTCTCCAAAGCTAGGTAGATCTTGCAGATTTATATACTTTCAGTCGATAAAGGCAAAATAGTCTTTCACAACTAGTTTTTAGATATACAACATAGAACAGTTTAGCCAGCCGAGGTGAGCTGATGGCCTATGGAGGAAGCAAGTTGATATAGATGGAAGGTGGGGAAAGTATAAAATGTGATGTGATGTGTCAACTTTTTATCATTTAAAGAATTTTTCAAATAAGATCTGTAGTTTATATAAATCAAAAATGGTATAATAAGAAATCACTTAAATGTTGAACTCAGCAATAAAACAATTCATGTAAATCATATCTCCATATCAGCAAGATAAGAAATCCAAACAAATCTAAACAATTGTAGTCACAATGGCTGAAAACCAAAATTATTATGCAACACATAAAAATACTAATTACAGATTTTTCAAAGAAAAATATAGTTTTGAACAAGACGGAATGTTATTTGAAAACTATCAATGATATTCTGTTATTACAGGGTTGCCACATTAAAAAAAATAACGTATTTAATTTGTCACACTTTTAAAAAAATTTAAGGAAAGTATTTGATACTCAATTAACATGGAAATATAAACTCAACTCAAATATAAATTTGATATAACAACACTGAAGGGACTCTCCATTTTATGGCGTTAAATGGAGTTGACATTACACAGAATGAAAAAAAACTAACAACACTTTAGGGAGGTTGCCGTTAAATTGAGTGATGTTACAAGGAAGTTAAAGTTGCCAACTTTTACTAGAAACAGGAAAGAAAGTAAAACATTTATAATATATTTGATCTAATTTTTATTTTCAGTATTATTTTTAGATTGAAGATTTTTTTAAATTTTATAGTTGAACACAATTATAAAATAATAAAAAAATAATATTTCCAATTTCTTTTTAAATTGGATCTTAATGTCTTCAAGTTATGAAAAAAATATTTGGATGAATTGAGGTTCCTTCTTTTTTAAGTAGGTGAAACAGGTCACACTTCAGTATATGGTTGCACTAATTAAGGGTTCATAAGGGTGTCATTTTAAAAAGGTCTCTCTCCTCTTGCATTCAATTAGATTTAACTAAAACATAGTATGATACTATTATAACATAGGTGGCAACCCTAGTTATATAACACATTTAGCATTGGAATTTCTTTCTACTGTTTAAATACTAGTAATATAAAATAAAATATAGCGTAATGCATAATCTACAACAAAATTGTATATTAATTGAGAATTTTAATTTAAAATACCTGGTAACTTTATAAGCACCATCATATTGAGCTACTTCTTCTCCCAACACGAACACACGGTCATCCTTCTCCATCTCCTCATCAATGGCCTGGTTCAAGGCATCGCGGACGGTCATAGGCTTCGACGCTAGAGCCGAAGAGGTGGAGAACCGTCTGGTAACCCGTCTGAGTAGCCCGAACAACACCGGTGAGGACTTTAACGCCATTTTCACGATTACACTTAATAACTAAGTCAGACGCACGGTATGTAGTAGTCCTTATATAGGATATTAGGTTATTAATGTAAAAATGATGTTAAAATCGCTCTTTCGGTGGCACGAAGGATGAATGGAGGTCGCACTCACGCTGTCAACTTGGAATCCAACTGACGTTACTGTATATTTTAATGACGTTGACGTTGAATGTCGAATAGATAGTACACAGAGTAAAAATCATTTTAAAAAATCGATTCTTAATTGTACTGGAAATTGATTTATTTCTCCTATGTTTGAAATATTGATTCTCAGTGTCACACTCGCTTGTAGGTGAAAGAAGTTTAATATTTTTTTTCTGCCACATGGCAACATTATTTTATGGCATGGCAACATTTTTAATAGTAGTAGGTACTGTTTATAATTTTTTTTTTGGGATCACTAACCAAACGTTATTACAATTTGTAAATACGTTTTAGGCTCAAAAGGGCTAGAACCCATAGCCGTTAAATACGATAATTTAAAAAAAAGTTTTTTGTAAAATTAATTAAAGTAAAATAGTAACCGGCTAACAGCGTGTCCTTTAAAATATTAATTGAACAATGTTAAATGTTACCTTTGGAAGACTCCCTCATAAAAACCCCACTTTTATCTATATCTATACTATTATATAAAGAGGAAAGATTAGATTGTTTGTATGTTTCTATGTTTCTATGTTTGTATGTTTCTATGTTTCTATGTTTCTATGTTTCTATGTTTCTATGTTTCTATGTTTCTATGTTTCTATGTTTGTATGTTTCTATGTTTCTATGTTTCTATGTTTGTATGTTTGTATGTTTGTATGTTTCTATGTTTGTATGTTTCTATGTTTCTATGTTTGTATGTTTGTATGTTTCTATGTTTCTATGTTTGTATGTTTGTATGTTTGTATGTTTGTATGTTTGTATGTTTGTATGTTTGTATGTTTGTATGTTTGTATGTTTGTATGTTTGTATGTTTGTATGTTTGTATGTTTGTATGTTTGTATGTTTGTATGTTTGTATGTTTGTATGTTTGTATGTTTGTATGTTTGTATGTTTGTATGTTTGTATGTTTGTATGTTTGTATGTTTGTATGTTTGTATGTTTGTATGTTTGTATGTTTGTATGTTTGTATGTTTGTATGTTTGTATGTTTGTATGTTTGTATGTTTGTTTGTTTGTATGTTTGTATGTTTGTATGTTTGTATGTTTGTATGTTTGTATGTTTGTATGTTTGTATGTTTGTATGTTTGTATGTTTGTATGTTTGTATGTTTGTATGTTTGTATGTTTGTATGTTTGTATGTTTGTATGTTTGTATGTTTGTATGTTTGTATGTTTGTATGTTTGTATGTTTGTATGTTTGTATGTTTGTATGTTTGTATGTTTGTATGTTTGTATGTTTGTATGTTTGTATGTTTGTATGTTTGTATGTTTGTATGTTTGTATGTTTGTATGTTTGTATGTTTGTATGTTTGTATGTTTGTATGTTTGTATGTTTGTATGTTTGTATGTTTGTATGTTTGTATGTTTGTATGTTTGTATGTTTGTATGTTTGTATGTTTGTATGTTTGTATGTTTGTATGTTTGTATGTTTGTATGTTTGTATGTTTGTATGTTTGTATGTTTGTATGTTTGTATGTTTGTATGTTTGTATGTTTGTATGTTTGTATGTTTGTATGTTTGTATGTTTGTATGTTTGTATGTTTGTATGTTTGTATGTTTGTATGTTTGTATGTTTGTATGTTTGTATGTTTGTATGTTTGTATGTTTGTATGTTTGTATGTTTCTATGTTTGTATGTTTCTATGTTTGTATGTTTCTATGTTTGTATGTTTCTATGTTTGTATGTTTCTATGTTTGTATGTTTCTATGTTTGTATGTTTCTATGTTTCTATGTTTGTATGTTTGTATGTTTCTATGTTTCTATGTTTGTATGTTTGTATGTTTGTATGTTTGTATGTTTGTATGTTTGTATGTTTGTATGTTTGTATGTTTGTATGTTTGTATGTTTGTATGTTTGTATGTTTGTATGTTTGTATGTTTGTATGTTTGTATGTTTGTATGTTTGTATGTTTGTATGTTTGTATGTTTGTATGTTTGTATGTTTGTATGTTTGTATGTTTGTATGTTTGTATGTTTGTATGTTTGTATGTTTGTATGTTTGTATGTTTGTATGTTTGTATGTTTGTATGTTTGTATGTTTGTATGTTTGTATGTTTGTATGTTTGTATGTTTGTATGTTTGTATGTTTGTATGTTTGTATGTTTGTATGTTTGTATGTTTGTATGTTTGTATGTTTGTATGTTTGTATGTTTGTTTGTTTGTTGCGAATAGGCTCGAAAAGTACTGAACCGATTTTGAAAATTCTTTTACCGATAGGAAGCTACATCCTTTCCGGGTAACATAGGCTATGTGGTGTTGCCATAAATACTCTAATTAAAAAGATATGGCCATTTAAGTGCCATAAGGTGGTCATTTTGTAAATTGAAGAGTTTCTCAGGAACTACAAATCCGATTTAAAAAATTTTTTCACTGATAGAAAACTACACTATTCGTGAGTGACAAAGGTGATTTAGTGTTGCCATATACATTTCTTAATTAAACGAATACGGCAATTTTGTCGTTACTAATCTGTTTTTAAAAATTCTTTCGCTCATAGAAAACTATACTTTTCGTGAGTGAGAAAGCTGATTTAGTGTTGCCATATACATTTTTTTAATTAAACGAATATGGCCATTTTGACGTAACTAATCCGATTTTTAAAATTCTTTCGCTCATAGAAAACTATACTTTTCGTGAGGGACAAAGGTGATTTAGTGTTGCCATATACATTTTTTAATTAAACGAATATGGCCATTTTGTTGTTACTAATCCGATTTTAAAAATTCTTTCGCTGATAGAAAACTAAACTTTTCGTGTGTGACAAAGGTGATTTAGTGTTGCCAGATACATTTTTTAATTAAACGAATATGGCCATTTTGTTGTTACTAATCCGATTTTAAAAATTCTTTCGCTGATAGAAAACTAAACTTTTCGTGTGTGACAAAGGTGATTTAGTGTTGCCATATACATTTTTTAATTAAACGAATATGGCCATTTTGTTGTTACTAATCCGATTTTAAAAATTCTTTCGCTGATAGAAAACTAAACTTTTCGTGTGTGACAAAGGTGATTTAGTGTTGCCAGATACATTTTTTAATTAATATAACATGGCCATTTTGTTGCTACTGATCCGATTTTAAAAATTTTTTCACTGAGAGAAGTCTATAGTATTTCCGTCTCTCTTTATCTTATTATCATTGTCTCTCATCCTCTCTCTTTTTTCTCACTTTAATTTTTATTTTTATCTGTTCAGAATGATTAGCCTTTTTTCACTTTCTTTCTTTCGATAATTTCTGTCTTTCTCTCTCTCCTTTACCCATTTAATTTTAGTTCTGCTCTGTTCCTTTTTTATCATCTGTCGCTTTTCTTTAATTTTGTTTCTATTATTTTTCTTTTTCTAATTTTTTCTTACTCTTTCTCATTTTTCAAATAATTAAAAACTACACAATTACAGAGTGACAATTTAAGGACATCAAATATAATATTGCTTTAAATACCCGGAGCGAAGCGAGGGCAGCCCTCTAGTAGTGTATATAAGTATTTATTTTTATAATTTATTTTAAGAGAAATGTTTATTTTAAGAGAAATGTTTAAAAACTTGGACATGGAAATTAGAGAGTATTTTAAAGTCTAAGGGTCTTCTTTCTTTTTATTCTTCATTCAAATATTTAAAAAAAAATAGAAAACTGCTCCCTGCAATATACCATCGCATGAAAACGCATCGAAAATTATTTTATTTGTTTTTTGTAAGCGTTAAATTGCCTTTCATTTGTTTCTTGTTAAGTTTTTATTGTTTTTGTTAATTTAAACAATAATTTCCGCATATACTATAACGTGTTATCTATTTCATTTTGTTACTTATCTTAGTTTGTGCGAGTTCTGACAGATGGCGCTACTATTTATTAGACTCTAGAAAAATATAATTATATAAATGTACAGACGAACCCAATCCTAATTTTGAAAGCATTGATTACTAATTACAAAGTTTATCTTACCAATTAATTCTAATATCCTCGGATGAATATTCAAGATCGTTCTTCGTGGGGCTCTGAGTTAATTTTTCTTAAGGACCTAACAATTAACTATAATAATCACCATATAGTCAAAATATTATTTACTAGCGGCCCATCCCGGCTTCGCGCGGGTGGAATATTATTTTTAAAAATATATTGGCCCTCCCGCATTTCGGTGCCCCCTCTCTTGCCGCTTTACTCGCTGCGCTGCGTCGCTATACTGGCCCGTCGCGTCGTCGTGTATTTTTTGTTTATATTGATATTTTTAATTTCATAATATCTTTTGAATGGAAAGTCCGATTTTAATAATTCAAAAAGTAATTTACAGGTATTGAAATAGTCTTGAATACGAAATAATTTATTTGGATAAGGATTAATACAAAGTTATAGAAAACATGGTCTGATTTTGATTGGCATTTTTATCAACTTTTAAAATGTAAAAAAGTAGTTATAGTGACATAACTATAATAGTTGAACATATGGTCTCGCGGAGTTTTTTGTAGATATTGATACGTTCTATAATATTGTAGAACATTTTTTTGTTCTATCATCAATACTTTTTGCAGCGCATGCGATGAAAGATATTTTATGGCAAATTTTTTTGTACTTTGGGTTGGTTTTAGTGAGATTTCCTGAGGATCTCTAATTTTTTCTTTTAATAAATATAGCCTATGTTACTCAGGGATAATGTAGCTTTCTAATGGTGAAAGAATTTTTGAAATCGGTCCAGTAGTTTGTATGTTTATTCGTTACATACAAAAATATAAAAATACAAATCTTACTTCTTTATAATATTAGTATAGATATAGATATAGATTAACAGCCTGCCCTCGCTCCGCTTCGGCATGTTTAAAGTAAATTTAAAATCAAAATTAATATAAAAAAGAATGCAAGATAGACGGAATTAGTGTCGATTTAAGACAGTACAAACTAAATGACCATATCCTATTAATTACCGTGTACACTACATGCGTATGGCAACACTGAATTATTATTGAAGTGAAACTTCTTTAGAATCGTTGTGATTTCAAACCGGATGCAACGGAAAAAACGACAGGTAAGAGACACAAATACAAAAATGTGTAGGAAAGAATGAGACAGAAATATACATACTATTTTATCTATATCTATACTAATATTATAAAGAAGTAAGATTTGTATTTTTGTATTTTTGTATGTAACGAATAAACATAAAAACTACTGGACCGACGAATATTAATGACAACACTACTGAATTATATATCACTTTGGTATAGTGTACTTTTCTAGCAGTAAAAATAACAAAATCGGTTAAAAAAAATGGCCACTTTATGAACACATCTTTTTAATTATGATGTTTGTGGCAACACCACTTATCCAATGTTAAATAGAAGGGATGTAGCTTGCTATAGGAGAAAGAATTCGCATCAAACAGACGTACAAAAAAATTAAATCTTTCCTCTTTTTACATATAAAATACCCTCCCCCTCCCATCTCATTAATGCTGTAGTTCCAGTGAACATCGGGTTCTTGCTCAGGGTTCACTGCACCCGCAGCTTTCTTCTCTTCGCTCCGCCTACTCCCTCTCCCATCCAATTAATGCTATGGTTTCAGAAAACATCAGGTACTTGCTCAGAGTTCACTGAAACCGCAACTTTGTTGTCTCCGCTTCCCCTCCTCCCTCTATTTTCAAAGCGGCAACGAATCGGCAAAACAAGAGATACTCTTTAGTGTGTTGGTGGCCACTTTCCATCAGGTGGACCATCAAAAAAATCATAAAAAAATTATAGCCATGTGACAAAACCCTTTCTTACTATTGACAAGAGTGCGCGGGTCCTATTAGGCCCGGATGCAACCTTACAATGGTCATCTCAATCGTCCTTGACACATTTAAACGAGATGGACGGTGGACCCTTATATTACACTCGCAAAATTAAACACCGCAACGTTTATTTTATGCTTCCCTTAAGGGGGTTGGAATTAAAATACACATGAATTGTAACATTGTTTTACTTTGTCAAATTATAGCAATTGTGGGTATTTACCGAACTGGGGACCTTTGGACTTTACTGGGAGTTTGTGGATACGGTTAAACTAGTGATATTTGTTCTCGTCTGTAAAGAGGTAAATTATATTATAAATAAGTAAAGTTTGTTAGAATGGTTAAAGATATTGTTACGAGCTTGGGTTTGGGGTCGAAATGAAAGTAGCTCGCTGGGTAAATATGAATTTATTCTTTCCACATTTTCCTACTTTACATTTTAACCTCTTCTTCTTCTTCTTATTTTATGGACTTGTACCGCTATTAAGAGCAGTAATTTTGCTAATGTCATTTTTTTTTAATAATAGATTAGATGAAAACGAGCAGATGGTCCATCTGATGGTAAGTGGCAACCATCGCCCATGGAAATCGGCAAAACAAGAGATACTCTCTCGTTTACCCGATGTGTTGCAACAGCCGGCATTCAGCAGGATTCAGCGGACACTGAGCAAGAGCCCAGAGTCCACTAGATCCACAGCTTTAATGGGATGGGAGAGGGAGGGGGTAAGTCTGGCCCACATGCGGTTCAACCGGAACGCGTCTATGACACTTGGCGGTCGGGTTCACATGCTGGTGGTCGCAAACCAGTCGGGGAACAGATCTCCTACCAACAAGGGGGTGCTGGGTTACTCAGCTCTTACGAGATGCTCTCCGAGCGGCAGAGGGGAATAGTATTCTTACCCGTCCCCTCACGGGTAAATCAATGTTGGAGGACGGACAGTTACAGTAAGAATGAGCGGTAGTGACGTTATACTCTCTTCTCTGCTTAGACTTTCTGAAGAGACTGTTCGTTCTGTGGCTATACCGCTTTTTGGTTCTGTCATGTGTCGCGTTGAAAAATGCAGGGTGATTGGGTTTCGGATGACTTTAACAATTCCAATTAAGACAGATTGTTCAGTGCCTTTGTTATACCTGAATGAAAACTATCTAAGAGGTAAACTAACCACTACTTTTGTTAGTTATAAAAAGCAATTAATAAATTAATGTTAATCTTTAATATATTTAATAGCTTATTTTAGTAATTTAAAAATACTTTATGTTAGTAACTTATAGCATAATACTGATCGTTTCATTTTCAAAATACGAACCGTCATCGTTAAAATTTATAAAAGTGACAGACGCTTATCTTTTTCAGTGTTACCAACTCTCAAAATGATTTCTCCCTAAAGCTTAATTCAAAAATATACCCAAAAAATGAGATGTTGAGCGTTGTTGATATTGCTGGTAATTTCTTCCCTTTCATTTACATGAATTTCTTCCTTTTCTTATCTAGCACTGACATCTATTGATAGGGCACTGTTCTTTACTTATTACCAAAGAGTATACTAAATATACCATAAGGATTGATTATTGAATTGTAAGATTCACAAGAGCTATTACGTACGCCCTCGCTTCACTAAGGTGTATTCACTGTTCCTCACTTAAGCACTCACTAGTTAATTCATTAAGACCATCTGCTACTATGAATATATTATTTCCCCACAATTTTCGTTATATTTCTATTCTATAATAAGTAGTATGACACTGATGTGCAGTGGACACCACTATCTCATTGACTGTCTTCTTTCTCACTCTCTTGTTCTATAATACAAACATTGTCCCGATTTTGTGAAGTGTGTTTCACATTTTTGACCTTTCCTAGTATATATACCATGTATTGTTATATCTCAGAGGAGCGAAGAGAGAGTTAAATTATAATACGTAAATGTATATTATAATTCCTATATTTAAATTACGATCCGATCGTAAAGAAGGAAATTGCGAGATTGTGTGAGCGAGTTCATGTGATGAATGATGTGGTTTAGTTTGAGAGACTATTGTAAAAAAATCAAATATTAATATGGTTCCTGATAAACTTAAATTTTTCTGAAGTGACTGCTGAAATAATTTTGGATAAAAAATTGGGCGGGACCATGAAGAACAGGTTAATTATCGCTAAAATGAAAGTAAACCTATTAATTCTCATGTAGATAAAATCGTGGACAAGTATAATATGAATTAATACACAAAACATTCCGGGAAAGCCGGCAGAAGTAAAAACTTGAACATTAACGGTGTGCATTATTGAAAATTCCGAAAAAACCTAATTAAAAAAAACCGAACTGTATTATTGAGATCTAGCTTACATACGGCGAGACCAGTACGTGTAACGGGACTTTGGAAAGAAAATATACTTCTGCGGTATAATTAACCCAAAGAACAAAATTCAAAAAAACCGAACCGTATTATTGAAATCTGACGCTTACGAATTTCCGATCAGGTCTCATGTCCTGACGCTTACGAATTTTTGATCAGATCTCGTGTCCTGACGCGAGTTTAACATTTTTTACCCATCCCTTAAAAAAAGTACACAACTGCACAACGTCGCTAAAGAAGTTTTCAATTTGAAAAATGTATATGTCGGTGCATAAGATAGGCTTGGGGTAACCTAACCTTAGGTTTAAGCAGAAAACCTGGGCAGTGAAGGCGAGTGTTTCAATTAAATAATGGATATCCTTAAGCCTACTCTGCTTAGGTTGTCTGTTGCCTGTCCTAATTGTAAGAGATCATAATGTTTAGTTATTTATTGGTTCAGTAGCAGTGTCTACGTTGCCTATACCCAATAGTCCTTTCAATATCACACCCCCCTTGTGGAGATTTTCAACATATTCTCTCCATCCCTCTCCTTCTCATAATTTTTCTCCAAATTATACACGAGTAGGTATTACAATATGTACTTAATTGTTTTTTCGATAAAACTTAAAGCTAAACGTAGCACGTTTATTTCCTTAATCTTCGGAATATAACACACAACGTGACTGATAGTTCGAGTAGTTTCCCCCAAGGTCAATATTTCCATACAAACTTGCAACAAGATAAATAGTTATTTCAAGGTTGAATGGAATATTGTGTGTACTCACTGTTCATTCAATCTACTCTCAGTTTGTGTTTGTAGTATCTATTTGATTTTAATTTAAAAAAAAATGTAATGTAACTGACTTTTTTTATGTGAGTCACTAACACTGTTGATAAACTCTTATTATCAAAGTACCTATATGATATATAATTTTTATTGTTTTACTTTAAATACCTATACATACTTAAAAAAATTATAGTCTGTTTTGATAGAACCACGGCAGTTTGACGAGTAGTTCCATACATTAAATACATAGTTGTATTAAACACAAAAGAAATAAATCAGAACGGAAATGTAAGCAACTCGTTTATAAAATAGTATTCGCGGGTAGTTCCTTTTATATTATGTTAAGTATACCCACGAGTAAAATATATATGTCGGGGATTTTAAAACGATCTGAATGGAAATGGAAGGAGGAAGATGGGGAATATTGGGGAACACTAAAAGGGGGTGATGGTATTGAATGGAATATTGGGTAAACGCAACGTAGATACTCCTATTGAACCGATAAATGATCAAATATGATCTCTAACAATTACGAGAGAAACCTAAGCAGTGCCTTGGACTGGTGACCAAGGTGTAGGCTTAAGGAATTCCTTTAAGTGATCACGACACTCGCCTCCACTGCTAGGCTCTCTGTTTAAACCCAAGGTTAAACGCACATAAACCGAATCTAATACAAGGCTAACCTAACCTAAGGCTAACCTAACCTAACATTGTGTTTACTTAACCACGTGGCAATTACATTGTAAGGACTTACGTGACCTTAGTTGGACAGCACTTCCATACTACACTGCACTTGACACTATCACTAGCACTACTTAGATGATGTTCACTTCTTGAGAGACCGCGCACGACTAAGACTTCAGTTAGACTGTCGATCGCATATAAAGGGTCGAGGGTAGATACTGTCAAAACGACGGAAGTGACTACTACCCCACTCCAACGCCATAGACAACGATAACGATTCGATTAATCGATAATCTTTTACTATGCTCCGACATATATAACTGTCAGTCGCTCTGGTGTTATTGCGCGTCAAGTGGTGGAGGTAAGATATTATGAAAGAGGTCTTTAAATTTGCTACTGGTTCTCAAGCCTCATGCCTTAAGTTGCATGTTATTATCTTATCTTCAGAATTACTGCGCAGTAAAGCTCCCATACTAATAGAAAAGATTGTTTTTAAAATAATACTCAACCTAGAAACAAATTTATTTCGTAAGTACTTTTATATACTGTTCAGTACTTTGACAGGTCTAAAATTAGTCGGTCAGTCAGTTTATCGGAAACTACCACCAGCTCGGAGGGCAGCTATCTGTTGAGCAGAGAAAAACCTTATACCCCAACACACTCCTAGCCTATATTAGATATGAGGGCAATAAATCAAACAGCAGTGGTAACGACCCCATCTTGGCCGTGCCCGTGTCACGATATTGCAAACATATATTTTGCAATTATTTTCATTTTTACGGTTATTTACACGTTACATGATAATCGTTCATTTAGTTCTTATTTATATTAATATATGTTTGTACGTTGGCGACGATTGTGATAACAATTTTTCAAACTCAATAGTATATTTTAATACTTCTTTGATTCATAGCTACATCGTAACATAATTAAAAATATTACATGACACTCGTGAGGGGATGTGTTCGAATAATATTCCACTTTGCCGCTGGAAAGCATCACGTACGAGCCAAGTAACCCAGCACCTCCTTGGTGGTAGGGTATCTGTTCTCCAACTGGCTTGCGACCACTAACACGCACGAGCCGCATGTGGGCCAAACTTACTCTCTCCCTCTACCGTCATCCCTTATCCATCCCACCTCTTATGCTGCAGTTCCAGAGGGATCATAGTTCTTTCTCACAATCCAGTAAAATCGCGGCGGTAACGTATAGGACGTCCAAGAGACATCGACATCCTCTTCTATGCCGATGTCCATGAGCAACGGTGGCCACTTTCTGTCAGGTAGACTATTTCCATTGCTGATCTTTTCCTTTATCATAAAAAGAAAAGGAGGAAAAATAGAGTAAATGGTAAAGTTATTTTGAGTTATCTCCTGACCGTATCGCACTCGTAGCTTACGAGATAGGGCTTCCATTGTACACATAAAATGCTTATAAAAGATTGTATATGCTAACTATCTCCTTTCGACATACCTATATATAATAATGTATAGAGGCGACTAGGTGAGTACGAGTCAACACTGTGAAGCAAAGTCCTCGTAGAAGACAGTATCGAGTAACAGACGAGGATAGTCTGCTATAGTCTAGATAAATTACTGTTACTGAAAAAGCTTAATTCTAAATAGAAATGTCACAGAGTAAGGAACATAACGCAGTCAGCTCAAAATTTGTTTATTACTAGTAATAAATTCCGTTCTTCTTCACTTTCACAAATGCAGTTTCTTCAATCATTAATTTTATCTGTTTCCTCTTTCTTCCTCTTTCTCAAATTAATCAGGATTAATAATAGTAAGTCCCTAGTTTGGGATAAAGAATTTTGAAAAATACATCTTACTAGGGGCCCGCCCCGGCTTCGCACGGGTGGATAATTTTTTTTTAACATTTTGGCTCCCGCATTTCGGTGCCCCCTCTCTTGCCGCGTTACTCGCTGCGCTGCGTCGCTACACTGGCCCGTCGCGTCGACGTGTATTTTTTGTTTATATTGATATTTTTAATTTCGTAATATCTTTTGAATGGAAAGTCCGATTTTAATAATTCAAAAAGTAATTTACAGGTATTGAAACAGTCTTGAATACGACATAATTTATTTGGATAAGGATTAATACGAAGGTATGGAAAACATGGTCTGATTTTGATAGGCATTTTTATCAACTTTTAAAATGTAAAAAAGTAGTTATAGTGACTTAACTACAATAGTTGGACATATGGTCTCGCGGAGTTTTTTGTAGATATTGATACGTTCTATAATATTGTATAACATGTTTTTGTTCTATCATCAATACTTTTCGCAGCGCATGCGATGAAAGATATTTTATGGCTAATTTTTTTGCACCTTGTGTTGGTTTTAGTGAGAATTTCTGGGGATCTCTAATTTTTTCTTGTAATAAATATAGCCTATGTTACTCAGGAATAATGTAGCTTTCTAATGGTGAAAGAATTTTTGAACCTTAACCACGACACCAGAGAGACAGACTAATCTAGCGCACTAAAGGTTATACATTGTCTACACGTCGGTATATTTGACATAATATAAAATGACCTACCCGCTAATATTACTTTATATACAGTGTTTAGTATTATCTGTTACGGTGGACTAACTATACTGTCATACAGATAATACTTATCAAGAATTCATGATAGACTGCAATAGTTATTTAGTCTGTGAAACTAAATCGTATGCTAAGAGAAATCCCAAATAGAATTCCGTCAAAGAAACATATCAATTATCCGTCTCGTTCAGTTAGTGTTAGTGTTAGTGCTAGCTTAGCAATTATATCAAGGAAAACTTTGCCTATTTCATTTCATTCATTTCTACTAACTTTAATTAATTGCGAAACTATTTATAATGGCGTCGCTATTTCACTAAGGTAAAATGGAAAAATAATTAGGTTTTTTTTTATGTAACTAGGTCGGCAAACAAGCGTACGGCTCACCTGATGGTAAGCGATTACCGGAGCTTATAAACGTCTGCAACACCAGAAGCATCGCAAGCGCGTTGCCGACCCTATCCCCAATTCCCCCCAGGAGCTCTGGTCACCTTACTCACCAACAGGAACACAACACTGCTTTAGAGTAGTGTTGTTTAGCTGTGATCTTCTGTAAGGTCGAGGTACTACCCCAGTCGGGCTGCTCCATATTTGAACAGGAAATTTCCTGCTGTGCCCTACCTCAGTTAAAAGGTTTCGTAAATAACATCATATTTCTAAAGACTTATATTCATATAAAAAAATGATTAGCCAAGCCTTTACTTACGACATAATACTTAGAATATGTAGAACTTAATTTAAAAACATAGATAATGTTGCATGCACGTCCCTGGTGGAAACGCAGCCTTAATAGCAACAAAACGAATGCCGAAGTCAATCAATGAGCTAATATATTAGGCGGTCTGATTAAGGCCAGAGCTTGGCCTCGGTGACGTCTTGATTAGTGTCCATCACTCCTCAATACACTCTTATCTTCAGACGTATAAAGACCATATTCCAATGTTATGTAAGTACCCACTTTTTCGTCGTCCTAGAACCAAGGATGCAATAAACTTCATAAGGAATCGCATAATATATTTTTGGCGGAAATTCGTTTATGTGTTACTATCTTTTGCCCGCAACTTCGTTTGCGATATTGAGGTAGTTATATTCGCCTAAAGTAAATCGTCTGAAGACATATTTAATAATCTTATGAGGTACTCATACTAACTTTACACCCCCCTTTCACCCCCATAAGGGAGTGTGTTTCAGGACTTTCAATGAGGAACCTTCATACTGAATTTCATTTGAATAACTGCAAAAACGGCAAAGTTTTATACTAACTTTGCACCCCCTTATGGGGTGAATTTTTAAATATCCTTTCTTCAAAAATTACCCCTGTTTTAACCCCTTATGCGATGAATTTTCAAATATCCATTCTTCAAAATTTCAAGTTTCTAACCTTTATAGTTTAGGCCCTGCGTTGATCTGTCAGTCATTAAGTCTGCTTCTCCTTTATATATATATATATGTCGGAAACTGTAAAAAAAGGATATAGATGGATGGCCTATCTCAAAAGCTATACGGGCGCAACACGATCAGGATATAACTAAACTTTACGATCTTGTACTATTCTGACAGGAACCCAAGCAGTGCCTTGGACTTGTGACCAAGGTGTAGGCTTAAGGGGGGATCCTTTTTAATAAGTAGTAGTAATTTAAGTAATTACAAAACTCACCTCCACTGCTTAGTTTCACTGTTTAAGCCTAAGATTAGACTAACATAAACCTAACCTAATACTAGGCTAACTTAACCTAAGGCTAACCTAAACCTAACTCACACCGAAAGGAGAAAAAAAGGAGAAGCTGAATTAATATATATATAGATGTTATATATTTTATCATTATTATATTAAATACTAGCTAAAAGCTAGAAAATAAAGTGTAAAAGGAAGGCAGACGAGAGAGCGAGTGAGTGAGATGGTGTGTCCACTACGAATCAGTGACATACTACGCATTATAGATTAGAAATTTAACGCTACCTATGAATTTTTGAACACAGCGAAGAGAGGGCGGGTCGACATGACAAGTTTGAGGACCTCTGTAGAACTTTAATCCATCTTAGTAGAACATTGCCCTGCATCATGAGGAAGTGTAGAGGTCTCTACCCTTTCAACATTCGGAGTCAATAATAATCTCTCAAAGCAAACAAATACATTAAACAAATTATTAATTCCTTTACGAGAGTCTCATTACGTAAAATAGTAATAAATCATCTAAATATAAAGGCGGTTTACGTTGACCTATGATGGTATGGACTCACAATTAGTAAATACGTTTTAGTCACTTCAGGATGCAGCCTCTTTATAATGTTACATTACAATACTGCCAGCAGTAAAGTAGGCATAAATTATAATGTATCTTGTTTTTTGTGGTAGATAAGGTGCAAACGAGCAGATGGTCCATCTGATGGTAAGTGACCATCACCCATGGATGTTGCATCTTCGAAGATAGAGCGTGGAGGGGGAGTAAAAGAAAAGTGCTACGGTTTCAGTGGACCCTGAGCAAAGGCCCTGAGTCAAGAGATTAAGTCTAGCCCACATGCAGCTCGACCGGAACGCGTCTATGATACGGAGAGCGATCAGATTCGCATGCTGGTGGTCGCAAGCCAATCGGGAAACAGATCTCCTACCACCAAGGGGGTGCTGGATTACTCGGCTCTTACGAGATGCTCTCCCAGCTGCAGAGTCCCCTTTGCAGCATTCTAACCCGTCCCCTCACGGGTTAAATCAATCATCATCACAGATCATAAATGTATACATTATAAGACATTGAAAACTAAAATGAGACATATATGTCGGCTTGTAAGTTAAGCTTGGGTTAACCAGTGGAGGTGAGTGTTGAAATTCTGTTATATAATATTTAATATCAAGTTTAGTCCATCGGTCCAAAAGAATATAAAGGCACAATACAGTGGTAGAAATACCCTTCCGCTGGTGGGGTAGTAAAATCGACCAAAGAGGATCGTCAGCCAATCAGAGGCTATTTAATGTCCTTGAGTATTGTAATGACGCAAAGGAAGTGACATTAAATATTAACCTAACTCTCTCTGACATATGACATATTTTTAATGTCATTTTAGTATCTTTTTTATTTCTGTTGATTTATTTAATTAAACTATTTAACAGATACTACTGTGACTTTTAAAAGTTGTGCATAAAGAACGATTTAAATTCGTTATTATGACGAAAGGTTGAACAGACAGACATAAAATATTTATTTGGCTTTGACATTTTCGTACATGTATGAAGTCCGACGTCCATATTATTACAGGTACATGAAGGTTTCATCTTAATTCCCATATTAGAATGACACTTGGCAATTATATTATAAACGACTTAAATATACGCCTGCTTTGACATTCAGACCAAAATGAGCTTTAACTTCCAGTAATAAGAGTCAAATTTCTATAAACAGACGTCGTCCAGGTCGTTGCTCTACCCTAATAAGGTGTATTTCCAATTGTCACCGAGTTTCATGGGTTGCCATTGATGCTTTGTTGAAATGGTTTAATAAATTGGATGTTTACTGAATTACCTGTAATTACTATATTATTTAATATTTATTATATCTCAAAAAATAAGCTACTTATACACTATTTTTTAAAGGAGTCTTACGAAAATATCGATTCCGTATATCTGAATTAAAATCACAAAAATCGATTCTGAAATCAATAAAGCCTAATAGGCTAGATTAATAGATTCATAATATTTTTTTATTGATTTTAATGATGTAACTAACTTCTAAAAAATAAGAACATACATCTTCAGATTTTTGATGCATGTAATTAAAAACTGTCATTAAAGACAAGGCTCTGCGGTGTCATACGTTTACCATTATGGAATAAAAACAGTAAAAAAAAACTGGTATTCCATTTTGGTGGCATAACTTTTAATCGTCATAGAATGTTGAAAATCGATTCTCTCAATACAAAATCGATTAATTGGGTTTAAATTATCGATTCATCGCTCATAATTTTATGTATCTGTCAGATTAATTTAACGCCTGATATTCATAATTAAACTTAATCTGAATTGAATTACGGATTATGGATCAAATATATATAGTATATAGACGTGCTAAGAAAGATATTTTTCATACTTCTATCTCCCTTCACTGAGAGTAAGAATATAAACGTATAATAAGTACGATAAAAATTTAAATACCATTGGCGAGTTCAAATATCACAGCTTTATGATATTATTGTGTTCATAAAAATGTAATTTCAATATAAAGTTTTATGATTAGTACAGTATATGCAAAGTTGTTTATAAAACTCCCTGAACCGTGACAGATGTAACCGAAATGGTCCGAAAAGATCCGAAATGACATGAATGTATTCTGGAGGAAGTGAGCATTAAACTGCGAGTCAATGACATTTCGTCTCTAGGACATAAATCTGCGAGTTTTGAACCTGATGTATCTGTATCTTTAGATTATTGTTAGATTTAAATTTAAAAAAATTGGGGAGAGGTTTAAAAAAATAGCCTACAACATATTCTCAGGCCTACCAAATATGCATAAAAAGTTTCATAAAAATCAGTCAAGCCGTTATAGAGCTCTATAGCAAACAGTGACACGAGATTTTAATATATATTATTTACTCCACTTATTCGACACTATGTAAATTCTATCTCGATAGATTTAAGGCAGTATTCAAAGTGATTTCATACAGTAAACATTGGCTAATTTAGTGTTAGTTTGTGGTTTGATGTCGAGGATGTTCTCAAACCTGTTCCTAGGTCATAAGCCCCAGGAAATAAGTTTACAGTGATGATTGTTATGGATACTTCAAAATAATAATCACGATTTTAAACTACCTTTACAACTATGTAATCGCATTTGAATTTCTTTGAATACTACCTTTAACGTGACTTGAGGGCTTGTGGGGCGAGTTCTTTATCCCACTTCTGATGTCACAGTAACAGCCATAATCTTCACCAGGCGAGCTTCGCTTATCAACTGGCTCAGGTCTATCGGAACAGTGGTTATATACAGTTTCAGAATAACATAAATAATACTACCCCCGAATATAGATTTATCAACGGTGTTGCTAACTTAAGTTAGACAAATTTAAGTGAAAATTGAATTATTCACAAGAACTTTAAGATATTTTGTAAGAATTCTGTGGAATGATATTAACTCTGTGACCGATTTTAGTTATAAACAGGTCGGTAAGCCATTATTACTTCAGCGAAACGAGGGCAGGTGATATAATTACTATTTTTTTATTAAAAAACATAAATCACGATTCCAGACACGGCGGTTTATGCAACTTGATTGGAAAACATCAGACTGTGAGGAAAACCCAATTATTTCTCAATCGATACTTATTTCAGTTGTATTAGTTTTTTTTAATAAGAATATGTATAATCAACTGATCCTGGCTTTGCTCTACTTGTGCTTTCATTTTAATTTTTAACCTATTTCTAAATATATATCTCGACGATTTTACTGATGAGAAGGAAGGAGGAGAGGGGAATATTAAAAAACAAAAGGGTGATGATGATGTTGAATGGAGTATTGGGTAAACGCAACGTAGGTACTTCTACTGAACCGATAAATAATCAAATATGATCTCTGACAATTACGAGAGAAACCTAAGCAGTGCCTTGGACTTGTGACCAAGGTGTAGGCGTAAGGATATTTTTATTCAATCGAGATTCTCGCCTCCAAAGCTAACCTAACATAAGACGTAGCAACTCTATTGTAACTGTACTCACGTGACCTTAATCGGGCAGCACTCCCAGCACTAACACTGCTCTTAACATTCACTATCACTATCTAGTGACTACTTCACTTCTTCAGAGACCGTGCAAGACTAAGACCACACTAAGACTCTTGAGAGCTATAATCCGCGGACAACACGTGAATTTGTATAGTGTGACTTGGGCTCGAGGTGCCAACTGTAAAAGCTGGTAGTCTGGACCAAAGAACACTGCACCAATTCACAACACAATACTCAACGTACGTTTCGATCCGACACCGGAGCATCCTCAGGAGATGCAGAAGCGAATCTCCGATATGAATATGACGATCTCCCATACAAACTATTTCAACCCTTTTAAGCCTTCTCTAATGTCATTGCATGCAATGAATAGTTGCATGATGGTGTAACTAACCCGACTTTTATAAACTCTTTAAAACTATCAGTGGCGTCGCTAGGAATTGGCGATCTCGACTACTATCGACAGTCCACGTCTTTGTGAGCCAAGTAAAAAATACTTTTGAGTTTTTAAATTCCTAGCTATTTATTTATTTCTCTCACAATCACAATCTCTCACTAAAGATAATCTAAATTTTAATTTTCTATACACAAATTTGTATCTGCGTTACTATTTATAACAAGACAATATATAATCTACGTTCCGATAGATTTGTCCAGTTGTCAAACGGATCTCACCTGATGACCATAATGGCTGCATAGGTGGTGTGGTGTCGGTAAACTGAGACTCCATTGTGAAGGATTTCGTGAGTGTTTGACGATATTACGCAGTTCCTATCTAAAGTGCATATTATTATTGTCTTTTACTGTGCAGGATAGCTACCATATACATAATATACATGAATTTAGTTGCAAGTATATATAGAAATCGGATAAAACAACGACACAGTAAAGTCGATTGGCTATAAATTTACCAAAAATAACAGTCGCTATTGACAGTGCCAAAACGTTAGTTTAAGCAAATTATAAGATTTTATTACCAGGGCCAGATTAAGAAACGAGGCCCTTAAAATATAATAATGATTTGTTTTATTATTGTCAAAAAAATTATACCATCTGTTTATTATATCTTTAACCCCCGACGCTACAAAGACGGAGTGTTAAAAGTTTAACGTATGTATCTGTTTATGGCATCGTAGTGCCCAAAATAATGGATCGATTGTGATGAAGTTTTATTTGTTTGAGTAGTAATATAATCGAGATGTTTCTTAGATATTTGAAAAATATCAGCTCAACTTAAGAGCTGCCTCACAATATTAATATATCGAAAGTTATAACAAATGGAATGGAAATGAAAGATTTGAGATGAATCCTAAGTAATGGTATAAATGCGAAAGTAACTGCCCGTCTCTCTCTGTGTCACGCTTACATGCTTAAACCACTAAACCGATTTTGAACAAATTTGGTTCAGAGATGGACTAAATTTTGCGAAATAGTCATTTTATTGCGATAAAATATTGAAGGGGTTGAATAAAAAGTGTTATATAAATTCTGTTGATATAGAAAATTGGGATGTGAAATTAAAACTTACCAAGCGTGGTAAATTACACACAGGCGAAGGCGGGCGGGTCGACTAGTCCTTACTTCCTTACTAATATTATAAATGTGATAGTAACTCTGTCTGTCTATCTCTCGATCTTTCACGCCAAAACTACTGAACCGATTTAAATGAAAATTGGTATACAGATAGTCTAGGACCTGAGAAAGGAAATAGGCTACTTTTTAAAAGTTTTACCCTCAGGGGTGTAAAATACACTACTCCACGCGGAAGAAGTCGCGGGCACAGCTAGTTTTAAATATATCTGTGTTATTTTATATTTTATTCATATTAATATTGTTTAGGTATATAAGTAGAATTCTTATTATATTCCTTCATTTGACACACTGAGCGAGGCTAGGTATTTGATCGCTCATCTCTACTGAATACACAGCCTTATGGTGACATTTCTATGGTCTCAAAATACAAGTAAAGTATTGTGTAGTGATATTTATCCACCACCTGAGGGAAGACCTTCTGTCTGTTGCCGCGCCAACTGCTCTTCTTACATTATAAACTATAAATCTTTGCGCTACGTTTTTTATTACGTGACAGGTTAGGTTTGGTAATAAAAGGTTAATTCAGCATGTCTATATACTGACTCAAGTCTGCAAGTCCAGATTATGTCTCCTAAGGGATTTGGCTCCTGAAACGACTCTAAACCTACGTGGCTGACCCTTTGAAACCAAAAACTACGTCTATCTGTTTCTGTTAGAAATTTTAGTCTTAAAGACAAGAATTTACATGGGTTTAGTGTTTTTTAGTGAGTCTTATAACTTTCACTCTCACTCATTTTCACTCTTCTAATTCCCTTCATTTTATTCTTCCATTTTATTTACTTTTAGTTATTGACTTCTTTTATATAATGTATTGTTTTTACTTATATCGATAAGCTAAGTATAATAATTATATCTCTGAGATTTTATGAAGAGAAGGATGAGGAAGAGGGGGTATATGAGAAACACTACAAACTATTGGTTTAACCCAACGTAGATACTGCTACTGAACCGATAAATAATCCAATATTATGATCTCTTACAATTACGAGAGGGACCTAAACAGTGCCTTGGACTTGTGACCAAGTTGGAGACTTAAAGAGTGGTTTTAACAGAGTTCCAACACTCGCCTCTACTGCTCAGGCTCTCTGTTTAAACCAAAGGTTCAACTTACATAAACCGCGCAAGACTAAGACTACAGTCAGACTGTCGATGGCATATAAAGAGTCGAGACTGTAAAATGACGGAAGTGACTTCTACCCTAATCCAGCGCCATAGATATCAATGACGATTCGATTAATCGATAATCGTTTACTATTTTCCGATATATATGTCGGAGCATAGTAAAAGATTATCGATTAATCGAATCGTTATCGTTGTCTATGGCGTTGGAGTGGGGTAGTAGTCACTTCCGTTGTTTTGACAGTATCTACCCTCGACCCTTTATATGCGATCGACAGTCTAACTGAAGTCTTAGTCGTGCGCGGTCTCTCAAGAAGTGAACATCTAAGTAGTGCTAGTGATAGTGATAGTGTCAAGTGCAGTGTAGTGTGGAAGTGCTGTCCAACTAAGGTCACGTAAGTCCCTACAATGTAATTGCCACGTGGTTAAGTAAACGCAATGTTAGGTTAGGTTAGCCTTAGGTTAGGTTAGCCTTGTGTTAGATTCGGTTTATGTGCGTTTAACCTTAAGTTTAAATAGAGAGCCTAGCAGTGGAGGCGAGTGTTGTAATTACTTAAAGGACGTCCTTAAGCCTACTAGTAGCCTAGTCACAAGTCCAAGGCACTGCTTAGGTTTCTCTCGTAATTGTTAGAGATCATATTTGATCATTTATCGGTTCGATAGGAGTAACTACGTTGCGTTTACCCAATATTCCATTCAATACCATCACCCCCTTTTAGTGTTCCCCAATATTCCCCATCTCCCTCCTTCCATCTCCTTCCACATCGTTTTTAAAATCCCCGACATATATTTGTTACATTTTCTTTTACAACATATTAATTTTTTATTTATCTATATAAAAGACAATACTTTTTATTTTTATCTATTTATTGTTGTCTTTGTTACTTGTATTTTTACTTTACTTTATTTTTTTTCTGTTTTTTCCTTCTTGACTTCTTTTTTTAAATTATTTGCCGCACTTCCATTTCTTTTTAAAATAAAAGTATAGATTGTAATGTTGTCATACATTGTAACTTAATAAAATGAAGCCCCTTATTTAAGTAACAGTAATTCAATCCTGTGTTTTAGTTTTTTAATTGTAATAAATAACATTAGCAATGGCCGCCTGATAAAAAGTTAATAGCAATTTGTTTCACTGTCGATATAAACTGCAATTCGAGTGATATGTTACACGTGTAGAAGTCTAATACAAGCCTAGCTTTCTCTATGGAATTACACTGGTCAACAAGGATTTTGAGTCTGTCTTCAAAATGTTAAATTGAGATTTTTTTTACTTTACTAATAAAGGGTAAAATAGTTTTTTTTAATGTTTCTGTAAAAAATTCATAGTAATAGATGAGTAATGTCTAAACGCTATTTTGCGACTCAGTGATGTACAAAAATAATTGCTACAATTGTAATATACATGAATACATTCAATACAGTGCACTACGCGACTTGCCGCCATTTTGTTTTAAAGTATTACAACAACAACAACATCAACATAAAACAGACTTTCTCCCGTGAGGTTAGAATACAATTCTCCTCTGCCGCTGGGAGAGCATCTCGTAACCCAGTACTACCCCCTTGATGGTAGGGGATCTGTTCCCCGACTGGCTTTCGACCACCAGCATGCGAATCCGACCGCCAAGTGTCTCTGACGCGTTCCGGCCGAGCCGCATGTGGGCCAGACCTACCCCTCCCTCTCCCATCCCATTTCTGCTGCGATTCCACTGAACACCGAGTTCTTGCTCACGGTCCATTGGAACCGCAGCAGTCTTCTCTTCGCTTCCTCTCCTCACTCTATCTTCGAGGCGACAACGCATCGACAAAACAAGAGATACCCTCTAGTTTTGTCGATGTCCATGGGCGACGGTGGCCACTTTCCATCAGGTGGACCGTCTGCTCGTTTGTCCCTTGTCTATCATAAAAAAAAAATGATTAAGAATGGAATGGTATATCATAATTTTTATTTGAAACTAGCCTACCGACCTCGCTTCGGTTAGGCATTCAAATCGAGCACACTCGTTGAATTTCTATTCTATAATGTGTAGTATATATCACTGATGGAGTGGGATCACCATCTCACTCACTGTCTTCTATCTCACTCTTTTTTTCTTTAATACGAGACGATTATTTTTTATTTATAAGGCTACTTTTTGCTTCGATTCAAATTCAATTAATAAAAAAAAGTTTTATGTTCGTTACCTCAGAACTCCAGAATTTTTTATTCAAAATAAAGCGCCTGATTTATAATTGACATCGCCACCAAATATTGAAAAACTTAAAAATGATTAATCATTAATTATACGACTACTAACGAGTGTATTGGAGTTTTTTTAGTTATGGTTTTTCAAGTCCTTGTGTTCTTTAAGATCCCCGAACCTGAAGATTTTATTCCTGTTAGCATATTCGTAGTATTAATAATAACATTATATGAAATCTTAGGTTTAATAGTGAAACTCATTAAGCTCGTGTAGAGCGAGTAGAGCTTGCATTGGTTACGTAAACCAATTTGTTGCTGTTGGAGCTTTCCAATTGATATAACATGTTGCAAAGTATGTTATTGCGAACTGCGGTTGTATTAGAGAATATTGTGAAAATATTCCAAAATTTTAGTTAATTAATGAACGTAAATTAATTCGTACTTATAAAAAGTAGTCTTATTTGCTCATTTGATGACATATGTACACTCGAATAGGTTGTGACCACAACAGCGAAACCGCAAATTTTACTCTACCTCGTCGTCTCCCTGAACATTTTGGCTATTTACCTATTTGTGACTGTTGTGTGTAAAATTATTTTCTTCATTCCCCTACCTGTACTTATAAATATGTACGAGTCTGACACTTGTATGATACCAGTGGCCTTTATGGATCAGAATTCAATGTCAAAAAAGTTTCATACAAAACAGTTATCGAAAGACTTTAAGCTAGTTTGTATATTAAAAATATTTGTAGAAGTAAATTAGCTTAAATTAAATGAATTTATTCATAAACATTGCAAATGCATTATTCTAAATTCCTAGTAAAATGAAGTCAAAAATTCTATTAAGTGGGATTTTAATTAAAATTCATGAAATGCTAACCTTTCCCCGGATGCGTTCTGCTCGACCTTCCCAATTCACACAACAAATTTCGCAACATATCAGATATGCTAAATTAAACCTTGTTTCGTTAAGATAAGAGACACAACAGCGGTAAAGCAGTGTGTTTCAGTAGGCACCAAAAATGCACATGCGTCGGACCGGAGCGCGGCGTAGAGGCTCTACGCTCAGACGGCGCGCGACCGCCACACGCTACGAGCGTAGACCCGCTACGGTGCTATGCCACACAACTTCGGAACTTTTAATACTTTTCTAACTTTCGAATTTATTTGTGTGCTGTGTTTATTTGCTGCGTTTTGGTGTGTAGGATGACTTAAATGATGGCTCCTTTAAGAGTGTTAAGTGACTTTGATGATTTTCAAAACTTTTCGACACAACCGGAGGAACGTCATCATTTGCGACACAAGAATCACTCGCGGGAGCACGCTAGGAATCATTTTGTAGATGTGATATCTAATTCCATAATGGAGGTTATTAATACTAAATTCGTGCCAGAGAACAGTGTATTACCGGACATGGAGCCGTTGTCCACTCACATGGACGGCGAGCATCATCCGCTGTGGTTCAATATAACGATGAACAGATCAGACCTGGGTGTAATGGACAATGAGGTGATGTACAGGCACAGTGGTGCGATGACCGCGGTGTACTGTGTGGCGTATCTGATAGTCTTCGTGGTGGGTTTGGTGGGTAACTGCTTCGTGATCGCGGTGGTGTACCGGTCGCCGAGGATGAGAACTGTTACAAACTTTTTCATAGTGAACCTGGCTGTTGCTGACATCCTGGTGATCGTGTTCTGCCTGCCTGCTACTCTCATGTCGAATATTTTTGTCCGTAAGTACTTAACATAATTATTTAATAAGAATTACTAAATAAAACAGGGAAAAAGCATATGAAAGGAAAATCTTTAACCTATATATTAAGATGTCAGGAACATAAAGGATACGCAAAATATATTATCACGAGCGATATCAATAAATCAACTGGTTAACGGTTTCTTATCAATTTGGCTACAAATACTGGCAAAAAAACATTGTCTGAAGATTTATATCGAGTGACTTGTCTTTACTTTACGTGGGTATGTATATGTTTTATGCAGTGGATTGATATAGAGTTCCGAATAAATATTTTTAACTCTATCCTTTTTTTATATTTGGCTTATTTTAATCTAAAACTTTAAAATAACTGATGAACAGTTTTGAATTGATAACCTCCTTTTTTTAAGTCGATTGAAAATATTAACTTCTTCTCTTTTAAACCGACTTCAAAAAGTAGGAGGTTTTTAATTCGCCAGAATCTTTTTTTATGTATGGAGTCAGTTGAAAAGTGGTGTAGCGAGAGCGAGGGCTGTAATTTATTATTTTTATTTATAAAGTGAGGTCAATAAATAAGGTAATTATTATTTGCTTTTTAGTGCATTTTTTTTTTGAGTTTGAAGTCGGTTTAATTTTTCTTACATAATATATAACTTTAACTTTTGCACTACTGCTCTTAAGTAGTTTTCTTAAAAAGAAATATATTTTCACATTTTGTATTACTTTTATATATAGATATTTAAAAGAGATGACCTTCATTTAATACATAACTGAAAACGTTTCGTAAATATGCACTGGAGTATACAGATGCAAAAATATGTAAAGCAAGACATTTGAAATTCTTTCCGCAGCACGAAATGCAATACAAGTTTGGAGGTATTTTTCGGAATTCGTTTTAAGACATTCTAAAATGTGAAGAATTAAAGTCTTTAGAATTTTATTTGATGCTAATAATAGAGATTATAAGAAAAATACTTGTATAAGTCATTTTAACATAATATTATTCCAACTAATATTATAATAATTTTGAATTTAACTCTGTCTGTTACGCTTTCACGCTTAAACCACTGAAGCAAATTTGATGAAATTTTCTACTGAGATAGACTCGAGCTTGGATAAGGATTCATTCATCGCGACCTGTCAATGGCCCACTGCTGAGCCCGGTCTCCTCCTCAGAATGAGAAGGGTATTAGGCCACCACGCTGGTCCAGTGCGGGTTGGCAGACTTCACACACCTTTGAGAACTTTAGGGAACTCTCACTCGTGCAGGTTTCCTCACGATGTTTTCCTTCACCGTTGTAACATGTGATATTTAATTGCTTAAAACACACATAACTCAGAGTCAGAGGTGTGTGTCGTGTGGGGGATCAAACTCGGACCTCCCGAGTAAGACTTGAAGTCTCAACCACTGGGCCATCTGCGGAAAAGGATATAGGCTACATTTTTCATGAAGTACATCCATGAAGTGCATGTCGAGCTATGTGTGATCGTTTAAGTCTTTCCCATTTAGTCATAAATGAATTATGATAATGTTGAAAATTAAAATATATTGCAATAGGGGGAAAAAGTTTGTATGGGAGTTCGCCATAATAATAAATATGGCTATTAGCATTTGAGTGGATTTAACGTATTATATCTTGTAATATATCATATACCTGTAATATAATATTTCATACAAAGCTATACGGGAAGCGTGAGTGCTTTATCACCACTTGATACCTTGTGTGGGCGTCTCAAAGGGTTATTTGATAGATACAGCCTCGAGTATACTCAAAGGGTTTTATATAAATTTCTGTAAAAATATTTTTAACTTGGACTTCATGTATTTGTTTTTTAAAAAGAATTAGGCGGCGTTAAGATCAAGTCAAGAAGATAATATTACCATATTTTAACCAAATTACACCAAAAACCTAAACAAATTATACACCTAAACCTTCCTCAGGAACCACTATATCTACTAGTTAAAACCGCATGAAAATCCGTTCAGTTGTATTTGAGTTTATCGCAAACAGACGTGGCAAAGCCTGGAGATTGCTCCCAGCTGGTTTAGAGAGATCCTTTACACTGCGCATTAACACTCGCCGTCACTGCTTAGTCACCCTACGTAACTTCTAATTAAACTAAGCAATAAAGTTTAACAACCTGTGTGATACTCGTTAACCAATTATCTGTGTCTGACGAATATACTCGTTATGGAGAAGTATAGTAAGTATAAGTAAAGAAGATCTAGATTTCTAGTTCTAGTTTTTTTCTATTTTTATACCTAAATGTCCTATATTTTTTATAGCACTATTTTTTCAGGAAATCTAAGTAAATAGCTCGTTTATTGCCAAGTGATTCATAAACTAAGTTCTTAAAGGTTTTCAGGTCTTTAGCCCCAAGTACTCTTATAAAGGTATTTTTTATTACAAGTATTACTTATCGCTTCGCTGAGGTCTTCGCTGAGGAGTCATATTCAGTTCCTATGGATCGTAGCATCGTCGAAAAAATTTATTCTAGAATTGTTTAGGGTTGTGAACAAAACTTTTCTAGATATAAAACATACTTTCTCTTTAAAAATATTTTTTTTTATAAAACTTTTATGAGTAGCTAGATTAGTTTTTGGAGGATAATATAAACTTACTTTTACTGCAAAAATATTTTGTGTTTATATGTAAAACTGTAGTTTATGTAATTAAATATCAAGTTTTAGGGTCAGTTTTTATATTAATGTTCGTCTGGATTATTCTTGGAAATGGCTGCATATATCTTTATGAGGTTTTTACTTTGTAGAATAATAAAAAATAATTTTTATTGAAAACTTATTTATGGTTGCTAAAGCTTAATATAACCTTTATCTATATTTGATTATTTTAAATCAATTTTGATGAAAAAATTTCAGCATAGTAGAGGATTTTTCAGAGAATATCCGTTAAATTTCTGGTTTCATTGGTGATTAATTCTGAAGTATTAAATCCAAAATGTTTCGTGGTTGAGATTAAAAGTTTGGAAAATTTTTAATGGTGTTATAAAAGTTATTATACTGACCTTACTTTGTCCCTCTTCCGGTGTTAATTGTTCGAAACTGGCATTTAATGCAGTGGTGCCCGGCCTTCATAAGTTTTAAACTCTTAACAATCTTTTGGAGGTTGTTATGGTTGTCTTAAAATTAAAATTTTAAATTAAAATCTTTACTTTTATAAGAAAGAATCTGTAACATGTAGGCATGTAGGTGTTGCAAACTTCGCTATTTTTTCGCCAAATTATTTTTACATATCAGCTGCAATCCAAAAAAATTAAAAATAATTCATAGCTTTTTCTAACTTAACCAATAACCATTATTTTTAAAATAAAAATATGGGAGATCGAAAATCTCGTGTTTTTTTATCGATTGAAATAATCAATCAATAAATAAAAATACTTAACTGTACAAAAGGAAGTACATAATATACAGTTTATGCTAATACAAATATGCAATGGCAACCTTATCACTAAAAGTGGTCTCTTCCAGACGACCTCGTTTTACGCAACGAAATAAACTGGTGCATAAAGTATAACTTATTAATCTTAATAATCATTCATTTAATTAATATGATTACTTTTTAATATAAGCATTTTGAATTCTTTGGTATATTATCAATTTGCAAGAGGTTTATCAATGAAAACAGGGGGTTATTTGGCTTCACTGTTAATATAATAATTACTATGCGAGATGACTTAAAGTGATATTGCTTTAAGTTCTATAGGAAGAGAAAGGAATAGGTAAATCCTAAGAATGAAATATGTGAATACTTTTTAAATCTAAACTACTTACTATAATATCATTAAAGTCTGGTTGTAGTTTTTTTACACAGCAACGGAGCATCGAAATGTGTATGATATATAAGTAATATTTTTGACATCTAAAAATACTTCTGACCTTGAAGGCCCAGAAGTCACTATTAAGGCTTGTTTAGCGGGGAGCGCGCCACACGTGATTGGCTGTTACGCAACGGTTCTGCTCCTACACGCCTGCTTGTTGTAAAAATAGATCAATGAAAGAACACAACAGACTCACAATGTGCAACTATATATGGAATTATATATGACGGAGTGGGTAGTATTTAATATCACTTCCATTTCATCCTAACGACACTCGATGATTTTTGAACGCCTCAAATGAGTATACGATTATCGATTAATCGGAACACCAGCGCCATATTTGTTGATTTACTTCTCCCCACCAGTGGAGAGACATTGTCCCTATATATTCCCTGACTGACGCAGTACACTTTAGTCTTACGATAAGTCTCTTTGAGTGAACATCACCTGGAGCTGAAGTGAAGCAATAGTGTGTTACTATACACTATGATACGGATATCGAACCTCTCCAACTCCTTAAGCCTACACTTTGGTCACAAGTCTAAGGCACTGCTTAGGTTCCTGTCCAAAAACTACTGAATTATTAGATTCGGTCACATCCTTCATTCAAATCGACTCTCTATCCCGACATATAAATAGAGGCTTTTCTAAGTAACATCTACCAGTGTCTTTAAAATAATAATGAACGAAGCAAGAGTAGCTCACTAGTGTTAATTAAAATATATCACAGTAAGTAATATCCAAGAGTAACTAATACTCTACATAGTTTACCTGAACTTTGTGATTGTCGACAAATGCTTGACGACACTTGCGCTACTTCCCTGTTGTTGGTGAATATAAACTTTTAATGGTCTTATTTATAGCTACCCTAATTCTACGTTAGTAGTAAAAGATACTATCTTAATGATAATTTATAAATAGACGCGTTAAACATTAACATCATCGCAATAAAAACTTCATAACGTGTTATAAACTTTTTTCAATGTAGTCCAAAACTACTGAATGGATTTTTATGCGGTTTTCACAACTACATTGATTTGAAATATAACGATAATTGTTGTCCTCACCGAGTTCTGCTGAGGTCAAGTTGATATATAAGTTAGTTTATTTAGCTCTTAGTGGCGAATTTAATTTTGGCTACTATGTGGGTGGCATATTCTTTATAAAATACCCCTAAATAAAATAAAGAATTGAAAAAAAAAACGATAATTGTTGAAAATGATCAAAATGCCAGGAACTTTCATCGAAAACGCCCCCTATTGATTCAAACTCTTCAAAAACTTACTTAAAATTATTTCTAAAATACTGAGTGACGTTACTTTGTGTGAATCGTCTTCATATCAGCACTAGTTACATTATCTCTACGAAAATCTCGACAGTAATAAAAATCCTCATGACGTCACAGTATTTTTCATTCCACATGAACTATTTTAGCCCAATTTATTTATAAAAAATATTATAATAGTTTGGGGAAAAAGTTTCTTCGCATTTATTAAGAAAATTTAAAACATTTTTTAATATAGTATATTTACATTTAACTAAAGTATGTAGGTACCATTTTGTTCGATAACTTTTTGCCATCTTGTAGGTAGGGACATGATCCCATTGCTATAGAAATTTTGGGGCTTCTGATCAAAACCCGGGACAAGTAGTTTCTGCAGACCTCTCGTGATGTTAACCTGACACTGCCTAAAGAATTTTGAAGAGATCGAATCGGACTATACGGCGGATGCGTTAACGCCTCCCAGCCAAACTCTCTTAATTTTTGAGTGGCTAAAGATGTGTGAGGTCTAGCGTTATCATGATGAAAAACCACACCCCTTCTGTTGATTAATTCCGGTCGCTTTCTCTCAACTTCTTGCTTTAATCTCATTAGTTGTTCGCAGTAGAGTTCAGAATCGATGGTCCTGCTTGGTGGTAACAGCTCATAATGAATAATGTCCTTCCAGTCCCACCACACTCACAGCATCGCCTTGTTGCGCACCTCCGCTGCACCGCAGCACCTCCACTGGCTCCTTAATTTGTGTTTTTCTTCCCCAATAGGTTAGAGACAATTTGAGTAGTAATTTTATAGAGTAAATGGTATCTTAGTCCAAGTGGAAATGTAGTGTAGAGCATTGTAATTGGTGCTTGGTCTACCTCATTAAGGATCACGTGAGTCGTTAATTTTATTAGTTTGTTTAGTTAGATCAAGCAGTAGGGGCGAGTTGTAAAGAAAACTGCAAGCTCTAATATTTTCGTATACTAGCAACACTAATCTTGACCGGCAGTTGAACTTAACCAGACGTATTAAGCACTATAACAAAATTATAACAGATTTTGTAAACTGTCAAATATTATGTAATTGAATTAACAACAGACAGACAGCAATACCCAAGTCCCAAACATCGTTGGACAAGTTATTAAACAATTGACAAGTTTGTAAAGTAAACAAACTTGGAGCTACTGAAACTTTTGATTATTTAAATATTTAAGTAATCAATAGTTTCAGTTTCCAATATATAATTTAAGACTCGCTAAAACTGAGAAGGACAAACTGATTTCGCTGATTTTATAATATTTGTGAAAGTCCAAGGAAGGTTTAACAGGTTAAAACGATTTTTATAAAACTTTTACTTCTAGTCTAATACGCCTCAGCGAAACGACGGGTTAGCTAGTTAATTATAAATAAATAAATGTGATTTTTTTGATTATATTATAACACCATCTAGCGGTAAGTAAAAAAAGGGGAGGGCTTAAAAACCTAATGTTAAATTAACCCTAAATACCTGATGTTATATAAATTACCATTTTAGCTAATTATCATACTTAACATTTTTGTTATCTAGTTTATTATTATTAAAAAATATACAACATTCAGTGGTAGGAAAAGAGAAAGAGAAGTTGGCAACCCTTTATATGTTTGGTAAGTAGCTAATTTTTTTTAATTTCAATGTAAGGCAGTCTGTCAAAAGATTTTACACAGTAAACATTATCTAAAGACGTGCAAGTATAGGTTTGCTTTATCAAGGTTAAACTTGTGTGGATGGTTGACGTCAGGAGAGGAAGAAAATCCGAAACATACTTAAAATTTGTATTTTCTTATTCTTCTACATACTCACTTTCTCCCGTGAGGGGATGGGTTAGAATACTATTCCTCTCTGCCGCTGGGAGAATCTCGTAAGAGCCAAGTAACCCAGCAAGCCCTTGGTGGTAGGGGATCTGTTCCCCGACTGGCTTGCGACCATCTTGCATGCGAATCCGATCGCCAAGTATCATAGACGCGTTCCGGTTGAGCTGCATGTGGGCCAGACTTACCCCCTCCCTCTCCCATCCCATTAATGCTGTGGGTCTAGTGGACTCTGGGCTCTTGCCTAGGGTCCGCTGAATCTGCATCATTTTTCTTCTTCATTCCCCCTTCCCACTCTATCTTCGGGGATGCAACGCATCGACAAAACGAGAGAGCGTTTCTTGTTTTTCCGATGTCCATGGGCGATGGTTGCCACTTACCATCAGGTGGATCATATGCTCGTTTGCACCTTATCTATAAAAAAAATACTTCTTAAACTACATCTTAAAACTAGGGGAAGCGAGTGCGTGGCTCAAATTGGGGGTAGATTCTGACGGGATGATGCTCTACGTTCCTGGTAGTGTTGCTTGTTCTGCAAACGCAGCAGATTCCAGGGCTAGTGAATTCGATAATGCCAGGTAGACAGAGCGCCTTTTCCTCAAGTTACGTTACAATCGTATGATTTATGTTTATTTATATTAATATTAGGTTTCGTCCTCTTGATCACATTATACACATCTTTAAATCTGCCACTGGGTCACAAGTCTCAGATACTGCTCGTCTACTTATATAAAATGCGTGTTTTTAGGATTATGAATAAAAATAGATTCCAAATTTAAATCTGCGTATGGAAAATTCAAATTTGGATTAATTTTCAAGTTTAGCAATTAATTTCGTTATAAGTTGGTTATTTATCATTTTGATGAAAGTTACATCAATGTCTAAATATGTTAGTCAAGATATACTATAAGTACTTAATTCCCAAGTCACGTAGCAGTCACGTACAGTAGCAGTCGCAGGATACCATAGTTAATCTAAGGTACTTCATTCGTCAGTCTGGATCATAATCTTGCTACTATATTATCACTAGAATATTTTATTTTGCTAGACAGACTGTAGAGTGCATTTTTTGCTTTATTTAGTTGCGACACGCCCTCGCCTCGCTTTGGTGTTAATGAGATTGTCCATCATACTCTCCATCATGATTCCGCTGAGTTATTATCATCATCATCATCATAACCCATTAATGCCACTGCTGAGCCGGGTTTCCTCTTTAGAATGAGGAGGGGGATTAGGTCATAGTCCACCACACTGGTCCAGTGCGGGTTGGCAGACTTCACACACCTTTGAGAACTTTAGGGAACTCTCAGGAGTGCAGGTTTCCTCACGATGTTTTCCTTCACCATTAAAGCAAGTGATATTTAATTGCTTAAAACACACATAACTCAGAAAAGTCAGAGGTCTGTGCCTGTGTGGGGGATCGAACCCGGATCTCTCTCCATAATTAAAGGCAGTTTCACTAATTAATAATTAATAAATAAATGATGAGTGAATGTAATATAACTAAGTCTCACTTATTGATGTGTATTGTAAACTTACACATGGGTTGGTCTCACCAGGTATTGATCGGAGGTCTAGAGACAGTTTATGCATTTTGATATTAGGAGGTTTAAGATAATAGATAAACTTTATATTATAGTCAACTGATTTCTTCAAATTCAGCAAAAAGATTTCTTCTAGTATCATTAAATTGAAAATAATGACAAAAGCGGAATATCTTCAATCAGTAATGATCAAACTTTAGTGTTTAGATAGAAAAAGTTTTATTCACAAAGAGATTTTACTTTGGGAAGTTTCAAACGTAATCAAAGGGTAGTGACCGGCTCTTAGCTGGTAGCTGTTCCTACCTGTAGATAATACAATTAAGACATTCTTTAAAATATTTTCAAGACATCATTTAACATGACACAGACATTTTGTTTGTACTAATCTAATTAAAAAAAATCTTTTGTTGATAAAAATCTACAATATTGCTGTCTTTTTTTAACTCTCTCTTTCTCTCCTTTTCTCTTTTATCCTTTCTTTTTTCTCGCTTTCATCCGTATCTTAAAAGCAAAAAAAGAACCCTTATAGGATCATTTCGTTGTCCGTTTACCTGTGCGTCTGTCAAGACCCTTTTTCTCAGGATCGCGTGGAGATATCAAGTTGAAATTAATATCAAATACTCAACATATTCGAATGCAAGTAAAATCGCAAACATCGACGTTTTTGTCGTCGTATCGTGTGAAATGAATCTAAAGCTATATCAACGCGAAACTAAGCAACGGCTGTTGACGATATGACATGTTGTTAAATGACAACTTGTAAAATATTTTAATTGAAGAAACAAAATAAGATGGAGGTTCTATATTTGACAATTATATTTTATAGATGTATGTTCACCGACTTTAATAGTGTTTGTCCCTTTATTGAAATTGTACGGAAAAAAGCGCGAGTTCCACACTCACACTTGGCCGAATTTTTTTTCTCTTTGTCTCTCCTTTGTTCTTTATATTTTCACTTTTTTTGTCTGTCTCGTTCACGTCTCTCTCTATTTTTTATTTTTGAGGTAATAGAAAAAATATAAATTGGCACCGACACAAAACAGCCTTTCTTACTCTCGAGATGAAAACTTCTTTCTTCTTTTAAAGAAGAACTTACTTAACTTTGTCAGTAAATAAAAAGAGCTACAATAACAAGAAATTAAAAAGATATAAGTACTACAAGAATCAAAATTCCCAGGCTTGACCCTTTGACCTAGGATCATGATTTTTGGCAAGAAGCTAGGTTTTAAGCACTATGAGGAAAAATTCGAAAATTAGAAATTTGTTGTGACTTCACGAAAAAAAAAGATCTTTTATAGATTTAGGTTTTGACGCATTATTTGAAGAACACGTGAAGTTATCAAGTTGAAATATGTAAGTCTATATCAGAGGTAAAGATCGAAGGTTAAACCATAAAAAACACCACACTTTTAATTCTTATAACAATAGTAAAATCCCATAAAAACATAATTTTCCAATAGAAGTAAATATCAAAATGTTATTACAAAGAAATAATTTTTACGAGCGCCGTCGTCTGGCCAGCGCCACTCCACATCTACTTTGATAAGGATTTCACAATAATCCTTTAATCAAAACTCAGCTATATTTGGACCTTCTTAATCACAGCTTTTATTATCTATTTTCTCTCTCTTTCACTCTCTCAGTTTTCCATTCTGGTTAACATTTAGAACAAACAGGACTTAATCAACAGATAAGCTTTATAATAACTGCATTAAAATAAAAAATAGTCCAAGTGCGAGTGTCAAACTGAGGGTTCCGCACAATTTAAAAATACTACTAAATTTTGCTTTTCGTGTGCGGGTCAAAATATCATCATAAGTAGTATTGAGGGGCGTTTACTCCCGACATTAGTGTGTGTCTGAAAAATGTAATAAAAAGTAAAAATATTCAAATTAGTCTTGACAAACAGACGGCTAGGAAGTGATCTTATAAGGGTTCCTTTTTTTCCTTTAAGGTACGGAGCCTTATAATTAGAATTGTAACTAATATTCGTCCAAATCACAACTTAGCTGTATATCGAATATTAAGGTAATATATTTAAAAATTATAATCTAGAAGTGGAAGATGATGCATATAATATAACTCGGTAAGAAATGATGACAAGGAGAGAGGAGGTATATATATTAATAACACTATAAGGGGGGTGATGATATTAATGGACTATTGGGTAAACGCAACGCAGATACTGCTACTGAACCCATAAATAACTAAACATTATGATCTCTTACAACTACGACAGGAACCAAAGTAGTGCGTTAGTGACCAAGGTGTAGATTTAAAGGCTCTGTTTAAACCTAAGGTTAGGCTAACCTAAACCTAACTTACGCACCGACAAATACTAACTTTTCTGCATTGTCAGGAAATATATATGTCGGGGATTTTAAAACGATGTGAAAGGAGATGGAAGGAGGAAGATGGGGAATATTCGGGAACACTAAAAGGGGGTGATGGTAATGAGTGGAATATTGGGTAAACGCGACGCAGATACTTCTACTGAACCGATAGATGATCAAATATGATCTCTAACAATTACGAGAGAAACCTAAGCAGTGCCTTGGACTTGTGACCAAGGTGTAGGCTTAATGATATCCTTTAAGTAATTACAACACTCGCCTCCACTGCTAGGCTCTTTATTTAAACCCAAGGTTAAACGCACATAAACCGAATCTAACACAAGGCTAACCTAACCTAAGGCTAACCTAACCTAACATTGTGTTTACTTAACCACGTGGCAATTACATTGTAAGGACTTACGTGACCTTAGTTGGACAGCACTTCCACACTACACTGCACTTGACACTATCACTTGCACTACTTAGATGATGTTTACTTCTTAAGAGACTGCGCACGACTAAGACTTCAGTTAGACTGTCGATCGCATATAAAGGGTCGAGGGTAGAGACTGTCAAAACAACGGAAGTGACTACTACCCCACTCCAACGCCATAGACAACGATAACGATTCGATTAATCGATAATCTTTTACTATACTTTGGTGAGGTACTAAGGTTTAGAGTAAGTGTGTAATACCGGTTACTTGGTGTTCCGTTGTAAGTGCATATTATTATTGTCCTGTGCGTGTTACTGTGCAGAATAGGTCCTTTTATCAAAATATATTTCTAATAATGTTTTTCCGTTGTTTATTAAGAAATGACTCGCTTTTATGTCGCAAAGAAATCAATAATTCGCAGCGTCAACAAGAAATTTAGAAGGGAAATACGTTTCCACTAAATTAAGTATGTTTTGTACGTAAACATGACGTAATCAAATGTCAAAAAAGTAATAATTTATATCATAAAATAACACAAAGAAAGACAGAATAAACACACTTTTTCGACTTCCGATTTCCGATGAAAATTTCTTATATTAGTAAATTGGATTGGTTCTAATCACTTCATAGTACAAAACAAAGTCGCCTTCCTCTGTCTGTCCCTATGTATGCTTAGACATACGTAACCGTGCGAAGCCGAAGCGGGTCACTAGTGTAATTCTTCTATATGGATAGATTTGGACATAGGTAAATTATTTAAATAATTTCTTTGATTTTTCATGTAAAATCTTTATTATATGCTTTAAAGAAACAAGGACAGCTCGATGGTATTGTTAAATCTTATTATGTTAAAATTGTATAAGTTTTCACATAAAATTCTTTTAATACTCCATCAGATCCAGAGGATAATGAAATGCATAAAACGGTATTATCATTGGATGAGAGCAATTACTGAATTGTGCGTAGTTGACGAAATGCGGCAGTTAACAGTTTACAGGTTCACTAACCTCTCAATTAAATTGTTAAAACAATACCTACATACATCTGAATGTTACACTCAATTTAATACATTTATCTTACTAATATTATTGTGAATTTGTATGTTTAGATGTTTGTTCTCAATCACGCAAATACGCCTGAACGGATACTAATAAAATTAGGCACACAACCTGGATTAACACGTAGACTAAATTATAGCGGTAAAGCTGGGAGTTCCTGTGGGATAATAATAATATATGATTACTGTTGTAAGCGACTTTGTTTTTTGATATATCTAAGAAGGATCGGAACACTATTAATATTGTGTTTGTTGGTCTGTCTTTTTTGTTCAAGTTGTAACGCTACGACCGAAGATACGAATTGATAAAGATGAAGAAAATGACTATTTTTTATTTCGGAAAATTGCATAATTCTTACACAATATTTTTGTTTATTTACTACACGACCAAGACAAGACCAAGACAAAACCGATACGAGACCGATACGAGACCAAAACGAGACCAAGACTAGAACAGGACGAGACCAAGACGAGACCAAGACGAGACCAAGACGAGACCAAGACGAGACCAAGACGAGACCAAGACGAGACCAAGACGAGACCAAGACGAGACCAAGACGAGACCAAGACGAGACCAAGACGAGACCAAGACGAGACCAAGACGAGACCAAGACGAGACCAAGACGAGACCAAGACGAGACCAACACGAGACCAACACGAGACCAAGCCGAGACCAAGACGAGACCAAGACGAGACCAAGACGAGACCAAGACAAGATCAAGACGAGAACAAGATAGGAGCAAGACAAGACGAAAATTATTTTAAGAGGGAAGGGAGAGAACGTTAAAACTTAACTTTCACAGTAGCTTTCATTAGCGATTTTTTTTAATTGAATCAGTACATAAATGTCTGTGCCCAGTTATACATATGATGAGTAATGCACACTTATTAGTGTCTTTATGTAACGACGTGTGGACGACAAAGTTCCCTTCGACTACGTAAAGCTACTTTTTGTTCAAGGTAGTAGAAAAAATAAGTGTTTTACAGGATAAGCTACAAAACAAGTTAAAGTTCCTCGAGGAGTGTTAGAGTAATTGAGTTCAGATCTTATTTATAGGTGTCCTCCTGTGGCTTCCTTTCTAACTTTTGTTACAGTTTTAATGTTATTTATTGCTGGAAAACCTTTTAAACTCAGTTTTATTTTAGTAGAAAATATCTTTTAGTGATAATAAAATAAGTATTCAGGTAAAACATAGAATCTTTTTTTAATAATCACAACTCTCGCCTCAAGCTACTACATATCTAATTTAATTTGTGCATTTTGTTGGACTATGTGTGCATATGTTCCTCTATGAACGTACTTGTCAAACTGCCTCTAAAATTGAGACATAAAAGTTTTTTAATATACGAGCCAGTGGTGCTATTTTTTAAATAATAAACTATTAGTAAAAGTTTGATAAAATAGACGTGAGTTTATTTTTTTTCACGCAAAAAGTACTGAACAGATTTTGATGAAATTTTACATTAACATAGTTTACACATTTGGATAAAATGTAATGCAAATAAATATTGAATTTTTACACTAATATATCATAACTCATCTTTAGTAATATCATAAACGTGAAAGTTTTTGAATGTATATGGATGTTTGTTACTCTTTCACGCAGAAACTAGTTCTTTATAACCTGGATTAATATAAAGGCTTTTTATCCCAGAAAAATTGAGAATTTCTGCGGGATAATACAAGTATGTTATATATAAATAATTAGATAATATGATGAATAAACTTAATCTTAGAAATGTTACCAATATTGGCCTGAAGAGAAATCAAAGAAACTCAAAAACCTCTGCACTAATTTGTTTATATAAATATATATTTTATTATATAAAAATTATAAAGTATAAATAAGCCTGATGGTAGAATAATTCAGAAATTTCCCAGCAAAGGTATTTGAACTCGAGACGTGTTTGAGCAAATATGCTTTGAAGATTTTCTTTGACAGGTCTTCGAGTGTTATGATGGAAACCTGTTTATTACATTATCTATACACGTTTTCCTCTTGATTTGAACTATATTCTACAGGTTACTTAAATTGGAATAACTCTGATTCTCAAGTTAGACAAACAAACAGATTTTTTTTTGGCAAAAATACTTGTTTCTTAATAGTTTCTAATTGTAATATGGAACATAATGTTTTTTATTTTTTTTTATTTTAAAGAGGGTTTAATCATGACTGATTATATCACCCTCATAATTTCTCTCACAAACATTATTCACATACATCTTTTTAGTAAAGCTAAACGCCCCACCGTATCTTCCGACAATGCATGGGATGATTTTGTAGTTTATTTTCGGAGTAGTTTATCAGAGGCTTTAACAGCTATTGTTAAAACTTATTGAAGTCAACTACTTATTTCGAGTTTTAGTTTTTAGTTACTTTTATGAAACTTTGTATTCTTAAAGTTATTTTCTTCTACGAAATAAAATGTATTTATTTTTAGTAGTACCTATATCAATAAAAAAGAACCTTCTGAATAGATTGATTTGAATTTTAGATATGTTTTGGAGGCTGTAAAGCTTCTAAGAACAAATCAAGAGCTATAAAAATTCATAAATTCCTTGAAAAAAAGACGTTTTTCATTTCATTTTAATTCCCAATAATCATTTTCTTTTATTTCTACAAAGCCCTATAATTCCTTCGTAATCAGTACAACATACCTACGTCTTAATTATGATAGTATACAGATCAATTTGCTGAAATCATGAAATCTCGAAATATATGGTTAAGAAGAATTAGATTTCTCGATATGTATATATCCAATAATAGATATAGAGATACTTTCAGACACCATTGATATCCGATAGTTTGTTTAGCCACAGTTCGTTCACATGTAACCCAACACCGATCATTCCCCAAAAAACGTTCATACGATTTCTTAATGGCTCGAGTTGAAGGTTATATGGGAAACGTTTGTGTTTACGTTTAACGCTCTTACTTTACTTTTATTATTAACTTTATGCTTTATACTGAATTGTGATGGATCGACCTGGATACCTAAATTACATTTGTACTTTCTCTACAATAGACAAAACGAACTTCGATAGTAAAATTTAAGAAACGTAGGTAATATTAAAAAACAAACTAAACAAACTAAACTGCGATTTAATATACTACTTACGCCATCTATTGACGAATAGATGGTTTTTCTTGTCAGTTACACAATCAGGCTTAAATCACCGAACCGATTTTGATAAAGTATGATACAGAGATAAAGTAGAGCTTGAGGAAGGGCATAGGATATGTTTTATTGCGAAATGCGAATGGCTTTACTAATCGTACACGTAACGCGTAGGGCTCTACTAATCGACCTGGATACCTAAATTACATTTTTACTTTCTCTACAATAGACAATCCTAATACTTACTAATATTATAATATAAGTCACACTTAAGAAACATGGGTAATACTTAAGAATACTTAGTAAACAAACGAGTGTGCACGTACGCCATCTATCGACGTGGGGGTGAAGTGCATGTCGAGCTGTGTATCCGTTATTATATTAAAGTGTAAAATATATAATGTAAAATTAGAACTAAATACACCCAGGGAATGTGGGATGGGTCGACTAGTTATATTATAAAAATTAAATCTATACTAATATTATAACGTTGAATAATTTGTCTGTTTGGTTAAACGCGCTGTTCTCAGTAACCATTGGTTTGAATTGAAAAAACCTTTGAGTATTGGATAGCCCATTTATCGAAGAGGGCTATAAGCTATATAACATCACGCTACGACCCATAGGAGTTAAGCATTACACGGATAAAGTCGCACGGGTTCGTTACTTATAATAATTTGATCGAATAATAACTTGATTAATTTATAAAGGAATATTGCAGGAAGGAGGATACTCGAAAAAAGTATATATTAGTATATTTTCTAGACTATATCCCCATTACACAAGTTTATTGTCTATTTGGTTAATATCTTGGATATAATTGTAGTGACTATTATAGGACTGTCCTTGTCTAGTAATACTATGATTTTATTGTTATTGACTATAATAGAATATCAATAAAGCTAACAATACTGTTCATAACTTAGTAATAGTCTTTATTTTAGTTTAAGTATACCCACGTGTTGACAATATATAGCATCTATGTGTTATGCTGCATACAGATAATAATAATCAATTTCACATAAATGTACTATAAAAGATTTTCTTACTCTTAGGCAGCGTTTCTCCAGAGATGAGCGAGGGTTGTGTTGGCTTAGAACCAATAGAATCGCTTCATTTACAGCAATTATATTGGTCCTTATTATGTTTAAAAATAAAACTGTATCGCAATAAAACCTTTTTCTGCCTAAAAAGCTGCACTTTGAGCTTAAAATTAGACTAGAAGATATCCCAAAATGATCTCTATCATGTCCTAAGAGATATTCTGGGATATCGCCAATAGGAGATCTTATCAGTATACTTTTCAAAAAGTTTTACAGCAACTAAACTGTGATTTTAGAACTTAGTTACAGTTGAATGTCTCAAATTGTAGCGACGAAGTAAAAATGCAGTAAAAGCTTCACCATTTGTAGTTTGAAACATAAAATTTTATCTACTTATGTTTTTATGTCTACAGTAATATTATAAAAAGATTTGATTTATTGTAAGTCTGTAGGGGGCTTAAAAACTACTTAACCAATTTTATTAATCCTTTCATATAGATTTCATCCTTTCTGAGTAAGGTAAACGTTAATTTTCATAAAACGGAGAATTTATTAAAAACAGAAATCCCTTGAAAGTATTGAACCTATTTTAAAAATTATTTCAGTGATAGAAAGCTAGTTATATTCTTGAAAAATATAGGCCATATACAGCAACTATATGTAAATGTTATTTTTAAAAAGATATATTACCCCAAATCAAAGCGATGCAAGGGCGGTTAGCTCTCAATTGTAAATGGAAGTAGGAATAGTTCAATTTGTAGTTAGTCAACATTTAGATGAGGAAACGTATTCAGGATTTAAAATTCAAAGAATTTAGCTTTTCCAAAATCTACAAAATGGCTACTCTTCAATTTCAATTAAGTTAAATTTATCCTGTATATCGTTAAAAAGCCGTAGAGACGCCACTCGTTCCAGCGGCGCGGCATGATCGCCTGGGGTTATCTTTACGACAGATTTTCTGGTCCTTTGCCTTTGATAAACAAGTATTATTATTTTTATCTGCTGGAATTTGGAATTTCTTTAATATCTACATTAAATTTAATACTTATCAGAAAAATTGAGATTTTTTTTGGTAAAAACGACTAGAACGTCAGAAGTAATACGTTCTCTATACTATTACTATAAAGAGGTAAAGTTTGTGAGGTTTTAGGGGGTAATCTCAGGATCTACTGAATCGATTTTGAAAATTCTTTTACCAATAGAAAGCCACATTATTTGTGAGTATCATAGGCTATATATTAACCCGAAATATAAAAATACTTTTTGGTGGTAGTCGAATTTGCAAAGTAAGTCGGAGAAAGGTCGAAAGAAAACGTTTCTACGAATGATGAGAGATATATGATTTATAGTTGCGGTTAGAGGTAAACACCTCAGCGAAGCGAGAATGGGTCGGCTAGTTGCTAATAATATCACCTCCACTGCTTTACCTCCCTACTAAGTAATAAAGTTCTAAAATTACACGTCACGTGATATTAACGAGGTGATCTTACTATGTTAAGAGAAATTAAGAAGTTTATTACACTTTATTACATTTCCACTTGTACTACGTTAGACATTTACTATATGAAATTGATTCAGATCTAATTTTGATCGATTCAGGATAAACTTTAGGCTATGTTAGGACATAATAGTTCAGTAGCTTTTTCTTCAGGTTTATTGTCATACAAAGATGAGGGCAAAGAGGACAAAGGTTGATCTGATTGCTTTTCGTTTACTCATTAAATAGACAGCCAAACATACGTTCAATTTCACATGTATCTTTCAAAAAAGTTGAGTAATGAAACATGTAGCGGAAATCCATTAAAACATTTCAATCAAAGCTATTCCCAGAATAGTAATCAATATGCAAAGATAGGAAATTGTATTACGACACAGTTCCAACTAACAGAACGGTTTCAATATTTTACGCCTCTGTCAAACTAAGAGACATATTTAAATGAGCAATTTATCTCATAGACAACATGTACGGGGAAGATAACATCGTTTGCACGTTGTAGTTGAAGGGGAAGTGAGGGTAGCTTATAAATTATGTGTCCCGTCTATTTTAAGTCTTTTTCCCGTTCTCTATTCGGTTCCCGTTCTCTATTTTCAAACTATGTTTATATATATTGTTATCTATATGAGTCGTACTGCACAGTAATACGTAAAGGGATGTGAAAAAAATAATCAATTTTAATAACCGATTCGACTAAAAATCGATTTACAATAAATCGATTATATTACAACTCTTTTTAAGTAAAAAAATATGTTATACTTTATTGGATTAAACCAAAATTGTTTAATTTTATTTTTGTTCTAATAAAATGAGAGATGATTCTACACATCTGTGTTAATGAATAATTATTTTTTTTATTTTGATTTTGAAACTAATAGGTTAATTTTTTAAATCGTATTGTTTTATATATATATCGGAGAATAGTAAAAGATTATCGAATAATCGTCATCACTATCTATGGCGCTGGAATAGGGTAGTAGTCACTTCCGTTGTTTTAACAGTCTCGACCCTCGACCTTTTATATGCCATCGACAGTCTGACTGCAGTCTTAGTCGTGCGCGGTCTCTCAGAATGTTAAGTAGTCCCTGGATAGTGTTAGGTTAGGTTTATGTGAGTTTAACTTTGGGTTTAAACAGAGAGCCTGAGCAGTGGAGGCGAGTGTTGTGATCACTTAAAGGACGTCTTTAAGCCTACACCTTTGTCACAAGTCCAAGGCACTGCTTAGGTTTCTCTCGTGATTGTTAGAGATCATATTTGATTTTTTTTTTTTAATAGATTACTAGCAGTATGGATCACATACTACTAGTATTCCCTTTACCCCTCCTAGTAAGCTAATAAATAACTTGTGTCAGGTGTGGGCCACGCCAGTAGTCCAATGTCCGGGATTTGAACCCACGACTTGTTGATCGTGAATCCAATGCCCGAACCACTGATCTACTGACGCTTCAAAATGTACGAAAAATGCAACTTTTTGAATTGTTAAAAAAAAATCGATTTTTGTTTAGTTAATGTACAAATCGATTGATTTTAAAGAGAGAAAAATCAATTATTTATTAATCGATTTTCTCCCAAGACATCTGTAGTAAAGGACAATTATAATATTCACTTTAGACAGAAACCAACCAAATACTGTTAAACTCACGAAATCTTTCACAAATCTATTGGAACAGAGATTATATATTGTCATAAATAGTTACGTGGGTATAATTAAAACTAACTAAGTTCTAAACAGTGTTGCCAACTATAGTTAGTAATATTATATTTATAGCAGATCCGACACACTTTTGTTAGTAAGGGAAGGCTAATTGAAAGATTCACCTTTATTACGTCATTAACATCCGATATAACCTATAAACGTAACACGGACTCGGACACAAACACATTGATTTCGTAATGTTTGTCTATTTCTACAGACGTAGCAACATGTAGACATGACATACACTATATGTTCATGTAGGAAAGATTTAAAAGTATAGCTTTTTTTAATGTCTTTTCTCATACTGACTTATTTCAGTTCATCTTCTCTCAAGTCATCGTAATTCTCTTTTACTTACTAAATACAAACTGTTTTATACATCCCTCCCTACTTTCTTACTCTAAAATAAATGTAATAGAGAGACATAAAAATTGGTTTTAAATTAAAAATAAATAGCCAAAAAATTAATTCATCTTTAAAATAAAGTAATTTTTCTTTGTTAATCATAGAATTTAAATTATAAAGATTTAGATGATTTTTTTTGTATAATTCTGATGTTCTAAACAACAGTTAGACTTGAAAACATTAAAAAAAAATCATATTAATCATTATCATCATCATCATCACAACCCATTAATGGCCCACTGTTGAGCCGGGTCTCCTCATCAGAATTAGGAGGAGGATAGGCCATAGTCCACCATACTGGCCTAGTCCCGGTTGGCAGACTTCACACACCTTTGAGAACATGGAGAACTCTCACTCGTGCCGGTTTCCTCACGATGGTTTCCTTCACCTTTAAAGCAAGAGATATTTAATTGCTAATAACATAACTCAGAAAAGTTTTTTTTTTGACTAGCCGACCTGCGCGACTTCGTTCGCGCGTTGCTCAGCTCCTATGGGTCGTAGCGAGATATTAAATAGCCTAAGTTACTCCTTGTTAAACCAGCTATATACCAGTGAAAGTCCCGTCAAAGTTGGTCCAGCCATTTCAGAGATTAGCCAGAACAAACAGACAGACAAAAATTGTAAAAAAAAATGTAGTTGTTGGTATATGTGGTGTGTGCGTGTATACATCCATATACACTTAGTAAAAAGCGGTTATTTTAATATTACAAACAGACACTCGAATTTTATTTATTTGTATGGATATTGAATACATATAATTATTTATTAATACTTTCTATACAGTTTTAGTAATGGCAATGTTTCACAGCGCATATATACACTATAATACACTAAACGTATTTTACTATTATCCCGCAGGAACTATGTATTATTCCGGGATAAAAATTACCCTATATGTTAATCCAGGTTACATAGTATCTGTGTGCCAAATTTCATTGTAATCCGTTCAGCCGTTTTTGCTTGATTTAGTAACAAACATCTATATATTATAACTAGCTGACCCGGCAAACGTTTTGCTATATTAATTTGGGGTGGTCCACCCTTATCACTTAGGGGGATGAAAAATAGACAGTAGCCGATTCTCAGACCTACTGAATATGCGTATAAAACTTCATAATAATCGGTCGAGCCGTTTCGGAGGAGTATGGTAACTAACATTGTGACTCGAGAATTTTATATATAAGATATTAGTAAGATTAATTGTGATATATAGGCTGACTGTGCCTTTGTTTAGCAGTTTTTCGTGAAAAGGTAACAAATATATTTCAGTCACATACAGAATATCGTAACATAAAAATATTCAGAAAACGTTTTGCAAAAGTAAGGAAGTAGGTGACCGAGAAAACTATCAAGTTGGAGTGAAGTCGCGATCACTACAATGTAAGAGGAATAAACTTTACCGAAACTGTTATATACTACATACTACACTTGTCACGTAACTCTGTACTTTTAGTATTTCTGGAAGTGACTGGAGTGCGACGTTTTCTCATTAAATTTTTAATATTCTTGAAGGTTTTTTCTGTACTTATTGAATTATATATTAAGGACAGAGCTTACGCACGTGGAAAGTGCCTCCAGTAATGGACAATTCGTAATTATATCGTAAAAGGCTGCAAAAAATAATTTTTATTTCCTTTTTGTCTGTCATGCGTTAAAAAAAATGTTAGCAACACATTTGATGGCTTTGATTGACTAATTGCTTGGTTAGATAACATAATATCTATACTGATATTTCAGCCGTAGTTTGTAATTTTATAGTCAAGTTAAGGGACGAGTCTTATTAGAGCATAAAATATACTTTTTAATCTGCACCTGGGTCACAAGCCCCAGGTTTTCTATCTAAAGTATTGTTATTATTTTTTGCTATGGAGTATCACTACAACATAGTATAAAACAAAGTCGCTTTTTCTGTCCCTATATCCCTATCTATGCTTAAATCTTTAAAACTACGCAACGGATTTTGATGCGGTTTTTTTTAAATAGATAGAGTAATTCAAGAGGAAGGTTTCTATGTATAATTCATATATAATATAGTAAAGAAACACTGATAATTTTAGAGGTTTCTAATGTGATGTCGTCAATAAACACATTTTTTTGCGCTTACATTGCAAACGCTGGCTGAAACCTTAGAGATAGATCAAAATAATGTACTACAGTATTGTACACCTTAAAAAGGTCTACAAAAAAGTCCGCGATGGTAGATGTCTACCTCTTAGGGATAACTCACAATAACCATTTATTATCCTTTACTTTTTATAAAAAATAATGGTTTATTTACGAAGCGATTTTGAACAATACAGCAATTACCCTTATCCAATTAGGTACCTTAAATACATTGTGCATTTAATATAGATCAATATGGCCCTTTACAGCATGTAATTTAAACAAATATTTTTGAAGATATTACAGATTCAAAATGCAGGGACATAGCGGTTACGGCTAAATGGACGTGTTAAATTGCACTCGCGCGAAGCCGGACGGGTCGACTAGTAGTTAATAAAAAGTAACACAAAAAGAACGTTTTATGATTTTAGGTGAGCATAATTTAAGTGGTTGGGTAAGCAAAAATAGTCAAAGCACATGAGAAGAAATTCATACTGAGTCATTTTTCAATATAAATCATTTAAATGTTGTATCTAAAGTGAAAGCATAAATGTCCCAGTTATGGAGCGTCGATTCCTACACAAGAGTCTCTAACTCGATCGAGTGGTGTCTGCCCCCTGGGGATCTGTGTCAATTTGCTTTTTGTGCGAGACTTACATATCAATATCATATATGGATCATTTAATATTTTGATAACGTTATTTAAATTATTTGTCCTACTAAGAGAAAATGTGTAAGAAAATGTGCACAAAGTATAACTTTTCTCTAATAGGTACGGTATAGTGAAAAATTTAATAATATATGTCGGGGTATAGTTGGGATAGGATAGTAATGATGGCCGTGCCGGGCTATAGTTAGGGTAGGATAGTAATAAAGAGGACTTGTTGTTAGTCCTTACATTGTATTTTGATGTGTTAACACAACCTTAGGTTAGGTTTAGGTTAGGTTAGGTTAGCCTTATGTTAACCTAACCTAAGACAGACTGTGAGACCAGGCAGTGGAGGTGAGTGTCGTAATTACATAAAGGGATCCCTTAAGCCTACACCTTGGTCACAAGTCCAAGGCACTGCCTGGGTTCCTGTTCAAAAACTAAGGAATCGTGATATCCGATTATTAATTCATTCAAATACGGCCTTCTCCATTAGATTCGATCACTTCATTCATTCAATTCGTCTCTCTGTTCTGACATATAAGTAATATACGAATACAGTAGAACGCCGATTATCCGAACGCCGATTAATCGAATCGCTAATTATCCGAATCGGTTCTAGTAATTTTTGTTTTGTTGTAACAAGTTGGAAGTCGCTGGAGCCCAAATATATTTCTTATTATGGTTGAAAGCTAGAGACAAGACAGTGTTCTTATTTTGGTTTTGCATTTTTTGCTACTACATATGTTGTACCTCTATTATTATTGTGAATTTTTATACTTTGTATTTTTGTGAAGGCCTGATGGGGTCGCAACTTACTGTGATGGAGATGTTTAAGTGAGCGTTATTGTAGAACCTAATAAAGTTTATTCTATGTGTGACAATTCGTTTTTCTTTGTTACCAGTCTATCCGAATGATATCTGATTATCCGAATCGACCCCGGTCCCAATTAATTCGGATAGTCGGCGTTCTACTGTATATTAAAAAATAAAGATTTTAATGAGGGTACAACTTTTAAAAGAATAAAAGGTGTAACAGTTAATATATCTAGAGGTCCGAGTGCCGTCTTGGTAGAATGCAACTCAAAGATCCTGCTGTTTCCCTTGAAGACAACGGTTCCGATAGTTTTTAGTGGGTCCTTCGGAACTGTAAGCCTCACATATCCCCCTATTTTTTTTTTTTTTTTATGTAACTAGGTCGGGTAACAAGCGTACGGCTCACCTGATGGTAAGCGATTACCGTAGCTTATAGACGTCTGCAACACCAGAAGCATCGCAAGCGCGTTGCCGACCCTATCCCCAATTCCTCCCAGGAGCTCTGGTGACCTTACTCACCAACAGGAACACAACACTGCTTTAGAGTAGTGTTATTTAGCTGTGATCTTCTGTAAGGTCGAGGTACTACCCAAGTCGGGCTGCTCCATATTTAAGCAGGAAATTTCCTGTTGTGACCTACCTCAGTTAGATACCTATTTTAGAAGGAGATACGTAAATGCATTTTCCACCGATAAAAAAGTGGTCCACGTGAGCGAAAAATGAATTGAGAGCATGGCAAGTGGTCAGGTATGGTATAGCTCTGATCCTCACTCAGTCCCACCAAATATCGATATTTAATAAATCAAACCTTCCAGGTCCGCTTTTGAATATTTGTGTATCATTGCTCCATCGAAAAGGGTAAAGAAAATATTTTGTTATTATCGTCATGACGTACTGTCTAAAACAAAATAAAAACTTCTTTGTTTGCGAAACATTACAAAATCGTCCCCTCAGAGAGATTCGAAATATAATATAAGTATATATGGGTCTGAAACACTTAGCACATTATCTAGCACAAGTCATAATGCCGCAATTAATATCTTTATTTCACGGAAGTGGTTCATGTGACCCATTGTACCAGTATTGGTGCGTTTACCCTCATTTTTAGGTTACCTTGTTTCACACGACACGGATAGTCTGCGAAAATGGAATTGTATTAACACTAAGAAATACTACATTGCTATTAGTTATTTAGTTAATCTAGAATTTTATGTTAAGCATTCAAACACAAACTAATATTTGTTTAACTAAACAACTACTCATAAATATATTATGACGTAATCAATATTTATAGCTCTGGTACATTGTATTTTTGCTAGCAACACTGTTTATAATATTTTAAAAATTGCTAATACTTACTAACTAGCTTAACTTGATTGAATATTGAATTATGATAGTTAAGTGTGATCTTTATATAATATAGCCGACCCTTGTGACTTCGTCCGCGTGATGCTCCGCTCCTATTGGTCGTAGCGTGATAATTTATAGCCTATAGCCTGCTTCGAGAAATGGGCTATATAACACTGAAAGAATTTTACAATTCGGGCCAGTAGTTTCTGAGATTAGTGCGTTCAAGCAAACAAACTCTTCAGCTTAATAAATTAAAAAAGTACGAGTATATAGATAACGATAAGTCATTGCTATTGTTGCTTATATTAATCAAATGTTAGGGTAGATTAGTAAACTAAGAAGGAAGAGAGGTGTAGGCGACACGTAATCAGTAGTGTATATGTATACTAAATTTTTCCTAGGATTTTTCAACGTATGTCTGGCTAGCCAGAGCTCTGGGATAAATAACGTATACAAACAAAAATCCACTTTAGGATTAGAATTTTTAAATTTTCTCAAAGAAACTGAAAAGTACGGTCTAAATAGATTTAAAACAAGCTTATAAACCAGACCCAGAGCCAGCCAGACTGAACAGACTGAACAGAGTGGTTTAATCGTACTACACGAAATGGATCGGCCATTGAATGGGCTCGAGTGGACGCAGCTCAACGAATGGGTGGAAATGATAGCAAAACATTAGTGGGTACTTATTTTTATCATTTGAAGGGGTTCTATACTTCAAAATGAAAATTTAACTTGTCTATCTGTTGAGACCCTTTTCTCAGGAACGCGTGGAGATGAAGTTAATAAAGATGTAGTTAGTTAAATTGAAATTAATGTCAGATATTTAAAAAAATATTATCTCTGGCAATTATAAAAAATATGAAACTTCTCCTCCTCTTAAGGGAATCAAAACGGTTTACGGTTGAGTAAAGTAGATGTTAATTTATGATACAGGTTGATTTCAAAGTACGTAATTCTGACCCAAAAGTCCAAAACATAAAGGAACCCACGTCCAATTTTTAGAAGTAGTTTGTGAACTAATTTCGACTGCTATGCAATTAAGGAGTACTAAATCAATACGTTACACACACGGCACAGTGTTGCCAACAGTGTTGAAGGTTATTCTCCCCAAATTTTAGGGGAGGAAAATCTATATAGGGAATTTTTTAGAGGTAAAATTATTTATTTGATGACCTAAGTATAATTTTTTAAATGATACTTTTAGATGGATTTCTTAGTTTAGTATTATTTTGATTATAGGTAGAAATATTTTCACGGGTTGGTAACACTGGCCTGGCCGATGTGTGTTTGATTGTTGGCCAATTACATGTTGTTGTACATATGAAAGCCATAATTGAAGAAGAAGAAGAACTCTTTTTCAATATAAGAACCGTCATCAATGTAAATAGTATATTTGTATTTTAATCAAGGAGACATTTCCATTTTTTTACATCTTTGAGTCTAGAGGTAGTTTATTGAAATCCCGCCATTTCTAATTTTGTTCTCAGGATGTTCCCGTCGAGTATAACAGGATTTTTTTAATCCGTTTTCCTTATCCTCTCTTTAACAATAAGCTTTATTGAAAATTTGCTTCTGTCGGCTACTTTCAAAATTGATTTCAATGTTTTTCAATCTCCATACAATTTTATTAAAATTGAATTAAAACTTTGGCTTTAAAAATCGACATAAGTTGTTACGATTACGATTTCTATCAAGTTTTGAGAGCATAAAAGAAATATTATCTGGTGGCACAGCAGTACTCACGCCAAGACATGCAAAAATATAAGCCGCAACATACTATTCTCGAAGCACATCAAGACGTTTTTAAAATTAAAAAATTCTTCGAATAATAATCACAGACGTTCCAAATTTAAAATTGATTAAAAAAAATATTTATAATAATTGGAGAACATGAGTTTTAAATCTCCCATTTATACATACATACTCCATTAATATGTACAATAATATATATATTTTAGACAGAAACCAAGCAAATAATATTAAAGACTTACATCAATCCGTTATAATGGAGTCACGACATCATACTGTTGCTGGGTGAGATCCTCTTGAGAAGTGACACAAAACCATCGTAACAAAGTTAAGTTTTTTAAATATTAAGTCAAGAACGGTGTTGCTAACTATGCTCTCACCCAAAAGCTCTAAAAGAATAATTACGAACTTTTAAGCAAATTTATAAAAAGAACTCTTTCAACTTTTTCAGAACAGTTAAAAGACTCTTTGCGAGACTGACTTTTTTACATTTTACGTTTCATTGCGATTTTAATCACTTTATTCCTACTCTCCTCGAAGTTGAAATTATAAAACAGCTAACTTGTTTATAAGTTTTGTCATTGATGGGATTTTAGCGTCCTTCAATAGTGAATAGAATGTAAGCATTTCAAATGGGTAGAAACTACTGCCATCTCAGAGAAGCGCAAACAGTACTTTATTTCATTACAAGCGATGTTTGTTATACACTTCTACAAGTTTGTGAAAGCCATCCGGCACAGTACAGCTTCCGCCGGACGTCGCTTTATTAAGTTTTAATTCGTTTGTAATTTCATTCAACTCGCCGACTGTTTGTGAGTTTAAAGCTTTACTTATTTCTCTTCATTATAGTTTTTTAATTAATCTATATCATTTAGTTATTATAATATTGTTATCTACATATACATATCGCACAGTAACACATACAAGACAATAATATGCACTTACTCCAAACCTTCGCATCATGACACCACACCACTGCACAGCTATAGTGATCACCTGGCGAGCTCCGTTTGACAACTGGCACAATACCGTCTTGGAATGACATAAAAGGTACTACAAGCGAATATAAGTTTAGTGTAATCTACCCGTGAGGGGACGTGTTAGAATACTATTCCCCTCTGCCGCTGGGAGATCATCTCGTAAGAGCCGAGTAATCCAGCACCCCCTTGGTGGTAGGGGAACTGTTCTCCGACTGGCTTGCGACCACCAGCATGCGAATCCGACTGCCAAGTGTCATAGACAGCCGCCTGCTGAGACTTACCCCTTTACTCTACCATCCCATTGATCATCCTCACGGATCTAGTGGACTGTGGGCTCTGCTCAGAGCATGCGAATCCGACTGGCAAGTGTCATAGACAGCCGCCTGCTGAGACTTACCCCTTTACTCTACCATCCCATTGATCATCCTCACGGATCTAGTGGACTGTGAGCTCTGCTCAGAGCATGCGAATCCGACTGCCAAGTGTCATAGACAGCCGCCTGCTGAGACTTACCCCTTTACTCTACCATCCCATTGATCATCCTCACGGATCTAGTGGACTGTGGGCTCTGCTCAGAGCATGCGAATCCGACTGCCAAGTGTCATAGACAGCCGCCTGCTGAGACTTACCCCTTTACTCTACCATCCCATTGATCATCCTCACGGATCTAGTGGACTGTGGGCTCTGCTCAGAGCATGCGAATCCGACTGGCAAGTGTCATAGACAGCCGCCTGCTGAGACTTACCCCTTTACTCTACCATCCCATTGATCATCCTCACGGATCTAGTGGACTGTGGGCTCTGCTCAGAGCATGCGAATCCGACTGCCAAGTGTCATAGACAGCCGCCTGCTGAGACTTACCCCTTTACTCTACCATCCCATTGATCATCCTCACGGATCTAGTGGACTGTGGGCTCTGCTCAGAGCATGCGAATCCGACTGGCAAGTGTCATAGACAGCCGCCTGCTAAGACTTACCCCTTTACTCTACCATCCCATTGATCATCCTCACGGATCTAGTGGACTGTGGGCTCTGCTCAGAGCATGCGAATCCGACTGCCAAGTGTCATAGACAGCCGCCTGCTGAGACTTACCCCTTTACTCTACCATCCCATTGATCATCCTCACGGATCTAGTGGACTGTGGGCTCTGCTCAGAGCATGCGAATCCGACTGCCAAGTGTCATAGACAGCCGCCTGCTGAGACTTACCCCTTTACTCTACCATCCCATTGATCATCCTCACGGATCTAGTGGACTGTGGGCTCTGCTCAGAGCATGAGAATCCGACTGCCAAGTGTCATAGACAGCCGCCTGCTGAGACTTACCCCTTTACTCTACCATCCCATTGATCATCCTCACGGATCTAGTGGACTGTGGGCTCTGCTCAGAGTCCATAGTCCACTAGATTCGCGGCATTTTCTTCTTCACTACCCCTCTCTTGGATTGCCGATGTCCATGGGCGATGGTGGCCACTTACCGTCAGGTGGCTCGTTTGCACCATATGTACCATAAAAAAGTTATCAACAGTGTTGCTAAGTGTAGAGTAGTTCTATTTTTCTATACAAAGCTGAGGTTGATATCAATAGAAATCACAATAAAATGTCCGCAGATTAATCTAGACTTTCAATGTCAAGGTCTTTCTGCGCGAAGCAATTTGTTTCTATAAGACACTGGACAATTGTTTGTTTCTTTTATATTTCGTTTTGATAATAATGTCGCAGTATTGTTTTTCTGATATTAATGATTATCTCATTCGCTTTTATACTTCCATTATGATGTAATGAAGGTTATGAAAAAAATATTATTGTTTTATTTGTTATATTAAAAAATGTAATTATACATAAACAATTCGGTTTTTGGGATTGTTACAAAAATATAAAAACAGAAAGTAATATAATGTTATATTCTTCTTCTATTGCGAAATATTGTATGAAATTTCTATGAATCTTACATTGATTCTTCACTTCACACAGCAACATCCATATAAATAAATAAAATTGTAGTGTCTGTTTGTAATATTAAAATAACCGCTTTTTACTGAGTGCACACGGTACATATACCAACAACATTTTTTATAATTTTTGTTTGTCTCTCTGACTGTTTGTTCCAGCTAATCTCTGAAATGGCTAGACCGATTTTGACGAAACTTTCACTAGCAGATAGCTTATATAACAAGGAGTAACTTAAGCTATTGTACATCTCGCTACGACCCATAGGAGCGAAGCAACACGCGAACGAAGTTGCATGGGTGGGCTACTACAATATAAAAATATGAAAGTCTAATGTAATTGATTTTTCAAACACTGCTAAACCGATTTCGAATAAATTTAAATGGGAAGTATACGCTTGGAAATAAAAGAAGAATTTTTTAAGTTGTTTCAGGCGTCTTCGAGTAATCGGTGATAAAAAAACATACATAAAAAAAAGATTTCGACGAATAGTAAACATCCTTCTTTTTGTAGTCGGTTGATGATTGCCTATATATCATAATAGTTAGTGTTAAAATATTCTGAAACCTTCATCTAGGTCACAAATCCCAGGTACGGGTTAGCTAAATAAATGCACTAACTTCTAATTAGGGAAAATGAAAAATCATTTAATTAAATGACTAGCGCCATCCATATATAAAAGAATATTTTCAAACACAATCGTACAGAGTACCAACAATTATATGTTATTAATATTTGCTTAGAATCTTCATTTTAAATGTATTTTAAAACTGTCTGGAAAGTTATTTATTAATCTAATGTGCTTTGATTTCATTTTATACTCACTTTATTACTTGTTTAGTGTTCTGGCTTTAAGAATTCACATACACTAAAATTAATAACGACAGAATAACAAATTTCACAATATGAACATAGGGTCTTAATACAATTATCACGAAAAACTGCCCAAAGTCGCACAGTTCAATAAATATTTTTATTCCCACTTCAGTAGGTAAAAGGTCTTAAAGTTAGTAATATATTTGTAAGTTTCTAACAATTACACACATATACAGTTATTTATTATATTGTAGAAATATAAAGTTATAGCCAACTTTCTTGAAGACTATGGATCTGCTTGCGCGTTTTAAGTCTTTTTCCTTGGACATTTTAAAGCGCTAATAGCAGGTTAAAAATTGAAATCTAAAATAGCAAAACACGTATAAAAATGAGTACAGAAAATAAGAGATAAAGCTTCCACTCACACATAAATACTCCAATTCAAACATTATGAATAGCTATTCATATGTATTTCAAACAAAGATAGAAGCCATTCAGACCAGTTCCAATGAACTTAATTACCTGGAAACTTGTCCTTTACCTCGGCGTTACCCGAACTAAGAGTTCACAATTTATTTAAAAAATAATTATCTTAACACAAAGAAGGAAAATACATAAATAAATTCAGATAGAATTTCTAATACACATGCACATGCACGTGTATACACAAAAACTCTTCATAACAATATTTTTTATACACACTTTTAATATAATTCAGACATACAATCTTTCATACACACACTCTTTTATACATACATTTGGTGTGACAGGGATTGATGAAACATCCACATAACATTAGCTTATAAGTTTAAATCTTCACACATTCTTTCATACACATGTACTTTCAAACATAAATTCAAACACATTCACATGCAAAAAATACCAGAAAAGAAACAATTTTTATTATATACACTCCCACTCCCGTTCCGACACATACTACCTTCTTCTTGATCCTCGCCTTTCCATGTATTGCAGAGTCGGCTTTATCAATCATTGAGCGCCATTTTACCGATAACATGTATTGAAGTCCCTCTGGACAATTGACGGCCATGTGGCTCATGGTCTTCTTCTTCCCCTTATGTTGTTTGTAGCCATGGAAAAGCATTTTTCGGACCTACGTTTAATGTGTCCATACCATACACACAACTGAAAATAAGTTTTTTTTTTGGAAATTGAAAGACTTCCCTAAGAGAAAGAAGTTTACAACTGTTGATAAAACTATAATAATAAAATATATTATGATAGTGGTCTTAAATTAATCATCAGAACCCCTACCATAAGACAGCGTTTATTAAACAATATGTAATGTAATCGTAGGTTTGAATTCAATATAAAGTAAAGCCTAGAGCGTCGCGTCGCTCTGACGTTGAGTTTTTTCACCTTTTGAAACCGCCGTTTTTTAATTCACCGCTTGTATTTCATGTTTTAACAAATATGCCCAAGGTCGCCAGTTTAAGGTCGAGATTCTTCAGGCGTCTATTCAAAGAAAATGTGCAGGTTTTATGTTTGATAAATGAACTCTTGATAGTTTATGATGCTGGTACTACAGTTTTTAGATTATGTTTTATAAATATTCACTTCGTCATTTTTGGACTAAGACAACTGAACACGGATCTCTTTCTGCTGCCAAGTGCTGATTGTCGGATTTCACATACCTTTGAGAACACTATGGAGAACTCTCAAGTGTGATGGCTTACACGATGTTTTCTTCCACCGTTCGATAACGTCATAATTAAATGCACAAATCTTCAAAATATTAGAGTGACAAGAAATGATTGAACTGAGCCTCTTGATCTAGACTACTATTGCATAGATGGGAGAAACTTAGAAGGACTTGACTGATTTATCGGACACGATAGAACTTGATTTGAACTATTGTCCAGATCCACAGTTATTGGACCCTAATAAGCAACAAAAAAATTATATTTACTACATAGTTATCCTACAATCCTAAGTTATCCTGGACTATTCTCCTTTAATATGTTTCCTTTCGAGAAGCCTCGTTCTTCTTTTTTAATTGTATGATTTCCTATGTAAATAACTTGCTATGTGTCTATGGATGAAGAGAATGTTATTTCCTTATTTAGAAACATTCACATACTTTTTATCTCCTTTCAAATTTTCGATGTCGCAATTTATGTAATTTTTTTGTTGTACTTCTTTATTGAAATACTTGTTAATATCTTCTTTTAAAATTATATGGAAATATACAAATACCGACTCCGATAATTGGTTTAACTGAAAAAATTTCCGACATGTGGAAGAGATAATCCATCCATTTCAACTGTAAATAAACACAAATAAAAGCCTTACAATCTTATTCCCACTTTGTATATACATAAACATAACAATTCAAACGATACTTTATAAAATTACAATAGATATTCAAAGCTGTTTGTAAAGAAATAGATTGAAACAATATTCAATTAAATTTCTTTATGAATACAACAATATGTTTTAATAGGAAAAACGCAATCATTTCCATCTTGAGGTATTGAAGAAAGGATTATTTCATCTTTTGTTGGTGCTTGTCCTTGTTTTTTATTCCACTTTTCAAAGATAATTTAAAATCTGTTCAAACGGAAAAGTCTTTGTCGATTTCATTTCTGATTTTTTTGGAATGAAAAGATTTTCCGACTCTATTTTTCCTAGGTCATTTGTGACCGAAATGAGATCATGTTATGTTACCAATTTGTTAAAATGTCATATTTCTGGTTACTGTTAGTCTATTTATATGTGTTTCTTTTAAGTGTATAAATACATCAATCCATCGCTAAGATGTTGTGTCAGAAAATATAACATCAAACATTGCATTCAAAAATTAGCTTCTTCACAGAATAACTTATCAAACCATCCTTCAAATATAAATATCTGGCCTAATAATAATAAATCAGTTACTACGGCAACTGATCAACAACAGTATCACCAATATCCGTATTATCCGTATCTCCGGATATCGATTGTATTTGCAACTGCACCGGTCGATAACTAGGTCAGGCCGTTCACCTGACCTCGGACTGGCTGTTACTATGCCAATTTCATTCTAACGCTAAGGTTTTTATTGTTTTAATTCGTATAAATCCTTACTAACTATTAAACTATTAAAAAATAAACTTTAATACTCTGTACAGGATTGCTTGAATGATAACAGAGCTTTGGCATCATTTCTTCTCAACAAAAAATTGCTTTTCGAACTGGTGGCAGCTTCAGACAAACAGACTGATTTATTGTGACGTATTAAAAGTTGTAAAGGTACTCGATAAGCCTCCTTACTAAGCTCAAGATTAAGTTATCCTCATGATATTTCAGGTCTTATAGATAATATAATCAATATTTAATGACAAGTCATGTCATCAATATTCTCGATGTACGATTATGATATTAATAAGAAGTCGTAGTAAAAGTTAAAAAGGTTATTCATACAACTAAATAAAATTGTAGTGTCTGTTTGTAATATTAAAATAACTGCTTTTTACTAAGTGCATATGGATGTATACACGCACACACCACATATACCAGAACAACATTTTTTTTTTTACAATTTTTGTCTGTCTGTTTGTTCCGGCTAATCTCTGAAATGGCTGGACCGATTTTGATGGGACTTTCACAAATAGATAGCTGATGTAACAAGGAGTAACTTAGGCTATTTAACATCTCGCTACGACCCATAGGAGCGGAGCAACACGCGTACGAAATCGTGCGGGTCGGTTAGTAATGAAAAAAAGATGTCATAATAAATGAGTGAGGTCATAGTAAATTAGAGAGGTCGTACTAATAAAATAAATAATTTTAGGAGGTCATAATATTTAGTGAGTAAGAAAAAAATAGTTAAATGATAGCGGTCATACTAAAGTAGATCATCTAAATTATACCTATCGGTCATACGAGAGATGTCATGTTAAATAAGAGAGGTCATTATCAATTAAAGAGTTTAGAGAGAGACTTGATTGCAGAATTTCTTCTAATTATTTAAAAATCTTCAGCGAAGCGAGGTGCCGTTGCTAGTTTTATAATATTCTTCCAATCATGATCATCTAAGATGCCCTATGTCGTTGACTGATTAGTTCAGGTCAATGGGTTAAGAGGTTTTTGATGCTGCAGAGTATTTAGAGAATTATAAAGTAATAGGTGAGTAGCTTCGCTGATCTAAAACATGTTTCACCCCCGACGCACAAACGACTGGATGTTATTAGTTTGACGTGTCTGTGTGTCTGTCCGTTTGTGACATCGTAGCTTCCGAACGGATGAACCGATTTGTATGATCTTAGCTACTGCGGATTGCATTTTTTTGCAACTCCCTCAATATGGGTATCAATAACTGCAACGACAGGACCGCGAGAACTGTTCGACTGCATTTTAAACATATATGTTGAATTAAATAATAAGATATATATATATATTTGTAATGTGCTCGCCAAGAACTTTCCATAGATACCAACACGTGATAATTATCTCAGTTTAATTTTTTTGGGGGTTAAAATCTAAGGTTTAAATTCCCTCATAAAATAAATCATAAAAATTTTATAGTCTAAGTCACCCGCGCCATTATTACGAATCTATTGACCTCTCATTCATGAAAATTCAGTAGTTTAGGCGCTAGGATGGAACATAAATACATACATAGACTGCCAAAATCATAAGCCTTCCTTTTGGCTTCGCCGTAGTCGGGTAATAAAAGAACTTCATTAGTAGAATACTATGACAAATTTCAAATCCAAGATGGCTGCCATTACAAAATGGCGAATTACGGTCATACTATTTTTATTATTTTGTTTCGGAGGTTTATTAAATTTTTAATATATTTGTTCACATGAATTAATTTTTTTTTATGAAATTCTATTTAAACGAAACAAAGGTTATATATATTTTAAGCTTTTTCTCTGTGATGGTTGACTACTATATACTATACATACATACATACAGTATTCATACCCATTGTTTTAGGTTATGTTTTACTATTCGCTGAGTAAAACCAAAAAAAACACACACGATAGAAGTGAAACTCCAGTAAATCGACAAAAGAATGAGATGAATATATATAATAATATAAAATAGTATGTATATTTCTGTCTCATTCTTTCCTACACTTTTTTGTATTTGTGTCTCTTACCTGTCGTTTTGTATATTTCTGTCTCATTCTTTCCTACACATTTTTGTATTTGTGTCTCTTACCTGTCGTTTTTTCCGTTGCATCCGGTTTGAAATCACAACGATTTTAAAGAAGTTTCACTTCAAAATCAATTGAATAAGTTTGTTCACTCAATTCCTATTCAATGAAAAGTTCGTACAAATATCTATTATTCAGTTTGTATAACGAAGATGTGCAAATATCAGATATATGTTAGGTAATCTGTATGTTTATACGGGAAATATCGTGCTGTTTGAGTATTCACTATCCTTGTTTGTGGATAGAGTTTTATATTCTCTATTTTGTTAAGTAATCTCGCTTTCATGAAGTATTTCCACCTGAACTTTAATAAATATCTGTAAGCACTAACACACGAAGTTTTGTTTAGTGAGTTGTAAATTTATTATACATATTTTTACTACTCCAATTAACTTAATTTTAATGGTAGATAAAGCACAACATAACAGCCGGTACAACTGATGGTAAGTGACCACCTTCGTCCATGGACATCGGCAATGAAAGAGGATCTTTTTCGAAGATAGAAGGGAGGTATTAGGAGTGAAGAGAAAAATGCTGTGGTTGGACCATGAGCAAGAACCGCAGCGTTAATGGGATGGGAGAGGAAAGGGTTAAGTCTGGACTACAAAACACGTCAGAGACACTTGGCGGTCGAACTCGTATGATACTACCGAAGGGTTCTGAATAACTCGGCTTTAACGAGATTCTCTCCCAGCGGCAGAGGAGAATAGTATTATAACCCTTCCCCTCAGAGGTGAAAATCCTCCCTCACAATATAGACTTTTGTAGCAGACAGACATTATAATAAAATTTATGTAAATGTGAATATTACATGATGTTATTTGATATGACTTAACCATGTATATTGTTCCACGTCATTTTTATTGAAAAACTAATAAAATAGGAAGAAAGAGGAGAGCCTTTGATCCTGAATGTCAAGAGTTATGAAACTATTTGACCTTGGAGGGAAGAAATCTGGTGAAAGTGTCAATTGGAATTCATTATAGTGGGTCTGGATATATAGGTTAGGCGATTTCTAAAAAAAAATGTATCTATTAGTCGACACGTCCGGCTTCGCCCGGGTGCAATTTCACACGTGTATTTAGCCGTAACCGCTATTGCGGTTTGCGTTGCATGCTGTAAAGGGCCGTATTGATCTATATTAAATGCACAATGTATTTAAGGTACCTAATTGGATAAGGATTAATGCTGTATTGTTTAAAATCGCTTCGTAAATAAGCCATTATTTTCGTAAAAAGTAAAGGATAAAAATGGTTATTGTGGGTTAACCCTAAGAGATAGACATATACCATCGCGGATTTTTTTGTACTTTTTAATGTGTACAATACTGTAGTACATTATTTTGATCTATCTCGTAGGGTTCAGCCAGCGTTTGCAAAGGAAGAGCAAAAAAATGTGTTTATTTACGACATCACATTAGAAACCGCTAAAATGATCAGTGTTGCTCTATTATATTATGCATGTATTATACATAAAAACCTTTCTCTTGAATCACTCTATCTACTAAAAAAATCGTATCATAATTCGTTGCTTAGTTTTAAAGATCTAAGCAAACATAGGGACAGACAGACAGCGGGAAACGACTTTGTTTTCTACTATTTATTCATATGGGAGCTTTACTCCACATTAACTACACTATTTACAGTATATTGCAAATTCAATAACAAAGTACACTTTGTCACTTATAAACACTCACATCAATCAGTGCATCTTTCATAATAGAGTTCTAGACTCACGACACAACACCATTGCGGAGCCCCAATTGTTACTGGGCGACAGCCCTTTGACAACTAGCTTATATCTATCAGAACACAAAATAATAGGAACTACCTCCGTATCCTAAATTATCAAAGGTGTTTATAATTATTCTGTACTTTTTTAAGTTATAATTTACAACAATTATAAAAATCCAATTTATAAATACAAAAAAATATCCTGTAATTATCAAATTAATTCCAGTAAGTCAGTCAAGAGCGTCTCGTAACAGCCGAGTATGGGTTACTCGGCTGTTACGAGATGCTCACCCCTTGGTGGTAGGGGATCAGTTCCCTGACTGGGTTGCGACCACCAGCATGCGAATCCAATCGCCAAGTATCATAGACGCGTTCCGGTTGAGCCGCATGTGGGCCAGACTTACCCCCTCCCTCTCCCATCCCATTAATGCTGTGGGTGTGTGTGGACTCTGGGCTCTTGCCTAGGGTCCGCTGAATCCGCATCATTTTTCTTCTTCATTCCCCCTTCCCACTCCATCTTCGGGTATGCAACGCATCGACAAAACGAGACAGTGTTTCTTGTTTTTCCGATGTCCATGGGCGATGGTGGCCACTTATCATCAGGTGGACCATCTGCTCGTTTGCACCTTGTCTATTATAAAAAAAAAATGCTATACATTAAATAATTTATATGTTATATATAAAATTCTCGTGTCACAATGTTAGTTACCATACTCCTCCGAAACGGCTCGACCGATTTTTATGAAATTTTGTGTGCATATCGAGTAGGTCTGAGAATCAGCCAACATCTATTTTTTATACCCCTAAGTGATAACGGTAGGCCAGGGTGGCAAAACAACGTTTGCTGGGTCGGCTAGTATTTTATAAAAATCATATTGATCCTATTTTACAAAACAATACAAGAAATTTCCAGCAATTTTATTTTACAACTAAACATCATTATAAATTATAGCCAATGTGTTATTCTGACGTATAAGCTATATTTTTGTAAAGTTTAATCAAAATCCATTCAGTAGTTTTTGCGTAAAAGAGTAACAAACATACATCCAGACATCCATGCGTTCTTACAAACGTTCGCGTTAGTATTATTTATAACAATATTTTTAGTTTAACAAAATAATGTTATTTTTTTTGTTTACAAGTTTTTAAGCGAACCCTCTTGATTTGATGAGCTGAAGTGTATTCGAACGGTTTAATCACCCACTCATTCTTTTATTCATTCATTCTGTACTGTATCGTTAAGGAAGCGTTCGTAACAAACGTTTTTACTGCAGCAAATCCGACTACCACGAAAAAGTCTTTTTATTTTTCGGGTCAATATATGGCCTATAGCACTCACAAATAATGTGGCTTTCTATTGTTACAAGAATTTTGAAAATCGGTTCAGTAGATTCAGAGATTACCCCCTACAACCTCACAAACTTTACCTCTTTATAATATTAGTGTAGATTATTAAAAAAAAATGCATATATGAACCTACATGATATAAATTATATACCTATAGGGAGATTTTAGGTAATTTTAATTTTTCTTTTCTTTATTTCTATGGCAAGATTTTTATATTTCCGTGACATTGTTACACCCACGAATCCAGAGTGTAGGTGGGTCAAGGGTCATACACCTTTGTTTAGCTCTGGAATAAAATTAAAAGTGCATTTTTATGTTTTATCAAATTACTAACCTACCCGCCCTCGCTTCGTTATGGTATACTTAAATCATTCATTCACTTTCTTCTCTCACCGAAAACTCATTCCCTTAATCGTTCATTCATTACCATCCGCACTATCACATATAAAAATCATTATCAATTATAGTTCAGTCGTTCGGCAGTTATTCTCATACATATAGTTAATTACTGTTAATGTTTTTAGACAAAAACCCTTTTGGAGGTTATGACCCATGAGCAGGTTTATTCGTACTTGACATAATCACGTTAGCCAATGTGAAATCTTTTGATTTAATACCTTAACTATAACTGTTTCTTAGGGTTCCATACTGAAAAGGTAAAAACGGGATTCTTACTAAGACTCCGTTGTCCGTCCATCCGTTTGTCTGTCACCAAGTTGCCCCTATAACAAAAAATACTAAAAACAAAATAAATATTTAAGGGGGCTCCCACACTTGGGGGTACAACAAACGTGAACGTTTTTTGCCAAATAATGGCATGGAACCCTTCGAGCGTTCGACTCGCACTTGGCCGGTTTTTTATTAGTTTAAGATCACACTTATAAACTTCAGCATCCTAAGTCTAAAAATAGCGTTATGATAAACTTGGAAGACACCCTTTACGAGATGTTTTGATAGCCTATCAATAAAACATACAACATTGCTCTTTATGGACATCCTGTTTAATGCTGAAATAACTTTCTTGATATGATCATAATAAAATATACGAAATATATGAAAATATATGTATTTTAATAAAAAGACTTACATTTAGTTTTGATGATACAACGATCTTTCTCAAGGGGAAATTACTGGGGAGTGCTTAGGGCTGGCGTTCTAAGTACTCCCCAGTAATTCTACAAAACCACTTGTCAAACTGCTGCGATAAATGTTCTTAAAATACACCAATAGAACTATTGAAATAACTATTGAATAAAGTCACTAGTGAAATAAATATTAAACTTTGACAAGTTTGACTACCAGACAGGAGCCGTTTAAGTATACGTGTAAGTACGTGAGCATTGAAGTGGGGATTTGGGAGCCTGCATGATGATTACGGCGTGGGGGGTAATAATTGAACGGCCCTACATGAGCAAGGATGATAATGAGGGATAACCCGTGAGGGGACGGGTTAGAATACTATTGCCCTCTGCCGCTGAGAGAGCATCTCGTAAGAGCCGAGTAACCCAGCAACCCCTTGGTGGTAGAGGATCTGTTCCCCGATTGGTTTGCGACCACCAACATGGGAATCCGACCGCCAAGTGTCATAGACGCGTTCCGGTTGAGCCGCATGTGGCCCATCTCATTAATGCTGTGGGTCTAGTGGACTCTGGGCTCTTGCCTAGGGTTCGCTGAATCCGCATCATTTTTCTTCTTCATTCCCCCTTCCCACTCTATCCTCGGGGATGCAACGCATCGACAAAACGAGAGAGTGTTCTTTTTGTCGATGTCCATGGGCGATGGTTGCCACTTACCATCAGGTGGACCATCTGCTCGTTTGCACCTTATCTATTATAAAAAAAAAGAATCGCTTTATTCCTCTAGCCTCGCTCAGTATGTAGCGATTCTATTAGTTCTTAACAAAGACATCTCTTGCTACCTTTCCTCGCACATCTCTAGTGGAAACGCAGCCTCAGACTATATACAATATTTATATTAAAGAAATTGCGAACATTTTACTATATTTCTCAACTTTCAATAGTTATAGACGTACAGCAATAAAGATGTTCACAAAGTTGGCGACAGCTGCAGCAAGTTCCTCCTCACTATGAATAATTCCTTTATACGGTGAAAAGTTAAAACGCTATCTAAAGATAAGGCATTTATTTTAAAATATAATTCACTATACCATATTATATTCAACTAGGGGCCCGTCCCGGCTTCCCACGGGTGGATAATTTTTTTTTAACATTTTGGCTCCCGCATTCTGTCGCTCCCTCTATCGCCGCGTTACTCGCTGCGCTGCGGGGCACTCCACACCGCGTCCGCGACCCGTCAGGGATTATTTTTTATTTATCTTGATATTTTTATTTCGTAATATCTTTTGACTGGAATGTCCGATTTCAATAATTCAAAAAGTAATTAACAGGTATTGAAACAGTCTTCATTACGAAATTTATTTGGATAAGAATTAATACAAAGTTATGGAAAACATGGTCTGATTTTGTTAGGCATTTTTATCAACTTTTAAAATGTAAAAAAGTAGTTATAGTGACTTAACTATAATAGTTGGACATATGGTCTTGCGTAGTTTTTTGTAGATATTGATACGTTCTATAATATTGTATAATATTTTTTTGTTCTATCATCAATACTTTTCGCAGCGCATGCGATGAAAGATATTTGATGGCAAATTTTTTTGCACCTTGTGTTGGTTTTAGTGAGAATTTCTGGGGATCTCTAATTTTTTCTTGTAATAAATATAGCCTATGTTACTCAGGGATAATGTAGCTTTCTAATGGTGAAAGAATTTTTGAAATCGGTCCAGTAGTTTTTATGTTTATTCGTTACATACAAAAATACAAATCTTACTTCTTTATAATATTAGTATAGATATAGATATACCAATCATATTAATACTGCGCCATCTATTGGATGCTTACCCAATCTAGCTAACAAATGTTAAATTGTTGAGTCAATAAACTAACTTGCACCGCCATCTATTAGAAACTTATGGAACTTACAAATAATTACAACAGTAATACAAGGCTGTAATAAACATTTATCTTGAACAGATAAATAACCTTTACATATAATATCTTCGATAAAGTCTAATTATATTTTTTATTATTTACAAAACAATTTTTATAAACTCACTAGCTCACTGAATGCGTGTTATTACTTATATTAATATACTAGATTTTACCCGCAACTTCGTTTGCGATATTAGGGTAGTTATATTAGCCTACAGGAGATCGTCTGATGATATAATTTCATGATGTAGTCATACTAACATTGCACTCCCCTTTTAGCCCCTTAAGGGATTACTTTCGAAAAAATTTTTTATCCCTGTTTCATTACTTCTAATGAAGAACCTTCATACCGAATTTAATTTGAATAACTTCAAAAACGGCAAAGTTTCATACTAACTTTGCACCCCCAGTTTTGCCCCCTTAAGGGATTATTTTCGAAAAAATATTTTACCCCTGTTTCATGACTTCCAATTAGGACCCTTAATACTGAATTTCATTTGAATAACTTCAAAAACGGTAGAGTTCCATACTAACTTTGCACCCCCGTTTTACCCCCTTAGAGGGTGAATTTTCAAAAATCCTTTCTTAGTGCTCCCCTGCGTTATAAAAGGAACCCCTGTGCAAAATTTCAAGTTTCTAACCCTTATAGGCCCAGCGTTGATATGTCAGTCAGTCAGTCAGCTTCTCCTTTTATATATATAGATTGTGTTTTAGCGCGCCTTCGTTCGCTAGTTCCTCCCCTCCTATGGGTCGTAGCGAGATGTTCAATAGCCTAAGTTACTCCTTGTTACATCAGCTACCTGCCAGTGAAAGTCCTATCAAAATAGGTCCAGCCAACAAACAGACAGACCGACAGAAAGACAAAAATTTTCTGCTTTATTTAAAACAAAATCCTAATCTATAGTGATTGTTTGTTCTTGTGATATTCACGAAAATATTCTACAAGCTACTGCGCAATAACAGTTACAAGACCACAATAATATACAATTTAATGAACGTCGAGCAATACCTGGGGCTTGCTACACGGATCACTATCCTTCACCTCCTGACCCTAATATTTAACACTTCTTCAGCAAAACGACAATTACATTAATTATTTAAACATCCAGCAAAATAATAAAATACACAGCAATTTGCAATCCCACGCGTTCCAAGAATAGCTAAACCTACTTAGATAGAAATCATAGTTTTATAATACAAAATACCCCCCCCCCCCCCCCCTCTTCTCTCCAGTATAACGGCCATAGGTGGGTTCGTAGGTCTGAGTTGTCAATACTTTAATTAATTTTAATTTAACAATTCTATATACATTTTAATTTAATACTGAATATTATTAGAATAAAAATTATAATGTGCAGTACCTGGGGCTTGAGACCCAGAAGCAGGTTTAAAGACGTCTTTTATAACCGTTAAGTCTCACCTTCACCGCTCGACCTCGCACACCACTAAACAGCTCGACACTATAACATTAACTTCCATGTACACCAGAGAGACTGAGTCGAATCTATCGCAGTAATCGTTATATATTGTCTACCCGCCGGTATACTTGTCATTACATAAAATAATCTACCCGCTAATACTACTTTATATACAGTGTTGCTAATAAATTTCCGTGATGATAGACCGAGTCAGTCTGTCAAGTGGTGTCTCGTAGTACATATTAAAGTAGTGAGACTAAGATTGTAGTGTTGTTTGGTGGCGTAATGCTAGGCCTCCCTTATCAAGGAACACGTAAGTATGTACTTTACTAATTCAGTATTCGGTAGGGTTTGAGAAACTGCATTATTTTCTAGAATTTCGTAAACAATAACTCAGTTTTCAAATTAATAAATCAAATATAGTAAAGTCAGTCCTGTCAACCACAAACTGTGACCTTGTGATAATTTAAGGATTTCAAAGTGGCTCCAGAACCTGAGGCTAAGGTATTGTATTTGGTAAGCCGGATTGGAAATTGGAAAATCTAAATATAAGTTATTTAAATTATCGGTAGAGACTTGCTTTTGTGTTGGAAGATCAAATTTCTTTAATAAATGACAATGGTTAAACAAAATTAGAGCTTGACCTTCGCTGAAGGAACATTGGCTCTACGTCAGTGGTAAAAAAAACCATGTTTGCAATATCTTCATTTACGTATTCCCCCTTTCTTGTATTAATTTATTCAATTAATCATCATCACGACCCGTCAATGGTCCACTGCTGAGCCGAGTCTCCTCCTCAGAATGAGGAGGGTATTAGGCCATAGTCCACCACGCTGGCTCAGTGCGGGTTGGCAGGCTTCGCACACCTTTGAGAACTTTAGGGAACTCTCAGGAGTGCAGGTTTCCTCACGATGTTTTCCTTCACCGTTAAAGCAAATGATATTTAATTGCTTAAAACACACATAACTCAGAGTCAGAGGTGTGTGGGTGTGTGAGGGATCGAACCTCGGACCTCCCGAGTAAGACTTGAAGTCTCAACCACTGGGCCTTAAATTATATAAAAATAAAAATTAAATAATTCAATTATTTATGATTTTCAATCTCACAGAATTTTGTTTTTTTTTTTCAATGTTATAAAGTATTGTATGTATTAAGCTATTTCTGAGTAAATTATTTATAATCCTTATAACCTTACGGGTAAGACTTTAGCCTCCAGTTCTCCTAAAAATGCTTTAGAAAATCCAAATCTTTCCAGCCATCCTTAAGTGATATGCTTAACAACAAAACTTTCATTTTTGTTTATGTAGGTCAGATATATTTTATAAAATCAATCAAATTCTCATTTTCATTCTCCTTAATTTAGGATATAGTTTTTCCATCAAAATAATTAGATCATCTCTCAGTAAGTACCATAAATCTATACCGCCAATATTAAGAGCTAAGATACATTTGTCAGGAGTATTGGTTTGGAGCCGTCTGTCTGATAAATTCAATAGGAGAGGATCAAAGGCTTTGTCCCCATTCGGGTTAGGATATATGGCCGACATACTATTGCTATTCTAAATCCAGTGACCTTGGACATTATTTAGTCAGAAAGCTAAAATAGAGACCATTCATTACTTAGATTTGGTATATTTTGGCCATTATCAAAATTCTATAAAGAAATAAAGAAATTACTATTCCACATAAATTTTTAAATTTCTAAGTGCGATTCTATTTACAACTATGTTCTGATATAGTTTTTTTTGTAAAGATTAGTAGCAGTATGGATCACATACTACTAGTATTCCCTTTTTCCCTCCTAGTAAGCTAATAAATAGCTTGTGTCAGGAGTGAGCCACGCCAGTAGTCCAATGTCCGGGATTGTTGATCGTGAATCCAACGCCCGAACCACTGAGCTACTGACGCTACTGTCATTAAAGACAAGGCTGTACGGTGTCAAACCTTTCCCAATATGGAATAAAAAACATATCATTTTAACAGGAGAAGTCTTACCACAGCCACCCAAAGAGAAACTTACGCTATTTAAAAAAATCTTCATTTTAATTTAATTTACGACCTATTCTATTATTTCTGCTAAGAAATGTCTGAACAAGGTCATAAATTGAATCACAATGAATATTTGGTAGGTAATGCATCTCATATATTTCTTAAAATTAATTATAGCTATTCAATTTATGAAGTTCGAGACTGATTCACTGAGAGACTGGCACACGCCGACGACTTTTCTGAGTTATGTGTGTCTTAAGCAATTAAATATCACTTGTTTTAACGGTGAAGGAGAACATCGTGAGGAAACCTGCACGAGTGAGAGTTCTCCGTGTTCTCCAAGGTGTGTGAAGTCTGCTAACCCGTCCTGGGCTAGCGTAGTGGACTATGGCCTAACCCCCTTCCCATTTTGAGGAGGAGACCCCACTCAACAGTGGGCCATTAATGGGTTGTGATGATGATTTAATTTATGGATATTACTAGTTGCATTTCTGCTACATAATTTCTGGTCATTATGAATCATGATGATAGTGGATGTTGCGTTTTCAAGATTCATTTTATTGTTATTTACAACATTGTTCTATTATTTCATGATTATTTCTGATTCGTTATGTCAGAACAAATCAGTGAAATGGTTTATTTGTTTATAAAGTAACTAGCTGACCCGGCAAACGTTATTTTGCCATATAAATTTGGGGTGGGCCACCCTTATCACTTACGGGGATGAAAAATAGATAGTAGCCGATTCTCAGACCTACTGAATATGCATATAAAATTATATAAAAATCGGTCGAGCCGTTTCGGAGGAGTATGGTAACTAACATTGTGACACGAGAATTTTATATATAAGATGTAACTTTTTAAGACATAAAATGGCTGTTGTCTGTCAATATATAAATGCAATTTTATATTCATAATTTTATGTAAATAACTGTTAAATAGCTATAAAATTTACATAAAAGCCAAGTTTAAGTGCGACTCTGAACAAAATTATTTTGCACTTTAAATTAGATTATGTTTTATGATTTTTTTATTGCGTCTGCTTGAGAAGTTTAGACAGTAAAGGTTTAGTCAGATTCTAAAATTTATATTGTTGTATAAAAAGAAGTAATATTAGTGTAAGAAATAATAACCTGAGTTAAGGTTCACTTTTTAACATCTAACTTATAGTTAACTAGCGGCCCATCCCGGCTTCGCGCGGGTGGAATATTATTTTTAAAAATATATTGGCCCTCCCGCATTTCGGTGCCCCCTCTCTTGCCGCGTTACTCGCTGCGCTGCGTCGCTATACTGGCCCGTCGCGTCCTCGTGTATTTTTTGTTTATATTGATATTTTTAATTTCGTAATATCTTTTGAATGGAAAGTCCGATTTTAATCATTCAAAAAGTAATTTACAGGTATTGAAATAGTCTTGAATACGAAATAATTTATTTAGATAAGGATTAATACAAAGTTATAGAAAACATGGTCTGATTTCGATACTCATTTTTATCAACTTTTAAAATGTAAAAAAGTAGTTATAGTGACGTAACTATAATAGTTGGACATATGGTCTCGCGGACTTTTTTGTAGATATTGATACGTTCTATAATATTGTACAACATTTTTTTGTTCTATCATCAATACTTTTCGCAGCGCATGCGATGAAAGATATTTTATGGCAAATTTTTTGGCACCTTGGGTTGGTTTTCGTGAGATTTCCTAAGGATCTCTAATTTTTTCTTGTAATAAATATAGCCTATGTTACTCAAGGATAATGTAGCTTTCTAATGGTGAAAGAATTTTTGAAATCGGTCCAGTAGTTTTTATGTTTATTCGTTACATACAAAAATACAAAAATACAAATCTTACTTCTTTATAATATTAGTATAGACTACTTACATGATTCCCAACAAGAGAGATATTATAACACAAGTTAACTGCAGTCTGCTTTATTACATTTCCACTTACACTATGATAGCCAGTACGTATTCATTCTACGAAATGACTTATCGAACTGTCTCATCTGTTGGGATAAAATAAAGAAAAACTACTTAGGCAATCATAAGCCTGCCACTGCTCGTTCTTTTTCCTTAAATATTTTTTATTAATTACTTTCACCTTTTTTTTGGCGTGTCGTCTAGTATAAAACAATCAAATTTAATTTAGACGAGGGTTATGGCAATCTGACGAATGTTGCCCAGGGGCGACCGACACTACGGTCTCGGCGGTCAGGCGCGTTAACCCTTATATTATTTACCAAAAAATGATGCTCGGCTCCTATTGCTTAGCGTGATAATATTATATAGCCTAGTATTATTATCAACTAGCCGAACTATATTGGTATTAGCGTGTTGATATATAGCCTATAGTCTTCCTCAATAAATGAGCTATTTAACACTGAAAGAATTTTTCAAATCGGACCAGTAGTTCCTGAGATTAACGCGTTTAAGTAAACAAACAAACTCTTCGTATAATCAAATCGTCATCGCTATCTACGGCGCTGAAGTAGGGTAGTAGTTACTTCCGTCATTTTGACAGTCTCAACGGACTGCAGTTTTAGTCTTACGCGAGGTCTCTCAAGGAGTGGATAATATCTAAGTGCAGTGTTGTGTTAGTGCTGGGAGTGCTATTCGATTAAAGTCACGTGAGAACCTTACAATGTCTTTGAGTTTGAACAGAGGCCAGTGGAGGCGAGTATTGTAATTACTTAAAGTACGTTGAGCCTACACCTTGGTGACAAGTCCAGGGCACTGCTTAGGTTCCTGTCGTAATTTTAAGAAATCATAATGTTTAGTTATTTATCGGTTCGGTAGCAGTATCTACGTTGCGTTTACCCAATAGTCCATTCAATATCATTACCCCCTCTCCTCCTCCCTTACCATCATTAAATCTCAGAGATATATATGGGATATTATTATTTATGTCCTTGTACCTTAAAAGATGTTAAATATTATTTGCCTAATCTACATATTAGTAATTATGAATTCCACACAGACAGCAATGTCAGCGTCGCCAATATAATTAATTATATTTTTTCATATCACATTTAGAGAGAAATTTCTTATTCAGAAATATGATAATGAATCCTCACTCTGTTAGAAAAATTAAATTAAAATAATATCTGTTTACAATGAATTATTATAAGAAAATAGGCGCTTCAAAGTGAAGTACCTATGTTTTACTTTTATTACGAAGACATTATTAAATTTTTGGGATAAAAAGTAACCTGTCTATCCCGTAAGCTATCATTTTCAACTAACAATTAATTAGGTAACTCTTTAACCTGTTTCTGGATCTTGTCTTCTGACTATTACTGCGTAATATAGCTCTATAAATTATAAATCACAGTCAAAATCTACTAAACAGTTTTTAATGCGGCTTTCACTAGTAGCTAGAGTTATTCATGAGAAAGATTTGGATATAATTTTTTTTTAGGTTTTGTGTAAATTGCTTAAAATATGACGATGATTGTTAAAAATGACGGAAAAAGTCAAGCCGACTAATTCCTTTTTGGGATAAAACAAAACAATGTATGGTTGGATACATGTACTATGCCCGTGATCTCCTCATACTAGTTTTTTAGAATCGGTTGAAAATCAGAAAAAGAAAACACGCGTTTCCCATTACACAGCAGTAAAACGCCACTTAAACGATAAAGAGCCATAACTTCTATCCAGCCGAAAGGAAGTGGGTCAGTCTGGAATCTGGAGTACCGAAACCCTCAGCGATTAAACTACATATAAATATATACTGATCATAAATCCGAGGAAGCCGAGAAATGCCTGGAACTTGAGACCTAAGAGCACGTTTAGACAATTTGATTATGACAAGTATTATGAAAATAAACCTATAGGAACAACTAGCCTATCAAAGGCTATAGAAAGTGCTGCTATTGCGAGGACAGGGCAGTGAAGTTTATTGATTAATTTGTTGTTGCTAGGCGGAGAGCTTAAGAAGAGAAGGCGGTAGCTGATAACTCAAATAGTCAACACTTTATATGGCCCGATAGAATTGGAGCATGACAATAAATTTCATAAAGTAGATATCGTTTCAAATATTTCAATAAGATTATGATGATGAAGTGGAGGAAGTAGTGGTGAGGGTTACAATTGTACTTCACCTCAGCCCCAATCCCTAAGTACTGCTCGGCTAATTCTAAATACTTGATTATAAGTATACCTTGTATATTATAAGGTATATACACAATAACATACGGGCGGATAAACATGTTCGAGACGGTTGATTTGTGAGGGTCGCGGTTACACATGGGACCGACCGTAGAGACTGGAGATGTAGTGCAGATAACTGAGTGTAAAGGTTGGGATAATTCTTAATAGCCTGACGGTGACCGCGCTTTTGTAGCACACAGTCTAACTTTTTGGCTTTTTACCTTTTGACCTGAAATGTCAAACCTTCTCATCTTTAAAAAGTCGAATATTCAGGAATTTAAAGAAGTCTATGCTCTCTTTATTCATCAACTCGATGGACAATTGCCTGTTATTGACCAGATGTATTTAGACTCTTATGCAGTCTCGTTTCAATCCAATTTTTTTTCCCAGAAATGTACAGAAAATATTCAATAATAAAAATGACAATTTTACCAGTTTAGTGGCGTTAATATAATTTAAATAAAAAATAATAAAACAAAAATAAACTTCACTTAAAAATAAATCAGTAAAATAGTTATGTAAGTGCACGGAATGAATACTACACCGTATGTTTTCAATGCTGAACCAGTAAGGTCACGGAGGCACCCAAATCATTCACGGGGATTAACAACAACAGACAGGACATTATGTTTTAATTAACTATAAATAAAACAGATTTTCTTAACTACTAATTATATCGCCATATTATAACGCCAGCCATATATATAAATTTCTCGAGATCCTTATCACGTAGGGGTTGTTGTTAGTTTGGTAACAAACACTGTGATACGATTTTTATATGTTTAAAGATTAGGCTGATTCAGAAAATCCAATAAATTTATTCGAATGTCCTTTATAAAAACTTCTGAGAAGACGGAATATGATCCTTGTGGAATGAAAAACCCTAAATATGAATAGTTAGAGGTATCGCACTTTTAAGTTTCTCGTTTTAAATTTTTTTCCCATTTTTCATATTAAATCTTAGCAATTCAATGATTTTCCAAAAAAAAAGTGAGATAAGTGACTTCGATTGTGAGTATGATTCAATTTTTTCGAATCGAATTAGTTCGGCATTTAGAAGTGTTTATAACGCCAATAGAAACCAAAACAATTATTGACTGAATTGAGAGTAAAAAAGAACATGTTTATACTTCGACATTTGCAGGAACTGACATGAGACCTAAGATTTCCCGAATCTATTAGTTCGTTCGAAAATCTATTCTAGTGTTGGTAGATCTTCGGGTTATTCGTCTTAGCGTTTTCGTCTTAGGATTTTTTTAGAATTGTAGCTCTCTTTGTATTCAAGTTTTACCAGATTTAATGAGTTAATTTTCCGAGCTTTTTCGTGTCTCTCATTACACTGCGATCTGTCGCCACAGGGACATTTATCAGTGGGTTGGTTGGGTTGGTTATTGGCATGCTCAGTATGCGACCTGTGTCGCATCCTACTTTACTTCATTGTTGCGATTTAAGTGTGTCTTGGGGCATCATCCGTTTCAATCTACGGATTGTTGTGTTGTCTTCCATCAAGACATTGGCCAAGCTGTTCGGATGGTCTTTCGTTCTTTTTTTGTACTTGTTTGTATGGAAGAGTATTTCTTGTTTCACTGTGGTCATGTGCAGGTCGTGATGAAGTTGCTTAAATGAAGCAAAAAGTCACTAATACATTTCGAGAAAAGACTAATTCAGAATAATATTAGTACATGTAGAAGTATAAATATATACTGACAGCAGCATCTGCTCAATCTGAAGTAATTACAGAAGCATACCAGATTGCGGCAGGAATTCCGAGCATACTCGTACTGCTCACTACAATGCGTAAATAGAAAACGCCGAGCATATCGAGCTTTCATTATCACATTGATTCCTGAAGGTCTAGGTCATATGAGCTCACATGTGCTCTGAGATTTGTTCCACAATATATAGGTCCTATAGATAGTTTTTCACTAGTCACTACAATTATATCTATCTTGGCGATATGTTTATCTGGATCTGTTTTGACAACAATGTTGAAAGTTTTGCAACCTTCGAAAGCAAAGTGTAATTCAAATCAATGCTGCCAAAATTATAATAATAAAAAATAAAAATAACAAATGACTGGAATAATAATTCTCGTTTAGACTGAATTTTAGCTCATTGAGATACCAACCTGGAGGAGGATAGAATGGATTACAAAATTTAACTTAGTAACGTTATTTAGAATAAATAAGCGGATAATAGCGGATAAACAGAAACAACAGAAACAAAGACGGATACTTTTACACTATTTATATAACACCAAATTGCTATGCTCGTAACCTTGGTCCTGTCCGATAAGGTTTGACATATTTTCACCAAGGCAATCAATCTATCATGGACCTTCCATTGAGACCTCAAGGCTGTACTGCCGATGCCGGATTGCGCCAGGTCATTGCATATTGAAAGTTAATCGTATTATACCATCTTGGGATGATGAAAATCTTTTTCAAGGTCGAAGCCTATATCAATACGCCTATATCTATAAGAGGTAAAGTTTGTGAGGTTGCATGCGGTTATCTCTGGATCTACTGAACCGATTTCGAAAATGATTTTACCAATAGAAAGCCACATTATTTGTGAGTTTCGTAGGCTATATTATATTAGCCCAAAAAATGAAGACTTTTAGGTGGTAGTCGGAGAAAAAACGGTCGAACGAAAACGTTTTTTACGAACGCTCCCGCTTAACGATGGGATTACCTTCCACGTATGATTCAGAATATCATATCTACCGTATACGATTCAGAAAATACAAAACATCGACTTATGATAGACTACAAACTAGTCGTTAAGCTGCCCCAGCTTTATCGGAATAAAAATTATAAATTGTCGAGCCCGTAGATCTTTAAATAAAAACATCCCTTAAAGTTTATTAAGTAAACAGAATAGTAGCCATTTTATATGTATGATGAAAAAATAGTATTCGTTTTAGCTACTTTTTATCTACAATAAAACGTAAATAATATAAAAGCAACAATAGTATATTCAATATTCCTAATATTATAATAAGAAAAGTATAAAATAATATAAAACTGAAATATGATGTTAAGGTTCGAGTACACTGAGCAAAGTAAAGCTTGACAGGCATCTCATACAAAAATACACCTTGTTTTTATAACATTATTTTAGCTTGATTTAAATGAGAAATAAAACCTATATCAGATACAGAATTTTAACCTGAATCAAAATAAAGGTATGACATTTAGTTAGTTATAAACATTTAGGTAATTTATGGTTTTAAGAATTAATCTGAAATCATCACTTGCAATAACGGTGAAGGAAATCATCGTGAGTAAACTTACACTCCTGAGAGTTCCCTAAAGTGCTCAAAGGTGTGTAAAGTCTACCAAACCGCACTTGGCTAGTGTGAGGGAATATTTCCTAACCTCCCCTGCTCATTAAGAGGAGGAGACTCAGCTCAGCACTGGACCATTCATGTTGTGATAATGATGTATTGTGCAACTGTGGCACCGGGTGACACATTATTTATACTTTTTTCTACAATATCCATGTTCTTTATTAAACTTAGAATTTAATTTGTATCTGCCTGTGTATATGGATGCCTATGCATACCTAATATTTTGAATTTAAAAGGTATTCAACCTTAAAGTACAAACTTAAAGACGCATACATTACAATGTCGAAAGCAAAGAAAAAAAGGAGAAGAAAACTTTCGAAAAGAAAAATCATTTAAGTTTGCTAGAAAAAAAGGAAAAATCTAGAGTAATTTAGATCCTAGTGTGTCCAGGAACAAGTTACCAAACGTCAATGTTTCTAAACAGATAAACCAAAATGCAGTAGACGGGATCAAATATCCATTTGATGGATAAAATTCTAAGACAAAGAAAACCAAACCTAAAAACGATGCTATAGAGAATATTCTTCAATTTTGTATTTTCTTGTATTGTATTTATGACTTGTGTAAAATCTGTACAAGCTCGTCATTTATTGCTTTTATTTTCTTTATATAAATAGTGACATTGCATGCAATCATAGAGTTGTGATAAAGTTTTAATTTGGAACTAGTTTCTATTAAATGCCTTAATAATCTATTTCTGAGTCTTAAGCTCCAGGCGGTGGCCGGATTTTTGTCTCAACTACTAACAAACACTAAAGTTGATAGAAATGTTGACAAATCATTTCGTATTCAAGACGGTTTCAATACCTGTAGATTACTTTTTGAATTATGTTAATCGGACATTCCTTTCAAAAGATATTACGAATTTAAATTAACCTAAACAAAATACTAATATAAAATGCCGCCGCGCCGGTGTAACCCTAAGTAGTAGCAAAACAATCCATTGTGGGATACTTACAGGCATAACATGTTCTGCTACCCGTTAGACAGGGCAGGTCGCTAGAAGTTTATAAGATCAGTATGTTTGTCTTTATGTTTGTCTTGTTTAAGATGTTTTACGCAGCAATATAAAAAGATTAAGTTCTAAATCAACTTTTAAAAGTAAACTTTCAAGAACATTGGATATCTTATTCCTTCAATAACATTGATCATAACTTAATTTTTTGTAAAATGTTCATTTATAGAGGGCGTGTCAGTCTGTCTGGTTCACATTCAGCACTTTAGTCTGAGAAGTTCCACAAAGTTTGCGGAGTCAGGATTATTTTATTGCTTGTAATTTGATGCAATGTTCGTCTTTAAACTTTAAGAATGATTTAAGTGTAGTTTTGCATACGAGCTGGCAATAACTTACAGATGAAAAACGTTGTAACTAGATGTCATAGGGAAAAGTTACGTTGAGCGGGAAATAAATAATAAAACGGAAAATTAGGATATTCATCTTCAGTCAAGAAGAAGTAGAAAACTAAATATAATATTAATAACTTAGGAGATACTTGATGAGCAAGAGCTAACCCAAGAACACTAAGTACCACTACTTGCTCTCACTTAGATAAGATTTACTATTTGAAATACTTTCTCAGACTGCTTCAGATATAACCAATGGTGAACAGCTATCAACAGTGTTGATAAAAATACTTTTTTCTTCAATCACTCCATCACTATTGAAGTTGTTAAATAAATAGAAACATATCAGATATAAACCAATTCTATAGTAACAAGCTGGCATCAGCTGATTATCATAAATACATAATTGATGGAATCAAAATAGATTCCATTCCTTAACAAAAGATATGGCGGTAGAATAAGCGGTTGGATGGTAAACCTAGAATAGCTTGAAATAATTTAATAAACAGAATATATGTGATTCTTAGAAATAAGTAACTCATAATATGCTATTAGCTTTTAAAAATAATTTAATATTCAAAAATATTTCTTAAGTATTGTTAATTTTTAAAACATGAATAAGGTTTGAAGACAACACTTCCAATATCTCCAATTTTCAAAGTCTCCTAGCTCGGTTACCTGTATATTTTAAATATATTTAAATATTACTAAAATCGAAAACATCGTCCGCTTGACATGTCTGCTTGACGTGCCCCATATCTGAATCGCTATCAAGTAAGCCCAACATTATTGTAGAACCTTGTGCGGAGTGCGGAGTGCGGAGTCCTGACAGACAAGGCTGCAGCCTATCTCGTGAGTCGTGGCACATATTGGAATATTCAGCCCATTTGTTTCCTTGTTATTAAATCTCTTATGTACTCAATGTGTAATTCCCTTTTATATCGTAAATTATGTTAAATAATTTCCTTGTTTTTCTACTTACGAAGGTCTTGGTCTTGCCACAATTTCTATTGTTAGGTTTACCAAAAAAATATTTATAGTTTGAACTTTAAATATGTGGAGTTAATACAAGACCATGGTCTTATCCTTCAAGGTCCCCTATTCTCAGGACTATTTAGTTCTGGTCTTCAATCCTTTGGTATTTTTGAAACGATACTTTTAAGATATCGATACTCGCAAAGGCATCAAAACCAATAGAGGACTTTTGTTGACCTAGAATCATGGAATTTGGTAAGATGCCGTTGCCTATAGTACAAGTTATAAAAGAAACCCAAAAAAAAATTAATTAAACTATATAAATAAATAAAATTAAGAATCCAAATTGTAGGGAATCCCTAATGGTGAATTGTCTTCGTAATACCTATTTAAACAATTGATTCCTGGTTATAAAAGTAGGTTTCTAGATATAGGCCAATATGTATTAGCTAATATTTTGTTGGAAGCGATCCATCTTAGCATTACCATAATAGACCACAACGATAGAATTAGTAATTTTTGTAAGACCTCCTTTTCCGTGTACTACGACATTTGTTGATTTATTTTCTCCCTTTTAGATAATGCTCCAATTTTCGTATAAATCCTAAATGAAATCTTAGAACTTTAACATTAAATTTTTTATCAAAATATCTTTCTTATTTTGATTACTTTATTCCCCATATTTTATTTTTAAAAGACATTAAAATGATCTATTTAGGAAGCTTGTCTCCTAGTCAGCAATAAACTACTGTTAATCCTGGCTGTTTTAAATTAAATCGTGAAGTTCTCAAAAATATCCTTACAAGTTATCAATGTTTCCCATTGTATTGTTTAGTTTAGTACCATAAAATATATCATAAATTGTCACCTGAAACCTCTTCATTTCTTCTTTTAATCATCATTTCTTTTTTCCTCTGTATTATTTTGTGCAGATCAGCCATCCTTGTGCAGTTACAACAACATACTTATCATGGTGAAAATCAGCACTAAAAGAAAACTTCTATCAGGTTCTCAAGTCGACCTAATTTGTCCAATGATAGTGTAGAAATGCTGACTGCCCAATATAATATTTATAGGCCACTCGGCCATGAATGATTTGTTATACTAATATCTCATGCTGAATAATTCTTGGACATATTTATCTTTCGTTATCTATTCGCTTGTATAGTATTTTTTTCTTTTTTAATATAAGGTTCTGTTTTCATCGAGGTTGAATCATATATGAACACATCTTACCCGACCTTACTTCATGGAGTTTCTTCTGATAAATAAAAAAATATTAAACACAATCCAATAATTTACTAATTCGTTTGTATATACTGCCTGTAGTACAAATTATTTTGTCGTAAAAATCTCAGTTACCAAGTATTTACTATGTTTAAATGAAAAATAACTTCAATTCGAAAATGATCTGTGTAATACTGAAAAGTCGTTATTGGAAATGGATAATTAGTTGTACATGGAGTAGACCAAATAATTTATGTTTAAAACCCATTCAAAATATATTAGTAAGCCTCAAAAATAACATTAATAAAACAGATTAAAATAGTAACAAAGGCTTGTTAAAGCCTATTTAAATTTTGTTATGTATAAAGTAAAATTAGCTTAACAAATATTACCTCCATTAACTGAACATTCATGGAAATATTAATGTTGGGAAACACAATACTGTAACGATCTATTTTCAGATATCAAAACCATTAAAACTTCAAGGGCCAGTTACAACAACTCCTACACATTTTATAGTTATTTCACCCCAAAAATATATATTTAATATATAAAGCTTCGTTTGCTTGAACGCGCTAATCTCAGGAACTACTGGTCCGATTTGAAAAATTCTATCAGTGTTAGATAGACCATTTATCGAGGAAGGCTAAAGGAGTCCCAAGGGCCGACTAGTTGATAATAATACTTGTTAGAGAATAGACAGAGGGTGTAAAGTGTGTTAGTTTATTTAAACATTGAAAAATATAGCTTTCCCTAGGATAGGCATCACACCATTGAAATAAGGAAGAATCAACCTCAGGTGTGAATCATGTCAGTGTTCAAGATATTGGACTTCTGCCAACGGTGTCGCAGTTAGGGGTAGTTGCCCCCACCCCCCCTACAAATCACGTAGAAAATCACCAGTTCCATGAAAAAAGTCATGGATACGTAAAAAATATTATAAATCCCACAATTCCTCCTTTTCTCACCTTCTATTTATATCTACTTGCCTTCTCCCCCTAGGCACTCAGTTCGTTTCAGCTGGCGATGCTATTTCTCTTTTTAATTAATTTTAAACATTTCGTAGCAAAAGAAAATCGGAACCATAACTTCAATTATAAATCCAATGTTTCAAGCATTTCTAGTCTAATTCTACTCCAGTTTGTTGGTCTTTTTTGGCAAAACAAGTTCAATGAAGAATCCCAACGTCGTTCTGTGTTAAGAGCAATCGCTGGAAGTAAAAATTCTTCCCGTATCAGGAAATCAATATCTACTCTATGATTTCCATATCGGATAGTCTCAAAGCAATCCCGGACAACAATGGATATCACAGCGAATTCTTTTCAAAATTAGGACTCACAGAAGCCACCCAACATAACCAGTGTGAAGTTAGCTGACTAAGATAGTCCGATCAAATAAAGAAGTCTGCATAAATTAATTTTTTTTTCATAAGAGACCTCAATTTGCCTTTGAATTAAATATTTATATATTGTTCCTAAGAAAAGTCTAACTAAAGTTGGACTATCTTAGTCAGCCATCTTTAGTCAACTAATTTCACACCGGTCCCACTATATCTTAAAATTCAGGAATTCCAATAGTAAACAATGAGTTTTTGTCCAAAGATATTAGCTAGTAAGATATAATCCATAGCAGAGACGCGACTTGAATTTCGTTATCTCGTTTTTAATTGAAAAGGGTCTTTGTCCTGCAGGTCATTATTTCTGTAACTTTTGGTAATTATACTTGGAAAAACAAACTGGATGAGGCTGTTCCCGGATAATCTGTTACGGAAATCTACCCAAAGACTTAGCAATCTATTGTATCTCGCGTATAACCATTATTTCGGCTTAATACTGATTCATTTGTCTGAATAGTCTATACTGAAGTTTCCTTGTTTGTTATTCTATTTCTTACTTCAGTTAAAAACTAATGAAATAATATATTTATTTAGCCTATTTTTCACATTATAAGCTACATTTACTCGGGGCTTGTGATCCAAGTGCAGGTTTATGGACGTCCTTGACATCACGACATTCACTATACTCCATCTAACCTAACTTTAAAATAAATTAAATAATAATAATAATTCAGTGATCCTCGATAAGCGAAACTTCTTGCTCTACTTTAGGCAATGTTTTCTGTATGTAATCTCCTGACTGTTTCAAATGCCTTAAACAAAACAAAATAAACTACTTTCCAATCAATTTATCGACTATGATCGTCTTAGAAAAACTCATGTTTATATATATTGCTGTATAGTAGTCATCTTGCTTGAGGATATAATAAAATAAGTAGTTATGTAATGTAGCGAATTCGTCTTCTACTAGAATTAATCTCAACATATTTTCTCTCGAGTATAACCGAATATTTGATATAAGAACATATTATTATATTAATATGGAAAGATTTATATATCTTATCATATATATTATTATTATATGAAAGGAATACAATACTTCGCAGAAACTTTGTTATATTAAATCTATGAATAAAGAATAAGTGTAATAGATAAGTGAAAGTTCATTAAACTTAGTCTCAGTAATATTTTGACGGGTCTTCATACAAATATCATGAAAACATGACGTCTGCGTGTAAATAATTATTATATACGAGCGGCCTGCCCTCGCTTCGCTCCGGGTATTTAAAGAAATATTTTAATTGATGTCCTTAAATTGTCACTTTGTTTTTGTGTAGTTAGAGACAGAAAGAGAGAGGTAATCGAAAAAAAGAAAGTGAAAAGAGACTAATCATTCTGAGCAGATAAAAATTAAAGAGAGAGGATGAGAGACAATGATAGTATTATGAGATGAAGACAGACGGAAATACTATAGACTTCTCTCAGTGAAAGAATTTTTAAAATTGGATTAGTGACATCAAAATGCCCATATTCTATTAATTAAAAAATGTACATGGCAACACTAAATCACCTTTGTCACTCACGTATAGTGTAGTTTTCCAACAGGGGAAAATTTTTTAAAATCGGATCAGTAGCAACAAAATGGCCATACTATATTATTATAAAAAATGTACATGGCATCACTAAATCACCTTTGTCACTCACGAATAGTGTAGTTTTCTAACAGCGAAATTTTTTTAAAAATCGGATCAGTAGCAACAAAATGGCCATATTCTATTATTAAAAAAATGTACATGGCAACACTAAATCACCTTTGTCACTCACGAATAGTGTAGTTTTCTAACAGTGAAAGATTTTTTAAAATCGGATTAGAAACAACAAAATGGCCATATTCTATTAATTAAAAAATGTACATGGCAACACTAAATCACCTTTGTCACTCACGAATAGTGTAGTTTTCTAACAGTGAAAGAATTTTTAAAATCTGATCAGTAGCAACAAAATGGCCATATTCTATTATTAAAAAAATGTACATGGCAACACTAAATCACCTTTGTCACTCACGAATAGTGTAGTTTTCTAACAGTGAAAGATTTTTTAAAATCGGATTAGAAACAACAAAATGGCCATATTCTATTAATTAAAAAATGTACATGGCAACACTAAATCACCTTTGTCACTCACGAATAGTGTAGTTTTCTAACAGTGAAAGAATTTTTAAAATCTGATCAGTAGCAACAAAATGGCCATATTCTATTATTAAAAAAATGTACATGGCAACACTAAATCACCTTTGTCACTCACGAATAGTGTAGTTTTCTCTCAGTGAAAGATTTTTTAAAATCGGATTAGAAACAACAAAATGGCCATATTCTATTAATTAAAAAATGTACATGGCAACACTAATTCACTTTTGTCACTACGAATAGCGTGGTTTTCTCTCAGTGAAAGATTTTTAAAAATTGGATTAGAAACAACAAAATGGCCATATTCCATTAATTAAAAAATGTACATGGCAACACTAATTCACTTTTGTCTCTCACGAATAGTGTAGTTTTCTATCAGTGAAACATTTTTGTAATTCGGATTTGTAGTTCCTGAGAAACTCTTCAATTTACAAAATGACCAAATATGACACTTAAATGGCCATATCTTTTTAATTAGAATATTTATGGCAACACCACATAGCCTATGTTACCCGGAAAGGATGTAGCTTCCCATTGGTAAAAGAATTTTCAAAATCGGTGCAGTACTTTTAGAGCCTATTCGCAACAAACAAACAAACATACAAACAATCAAATCTTTCCTCTTTATATAATAGTATAGATACACACTATAAACAGACACCGAGAAGTGCCTGGAGCTTACCATCCGGAAGCAGGTTTAAAGGGCTCTTCAACTACCAGTAAACCTCTCCTTCATTGCTCAACCTTTTGACCTTAAAATGTAACACTTCCTCAGCAAAACAGCAATTATATTTATTACAAGTGCATATGGCAACACTAAATTAATTTTGTCACTCAGAAATAGTGTGGTTGTCTATCAATAAAAAAAATATTTAAATCGGGTTATTAGTTCCTGAGAAACTCTTCAATTTACAAAATGACCACCTTATGGCACTTAAATGGCCATATCTTTTTAAATAGCGTATTTATGGCAACACCACATAGCCTATGTTACCCGGAAAGGATGTAGCTTCCTGTCGGTGAAAGAATTTTCAATATCGGTTCAGTAGTTTTTGAGCCTATTCGCAACAAACAAACATACTAATCAAATCTTTCCTCTTTATATAATAGTGTAGACTAGAGGAGTGACCTCGCTTCGCTCCGGGTATTAAAAACAATATTATAATTGATGTCCTAAAATTGTTACTCTGTAATTGTGTAGTTTTTCATTATTTGAAAAAAGAGAGAAAGTAAGAAAAAGTTATAAAAAAAAAAATTAATAGAAACAAAAATAAAAGAAAAGCGACAGATGCTAAGAGAAGGAGGACAGAGCAAAAATAAAATTGAATAGGTAAAGAAGAGAGAGAATGAGAAAGAGCGAGAGACATAATCGAAAGAAAAAAAGTAAAAAGAGACTGATCATTCTGAACAGGTAAAGATAAAAATTAAAGAGAGAAAAAAGAGAGAGGATGAGAAAGAATGATAGTATAGAGAGAGAGGGAAATACTATAGACTTCTCTCAATGAAAGAATTTGTAAAATCGGATCAGTAGTAACATATAACCATATTCTATTAATTAAAAAATGTATATGGCAACACTAAATCACTTTTGTCCCTCACGAATAGTGTAGATTTCTCTCAGTTAAACAATTTTTTAAATCGGATTAGTAACAACAAAATGGCCAAATTCAATTATTTAAAAAATGTATATGACAACATTAAATCGCCTTTGTCACTCACGAATAGTGTAGTTTCCTTTCAGTGAAATAATTTTTTAAATCGGACTTGTAGTTCCTGAGAAACCCTTCAGTTTACAAAATGGCCACCTTATGGCACTTAAATGGACATATCTTTTTAATTAGAATATTTATGGCAACACCACGTAGCCTATGTTACCCGGAAAGGATGTACCTTCCTATCGGTGAAAGAATTTTCAAAATCGGTTCAGTACTTTTCGAGCCTATTCGCAACAAACAAACAAACATACAAACAATCAAATCTTTCCTCTTTATATAATAGTATAAATTAAAACATTCAGCAAAATATATTTATATACACAACACTGAAGTCTCACGAGTTCCTAGCATAACTAAACCTTGTTGCAAAAAATCCTTTTTTTTATTTGAAAATATCCTCATATCACCACTATAACGACCTCAGATATAGAGTCGTAGGTCTATGTTGCCAAATTAATATTCAATTCTTCCCTTTAAATAGTTTTTTTTTTAATTTTTGTTAGGTTTGCATTTTGAAAGTTTTCTCATACGAATTTAACATCGACTGTTGCAAAGTAATTTGGATATCTTTTGGCTTTTCGAATATATTTACTTCGGGCACTTTAAAGACTCGATGTGTCCGTAGTCCTATGGGTCAGTATTTTAATACTTCTTGAGATCAAACGAGTATCACTATTGTTATTGATAATTCTTTTCAAAAATACCCTCGACATCATAAAAGACAATTTAATGAGTGATTTCATTGACAAGAGTTAATTTTGACATAGGTTAGTATGTTCTTTATTATTTAGTTGTGTTTTTTTTAACTGTGACATTTTCATAACTTGACGCCAATGGACGTTTTGCGAAGAAACTTAGTCCACAAAGGTTTCCTGAAATGTGCTCGTAAATGCTTACAATATGGAGGCTATATTGAATCTTTGCCCTGCTGTATGATAAAACATTTTATTAAATTTGACAAATTTCTTCTGCTCCGACTTTTTTCCTCCGATATAAAGAAATGATCTTGAGATGAAAGTGGATCCATCCGCATAAAAAAAATTACAAATTTCTTTCAATTCTACATACTACTCTACCTTGAGCAAAAAAATTACTATGCCAAAGTTGATTTAACAAAACAGCACCTAATGGTTCCTAAAAAAAAAACTCTGTATAGTTGTGTAAGTAATTTAGAGTAGTTGAATAATCTAGATATCCTGGTCCAGGCGGGAGGCGATGGAAGTGAGGGAAGTGGGTCAGGTAAGTAGGGCAGTATCCGTGTTTGTTTTGTCTATGCTGCGGGTTCAGGTATACCGTATAACATACGTTTCATTCTAACTTTACCTAACTAAACAAATTATAAAATTGTACTTTATCTGCTGGCAACACTATTGATTGGATTGTAGTTTCTGCTGGTTTATTTTAAAAATACCCGATTGACTATCATAGTGCAGTGTTAGGGTGAAGAGACGTTACCCTTTTTGAAGATCATAATTATTAGATGTTGTTTCTATTTTTATGTTAGTTAGGGTTCAGTAGTATAGGCGAAGGTTTGTCCATAGTAAAGGAGCTCCATATTAAGCTGGAGGTGCTAGATATGGACTATTATAGGTTTACGTATATAATCAATTTATTAGTTAAACAGTGTTTTGTCTCTTTCTTTCAAATACAAATACAGTTAAAACGGAATAGATGTCATAGATCATTAGACATTGATTACATTTATCACTGTTTATAGGTAAGGGCGTCCGAAACAGGTGGAAATCTGAAAGTGCAAGGTCAGGACTATACGGTGGATGCGTTAACGCCTCCCAGCCAAACTCTCTTAATTTTTGCTGAGTGGCTAAAGATGTGTGAAATCTAGCGTTATCATGATGAAAAACCACACCCCTTCTGTTGATTAATTCCGTCCGATTTCTCTCAACTTCCTTCTTTAATCTCATCAGTTGTTCGCAGTAGGGTTCAGAATCGATGGTCCTGCCTGGTGGTAACAGCTCATAATGAATAATGCCCTTCCAATCCCATCACACACACAGCATCACCTTGTTGCGAGTTAAAACGGGTTTCACCACAGTCTGTGAAGCTGTCCGGCCTTTGACCACGACCTTTTTCGCACGTTCTTGTCGTATGTGATCCACTTTTCATCACCAGTTATCAGCTTCTTCAAAATGAGTACACAGTTCATTAGGTTTCTTTCAGTGAGCTCGTGAGGTACCCAAATATCGAGCTTTTTCGTGTACCCAGTTTTTTCAAATGCGCCAAAATTTTTTTGCGATTAATTCCCAGTTCTTCAGTCATATGCCGATCTTTCTCCACTTTTTCAAAAATGGCATCCATTTTATCCGTAATAGGGCGACCAGAGCAAGGTGCATTTTTGACATCAAAATTTCGAAAACGCTTAAACCAAATTTGTGCTAGTCTCACAGACACTGCACTAGGTCCATAAACATCGCAAATTTTTTTCGCGGCTTGCGTTGCATTTTTACCTTTTTTCTAGTAAAATGTTAAAATGTATCGAATTTCTTCATTAGCTTTACTCATCTCCACAGTACGAAAAACAAATAAAAAACACATTTTCCTAATTTGAATTTGGAATTATCTTCTTTAAAATGTAAACTTGTAATGATACCAAAACCAGGCAGATACAAATAGTATAGCCAAAGAGATTTTATAATGCGAAAAGACTTTTTCCCCAACCTATTATGTACAACGCGATATCACTTGACACAAATGAACTACCCACGAATACTAATTTATAAACGGTAATGTTAAAATATTATGAAATTAGCAGCCATATTAAAATGTTTACACAGAAAACATTTGTGTTGTAGAGTTGGTGCGGTCGCCATTGTCTCAGTTCAAATTGTTTAAATAACTAACGAGCTGCGCTATTTCTAGCCGAATGATTCTTCACTTGACAGACTCCATACTCCACACTCATACATACATGTTGCATAATATACACAATTATGCTTTACACTTTATGTTTTTTTATCTATATAAATAAAAATGTATCGCCTCTACGTATGTAACAATAACTTCAGAACGACTGAACCAAACCTTATCATTTTTTTTGATGTTTTTGTCATTGTCAGAGCAATGTTTGTATAAAAGAATTTAAGGAATCATAGGAAACAATAAAAATAGTATATTCATAGTTGTGGGTGACAGAGTATGAATGAATAAATGTGTGAGTGGAAGAATGAACGGTTTTAAAACAACTCTATTACATAACGCTTTTAGTACTCATTCAAAAACTATAAAGAGATCCAAACTCTAGTACCAGTAGCCACTGAAGAGATCCACTAGTTTTAGATCCAGCTATCTTAACATTGTGAGAGTACTGCGTGTGTTATATATTGGTAGTTCAATCCAAAACGTCTCCTATTTTGACAAATATGTAACGAACCAATCACGTATGGCGTGCACCTCTCGCCCCACGCTCTCAAGGTTAATGTTTACTTTGTAATACAATTTTAACATGGCGCCATCTATTGGATATCTAACTAACTCATTATAGAACAAACATTGAAGTGTTATCTCAATAAACTAACTTACACCGCCATCTTGTGGAACTTATAAATAACAAAATTATATATTTTTGTCTTCTAAATCTTTCCGTTGTCTATAAGCTTAGATCTTTTAAAATAAGCAACGCATTTTGATGCAGTTTTTACTAGTAGAGGAAGGTTTATATGTATCATACATGCATATTATAGTAGATATATTATAAGATAATGCATTATGCATAAATATAAACAAACAATGAAATCTCAAGAATTTTCATTAAAACGAATCCTGGTAAATAAAAAATGCAAACCTTCGGCCTTGGAGCCCTTAGCTTCAGGTGGATCTTCATTAAAATGCGCCCTAAAAACCCGGATATAAGCTTTGCCTTCCCGGGCATTGTGTAGTGGATACGTTTACTATTGAAAATTTATTATTCTACCCTTTTGTGAAAATAAAATTAAAAAATTCATACCTACAGCTCTCCTTCTAAAATCTTTGGATTATGGATTGAAAATAGATTCCAAATTCATGGAATTCGATCTGTAATCCACAGACTTATAGATTATTAATTTAGGTTCTTAGTATCATATCATTTTTTTTAAGATACTTATTATATACCAGTGACATATTAGTAGTTTTGTACACTCTATATATATGTATAGTTATAGCGCACTCTTAGAATCAAAGTGATATAACTCAAAAAATAGCAATTTGTGGGAATAAGCAAGAAAGCTTAAAAAAAGTCTTTTTCAAGCTATTTTCATTACTTTGCTTTGAGTATACTTTTGCAGTCATTATATAAATGAGAATTAATAGAAATTTTCTAACACACTCGAGAGGGGTATGATACATACTATTAAACCTAACAATTATGGGCATACCCTATACAAAAGATTATCAAACTTTATGCACAAACCTTCCTTTTCTATCACTCTTTTTATGAGTGAAAACTTCATCAAAATTTATTACGTGGTTTAGGTGTAGGATTTTTGTTAATATAACAAAATGATTTCCAAATAACGCTGCATTAATTTCCATGAGTGCACAAACGCACCTGTGTACAATTTATTATATAATGTTCATACAGGTCAAGGACTGACAATATGGGTTATGAAGAAGTCTACAACTCATTAATGTAAAATCAGTTCCTTACTAAACGTCTGAATCGATAACTATGCAACTTCCTACTTATATAGGAAACGAATTTCGACTTTAATACAACGGAATAGAGTGTAGTATTAATTGTATAAATAAATGTCAGTTACGACGTTTGGATTATAATGAGTTTTATACCGGGACAAGGTTATGTGCGAGCGAGAGAGTGGTATGGGCTGGATGGTAGGCGCGAGCGGGATGAAGGAATGCAAAGCTGAAGGTCCGCAGGTACAGTGACCTGAGTGACCCAGTTTCGGATGCATGGTGTAAATATTGATTCAACCTGTTGCTAAGGTGGGGTCTTTCGAGCTTTTTGTGAGGATTGTAAGAAGTGATATACTTGACGATGTTATGTGACAGTTAATAATAGCACAGACTTTAGATAGTGTTTGAACCTTGCGAACTAGGCTCAGGTACAGTACAAAATGCAATATAGTAACTACACGTTAGTAGGAGATTTTTTAGAAATATGAGAAATAAACCAGTCATCGAGTAAAATTGAAAATTAAAATTTAATATCATTTATTTTTTGGAAATTATTGGTTTTGGAGCTTTTTAAAAATCAGGCTTTATTACAACAGCCTTGTGTCGTTTTTATACCTTACGTATATTACCTTATAGATAAATTAAAAGGCAAAGAAATTTTGAATAATCTCAGGAATGAGGTAAATGAGTGAATAAACTCAGGAACTAGAAACTCCAATCTTTAAGATTAGAGTAACTAAACTATATCTAAATTTGTTGATAAATTATTAGAATAAATGTGAACTAAGTCAAAATTTGTATCACCTTTGATTTCTCTATAAAAAAACCTAGAAGCTATTGACAAAAGAGAGCATTATAAGGAAGCCCAGGCACAAAGGGCCCTTCTACTACCAGTAAACGCTCTCCTGAAGGAGAACGCTCCCCGAAAGGAGAAGACTCACAGACTCTTATATTTTTTTTAAATACTTTATTGCACCAAATTTTTAAAAATAAATATTCGTACAAAAGGTGGACTTAATGCTAAAAGCATTATTTAACACTACATCAGCCAAATAGCAATTACAGTAATAATTTAAATATTCAGCAAACTATCTTTGAATACACTGAAGTCACACGAGATCAGAGAGCAACTAAACCTTATTGCGCAAAAGTCAACCTTTTTTTATAATACAAAATACCTACCCCCCTCATCTATTCCCACCTTAATGGCAGGTGGAGTCGTAGGCCTGTGTTGCCAAGTTAATATTCGATAAATAGATATTGATCAAATTATTATAATTTCATTTAATATCGTCATTTTATAGTATTAATTTTTAAATGAAACCTAACATTTTTTTATTATTTTCAGCGTGGGTTCTCGGGTGGCTGATGTGCAAGACAGTTCCATACGTCCAGGGTCTCTCCGTCGCTGCGTCCGTCTACAGCCTGGTTGCAGTCTCCCTAGACAGGTTAGTGCTAATACTTTTACTTTTATTGTACTTTTTATTAAAGTAGTCTTATCGAATTGTGATTGAAAAAAAATGAACAATTCCAACTGTTTTTGTTCAATCTGTACTTACTACACTTTGTTACTCTTTTACGCTAAAACTAATGAATGGATAAAGTAAATTAGTAATTAATCAAAATATAACATTAAATATTCAATCAGGAAAGTTTTAAACTTTTCCGGGAGTTTGTGATTTTATAGATTCTGTTGATTCATCTCAATTCTAACTTCACCGTTCATACCATCATATAGAGAAAACTGCGTCTGTAAAGTTTTTGATAGTATCTCCTTTTCGGCTTACATTAAACTGAAAATAGTAATATAATAAATTAAAGTAGATAAAATTTCCTACAATTTATATAAAAACATATTATGTTTGTAAAGTTAATGATTTTAGCGTAGAACCTCCGCAAAGTTGACTCAAAGTTTTAGCTAAAAGAGCTCATTTTTCCACTACAATGAAGAATGGTAGAATCTGAAATACTGGTAGAAATCTGTAATATAACAAACTTATTTAAATATTCTGATAACTTTCCTGGAAAACTATGTTTTTGAGCACCAAACATTCAAAGCGATGGAGGATCTAATAATTTGTAATACTCACTTACTTCAGTTCCAAAAAACAAAATTCCAGCTAGAAAGTAACATTTATTAAGGTATCGAAATAAAATATTGACGACACAATATTAACCTTTACCGACCCAATTTGAACTTGACCTAGTTACAGACCTGGCAATTGCTCGGGAGTGTCCCATCTGCGCCATGTTTTTACTCTTTGATTTTATTGATAATTTCACGGGCTCGAAAAGAGCTTGAAGTATTATCCAATATATTTGATTACAATTTTTTTTCAGGTTGTAAGTTCTTAAATATATTTATATCTTACTAATATTATATAGGTTAAAGTTTGTATGTTTATATATTTAGATGTTTATTACTGAATCACGCAAAAACGGCTGAACGGATTTCATTGAAATTTGTCACACAGATACTTTATATCTGGATTAACATATAAGCTACTTGTTATCCCGGAAAAATTCAAAGTTACTGCGGGATATTAGTAAAATATGTATACAGTCGTAAGTGCCCATGAAAAGCCGGGATAGGCCGACTAGTTAATGTTATAAAGCGGTAATGAGACGAATTTATGGAAGTACATGATATATTTTTATAATAATTCTTACACCGATTTCTAATAGTTATCTAACTCAAAAGGCAAGTTATCTTCAAGTTAATAATTAGAAGTTGCGATATGACAACACTAGATTAATATAGATAGAGTGTATTATTAATAATTTATTAGAAGACTGCCCTAATTGGCCTTTTAAAGTCTTTATCCTGACTGACCAGAGTTAGTCTGAGAGATGTCATAGTGGTAATATTATTCAATGAAGTGCAAGTGGGTCGCCAGTCCCAGGGACTATTTGTGCTCCTATCATAACTATAGGAAATTTAGTAACAATGTTACCGCATTTCATGGAAAAACGGACATCGGACGCCAACATCGTGAGTTTATTTTACTTATTAGATGTTTTAAAGCTTTAGGAATGTTTATAATAAACAAAATTATCAAAATATTATAATTAGTTTAGAAACCAATCTGAACTTGACCTACATCCACCTCCACAGTAATTTTTGGCTGAACCTCAACTGCTCGCTTGGGACGTTTTAATTGGAGAGGTACTTTACTCATTGCTGAGACCCCTGAGGGTAACCTCGCGTCAAAAACGCATTTATTATGTTACCTTTTAATATAATTAAACACTAGTATATCCGCCACTGCTTCTCATGGGTACGATTTACCACGTCAACGTAGATTAAACAAAAGACATTACTTTTCAATATTTTGTTATATAAAAATGTTTCAAGAACTATACACGTTGCAGGGATAAAAAATAGTCAATGTGTTAACACAGATTATAAATATCTGTGTGCCAAATTTCATTGAAATCTGTCCAGCCGTTTTGCGTGATTGAATAACAACTAACAATCATCCAAACATACAATTACTTAACTTTAACTTTCACATTGTATAATTGTAGATGATTTTGTATTGAATGTTTTCGAATATTACAAAAACGGGATTACAAGAACACTTTTGAAAACTTTAAATACGACGAAAGTTTTTAAATTTGTTCAAAACTTAGACATTTCCGAACTCCTGATAAACTTTGATCAACTATTTTGTAAAATAGTTGATTGAAATTGGAAAACTGTTTGTACAGACCTTCCTAATTCTGATGATACAAAAACTTTACTGGACTTCCAGTACTATGGACTCTTAAACAGCGCTTAAAAGTGTCTGAGGCAAAAGAGTTCCAAAATACAGATGATTCCTTTACGTGTGCTAGATCTTACTTCTCACCAAAAATCATATGTACCTTGTACATTTTCATTTCTTGGCGAGTAACGGCGTAACGTACATTTTGATTGCGGTAACTTAAAAGTTGTTCTGGATGTTTTTACTAATTATAACTTGATATCTCCACAATTTCTGTGCATTTATAATGGCTCCTTTTCATTTTTAGGTCTATAAATAAGTCATCCGCGATAAATCTCCCCAATATTAGCATATTCTTGCAATGATCTGAAAATACCTGAGTGAAGGTCTGTTCCCTGTACCCACCTTGACCCGCGCTTTCATAATAAACCCATAATGCGATTGTCGAAGGTCTCGCGTGCCAAAAATTTATCAATGGTGTTTGAAGTTCCATGGGTATTACTTACCATTATACCTCATTAAATCCATTTCGTAAAGGTTCCGAGGGTTCCGAGTTTGAGTTAAGGGACAAAGTTAACTTTGCTGATTATAACTGTCGTCACTATACATCGACCATATACACAACCATATACCATAGTATCTTGTGTTGTTTTTAAAAAAAAGACTACTAGACTTTTGGAAAATAAAGTTTGATATGACAATACCTAAAATTCCGGCCATCTGCCAGCACTACGTCAAACTCAAACTCAAAATTATTTTTCAACTAGACTTTTTTTTAAAAGTACTTTTTAAACGTCAAAAATTGGTCGGTCAGTCAGTTTGTCTGAAGCTACCACCAGCTCGGAAAGCAGTTTTCTGTTGAGAAGAAGTCAACGTCATTTAGACTCCAAGCATTCCTATCATTCAAGTAATCCTGTACATTATAGTATGCTTTATATATTAATGACTTCTTGATACGAGTTTTAAATTGTTTAAGTGGCAAATCTAATATAGGCTGTCGAATCTTATTATAGATGCGAACACCAAGCCCCATGTAGCTATTACTGACTTTGTGGAGACAGAGACAGAGTAAGGCGTTACTAGTTAATTTCTGTTTCTAGTATTAACATTATGTTTGTCACTGTGTTTTGAATACAAATCGATATTCTAGTAAATTAACAAAAAACTACAATATATGTATTGAGATGGGACTGTAGCGACGTCTATTTTTTTATAAACATCTCTAAGAGAATCCCGCGATCTTAAGTTATAAATGGCCCGAACAGCTTTCTTTTGAAGAATAAAAATGGATTCAATGTCCGCGGCTCTATCCCACAGTAAAATGTCATAAGACATAATTCTGTGAAAGTAACTGAAGTAAACTAGCCTAGCAGTATTAATATCGGTCATTTGTCTGACTCTCCTCACTGCGTAGGCAGCTGAGCTGAGTCTTCCCACTAGAGATGATAAATGGGGGTTCCACTGGAGTTTTGAAGTAATGAACAACCATGAAGTAATCCTCTGGACTCTTTGAATTAGATATGAGGCAAATAGATCCAGTGAATCACTACCTATACTATAATAATTAAGTTTTTTTAAAGTGTTTCATGTAGAACAATCAAATGCCTTGGACAAATCACAAAATATACCAATCGCATTTTGTGCGCTTCATAAATATGCTTATGAAGTGCAACTCCAGCATCTGTTGTTGACCTACCCCTAGTAAAACCATACTGTTGACTATGAAATAGTTTATTTTCATTAAAATATTCTAAAAGTTGGTTTAATATAATCCTTTCAAAAACTTTACTCAGTGATGGTAATATAGAGATTGGTCTATAGTTACCGGGATCGTTCCTGTTTCTATTTTTATATAGAGGTATTATTTTACTGTGCTTCATTAAGTCGGGAAACTTTCCTTTATCGACACATTTATTAAAAATATTAGCTAGATTTGCGGCAATATTATTGATTATTTTATTTAATATTTTTACTGAAATGTCCCATAAATCACCAGTCTTTTTTATATTAAGTGTTCTGAAATTATTAATAATATCAAATGATGTAATATGTTTAAACTCAAAGTTATTAGCACAGCCTGGGAGTTTATTTTTAAGTAGAGAAATAGCATCTAAGGGTGATGATTTTAATGCAGATGTTACTTTGATAGGTATATCTGTAAATAATTTTTCAAACGTGCTTGCCACTTCTTCCGAATTAATTAATATATTAACAACATTTAATTTAATTAAAATAACGTAAGTATATACGTATAACGTATATACCTACTTTTTAAGATTTCCATTAATGTACAATTAATTTTATGTTTACTGGAGGTCTCAAGAGCAAGAAATATGAAGATGTATGAAATGAAATAAAATTTTATTTTATTGATTTGGATTCGAACGAAATAAACGAGTTGAAACAAAAATATAAGTTAAAAATATTGATTAAGATATTGACATTTATGATCAACTATCCACGGAAATTTCAGAATAAGGTTTAGACCCTCAATTTTGAATCACTTTGAGACACAACTAGATACAGATGTTGCTGTTTTTCTTATATTAAAAATAAAATAATATTTTACTTAAGATTTTATAAAACAAAAATCTAGAATGTAATAGCACTGAAATATTAACAAATTAATGGAAACACAAATCGTGAGCTCATAAAGCAGAGGTAACAAATGTAATGAAAATATGTTGATGTGACGTGATGTGAATTAATGAACCAAATTCTATCTGCAGAGTGCATTGACATACAATAATGTAGATGGAGCTTTTTGTTACTTTAAATAATAACAACTCTTTTGACAACCTTTGAAAGAAGAAAATTATTTAGTTTAAATGCCGAGTAAGCAGCCTTTGAGTCGGTAGTAGATAATATTTTAACAGAAATACTGATGACCATAAAAAAGTCCTAAAAGTCCCGTGGCTTCCCCCAAAGTTGGCGCGCCGGGACGATTGTCCAGTTCTCCCATCCCTAAAGCTGCTAATGTCTATGCCTTTAATCTATCAGGACAGAAATTATAAGTAGTGAGGGTGTAGAGTAACGTTTTTTCTCAAACAGGCATTGTAAAAATTCAGAAAAAATCATAAAATATGGCGACTAATAAATGCAAATATTGTAGGAGAAGATTTAATTCTAACAACGAAATTAATATATAAATTTTCTTACGCTCTCCTTAAAAATTTAAAAAGCAAAATTACGTAAATGCATTTCAAAATCTAAATATGTTTAGGCAGTTCAAAGATTTAGCTGGGATATTATATGATACTATCGACCAGTATATATGTAGTATCGCACCGGTTTCGTACGCTGCAATTTATCACGTACAATACTTAGATATATCAACAAATATTTAATCCTATATTTAATATATTTTTGCCAAATCATCATATAACGGTAGGACACATATTTTATTATCATCTCCCAGGACATTTAATTTTTCAGGGATAAAAAGTATGTGCTAGTGCAGGTTATAAAGTATGTTTGTGCCAAATTTTGCGTCAAGTAACAAACTCCCATACATCTAAGTGATCTAAATATCCAAACACAAAGTTTTACATCCTAACTAATATTATAATTAATTAATACGAAATTATATTAATTAATTATGCGACAGTAACTCTGTCTGTCTGTCGCGATTTCACGGCAAATCTACTGAACAGATTTGAATAAAATTTAGTATTCAGATAGTCTAGAGCCTGAGAAAGGAAATAGGCTACTTTTTATTGCGAAAAAAGGGTTGTAAGGGGTTGAAAGGGGGTGATGAAAGTCGTATGGAAGTATGGTCATTTTTCAAGCTAGAATCTTGAAACTTATGTTTTAGGCTGTTAATTCGATATAAATAAATATGACGTTCAAAGTTAGTAAAAGTTTTACCCTCAAGGGAGTAAAATAACAATAGGGGATGGTCGCGCTTTCACACCAAAACTACTTAATCGGTTTAATTGAAATTTGGTAAACCGTTAGTCTAAAGTCTGAGAAAGGACGTACTAATCTGTCAAATATATTAAGCGCATATTTACTAAAATTTGAACCCTAAAAAAGTGAAAACCACTAGTATTAAATTAATAAGAATAATATTAGAAATTAAAGGAGATCTTTCAGCAACAAGGTCAACATTAGTTAATAGAAATAGCATTTCAACTACAAGTATAATTTAAAATTGAAATCAATTTAGCTACATAGAAAAGCTTTTAAGTTTAAATTTGCATTCCTTAGAATAAGTGACATTGAATGTAGTTATTTCAATTAAATGCGGTCGGTTTTGGAAAAATAAATTTCTAACAATTCTATGAAATGAAGGTACTGGCCCATATTATGCTTGATTTTAAAACAGTTAGTATGTTGCCCTTGTGTAAGATAATATGAAAATATTTGCTTCATTTTTTGGATACATATTCCTGGATAATTATGTAATATTTAGGGATCCTTAATTAATAAATAAAACATTAACTAAGTGAACGAAACTAGTGTTAAACTATTAAGAGTGATGACTTCGAGTAAACTTAATAAAACTTTAGAGCAGCGAGTTGGACTAGTAAATAGTATTATACTAGAAAAATAAAACTAAAATAAATTTTATATTATCTGTGTAAAGTCTTCGATAAGTCAAGGTTATTCCTAGGAAAGTTATTTCTCAGGAAAAGGCCGGTATTGGCATTAAGAGCAGCAAAGTGTTTGCGTATGGAAATTGGGAAGCGTTCGGTTTTATTTGGGTCATTGGATGCGGCTCCGGGTTGAGTTGGAAACTGAATTTATATTTTGCTATGTTTATTCCGGAACACTAACATAAATGTCTGTTTGTTTATTTGTAAAAATCTTTATGAATTACTAATACAATCTATATAGAATCTATTAAAAAAGTTATTAAAATCTAAAACAATCTTTTTAAATACTTCAGCATTTCTAACTTGATATCTAGACTTTTTTATTATATAATATTTAAAAAAAAAATTGTCATTTTAAAATGTTTTAGTCCAGCGAACGCATCTTGAACGTAATTTGGATCAACTGGATTAATCAAATGAAATAATCTTAGACTCCAATAATGATCATAGATGACGCTGAAAATATCACAAGTGTTTATACCTTCACTGACTTTCCTATTAATATGATAAATGGAAAAGTAACTCTCTAAAGTAAGTCTGTTACGCTTAAACCAATGAACTTATTTTGATAAAATATGGCTACGTTTTATCGAGAAAAAAAATGCTTGAAGGGGTTGAAATAGGGGATGAAGTGCATGTTGAGCTATTTGAACGTTTTAGTCTTAGAGATTGTGATATAAGTTTTTTCGTTCGTATTGCAAAAATCAACCTAAACACAGGTGGTAAATTAAACACAAGGAAAGTCGGGACTGGTCGACTAGTATTATAATATATCAATATCAATTGTTATAATTCGATGTGTTTATTTAAATGAACAGCGAATTAATGAGAGAACAATTTAATTGCATACGTGAACAGAATATTCTGACCATAAATAGTAACTGTTACTCTGAATTTCAATTACAAAATCTAAATAATTTACAGCTGGAATTTAAGTGAATATTTGTGAAAAGAAATAAATCAGAAATCATTACATTTAATGGTTTATAATTTTTAAAAATATCAAATTATTTTCAGCAGTTAAGTTATCTTTGATATCTACAACGATAGATATGGACTCAGCAAACAGACAGACTGACAAACAGCGGTAAATGAATTCAAAAAAAAAAACAGCACCGACATAATGTCGTACTATATTTTGAAAGTAAAATATATGTATTATATATTAGTCCGCGTCATTAAGCTTTTCTAGGTATATGTTTATTATTGCGGGATTTAGACACTTCTTTCGTGATATTTATATGAAGATCCGGTCCATATAGGACAAATTATTGTAGCTACTAAAGTCATCTTTAATGTTTAAGGCTGTGTTTCCACCAGAGATGTGCGAGGAAGTGTAGCAAAGGATGTGTTTGTTAAGATCCAATAAAATTGCATCTTTTGATATACTGAGCGAGTTGATTGGTTTTTAACAAACTCATCCCTCATTACACATGCTCGCACATCTATGGTCATAAAGCAGCCTTATTTATGTTTGTGCGTTTTTTTCATCAATAAACTTTAGTAAGCCTGTTCAAAGAAACTACAGGTTTTTATTATTTCACTTTGGTTCTCAAGTATCCGTCCAAGGATAAGTTCTAATCAGAGATTAATGTTATCCCTCCCATTACCTTATCCAGTTTATTGCTGAACCTTGACTGAAGATCGAAGGTCGTCATTTATCTCATTGAAGGGGAGCCATAATATTGATTAGGAATCTGTATGGTAGTTAAGTAAGTTCTCTTAATTATTTTGTTTGTATACGTTTTCGAATTTTCCATGGTTATTAACGGTACTTTTAATATTCAACAATTCTTATTAGTAAAACTAGATAAAGTCTCAACTGTTTGTTAATTTAGTTCAGGATAAATACGAAATGTATAAAAAAAATTGAGGAAAGATTTAGTTGATTTCTTTTCTCTTGGAGAAAATTGAGGCCCGAAGTCGAAATTGTCAAATATTTATGAGATTTTGTAATGTCAGATAAACTGTATGAAATAACATAAATATGAGATGAGAGCCAAGTTCAAAATAAAGAACATGTATCGTTATCAACGTCGCCGAAAAACGAATTGAGATATATATGTGCCAAGTTATGAGAACAAAACTTAAATTTCTATTACAATAAATAAATAAATATTCTTTATTAAGGCAGCTAAGGCCCACTTTTTCACACATTAGACTTAAGTATTTTCTCCAATCTTGGAGCACTACAGCTCCAAGATTGGAGAATCTACCTAATCTACCAACGTCTTCAGGATACTTTTGATATCCAAGCTCGCCCAGTGCAGATTGGCAGACTTCACACACCTTTGAGAAATTAAGGGAACTTTCAGGAGTGAATAACTCGGAAAATCAGAGGTGTGTGCCCAGGATCGAACTTTGACCTCCCGAGTGAGAAATCAATTTTTTTTTTATGGGTGATAAGTGGCCACTATCACCCATGGACATCGGCGAAACAATAGATACTCTTGTTTTAGCGATGCGTTGCATCCTCGAAGATAGAGTGGGGAGGGGGAGTGAAGAAAAAAAAAGCTGCGGTTTCAGTGGACCCTGAGCAAGAGCCCAGAGACCACGAATCCGAAGCATTAATGGGATGGCAGAGGGAGTAAGTCTGGCCCATATGCGGCTCGACCTAAAAGCGTCTATGACACTTGGCGATGGGATTCGCATGCTGGTGGTCGCAAGCCAGTCGGGGAACAGGTCTCTTAATCCCAGCAGCAGAGGGGAATAGGATTCTAACCCGTCCCTCACGGGTAGAATCAATCATTGTCTGAACCTCTGGGCTATCACTGCTTTCTTATCTTCTGTCTGTGTAAATTAGTTAGATTTAAATTAATAACTTGCGTAGGCGCAAAAAGTAGCCCGAAATGGTTTTGTGTAAATACTATACATGGCTACACTGCTGAACTTGGCTTGACACGCTGCCGCGTGTATTTATCTGCAATAGTGACGTGTATACTCAATCCTTAATTCCTATGAGTCGTAGCGTCATATAATATAGCTTGAATCTAACGCAAAAACAAATTTAAATCAATGTGATAGTTTCTGAGATATATAGATACAATAACATTAGATTGTAGTAATATATCACGCATCACATTACCAGTGAACAGATATATGTTGTGTTCAGCTCCATTTCATAAGAGGAACAAACGTGATGTCATTGACACTGGCTTACTGATGTCATGACAAATATTATGCTTCTCTGGCCTAAAAGTTATTTAGTTAGAAAGAAAAAGGCTTTTCTTTCTAACTTTAATTTAAATTCTCATAAAATACTATAAATATTGTGTGGATTACTCAGTGTACGCACTGTCAGTGTGTTGCCATGGTTACAAGATTGTTATAATTTTCAATATATTAATATTGTGAGGCAGCTCTTAACTTAGAAATGAGTTGATAGTCTTCAAACGGCTGAACAGATCTCCATAATACAAAGCTTAGAACCATCTAGATTATATTACCTTTCAAACAAATAAAACTTCATCACAATCGGTTTATTATATTGGACACTACGTTGTTGTGGCGTCAGAATGTTAGAAAAATAAAAAAGATATAAGTAATAAAATAAACATTTACTTATTGGCAAACAAACACACACACAACACACAGCATATTAATGATGAACAGCTATTATTGGAGCATGCTTCACTATGGGGATGATGGGTTTGACCACGACAGGTGCGACCACGGGCGCGTGGTGGACCACTGCATGGGAGACGGCTGTGTGGGCGACCACGGGCGCGTGGTGCGCAACCACGGGGTGAGCGACCACGGGGTGTGCGACCACAGGGTGCGCGACGGGCACGATGGGCGCGATCACGCCGCCATATGCGACCGCGATGAGGGCGACGAAGATTGTCTGAAATATAAAAAATTAATTCATATAAGTATTATATATTAATGGTTAACAAACAAATAGAAAAGGAAAAGAGATAAGTAGAAGAAAAGCTGGGACAAATTTAATGCAAGAGAGTATCTTAAATCCAAGAAGAACTAAAAAGAAAGTTCTAGAAGGACCTGGATAAGACTGACATTTGAAATGACAAATTATACTGGAAATAGAATCATTATTTTTTATTTTATGTCTAAGGTTGCGCTTCTACCAGCGAATTGAGAACGTTCTTTACAATCACATCTCTCGTTACGCATCCTCGACATCTCTGGTGGAAACGCAGCATAATTGTGGATTATACGCAAAAATAACAAAAGTTCTATATCCTACAATGAAAGCACAAAGTGTATGAAATTTCAAAAATAACAATTTGTTAAACAAAGAGAGAGTAAAGTTATATGAAAACAAAATTTTGTTTCCTGAAGTCTAGAATTATACAGCGTAAGTTCGTTTCACTGATTACATACATATTTATTGTTTAAGTCACTGATTCTTAAAGTGGGGTATGTCGACCCCCAAGACTCAATGACAAGGTGATTTCATACCCATAAACTCACAATCTACACTTAAAAGTGTAATTTTAATTATTTTTTATTGGAAATAAGTGGCACAAGAATTTAAAAAAAGTATAGATTTAGGTATTAATTAGCTAAAAAAGGTTTAAATAAACTGACACATAGATATTTATTGGTATGTGAGCCTCAGACACTTATCACGTGATATTTGTATGAGTACTCGTCGTCCATACATAAGTGTATCAACAAAAAATTAAGTAAGTCTTTGGGGAAACCATTACTTGATGATGTAAAATAATTTATATAGGTTAAAAAATAATAAAAGGATCCTTTCTATTAGTTTAAGTAGACGCTGGAGTAGTTCGTGCTTTTGCATACTTTAACTGAAGCCTTAGAATTACATTGAGGGAATTTACATGAAAGGAAAGGGAATTGCTTTAAAAACTATCTGTGATGACCTACATCGCTGAGATCCAAAGTTGACTAGATTGGTCATTAAAAATACTTTTTTTTTTCGGCGAAAATTTTAGAAAAATTGAATTAGATGAATGTTACACGTTTGAAAAATATGAACGGTCTATTGACCTATCCGTTTACTCAACCCCCAGGTCTTAACAACGTCTTTCAAGGGGTCCCATAAAGCTATAATATGAAATGGTCTGCAAAATTTGATAGTGGTCTACAAAAATGTATTTCATTTCATAAAGTTATGACTTCTAAATTTTCTAATCGTCACTAAGTGGTCGTCCAAATAACTTTGGAAACCTCTGATCTATATTAACAAGAAATAAACAAACTTACCAACTTAATCATTTTGTGTTATAGTAAGAGTAGAACTGTAGGGTATAAGCAAGGTGAGTCGACTGAGTCTACAAGTAGAGTGTAGCCCTTTTATAGGTCTAGATAGGTCTAGCTAAGTACACGAGTATCTTGTAATAAATCCTTTGCATTAGCCAACCTGCAACTTGAGTGTGGGACTGAAAATATATTATACAGAGTGTTACTAAAAATATAGATTTTTGCTCAATACCAGTCTTTACGTCATTGGCTTAGCTTGTTATCTGTTAATTTGACGAATACTCCGTAATTTACCCCCAATTACGTAACTAGTTTTTTTGCAGTCATTAACCCCTCCGCCCCCATGTCAGCAAAAGTGAGCAAAGCCCAAACCCCTCCTGTGCTTGTATAAACATTGATGCATGCATTTTTCTCCCTGCTCAGAATGAGAGCTCATGAGACCCCTCCCCCCTCCGTCTCCTATGTCTGCCCCGCCCCCCTTTAATGCTTACGATATACTTGAACAGTCCATTTATGGCTTTTAATGAAGTTTTTCATACCAAGATTTAGTTCCTTAAAACCTCACATAGATGTCGCTACTAAGCTGTACGTAGTGAAGTAACACGTAAAGGATAATAATAAGATTCACTATTGTGACACGAAGCCTAGCAGTGTCTGGAACTTGAGACCTAGAACTACGTTAACAAGTCATTTTCAATAACAATAACTCGAGAAACGCCGCCGCTCTTCACTATCTATACTATTATATAAAGAGGAAAGATTTGATTGTTTGTATGTTTGTATGTTTGTATATTTGTATGTTTGTATGTTTGTATATTTGTATGTTTGTATGTTTGTATGTTTGTATGTTTGTATGTTTGTTTGTTTGTTGCGAATAGGCTCGAAAAGTACTGAACCGATTTTGAAAATTCTTTCACCGATAGGAAGCTACATCCTTTCCGGGTAACATAGGCTATGTGGTGTTGCCATAAATACTCTAATTAAAAAGATATGGCCATTTAAGTGCCATAAGGTGGCCATTTTGTAAATTGAAGGGTTTCTCAGGAACTACTAATCCGATTTTAACTTTTTTTTCCACAGATAGAAAAATGCACTTTTCGTGAGTGACATAGGTGATTTAGTGTTGCCATATGCATTTTTTAATTCACGAACTTGGCCATTTTGACGTAACTAACCCGATTTTAAAAGTTCTTTCACTAATAGACAACTATACTTTTCGTGAGTGACAAAGGTGATTCAGTGTTGCCATAAACACTTTTTTAATTAATAGAACACGGCCGTTTTGTTACTACTGATCCGATTCTAAAAATTCTTTCACTGAGGAAGTCTACAGTATTTCTGTCTCTCTTCCTCTTATATACTATCATTTTCTCTCATCCTGTCTCTTTTTTCTCTCTTTAATATTTATCTTTATCTCTGTTCAGAATGGTCAGTCTCTGTCCGGTTTTTTTTTCGAGAGTCTCTCTCCTTTATTTTTATTTTTGTACATATATTCTTAATTTAACATATACTTTAACGTGGACGAAGTCACGGTAGTCGACTAGTTATTAATAAAAATACTTTTCAAATTACCGCGGATGTATTGAGGCAGAGTATTTTTAATATACACCAAAACAGACAAAAATAATAGTGATAATATTATTATTGTTTACATACGCATGTGGAAAAGTTCGGGATTTCTAACATTTCCACTTTAACAAAATATTTTGTGTTTCGGGGAACTACGAGTGACTAAAGGGTTTCAGATGGTTTAATAACAAACTACTGTCAACTAATTTGGGACTTTTAATAACTATTGAGTAAACTGTTTATTGGAAGAAAATTATATTCAAAATACCCCCACAAGAACTACAATTTAAAAGCTCACTCAATATCAGGTATATAATATTTAAATGTTAGATTGGAGTAGTGCAGGTGACAGTCTAGATAGGTCTAGGTGAGAGTCAGGTTTGCTCGGATTTCTATCTAGAGTGCATGATATTATAGTCTTCTATCTATAACTAAGTATATGGGAGCAGTGCCTGGGGCTTGATACCCAGGAGCAGGTTTAAAGGCGTCTTTTATAACCGTTAACTCTCACCTTCACCGCTTGACCTTGCTACCAAATATTAAAATTATAAAGTACATTACTCACGTGTTCCTCGATAATCGGAGGCCACACCACTAAACAGCACGACACTATAACACTAACTTCCATGTACACTGCGCTAACACACCAGAGAGACTGACTCTAATCTACCGCACTAAACTTTATATATATTGTCCACATGTGGGTATGCTTGACATAACATAAAATGACCTACCCACTATTAACGTGTAATTATTAAAAAAACTACTTAAAACCAAGACTATAATCGATATAAATAATTTTTTTATAGTCAATTAAGGTCAATGATCTTAGCTAATTTAGTAAACTAGTAAGTAAAGCAAAATAAAACCTTAATCACTGTAATTTAAGAGCATAAAAAGTATACATTTACTTCTCAAAGTAGAGGAAAAGCTTCTGTGGTTTGTCGTTCGCTATTTTTAGGTGTTCTTTCATATCTTAACTTTACATTTTCTTCTGTCGCACGATTTCACTTCGACATTGTTATAACAATAACGGAAACAAGTTTTATTGAAAGCTTATTTGTAAATAACGTTTGGAAGAATAAATGTTAGTATTTAATTGTTGTTGTGACGAAAAACTATCCAGACCAAAGAACATCATCATAGGGGTTGACATTGTAGACCATTACATGTACTTGGGCGCACTAGTCTATAACGATGGCAGCTGTGTAGAGATAAGGAAGCGTATTGGCTAAACGTCATCTGGAAGAAAAGGAGTATTATCAACACTACCAAAACCCGGCTAATACGCGCTCTAATATTCCCCATATTGTAGAAACATGGACAATACGAGCTAGAGAAAGGCATAGGATTGATGCATCCGAGATGTGGTGCTGGAGGCGCATGCTGAGCATACCCTGGACCGCCAAGCGCACCAATGCGTCGCTCCTTTCACAGCTTCACGTCCAAACCCGCCTCGTATATAATCATACTTTGGCCACATAATGTGAAGGGATAAGAGCCTTGAAAAACTGATCGTTGTTGGAAACACGAATGGAAAACCAGATGGAGCGATCAAATGAGAGGCCCATCTTCAATTAAGTTTTGATCGGTCGCCAGAAACGCGATGAACAGGCACCGGTGGAATCAGTTAACCCAAACTGTTGTCGTTTGCCATGAGGGAGCGACCACACAGAGAGAGAGAGAGAGAGAGAGAGATGTTTGTTAGTTTAAATAACTAGTATCTCTGTCTCCCTCGCTTAATCCACACGCAATATAATAGTGTTTAGTTCAGAACACGCTGTATAAACAATGTAAAGAATGAGTCAATTCCGTTCGATTTGATCTTCGTTTGTAACTAATTGATTCCGATAGTCCTTACTATCGCGTTCGAGGTTACTACTAACAATCAAACATATATCCTATCTATGTTTCAAACCGTAATATATCTAGATATACTAATATTATAAATAGGTAGAGTTTGTGAAGTTGTAGGGGGGTAATCTCTGGATTTACTGAATCGACTTTGAAAATTCTTTTACCAATAGAAAGCCACATTGTTTGTGAGTGTCATGGGATATATATCAATACGAAAAATGAAAAAACGTCTGTTATGAACGCTGCCTTAACGATGAGAGATATATGATTCATAGTTACGAGTAGAGTACGAATAAATAAATGAGTGAGTAAGAGAACAGTTTGAATACACTTCAGCGAAGCGAGAGCGGGTAGGCTAATCCTACTAATGTTATAAACGCGAAAGTTTTTAAGAATGTTTGGATGTATGTTTGTTACTCTTTCACGCAAAAACTACTGAATGGATTTTGATGAAACTTTACAAGAATATAGCTTACATATTAGAATAACTTATAGGCTATAATTTATAATGATATATTATGAATTATCCAAAACATAGCGAGTGCAACAGCGGATGCAGCTAGTTAGATATAATGTCGGCGCGTAAGTTAGGCTTGAGTTAACCTAACCTTAGGTTTAAATTTAAAACTAAGCAGTGGAGGCGAAAGTTAGAATTCTGTTAAAAGGCTTTGCAAACCTATACCTTGGTCACAAGTCCAAGACACTGCGTAGGTTCTTGTCATAATTGTAAGAGATCATATTTGATTATTTATCGGTTCAGTAGCAGTATCTGCGTTACGTTTATCCAATAGTCAATTTAATATCAAACCCTTCTTAATATTTTCAACATACCCCCTTCCCTTCTCCTTCTATTTTCTCCGAGCTATATACGTAATATATATTTCTTCGGTTAGTTATTATAGAAGAACAGAGATAACAATTTAGATATTTAAAAAAAAATTGAAATCTACGTATTGTACTTAGTAACTTTAAATGAAAGATTTGATAACCTTATCATGGGCCTATTAACTAAACAGCCACATCAGTCCACCATATTGGATTTAGAATATGGTCATCATCATGCATGTCATCCAATCTATACGTGTATGGAAAATTTCAGCTCAATCGATGGAGTATCTACTTAAAAAAATGTATTATAATATACCTAATATTTAATATATAGTAAATAATAAATACGTATGTATATATAAAATCAACTAAAAATAAAAAATAAACGTAATGATGATAGTTATTTTTCATTATTTTTTTGAAAATGCTTGAAATTCCAAATTATTTCTAAATATCGGAAATGTCATAAATATAGGAAACGTAAAGGAATTTAACAAGGATTTGTAAACTACAGACAAACCAATAAACATATTTTAACCATATATAACATCTTCACTTCCGATCCTATACGTCGTTTACCTTTATACAGTTAATTATGGAAATTAATTCTGTTTATATACTGTTAATTTTACCTTCGTCTGTCTATGGTTTTGATAAGTCTATTTCACTTGACCCTTATCATTAATATCACTACTACTCAATGTCATTATTTTTGGATGATAAAGATTACTAAAATATGATAAAAAAATGCTTTCAGTTGGCTTCAAAAATAACTGAAAAAAATAGCTTTCATTAACTTCTTATTTTACTTGCCCGATTTTGACGTGTCAAAAGTACTTTATAAACAGTTTAATTGAAATAAGTAATTTATTTATATTGTATTGAACATATAGTATTCAGAATGAATGAATGAATTTATTTTCCAAAAACCAACAATGAAGTCCTACACATACAACAAACAAAGTAATTTTAGATGGTAGAAAAAGAAACAAAACATAAATTTAATCCATTACAGGTTACATAGTACATATATCTTAATAAAAATAGAAAAACACTTTGCAAGTCATACAAATTTGAACTATTTCTCGTTAATACATTATAATATATTGAAACATATTTTGTATGTGGTTCGCTGGTGCCTATGGTGGGTAAAAAACCCGTAGTACAGGTCACCAGGTCCTCGCCAATGAGCCACTTATTAATAATATTCAAAAATTAACACAAATTTTTGTGATAGTGTGCGTGCATCCATGCGTGCGTGCGTGCGTGCGTGCGTGCCTGCGTGCGTCCGTGCGTGCGTGCGTGCGTGCGTGCGTGTGTGTGTAAGTGTGTGAGAGTTTGTGTGTGAGTGTGAGCGTGAGTATTACCGTTTTTAATACAGTTAATTACTTTAGAACTTTAAGCATACCTTCTATTGAATTGTAATCTTGGTTTAGGAGCCAGTTTTGCAAAACAGTTTTGAGTTTGTATTGGTTAACACCATAAAAAGATAATACTTTATTTAAGCTATTATAAAGATAAGGACCAAGAAAAATGAAAAATCTATGGCTGAAACATTTATTGGTTTTGTTAGATTTAACCATAATATTTATAGAATCTGGTATTACAATGGAATGGGTTGCTATTCTAATTCTAAAACGCCTCTTACTCCAGAATACCACAATATTAACCTGTCTAACTGACAAACTGTCTTATCTACTATTATCACACAAAATTGTAGATTTTAAATAAACTTATTCAAACAAAAAAAGACAACGATCTAAAATATTTTTTTAATATTTCTTATAATTAATAAAAAATTATATATTATAAGAAGACAAAAATACGTAAATAATTACGATACTATCACAAACCTTAGCTTTTGACTCCAATTTATGTCACGGAGACCCGTTTTTTAGCCAACGTGGACCTTCTGCACCTCGTCTTCATCCCTGAGGACTGGCTTTTACATGTTGCTCAAAATGATGTTACTTTTTAAGTTACTCATAGAAACCAATACTATTTCTGAATAATAATCGATAAATTCTTAAGTAAATTTCTTAATAAAACATTGGACTACATTCAATTAGTAACGTAAAAAAGGAGCCAAGTTCGAAAGATATGAAAATATTATTGTAACCCTCCCATAATTCCTTAAATAATATTAAAAAGATCAGAATATCATAATTGCCTTTGTCAAAGTTATCAAAAAAATATTAAAGAGGTCAATCGAATTATAATTAGGGTATAATTATTTTACTGGACTTTCATTGCCACGTGGAAAAAATTTCAGAAATATTTATCCTTGGCTGCAAGACCTTGAGGTAAAATTGGATATTGAAATTTGTTTCAAAGTAATATTGGCTTTAAAAGTATTATAAGTTTCTATTGGTTTATTTTAATCTCATAAAGAGATTATTTTCTATTGTAGTGCTAGTGAAAAAATAATAAATAGTTATGATGTTACTGCTGATAGGTGTCTCTTATTAAGGATTACGTGAGTCTTTTACTTTATTACTTACTTTAATTGGATGTTAGGCGGCTAGTATTATAGTGATAGTAAAAATGTCTCTAAGGAAGAGTCATGAGCCCCAGGCCATGTTCACTTTTCTGTCTAATGCTTGCTGTTGTGTTTTGTGAAAAGTATTGAAATGGAAAAATAAGATTTTGGCTGTAAAATCATGAGTTTTATATAATGGAGAAAAAATACTTGCATTCTAACAACTCCTACGCACTTGGCTCTACTTATTATTTATTCATCACGTTTTAGAGTAATTTATTGACAAATATTATGTATTATCCCTTCACTTCTGAGTTCTTATGTTTGTTATGATATTTATTATATATTTAACTAACGATCTGCCCGGCTTTGTTCGAGTAATGGAGCCTAGTATACCTACATGTATTTAGGGTAGCATCAGCTTAAAAAGGAATTAAGCAGCGTTTACGACGAAAGCTCCGACATAATTCAACCAATTTCCACAAAACCTTAACAAATTTTATACATAAACCTTCCTCAATAATCGTTCTGTATATTAGAGGAAACCGCATGAAAATAAGTTCAGTAGATTGGGAATTAATCGCAAACAGACAGACTGTATACGGAGTTGTGTACATAGTAAGTGTTCGCTTTTTCAATATTTTTATATCTAATCACGAGAATCTAAGTATTAAGTATATTAGTTTTACGCATCGTTTGATAGTTTAATAACTTATAATATGTGTGATCGTGTGCTGAGCCGTGTGATAAGTTGCAGAGGTCAGGGTTAGTTAATATAACTAGCTCAGTGGCTTTGAGTTATTTGTAGTATAACATCACTATTAAATAGTGTTAGGAACCTTTGATAACAAAACATGTTGAGTATTGTGTGAATAAACTAACTGACACTGCCATCTGTTAGCTTAACTTAACTTAGCGAACTTACAAATACTTAAAAGTCTTTACTATAATAGTATACTACGACTATTGATCAAGATAAAAACTATCCTATACCTTAAGTTGCATCAAGTTACACACTGTGAACTTCATCTTGATCGGTGTCAGAGTTCATGGGTTCTTTATATATATATGTTTAAGTTAGCAGTCTGCATTTAAGATAGATTTAACCAAATCTATTTAGAAATGTCACATCTAGTAATTTAATTGACAAGGAATCCATTAGGAGAATATAAGCTCGAGTTTCAATAGCACAAAAGAGTTTCACGATGCTTTTATTATAGCATTTTTTATTAATGTACCAAAAAAAGTCAATAGTTAATGGCCCACTGCTGAGCCTGGTCTCCTCCTCAGAAAGGGGAGGGTGTTAGGCCATAGTCCACCACACTGTCCAGTTCGAGTTGGCAGACTTCACACACCATAGAAAACTTTAGAGAACTCTCAGGAGTGCAGGTTTCCTCATGATATTTTCCTTCACCGTTAATGCAAGTGATATTTAATAGCTTGAACACAGATAACTCAGAAAATTCGTCCCGAGTAAGACATTCAAGTTTAATAATCTTAATTAAAAGCTGTGTACAAAGGATGACTTATCTCTACATTAGATATCTCTACCAGAGACTCTCGTGTGTGAGAAAGTTTATTATTGAATATTGCAAAATAGGTACAAGAAGTTACAAAATCAAGAAAACAGTAAACAGGCAGTACTAAAACACATATTAATATACTATATAAAATAGAAAAAAAATATATTTACCTACATAAATATATTAAAAAATAATCTAATATAATAATTTGGAAAGATTGTGCTTCTTCAATCTGAATTACAAGAATAGCCTGAGGTACAAGAAGATTTCCAGACTTTAAAAATAACTGTTAGTATTTGCATGTGTTGTTATCATTGACCATACTATGGACTCACAGTCAGTTCTTATAATGATCGAAAAAAGAGATCCAATTTACTTACTCATAGTTAGTCAAGTCAAGTTTTTGCTTCATTCATTTAAATTATTTTTTAATATATTTATTTTTACGTATACATATTTTATCGTCCATTTTTATAAGGTAGCGCATACATTATCACATTGCGTGTTGCTGTAGAAACACAGCATTCCTGGCAACACTGCAATTTGACTATCCTTTGTAGGTAAATCTGATCTTATATCAGTTTCTTAATTGGGATGTAATTTACTAATTGTCTGGGATCAATGTACACGTACAGCATACACCTAACGTCTAATTGTATATTTAGTTACTAGTTTGAGTTACAATCTAGTAAGAATACACAGACTGTAGTATTTAGGGTTGCTAACGTCTTAGAAAATTGAAAACAGTAAAAGCCACTTAACTGATTTTGATGAAGTTTAGTATAAAGTTAGACTGCACTTTAAACATTATAAAAAAAATGTATGTTTCATTCAACCTCATAGGATTTAAATGAATTATATTTTTTAAATATAATTTATTTTAAATGTAATGTAAATAATGTTCACACACTTCAGAATCCATAAAATTGTACTTTATTTACATTTTACATTAGAAATATTACAAGTAAATCCAACATAAATAATAACTATCAAGTTTTAAACATTAATATTAACAATAGTATTGACAAGATATTTATAGACTCGATTTTTTTACATTTTCTTTTTTTTACAATTTAGATTTCTTACTTTTTAATCAATAAAGATCCAGGTGTTTTCTTTAATGGTTAAAATAGAAGATATTAAAAATGACTAAATATATAAACAATATATTAACTTAATTATATATTACACAAAGTTATTATAGCATTCCTTTAAAAGAATATTAATTTTTTATTATTTATTTAATTAGTGATGGTATCCGAAATACGAGCGAGATAGAACGAGTTTTTTTAAATAAAATATTTCAATGTTTAATTATTTACGATACACATGATAGTGTGATTTAACCTTATACTTCACTATCGGATGCACTATAGGCACAGTGTGTACCGGCGTGTGCACTAACGGCACATACGGTCTGTGTACTATCGGTACAGTGTGTACCGGCCTGTGTATAATCGGTACAGTGTGTATTGGCCTGTGTACAATCGGTACGGTGTGTATGGGAGTGTGTATTGGCACACTGTGCACTGGAGTGTGTATACTGTGGACTGGATGTATCAATGGTGGTTGAAGTCCATGGATGATGGGGGATGAGTGGACTGAGAAATGGACTCCTGGCTCTGGTGATGCTGATGATAGAGTGATGACGGCTAATATCTGCAAATAAAAAAATATGTATCTATACTTATCTTATACATTGATCGCTTTAATGTCTTATATATAAAATTCTCGTGTCACAATGTTAGTTACCATACTCCTCCGAAACGGCTTGACAGATTTTTATGATATTTTATATGCATATTCAGTAGGTCTGAGAATCGGCTACTATCTATTTTTCATACCCCTAAGTGATAACGGTGGCCCACACCAAATTTATAAGGCAAAACATCGTTTGCCGGCAGCTAGTAAGTTTATATTAAATTTACTTGAATTTATTGTAATTGTTATTTATTTATGATAACTTTCCTCAATTCGAAAAGTTTCATTAATAGATAGCATTTCCGACTACCCTAAATCTAAATGACGGAAATTAATATTAGTATAAGTATACCGTTCCTACTAACGAAAGCTTACTTGACGAGAGTTTGTGTAAAAGCCTACTAATAAAAAGATTTTAAATTAATTAAAAATTACTATAGTTAATGCAAAAATAAAATAAATTTAATAGGATGCATGTATTAATATAACAATATATATGCCTAAAACTTCAACACTCACAGATTATATTAATATATTGTAATAAAAAATAATGATTTTTAAAGATTTAAATAGAGTTTACTTACAATTAACACATGTAGTGACATCTTGGATGCTTAATGATGTCTAACCATACATGTAAGTAATACCATTTATATAGCCTAATGAACATTTTTAATGCCACAGAGCTAAGAACATTTTAATCTTATAAAATGAGCTATAAACAATAGATACGGCAATGCAATATGTTTTGAAATAGGGAAACAAGAATGATTTATACACGATCAATTATTAATTATTTCATTGTATTGGTTCCTTATTGTCATTTCCGTGTTCATTATAATATGTTTACAATTGATTCTCACTTCATAACGTTGATGACATAAACACCATGATATAATAATGGTCATTATCCAAAGTCTGACGGAAAGTAGTGTATGAGACGCAGAGACAGCATACTATTAAAAGCCTACTAGACGAAATGTAGTCTACCTGATATAACTACCAAAGTCCGAGTTGAAGAAAATATTAGTTATTGTGAATTAAGGATAACATGCCTTACTACCAAATGTTTACGGGACAGGAAAGTCTGTGTGATTTAGGGATGACATGATCTGATGGATTTTTAAAAAGTCTATTTTATTGAATTAGGAATTTACATGCTCTTGTTGAAGGATATAGAGATAACATAGCATCGAAAACTATTTGACGGAAATTAGTCATTATAGTTTAGGGATAACATGTGTTACTTCCAAAAGCCTATTTGATAGAAATCAGTCAAAAAACTAAGTCATTGAGAGATAGCATATGATGCTATCACAAGTCTATTTGGCGGAAATTAGCCAAATAGTTTAGGGCCAACATGTGTTACTTCCAAAAGCCTGCTTGACAGAAATCAGTCAGAAACTAAGTCATTGAGAGATAGCATATGATGCTATCACAAGTCTATTTGGCGGAAATTAGCCAAATAGTTTAGGGCCAACATGTGTTGCTTCCAAAAGCCTGCTTGACAGAAATCAGTCAGAAACTAAGTCATTGAGAGATAGCATATGATGCTATCACAAGTCTATTTGGCGGAAATTAGCCAAATAGTTTAGGGACAACACGTGTTACTTCCAAAAGCCTACTTGACAGAAATCAGTCAGAAACTAAGTCATTGAGAGATAGAATATGATGCTATGACAAGTCTATTTGACGGAAATTAGCCAAATAGTTTAGGGCCAACATGTGTTGCTTCCAAAAGCCTGCTTGACAGAAATCAGTCAGAAACTAAGTCATTGAGAGATAGCATATGATGCTATCACAAGTCTATTTGGCGGAAATTAGCCAAATAGTTTAAGGACAACACGTGTTACTTCCAAAAGCCTACTTGACAGAAATCAGTCAGAAACTAAGTCATTGAGAGATAGAATATGATGCTATGACAAGTCTATTTGACGGAAATTAGCCAAATAGTTTAGGGCCAACATGTGTTGCTTCCAAAAGCCTGCTTGACAGAAATCAGTCAGAAACTAAGTCATTGAGAGATAGCATATGATGCTATCACAAGTCTATTTGGCGGAAATTAGCCAAATAGTTTAGGGCCAACATGTGTTACTTCCAAAAGCCTGCTTGACAGAAATCAGTCAGAAACTAAGTCATTGAGAGATAGGATATGATGCTATCACAAGTCTATTGAAGGAAATTAGTCATTATAGTTTAGGGACAACATGTGTTACTTCTAAAAGCCTACTTGACAGAAATCAGTCAGAAACTAAGTCATTGAGAGATAGCATCTGATGCTATCACAAGTCTATTTGACGGAAATTAGTCATTATAATTTAGGGACAACATGTGTTACTTCCAAAAGCGTACTTGACAGAAATCAGTCAGAAACTAAGTCATTGAGAGATAGCATCTGATGCTATCACAAGTCTATTTGACGGAAATTAGTCATTATAGTTTAGGGACAACATGTGTTACTTCCAAAAGCCTACTTGACAGAAATCAGTCAGAAACTAAGTCATTGAGAGATAGCATCTGATGCTATCACAAGTCTATATGACGGAAATTAGTCATTATAATTTAGGGACAACATGTGTTACTTCCAAAAGCCTACTTGACAGAAATCAGTCAGAAACTAAGTCATTGAGAGATAGCATCTGATGCTATCACAAGTCTATTTGACGGAAATTAGTCATTATAGTTTAGGGACAACATGTGTTACTTCCAAAAGCCTACTTGACAGAAATCAGTCAGAAACTAAGTCATTGAGAGATAGCATCTGATGCTATCACAAGTCTATTTGACTGAAATTAGTCATTATAGTTTAGGGACAACATGTGTTACTTCCAAAAGCCTACTTGACAGAAATTAGTCTATATAACCAGCTACTATTGGATTTGTCGTTGTGATTCGGAAATAACATCAGCTACTACATAATTATATTTATCCATATATTATTATAATTTTAATAGTATCATTATTGATATCATCTAAAAGTACAGTCATGGAGTGTCTCGGAGTGTCACGCGGTGTCATGCGGTGTCACACAAAGGTCAGCGGCTGCAATGCGGTCACGATCGCTTTATATTATTGACATATCATTTGTTTATAAGCCTGAGTCTGAACTGACAAGAAAAACTTTATTGGATTTAAATACAAATATAAATCTGTTATCTGTAGAAGTTTTAATAAATTTAAAAATAAAATGTACGTGCCCATCTGCCTAATCTTTCAGTCAATGGTTTAAATAGCTTCTCGGAATCTTAACCTTCATTTAACTAAGTGGGGTCTAACAGAACCCAGCAATACAAAAATCGGTTTTCCGATTGTGAAGAACTACTCGTAGATTCTAAAACGAAAGTTTTCGAATCAGATGTCCTGGTCCTTCTGTTTGGTAAGTTGCGTGCCGACTAAAAAGTAGATAATATTTTTAATATTAAATGCAATTTGTTTTATAATGTCTGTAACAATTATTTGAACTTAAAAACTAGACAAAAAATCACAACAGCTATACATTTTGTACGAATTATTTCTACCTTGAAAATATCTCATATATTTCTCAATATAATCAAAAAGAATGAAGAGGATCCTCAAGTAAGTGAAATATTACTTTTTTATTTTTTTTCCATATAATTGAGGTCTAGGCGACCTCCCCAACTTAGCGATGTAACTTTTAAGAATGTGCTTCACGAAGTGTTAAGAGTCAATTTTGTCATGCATACATTTCTCCCTAATACCTCTAAGTTTTATATAAAATAAATCTATTGTATATGATGTTGACGTTATAAATTGAATAATATTGTGTGAGTGTGTTGTCACCGTAGTAACAAAAACCTTTCACATAAAATGATTAAAAGTTTAATCGCGATAGGATCATGGTCTATAAAGTAATTATTTCCCATAGCACTCAACTACCCACTCACCTTAAACGCTATAAAAGAAATGACATTACTCCAATTATATAAATAGTTTCTGTCTAGATCAATGTTGTTGCTATCAGATAACTATATTTATAGCAAACCTGGGACTCGCGACCCTGTTGTAGGTGCCTGGATTCTAATTAAGTAATAATATTAACGTCTTAAATGATACGCTATGATACGATACTGTACTACATTTTATTACTATTGCTCTATGTTAGAAAATGTTCACTCTATGAAATGACTTGTCAAACAGTCTCTTACTAGCCGTGAGGGGACGGGTTAGAATACAATTCCTCTCTGCCGCTGGGAGAGCATCTCGTAAGAGCCGAGTATCCCAGCACACCACCATGCGAAACCGACCGCCAAGTGTCTCTGACGCGTTCCGGCCGAGCCACATGTGGGCCAGATCTATCCCTCCCTCTCCCATCATTGACGAATGAATTCCATCGGGGCAAGAATCCCATCGGGGTTCTTGCCCGGGGTCCATTGAAACTGCAGCAGTCTTCGCTCCCCCTCCTCACTCTATCTTAGAGGCGGCAACGCATCGACAAAACAAGAAACCCTCTAGTTTCGTCGATGTGTATGGGCGACGGTGGCCATTTTCCATCAGGTGGATCCTCTGCTCTTTTGTCCCTTAACTATATTTAAAAAAAAAATTACGAATATCAAAAGTGTTGATAAATCTTGAATTTTTCCTGGATAAAAAGTGATATAGTTGAGTAAAAACAGGGAAACCTAATAAAATGTCAGCAAAACTTTCGATAGACATTTGATTGCTGATAGTTCTTGTAGATTTATTTTAAGGATTCCCTTAAAACCTCGATAGCATTTTGATACAATTGGAGCAGTCTGACAAGTAATTTCGAACAGTAAATTATGTATAAAGTAATGCACTTAGGGATCATGTAAGTAGTTTTTTGCTTTATTTTTACTATTTTGTAAAAAGATCTTACAATTTGCCTATCTTATGTTTATATACTCTACAGTTATACATACAATTTATAACATTAGTCACTGGTCGGCCCAAAACCCTTAATCCTAATTAGTTTAATTTGTTTACAGTTTATTCACTTGAGCGTGGTTTCTTAGAAAATAGGTCGAGAAAATTTAGTATGCCGAAGGGAATTGTTAATAAGTTAAAGTTGAGGTTAACCTACATGTCGGGATTAGGGTCATGTTCAGTCCAATCTAGATTTACTGTTTAGTATTGTTAGATAACTAGATTTTTTTTAATAAATTGTTTTGTTTTGGAACATTATAGCTGTTTAGGAACAAAATACTTCAAAACGGCGGCGAAGGGTTAGGTAGGTGGGTACATCTTTACACTTTTTTTTCATCAGCATTTTTTAATGTGTTTATTTTTAATTTTTTTTATTTAAATGTATTATAATGGCATATAAGCCTTGGGTCATTACATTAATAAGTCATAAAACTCAAGATTAGCAACATAATTTTATTGTAAAGTCAGGTTTTATTCATCAATATAATCATTTTCCATAGCAAATCCCCTTCATCATCAGAGCCTGAAATCTGGTGATTACAGAGATCTGTATAACTTCATCATCGTTTTCATAAATAATTTATAAAAACATAAAATAGGTTCACTTCAATCCCAAGGCTGTGTTTGCGCCTGAGATGAGGGAGGATATTGTTCGCTAAGAACCAATAGAATCGCTCATTTGACACACTGAGTGGAAACGCAGCCTAAAGCACCTAAACCTGCATTTCTATATGCATAAACAGTAGAATATTTTTGAAACATGCATAAAATGATTACCATGCAATACCTCCTGAATTATTCAATATTTATTTTATCAAATAGTAGTAACTAGCGACCTATCCCGGCTTCGCACCGTTTCTTTATCTACTATAATATGCATGTATCATACATATAAACCTTCCTCTTGAATCTATCTATACTTATATTTAAAGCAATTTAGCTTACTAGGAGGGGTAAAGGGAATACTAGTAGTATGCGATTCATACTGCTAGTAATCTTTAAAAAAAAAAATTACCTAAGACTGCGTAGAGTTTAGAAAAGCTGTGTTTAATTGAAAGTTATTTGAATTGTATATTTATTAACAAGAAAATTCATAACAAAAAAATATATATTGTTTTATTACTATTAAATATAACGTTATAAGCACAATGCCGTGATTTTCTTTTATTTCAAAATAGAGACAAGATATTGAAAAATGTGTAAAACTTCACTTCATATATTTAAAAAAATTCACTTACACCTATTCGCTTATTATATGCTAAATTTCATTTAAATCCATTGAAAAATGTCCCATTATTTACAAAAACAGACGTAAATGTATATATATATGTCGGAGGTGTGAGTTAGGTTTAGGTTAGGTTAGGCTTGTGTTAGGTTAGGTTAATGTTAGTCTAATCTTAAGATTAAACAACTAAGCAGTGGAGGTGAGTGTTATGATCATTTAAAGGATATCCTTAAGCCTACACCTTGGTCAAGTCCAAGACACTGCTTGGGTTCCTGTCATAATAATTCTTGTCAGAATAGTACGTGATAGTAATATTTAGTTATATCCTGACCGTGTTGCGCCCGTATAGCTTTTTGATTTAGGCCATCCATCTATATCCTTATTTAAGTTTCCGACATATATATATCTTAAACTTTGTAAGTTTGTGAGGTTGTAGGGAGTAATCTCTGGATCTATTGAACCGATTTTGATTTTTAACGTTAACGAGATATATGTTTCATAGTTGCGGGTAGTGAATGAATGAATAAATTAGTGAGCGAGTGTTTCAGCGAGTGAATAGATTGGATACACCTCAGTGCAGCGAGAGGGTGTCGATTAGTTTGTAATGTTAGAAAGATTTTATCACTAACAGAAATATATAACATTTTAGCATATACATCTCAGTATCTCAGATGTATCTCTTTATTGCTCGAGCGCCTACATTTTTCCGTTCGTTCATTTCTTTTAGAGATATTGCTATAGGTTTTTATTCGAATAAAATATATTTAATGTAATGAATATCGAAATGTTAAAAATTATAAAGATGTTTAGATATTTAGATTAGCTAGTTGTCTAATTTATAAACTACACTTCACAGAGAAATGAGCAGCATATTAAGTTAACTACATAAATATGACTAAATAGCACGTTTAAATTTAATCTACAACTAGAATTTTTGAGGTACTGGTTGCTATCTGTTACCTAGGTTTTTTTTACCAAGAACTAAAATCTTATCTATTATAGATTAAATGGAATGATAATTAATAAAACAAAGAAATTTTTAAATATTCGGAGGTATATAGTTTATTCTAATCAGGTACAATTAATGAAGGGCGACAACGGGGATAGCTTTGACTGAAGCGTGATGGACGACTGAGCTGCTGTGAGCAATAGCAGCGGGGGCAGTCTTGACCACAACTGGAGCATGGACAGCGTGGACAACTGGGGCGGCGTGGACTACTGGGGTAGCGTGGACGACGGGGACAGCGACGACAGGAGCGGCATGAACCACTGGGGCAACGTGGATGGAGCCGTGGTTCACTGATTGGCTGGTTTTGGTGATGGTGGTCTTAGCTCCAACCACAGGGACAGCGTGGACCACTGGGGCGGAGTGGAGAGCGACTACTGGAGTCTCATGGCCCAACAGCAGACCAGGTGCGGCAGCAGCGCAGGCGAGGAAAGCAGTGAAGACTACCTGCAATAAATTTAGAACAATCTTTACAAAATCAGAAAACACTGTATAATTATATACCTACGGGATTTACCTACAAGAGCTTTTGAAGGAAAAGTCTAGAAACCAGTAGATAGTACTAGAAAATCGTTTTATTAGTTTTAACAATCAGTGGAATAGTTTCATCGGTATCGTCCATCCTACCGCCCCCGTCCCCATCTGTACGGTATTGAAAAGTAAAAAGTTTACTCTGGATACATTGTGTGGAGCTCGGCACATCGCTTCATTTCGATTTGAATAACTTTTAATTACTTTTACTCTGTATTCGATTACATTTTTGAAACAAAATTGTTTGAAAACATTATTGAGAATTCAGGATTAAAATATCTTTCCCTGAGGAGGATAACTTTTTGAATCAAAATTTGTTTTTACTGTTGAGAATTATGAAACAATGTTTTGTCTTGTCAATTTGGTTAATGTTGAAGTTTAGCTAAAAACGTTGAAGTTGATTCCAAAAGTACACAAGATATTAAAAAAACATCGATTTTTTTGTTTTGGATTTGTGATTCTAAACGTAAAGAAAATTTTGAGAATCTTTAAAAGGATTTAAAAGGTATGAAGAAGAAAATGAACGGCTAAAAACTTAAAATACAAAAACACTTAATTGAAATTTTCAACACTTTACAAACACTTAATAAAAAATAAACTTACGAATTTCTGCATGTTGTTTGTTTGATTTTTTATATATTTAAATATAAGTATTCAAGTGGACGTTGCCGAATTATCTAACGAATGTACGGCGAGAGGCTGTATATATACTGCCGAAATTTACAATGGGCGCGTACTTGAACGTAATTGATGTAAGATGCGAGCTTATTTGGAGGTGGTATTTCAATTTTTGAGTAGCCCTCGCTTCGGTAAGAATCAAGCAATCTATGTCCTTAAAAAGAGTAATTTTCACTCGTCATAAAAAAATCTTTCAATCATTAAAACAATTTAATATATTTGATTATACACTTGAGGCTCTTTCCCAAAACATGAACGCTATCATGTGTGTCTGTGTGTATCGAAGAATTAATAAACTGGTTCTCCAAATCGTCTATAACGGTTACTAGGAAAACAACTATTAGGGGTCTATATTGGACTATTCATTAATTAAATTGAATTAAAGAATGGATGGAGAGAAAAATATATTTTAAGTGATTTATTTTATTAAGTTTACATTGAGGAACAGACCTTAAAAATGTTGAAATTTTAAAACATTTTTACACCGTAATTTTTACGGTCGAAATTCAATCTCTGCATAACATAACAATAAAAAGTTGTCATGTTTAAATATTTACAGTTATGCCGTCTGGCAAATAATTTAACTTAATTTAAGTAATACCGCATCCAAGTCAGCTTTCTCTTTAAGAACTTAACAAGTATTACTCGTACATATTGCCATGAATTTATTAATATAAACAAGTAGGTTGATGCCAAGTTCAACTCCACTCTGTCAAGATATTATGTTAATTATTAACGACAAACTTAAGGTTAGATAGTTTCCGTGAGTCCAGAGTGTCCAATACAATATTTCCTGATCGATTACAAATTTAAAAACTTAGTAAAAATATTTTTAAAATCATGAAATTAGTCTTTATAATATTTTTTATAATTCGGATTTCCTTCAGAAATAATTGACCATATTAACGCATTTTTACTGATAGACAGAGAAGCTTTAAGAGACTAATGTAGGCTATTGTTTATTTCAAGTTTGTTTTGGATTTTAAAATAGCTAGTATTATAATGGAGCTAACATTAATCAGATTAAAGAAGCTAGAAAGAAACATCACAAATATTTTTTAACGTCATACCACGAAACTATCACAGAAATTTCGTATAATAAAAATAACACATACTATACAGAATGGATTTTTGACCGTTTTAGTTATAGGAAAAAGTTCATAGGAGACCATCCATTATATTATTTTTTAATATATTCTGAACTGCATTTACAGATTTTTGAGAAATCAACGGAAAAAATTCTAAAATCCAAAAAGAATTTTTTTTATGTCTATCGATCCTACTTCGTATGGGGATCAAAAGACTCTATAGGACCATTTATGGTATGAGTAATAGAAATGTCATAAATCGCCAAAAACATTTTCACCCATACATTTTGTACTGAAAAACGATAAATCAACTCGTAATATTCTTTATTGCCAAACAATCCTATTTCTAAATATATCTCTGTTTACATCTCATGGGTCCCCAATTTCTTTTCACGTATGTAACACATCATCCCAAAGTATGATAATGAAATATGACACAAAAGGACAATGAAAATATGAAATGATTAAAGTTTTAAACTTCTTCTTCCTCTTTTCACTGCTATTAATATTAATGATATTTACAAAAGCGGTTCATGTATAATTGATACTTGAAAAATTCTTCTGTATCATTTGAGTAAAACACAACATAGTTTGCGTCCACACTCCACACGTAATCTAACAAGCAGTTTGTCCAGTTGACAAGTAGATCAAGATTAAATCAATTAGAACACGTGACAGATAATTACGAATGTGTATTGAAGGTTCTTATTTACTAATATCCTTACATCTGTGGGTTAATGCTGATTAGAAAGTCATTTCGAGGTTTTGCTTCGTCCATATCATTAATCGCTTAATATAGTGATAATACTTTTGTAACGCTTTAATCATCAAGCAAAGAAATTTAAGCTTCATCAAAAGCTTTTAATATCGAAGTCTTCAAGTCTGATTTAATAAAATTCATTGTAGGTTTATTTTTAAATTATACAATGTTAGTTTCCTCTGCAGCTTTTAGTGAAAGATCATCATATCGTTTCGTCCTTCTTTCTTTCTAGACTGTTTTCTCTTCTTTCCTATCACCACACCAATCTCTGTAATCTATAGTTATTGGGATCATTCCAAAAGCTTCTTTTCCTTCCCCTTTTTCCCACAACACATATGATAATAATCTTACACAGAAGTTCATTCGTATTTTGTACATAAGATTATTGTAGTTTTAATAAAAGACACATTTTATGTAATTCATTTTAATCATGAGTTTCAAGCATAACATTTCTAAAAGTAAATATGATATTACATTGCGAAATGGTTTAGCAAGAGCAGCAATAAAAGGTCCTTTGTGCAGAAGCGGTTTTCGTCATGATCACCAGTTCGCATGTTATCGGCTATCGTGTTTCTCATTTAAGATAAATTATGTGAACATGCTGTGACTGCGCATTGGCGTTGTGCTTGTACTTCAAGAAAATACTCGGCAGATTTTAATGATATTTTTTTCTTGATGCCATTACGTCTTTTAGTCTATATCTGCTTATCTTGCACAAATATGTTATCTTCAGTGTAAGATACACAGACATAACAGTTTTTATTCTATCTCTCATTCGACAGATCTGCATATTTTTGTTAACGGTTTAGATCCCTATCAAGTCAGTATACTAAGCATTTTTAAGTCTGTTATTTTTAACTTTTGTCTAATTATTGTATATTATATACCTTAAATATACTTTGGTTTCGCAACTCTAAGAAACTATAGTTGCAGATAAATAAAAAATATTTATTATACGTATTTATATTAAAAATATTTATATTACATATTTGTTATTATATAATGGCCTTGGTATGGTTTTTTAGACTATTTAAAACACTATATTTAGTCACATTATACATTTTCTGGTTAGTAATTAATAGACTATAGTTAGGAATATAAAAAATGTGAAAAATAAAGGATTGAATGAATTTTGTAAAAAAAACGAGCGCATTTACCCATATAAGTAACTAACGAAATGCCGATATATATTTATCTATATATAAAAAATGTGATGTGATGTCAAAACAAACTGTGTTCTCTAATTCCCAGAGCTTTTAATATCGAAGTCTTCAAGTCTGATTTAATAAAATTCATTGTAGGTTTATTTTAAAATTATACAATGTCAGTTTCCTCTGTAGCTTTTAGTGAAAGGTCATCATGTCGTTTTATCCTTCTTTCTTTCTAGACTGTTTTCTCATCTTTCCTATCACCACACCAATCTCTGTAATCTATAGTTATTAGGACCATTCCAAACGCTTCTTTTCCTTCCTCTTTTTCCCACAACACACATGATAATAATCTTACACAGAAGTTCATTCGTATTTTGTACAAAAGATTATTGTACTTTTAATAAAAGGCACAGTTTATGTAATTCATTTTAATCTTCAAAATCGCATTTACCCATATAAGTAACTAACGAAATGCCGATATATATTTATCTATATATAAAAAATGTGATGTGATGTCAAACCAAACTGTGTTCTCTAATTCCCAGAGAATAGCAAAGATATCAATCAAATCAAAATTAGAATTTTTTTGTCTCTTTATTTAAATCTTCCTTACTCTCTTTTCCTGCTCTATCGTTTATATATTTCTCATTTAATTTCTGTTTGCTCTTTTATTTATTTTTTTGTTATTTTCATTATAATATTTTTTTACTAAGTTTGCAATAATTTAGATTCAAATAACTGAATGACAAGTATATTTTTTTTATATCTGTACCTAAAATACGTTAATACTACATTTCATTAAACCTATAAACTGAATAAATCGTTTTCAAGTATCAATTATTATACCATTAATTAAATCCATTTTGATATGTTTTAAAAATAATTTGTTTTAATCTTCGATAAGTTATGTTGAGATAAGTCTGTCAGAGACAGAGACGCGATTAATATCACTCCATAATTGTGAGACTTTCGTTTTCGTCAACTTTATTCAATGCTACACTTGCATTTTATAAAAACATTTTTACATCTCAAGGTTTGTTGATAAAGCCTCGTCAAAATAAAAATTCCAATCTGCTGAGTGGTAGAAAACTTCACTCATGACCACTATCATGCTGCTATGGTAGTAGCATGCCGTCAACTATAGGCTATGTTTCCACCAGATATCATTTACCTAACCTCGCTTTGAGTATGTCAAATGTGGCCATTCTATTGGCTCTTAATAAACACATCTAGTGGAAACGCAGCCTTAAACTTCATTATTATTTTTTTAGATATACTCTTATTTAGAATGTATTTTGGATTATTTCTAGTTCTAAGTATATTCCCATGATATATGCTCGATTTTTCATCAGAAAATGAAATCTCGTATATTACAAAATGTGATTGAAATGTTTTCCCTCAAGTAACGGTTCCTGGAAACTTCACTAAGATATTAATAACTTACCTATGGCTTCACATCAACATTAGTACAGTTCACAAAAATATATATACTTTTACGATGAATCTGATAAACAAATATAACAAACAGCACACATAATTTTATTTTCCGTTGAAAATATTTTAGTAAAACCTTTTATTATTTTAATTAATTTGGGCGATAAATAATATTAAATAACATTAAAATTAACAAGGATTTATGTCTGTGGCTGTCATCAATAATTTTAACTTAATCCCACTTCTGACCAAAGACAAGTAAAAAAAAATGTTATGTATGGTATGTGTTAACCAGAATATCTAATTATATTATATTTTGATTTTTTTATGTTTTGTTCAAATTGTAATTCTTATATATCCTGGGATTTAAATCTTCTTCACCCTGTTAAGAACTTGTAAGCATTATTACCGATTTTTTATGGCTGCTTAAACAAGAGAAATCATAAGCAATTACTAGTGTATATAATTATCCTCATTAACTCACATAAAGCATCGTAAAGCCTTGAGTTTGCTACCATCATTTTATATTATGCAATGCAATTCCTTTGTTATGAAATTATATTCGACAGTTTGGACATCTGGGAGATAATATCAGTGAGTTACGACACGATGATATGCTGATAGGAGCTTTTAGTTATCTTTGGAATTAATAATGTATCTGTTAAAAGTTCTTTCATAATAATTAAGCTTTAATTAAATGATGAAATTTTCATCGATTTCTGGTTAAAAAGAACTAAAAAAATTAAAATATCAAGAAAATAATTATTTATTCAATAACAAACATTCGTGGCAAGATAATAGAGATAGTGTTATATTTGGTAGAGCTGTTATTAGAAAGAGCATCTTGAGTATTAGTAAATATTTTTTTTAATAAAAATTATTTAACATTTTAATAAATAAAATGATTCAATGGGTAACAATTAATAATAACTATTCAATGATAAGCGTAGAATGGTAGAGAATGGTATTTGGTGGAGCTTTGATGAGTGATGGCAGAATCAGGAGATTTGTATACTACTGGAGATTGGACGGAGTAGACTGGAGCGTGGGCGACCACAGCCTGGGCAATAGGAGCGTGGTAAACTGGAGCGGGAGCTACCACTGTGTGGGCGATTGGAGCGTGGGCTACCACAGCGTGGGCGATTGGAGCGTGGACAACAGCGGTACTGCCATGGTTTACTACTTGACTGCTTTGAGTGAGTGTAGACTTGGCCAGAGGGACGTGGTATTCTTGATGAGCAATCAAGGGTGTTTGCAATACATGAGTGCTTCCATGATCGACGACTTGGCTGCTTGATGTCAGTGTTGACTTTGACAAAGGCACATAAGTATCATAGCTGAAGAGACCCGGAGCTGCAAAAGCTGTTGCCAAAATGGCGGTGAAGATGATCTGAAAAATACAATTAGGATAAACAAAAATAGTTGACGACATAACAAAATAATATATTTAGTATAATACAAAAAAAAATATAGAATTTGTAAAATATTTCAATAAATTTCGTACAATTTTTTGCATTTTGCTTTTGGTGTCTAAAACCGAACTGATGATTAGTTGGTCCGACATAATCTTTTTATACACGGCTTAATCACACTGGTACCCAGTTTAGAACCGGTGTAGTTGATAATATTTTCTGTTAAAAATTACTTTAATTCGTTTCGTCATTTCCGAATCTTTACTAATTGAAAATTTACAACTTGTTTGCACGTTACGTATGCAAATTTGTTCACGTTAATAGGTAGTAATGCAGTTTTAAATCACATGATGCTAATATAAATCTTATTTTAAATATGTATGTGGTATACATTGTTAACTTTTCGATGGCATTTAATGGAATCTAAATGTTATTTCAATTGTTGAAAAAATCGTTTAATTAAAATACACATAAACACATTTTACTGTTATTAGCACATATGTCACGAGTTGAATAACGATTCTGCAAATTAGTGTTCAGCTTTATTTTAAGCTCTTTATATTTAAAATTATTTATCAGCTGAAAATAGTAAAAGAATCGTAGTCAAGCTTTTTTAAATAATTTTTCCTATTCATCCGATTGTAATGAAACTTTAGAGGAAGTACAAAGATAGTCATTCCAATGTGAAGGTTATCTATAAGTTTATGCAATCGCGGTACTAAACTTATGTTTAAGTAAAATTGCTAAGTACCAACGGTCAAAATTATTCGTCAATGTTTCGACCATGAAAATGTTGCTAAAAGAAGGAATCGCTCCAAGCTGATGTGATGAAATATAACTATTGAAAGTGATATTTGATTAAAAGAATTAGTCAAATACGCCGGACGTTAATTAGAGTCGTTGATAATGTAAAGCAGATATAAAATGGCAAAGCAGTGTCCCACCATCATCAGTTGGACTTCAGACACAACAAGCAAAATGCAAAAAATTGTAAGTATTTCGAAAAACATTTAACTTTAAAAGTGGAATTCAAATATATTATTTGCTTTTTAATCTAATTAATTTATTTAATTTGTTTCACTACTACTCTTTGTATTTTTCCAGATCATCTTCACCGCCCTTTTGGCAACAGCTTTTGCAGCTCCAGGTCTCTTCAGCTATGATACTTATGTGCCTTTGTCAAAGTCAACTCTGACATCAAGCAGCCAAGTCGTCGATCATGGAAGCACTCATGTATTGCAAACGCCTTTGATTGCTCATCAGGAATACCATGTCCCTCTGGCCAAGTCTACACTCACTCAGAGCAGTCAAGTTGTAAATCATGGCAGTACCGCTGTTGTCCACGCTCCTGTAGCCCACGCTGTAGTAGCCCACGCGCCAATCGCCCACACTGTGGTAGCTCCCGCTCCAGTTTACCACGCTCCTATTGCCCAGGCTGTGGTCGCCCACGCTCCAGTATACTCCGTCCAATCTCCAGTAGTATACAAATCTCCTGATTCTGCCATCACTCATCAAAGCTCCACCAAATACCATTCTCTACCGTTCTACGCTTATCACTGATTAATTATTAACTGTTAATAAATCATCTTATTTATTAAAATTTCAATTATTTTATTTAAAAAATCTTTATTTTTTATGCCTCTAAGTTGATAATAATATTAAGGAGATTTTTAACTTTTAAGGTTTGAAGTTAACGTGGTTTAATAAAATTACGTTTCTTATTTAATATTTTAGAGTCGTTCGCAATATCTTTATAGCTAGACCAAGTTTAAATGAAATACGTTAAAAATGATTATGATTTTTTTTTTTAAATTAGTATATTACTTGAAATCTTATTGAATGACTATCGTTTATCTGTTACAATATAATACGAAATCTGAAATATTTGTATCATTACTGATTTTTTTTAATAAAAAAAATGTTTTACATTTATAATTTAAAACTAAAGCATTTCTTTAAATGTAGAGTTAACTAAGTATAAATATATAATATAATACTAAAGTTATATAGTTTAGTTTTCTTAGTTTAATCTCTTTATTATTTTGTAAAGGATAAATCAAATAGGCTAGACTGTGTACTTTTAAACATAGTTTTTATTTTTATTTATGTATATTTTAATTGTATAAGAAAAATATTTCGTAATATTTTTGTGGAGCAGTTAAAAGTATAGTCAATATAAATTTGGATAAAGCTGTACTAAATGTCTGTTGGTTTCATCATAATATATATATATTATTTATTTAATGTTATTATTGTATTTATTTAAAGTTTAACAAAGTGGTTAAGTTTAAATTTTTTTATTAAAAATGAGCAAATGAAATAAATAAAATTAGGTGTGAGTTGGACACGCCCACTGAGGGCTCGGTATAATCTGAATTAAGGGACAAATTTAACTGTACCGTCGGGAAACAAATATTTTTAATGTAATTTTACGGTTTTGGGATAATTTCTTTTCTGTATGCTGAAACACATTGCTTTTTACCTCTCATGATTCTAGGTCAACAAAAAATACTCAACACGTTACGATTCCTATTCGAACGTCAAAATATGCCCAAACTGCCGTATTTTGTGATTGCGTTGACTGAAATGTTTAATTTTTTTGTTTTCTTTAGGGTCCGTACCTTAAAAGGAAAAAAGGAACCCTTATAGGATCACTTCGTGGTCCGTCTGTCTGTCTGTCCGTCAAGATCCTTTTTCTCAGGATCATCTTTTTCTCAATATAACATATTCGAATGTTAGTAAAATCGCAAACATGGACGTTTTTATCGTCGTATCGTGTGAAATGAATCTAAAGCTAATGGGCCGCGAATCTTAGTAACGGCTGTTGACGATATGACAATTTGTAAAATATTTTAATAAACTCGAAAAAAAGGAGGTTCTGTATTTGAAAATTCATATTTTATTAATATAATATGTTCACCGACTTTAAAATTATTTTTTATTGTATTTTTGTTGTTAAAAATATTTTATCATATTTTGTAAGTAATTATAAATATGTCAATTGAAATACGCATTACTAATGTCGGGAATGTATGCCCCCCAATACTATTTTTGATAATATTTAAACCCGCACACGAAAATCAAAATTTGATAGTGTTTGTCCCTTTATTGAAATTGTACGGAATCCTCAGAGCGCGAGTTCCACACTCGCACTTGGCCGAATTTTTTATTCTTATATTATCTACTAGCTGACCCGGCAAACGTTTTTTTGCTATATACATTTAAACAATTTGTAGTGGGCCACCCTTATAACTTAGGGGTATAAAAAATAGATGTTGACCTATTCTCAGACCTTCCCGATATGTACACAAAATTTCATAAAAATCGATCTAGCCGTTTCGGAGGAGTATGGTAACTAACATTATGACACGAGAATTTTATAAATAAGATTATATATTTATCTAATTGTTTTTTTTTATTAATTTCATCTTCATGTTGTCTTGAGAAAAACGTACGTGACAAACAGACAGATAATTGGACAACGAAGTGATCCTATAATCTTATTTTTCCAATTACGGAATCCTAAAGAAGGGATCTTTTAACCAGATATCTATGCAATGACCTAAATTTTTTACTAGTCTGTTATGTAAGAGTACGTTTTATTTTTTAAAAATTATGTCACGACGACGAGGGAATGTTTTTCTTCCACACTCGTATACACGTGTATGAACACGATTACTGTTTCACGTGTTTTCAAATTACTATCATACTAACAAGTATTGCCTGTTATCTAACAGTCCATTGAATAATTGTGTACCTTTTTATCTTATTTGTTATAACTACAACGTAAATAAATATTTCTGGTTCAAATCTTTCTTTAATAGCATTGTTTTAGGCTACTCGTGGAAAACCAGAGATGAGCGAGGATGTATTTGTTCGCTAGAATCGCTTCTTTTAATTCGCCTCGCTCAGAGTGTGTCAAATGAAGTGATTCCATTGGTTCTTAACAAACACATCTCTCGCTACGCATCCTCGTGCATCTCTGGTAGAAACGCAGCCTTAGAAAGTGATGTAAGTGATAGTCCAATAATAAGATGCAGTATGTGATAGCCCACATTCTGGTCAACTCTGTTAAATTAAGAAAAACTCCTAATTTTACTATTAACTTTTTTCTAGATATATTTAAAGTTCAAAACACAATTAGCTTATCTTGTAAATACAATTATAAAATAATTCCAATTACCTATAATACTTAGGTATGTATAAAAGTAATAGCTAACTTGTGCTTTAATGTCTGCAATGTAGATAATATTTTTGACCATGACAATATTGCTGAAAACATCTAACGCTTTAGGCATTAGCGTTATGTCTTATCGGAAATGATGAAACATAATTATTGAAAGTACTAATATTTTGTCAAGTACATATTTTGCAAATTAGAGTAGATGATAAGTTGACATACATATAAAAAGATCAACACAAGCCTATTACTTATTATTCATTCAACACTTTGCAAACATACAACCACTAAAATGCAAAAAATCGTAAGTTTACATTTATTATTAAATAATATTTAATGTTAGAAGAAATAGTCTATTTAAAAGATATATTATGCATCAATTAAGAGTTATCTATCATTTAAATATTATCAGTATTTACATAATTTAAACATTATATTGATGTATTGCTTTACAGATTATATTCTCTGCTCTTATGGTCTGCGCCATTGCAGCTCCAATTCTGGAATATAATACCTATGTGCCCTTATCCAAATCAACCCTGACATCAAGCAGCCAAGTAGTAGATCATGGAAGCACTCATGTATTGCATACACCATTGATTGCTCATGAAGAATACCATATCCCTCTTGGAAAGTCTACACTCACGCAAAGCAGCCAAATTGTAAACCATGGCAGTACCGCTGTTGTCCACGCTCCTGTCGCCCACACTGTTGTAGCCCACGCTCCAGTTTACCATGCTCCTGTTGCCCAAACTGTGGTTGCCCACGCTCCAGTCTACTCAGTCCACTCACCAGTAGTCTACAAAACTGCTGATTCTGCCATTACTCATCACAGTTCAAGCACTCATGAAACTGTTAACTCACTACCTTTTTTCACTCTACATTAAATTAAAAATTTAAAATTATTGTTAAATAAATAATTTTAATTTTTTTATATAAAATTTTCTTTTTTTTTACCTTTTGATATGCTCTTTGATTTTTTTAAATTGACTTTCCTATTTAATAGTATTAGTTAGACTAATGTAGCACAAAAGATCAACAATGTATTGTAATTTATTTTTATTTTTTGTGTTACTTAATATTTTTTTTAAATAAAATAATTATGTAATATGACAAGAAAATGTTATTCAAAAATTATACAAAATATATACGTAGTGTAACGTATCGAATGTCTGTACCTAGAATATATTTATAAAAACTTCATACCACCAATAGAAGCCCAAACAATACTTTTAAACGAGTTTAGTCTGTCTTGCAGTCTTTCTGGCTTTTGTATAGTTCAACTAAATATACACATCACGTAGAAACTACTGAACATATTTTTTTTACTAGGTCTAACTTAAAATCTTACCATTTAAATCTGATATCAGGAAACGTTATTTTCATTATATTTTTTTGGCCCAGCGAAGCCAGGACGGCTCTACTAGTTAAATAATAATTGTTAACACTTAATAAATAAAATCAAAAGAAGCCGTTTTATTTCTCAAAATAAATGAGCATAAACAATTCATTTTAATTAATTATTGTTAATTTATTATTGATTTGTGTGGCAACCTGTTAGTTGTGTTGTCGGCAATATTAAACTGAATTAATAAAAATTTCAAATTAAAAAAAAATCAGTTTCATCTTTTTCGTACTACCCTACTATTCTATCGGTGATTTTTTAGGTTCACCTGTGTCACGTGATGCCTCCACAAACACGGCAATTCTACGATTTTATTATATGCAGGTATAGATTAGATTATTCGTAGCTGTAGCTCGAACCCCCCCACGGGCCTCCTCCAAGCTTTTCCATTTTATCCAGTCCTTCATCCAGCTTGGGCAATTGTGTTACATACTGGATACGTATTTATGCCCTAAAAATCTATTGATAACAACCCAACAAAATCATAAATGTAAAATAAGAGTCAAGTTCAGTATAAATAATATGCATCATCTGCACCGACAAAAGAATTGATGTCCAAAAATTATTTAAGAAATTAAATTATTCACTTGAGATGTAATTTAAGCTTAAGATTAGAATTAGTCAAAAAATGTGTGTTTTCACGATTGTTATACATTTGAATAATACTGTATAAAACAGTTTCTATCATGTTAAGCTTTTTTATTTGAGAGTTGTTATTATTCAAACCTTAATATATCAATCACGTTAATATATCAATTATGGATTCCAGATAAACTAAAAGATTTTAAAAATATGCCAAATTTCATGTATGGAATTTTATTAGGCTTCGAGATAAAGGGGGGTCAAAATTAGCTCGATCGGTTCGTGTAAATATACCTGGGGCAGCTGCGAGTTCGATGTTACACTTGGCTTTGACAAACTGTCGACGTGTCTTGATTTTTGTTATTGTTTTTAAAGATTACTAGCAGTATGGATCACATACTACTAGTATTCCAAGTAAGCTAAAATGCTGTTGTTAGGAAGGGGCCACATCGGTAGTCCAATGACTGGGATTTGAACTCACGACTTATCGATCGTGAATCTAATGCCTGAACCGTTGAGCTAGTGACGCTAAGCGACGGTTTTTGTTGTTATAATAACCACGAAAAAAATTTAAAATCTGGTGTACCTACTACATATTATGCTGTATTAGTTTAGTTGATGTAAATTGTTTGATTTCTTAAATATATTTTCACAAAAAGGCATTTAATGATATCATTTCTTTTTCACGTGGTAGAAATACGGCACTTTTTTCACTTTTTCGTCCACATTTTACTTATATTTTAATAAGAAATTAGTTCCCTAAAGTAATATCCGTATCGTCGTTATATTTCCTTTTCTAATTGCTATTAGTAGATGAAGTATTTCGGTCGAACAAATTCAGAAGAAATTCGGTTCAATGAATCAAATTATAAAGTGCGAGTCTTGTTTTTATATCATTCCTTTTAAATCGATTTTAGATAAGTACTTAAATATATCGAATACGGAACACATGTTTCGGATGTACTGCATTATAATACTACAGTTTTCATATATATATTGAAGTAATCAAAGTATATAAGTTTATTTAGAGATTATTATGGATTGTAATGAATAAGAATTTGTAAAAAAAACAACAATTTATTTCATAAATAAAATCAGTGGAAAGCGTATAAAGGTACAGAGTTGATTGTCTCATGAGTGCTGGAACTGTGATGGGTAACAGCAGAATCTGGAGTTTTGTAGACTACCGGAGAGTGGACTGAGTAGACTGGAGCGTGGTATACTGGAGCGTGGGCTACCACAGCGTGGGCGATGGGAGCGTGAACAACAGCGGTGCCGCCATGGTTTACAACTTGACTGCTTTGTGTTAGTGTAGATTTTCCAAGAGGGACGTGGTATTCATGAGCAATTAATGGTGTGTGCAATACATGAGTGCTTCCGTGATCGACGACTTGGCTGCTTGATGTCAGAGTTGATTTTGCTAAAGGTACATAAGCATTATACTCAAGGTTAGCTGGAGCTGCTAACGCACATCCCACAATGGCAGCGATGAAGATCTGAAAAAAAATTATAATTTTGTAAAGATTTTTAAAATAAATTATCAAGTTATTTTGCAAAAATCTTACAATTTTTTGCATTTTGCTTGCGGAGTCTGGTATCCAACTGATGGGTTGCGGGTCCAGCTTAACCTTTTTATATGCTTAAAATTGTCTAGTGCCCCAGTTCACAACCGGTGTACTTGACAATTTCTTCGGATAAAAATTCACCTTCGTTCATTTTGTTTCGTCACTCGCGAATCTGATTGATAACTTGTAATAAAACGCACGTTAAAATCTTTAAGTTAATATGTGATTATTGTCACTTGTCGTTTTGTTTGGCGCTTATTATAAATAAGCAATAAAAGTAATATTTAAATGGCTAATAAATTGATTTGCAAAAAATGAAAATTATAATTATTGAAAATGAGATTGAATTTATTTAAGTTTACATAAACAGACAGTCAATGAGATTTCTTAATTGAATATTGTTTTCTTCATTAGATCCACTTCCGAAAAGTCAATAAGGTTATCCTTAATGCCTTATGGATCCTATCATCAGATCTGTATTATGAAAACATTGAAGTAATTACTAATTGTATCCTGGGAAATAAATAAAGATTTTTCTAAATGATCCTCTTTTTTGAAGTTGGTTGAAAATTAATATATAAATTTTTAAAGTTTAATTTAGAACCTTGTTTGTTTAATTTAAAGTATACATATAATTTGCATAATTAAATCCTTTTGCAAAGCAAACACAGTGTATAATATCAGTAATTAGTAATGAATATTTCGATATGCTCAATTACATTGTAATTTATGACCATGAATTGGTTAACTCTTTTGGTATACAATTTTTACTGACACCATAATTTATACTAATATTATAAAGATGTAAAGTTTGTGAGGTTGTAGGGGGTAATCACAGGATCTATTGAACCGATTTTGAAAATTCTTTACCAATAGAAAGCTACATTATTTGTGAGTGTCATAGGCTATATATTAACCCGAAAAATGTAAAGACTTTTTCGTTGTAGTCGGATTTGTTGCAGTAAGTGGGAGAACAAACGGTCGGACGAAAACGTTTCATACGAACCCTGCCTTAACTTAATATATGAATGAATAAGTTTTGAGTATGTGAAGTTTGAATACATCTCTGCGAAGGGAAAGGGAGTCGGGATAAATATATTTATAGCAATTTATTGTTATTTAAACACGACAGTTGCAAAATTAAATTGTATAACACTTCATGTCCTTCTCGTTTTTATTTTTCTTGGATATACGTAGCGTAAGAATGGAATGGAATAGAACTAAGAAATGGCAGTGATGGGAACGAAATAGAATGATGCTTTACTTATTTATTATTAAATAGAACATAACGCATTGAAATAAAATATAACGGAATATCACAAAATAGAATTTAATTGAATACTAGACGGAACAGAATGGAATAAATATTGATTGTTTTATTAAATTTATTTAAAAAGATACATTAAAATACCTCTATAATCAGCAAAATATTATGTATCAACGTTAATGTCAATTTTTCCTCATCCATTAAATTTATATCGCAATTAATAAACAATATCCATTTCGATAATATTTATCCTTATGCAAGATAACCATTAAAAAATACATAAATTATTCTGTGTGACAAAAATTGAGTTATGGAGCATGGAGGCGATATATTATTTAAATGGGATGATATTAACGTCTTTAGAAAATATAAAAGAAATTATGTTTATACCGAAAAAGTATTCGAAACGTGTATGTTTTTGTTCTGTCTTCCAATCCATCGTAAATGTTCGTAATAATCTAAACGAATGTGTTGTGTATTTGTCTGTTTCTAACAATAGTACTATTTAACCAATATATCGTTTCGTTTTGTTTTGTTCTTTTATTATTTCATTTAATCACTACATAGTATAAAACAAAGTCGCTTCCCGCTGTCTGTCTGTCCCTATGTGTGATTAGATCTTTAAACGTAAGCAACAAATTTTGATGCGGTTTTTTTTAATAGATAGAGTGATTCAAGAGGAAGGTTTATATGTATAATACATATATAATATAGTAGAGAAACACTGACAATTTTAGAGGTTTCTAATGTTATGTAGGAAATAAACACATTTTTTTGCGCTTATATTGCAAACGCTGGCTGAACCCTACGAGATAGATCAAAATAATGTACTACAGTATTGTACACCTTAAAAAGGTCTACAAAAAAGTCCGCGATGGTATATGTCTTTCTCTTACGGATAACCAACAATAACCATTTATATCTTTTACTTTTTACGAGAAATAATGGTTTATTTACGAAGCGATTTTAAACAATACATCATTAATCCTTATCCAGTTAGGTACCTTACATACATTGTGCATTTAATATAGATCAATATGGCCCTTTACAGCGTGTAATTTAAATGAATATTTTCGAAGATATTACAGATTTAAAATGCAGGGTTACGGCTAAATCACTTGTTTTGTTGCACCCGGGTCGACTAGTTATAAATATTTGGTGTCTGATTTACTATTTAAATATGACTCACTATACTTTGAATGGACATTGGGCATTGGATCTCCTTTAGCATTATAGAACTATTTGCCTATGATACTTTTGGGCGTTAATTTAAAGAGTAATAAATATTACAATACATTTTATTAATAATAATTTTCAATTGATAAACCGATCAAAGTTCAACATCAAAAGTACAATTATTCACTTTCGTAACAGTAATAGTGCAAGTCATATTGTAAAGAGGATTATACATCGTCTGATTAGATTTTTTTCATAAGACTCAAGAAAAAATTATTAGAAATTACTAATAAATATATTAATATAATATGCGTTTTGTTAATATTTTAGTTATTAAATTGACAATTGTAAAGTATTTTATAGCTATTTTCATTTCATAAATTAAACATTAGGTTTCACATTTTATTGATTCGGAATCTTATATAAAGTTTTTTTGTACAAAAAAATTAATAGATTTTTTTTATTATAACAAAAATTACAAGAAAATAAAATCATAAAAACAATATAGATCACAAAAAGCGGGAACGGAAAAAATGTTTATAAAATGAAAACTACTGGGCCAAACTATTTTAAATTTTTATGGGACCAAATGGCAGCTATTCTGCATCAAACAAAAGAGGAATCACGTAAATCCGATCATAAATCTCAGCATAATTAATAAACAGACATAAAAAAAATATACCAATCGAATTGAGAACCTCCTCCTTTTTGAAGTCGGTTAAAAAATATTGATAAGGCATTCTTAGTAAAATTTCGTTATTATGGTTAAGTAGTTTAATTTTTTGTTATTTTAAACTATGTCTATGTCTGTCAGTATATGTACGTACAATTTAAACTAAAGTAAAGTGTAAAAGCGTTTTATTCTTGCAAGAAAAGCTTAGTAACGATGTTCTGATAAGGGTCTTACTTCACTGACCTTCATCATACTATTTGTACACCCATTGTAGCTATTTGTTCTGTCTTATCTCACTGGGTGCACAGTTTTGTGTAATACTTTATGGATTTCAGGCATAACTTCTTTGTATGTTAGCAACACTATTGACTTATAAGCTCAGTCCACATAGTTTACCGTCAATTCTTATTAAGGATCATGTCTTTGATATTATTATTGTTGGGTGACGAAGTCTATCAGTGTAGACAAAAGTTTACCTGTAATGAATATACCTTGTAAGTCTACTCCTAGATCTCAAACTCCAGGCACTGCTCGGATCCTCTCTTTTTTATGGTAAATAAGGTGCGAGCAGATGGTCCACCTGATGGTAAGTGGCCATCATCGTCCATGGACATCGACAAAACAAGATATCTCTTGTTGCGTTGCATCCTCGAAGATAAAGTGGAGAGGGGGAGATTAGAAAAAAATACTGCGGTTTCAGCGACCCTGAGTCTACTAGATCCGCAGCATTAATGAGATGGGAGAGGGAGGGGGTAAGTCTATGATACGTGGCGGTCGCATGCTGGTGGTCGCAAGCCAATCGGGGAACAGATCCCCTACCACCAAAGGGGTGCTGGGTTACTCGGCTCTTACGAGTGCTCTCCCAGCGGCAGAGGGGAATAGTATTCTAACCCGTCCCCTCACGGGGGGAATTCTCTAACGTGTTCGATACGGAGATAACTCAAGGTGGTCGCATTTTATTTTAACTGTCTTTGGACCTTGAACTACGTATTTGATATTGAATAGTTCCTCAAAATTTTCCTCTATAACAATACAATTATAGCTGTTTCTTTTTTTTAATCAAAAATTGATTTGTTTGAGTTAAAACAACTCATGTAAACACGCGTTTTAACGCAAATTAACAAAAAGGGCTTGTAATTTGACAAAATGATTGCTATGATATAATTAATGATTGCTCTCAATCGACGCAGTGTTGCAACAGTCAAAAATGGTATTAACCACTTCAATAATTATATTATTCACTTTATTGCTTCTGTTTTATATTTAATTTTTTTGACATTAATCGATAGTATGGAAGTTTTATTGATTGTAAACCTTGAAATTATATTCTAAATAAGTTGAAGTACGAGCCTACGTGCTTACGTAAACATGGATACATGTATTTTCTCCCTCCTCATTTTGAGCAGGGATATTTACTTCTTTATTGCTGACGTGATCACCATGCAGAACCCTCCCATCCCCCATGTTATCAAGAATAAGCAAAGCTTGAACGGTCCCTAACCTGCATAATATTTAAGCGATAATTTTTTATACTTTCAGGTTCATATTAAAACAAAAAAAAAATTATTCTTCCCTCAATTATAGTCAGTAATAATTTTAAATATGATGAATTCACTAAAATATTAACTAGATGAAAAAAGCTCGATATTCTCTGTTTTAGGTAGTGTTTTTTAATATAAAATATCTATATGCTGTGAAGCTCCCTTTTTCAATCTACTTTAACTTATCTGTTACAAGAAATAGCACTTTAATTTTTTCTTGGATTAATTTTTTCGTTTGCTTGTATCTCCAGACAGTCAAAAAAAAATTTTTTTTTTGCATAAAAACATCAAATTATCATTTTTTAAAACCTTTAATAAAACTTATGTTCACATTGAAAAGATAACTTAAATAACATAAAATGTTACTGCTTAACCATGAAATTTATTTCCACTTTTAATATACACTCGTATAAGCTTATCTCACAATTTAATTCCATTACGTGGCCATTGATGTGCTATAAATCATTTTAAACGCTTGACCTTTGTATTTTATAACAAAAAAGGTGTCAAAACGAGCCAGCCCTTTGGGACTGACGAAATGTCAACATATCTCATTATTTAACTATTGTCCGTATGTCACATATTGTAATATAAATAAAAGAAATATTTTTTTATAAATTATTCGATTTATATTAATTTCAACATGAGCTCATTTCTTCTTTTCGCTTCAGTTTTAATGCATAATCATACTATAAATATTCTATATCTACTTTTGCTATATGATTACATATTCTACCTATAAAGCATAGGAACCTACAAATTTTGGAATTTATAAACTTACTAAAAGGTAATGAAGAGGAAGAGAACTAGAAATAATTAGATGGAGTACCCTGCTTGTTTTCCGTTTTCGCATGTCATCCATGTTAATAATTATTGTCCTATAACTATAGTAAAAATGCTAAAAAAACCTAAATCTAAATTAATTGAAATACTAAGGTGAGTACACAAATGTACACTAACCTAACCATTGCAGTATAGGTCCTGTCAGGGGGAATGGTGGCAATAACGCTATCTTGTCATCTCTGAATCGCAATCCCAATTTTTTAGGGGAAAAATGAGCCTTCCTGTCACCAGTGGAGTGGTGTTACGCATTTGTTATTTTTTTTTGCGCTACGGCTCCACTTAATACTCAAGTCGTACTTGCGACGTGTACTGAATTTCGCTTTCTCAGTTGCGGTTCCTGTACGGAGCGCAGCCTCCCTGACATGAGACGAGGCCAGGGCCCGGCCCCTTTTCCAAAGAACCAGCGTCAACCCATCATGTCTCTTGCCATCATCACGACTGTCCCAGCTCACTGACTCACCAACTTAAAGCAATGCGAAATTTACAACTTTCTTACAACACACTTAATTCTTCTCTTCATTATTCCCAACAACCCAAGTGGTTAAAGATTAGCAGTTTTTATACCGAAACGAAGCGAGGGCGTGTGGAAACAGCTGTCAAATCTGATATAAAATTTTGATTAAATGTCAAAAAGTTACATATGTACTATAATTATTATTAATGACACAATTAATTAAAACTCATGAAACACAAATCATTGTTGTCAGATAGTCAACTTGACAAGCGGTCAAGGTTTGGAGGGAATTAAAGAAGGTTCAGTATATGTCAGTGGTTTCACGAGCGGTTCGTACATGATTGGTTGAGGTTTATGGTTCAATAACCAGACTTTATCAATATATTAAAACAAATCTATACTGTCCACAGTGTGTAAAATTTTATCTTGATCGATATCGATCGAAATCATATCACAACGGAATTACAACCTTACGAACTGTCGATGGAACTTAAGGGTGCACTCCAAGTCTTCCAAGAGCTTTTGGCAAAATCTCGACAGATTTAAAATAATACCAGAGCTTTGCTGTTCCTGTGAATATTGTAAAAAGGCTGGAAATTTTATCACATTTTGGATAAGTGTTCTCTAGCGTATGTCGATATGATTTTGTATTGATGAACTAACATCAATGAAGAATTATTGTAGTCATTATAACTGATTAGTGATGAGACATCCCACGTAATGAAAATCTCGAACAAACTCATATAATATCCAAGTAAAATGTCATGACTAATCTATCACATTTTCATGTGTGACGGGGACAATGGACATAAGAAACCGATTTATGTGATAGCCAATAGACTAATAACTAAGACATCAATAGGATCATTCCATGTCGAATCGACCCCTTTTGATTTGGATGAATTTTGGTCAGAACTTTCTTTCTCAAATATCTCAAAAACTACTTTAGCTTTAATTTACACCTGACATACATTTTTTAGTCTAATTTTTTTCTAAAGTAACTCTAAGTGATCTTAAAAGATTCTATATGTTTTGTTATTAAAGCGTCTCTATTCAATGAACTTCACCTGACTAATCAAGTCCACAATCACAATCAAATACACCAATATATAGCTAAAATAAAGCTTGTGCCATAAACGACACCTTAAAGCAAATTAAGTGTAATAAATAAATAAATAGTAATTAAGATGCATAATGACTCTATATATTTTAATGTTTTTATCAGAGATCAAATGTGTTAACAAGTTCTGTAACCGGCTTTGGTAAAATTACTCGTAACCGATGAGATATATAGACATATAATATATCAAGTTTCATACTTGAGGAGGTTACTTGTATCAGTCTTTCATTTTATTTACTATTAGAATTGATTTTGTCTCCAGGATTCTTCCAAAAAAGTTTTCTACAAAAAATTCTATCAGGATTTTTTATTATTTCCAAAAAAAAATATTTCCAACAAAATGGTAATTATTTTTAATTTTTGATTTAGTGGAATATTTTACATATATTTTATTAATTATCAAAATTAAAGGTTTTTGTATATATTTTTTATATGATTTCTTAATATACAGGTATCGTTAAGTTTTGAAAGTACTTTCTTTTTAGTCTTTTTAGTCTTGATTGTGATGGTCTACACCTCGATTAGATCTCTGATTTATCTCTAAAACAATCTTAAAACTTATTCATTTGATATAAAGATAAACATAATACAAGAAAATACGTGAATTTTTTAAAATATGCATGTAATTATGATTTTTATGTCAATGCCAAGCTCAGAGATTGAGCTAAGGTAATTGTGACAGGTTTAAGGCGTTAAAATATTTGTAAAATGGTAATAAATGATAGCAGCATGTCGGCAAGATACTGTTTTTTTATTATAATTTTAATTACGCAAATATTTGTTATAAAAAAAAAAATTAGCATTAAAAAATTCAAGTATTGCTTCATAATGTTCGATTAGATTTGTATCTCCTGACTGTACCTAAATGTCCGTTTCTTTTTAAATATAATTTTTCCTTATACATTATATACCATATATTATTTAGGGCTAGTTATTACAAATAAAAAAACATACCACGGGCAAGTGCGAATCGTACACGCGCACGCAGGGTTCCGTACAAATCTCGCTAAAAATTACGTTTGTAGTATGGGAGCCCCCCTATAATAATTATTTTATTATGTTTTTAGAATTTGTTGTTATAGGGGCAACAGAAATACATATTTTGAGCCTGGTGATAGACAGACGGATGGACGGATTGCGGAGTCTTAGTAATCGGGATAAAAATAAGGGCAGGACCCTATAACTTTGTGATTTAGATTAAGGAATTTTTTGAAATTAGATTTTACAATTTAAAAAAAATAACATTATTTTACAGTCTCTCCTAATCTAGCTTAATTTTTGAAGTCTAAGAAAGAAGAGTAGAAAAAAAGAGGCAAAACGTTGAGCGCTGTTAACGAGCAAAAATGACAAAGTAGATTTTTTTGGTTAGAAAGAAATTTTTATCATGTACCTAACAAAAGCGGGTTTTTTTAAATGGTAAAAAGAGTTTATAATACTCATTTAGATTTTTTTTTAAATATAATAAATAGCCACTTTGCTTTTTTTAAATGAGACAGACAGAAATGAGATAGTTTAATTTAATCCGGCCATATTTAAGGCCTTTAATTAATAATGACTATATTTAAATTCAGACTCAAAATAGTATATTTAACTTTGACTTTGTAGTAGACAAATACCTATTTTGGACACTCGAGAATATGTCAAGTACTATCAGCTTATGAAGCAAGAAATAGTTTTCTTCTCGTTGTCGTATTGCCCATATCAATAATTCCGTCTTAAAAGCAAGTGAATCAAGCAGGTTACGTAATGGCCTATTCCCTAAAATGACCTTTAAAATAATATAAAAGGAAATTTTTAAGGTGCCAACTATGTCAGATAAAATTTTGATAATAAAAACGAGATAAATTTTTTTCTTATCACACTTTTATTTCTTACGGACTTATACTGTATTTATGTTTCTGATTACAATAAAATAAAGATAAAGATAATATTGACTATATTGTGATGACAGATGCGTAAACGTGAATGTTGAGGTGGATATTTACTAAATCTACATCCATAATGTTTCGGGCATAGATATGTTATTTAAATAAAGGCAATATCAATATTAGCAATGGCAAAAAATTCGATGTAGTTGAAAAGCTGCAATACGAATGTTATAGATTGTGACGTCATAGTGCACAATCTAATGTGGATGAGTGTGTTAAAATAACCTAAACAGGCTAAAAAATTTAGCAAAAAAATACTTGTAATTTTTTTCCTATAGTCCCATGGTATAATAATAACATAATAGAATAATACTTCTACACTATAACTATTTACTTTGTTATTATGAATCGTGACGTCACGTGGCGGGAGCATCTAAATTGCCTGTTTTTAATATTTTAAACTTTTCAATTTCACTTTGTACTATTTTTTAACATGTACTCGTATTAAAGTTATGATATAAAAATATTAAAACTTAGCACCCTCTGGTCAGTTACTACCTTCATACGAATTCCATACAACTCCATTGAGCAACGTTATCATTGTTAAATTAAATGAGTTTTTTTTTCATAATTACAATACCTTTGTTTTCTTAACAATATCTTATTTGGTTATATATAAATGTTAATTTATTACGAAGACACCATGGGGTCAAGAGATTAATGAGATAATTTTGGGAATCCTTTAGCAATTTTATATATTATAACTTCTTTAAAATCTTCTTCTATTTCAATATATAATAACATTCATAAAAATTATTCTATTCGCCCCGGCTTCGCTCGGGTGCAATTTACCACATGTTTAATGTAATAAGCTTGTCTAATTTAACGTTTCTTCTTTGGCTTGATGGCTATCAGTTGCGCACTACGACTGTGCCAATGTCAATTGACCAGTGACAATATACAATATTTAATTTATTATCTGTCATCCATTACATGTGAGGATTTTATCTTGTTAGTTTCAATCTACAACAAAAAAAACACACAAACCTTAGAAATTAGTAAACCACCATTATATAACCCATTACAAATTATACAACTAAACTACAATTAATATTTACATTTTAATTTTATTATGTTTAATAAATTTGCACACAAATTTTGACGAGGAAGACCATCATAGCAGAGAAGTTTATGGCAAGAGAATAAGATATGAGGGATGGATCCTCCATCCAGAGCACACTCACAAAGTAAATTATCCCGAATCCCTAATTAAGCCAAATGCACTGGATTACATGAATGTCCAATTCGGATATGGCTATAGTCGAGATGACCCACCGAACCTCATTTTGAGGAGAAAAGAACCAGGACGTTTATGACGTTTGACATAACTGTCAATCATTTGACATAGTTAAGACACTCAATACTCATAGTTAAGATACGACAAATTCTGGCAGGGCGTCTAAAATTATTATTCAACTATCATCAATCATATTATAATTATTTAAATTGCGTTCACGCACTTAATATTATTGATATTGCACTTATGTGACATCCGCGGGAAATGGCTGCCAATTCTGAAGGACTTTGGCTTTAAGAAATAGGAAATTTAGACCTTGTATTAATTCTAGATTACTAATTTGTAAATATTTTATTAATCTGTTGCGAAGTGTTTTTATTTGAGTTAATAAAAAAAATAACCCGGCGTCGTTGTGGTGAGGTATCTAGTACCCATCAGTTTAAGCCTATTTTAGCAACATTTTATACCATTGATTTATTATGATAAAAATAATTATAACCGTTATTTGTATATTTTTTTTTAATTTTTTGTTAAATTGCTAAAGAAACTTCATTTTTGTATTTCAGCCTTTTTTTCTTGTTCTCAAAAATGTTATAATAATTTTCTACAGATTAGATTTTTCAATATAATTTATTTAAATTTTGAATTTTCGACGGTTATATAACTTTATGTTTTTAATCTAAAATTAAAAAATAAAATAAAAAATAATAATTGAACAGACTAAAACTAATCTACAAGTTAAATGAGCTGGTAAACTATAAAAACAACCTCATAATTTATTCTAATTGGTACAAGCAATTAGGATAATTGACCTTAAAATCTCCCAAATATTTAGTATATGACAAAGGAAGTAACAAGAAGGGTTCGGTACCCAAGAGTGACCCTAGCTTCGTCCTTTCCACGCAATTTAAATAATTTATTCAGTTTTTAAAGTAATTTATTTGCGAGTTAAGTGAAATATTACGCGTTTAACCCAAATCGTTAATCGCTCAAGAGTCCGCCGAGCATAAGTGTCGACCTGAAACTGTTCAAACTGAGTTATACGTTTTAATCATTTTAACTGGTTTTTGGAAAAATACTTATCTGCAGTATTTAAACCTAAATATTTAAATTTCCACCAGATTAAAAACAACCAAAATCTACACTCACATACACGACATCGATTTAGTTACGTACTTAAAAAAGGGTTATACTCGATTCCGTACTTAATATCAAAAGAAAGGTATCGAGAAGAGAAGCTATGAAAATATTTGTGAAATGTTCAGACGGGAATTAACTTATTTTCAAATTGTTAAATATTACCGGCACGTAAGTATAGGTTTGACCTTGAATGTGCAAAAGTTACCAATAAGACCTTTTTAGCGGGTAGCGTGGGGAGAGAGTAGCGCGAATCACGCGATTGGTTCTTATGCGACGCTTCAGTGCGTTGCTCACAATGCGCAATTTTCCTCTACTATTTTTGTTCAGACCTAAAGTTAGCTACCGGCTGCAATTATGTTATACTATTTTAGATTTTATTTTTAGCACTAAAAAGATACAGGCGTATTCTATGTTATGAATGATATCCGACGTCTTGAACAGATTTGGGACTGAAAGTCATTTAAATCTTGATCGTATTCAAGAAAATATACTAAACAGTATAAATATAGGTTTGTAGGAAACAAGTAAAAGCTAAAAAACATCGGTCAATGAACGGAAAAGATAAGTAGGTACTAAAATGCAGTGGGTCAAGCGAGGCCTAACGTCAAGTCGTTTGTCTTGTCAGCCTGACATGCCTATTCTTATTGATTCAAGAAATCATCCATTATAATATTGGCCTGTAGGATATTCTTTTAAACCCTCTAAATTTATTAAATCTTTACAACGATTCATAATATAGGCATATTCAATTCGTAAAGTTAGCCACACATTTTTTATAGTCTTTCATTGGCTTGTAATTCCTATTGACTTATTTTTTGCCCCGACTTTGCACAGGTTCTCGTTTAAGGTATTAATTTATTTTAATTATCAATATAAACCTTCCTCTTGAATAATTCTGTCTTTTAGTAACAACAGCATCTGCAATTCGTTGCGCAGTTTAAAAGATCTAAGCATACACGTATACGTTTTGGAATTTGAGCAGGAATAGCAGGAACTTCTTTAAGTTTATTAATTCGAACTGAATTAGGAAAAACAGATATATTAATCGGAGATGACCAAATTTATAAAACTATTGTAACTGCTCATGCTTTTATTATAATTTTTTTCATAGTTTCCAAATCCTCCAATTCTTTATAATACCTTCTAATTTCTAATTTCCTTATAATACCTATTATAATTGGAGGATTTGGAAATTGATTAGTGCTTCTTATATAAGATTTTGACTTTTACCTCCGTCATTAATTTTATAATTTCAAGAAGAATTATCGAAAATGGAGCAGGAACAGGATGGACAGTTTACGCCCCACTTTTATTTAATAGAGTAACATGTAGCAGATATTTCCTCAATTTTGGCAGCAATTCGTTTTATTACAAATATTATTAATATTAGGTTGGGGAAAAAGTCTTTTCACATTATAGTATGTATGAACTTGTAAATTAAACGACTACGTACGAGAAACGTAAAATTTTACTACAAAAAAGGTAAAAATGCAACGCAAGCCGGGAAAAAACTTTGCGATGTTTATGGACCTAGTGCAGTGTCTGTGAGAGTAGCACACATTTGGTTTAAGCGTTTTCAATCCGGAAATTTTGATGTCAAAGATGCACCTCGCTCTGGTCGCCCTATTACGGACAAAATGGATGCCATTTTTGAAAAAGTGGAGCATGATTGGCATATCAGTAGTTACGACGTAGCTGAAGTACTGGGAATTGACCACAAAACAGTTTCGGCGCATTTGAAAAAAACTGGGTACACAATAAAGCTCGATATTTGGGAACCTCACGAGCTCACTGAAAGAAACCTAATGAACCGTGTACTCATTCTTTATTACGACGTAATGAAACCGAACCATTTTTGAAGAAGCTGTTAACTGGTGATGAAAAGTGGATCACGTACGACAAGAATGTGCGAAAAAGGTCGTGGTCAGAGGCCGGTCAGGCTTCACAGACTGTGCTGAAACCCGGGTTAACTCGCAACAAGGTGATGATGTGTGTGTGATGGGATTGGAAGGGCATTATTCATTATGATCTGTTACCACCAGGCAGGAGCATCGTTTCTGCGAACAACTGATGAGATTAAAGCAAGAAGTTGGGAGAAAGCGGCCGGAATTAATCAACAGAAGGGGTGTGATTTTTCATCATGATAACGCTAAACCTCATACATCTTTTGCCACTTAGCAAAAATTAAGAGAGTTTGGCTGGGAGGTGTTAATACATCCGCCGTATAGTCCTGACCTTGCACATTCAGATTTCCACCTGTTTCGGTATCTTCAGAATTTTTTAGACAGTGTATGGTTAACATTACGAGAGGACTGCTAAAACTACTTGTCATACATACTTTAGTTAAATGTAAATAAACTATATTAAAAAATGTTTCGAATTTTATAAAGAAGATAATCTTCTTAGTTAGTTTGATAAACCAGCGCCTAAATCACTAGCCTCAGACATAGCTTAGCTTGCTTTCCATAGTATACAGTAACTTTAAAATTTTATTATTATTTATAATAAATTACTGACACCAAATTTTAATATTTTTAAAACTTATAGAATTTATCATATTATATGATTTCGGACTAAATTACTGTAAAGATGAAGAAAAGGTAGGTAAATGATATTATACTAAGAAATTAGCAACTTAAATAGGATGAACATTGCCTTTGCTCTTGGCGGTAATCAGATGTTATTATCTCATTTCTGAGGAATTTGCCTCTAGGCCTAATATGATTTTTGCCTTAGAGTAGTTATGAAAGAACAGGATTCAGATAAGTCCAGATCAAAAGCTTATTTAGGCTTAGGTAATATCGAAAAATCGGTAATAAGTTTATTAATACCTTATCTGTCTTTATAGAAACTTAATTGCCAGTTATACCCTTTAATGTAACTGATAAATAACGTTAAATGTAGATTTTAAATTGCTGATTAGATTGCTTGCTGTGTATTGTGTCCATAACAATCTATTCAGTTATTTATTTAGTAATAATAAATCTTAAGGCAATATTCGTGCAGCTATCTATATAAACGGTAGTGTTACTGCAAGCAAATATTTTAATGAAAATCAGACTAATTCAGACCAATCTAAAAAAAGTGAAACCCAAGGTATTGGGACATCAATATCTAAAACCATTTAAAACTTAAAAACCAAAGCTATTCCAGAATAAAAAGATTATTAGAGAGCAAAAAAGAGGAGGAGAGAGTTAGATTTAAAATCTCCCTTTACTCTCTATTTTTATTAAACTAATCAATTAAAGATTAATTCAAGTATATGACAAGTAACACAGGTTAATATTGGCCTAGATTCAGACATAAAAATCAGTGTTCCAATGCGTTGCGAACTTGAATGTTAATCGACGTTTCAAGGTTATGTTGTGTTTAAGTCGGTGGCATAATACGCTCATTTTTATTATACTATAGCAACCCTTTGCTGTCGTAGAGTAAAAATAAGCAGAAACATAGCAACACTAGTAACATACTGATAATTCTGATTTTAAAAATACCCACAGTCTCGACAAGTGATATGATAAAAAAAAATTCAAAAGTTGTCCGATGTAGATCCCTAACCATGCTTCTGTGTCAAAAACCCAGAAATATCTTGGTTTTCTAACTAAAATGCATATTATAATTATCATCTACTTACAAGTTGTTAGTTATTAGATAAATAGGAAGGACGATTTTTACAGGGTTTTTATTTTCTTTTTGTTTTATAAAATATGTCTTTATAGGTGTCTTTGTGATTATTTTAAAATTTAAAAATAAATTATTTTTCAATCTTCTTACTTTTAAGCCAGTGAAAGTAGTTGGGTCGTTTTATTTAAAATAATATTTTGCCGCTTTTTTCTTCAAGTTTTTTTTATTTATTTTGCTCGTTATACCACAACTTCATCGATTGCGTACATAACATTTTGTTTATTAAACTGCACGGATGCTGAGACATTGATTAGTGATTTATTTTTATCTCGTGTCAGATATCTCGGGCATTAATACCAGATTAATATAATGCGACGGCAACGTCATTAATTTTATGTGCATTTTCGTGTTTAATATATTATATCATACTAGCGGCCCGCCTCGGCTACGCATTTCGTTTCCCTACTATAATATGCATCTATAAATATAAACCTTCTGATCTATTGATAAAAACCGCATTAAACTTACGTACGTTACGTAGTTTAAAAGATCTAAGCGTAACTATGTAAGGATATATACGAAAATTAAAAGACAACAGTCGATTATTTTTACTAAATAGTAAATTGGATTCAAATAGTTTTTAGTTATTATAAAATATGGGAAGCACCAACGTTTATGAATTTAAATTTATTATGTTTTCGGTCACATTTACGGTCTCAGTCAAGCAAATTGAAATTTAAGATTTTGATAAATTCAGGTCAGACAGCATAACATAACAACAGCAACATAACAGTCATGTAATTCGATACTTATTATAGGTACGAAAGGTTACTGATATCCTATAAATATAACAACATTCTGTTGTCATCTAAATCAAAAGTAAAGGTTTACATGGTACATATTTGATTGAAGAAAATTCCAAATAATTCCAAAGAACCTATGATATTGAGGTTAATTCTATTAAAGTGGATAACTTATAAGTAAATTAACACAGTCTCGAAGGACATGTAACCGGAAACTCAATATTTTCATGCGTCTTATTTTCTATCGTACCTACATCTTCTAAAACCGCGGATAATAGCGGCCAATTTGCGTTCCGTACTTTTTTAAAGCAATTACCTCCAGACTGCATAAATCGGTTCGCTGGAGTGCCTTCACGTCTTCCAAACAATATGGCTCGACTCAGGAAATTTACGGCTGCAATCTTCGCTGCAACTGCAGGTGGATGGGCGATTAAATACATTAATTTGAGATCGGCTCCATTAAAGATTCACTTTGGAAAAATCTGAGTAGATAGAAAAATGTGACTCAGAATTAGATAAATCTAGCTAGAAAATCTTATTAAGTTGTTTCTCCATTTAATTTTTACCACCCTTCTGATATGCAAAATACATATTAAGATATAATTATCATTGTAATTTATTTATTACATAAACTAGTTTCTTTATTTCGAATTAACCAAACCATACAAAGTCAATCAGTCTTATAGAATTAGATTTATGTTTATTTGTATAAACTTCAAAACTACGAGTATATCCAAGTCTTTGGACATAATATCACATTGACCTTATTAAACCCAGACCCAAATTTTGGGCTAAACCTAACTATAACAAGCCTGACTCTTTAGAGCGAGTCGAAGTAAATACAAATAATAATAATTGACTTTTAAAGTCATACCTATAATAATTATTTGTATAATGAATTCAGCTAAACATCTTTGTCAAAATAAATCCACTTTTGATAAATTCTGTTTGATGACTAATCTGATAAATTTAAATAATGTGAAAGCTAAATTAATCTTTTTATTGTTTCAGGTTCCTGGCCATCTGGTGGCCCCTGAAATGTCAGATTACAAAACGCCGAGCCAGGATGATGATTGTCTTCATATGGATCTTCGCCATCCTTGTCACCACTCCCTGGGTGTTCTTCTTCGATCTTGTTGTGGTTTTTGAGGACGACCCTCACGTTCGTCTCTGCCTGGATGTCTGGCCTAACCCCATCAGTGAAGTTTTGTTCTTCGTTATTGGAAATCTCATATTCTGCTATATTCTACCCATGGTTCTAATTACTATGTGCTATATTTTGATTTGGATTAAAGTTTGGAGAAGAGCCATTCCTACTGACACCCAAGATGCCCAAATGGAAAGAATGCAACAAAAATCTAAGGTAAAGGTAGTTAAAATGTTGGTTGCAGTCGTGATACTATTTGTGCTGTCCTGGTTCCCACTATATTTAATCTTCGCAAGAATAAAACTTGGAGGCCCTATCCAGAAATGGGAGGAGGAAATGTTCCCTGTTGTAACACCTCTAGCACAATGGCTTGGAGCCTCAAATTCATGCATTAATCCAATTCTATACGCCTTCTTCAATAAAAAATATAGAAAGGGATTCGTTGCTATTATCAAAAGCAGAAAATGCTGCGGCAGACTGCGCTACTACGAAACTATTGCCTTACAATCATCGAGCACATCAACGAGGAAGTCATGGCATTACAATAACAACAACCATGCTTCTATCACCCGTCGGTCACCACCCGTTGACAAGAACGCGGTCTCCTTTATATTTAACCACACGGGAGTTTAGGAGACATTGTAGTTCAAGTTTGAGACAAATCCGATGACCTCCGGGTCCAACTTCCACCGGCAAACGCCGGTGGTACACACTATACAGCATATCGTTAAGGAAATTTGGCTTGCATTTATTTCAACAGTTTGATGTTGTTCTGTGACTATTCTATAAATAAGTAAATTGTTGTTGTATTCTAGACTTAATGTACTTTTATACCCGATTAGGATGAAAATAACTATGGAGCGATTTGCGCACAAAATAACTTCTCAAGTAATAGACTTGATGTAGATAAAAATCTCTTCTCTGAAAGTTTTTTTCTATAGTTATTCTTGAAATGCCAGTACCTGTCTGTGCATAATTTCTCTGTAACAGTAAGATTTTGTATCGCATAACTTCGTGTAACTAGAGTTAGATTTTTATAAAATCTAACTGTTCTGTTATAGGTAGTAAGTAAATAAAATTCAGTACAAAATTAATAAAGAATAGAGTTTAGTCGCTTCATATTCACAGAAACATGTCTAAGGCACAAAATATAATATAGAGTTTGACAATATTTTACATTTATGTCCTCAATATGAAGACTGGTGTGGAATTTCATATATAAATAAATGGTATGGTAATATGGTTTGATAAAAAGTAGTTTGCTTTATGTTTACATTGGCTTATTTAAAACAATGAAAATAAATAAATTAATAATATATATGAGGGATCATTCGACAAGAGATATAATTTTTGCAATAAATAAATTTTTAATGTTTAATAAATAGGTTAAGGGTAAAAATAAATTGTTAGAATTTTAAAGAGTTTGTAAAAATAAAATAATATTCCGTAGTTAATATTCAGTACTAGATATTATTTTGGAAAAAAAAGATTTGGACGAGACTTTGCAATTTTATATATTAGAATTTGAATTTTACAACATTTCATTAGCTGTTTGTTATTTTAATTTTACTAACTCTTTAAAACTATTGCCTGGATGGGCTGATAGCCGCTTCGAATGCACAAATTGTTAATAAATAATGTTTGGTAAGTATAAGAAATAAAATAAATAAAAATACAATATATTTAATATAATAAATAAATCTGTTTACATATTTTTCCATGTAACCGTTTGTTAGGAATAATCTTATAATCGAGTAGTACACACAGCACATGGAAAAAAAAAGTTTTTATAAAAAAATAAAAATAAATTAAAAAGAATTGTATTTTTCTACTAGGAATGTGGTATAGTAGACGGCATGTTATTTAATTCATTTCTTGACTAAAAGTTTAGGAGAAAAGAAGAGGGTTACCCAGTTGAAACGAAGTTCCTTTATCACATTTTGATAATAATTATTACATCTGAATTTTGTTAACCACCACGTGTGTCTGTATAAACACAACATACACATTACACATTCAACACAAAATATATTTCCACTATTCAATATACTAGTAACCATGGTATGTCTTACATATAACAAAAATGTCAGTCTAACTCTCATTTACAAGGAACTTCGTTCCAAAAATATGTGGCACCGTAGTGTCAGAGCCAAGTTACTCTTTCTCTTAATTATTTTCTGTTTGTTCTAGTAGAAAATTGTATTGTAGTTAAAAATTAGGCATGAACATGAGCTTTCCGAATTTCATTAAATGTTGTATATATCAGACATAGTCGAAGCTTGCAAGACTGACGTGAAACCACTCGATCCTTTTGAAGGAATAAAAAAGCAGCGTGATATAAAAGCTATTTTTGTATATGTACAGCATAATTTCTTTTTTTTTTGGACGGCAATGGAAATGTATTAGATGGCTTGTGTAATAAAAGTTTATAGTTTTATACGTTACTGGAGATTAACATTGTTTTATAAAAGAATGAAATTCTATATTTATACAAGATATTCGTAATCACTCATATAAATCACTTTTTGTAAATATAATGTGTAGTTAAACATTTTCTTGTTTTAGTAGCATCTACGTAAATCGGCCATTTTATTTGCAATGTTTGGTGTTAGTATAAGATTTCTATGTAGAATATATTTGTTCATGAACCTAGTGAAATATAGTAGATTTTGTATTAGAAGCTTGATCAACAATATTTAAATTATTATGAAACAAATAAATATGTAAAATATATCTATTAAACGGTTAATATGTAATAATTTTATAAAAATTATGTTTAATATTGATATAATATAAATAAGTTATTTGACCTGAAGGAATTCAATGTAATTAAACTCTTGTAATATATCCTTAACAGTAAGTTACAAAATGTAATGAAAACTAAAATACTGAAACTATTCTTATATTTATAATTTCTCAAGGAAATTAAACATAATATTTTCTATAGTAATGTTATAAGTTCTCGTATAAAATAATAATAAAATTCAAAGACGTTTAGTTAACAAACAAAGCATAATAAGATAGACTTGGCGGGGCACAACTATGGTCTCGGAATAGTTACAAAACTCTAATGGTTTTTTTTTCAAAGATTAAAAAAAAAGAATTTTTAGAGGCTCTTTAAAGGAATAAACTGATCTTAATATCTCAGCGAAGTGAACATGAATGTCGCAAAAATGTTCCATTATTAAAAACCATCTTTCCTCGCTTCGCCAATGTGTCCACAGATTATTCGCCTGAGTCGCCTAACTTTTTGAGTTAGAAAACTTTTTTAATTTTTTTTAGATCTTCGCGAGCCTACGCAAAACATATAAGTTGCTCAGATAATGCGCAGAAAAATAAAAAAAACATGACAGATATCGCACAAATTGTAAATTAAATATTCAATCATTTATATTTATATTATATAACAAATATGTAATTAAGTAATAATTATGCTTTTAATGTAAATTAGAATTGTAAATGTGTAAAAAGTAATATGTAGTTGTTCCAAGCAATGTTAGTTGATTATTTAGGGGTTTTAATACATTTTAGTAAGCTTCTAGTAGGATTACTGACTCGGTTATGTGATATAGTTATATTTCAAAACTACGATCTACTTTCGGTCTACTATCGGATGATATAGTTATTATAAAAAATACAAAAAAAAATGTAACAACGTTAATACTTAGAAAGTTTTCGAATGATTCAAGATTTCAACATGAGCTTAGAAAAGAAAAGAAAATAAAGGATTAGATTCGCGAGAGGGAATATATCTAGGTAATCTATTTTTTTTTAAATAGATTTATTCTTGATTAGGTATCTTTTGAAATTAAAATTCGGCCAGACTATTAAAGTTGACTCTTTGGAATATTGATGTAAGGAGGATTATAGTAGCCGGCAGCTAGTTTTAGGTCTGACAAAAAATAGTGGGGGAAAGTTGCGCATTGTGAGCTTGCTGCGTTCCATCAATGACGTAGCAGACGCGCGGGGACTGAAATGTCACATAAGAACCAATCGCGTATCACGCGCTGCTCTCGCCCCGCGCTCCCCGCTATAAAGGCCCTAATAGTGATTTCTGTGCATTCAAGGACAAACCTATACTTGCGTACTACTAGCTATACCTAGAAGTATATATATTTTAATACGAAATTGTTTTCAAATATTTAGAAGTTGCTCAGTTTAAAAAAACTTACAAATACTGGTTGGTTCTCATAGCCTTCGCAATATCCAAATAACGTCATCATCACTACCCAGTAATGACCTACCTCTGAGCCGGGTCCTCTCTTCAGGATGAAGAGGGTATTAGGCCACGCTTTCAAAGTGCGGGTTGGCAGATTTTGCACACCGTCAGAGAACTTTGGAGAAATCTCAGGAGTGCTGTTTTCCTCACGATGATGATCAAAACCAAATAATAAATACGAATAATAAGGCTTGAGTCGTCTTCGTTCACCGAAACTGAATTATACAAAAGAATATATTTTCGTATCACATAATGGAGTCAGTTTATATTATAAATGCAATATAGTTAAATATTTACCCTCGGAAAACATAAGCAATCATAACATATTCAATACTGTCTTTACTAACTTTTCTACATATCAATCGAATAGCGCCCTCTGTCTCCTCTTTTGTACTACATGTTATTTTATAAAAAAAATTATAAAACTGAAAAAAATGGAATTCTATAATGAATGTAATAAAATCAACATTTATGTCTGTTGGTAAAAATAAACCTTATTTAAATTTATGTCCACTCTACATGCTGGTAAACCTAACCACAACTTGACTTATGTTCGAATTTAATAACAATCTCAATACGAAATCTTTGGATTATGAATAGAATTAAATTTGGAATCTATTTTTGATTTGTAATCCAAAATCAATTTCAAATTTCAATTTTCTAGACAAATTATGGTTAGGGTTACCAGCTAAAGGTTAATTGCATTTTTTTGCAATGGCATTTTGCTGCTTTTTAATGCATCAATTAAAAATATTATTTAAATTTAACTTTATTAAATATGTATATTTAGTTTTAGTAAGTTTAGTGGGGTAATTAAATAAATGGAAATGGGATCAGTAATAGGATCCTTTATCCCTTTTCATCGGAAATCAGTGAAGTCCAAACTCCTTCTGATTGAACCATCATGTCACAGTTTTGATTTCAATTGATTAACTATAATGTAAGAGTTTTACAACAAGTCAAATTTTTGACATTTTTGTTTTAATTTCAAAGTTTTTACTTTTGTGTTGTTGCCATCGTGTCACAGTTTAGTGCCGACTTAAAATTTGAAAATCCTCTTATATTGATATAGATAAAAATTATATATCCCAGAATAATTAAAGGTGAACTAAAACTAAACAATTTAAATTAACCCCCAGCAAGATTGATTATCAAGCATAGACAACGATACTCTTTTAAAATTTTTATCAAATTATTTTCGTCCTTATTTAACATAGTACGAAATTAATCTTTAGATGTGTTTTATCTCATTTTTATACATATTTATTAATATTTTGTAATAATAAATATTAAATTTTTATATGATTTTATTTATTTAAAAATTCAACGAAAACAGTTTAAAAATCTTACTTTTAAGTCTATATTTATCTTTTCTTTTATTTTAATATTTTTTTAGGTCAATGAAATATTATATGTATTATATTACATACAAATATTTTTAATAAAAAGTTTAGATAACAAATTATGTTATTACAGATAATTGTTGGTTTTTTAATTAGTAATTAATTATTTTATCCAATAGAAAATAAAAGTGGTAATAATTTTGTATTTAAATCAATTATTTAATTGTTAACGTTTTACTTAATTTATTATTTTAAAAAATAATGTCGTTAATTTTACAATTATGTTACAATTATTTTTAGTGGGTGACCAACATTTCACAGTTGTAATTTTTTTGTAAAAAAAATATTGGAGTAAAAAAAATTGAGAGGGCCATACCGGTATTTTGTAAGTCACTGTATGAAATAGTACGAAATAGATGATTTTAATACTGTAACTGCTTTCGAGTAACAACGCAACTATTGGATATATTTGAATAAATTGAATGTAAAAATATATTACTATGTTTTTATTGAACCCTAATCAACTTATGGACTATGGGCCTAATATCCTCATCATTCTGAGGAGGAGACCCGGCTCAGCAGTGGGCCATTGAAGGGTCGTGATGATGAATCAACTTATAGACTTGAACAATAATGTTTTGTGTTTTAAAGAAGAAATAATTCAGGTTTATGAGTATGCAGAAAGATGGTAAATAGTCATTAAACTCTAAAGTGGTTAACTTTAACGAAGGATTAATATATAAGCCCAGTGCAGGTGCGCTGCCCTAAGTGTTCCAGAGACGACACTTTGACAACTGAGGCAGGAATTACCGTCTCATCTACTCCAGAGTAGAGTCCGTCAGCAGGTCTGTCATTAGGTCGCGTTGCACTTTCAATCCAAGCCATTCTTAGGCGCCAAGTAGGGACATCCAGGATGGTTTAGGGAGTCGGCCTATCTCCTTCAGACCTACCCAAGTCTCCACTTCCCTACTTAGGCCAGATAGCTCCAGATCAACAAAAAAAGATTAGTATATAAGCTAAGTAAAGAAATAAAAGTATAGAAAGCCTATTTTCAGAGCTATTTTTAAACCCAATCGTGACATTTGTCAATCAATTTGAGGCGACTTTCGCAGAGCGCGGTCATCGCCTTATTGGAGTTTAGCACTTAGACAATTGCTTTCTGGATCTTATATTCTTTATAATTATATAATTGACATTACTTTTGAACTACCCATGATTAACAAAATACTTCTTCTTTGTAAGTAAGGATAATATTATTAAATCAAGTATACAAACATATTTGGTGATAACTACCCTTTGAAGTACTATAATTATTTTATTTAATCTACCTCCACATACACATACACCAAAGTTATGACTTGTTATTTAACCTTCATGTCAAAGTTTTGACTTCTGTGTTTTTGACATCATGACACAGTTATTACTTCTCGAAATTTGTAAATACTGAAATAGCCTCTGCTCATTCATTGCTATCATTAGTATCAGAAGTGGGATACTCTACTAATATTTAGATGCTTTAGGGAGCATTCACATTCTATTATAGTAATTACATTCTGATATTAACATATATCATAAACACGAGTAAAATGTAGTGATAAGTTTTGCTACAGTTTTAACAGCATCTTCTTAGAGATATAGATGTAAATTCCTATTTTAAGAGATCAAAATACAATTTGTTTTTCAAATATTTGTAGAATTGTACTTGTATTTTTTTTTCTAAACAAATAGTTGAATATAACAAGAATCCTAATCTCAACATTTCACACAATAAGCGATGTATCAAATGGATGCAATCTATTTGATGGGGACGTTTTTCAGAAGCGGTCATCGCCTTATCGATTGTTAGGGTGACCACACGTATTAATTTTTGATTTTATATATATGTCGGGGATTTTAAATGGTATGAAGGAAGGAGGTGAGGGGAATATTGGAAAACACTAACAGGGGGGATGGTATTAAATGGATTATTGGGTAAACGCAACGTAGATACTTCTACTGAACCTAGTAGTAGGCTTAAGGAATTCCTTTAAGTAATCACGACACTCGCCTCCACTTCTCAGGCTCTCTGTTTAAACCTAAGGTTAATCTCACATAATCCTAACCTAACACAAGACGGCAACTAGATTGTAAGGAACTCACGTGACCTTGATCGGACAGCACTCCTAGCACTAACACTGCACTGCACAACACTTACACTATTCAGAGACTACTTCACTTCTTGAGAGACCGCGCACTACAAGACTTCAGTCAGACTGTCGATGGCATATAAAGGGTCGAGGGTCGAGACTGTCAAAACAACGGAAGTACTACTACCCTACTCCAACGCCATAGATACCGATGACCATTCGATTATTCGATAGTCTTTTACTATTTGCCGATATATATGTCGGGGATTTTAAAACGATGTGAAAGGAAATGGAAGCAGGGAGATGGGGAATATTGGGGAACACTAAAAGGGGGTGATGGTATTGAATGGAATATTGGGTAAACGCAACGTAGATACTTCTACCGATAAATGATCAAATATGATCTCTAACAATCACGAGAGAAACCTAAGCAGTGCCCTGGACTTGTGACCAAGGTGTAGGCTTAAGGAATTCCTTTAAATGATCATAACACTGCTCAGGCTCTCTGTTTAAACCCAAGGTTAAACGCACATAAACCGAACATAACACAAGGCTAACCTAACCTAACATTGTGTTTACTTAACCACGTGGCAATTACATTGTAAGGACTTACGTGACCTTAGTTGGACAGCACTTCCACACTACACTGCACTTGACACTATCACTATCACTAGCACTACTTAGATAATGTATAAAACTAGAGGGCTGCCCTCGCTACGCTCCGGGTATTTAAAGTAATATTATAATTGATGTCCTTAAATTGTCATTCTGTAATTGTGTAGTTTTTCATTATTTGAAAAATTAGAGAAAGAAAAAGTTATAAAAAGAAAAATAATAAAAAAAAAATTAAGGGAGGACAGAGCAGAAATAAAATTGAATGGGTAAAGGAGAGAGAAAAAGAGAAAGGGAGAGAAAGAGAGAGAGAGAGAGAGAGAGAAATTATCGATAGAAAGAAAGTGAAAAGAGGCTAATCATTCCGAACAGATAAAAATAAAAATTAAAGTGATAAAAAGACAGAGGATGAGAGAAAATGATAGTATTATAAGAGAAAGAGAGACGAATATACTATAGACTTCTCTCAGTGAAAGAATTTTTAAAATCGGATCAGTAGCAACAAAATGGCCATAATCTATTAATTAAAAAATGTATATGGCAACACTAAATCACCTTTGTCACTGACTAAAAGTGTAGTTTTCTATCGGTAAAAGAATTTTTAAAATCGGATTAGTAACAACAAAATGGCCATAATCTATTAATTAAAAAATGTATATGGCAACACCAAATCAGCTTTGTCACTCACGAATAGTGTAGTTTTCTCTCAGTGAAAGAATTTTTAAAATCGGATTAGTAACAACAAAATGGCCAAAATCTATTATTTAAAAAATGTATATGGCAACACTAAATCAGCTTTGTCACTCACGAATAGTATAGTTTTCTCTCAGTGAAAAAGTTTTTTAAATCAGATTAGTAACAACAAAATGGCCATATTCTATTATTTAAATAATGTATATGGCAACACTAAATCACCTTTGTCACTGACTAAAAGTGTAGTTTTCTAACAGTGAAATTTTTTTTAAATCGGATTTGTAGTTCCTGAGAAGCTCTTCAATTTACAAAATGACCACCTTATGGCACTAACATGGCCATATCTTTTTAATTATAGTATTTATGGCAACACCACATAGCCTATGTTACCCGGAAATGATGTAGCTTCCTATCGGTGAAAGAATTTTCAAATTTGGTTCAGTACTTTTCGAGCCTATTCGCAACAAACAAACAATCAATCAAATCTTTCGTCTTTATATAATAGTGTAGATAAATAATTTAAGAATACCGACTGATAATAACTTATTACCTGACTGGATAGATCAGTGACAGTATACGAATATTATCATAGAATTAAACATATTTATACTATTGAAAGCAGATTTACGTCTAATGTCTACTTCTATAGTAAAATTATTAAGAGGAAAGATTTGTATATTTGTATTAGGTATTCCTACTAAAATTTCAAACTATTGATAATAGAAAAAAAATTGTACAAAGTATCAATTTCTAAAAAACTTTGAACTCGACGTAAAGCAACTATTTTTTATTTTAAAACTTGATAGAAATTCTGACCAAATTCAGACCACGATATCTATTATAGTCTTTATCCAAATAAATCATTTCGTATTCAAGACTGTTTCAATACCTGTAGAATACTTTTTGAATCGAAAATTACATTGAAAAAATTACGAATGTAAAAATGTCAATCTTAACAAAATACTAATAGAAAATGCCGACGCGCTGTGCCGGTGCGGTCCTAAGCTGCACATAGGGTAACCCCGCTAGGAAGGGATGGGGGGCATCAAAGCAGAATTTAAGTAATTTTTGGAAAACTATCCTCAAATTGTATTTACTCGGAATTCAAACTGTATTATTACATATAATTCACATCAATTTGATGATCTGTAGCGCCGTTGAAGTAAAAGAGCAGTCGTTAAATAGAGTTTAGAAACAATAAACGAGATGAAGATGTGAAATCTAAATAATTAAAATATTTTAAAAAGTAGTCGTTAAATTTAGTGTCGTTAAATAGATTACACATTATTGTTTAGCTATAGTTTAATTTAAAATACAATATACCTGTATCTAAGGCAGAAAGCTTCATTGCATCGGCCGTGAACCGTTTTTAGGTCAGTGGTGCAAGGCTCAGCAGGAGTGGAGGAGTTTCCGTTAGAATATAGGGGTTAGGCATTCAAATGTTTTTGACATTTCATAAATCTGTTCTAGAGTAATGAGGTTGCTTGATATTCAAGGATAGATATTATGTTACCGTACATTGTAATACTTTGGCTACCATGGATACAGTTAGATTTACATTTTCGAGTTAAATTTTCAACGACCCTTCTTTCGGCTGCGTTTCCACTAGAAGTGTGTGAGGATGCACATCGAGGAATGTGTTTGTCAAGATCCAATAGAATCGCTGCATTTGGCACACTCTGAGCAAGGTTAGCTGACTGAAGCGATTAAAATATTTGTCCGCGATAAACTCTTTTGTTTGAAAGGTAATATAATCGAAATGGATCTCAGATTTAATTTGTGAAGATCTGGTCAGCCATTTAGAGACTATCAGCTCATTTATAACTTGAGAGCTGCCTCACAATATAAATATATTGACAATTGTAACAATCTTGTAACCATGGTAACACACTGACTTGCTTACACTGAGTACACATGAAACGGTATTTCGATACTTTTATTTCGATATCAAGTATCGAATAGAACCGAGTATCAAGCTTTTTGTTAATTTGCTTTAATTGTTTAGAGGTGACAAACGGATGGATGAATAGACTGTGGTTCCGCATTAATAAATACAAATGTCACAATAAATACGATCCGGATATCCAGGTGCTTGCATCCGACCGTGGCCGGGTGACCCAATATCCGCCAGTTCAAGGTTGCATTCCTGTTGCATACAATCGGTACATCTGCAAATATTATATACACAAATAAGTCATATTATTATACTTACAGTAAGTGCACAAAAGTGTCCATGGCAAAAGAGATCCACAACATCTATCACATTCTTCGTGGGCTTCTTTATGAGAGTTTTACATTTTGAAACACAATATTGTATTAATAAATGCATAAAATAATACAAAAAATAAAAATTTCAGTCTAAACCAAAAACAATGCAGTTGTCCTTTACATTACACGAAATATGGAAATTATCAGAAAAAGACGATAATATTTTAAAATATTTTTTTCGTGATTTTTAATATCTCTATGCTCGGACACTTTTTTAATATCAGGTCGAAGGATTTTTTATTGTGGAACTTTTTATTAAAATTATATTAGGATTTAAATTCCCATTTGGAATTGGCATAGGCAATAGTAAATCAGATGTGATACCAGGTGCTCGCACGGCCGTGGCCAGCTGACCCAATATTGCTAGTTCAAGGCTACTCCTCCTGTTGCACTACTGTTTCTGATTTTAAATGCATTAATAAATAACAATTCTATAATTTATTTAATAGAATAATGTGTTATCTAATATCTTCATTTAACTCTTCGGAAAGAAATAACAAACATGAGGAAGAAGAATGGCAAGTGCTTTGTTGGTCAATTAAATATTGAGAACTCGGTCTTAGAAGGTGCCATAGTTTCATTTTTAACGGACTTCAAAAAGGAGGAGGGTCTCAATTCATACTAGTAATACTCAATTAGTATTTTTTAATGCGATTATTGCCAACTAAATTTTGTTATTATCCCACTTCTGATTTGCAATACTATAATGTTTTCTACATTGTAATGATACCGCACAGTATAATGAAATACCGAGTAACCAATATTACGCACTCACTCCACACCTTAGTATTGGAGACCTAGCATCACGACACTACACCACTGCACAGCCATAATGGTCACCAGATGAGCTCCCTTTGACAACTGGTTCAATCTATCGGAGCAAAGATTATATACAATCTTGAAATAAAATAAAAGATATTACCCGCAAATATAAAGTTATCAAAGGTGTTGCTAACGTTAAAAAGTTATTGTAATACTTAAAAAACAGAGAAGAGAGATTTGGTTGATAGAAATATATTTTAAATAACTTTATCGTACCAAATGTTTGCATATTGACAGACGAAATTGAAATACAATTTAAACTTAAGCTCTCGTCTCGCCAAGAATTTATAAATATGGTATATTGGAATATTTGTGAATTGTCGCAGAAATAATATTGTTATATTTAAACAAGTTATTTCTGCTGATTCTTCTTTAAAATTTTTGTGTTGGAATTTCACGAGCAGTTGGTAAGGCTCTTCCTATTTTAGTGAACATGGTCCTGCTAGTTAAACTGTATGATATTAATTATTGTCTAACAAGTTTCTGATAAGATTTTGCCCAGGTCTTGCCTGACTATAGGTCAGAATACTAGGAAGACAGTTAAAAGTCCAGGCCGATAAAGACCAAAACTATTATTAAAATAGGCGGGTTGGTATGCTTGGGTTGACATCGCAAAAGGTGATAGAAACTTGATAGGTTTTGGAAGAGATATACTAAAACGGGATTGATTTTCTTTAATCGTATTTTTAGGGATTGTGGCTTGTTTGGATTGAAAGGTGACTTTCCAAGTCTTAAAATATCAAGCGAAATCCTTACTTTACAGATTTTATTACAAATATAAACGAATTTATTATAATTTGAAGTAAGATAAGAGTAATATTAAAGAGTTCCGCTCAGGTGACTGGTGTGGTCCACAGTCCACACACAGCGCGGCGTGACCTACATAGTATCTGGTTCAAGGGCGCTGCACCGCGGTCGATAGCGATTTAAATTCAATGTACCGACGGACATATTAGACATATTTCATGTCACTTTGATTTATACACTTTATCTATTGAAACCTCACTTCGCCGAGGTTTCTATACCTTAGAATGTCAAACTTAAACTTAACTAAAACTACAGATATCATCATCACAACCGATTAAGACATAAAAGCAGTGATACCCTAGTAGTTAAGACATTGGTGTCTTAATCTCTCTCAGACTTTTCCGACTTTGTTCTAATCAATTAAATATAATTAGCTATAACAGTGAAGCAAAACATCGTGAGGAAACCTCCTCAAAGGTGTGTCAAGTCTGTCAACCCTAACACACTCCTCATACTGAGGAGACCCGGTTCAACATAGAGCCCCTTATGGATTGTGTTGATGATTGTGATGAGATGCTAAAGGAAGCGTTGAACTTTAATTATAAAAGCAGGATTTAATTTTTTTCTCTTCTACGTAATTGCGAAAATATTCCGTAAGGCTCTATATTATATCAAATCTTTCTCTAATCTCATTGCTTTAGCTCTTACCAGCACTTTAATGTGGAAGTGGTTGACTAATTGCAGTGGGACAACATAATTCTAGTATATCACATTTCTAAGCTATAGAACGTTCATAGACTTTAACTACTACTTTGTTACTATTTTACCAACATTTGAGTATGATTTGGTACTACTAGTACCACTATCGATGATATAGCCTATTATACAAATGACGTAGATACTCAGCTGAATGATTATACCTTTGAAGCAGAACACAAATCGACTGATGTATACAATGGCATTTTGATGCGAGCGACTGGTGAGTTTCATGTCAGTTCTTCTCATCAGGAAACCGCTTTCTGAACCGATGGTAGCTTCAGATAAAGTGACTGTCTAACCTAAACCTAAACTATAAAAAAAAATACTTTTTTATTTTCAGATTTTATACGCTAAAGTACGTCAAGCTGGGCTCTCTGAGTATCTGGTTAAATAGAGCAAACCAGGTAGAGCTTGATGCAGTTCCTGTGATATTTTCAAGCAATTTCCGCTTTCTGATCGATTCAACATGGTGTATGGGTCAGACAGATTCGGGGAAATTACTATTTTATCTATTTGTGTCATTTATATGGAATAAGTCATTAAAAATAAATCGTTTGTTATTTATATTTAAAAGCCTCTATATTTTGAACATTAAGGTATAATAACATGGTCATCGAAGAAGAGTCCGAAGCTGCGGGCTTCATAAATAAATATTTTTCTTGTACTTTTCTTAATATCGTTTTATTTTTGAAAACGGATAAACAGCAAGGGTATATTCAATATGATTTATACCCAAGTGAAGCGAGGTGTAATGTAATAATGAATAATTTATAAAATATTGATTGATTAAAATTGTTCAGAAGTTTGTGGTAAAGTAAGCGTCAACCAAAGAAGACTGATCAAGAATTGCTCGGCACTATGGAAGAAATAGAGGTGGCATTTTTCGGATTTTAATATATACGATCTATCTACAAAACTTATTAAATCTTATTTTATAATATTAACTAAAAAGTGTGTTATTTCATTAATAAAAAAAATTACCTGCTAATACTACTCTTACTTCTTCTCTGCTTGTCACTTATCTGAAAGAAAAACCATATAGTTTTTTCTATACCATGGACATACTCTAGTCCTTCAGTATCCAAATGTGATCTACATGAATTTTACGAGGACCCTTTCTCTCTCTCTGTCTAGCTTTTTCCCATCATTTGGAGTTGGCTCTCCTAGTCTCTTTTCGCCAGGATCCTCTGCCTTAGGTTTTCACGGTGGTAATATTTGCATCTTATATGAACCTCTGTTTATGGTGGCTATCCATGTGAGACCTGGTCTTCATTGCTTTTACTTTTACGAGGTCTCTTTATAATAGTTAAAATACTTACCGTTTTTTACTCAGAATAACTTTTTCTAATTGGAAATTAATAATTAATTTTAAACTCAGTAAAATAACATCTAGCTTGCTCGATCACAGGAGTCAAAGTGATGGTCGACCTACCTTCGCTCAGGACTAGTCATGATATCTGTCAAGACTCTACATAAACTTTACCATTAAATTTCTGTTACTACCCAAGTAAGTAAACAATTTATAGACTTAACACTTAGAGTTCGGTCTAATTGAGTTTTAAGTGTATAGTAATCGAGTCGATCTTCAATTAATTGTTTTATAAGTCTATATTTATGTTATTTATATGAAGTTTGTATTTCCGCTATCTTTGGGTTCATTGTTATCAGGTTCAATGCTCCTTACAGGAATTAAAAGCCCTCTTCCATTTGTCTTCTATACTAATATTATAAAGAGGAAAGATTTGTATTTTTGTATTTTTGTATGTAACGAATAAACATAAAAACTACTGGACCGATTTCAAAAATTCTTTCACCATTAGAAAGCTACATTATCCCTGAGTAACATAGGCTATATTTATTAAAAGAAAAAATTAGAGATCCTTAAGAAATCTCACTAAAACCAACCCAAGGTGCCAAAAAATTAGCCATAAAATATCTTTCATCGCATGCGCTGCAAAAAGTATTGATGATAGAACAAAAAAATGTTCTACAATATTATAGAACGTATCAATATCTACAAAAAAGTCCGCGAGACCATATGTTCAACTATTATAGTTACGTCACTATAACTACTTTTTTACATTTTAAAAGTTGATAAAAATGCCTATCAAAATCAGACCATGTTTTCTATAACTTTGTATTAATCCTTATCCAAATAAATTATTTCGTATTCAAGACTATTTCGATACCTGTAAATTACTTTTTGAATTATTAAAATCGGACCTTCCATTCAAAAGATATTACGAAATTAAAAATATCAATATAAACAAAAAATACACGACGACGCGACGGGCCAGTATAGCGACGCAGCGCAGCGAGTAAAGCGGCAAGAGAGGGGGCACCGAAATGCGGGAGGGCCAATATATTTTTAAAAATAATATTCCACCCGCGCGAAGCCGGGATGGGCCGCTAGTAGTATATATGATATCGGCAGCATTCATTTATTGACCTTAACTATACTGCACTGTTCTCTATTACACGACTGTTAAAAAAATAAATACTTCTAAGTTTTCTTTTCTGAAAATAGAGTTAGTTATAATTTTAAAAGTAAATAATTTATATAAATAATAATTTCAAAAATATATACCAATTATACTTCCTTAGAATATGACTGATAAACTCGCTTCACTCTGAGCGAGGCTCCTAACTCCAGCGATTCTATTGGTTTTTAACATACACATCCCATCCTCGTTCATCTCTGGTGAAAGCGCAGCCTTACTGTTAGCAACAGTTGTAAAATTCGATCAGAATTTTTGAGATCCAATATGAATTACAGACACAAACAAACGCTCAGGACGTTCAAGGCTTCGACCTAGATACGGCTGGGTCACCCTAGCCTGCAGTTATGCTCTAATGCATTTCAGACTATATTTGTCCTGCTTATTATAAATATATTATCTATCTTAAATATGAACTCAAACCAGCCATTACACTACTCTAATCAGCTGTCTTACATGTATACTCTTATCTACATTGGACCGATACCGAACCGATGGACTTACAGCGAAACACCGAGTAACCAATATTAAACACTTACTTCAAACATTAGTAATGGAGACCCAGCATCATGACACCACACCACTGCACAGCAATAATGGTCAATAGGCGAGCTCCATTTGACAACTGGCTCAAGTGTATCGGAACAGAGGTTATATACAGTCTTGGAATAAAATTAAAAGTACTACCCGCAAAGTAAAGTTATGTATATTTTTATATATTTCGGGGTATTGTTGGGGTAGAATAATAGTGAAGGCCGTGTTGGACTATAATTAGAGTAGGATAATAATAAAGAAAATTAATCATCACTTCCGTCGCGTCATTTTAATATTCAACGATTTATAACAGTCTCAAACGAGTAAAAGATTATCGATTAACCGGGACGCCAGCGCCATATTTCCTATTTGTTGATTTACTTCGGATAATAATAAAAAAAATTAATCATCACTTCCGTCGCGTCATTTTAATATTCAACGATTTATAACAGTCTCAAACGAGTAACAGATTATCGATTAATCGGGATGCCAGCGCCACATTTCCTATTTGTTGATTTACTTCGGATAATAATAAAAAAAATTAATCATCACCTCCGTCGCGTCATTTTAATATTCAACGATTTATAACAGTCTCAAACGAGTAACAGATTATCGATTAATCGGGATGCCAGCGCCACATTTCCTATTTGTTGATTTACTTCGGATAATAATAAAGAAAATTAATCATCATTTCCGTCGCGTCATTTTAATAATCAACGATTTTTAACAGTCTCAAACGAGTAAAAGATTATCGATTAATCGGGATGCAAGCGCCATATTTCCTATTTGTTGATTTACTTCGGATAATAATAAAGAAAATTAATCATCACTTCCGTCGCGTCATTTTAATATTCAACGATTTATAACAGTCTCAAACGAGTAAAAGATTGTCGATTAATCGGGACGCCAGCGCCATGTTTCCGTTTTGTTGATTTACTTCTCCACACTTGTGGAGGGCAATTGCTACCATTGTCTAGTCCCTTCATATTCCCCGACTAACGCTGTACACTTGAGTCTCTCGGCAAGTCTCTTTGATTGAACATCACCTGGAGTTGAAGTGTAACAAATAGTGTGTCGCTATTTCACGGATATTGGATCTCTCGGACTTATGTCTTATTTATTGTGAGTCTCTACATTGCATTTAGATGTGTTAACACAACCTTAGGTTAGGGTTAGATTAGGTTAGCCTTAGGTTAGGTTAGGTGGAGGTGAGTGTCGTAATTACATAAAGGGATCCCTTAAGCCTACACCTTGGTCACAAGTCCAAGGCACTGCCTGGGTTCCTGTTTAAGAACTACGGAATCGTAAGATTCCGTTCATTCATCAATTCAAATCGGCTCTCTCTTCTGACATATATAATATAGTAAAGTGTATTTTTTTTAATCATCAGAAAGTAGAGATTTCAATCAACAAAAACCCCATCGACTTTTTAAAAAAAACATTAAGTCAAAATAAGGTCAAAAAAATAATATTTTAAATCCATAAATTACAGTGTATTAAGGACCTAAAAAGGTAAGTTTTCACCAAGTTTCGTGAAAAAAAAATGTTTTTATAGAAGATAAAAATAAGAAACCAAAAACTTGGTTATTTGAATTTTTCACATAAACTTTGAGGTTATGTGAAAAAGTGTAAATACAAAAGTTGTTATTACCTACAACTTTGCTAAAAACTTTTTTCCACAGGACTTGTAGTTTTGCTGGAAATCGAGATAAACCGTTTTTACCCTTAAAATCTCCCTCTTTTTCTACTTCCCGAACTCATATTGCCCTTAAATTATTTTTCCTTTTATTTTTGTTATATTCTATTCCGTTTCCAATGAGTTTCATCTATAAACCGATTTTGATAATTCGTTCGCAATAATTTTTTTAGTTATGCCATAAATATTAAAGAGCAAGGTACAAAGTGTAAAAATAAAATTATTCAATATTTAAAAGGAGTAGAGGAACAAGCACATGTCCAGTGAGAGTCATTATAGTTATAATTTTGTCCAATAACTACTAAATGTAAAAATGAATAGAAACTCATAGAATAATACCTATTTTTCTTTCTCCTACAAAAGATATAGTAACTTTGAATTCTTTGTCAAATTAAGCCGATGATAATGTCAAAAAGTAATATCAAAGATCCTTGGGTAATCACTGCAAGTTCCTTAATTAATCTCTCTTGATATCTTCAGTATCAGCTCATCTATTGTCACGTGACCTTCACACAGTTCTGAACTTGTTTTCGACTCGAGAATCTGAAATTACGACGAGAAAAAACTGTTTTTGATTAGTTACACTTACAACACAATCCAGTTAAAGCTAAGCTATAAACTATAGCACATAAAAAATTTCAGCAAAAACAACTCAGGTATAGTTACCAGAACTTAAGTATAAGTTTGACCTTGAAAGCCCTTTAAGTGAGAAGCGCGGGGCGACACAGCGCGTCACACGCGATTGGTTCTTAAGCGACGTTACAGTTCTCGCGCGTCTGTTACATCACAGATGGAACTGGCAATACAGGCACGCAGCACGCTCACAATGCGCAACCTTCTCCCACTATTTTTTCTCAGACTTAAAGTTAGCTGCCGGCTACTACAGACAGTAATATTCTGTTGAACACATCATGCTACAGATTGGTGTGTAAACTACAATCTACTTGTCAGTAGTCATATAAGTTATTAATTCGATCTAAAATCTCAGATTTTAAATCAGTAAAGTTAGAGGTGAGGCCCCGGAACGAACTCGGACCTCCCGAGTAGGCATCAACGTCTTAATCACTCTATCACTGCTTTAGCACTGAAGTAAGATTTGCTAATAGTTAAATATAGCTACGCTATAAAGCTGATTTTTTTCTAACACTGGATATCAGTCGTAAGAAAAGTCAGGACCAAGGCATAACTTTTAATCCATTAAGTTCGCCAATAACTTTGCGATCTAGCTCAAGGATATTCAAAAGAATGTGTTTCAGTACGCAAATCTTGTTACAATTTTATTATACAGTAGATTGACTGTTAAGGAAACGATTGACTGATAAAGTTTTTTATTCCTTGTAACAAATATTGCCTTATTTACCAGTTTTTGTGAACAACTTTATATATAAGAAACATCTTGGGTATTTTAACTATACATTGAATACAGGAAAAAATATAGTTTTAAAAAAAAAGATTACTAACAGTATGGATCACATACTACTAATATTCCCTTTACCCCTCCAACTAAGCTAAATGCTTGTGTTGGGAGTGGGCCACGCCAGTTACTAGTCCGGGATTTGAACCCACGACTTGTCGATCGTGAGTCCAACGCCCGAACCACTCACCTACTGACGCTTCATAGTTCAAGTGGTATCGAAGGGTTATTAAAAACCCCGTATTATTAAAAGAAAGAGTGTAAGGATCGGAAAATGTTAATACTCATCTTTTTTAAGCTTCGCTTCCTTACACATTGGTCTAACAGACTGTTGAACTGTTGAATGTTGAAATCTGAGAGATGAACAAGGTATTTATATGACAACGTATATGCAACTTATATGACTGATTCTGGCATAATTTCCTGATTCGCTAAAAATATACCGCAGCGTAGGTCGTATTAAATTTATCTATAAAGGGTTTTAATTCGTGAAAGCTAAATTACAATAAACAATATAAAATATAGAGAAAAATCGGCAGCGAGAACACGAACCAAGCTACCCATGGTTAAAGATCTAGAGAGAAGAACTGCTTCATGATACGTGCCATGTCAAGCAGTACCACTTTCTGTAGCAGATCCTTGATCCAGTCATCCAACGCGAGCCTCTTAAGATGTTGGCTGAGGCTTTTGGCTATTAGGCCACTACGCCACACGGCACAACCACTGCTGAGTCCAGTCTATTAGTATACTTTTTTCTTTTCCAATCCAATTCCAACAGTGGCCCGGACCTTTTGAAGGCGTGCGAGGAGCCGTAGCTAACCGATTAACCCTGTATGCACTATGAGGATGCACCCAAGGACAATCCTCGGCTTTTGTAGGACTATGGCAATATATGGAGACAGTTAATGCTGGGCTATAAATTGGGGTGTTAGTAGAATCGGTAACTAGTGTTTAGTATGACAATTATTTTCTAAATTTAATACTGATATTTTAAGTCAAAGTGAAAATTCATCCTATTTTTGAAGTTATTCAAATGAAATTCAGTATGAAGATTCTTCATTGAAAGTCATGAAACACGTATAAAATATTTTTTCTAAAATCATCCCTTGAGCCCCCTAGAAGGAGGTTGCAAAGTTAATATGTAAGTTCTCTAATTTTCAAAGTTATTTCAACAAAATGTTGTATGTTTATAACGTAGGGGGGCACTAAGAAAGGATTTTTGAAATTACTTAAAGTCATCCCTTATGAGGATAAAAGGGGATCAAAGTTAGTAGGACTACCTCTTAAAATGATTAAATATGTCTACAGACGATCTACTGTAGGCCACAATATCGCAAACGAAGTTGCGGGTAAAAGCTAGTCCATCATATACCCTTATTTGGATTTCTATCCCAAGCATAATACTACCTCCCTATAGCATTCAATTATTACAGTATGTGCCAGATACAGTTTAGTTACGTTCCATTAATTTGTTAATATGTTAGTATATCAAAGCCTGACTGATTGCCTGACCTACCTTCCAGCCTATTTCCTTTCAATACCGTCTGTTTATACATATGCTCCAGTAAATAAATGTTACAAAATCAGAATATTATTATCTATATATGGTAAGTAAAGTAGCTGAGGCTTGCGACCCAGGTACAGGTTTATATTAAGGTCCTTTTATAAAGATCACAATGTTTACTTGCACTGCTTGATATAAGGTCTTGAATTGCATTATTCTCAATTATATTTCTTCTTTTATTACATCAACAATATTCACTCTATTAAATTACTAGTCAAACTGCCTATCGAAGCAGGACAAATAAGGAAGCGTTGTCAAGAAAAGAAATCCAAAGTCAGTAAAATTATGAAGTAACCAAAGATTACAATGTTTACCTTTACTGCTTTACTACTGCTTATAAGTCTTCGTCGTGATCGTGAGTTTCAAATATCTTTATCATTATTCCACTTACACTACAACCACAATATTAACTCTACGAAATTACGTGTCAAACTGCCTGTGAGCTATCGTGGGAGAGCCCATAATAAGTTGTTTGTAATAAAAGATGTCCAACCCAAATGAATTTAAAAATTGACCATCTTTGAGGTATTTCTGGGCCAAAAAAGAAAAAACTGATGTTAAGTACTTCCTCTTTTTTAGGTTGGTTAAAAATTAAAATCTTATTTAAGGATATGCTTGTCTAGAGTATCGAATGATACAACTTACGTCTCGTAATAGAATATTCTCCATTAATCTCATCAGATGACGGCGCTGTTAACTCGAGATATTTTAATATTTTACATTGAAGAAAGCTTTATAATAGTAATTTTATCTTATTTCAAGTAGACAATATATAACTTTCGTTATGAGAGGATTGAACCATTTTGTCAAGTGATATCGTACAGTACATATTATTAATATTATCGAGGAGCACGTGAGTAATGTACTTTATTATTTTAATATTTGGTAACGAGGTCGAGCGGTGAAAGTGAGAGTTTAGGAATAAAAAGGCGCCTTTAAACCCGTTCCTGGGTCTCAAGCCCCAGACACAGGTCGGCTTCCATTTACATTACATGTTAATATTATTTTTGAGTGTTACTTGGGGAAAATGGCTCCCATACTCGTAATATAGAAATAAATAGAAGGAAATGACTATATTTAGTGAAGGAAAACGTTGTGACTTGTACTTGTGTCGCAAAGCCCAGGCAATGCTTCCTCTTTAAGTCGAGAAACGGCTATGATTTCTTACATTAACAGAATCCACTTAATCTAAAACCTTAATTACATTTAAAGTTATAAATATGAAGCCATTAAAAGTTTTAGCTTAACTTATTAAAGCTAGAAAATAAATGAGACACAAAAATCTGTTTTGAAGTTTTTCCTAAAAATTGAAATGAAAAATGGCGGTACTTGAGCAATTTAGATGTGATCACGCTTTAAACTTGTATCCGAACAAAGAAATTTCAGTGCGACGAACTGGGGGGAAATTTAATAAGGAGTAGCGTAGACTTTAGATTTTAGTCGAAATTTTTCTTTATTTGTGCTCACCTTTGGAGTGGATTTGCCAAGTACCACCTCAAGGCTCTGGTCAAGTCAAAACCAAGCTGAAAAGCTTTGAACATTGTCGCATCGCACCTTTATAGCACACATTTCGACGAGCGTGCAAAGAAATTTTACAGTTTAATACCGCTTATCCCCTTCTTCAATCAAACAACCAGACAATCATGACCCAATACGTACCAAGCGCTTCAAATCCAGGTTTGTTATTCGCACCACGAAATTGTGGAAAGATCTGTAGGAGACTGTGTTTCCTGATAGGTAGGTATTTAAAGCGAGAGTAAATAGGCTCTCTAAGAAGGTGTGTTGCTTCTTAGACCATGCGATTGCTTAACTGACTTGCCTGAGAGCAAGACTAGGTCAAAAGCCGACTTGCTTCAATTTGGAAAAACTCCAAAGTAATACCTCCAAGTAGTCTAGAGAAAAAGCATGTTGACAAACATATGATAAGAAACCGTTTAACCTCATAGCTTTTCCATAAAGAACTAATTTAAATTGAATTCCCATGATGAGAAGACTTTTTAAAATGTCTTTCTTTACTATAGCTTGTAAAAGTATGTCTGGAGTCGGACCACTTTGTTCCTTGAACATAATGTTGGTTGTACCACACTTAAGGAATTACCAATAGAATTGCTTCATTTACCCAACTTCGCTCAGAGAGTGCCAAAGCGGAGAGAAACGCAGCCTAACTGTCTGAAGGTTGCGACGCCCAATATTTGCTAAAGTTATTTTATAGCGTGGTTGTGGAATTTAAATAGGCGATAAGTGAAATAAGTAACTTTAAATATAGTGGAACACAATGTGTCATTTCATGTACACGTATGCTTTGACTTATAAGTCTACCATAAGGATCAAAGTATACTGCGAGCGAAAACAGAGGAATGGTTGGGTTTTTAAGGCCACAAATTTTCTGGTTATATTATATTATATGATAAAGGCTTTTTGCAACAACGCAAGTGATAATTACTATTACCCGTATAAACATTATCGATACATAACTGCGCTGACATATCTTATACTAATACTAGGTGACCCGATTGTCAAACGAGCATTGTTTTGCCATATGAATTTGGGGTGGGCCATCCTTATCACTTAGGGGGATGAAAAATAGATAGTAGCCGATTCTCAGACCTACTGAATATGCATATAAAATTTCATAAAAATCGGTCCGGCCGTTTTGGAGGAGTATGGTAACTAACATTGTTACACGAGAATTTTATATATTAGAAGATATAAAGCTGAAGATTTTTATTTTCTTAAACGCGCTAATCTCAGAAACTACTGATCCGATTTGAAAAATTCTTTCAGTGTTAGATAGCTCATTTATCGAGAAAGACTATAGGTTATATATGATCACGCTACAACCAATAGTAGCGGAGCATCACTTGGACGAAGTCGCGCGGGTTGACTAGTATTTATATATAACTCCCAAAGGCATCAAAAATTGGTTCAGTGGTTTGAGCTTAAATGCGTGAACAGAAAGACAAAGTTATTTAAGCATGTATAATATTGGTTGGAATTAGATGTATATACGATCAATAAGTTTTGCAACAACTATATATATTTCTGTTAGGGAACCCTATAAGAAGTATTCTCATTCACTTTTACATGAATTTCCACTTGCAATATTTTCAGCATCATAAATAAAACTTGTATTCTATAAATAGGTAAATATTAAAAATAGAATTCCCTAAGAAATAGGAAAAAATAAGAAATATAAATGAAATCTAAACAGTCGTGAAGTGTTAAAGTGAATATTATTGCCACCTGTCAGCGACACTTGTACGCTATTCCCTATTCCATTGCTTTGTTCAACATATTTTTTACAACATAATATAAAAGAAAAACTAATAGAAGTACAGACAAAAGGCTTTATTTAGAAATATGAAAATTTGGGGAGACACTCCTTATTAATACGTTACAGAAATAATTTTCTCCTCAATCGCTATTCATTAGATAAACAATCAACTTCAAAAATATCTCAAACCACATAAATATATTGTCTTCTACTACGCGTAAACTCTCACAATAAAGTACATTACTCACGTGCTCCTCAATAACGAAGGCCTAGCACCACGCCACCAGACAACACTACACTATAATACTCACTACTGTAATATGTACTGCGCGATATCATTTGAGTATACACGTGAGTATACTCGAAAATCTACCCGAGTATACTAAGTTATCCATTGTATTGCTAACATTTATAATATTAATGGGATTGTAGATAGGATAAATCACATCCAAATTAGTTTAGCCTTCATTCCCTTTCAACAAAACATGTAATTAGTAAAAGTAGTTAACAAACTGACATTAAAACTTAATACGCTTAACGTTAATTCTCTTTCATTCATTATTATTATTGAAAATTAATGTAATTAAGAGGCCAGCGACCGATACATAGAACTCTACGAAATATTATTTTAATAAAACTTCTTATTTAAGATAGCAACACTGTTGCTAATCAACGAAATATTTGTTGCTAATAAAATAGATTAATAATAGATAGATTAATAAATTCTATTACAATGATTTAGATGCAGAGTCAGTTTAAATCAATAATTTAGAGTTACTATTGACTATAATAGTGAAATGTAATGTGAGTAATAATGAAAATCACGTGACTCTTTGACACACTGAGCGAGGCTAGGTAAACGAATCGATTCTATTGGTATTTAACAAACGTCAGCTAAATGGCTCAGGCGTGTGGGCCCCTCCTAATACAAGCATTTTACCTTACTTAGAGGAGTTAAAGAATACTAGTAGTATGTGATTCATACTCCGTGAATGAACTACAATCATAATTATTAATTATATTGATAATTCTAGAAGTTGTAACATAGACTAAATGGATAATTGTCCTCTCTTTTTTCTCTTCCTTCTCCTGCGTTCACTGTAGCGAAATGGAAAATATTTTTAAACGTTGAAAATGAAAGGTATTAATTATTCAAATTAGTAATCGCGTTATAGCACTTTGATGACCATCGCTAATTTCGACGGGATGATTTTTGTCGTCTTTTGCAGTCCCATAATAGCTAACGAAATATATATAATGTCATATAAAGTATTTATAATTAGATATTTTATTTATAATTTTACTGGGTATCATATAAATACAATTGCTCTACTTTCTTAATTTTGTGTCCTAAAATAAATTAAAAAAAAAATGGTTGTGGCAGTCCATGACCACTCGGTCGCGTGTTGTACATTAATACATCTTGTAATGGGTAATGTTTTCCCTAAAAATATTAGTATATATAATCGTAAGATTTGGACAAGAGCTGTCGATTGAAACTTGAACTAACGGCGTAGCTTATCTTAGTCAAAAGTTATACTAAATGGAAATTTCGATACGCAGCAAAATGATCTTCAAATAGCAGTGCTTCCTCCTCTGTATCTGATGTGATCTTTAACTGGAACATCAAACTGTATCCCCCAATTTTGTCGTCATTCAATTTTTTTGAATTGCCTCCCAATAGCGGCAAACCTGAATGATCACATTTCGCATAGAAGAGAGCTATTCCGAGGATATAGAAGATCATTATTAAATAATCAATGCAGATATAAAGTACCTTTCTAGACCATTTTTTTCTCTTCTACATCATCGACTCCGAAAATTCTCCTCCTTTAACTCTATATACCCATAAAAAAGCTTGTCTCTGTCTGTTCTGAGCACTATGACACAATATAACATATTTTTTGTCAAATTATCAGATTATTACTCTGCATTATAACAATACTGTATCTTGAAGGTATAACTTACGACTTTTATATACAATATTTATGAATTTCCTCGCTATAAGGACCGGAGGAGTTTCCTTTGCACCCACATCACGGGGTATTAGGCGCCGACTCGTTAGCAAAGTTCATGCCCTTCAGGTTCTATTTGTGTATGATTTTTCACATTTTACTAAAAAATATTAGCCTGAACAGATATTATAATATTAAGTAAACTCTATTTAGCTAAATACTGGAAATTAATCGTTTAATGGAGAAGAAAAAAGCTAATATACCAAAATCGTTAATTTTGTCGTTTTATAGAGTTTGTTATTGAATAGTTACTGCTAAATAGAGTTTATAATATCTAATTGTGTTCCGTAATAATAAAAACCTTACCTATCTATCTGAAGAGGATATATGTGTTATTGAGAAGCAGATTTCTATTAAGAAACTTAATTGCTGTTTTTTTTAAATTAATTTTTACATACTTAGAGACTTTATTGTACGTATTACAAGAACGAGTTAAAACCATGACGGACACGGAACAAGATAGCGATACAGATTACAAAAATTTACTATAGACTCCAGTTAAAGGTTGCCATACACGACATTTATCAAATTAGGTGCAAACATTCTTCACTTAAGAGTCAATCAAAGTTTAGATATCTTGCAAAGGGAAGATACCCTAAATTATGGTTTAGTAAATATTTTCGTCATACGAGGTAGACGACCGTTGTTCATATAAGCTTCTAATGAGATGCGTGGCAACGGCATATATCAAGTATAATGCACAGTTTAAGAAAAATAATAACATGTACATTAAACAGACAAAAAACCTCGCCTAAACTGGTTTACCATAATACCTAATATTTAACTAAATTAAGCAACAAAAACAATCAGTAACATGAACCCCAATAAGGGTTATAATTCACAAGGATATATCTATCTACATCTACAACAGCTCCATAAACCTACACCAGTGTCACAAGCCACACTTGGCTTCCTATTTAAAATAAATTGAAGTATTCGCTTTTACGTATTTCTGTGCTGGTCACCCGCGTGCAAAGCTCGTGAGGTGACAAGAATGGTATATAGTCCAATATACTTGACGCTCCTCGTGACGTGACGACTAAAAACAAAACTAGTCTAGAAGCAGTTGCGTATTTACCCTCCCTCCTGTCAAATGCCGCCCGCATGCAACGAGCACCTTATACACCAAGATAAAACATTTGAAACAGGAGTTATAGAGCAAAAATTTTGATACCTGAGGGAAGTGAGCAGGAATTGCAGAATCTAAGAAAGGGCGACGTTAGTTATCTAGACCTGAGTCGTCTCGTTCCTCGTTAGGTGTCCCGTGTCAATATTGGCTAAGATGGAGAATTGTGAACAAAATGCAGACTGATTGTATTAACTGTGGGTACTTAAGTTCTGATTGTTGTTGAACTGCACTTCAGTTTAATAAACTTGTAGTTCTGTTTTAATTTATCCGATTATACCTTTGTAAAACAAACTGATGTAAATATTGGCATTTTGATGCGACCAACTGTTGAGTGTCTTGCCAGTTCTTCTCATCAGGAAACTGCTTTCCGAACTGGTGCTAGCTTCAGACAAACTGACTGACTGAGCCGTTTTGACGTGTTAAAAGTACTTTGTAAAAAGTCTATTTAAAATGTGTTTTGTATTCACCTTTCTGATATAAATAATTTCGTCTTTTTAATAAAGAATAAATTGAAATTTAAAAGGTAACTTTTTTCGACGGATCGAGAACAAGTTAGTTAAGTATAAAAGATCGAATTATATTATTCAAGAGGTATCATGCTATAAATACTATAAAAATTAAGCATGGTAAAACCTATGCCAAGTCAAAGAGCTTTATTGATCATCTTCTAATACTAGGAGTAATGTCGGCACATTACCCACTTATCAACATCTATTCACCAAAGACTTGACAGACACCCCATTTTGAAGAAGATAAGACTGCCCACGTTGTTATGGAATGCATGATCGTCTCAACACAATGGGCAAAGATCCTCAAAGGCATGAGGTCAAAGAAGGTCACCAGGAAACTTTTGCGCTTCTGGAAGGATCTAGGCAACCTATGCCAAGAGCAATGCAATATTTTATCATATTATCATCATTACGATCCGTCAATAGCCCACTGCTGAGCCGGGACTCAGTGGACGGGACGGGCCATAGTCAACCACGCTGGCCAAGTGCGGGGCACACACCGACAGAGAACAAGGAGAACTCTCAGGAGTGCAGGTTTCCTCACGATGTTTTCCTTCACCGTTAAAACAAGTGATATTTAATTTCTTATAACACACATAATTTAGAAAAGTCAGAAGTGTGTACCCGTGTGGGGATCGAACTCGGACCTCCCGAGTAAGACGTTGAAGTCTCAACCACTGGGCCATCACTGCTTTTTTTGTATGGTAATCTTATATATAAAATTCTCGTGTCTCAATGTTAGTTACCATACTCCTCCGAAACGGCTCGACCGATTTTTATGAAATTTTATATGCATATTCAGTAGGTCTGAGAATCGGCTACTATCTATTTTTCATCTCCCTAAGGGATAAGGGTGGCCCATCCCAAATTTATATGGCAAAACAACGTTTGCCATATAATAATACAAAATTTTAAATTACCACATATTATGTGTCTGCTAGAAATATCTCATATTTTTCTTATTCAAAGAAAAAAATATATTTTTCATAAATAATCAAAGAAGAATGGTAATCCTTGAAAATTATAGTTCAAAGAAAATAAAAATAGCTTGGAAAATATATAAAACGATAAAAGGAACGTCAAAAGGATCATTCATCAGTATCAGAAAAGTTTAAAAGTGAACAATAGGCCGCCGCGTCTATCCGAGTTAAGATGGCTGGCAACTTGATACTTAACCCTAGAAATAATTTATTATTTCCGAGAAAATTAAAACGAATTCTCTAGTCATACTTATGAAAATAGTCCTTCCTAACTTTGATCCTTTTTTACATAATTGGTTTAAATTGAATTTGTAAATTATAATTTAATTTATAATAGTTTTATTAGACTACTCGAATGAGAAGTAAAAAAAGTTTAATCATTAAAAAATAAAGCGAATAATTTGTAAAAGTAAAATAAAATACTTTTAGCGGATGGTAACATTGTGCAGTTTTGGGGCTATGACCTATAAATTTCATTGTTAATGATTTGTATATAAGCTGCACCAAGATGATGATGAAATATTACAATGGATAAAATGTATTAAAATACCAGCCGACTGCAGTTCCTCGTGCAAGTATCTTGACCCGTTCGATCCCCGAACTTGGCTGGACAAACTTCCTTGCTAAGTGATATATAATTTAAAAGTGAACAATAGGCGTTATAGAAGTTATCAGTATCAGTTATCAGCTGAGCGCTGGATGACTTGCTCGGTGCTAATGACCGCGGTTCAACATCCTCCAGCCTCTGCCTCCAGCCCTTTGTAAAAATGAAAGGGTTTGAGGAAACACTTTATTTATATTGGTACAGTATTTAGGGCGAGTGTTTTGACCTGCTACGAAAAACTGGTATTGGGAATTTAAATATTTTTTCTGTCTTTGGTGGTTGTATTTAATTGCAGTTACATGTACAACGACAATAATAATATGCACTTACAATGGAACACCGATTTATACCTCTATATGGTCACTAGGCGAGCTTCGTTTGACAATTGATTTTTGGAAGTTAGAATAGTTTCAGCGAGCGTTAATGAACATCATAGAGGATGACCATTAACTGACATGTTGGTATTAAGCTCCAGGCTAGAAAATAGCTCGAATAAATTAACTATTTGTTTATAAGACAACTGAATATAATTATAGTAATTTTAGAGAAAAGAAGATAATTTTTTTTTAGTTATATTGACTGAATGACTGAATTCACATTTTTCTGAGATAAAAGAGATCGAAAAATCAAAAGGAGATCTAATGAAAGATTGGAAAATTATGCTTGAATAAAAATGTTTAAAAGGTATTTAATTTGCGTCAAAATCTAAAAAATCTGTAAAACCAAATTAAACCTAATGAGGCAATTGATACAGAGAGAGAAATATATGACTTAACGATCGGAAAACTAGAACGTGTGCGGACTTTGGACATTTTTTCCTATTTGAAAGTAATGAAAAGGTTACTTTGCTATAATACGCTGAAAATGTTTTTATATATTCGATATATTCGTTCACGTTTCGCTTCATAACCGAAGCGTCTTCAGGAGTAGTTGACTCTACAACAAGACGAAGTGTTCAGGTATTTAATTAAAATAATAATATGAATGTTTTCATCAATACAACTGAGTTTTTGAGTAGGCGAGATCTCTAGTGGTTCAATGACCTCACGTTGTTATAAACTTTGCATCAAACAAATCTGGAACTGCGATGGGTTTTGAAGTTTTTCTATCTGCAGGTTTGGTAAAAAAGTTTGATATCTATGGTAATTTATTATAATAATATAAAGTTTTTTTTTGTTACATTATTACTTTTGATGTACCATTTTTAATAGGATGGGATGGAAATCTAATGAAGATCTACCTCACGAACCCGAAGTTGCATAGTAAGATTTTTACTTACCCTCTGTGGCTGAACATGTACCAACAAGCCCTACGATATAATATGCTCACTTAAGGGCTCCAGGAACTCCAGAAAACACGTACAGTAAACTACTATTTTATTTACTACTTATCTGACGTTATTTACTTATTCTTGAAGCGTGAAGATTCTTCATTCCTTTAGAAATTATAACGTTGTCCGTGTTAACAACATGAATAACAAATGATGTAGTCCTTTTTTGCCATACCTTATTTTTTAATGACAATTAGGGAGCAAACGAGCAGACGATCCACCTGATAGTAAGTGGTCACCGTCGTTCATCGACTTCGACGATAGAGGAGTTTCTCCTTTATTGTCGATGCGTTGCTATCTCGAAGATACGAGTAAGGAGACCTGGGGTGGGGGAAGAGAAGAATGCTATGGTTTCAGTGGACTCTGAGCATGAACCCAAAGTCCTCAAAAATCGTAGTATTAATAAGATGGGAAAAGAAGAGGTAGATCTGGCTCCACCTCCTCCACAAGCTGTGCCGCCATTAAATCGACTTGATGATGGAGCTGGAATATGGGTTTAGAAACCCTGAAATAAAAAACGCAATTCTATGTCGGTATCCTATTTTTCATTTGAACTAATAATGGGATCTAGACACTATTCACCTATCATCAAGATTAGGATATAATCCTTTGACCTAGATTGAAGTCTATGTTTTAAAAACAGTGACTTATCATAAGCTAATAGCTCATGGGCGTCATATCTATTTATATATATGGCGTCAATGCCCGGCCCTCGTTAAAATTCAGGATTTTGATTAGATCTTGTTTGTGTCCCACTGATTTTATAGAACGAATATTTCATTATAATCCTGATAAATACAGGAATGTTTACATTTCGGGGCATTGATATAGCTTTAGAAAAAAAACAAATGAACTTCATATTAAAGGAATTTATGTACTTATGTAATGTAACCATGTCAATTTAATGGTGCCATTGAAAAACTAGTCTGAAAAAAAGGATGTAGAGACTGAAGCAACTGGCAGGATAGTCGAATCGGGGCTAACAGGTAATATGATTTCTATCCTAAAAGCGTATATTATTTTTTTCTGAATTATTTACTTTGTTGCTACACAAAATAGGAGAACAACGCGGTCTAAATGTAAGGTCATTAACCGGTATGAGGAAATAGATAGGGAAGATAATATGCAAGAAATCTCGAAAAATCCGTCATTTATCGTTTTTTTTTTCTAAATTTGAAACCCCGACGAAAATAACGACGAGGTGTTGTAAGTTTAACATGTGTGCTTTCGATATTGAGTATCGAATAGAATCAAGTATATCAAGCTTTTTAAAAGTAAGTAACTTTTTATTTGTTAAGCCTTTATTGACTGCTGTTGTTATATTTTATATTAAATGGACTATTGGGTAAACGCAACGCAGATACTTCTACTGAACCGATAAATAATCAAATATGATCTCTAACAATTACGAGAGAAACATAAGCAGTCCCTTGGACTTGTGACCAAGGTGTAGGCTTAAGAAAGTCCTTTATTCGATCGAGACATTCGCCTCAACTGCTCAGGCTCTCTGTTTAAACCCAAGGTCAAACTCACATAAACCTAACCCAACACGAGACGTAGCAACTACATTGTAAGGTACTCACGTGACCTTAATCGGACAGTACTCCCAGCGCTTTCACACCACTGCACTTCACTGACACTATCTAGAGACCACTACACTCCTTGAGAGACCGCGCATGAGTAAGACTACAGTCAGACTGTCGAAGGCATATAAAGGGTCGAGACTGTCAAAACGACGGAAGTGACTACTACCCTACTCCAGCGCCATAGATGGCGATAACGATTCGATTATTCGATATTCTTTTACTATTCTCCGACATGTTTTATCTACTAGATAATATTCATTCCTTTAAATCGATGTCGTGTGGCTATCGATACTTGGTTACTATATTAAATTAGAGTTTTATCCGGAGTTCATTTAAAAGTTTATTTAATAGTTATAACATTATACTAAAAGAATGGTATTATAAAAACTTTGGAGGATAATTATCATAATAAAGCAAAGCAAGTGGAAGGCGTTAGTCATAAATTCGCATATTTTTCACCAAAGCGCTAACCTCTGTCGAGATTTAATGAATGATGTATGGGCTGACCCCTACCTTTTTACGAATGAGCAAAATACGGTCTTTTCAAGGTTCAGAGCCTTGGATTTGAATGACAAAATTAAGTACTTTAATCCATTTTGTCCCTACATGTGATAGTATGTTCATTTGACAGAATCAGGTCATTGTAAATAAGACTTTTTTTGATTTTACTTGTTATGAGGACATGACACTTTGGGTTATTGAAGATAGATTAGTAGAACGTGCATGAATTTCATAGAATCCTTTAGGGAAGCGAAGAGTGAATTGAAAAAATTAATTTTTACTCTATTGCATTGTTAGAGCTCAGGGAATTGAGGAATTATTTCATAATAATCTATGACAATTTTCAATTTTGTGGGCTTCATAGAGAAGCGAGGAATGAGTTGAAGACTTCATGATCTTAAAATTTTTTTTTAATGATAGATAAGGGACAAACGAGCAGACGGTCCACATGATGGAAAGTGGCCACCGTCGTCCATGGACATCGACAAAACTAGAGGTTATCTCTTGTTTTATTGATGCGTTGCCGTCTCGAAGATAGAGTGAAGAGGGGGAGCGAAGAGAAGATTGAAGAGTAATGGGATGGGTAGGGGTAGATCTGGCCCACATGGGGCTCGGCCGAAACGCGTCAAATACATTTGGTGGTCGCAAGCCAGTCGGGGAACCGATCCCCTACCACCAAGGGGTTGCTGGGTTACTCGGCTCTTACGAAATGCTCTCCCAGCGGCAGAGGGGAATTCCATTCTAACCCATCCCCTCACAAGACAAATACAAACGTGTAAAATATCAATCTGTGGCCCTTTGGACTATTTGTGTGATTAAGATAGTGAGAAATGAGTACAGAAGAATCAGTGGAAGACTGAAGCTATAAGAAGAAGTAATATTGAGTATAATTAAAAAAAAAACGGCTGGCTTAAAGATTTTAAATCAATAACTATTAACAAAGTTAATAAAAACTCCATTAGACACATTACCATACATTTCAGTTCTTTCTTATGAACCATGGAAACTTTCTAGCAAGTTCATTCACCCTGAATATGAAGTTTAAATTGAAAGGGCCGGGACCTTCTCAGCTCTTTGGTATTGTTTGTTTACAATCTGTATCGAAAACAACGACGCTACCATTCCTACAGATACATCTATCCAACGTTCTGTATGATATGATTATTTCAATATTGAGATTCTCAGTTCTATGGTATCTACACGAAGGAATGTTACAATTCAATCATTCATTCATTATCATAATTTGTTGATTTTTTGTTTGTTCATTGAATCATCAATTTATTCATCCTTCAGATAAATTGATTAATTAATTCTTAATTCATCCTTTAATTCGTTAAATACTTGAGTTAATTCTCTCGTTAATTCATACATTTATTTTCTATTCCATTATTTATTTGTTGATTTAATAATTTATTTCAATTATTCATTCATCTATCTATTAAATAATTTATTTAACTGTCTATATCATTTATCTATTCATTCCTCTCTACATCCATACATTCATCATCAAGGAATCCAGTCATTTATTTATTTAATTTGGTATCAGAACTGATTTTATATCCATGGTCATCATTAATTTTTATAATTTATCCATTAATTAATTTATTCAATAATTAGTTGATTTTAAATTCCATTTATCCATTAATTCATTATATTTCATATATTCGATGTTAATATATTCGTTAATTTTTCCATCTATTCATGTATCTAAACATACGCCCATTTATTCATTGATCAATTTAATTTTTCAATTATTTATTCATTTATCAATCTATTTATCAATTTATTTCTTTATTCATCCATCTATTTTTCAATATATTTATTCATTTATCCACCTACTTATCAATTTATTTATTCAATTCAATTGGGGCTGAAGTATTTTTTCTTTCCTTTTTAACAAAAACGCTTAAACGTTATTTATATGATTAGGATTTTTAACTGATTAATATTAAACATGAACTCAATACAAAATATCAATATGGTACATTAAGAGCAAGCTCATAAACAGCTGTTTAGGGGTACTAAAAATTAATGGACGATAACACTTTCTCCATACTCACCCCTTTAATTTATGACAAGTTTTTTAGGTTTATGGCGATTTTATGAGGTTTAGAAAACAAAGGTTTTAGTATGAAAATATTCGGTCATGTTTACCTATACTGTATTGTTATTAATTTATAAAATAGCTGACTTATAAATATTAGTTAAATGACTGATAGTTACGTCAAACGTCTGTAATGTTACATTCATCATCATCATCATCATCGACCCGTCAATGGCCCACTGCTGAGCCTCCTTCTCAGAATGAGGAGGGTATTAGACCATAGTCCACCACGCTGACTCAGTACGAGTTGACAGACTTCACACACCTTTGAGAACTTTTAGGGAACTCTCACTCGTGCAGGTTTCCTCACGATGTTTTCCTTCACCGCTAAAGCAAGTGATATTTAATTGCTTAAAACACACATAACTCAGAGTCAGAGGTGTGTGCCTGTGTGTGGATCGAACCCCCCGAGTAAGACTTGAAGTCTCAACCACTGGGCCATCACTGCCTTACACTGCCTGAACGTTACATTAGCCTGTCAAGAGCGATAAGGTTATATAAGAAAAGTTTATATGGTCGTTAAGTTTTTTAGGATTTTCTAGTTTTCCGAGGAACTTTCTTATTTTTTATTACATAAGAACCTTCTCCTGTGAATAACAAACACACACGTGTGATGCCGTGACCAAGGGAAATAGGGATTATCTGATATCCGTCAGTGTCTAATCTTAGGGTCAGCTTATCCGCGTCTTATTAGCAAGTGTTGAACGGCCTTTGTGTGCCAATGCCATCTAGTGGCGAAGAAAAAATTTCCTATCTCCCTAATATTAGCTAGTTATTTGATTTTATGTACATTCCTTTATTTTTTGTATATATAAATATTTTATCTAGATTAACTTTAACTCATTCAAAATTTAATTTTTAGTAGAGGATAAAGGATTTGTAAGTTGCATTAGTTTCTAATAAATGGCGATGTAAGTTAGTTTATTGGAATTATACTTCAACATATTTTATATAGGTTGGATAAGTAGATATTTAGTAGATAGCGCTATGTTAAAATTTCATAAGTACGTACTCTATTATAATTATCAAACGGTAATTTACCAAGTTCAATAAAACATCTAAGTGTATTAAACACAACAGATAAGTCAGTAAATAAATTAAACTGTAGTACCAGAAACATTGTTGTGACGTAGAGCAGTTCGTTGACTTGTCTACGCTACTTGTCAATGGAGTAGGAGGCATAATATTTAGGTATTCGTTGGATAAAACTTCTATATCTAAGAAAAAAGTATTCATGAATATTCCTCTTGTTTTTATGAATCTTAAAGTTTGTATTCAGACAAGATTTTGATTTTTAAGTTTTCCCATCTTTCCCGAAATAAAAACTTAAAATTTTGTGAGATAACAAAAGAACAAACACTCACACACACAGACACACACACCCGCGCATGTGTGAACAGACCTGGAAATTTTTGGTTCTCAGTTCGATATACGCAACCCAGGCTTCTTTAAGGCGGCTTTTCCACCAGAGGTGTGTGTGTGTGTGTATGTGTGAACATTTTCCTCCAGAATATGTTTGTTAAGAACCAATAGAAACCCTTCATTTGACACACTCTGAGCGAGGTTAGGTAAATAAAGCGATTATTTTAGTTCTTGGCAATCACATCCGTTTCTACACATCCTCGCTTATCTCTAGTGGAAACACTGCCTAAATATAAAGCCTAGTTTATTAACTATTTTTACACAAAATTGTCATACTTTTCAGCTAAACTTTTTAATTCAAATATGTTTAAAAAACATTTTATTAGTTCTATTAAAAGTATGGTTACCGACATCAACTTATTGCTAGTATCGACTAGAGTGTTTACACACTTCCTATTATTTATGTTAAACATAACTCAGTAATATTACATATTATCCAGAATTGCTCCATTTCTTCTTAATGTTTGTTTTTATGCCTATCTATGTCTTATCTGTCATCAATTGTTTATGAGAATTACTGAGAATACGTTTTTATGGTAAAAAAATGTTTTCGACTCGGTGGGTAACTATTAATTATTAGAAAGTAACTTTGTCTAGTTTTTTACTTCTAAAATTAAATATTTGTATGTATGTTTAGTAACAAGGGTGTAATAAAATTTATAAAAATATTAGAAGACGGAATATCAAACGTTAAAAAAATTAATAAAATAATTCTCAAAGACATAAACGGTCACACAGCTTGACAAGCAATATATCCTCTATTCAAACCCATATAAGCCTTTTGTTCGCGACAAAACGTAGCCTATGTCCTTTCTGAAATTCTAATCTATCTCTGTACCAGATTTCATCAAAATTGGTTCAGTGGTTTAGGCGTTAAAAGCGTAACAGTCAGACAGCTTTTAAAATATTAGTTCGGATTATTAAGTAAGTTACACAGATTTGTGTCTTTTTAACTAACAAACAGTTTCATTAATGTTATCGATATCTTCTTTTTATAACAAAATCTGTATATTTTGTATCGCATACAAAAAAACGTTTTTCTTACCAGACGGAGGAAACTTTCATTCGGAAGGTAAGAAAAGCCGTTTTGTGTCGGTGCCAACGATATTTTTGCTACTACCTCAAAGAGAGATAAAAATTGAGAAATGAAAGAGATTGAGAAAGAAAAAAAGAGAGAAAAAGACAGAATCTGAAAATTGAGAGAACGAAGTAGAGAGAAAGAGAAAAATGAAAGGGAGAAAAAAAAGAGATTTAATTTTCGAAATGAAAATTGACTATTTAATGCTACTTTATTCAAGGTAGTAAAAAAATATGTTCAAATTTATTCTCTCGCAATTTAGATTACCCAAACTGTAATTAGTATTGATTGTTTTCATTAGTCTCAAGATTATCTTAAAGTTTAATTTACAGACTAAGAAATAAAAGTAAGAAACACTTGATTAACATTGTATTTACAACCTTTACAATTAAATACAGTACATTTACTGATACCTTTGTTTTTCTTAAGAATATTAAGAATAATTATTGCTACAGATCAAATTTATTTTCTGTTAATATGTGAAAACTATCCCTTGCTATAGATCCGTCGTATATCTTACCTAGATCATGGGTTCAATTTCCTTTAATGAATAGCTAATGGCACACATTTCTATTTTAAAATTTGCATTCAATTTCTAACAATATTGCTTGCTTATGTAGACGATAAAAAAGTCGCATTTAATGTCACTATCTAAACAATAGCCTCTCATAATACTTATCCTACTTTACAACTATTTACATAAATACAATCTTATATCACAATTATTTACAAAAACACTTAAAGAAACAAGTTTGTATGTACATCGGTAGGGTATTCCTTATTCAGTAATGTAAAAGACTATACTTCGCAAATTGCTTATAAAACAAGTGGTATTCATTATTTAAAGCTGAAATTGTAATCTTCTTCAATTATATCTAAATTATCTTCAAAATTAATATATTTGTTACATTTAACAAGTTGAAGAAAGGTATCTAAAATTTGAAGTGAGTATTTCCGCTATAAAGGTCTCGCAAACATAATTCTTTCACTTCCTTTTCTAATCATCTCAGCAGTCGCAGGAGTTGCAACAAAAACTGTCTGACCCATTTCCATAAAACTATTCCTATTCTTTCTTTCTATTCTTGTATCAAAAACGTCATCTATTTCACTATGATCATAATCAATTACCGGTTCATTAACTACTTCGTTCTTTCTATAATTCTTCTTATTAAGGAAATATGAATTTGGTGATGATATCTTATCTCGAAATCTTTGTTCTGATCCCATTCTTTCTAAAGGAAAATGTTTCTGAACATTTTCGGAAAATGAAGATTGTCTTCTGTTGGTGTATCTACGAGTGTCTAATGGTTGGTGATTGAAAGAGGCTCGTCGAATAAATCTTTGGTCAGCTCGGAATGATTTCCTTTCTTGGTTGCGATTGGATTTTAGCGAATCTTCATAACTGCATCTGTTATTTAAACATAATAATCTTGTTAATAAACACAATAACCTTGTTAAAAATTTTGTTTAATTTCCATAAGCGCCGAAAAAGTTACAAAAGAAAAAGTTCCAGCTTTTCAACGTACTGATTTAGTAAAAAAAATGTATTTAGTTTAACTTACCCACTGCTCTCCTCGGAAGTGTGAACAGAGGAGTGTCCACATGCGCAGCGGTCCGCAATCCCCGAGTCCTGCCCACTGGAATTCACGGACGTTAGCGAGGTGTCAGCTTTCCTATAGTATTTGTGTTTATATGAGCTTGTATAAGTATCTTTCGTGTTAGTATCTTCATTGTTAATAAAAGAATCTTCCAAAAACCCAAGATTAGCTTTAATAGTTTTGTCATGTCCGTTTGTATGTTGTAAATGTGAGTAATTTGCGTAGCTAATTAAAATTATGGTTATAGTAGTTAAATAAAAAAATATCATTACGTACATAGTGTTAATTGTTATGTTACGTTGTTATGTAGTGATAGAATGGTTAGTTATTTCGTTTCATTCAAATAAAATTTAAAAAAGTTACTGTGTTTTAGTATTTTATAATAGCCAAGATATTATTTATATATTTTAGTGATTAATTATTGAAATTATTTACATATTTAAATTTTAAAGAATCACCTCTTTTGCATCGGTCGTTGATTGAATTTAATACACACTCGTTCATGTTTCTCCTTTCCATTAATATCTGCGAACTGTCCCTTCACGCATTTCTGATGGATCTTCCCAAATTCTTCAACATTAGTATGAGCGCATGTCTTCTTCATCGTGCTTTGGTTCATAACATCAATATAGGAATCAGCCTCACTATAAGAGTGATTCAGTTCTTGGCACTGATTATTCCCAGAAGGAAATAGACCTCCGAATTTAGAAAGGTCAGTTGAGAAAGCGTTAAGACGTTGTTGGGAAAATGGTTTGTGACGGTTTCTGTTAGGGCAAAGATAGATATATAGATAGATATTTGACACTAATATTTTACATGTCTTCACGTGACTCTTTCAATTTGTGAAAATGAAAATTTCTACATTACATGCGTATATGATTCTGAATACAACCCATATCCCTAGTCTCTTTTAAAATAGACGTTTGATTATTATTCGTTTCATCATCTAATACTATTTATTGTATATCTGTCACGGTAACATCAATAGTATTATAAACGACGTTAATATGAGTTTTTTTTTATGAATAAAACTTAAATTTTGAAAGTAAAGCAAATACGGAAAATTCCAAGCATTAATTCAGTTTTAAATTAAAACTTTAAAAGAATATGTGAAGACATGAAGTTATACAAGACATCTATTAGTTAATTTTAAAGAAAATTACATGAAAAGGGAAATATTTACATGATAATAAAATCATTGTTAAATTTTTAAAGATTTATTTAAATAAATAATTGTATGACAGAGTATGATAATAAGTTATGATGAATGAGTCTAGGTGAAATAATGATGTGAATGCTTTCGTTTGTGATGGTGGTGATGTCTGAAATGTTTAAAAAAACATCGCTTACCCTTTGGAGATTATTAATCAGATACTTAAAAATAATAAAAAATGGAAGATGAGTGAAGAAGTAACAGAATTGAAATAACGTAAAAGTATTATTCAAAATTGAATTCTCTAATTAAGATTTCTCTTGAAAAGAAGTAGACATTGCTTGTCGTTACAAGATTTCTTACCTCCTTGAGTTCCTTATACATAACACACAGACTGCAGCCGCGCATGCGCCCACGAACACGATACAGCCAAGAGCCACTACGCCCACCTCCACAGAACTAAGTGTATGCGCACGCGCAGCACTCATATGAGTGTCTCCTACTTCCAGTACCTTAAACCCAGAAAGCGGATGACGAAGGAGGACTGAGCGTTTCATTAGTGACCTAAAACAATGAAATTGAAGCGTCAGTAGCTCAGTGGTTCGGGCGTTGGATTCATGATCAACAAGTCGTAGGTTCAAACGCCAGTAGCCCAATGTCCGGGCATTGGGCTACTGGCGTGGCCCACTCCTAACACAAGCATTTAGCTTAGTTTTTTTTTTTTTTTTTTTTTTTTTTTTTTTTTTTTTTTTTTTTTTTTTTTTTTTTTTTTTTAAAAAGATTACTAGCAGTATGGATCACATACTACTAGTATTCCCTTTACCCCTCCTAGTAAGCTAATAAATAGCTTGTGTCAGGAGTGGGCCACGCCAGTAGTCCAATGTCCGGGATTCGAACCCACGACTTATCGATCGTGAATCCAACGCCCGAACCACTGAGCTACTGACGCTTGAGTTGACGTTGGAGGGGTAAAGGGAATACTAGTAGTATGTGATCCATATTGCTAGTAATCTTTAAAAAAATAAAATCTTTAAATTAGATAAAGAAGTCTTCCAAACTGTATGAATATTTATATGGCAGTGTCATAGCTTTTTATATTTTACTTACTTATGCAAAACTTCCATATCAATAATAGCATTTGATATAGGATCCACAGCGTAAATATACATATCGGTCCTGAAACAATAATGAAACAGGAAAACCTGTATAAATTCCAAAGTTCAATGACTGTCGTATATAAATAATACACGAATAAAATATCGTTCAGTGAAATTGAGTATTGGAAAAATACAAATTACGAGATTTTCCACTCGATTTCAACGATATCGAAACGGCCTATCAAATTTAGAACTTTTCGGCATATATTTAAACAATATCACAATATTTTATACAAGAAAGTGTTTAAAGAATACGTCAATTATAATAAGAATCAAAAACTTTAGAAGTTGGGAAAATGAAGTTCATTATTGCTTTTAAAAACTAAAGATATTTGCATATTTTCTACTTACGCATAACCATCCATCGCAGTTTTTGCACTAGTCTCAATTCTCCTTACACGAATATCGTAACCAGTCATGTTAGAGAGGGATCTTGTAATATTTTCCATTTGCTTTTCTACTTCGACAGGCTTTGCTCCAAGTACCATTACTAACTGTTTATTCTCATTTAACACGTAAACCTGACGCAAATATTATTTAATATTATTAGGAGTCGGACTAATAGAAGATATGGTTATAGTTTTACTAGTATTATTCCTTGGTTAACAAAATTTATTACTCATGTCATTAAATTCTGTATTTAAAAATACGTATTGTATGTTTTAAAAAACTTACAAAAACATTAACAATAGCAGATTTCCCATCATCAGCGCCTTTTCTGTCAGTAGCTTTAACATCGAATCCAATGACCCGTCCAGCGTCCTTTGCGAAGCTTCCAGCGACTTTAACTCTTCCGGAAATCGCATCTACTGTAAAGCGAGTGCTTTCGGAATTAATTACTTGGTAGCGAATATCGGCATTGATACCACTATCTGCGTCTGTTGCCTATAAAAATATTTAAAACTTAATTAACTTAATTTAACTAGATCGAAAAAGCGTATAACGATAATTTACAATATATTATTTTTTTATTTATTTTAAAACCTTGTTGTACACTATTAAAAAGACTTAATAAACTAGATGTATAACATATAAAGAGTTAACTATGAAGTACAACGAGTGGTCTTATGACTAATTAGCCATCTCTTCCAGACAACCCTCGTTTCGAAAAGAAAACGAAGATAGGATTAAGGAAGGTGGTGTAGCAGATAATATATACTAATACTAATAATTTACGTCTGAATATATATCATCATACATATATACAATAATTTATATACATACAAATATACACTACGTTAACATAGTCAGTAAATTAAATAAATAGGTATTATTCTGTGACATTATGTATCAATAATATACTATCATTTTAATATTTACTACCTGTAACTGAATTACTTCATATCCAAATGGAGCCGTTGTAGGTATAGCTGTCACCATCGGCCGTCCACCATTGACGAATTTTGGAGCATTATCATTAACATCCTTAATTCTGACTATTACTTTCACATCGAATTTTGACATTCCTTCAAAAACATCATCAGGAACTGGATATATCATATGCGGAAGTTCTCGACTTATTTTCTGTCTTTCTGCCCTTATTATAATGTCATAAACATCTTTAGTTTCTCTATCAGGGCTTTTAATTAAATACAAGGTCCCATTCCGTGGATCTATAACAAATGTTTTCTTAATATCTGTATCATTTTCATTAAAAATATAATATTTCATTTTGAAATTTTCGTAGTATTCAGTTAAATTCAGAGTTACGAGCTCCACTGGAGTATGAACGTTTTCTTCTATTTCCAATTCGTAATATCTTGATATAAATACTGGTTTGTCTGATACTTCAACTTCATCTGGTATGTCTTTTACTGATAATATTACTATGGCTGTAGAACTCAAACTCGGTGATCCTAAATCAGATGCTAGTACGGTGATATTGTGTACTTTTTGAATCTCATAATCTAATTTTGTTGTTGTAGTCAAAATTCCTTCTTTAGAATCAATAGTAAACATATTCAGCTGGTTTTTTCTTTGCGGCAAACTATATAGAATTAAACCATTTCCGTTTCCAATAAAATCAGTATCATTCGCATATACTCTTGTAACTACAGTACCGATGGGTGCATTTTCTTCTAATGCAGCATTATATACTGGCATCATTAAAACCGAATCAAAGTTATGATTTGCAAGTTCTAGTGCTTCCGGATGTTTCCATTCCAATAATTCATCATATGCAAAAAATTTTGGAGCATTATCGTTAACATCTAGAACTTGAATTTCTACACTTACTGAAGAAGATAGTTTTTTGTCCAAGCCATTATCTCTAGCTACAACAGTTAATGTGTATTTATCTTCTTTCTCTCTATCCAACACTCCGTTTACACTTAATACTCCATTGAGGGGTGAAATTTCAAATGGTATGTCTTTACTAGATGGCTGCAGAAAATAAGTTAAATTTGAATTTTGACCGAAATCTGCGTCTGTTGCATCAACCTTTCCTAAAACTCGTCTACTATATTGAGCTTCTTCTACGTTAAAAGTGTACCAAGACTTTTTGAACATAGGATAGTGGTCGTTGACATCTCTTATAAACAGTCTTATAGTTATGTGATCACTAAGATCTCCGCCATCTATTGCAGAAATGTTTAATCTAAATTCTGATTCAGGTGGTAAAGATCTTGCAACGACAACATGACCGTGTCTCTCATTGATCACAAAATATCTTTTAATTTGTAAAGCATTCGCTGGCATTTTATAAGGAGGCATAAAAACTTCCGACACAAACTCATATCGGATTTGCCCATTTACACCACTATCCATATCTATGGCATTTAACTTGAGTATAGTCGTACCAATTGCAGTATTTTCAGGTACTAAAAATAAAGGAAAATTAGACGTTATTGCAAATTTATTATTTGGTTTAGCTTCAGTTTTGAAAACTGTTCCTGTGGAATTATTAAACTTTTCTTTATATATTTTAATAGAAAAACTTTCATCGACTTCTAATAAATCTACTGATTCACCCAAAGGGATCGTAAGTTGATTATATTTAGGTTTATTATCATTCTCATCTAGTACTGTTATGGTTAACTTTGCTTCGGATTTCAGACTTCCTTTGTCTCTTGCGACAATTTTTAACAAATAAACACTTTTTTCCTCTCTATCTAATTTGGTACCAATAAAAGTTACTATCCCTGTTTCTTCATTAACAATAAATGAATCATGACCATCTCCAAATAAGGTATACATGAAAACTGAATTTTGATCTAAATCAGCATCTTTAGCTTGAATTTTACTGTTCATTTTGATCTCAGTCCCAGTTTTAGCATTTTCAGTTATGAAACCTTCATAATTTAACATTTCAAATATTGGAGGATTGTCATTATCATCATCGACGTGTATTGTTATTTGATATAGTCCAGCTCCTGATATCACTCCTTTACTGAACTCAGCAATTACTGTCATTCTATAGATGTCTCTTTTTTCTCTATCTAAAGCTTTTTGTGCGTAGATAGTTCCATCAGGTCCTGAAAAAAAATTATATAAAAACGATATTTAATATCCAAATATCTTGTATCATGTAAATAAATGTATGTAAATTTTGACCCGTAAGAGAACGGGTTAGAATACTGTTTCCCTCTGCCGCTGGGAGAGCATCTCGTAAGAGCCGAGCAACCCAGCACCCCTTTGGTGGATCCGTTCTCCGTTTGGCTTGCGACCACCAGTATGCAAACCAGTTGCAGTCGAGCCGCATGTGGGCCAGACTTACTCTCTCCCTCTCCCATCCCAATAATGGTGCGGCTCTAGTAGGCTCTTGCTCAGGGTCCGCTAAAACCGCAGCATTTTTTTCTTTACTCCCTCTCCCGACTGTATCTTGGAAAGGCATCGCATCGACAAAACAGGAGGGTATCTCTTTTGCCGATGTCCATGGACGATGGTGGCCACTTATCAGGTGGGACCATCCGCTCGTTTACCTTATATACCATAAATAAAAAAATTAAGTTTAAAAAACTATAACCCGACTATGTAAAAAAATGTCTGCGTAAAAATCGTACCATGTCTGTTTCATGGTAGTGTTCCTTTAATCATTTATATAATAATATTAGGTATACATGGGTGCGACCACGGTTCTACCTTGACCATTTTTATACGTATGCATTACTGGGTTTCTATTTGAATTATTTTCTTATTGTCCTTTTTAGACAACTTTTTTTTAGTAGTCGGGTTATGGTTCTTTAAATTTTATTTTTTTATTTGATAGTTTTCCGTTTCCCGATCGAGATAACCTTTATAATCTCATATTGTAACGTAGTGTGGTTTTTATTTGCTTAAACGAGTGAATAAGTGCAGAGACTGGCCGCACAAACTGCACGACCGCATTTTCTTTTGATAAGAAACACTTGATAGTAATCTCAGTCCGTCATTAAAAAAATTATAAATTTTTTTATAGCCTATACCACCCGCGCCATTATTACACCTCATTCATGAAAATTGGTTCAGCAGTTTAGGCGCTAGGGTAGAACATACAAACATACATACATACATAGATGCATACATACATAGACTGCCAAAATCATAACCTTTCCTTTTGGCTGCGCTGTAGTCAGGTAAAAAAAGTAAATCGTTGAAATCAAAATATATTTTATGTATATTCAAAATTGATATTTTAAATTTTCCTTACCAATAGCAATTTCATTAGCAACATCCTGTTGATTTGCAATAATAAATTTTATGTTTCCACTATTATTTGAAAAGGAGCTGGCGTTTGCAGGAAATATATGACCAATTATTGCTCCAGCGATATTCTCCTTGACATGAAACACAAATGGTGAATGTGTTCCTCTAAAAAATGTTACAAAATACAAATTTAACTGATAATTGCCCTTATCTTTACAGCAATTCAATTCAAGCAACACTTAATAATTGCTGTTAAGTTTTAAAATTATTTTTATGCATTACACGAGATAGTTCATTAAAGTAATTACTTCAAAAAGACACCTCTCTCGTCATTAACGTCAACTACGTGAACGGTCGCGTTGGTAGTTATTGTGATGTTATACTTGTCTTGTATTGCAACCGCCTCAAAATCGTAAAGAGGTCGAGAGAACTTCGATAACTCGTCTATTACAGTTATGACTCCAGACCGCTCTTCCACTGCAAATGGCACTGAAATAAAAAATATTTGTACCTGTAACATTACTTACTAAAAATGCCAAAGCTTTATTTAGAAATACTTTATATGTAAAAAAGTATATTATCAACAAAAGTAATTTTATTTTCTTATGTTTACCTCCTTCTTCGTATCCATGAAGTAAATCATAAGTGACTTCACTTTTTCTCATAGCATCATTGACTCTAATCTGACCCACGCTAGTTCCGATGGCCACATTAGATCCAACCCAAAATTCATATGGAGATCCTAAAAAATCCGGTTTGTCTATTTTTGTACCTGAAAAGTATTTTTTATTGATTAGAAATTGTTGACATTTTATAAATTGTTTTGTAGCCTGATGCTAAATAATAATATTTAAAATAAGTCTAAGTGGTTTTACGCATTTCAAGTTATATATTTATATCCTAAAATAATTCGTATTTATAACTTACCTTTAGAATTTCCTACAACATCAATAGTGACAACAGCTAAAGAATATCTTCTCTCACTAGGATTTGTTGGTTGATCAGAAGCCTCGATAAATAAAGCATGTCTTCCTTCCAATAAAGGCGTTTCCACTAAAGTAATAATCCCAGTTTTAGGATCAATTTGAAAAGGCGAAGTTACTGTTAAGTTACTTGTTCTTTGTAAATCATAAAGAACCATCCCATTTCTGCCCAAGTCTGGATCTATCGCTTCTACCTTACCAATTTCTGTGTTAAGTTTTGTATCGTATTTGATAGAAAACTCGTATAAGTTACTTGGTGTAAATACCGGATTATTATCATTTGCATCCAATAAAGTTACTTCAACTGTGACAAAAGACATCAATTGATGTATATCATCAAAATATTCTATATTTTCACTATTTGTTCCAATTTTGTCGGGAAAAACGTAGGTAGTTCTATCTTTTTGTTGTGGATTTCGCCGCCATTTTGAAAGTCGTTGTTTATCTAGAAATATGCCTACAACACTCGGATTTTTTTCTTTAGCATAAACTTTCATTCGTAGAGAGGAATGTTGCTCACGATCTAGTATAGTCTGAAATTTAATTTAGTTGAATTCATTCAATATTCATTACGGTTACTAAAATACCATTCCACCTATTTTATTGTAATACCTGATTCCTAACGGTAAGCCACCCGGTTCTAGGATCTATCAAAAAAGCTCCTCTTGGATCATTTAACTGATAAGTAAATTCTCCGTTATCTCCTTGATCTTTGTCTGTAGCCATCACTTGTAGTACACTGAAACCTGAAAGTTTATAAAATCACCCGAAAATTATAATTTTCGTAGGTAATTTTTAAAAAATCTATTGCTATATATCTATTGCTATTTTTTTTATTTTAAAAACAAATTTTTGAATATTTTTTACCATTAGGCAAATTCTCCACTATGCTAATATTATAGAAGTCCACCTCAAAATCCGGAAGATTATCATTTAGGTCCAATATTTCAATTTCAACACGTGCTTGCGCTGTTTTTAATGGATTATCTACTTGTGATGCCTGAATTTGTAAAACGAAGGTATTCCCTGAAAATTTAAAAACAATACTTGGATACACATTTTTAGTTGATTAAACTCTTGTGCTATCATAATTTGAATTTAGATTATTCGAACATAACACAAAGATTCGACAAAGAGAGTGCAGTCAATAAATTAAGTACATTACCTGGTACAGATGATTCAGCATCCAAATCTATTTCTTTCTCCAAAAACAAACTTCCATTTAACGGACTAAGAAGAAACAGTCGTCTTTCATTCCCCGCTACTAACTCATATCGTATCGGTGCAGCGACGCCTGCATCTTGATCAAATGCTCTTATTGGTTGTGCAAATGCTAGTTCTAAGTGGATTCGTTTACCCTGGAACGAAATTATAATAATTAGTACAAAATCAAATGATCCACACATTGGATCTATATTATACACTTAAATACTTACGAAAATAGGATAAAATTCTGGTATCTTGGTTCTATAGACATCGAGTGTAAACTTTGGAGGAAGATCATCATTATCCTGCACTATGATGTGAACTGTTGTGTTTGTACTACGAGGAGGTGATCCCCGATCCTGAAATTAGGATTTTGATTTAAATATTTTAAATTATTTTTTTTGAAAATATATCCCAGATTCATTAAAAATTGCTAAGATAACCCCGATTCATAAATCTGGTCCAAAAACTGACCCTGGCAACTATCGTCTAATCTCTGTACTCCCGGTTATCTCAAAAATATTAGAAAAATTAATTCACAGTCGTTTAGTTACATACTTCAGATCCTTTTAACTATATATCAGAACGACAATATTTATATATAGTTTCAGGGCTAGAATTAACACTACGGCTGCAACTGTTGACTAAGTAGCCAAAATAAGATATAATATATATAAAAAGAACATCGCTGTAGGCGTGTTCATTGATTTAAAAAAGGCCTTTGATACCATAAGTCATAAACTTTTATTGCACAAACTTGAAAATATTGGTGTCAAGGCCAGTGTCCTTAAAATGATAGAATCCTATCTGACAAACAGGTCTCAAGTCGTTCAAATTGACAATGCGCAGAGTGGTCCTCTGCCTATCACCTGTGGTGTCCACAAGGTTCCATTTTGGGCCCACTTCTGTTCCTTATATACATTAATAATATCTCAAGATTAAAACTACATGGTCATCTGACTTTGTATGCGGACGATACATGTTTATTTTATTTTGGTAAAAAAATAAATAATATTATAGCCCAAGCACAAGAGGATCTAGATGTTTTGTATGAATGGTTTAACTATAATCTATTAACAATAAATGCGTCCAAGACCTATTATATTGTATTTAAAGCAAAAAATAAAATCATTCCACAACATAATCCATTGACTGTTGATTGACCAATTGAGCAGAAAACCTGCGAAAAGTATCTTGGCCTAAGACTATCTAATCAAACTTTTAATAACCAAATAGATATGATTAAAAATAAACTTTCGATTTTGATTGGATCACTAAAAAATATTTCTAGATGCTAGCTCATAAATTTCGCTGTACTAACTCGATGGTAAAATCACAACTGTTATATTTAATCGAAATATGAGGTAACGCTGGTAAAACTAAATTACAAGAACTTCAACGAAAACAAAATAAAATAATAAAAATACTTTTTCGATACCCATATTTAATACCTACAACTATGATTTATAATGAAACAAATATTATGAATTTACGACAACTTTACATATATGTAATACTTGTATTTTAATAAGAAAAATCATTAACAAATCAATACATTCTAATTTGTCTTTTATGAAACGTGTTAATAATAAGAATAACCGTAGCACCCGTCGACCAAGTTTATTAGTTCTACCTAAAATTAGAACAAATTATGCAAAAAAAGATATCACATGTGAAGGAGCACAATTTTATTATAAATTACCGTCTTGTATAAAAGATGTAAGGTCATTTAACGAATTTAAATCACAGCTCTCACAGTATATATTAAAGAATAAGTTATCAATTTAATTCGTTATCTGGGTGCCTACCTGATTGTATGTGGCGTCAATGTTTAGTTTATATTTTTTGTTATATTATGTTCTATGTAAGTGACTCTGTCTTTTTGAGAATAATTCTTTAAACTTAAACTTATTACATTAGTTGTCATTTTACAAAATTACCATTTTTAGGGCTCCTATAAATTTTACTTACCGATGCAGTAACAACAAGAACAAATTCTCTATCTCCAGTATCAAAATCCAAAGGCTTGTTTAATATTAAGGAAGGTTTATGAGAGCTTTCCAAAATAAAATGGTCATCTCCTGTGATGCTGTATTGAATCTCAGAGTTTGGAGTATTGGGTTTATCTCTATCGAAGGCTTTAATTCCTTTAAATATTGTTAAACCTGGAAATTACGTTATTTTTAAGGTGTCATAAAATAAAAAGATTGTACTTGATACTTAATTATAATAAAATTATAGTATGTTTACCTGTTGGCGTGAGTTCATCTACGGTAATCCTATATGGTGTATCCAAAAATTTAGGTACGTTGTCATTAATATCTTCAATATATACGGTAACTGATAAATATGCCGATATCTGAAAAGCAGATAGAAAAAAATTAAGCCATATTGCAGAGGATTTAGAGGAAATTTTCAAATAAAACCTTGGGATATTAATATCGCCTAAAAGAAACATACAAGACCTTCTTTTGGACTAAATATACGTAAATTTTTGAGACTCGAATTTTATACAACCTTTTCCAGATCTATCTATATATAAGCAAATCAAAGCTTATATTCTAAAATAAACTAACAACGTATCTGAAAATAGCAGGTGATATATCATTTGGTTGTAGGAGACGGTTATTTCCAGCGCGTCTCTTCAGCCGGAAGTAATGTCAGTGATATCAGCATTTTATATTGAGAGAACTATTTGCAAATGGTTTATGGATAACTGTGGGGTAACTTTATATGTCTCATAGGGGTAAGTTGTTTTAATTTTAAAAACTTGTATCTAATAAAAATGAACAAATTTCAATTTACTAATATGAATGTCTGACATCTAAAATAGCTAAATAAAGAATGAGATTTCTGACATTTTTAAAGATCCAATTGCATAAATTACTAGTCGACCTGTCCCGGCTTCGTCCAGCTGCAATTTACCACTTGTATTTATGGTTCACTATTTTTGCGATAATGGCTTACACATAAAAGATGGATATATGGTGTCGAGGGTTGTGTGGTGTTGTTGTAGGAGTATTTAAGATAAACATTTCCATCATATATTATATGACACGTATAGCTCTAACGTATACATACACACACACACAGCAGCGCACGCCACTACACACACACTACCCACGAGTAAGCCTAGTTCACACTTATCCTTATATTTTCAACAATTCACATAATATCTTTATAAATTATAGCCTATGTGTTATTCTGATGAATAAGCTATATTATTGTAAAGTTTCATTAAAATCCATTAAGTAGTCATTACGAAAAAGAAACAAATATCTATACAAACTCACAAACTTTCGCATTTATAATATTAGTAACGATTGGTTTCTCTAGTTTCTGAGGAAGCCAAGGTAATATATATATATATATATGTCGGGGATTTTAAAACGACGTGAAAGGAGATGGAAGGAGGAAGATGGGAAATATTGGGGAACACTAAAAGGGGGTGATGGTATTGAGTGGAATATTGGGTAAACGCAATGTAGATACTTCTGCTGAACCCATAAATGATCAAATATGATCTCTAACAATTACGAGAGAAACCTAAGCAGTGCCTTGGACTTGTGACCAAGGTGTAGGCTTAAGGAGCTCCTTTAAGTAATTACAACACTCGCCTCCACTGCTAGGCTCTCTATTTAAACCCAAGGTTAAACGCACATAAACCTAATCTAACACAAGGCTAACCTAACCTAAGGCTAACCTAACCTAACATTGTGTTTACTTAACCACGTGGCAATTACATTATAAGGACTTACGTGACCTTAGTTGGACAGCACTTCCACACTACACTTGACACTATCACTAGCACTACTTAGATGATGTTCACTTCTTGAGAGACCGCGCACGACTAAGACTTCAGTTAGACTGTCGATCGCATATAAAGGGTCGAGGGTAGAGACTTTAAAAACAACGGAAGTGACTACTACCCCACTCCAACGCCATAGACAACGATAACGATTCGATTAATCGATAATCTTTTACTATGCTCCGACATATATATATTATTAACAGAGTAGGCTTCAATAACAATTATACTTCAAACCTGTTTCCTAACAAGAAGTCAGAGGAGTTTATGTAAACGTATTAAATGTGAATAATGGAAAAGTTTTAAGTATAAGTAAAAGTTTTATTAATCACATCAAGTCAATTACTCCGAGCTATTGTTTCCGTCACAACGACCAGGTTACGGGTAACGAATGTTCGGAAGCAATTATGCAAATGGGTGAAGTATTTATGTAAACATACGCCGGAGTGACTGAGTCCGGAGTCAGGAGTCTGATTCCTTCCATATTATATACTGGATGAGACATAATAAAATCAGATATAAAAAAAATTACAGGTAACTGCTCATGATAATGAATTCGTTAGCCTAAATTACATACATATTATCATACCATCAGGCAGTTCCAACCCTAACTTCCGAATGCCAAGTCTCAATCTTATCAGATTCAGGGGGTCGTTACTTATATTTCTTATTCCTCTCAAGTAAACATTTCATTTGATATCTTATGGGAGTGGTAGAGTTTTTGAGACAAAAATAACTATCCGCCATCTTGTGCCTTTTTTAATAAATAGTTCAGTTCCTATCCAGTAAAACTAATTCGTCATTACTTACGGGGTTCCCGTCCCGCGGTTCAGTGACCCTCGTCTAAAAAGCGCCTACACTTTTTACGGCGAGTTGTAAAAGTGGCATAAAATTGTGTCTTATTAGGTTTATAATGTACTCATATACTTGCACAGATTTATTGTTTCCTTCATGCTATTTTTGTATTGTTTTAAATAATTGACAACCCCTCCAAAGCAACCAAGGTAGTAATAGTATTATTTTTAGTATTATATTTTTTTACAGTACAGTTTTACTATTTATAGTATTATAAACACCAATGCTTTACATTTTGATTTCAAATTATAAAATAGATACTAACTACTCACTGAAAATATCGTATATTTGACTTGTAGGCAATTATTATTCATGGTTAAAGATATTCCACATTGTTTTTTTTTTTTTCATTCATCAGGACCCTTCAATGGCCTACTGCTGAGCCGGGTCTCCTCCTCAGAATGAGGAGGGTATTAGGCCATAGTCCACCACGCTGGCCCAGTGCGGGTTGGCGTCACATTGTCTAGACTTAAATTAACAAAAAGGATAATAAAAATCACTATATGTGAGCCTAAAACATTTGAGGAGTTCTCTCAATTCCTCAAGGATCCCATCATCAGAACTGGATTTTGAAAAAAATGGGATTAATCTGTAATCATACATATCCTACAAAATACAAAAAGAAATTTCCATTTCGGTTCATAACTGACGGAGTTCTGAGGTAACAAACATAAAAAAAATACAGCTGAATTGATAACCTCCTTTTTTTTGAAGTCGGTTGAAAATAGTTTCGGTTAAAAAAAAATCAGTAAATGTAGAAAAATACGACCTATGGGATGACTGGTTCATTCGTACTGAATGTAACAGTCTCTAAGGAAAAAGAAGAAATTTCTAACCTACAGAACTATGAACTAGATTATAAATACCTCAGAACTAACAGATAGCTTAAGATAATTGTAGTTAGTATGGGAGATCTTTACAAATATTGAAATATTATACATTGGCAGCCAATCTTTAATTCGTTGCTACCTATTAATAGGAGAGTAGTTTTCCAGATGACATCTTCACAACCTCATATATTAAATATATTTGACGATTTTAATCTATGCTTTATAAATACTAAGATTTAATTAATGTGAGTGGAATTTCGCTTTTAATATTAATATAAAGTTATCCTAAGTTACTCAAGCGTTGGGGGAAATGTTTTGAATTATTATTCCCCTACGTTGCTCATCTGAGAAGTAACTTAAGAATTCAAGATGGAGATTTTCCCTGTTATTTATTAAGTCAGAGTTTATTTCCAAACATTTTGATTTGCTGGCATTGAATTAGTTTCGTTTTTAACAAACCTCCAGAGTCACAATTTCATTTTTTTAAATTATTAATACACATTAAGATAAAATAAAAAAAAATCAACAAATTTCTCACACTGTGATTTTTTTACAGATTAAATGGTTTTTTTTTATATAGAAGAAAGCTTTGCAATTATTGTTTATTTTCTCACAGATGGCGGTATAAGCTAGTTTATGGACTTATTATCATCTTTTGCTATCAAGGTTGGATGAGCATCCAATAGATAGCGCTGTTAAGAATTTAAACGTTTGTGACACTTATTCTATGCTTTCTGTTACTTCTAATTACAATATGATTGCTAGAACTAGCCAAGTGGCAAACGTTATATTTCTATTCTCTTTCTACAATTTAAAGCAATGAGTGTTGACAAACCATGTTAACATATTATTATTTGGTGCGTTCCACTAAGCGTTCACAATTCCCAAATAACTTTGAAATATAAATAACTTTTTTTATACGGATAGAGATTTATGCTGCAGCGCATATTCATGTAAAATTAATATTAGTTTCAATTTAATTATAAATATAAAAAATTAAAATTATTCAGCAAAAAATATGAATATAAACTAATTTAATCAATAAATATTGAAGTTTATTGTTAAGGCTTACAAATAATAGTATCCTTAACCCCTTAAAGTATTGATTTATAACTCGCCATTTGAATTATTTTCGTCAACGCTCAATAATCCATTCCACTTGGGTTAACGATCGTAACGCTCGCGAATAAGTAACCGTACGGGAGAAACCGTAGTCGTGAGAGCAGTCATGAGTGCTTAGTGGAACGCACCCATTAACTGTTATTTTAATTTGATCATGTGATATATCGTTGACATATGTCATTTCAATATATCAATTGTTAACGCATATATCGTATATCGTTGATATATGCGTTAACAATTGTGGAAAGTCAACTTAGCTTGGCACTCATTTCTGAACCTCTGGGGGCCCCCAGCATTTCAGAGATGAGTGTCTTGATCGAGAAGTCGCAGTTCTATCCTGGGCACACAGGGGAGTTATGTGTGTTTTAAGCAATTAAAAATCACTTTCTTTAATGGTGAAGGAAAACATCGTGAAGAAACCTACATTTCTCCAAGTTCTCACAGGTGTATGAAGTCTGCCAACGCGCACTGGTCCAGCGTGGTGGACTATGGCCTAACACTCTCCTCAATCTGAGGAGAAGACTACTCAGCAGTAGGCTATTAATGCATTGTGAAGACGATAGTCGCTAATATAAATATAATTTTGAATAACTTACTAGATCATCTCCAGTATCAAAGTCACACCCAAGTCTGAATTTGACAATATTCTGAGGAGAGTCGTTATCCACCAGGTCGTCAACACTCTGCGCCAATACCACGGACACGTGGGTCCTGTTGACGTCTCTATATGTGAAGAGTTGTGCGTCTTCGTCCTGGTCTACTGATTGGAGGACTAGGTTCTTTCTGTAATAGATAATAAATGAATTATTAATGGTATAATTTCAGTTATAAGTTCAGTTAGGAAATAAAGAGAGGAAATAAAAATTTTTAGATTATTTACCTTATTTAAAAAACATAATACAACAATTCTTTTTATATTTTTTTGTTTTATTTAATAAGTTAATTATTAACACTACTCATTCTTTTAAATTAATTTTTCCTCGTCAAAAATTCTTAGCTAAATTACGTCATTATTTTTATATATCTTTAAACATAGCGACATCTATTGAAAAGTTTAAGAACTTAGAAGCGCTATGTAAGCTTTCGACTAAACTTCGCTCGCTAGAGTAAAATTATAAGAACTTTTACTGAAAAGTTTTCAATTATTCCGCTAGGTGGAGACACTAATAATAATTCATTCTCTCATAAGTATGATATTGACCTGCCCTCGCTTCATCTGAGAGTAAAAATAGTGTTTATTTACTTATTACTATTGACAGAAGAATTTTAATTATATATGTCGGAGCATAGTAAAAGATTATCGATTAATCGAAACGTTATCGTTGTCTATGGCGTTGGAGTGGGGTAGTAGTCACTTCCGTTGTTTTGACAGTCTCTACCCTCGACCCTTTATATGCGATCGACAGTCTAACTGAAGTCTTAGTCGTGCGCGGTCTCTCAAGAAGTGAACATCATCTAAGTAGTGCTAGTGATAGTGATAGTGATAGTGATAGTGATAGTGTCAAGTGCAGTGTAGTGTGGAAGTGCTGTCCAACTAAGGTCACGTGGTTAAGTAAACACAATGTTAGGTTAGCCTTAGGTTAGGTTAGCCTTATATTAGATTCGGTTTATGTGCGTTTAACCTTGGGTTTAAACAGAGAGCCTGAGCAGTGGAGGCGAGTGTCGTGATCACTTAAAGGATATCCTTAAGCCTACACCTTGGTCACAAGTCCAAGGCACTGCTTAGGTTTCTCTCGCAATTGTTAGAGATCATATTTGATCATTTATCGGTTCAGTAGAAGTATCTGCGTTGCGTTTACCCAATATTCCACTCATTACCATCACCCCCTTTTAGTGTTCCCCAATATTCCCCATCTTCCTCCTTCCATCTCCTTTTCATCGTTTAAAATCCCCGACATATATAAACATTAAAATAATAAACTTTACCTCTATAAATACTTTATAGTAATCATAAGGCTGCGATTCCACCAGAGATAAGCGAGGATGTGTAGCGTAAGATGTTTTGTTAAGAACCAATAGAATCGCTTCATTTACCTGCACATCTCTTGTCAAAACGCAGCCTTAGTGTGTATCAAAAGATATTTACGCAAAAGGTATCAAAATGACTTTAGTCATAGTCAAATATAAGACCAGGGATGTTATGGATATTAAATTTCGGATCTGGATACGGATACGGATAAAGGAAATATATCGGTTTCGGATACGGTTAAGGATATCAAATTATTTCGGATTATCCGTTAGTTTCGGTTCCGGTTATTAGATTTTGGAAGTAAAATACAAATAGGTTTTAACTCTTTTCCGTGAAAATTTTTAGCCACACCGTTGACTTTTTGCGGAATGTAAATTTATTTGATTAAAAATAATACAATTTACATTAAACTATGAATTGAGTGAACTGAACTGAAGTCTTGATAAATTATTACTTGAAAATGCAATTCTATTAATAATGTATACAAATTATTAGTCATTTTCCTCTAAGTGAAGTGCACACAATTAAGTTTTTAAATGTAAAATGTAACGTAATCTCACAATAACTGACTAGTAATGAACATTTAATAATAAACAATGCGAGGGAGGCGCGCGGCTAGTGGGCTATTTGTTGGCTGGCTCGAACTCGAAAAAACTTTTAATAATATGCATCATCCGCTCCGATCCGAAATTACCCGAAACTGTTATATTGGATTCGGTTACGATTACAGATATTTTTTATTTCGGATATCCGAAAGTTTTGGTTACGGTTACGGAGCTCCATAACATCCCTAATCTGTACACTTGCCGCAATCATTTAACCTTTGAAATCTCGTATCATTATCTAATATATGAATGTCAATGATAATGTTTAATACTTTGATATCCGGCAGTTAACTAAGGTCTGAGAACATCCGCCCATCCGTGAGGTTAACTATTTTGACAAATAACAGACGCGCAGGAACTGAAACATCGCATAAGAACCAAACGGATGTGACGAGCTCTCACCCCGCGCTCCCCGCTAAAAAGTCTCTCAAAGTGATTTCTGCGCATTCAAGGTCAAACCTATACTTACGTGCCGGCAGCTATATCATAATTATGTAAGTTAGAAATTATGGATTTGGTTTATGGTTTCCTACAGACTAAAAGTAGGTAAATTTAATATCAAATAGAACAATTTATTTTGTATAAAATGTCAGTGCTTGCTACATTTGCTGAAATTATAATATCATTGTCAGTTTTTAGCTCTTTCTATGTTAATACAGAATTCTGCAGCTCAATAACTCTATCTGCGAATTTCTCGTTACATTATTATCATGTCTATCGTTTTCATGGCATATAATTTGGATATTTTCCATCTTTGTGTCCATCTTATGAAAGGTTTACTTCTTTGTTAGATCCCAAAAATTCAAAATTATCTTCTTCACTTTTCCATGCATCTTCAAGGTCAGCAGCATCAACAGCAACATAAATTGTCTGTTTTATATTCCTATTAAACCAAAAACTCCAGATAACCTCGCAGATCATTATTTGAAGCAATCGTGCCACTCAACGTCGTTGAATTAGATTAAATAAACATTACATAGCATAGCTGAGTGGCACACAGCTCATCCTCTACAACACTTTTACTCTCACATTGTGTAATAAGTATGTCATTATGTCTGTAGAATTAGACACTTAGACTTTGTTGCTGTTAATATTATGTATTCTAATATACTATTCTCTCGCATTTTTCAATAGTTTCCTATTATCTCTCATAACATTTTTATGAGAGATAATAGGAACAACGATCATTATTAGGGGATTTTTTCAGCTCAATTTTTACTTCAGAACCCATTTTTATTTCCTGAAGTCTTAATTGTACGGTTTCATCATTAGAATGTCACTCGTGGTCTATCAGCATTTGCTAGTGATATCAAGTTTTATTAAAAACACAAACACGCAGTTTCAATTTATTTTTTTAAATCTAAACTAGTACCGAATCATCTTCAAAATGATGACAGTCAGTACCTAGATTTTCATATTAGTTTTTAGTTTATCATTCTTTGCTATAAGTAAGTTATTTTAGTTTATTTACAGTAGTGTCCATCACATGATTTTAGTTTATCTTGGTACTTAGTTTTTTAACTCTCATCTTATTACTTAGTTCCATTCTAGGTGTTAGTAAGTTTCCGTTTATATTAGTTCTTTTTGATTTTGATGATTTTCCTGTTATAGTTTATCTAAGTACTTCGCTTTTCATTACTAATCCTGATTCTTAGGTTCTTCATGGTTCTTCACCATTACCCTTTAATGGCCTACTGCTGAGCCAGATCTCCTTAGAAGACGAAATTTAGGCTATAGTCATTGGAGAACATGTAGAATTGTAGCAAGTTTCCTCACGATGTTTTCCTTCACCGTTAAAGCAAGTGATATTTAATTGATTAAAACACATATAACTGAAAAATCAGAGGTTTGTGTCCAGGATCGAACTAGAACCTCCGGAGTAGACTTAAACCACTAATTTTTAGTTCTTAGTGAGAGCATTCCTGAGTTTTAAATTAATAATGCACATCAATGCTTGATGGACTCTTTCATAACTAAGTTAAGCTTATGACAGACAGGCAGGTAGTAATATCATGTGCACATCACCGATATGATTAAGTAATAATCATTAGCAGTTAGCATGTGAAGCAGAGCGCGAGTGTGAGTTGCTCCAATGCGTCATTTTGATTTTATCTATTTATTTATTAAATTTGTCTACTTTTTATGCTTTTATAATATGTGAAGTTGTACTGTTAATTATGGGTTATGTTCCACTACCAAACCAAGCATGGCTTGATGAGACTAGAATATTACTCCTGACCACACCACATATACCAACAACATTTTTTAAAATTTTTATCTGTCTGTTGTCTTGTCTTGTTTTTATTCCGGCTAATCTCTGAAATTGTTGGGCCGATTTTGACGGGACTTTCACTACCAGATAGGTGATGTAACAAGAAGTACCTTAAGATATTAACTATTTCGCTACGACCCATAGGAACGGAGCAACACGCGAACGAAGTCGTGCGGGTCGGCTAGTTAACAGTAAAGTGTAATATAGATTTTTATCAATAAAAAGTGATTATTTATCTGAACCTTATATAAAAATGTTATTTTTTTTACACCTACAGAATAATCTTTAGATTACCTTTAAATGCCATTAATGATGTTTTAGTAGTGATAGGGATCAAATTTTCAAATGTGGCAACTTAAGACAGACTTTATTAAAGAATAGCAAAACTTTATACTTATGATAAGTAAGTTAGTTTTTAATTTATATTAGACGAGTCGTAAATTTACTAATTAGTTAAGTTAGATGTAAGGTTGAACAGTGTAGGCGAGTATTATAAAGTTGGGACCATGCATAGTTTCGCAAATTTCACAAATTGTTATAATTTTTTACATTATATGATGTCAAGTAACTCATTAATAGTTGAATAAACTTTGAACGAAATTTATCCTTACAAAAAATTAATCCTGCGCATAATGTCTTAGACATCACACCATATTAATATCACTTGGAAAATGACTATACTTAGAACTTATAACGTGTCTAAAAATATGGCAATAACGGAACTTAAATCTTGCTCATATGTCGTGATGGAGGAATAGCAACCTGGTTCCCATACGTTAGGTAGATGGTAGAGTTCTAGATACGTGAGTGATGATTTAAATATACATATAAAGATATGCTTCACGAAATAATTACTTTTGAATGTGTGGGATTTCCGTGACTTCATTGCAAGTTATTCATTTAGTTAAACTACATAGAAAACCATACATATATTATTATCCTGGGTTACCGGCGAGCATGAGGCAGGGTATAACATACCCAAGGTGCTATAAACCAAACATATCTTTAAAAAATATTTGTAGCACACATTAACATGCATAGTAGCTGTAACTAAGGGTTAGGTTGAATTTTGCTTTTATAGTAATAAACACGTCCTAAATCTACTTGGGCCATTAATACCCTACCACACACTTAACGTTGGGCCTCTGTTTAAAAATAAATATAAAGGGACAACAAAACATATCAAGGTAAAGACTAGAGAAAAAAGGATTGAAGGTCCAACAGGAAATGTTGACTCATAAAAACCAAGAAATCTACAGAAGTCAAGCCAAAAATAAACATATAAAAATTTATTAAATAAAAAAACAGGCAGGCGTGACTTAAAAGCAATAATGCTCCTGTCACTTAAGTTTTCATTATTTTTATGTCTGAATTATTAATTCTCCAATAAAGTCCCTCGTATTTAAATATTAAACCAAAGAGCACTATTTTTCTTTTATTTTATATAAATACTAGCTGCCCTAGCCTGCCCTCGCTTCGCTCCGGGTATTTAAAGCAATATTATAATTGATGTCCTTAAATTGTCACTCTGTAATTGTGTAGTTTTTTATTATTTGAAAAAAGAGAGAATAAAAAAAAGCTATAAAAAAATAATAGAAAGAAAAAGAAAAGCAACAGATAATAAAAGAGGGAATACTTAATTGGATTTTTAGTTCCTGAAAAATTTTTCAATTTACAAAATGGCCACCTTATGGCACTTAGATGGGCATATCTTTTTAATTAGAGTATTTATGGCAACACCACAAAGCCTATGTTACCCGGAAAGGATGTAGCTTCGCATCGGTGAAAGAATTTTCAAAATCGGTTCAGTACTTTTCGAGCCTATTCGCAACAAACATACAAACAATCAAATCTTTCCTCTTTATATAATAGTATAGATCAACCGAATTGAAATACGGGTATGTCATACCTTGCCTCACTCGTATTGAATCTTAATACCTTGAATGTCAGTACTTGGGGCTTAAGACTTAAGATTATTGGCACATTAACTGAAGCTCTATCACACATGAGTAATGAAATACCGACAAACAAATACCATATAAGTAATTATTTCTGACGGAAACTAATTCTGTATATAGAAAGCGAATCTATTTTAATTTATTCTAAGTAAATGGTTTTAAGAAATCGTTATTAGGAAAATGTTTTTAAATTATATGATAAACTAGTAGATCCGCCCGTCTTCGCCCGGGTGCAATTTACCATACCTAGGATTATTTATAAACATATTTCATATATGACTAATTCCGTAAGACTTAAACGATTAAACAGCTTTACATGCACATCATTCCCTATTTCAAACCCTTCAAGCCTGTTTTTCAAAATAAAACTAAAACCATGTCCTTTCTCAAGCTTTACTTTATTTTTGTACCAAAATTTCATTAAAATCGGTTAAGTTGTTTTAGCGTAGCAGACAAACAAATAGAGTTATATTCTTAGATAAGTGTAGTGGGTGTTACCTAGGATGAACTTCCACTTGGAGCACTTCATCACCAACGCTAAGGTTTTCCGGTATCCTCACAAACTTGAGGTACTCGCCGGCGGGATAGAAGTTGCAACCTGTAACAAGAATTTACATTGGATTATGGATTGAACATAGAATTATTAAAATTCATTTATATTAAAAATATAAATTTAAATATAAATTATACTCAAAAATTTGGAATTTGGAATCTATTTTCTATCTCAAATTTGAAGAGTTTAGATGATAGATTAAAAATATAAATTTTAATTTTATACACAAAAATTTGGAATTCGGAATCTATTTTCTATCTCAAATTTGAAGAGTTTAGATGATAGATTAAAAATATAAATTTTAATTTTATACACAAAAATTTGGAATCTATTTTGTATTTTAAATTTGAAGATTTTAGATCATAGATTAAAAATAGAAATTTGAATTTTATACACAAAAATTTGGAATTCGGGATCTATTTTCTATCTCAAATTTGAAGATTTAAGATCATAGAATAAAAATAGAAATTTGAATTTTATACACAAAAAGTTGGAATTTGGAATCTATTTACAATCCAAATTCCATTCGGATTGAGAATGATTATTGATTTTGTTCGTTAAAAGTAAATAGAAGGAGTGAATGCTTTAAAGCGCGTTCGCGTTAATATATAATTAGAGAAACAAAGCTATCAAGTTAGTGGAGGGTATTCTTAAAATAAATCAAATGACACACCAGTGTTGCTAATATAATATGTATTAATTTTTTTAAATATTTTATCTGCCATATACACTATAGCAACAATTCTATATAGATAACACTATTGAATAAAATTGCCCTACAAATTGAATCAATACCGTTCTGATAAAAAAATGATTGCCGCAAGCCATTTGTATGGGAAACCAGACAGAAATGATAACAATGGAAGTGGCATGTCTGATGTGTGTGAAATATGAATGGATTTATATACTAATGGGTTTTTAATGTAAGTTATAAATGCTCTGAATTTATGTTGGAACAATATTAGCGACCTTGCCTTCAAGATAACAGATGAAGCTTGTAAGAATTTTAATAATTGGGATATTTAATCCAAAAATAATGTTTTACATTTAGACTAATTAATTCTTTTTGTTTAACCCCTAATAATCGATAATTTTTTCAACAATTTCAGGGCATTGTTTGAAGCGTGAGTAGCTCAGTGTTTCGGGCTTTAGGATAAGTCGTGGATCGTAATAAGAAACGTAGGTAATACTTAAGAATACAAGCTAAACGAAACTGCGATTTAATATACTACTTACGCCATCTATTGACGGATGGTAAATCACTGAGCTGATTGTGATGCAATTTGGTATAGAGATACATAATGGCTCGAGGAAGGACATAGGCTATGTTTTATTAGATTAGATTTGAATTTGGATTGAAGTTTGTCTATAGTTATTTGAGATAGAAGTACATTTTAATGGTACCTGTATACCAAATCACTGTAAGGCTCGCTTTGCTTCTCCGCTTATTTCTTCCATGTCACATGACGTATACAGATATAGTTTCAATTATTTAAAAGTTTGTTAAACGAGTATCGTTTGTGTATATAATTTGTAGATATTTTATACAAAATGGCTGAACAACAACCACCTTTGTCCGGACGCTACCATTTCGCCGCCACATACAATCTAAGGTATAACGGATTGAAAGCGTTCTTTCTATTGATAACATACATTTCAATGGGAAATCTGAGTAATTGACATGAAATATAGAAAGTATGACGCAGATTATATTAAACGTTTATCTTTAACATTTAATAACTTACGAATGTGGTTTTTTAATGACTGATTCGTGATTTCTATTTTATTTAGTTTTTTCATTTTTTGTTTAAAGTAAAATCTTTTTTTCTACAACTATTTTGTCGTATCCTCAGAAAACTCTTTTATTTGATACCAATAATATAAAAAGGGTTCTCCATTTTTGTAAATCCCCCATATTTGGTTCTAAGGCAAATCCTCAGTTAGAACTGTTGCTTTAAATCTGAATACTTGATTTACAGATATCAGATATGATCAAGTCACAAATTGACAGAAGCTATAAATAAACAGAGATAAATGTATTTCTTCTTTCTAAAGCCTAAAGGTTTCAATGAGGTACTCGAAATATCTGGTCTACTAAATACTACTACTCTATTCTTATTTGATTAACATTATGTAGAGTGTTACGCTCAACATCTAAAGCTGCTATATATTGGAGATATCACCAAAGACACTGCTGTCATTACTCTTGTATGGAGCAGACTACTTGATTTTACAGTAGCTCTTGTATGGAGCAGACTACTTGATTTTACAGTAGCTCTTGTATGGAGCAGACTACTTGATTTTACAGTAGCTCTTGTATGGAGCAGACTACTTGATTTTACAGTAGATTTTACAGTACATCTTTAAGGTTTCCATGTTCTAGAGATACCACCACAATACATCAAATTTTTAATCAAACGAATTTGTGGGAATTGAGAAGATCTGTCTCATGTTAGCAATGAGCTGATAGTTTTCAAACGGGTGACCAGATCGTCACAATAAATAGCTAAGAACCATCGAGATTAAATTACCTTTCAAACAAATAAAACTTCATTAGAATCGGTCTATTATCTTGGGCGCTACGATGCCATACACACGTTAAACTTAATAACACCCTGGCTGTATAGCGTTGGGGGTCAAAAATGGTTATTATATAAACAACTAGCCGATCGCCACGAATTCTTTCGCGTGTTGCTCCGCTCCTATGGGTCGTAGCGAGATGTTAAATAGCCTAAGTTACTCCTTGTTACACCAGCTATCTGCCAGTGAAATCGGTCCAACCATTTAGGAGATTAGCCGGAACAAATAGACAGACAGACAAAAATTGTAAAAAAAAAAAAAAAAAAATGTTGTTGTTGGTATATGTGGTGTGTGCGTGTATACATCCATATGCACTTAGAAAAAAGCGGTTATTTTAATATTATAAACAGACACTACAATTTAATTTATTTGAGTATGGATGTGTACTAAGCCTTAGGATGAAGCTGACTCGCTCGACTGAACAGTTCTGTTTTTACTTTCAACAAATATTTTATGACGTTGATAGACCGTGGAATCGTCAATAAAACCGCAAAAAATACCGTCAAATATCTGTAAACTGAATTACTCATTTTTGTTGTAATCATTTGACAAATTAATGAAATTGTTTCACTAAAAACTTTACCAAAAAATCATTGACCACTAAAATGGAACTCGATACACTGTCCTCGGTCAACTATAAGTAGTTATTACCATAATATGCACTTACAAGGGAACACCAAGCTACCAATATTAAACACTTACTGCAAACCTTAGTAATAGAGACACCACACCACTGCACAGCCATGGTCACCAGACGAGCTCCATTTGACAACTGACTAAAGTCTACCAGAACAGAGGTTATATACAGTCTTGATATAAAATAAAAAGTACTACTCGCGAATATATAGTTATCAACGGTGTTGCTAACATTATAGATGGTAGAGCATAGTGTAGGCATTAAGTACTTAGTTATTATAACTATTATTTTATTAATCTACCCATACCCATATAAAGGGTTTTGATACAAACTTTGAGCTTTGTAAGTTTAATGTGCTTAAAAAGGGAATAAAGTTTCTTTTCACATATTAATATAATATAGAAATTTAATAATACGCTAAACACCTTAAGGATTAACTAGTAACCTACTAACTTTGGAGGTACTTTATGTTTATTTTCACAGCACCTTGTTAGAAGGGATTTGATATCCAATTAAATTTAATATCGCTAAGTTAGAAAAGACTATATATATATATATAACTTTTATTTTAGGACATATTTTAAAATCAGTAATCATAGGTAATGAAAAATATTTATCACTCTTACTCTACAAACAAAAGTTGTATCTTTTTACCCGACTACGGCGAAGGAAGGGTTATGATTTGGGCAGTCTATGTATGTATCTATGTATGTATGTTTGTATGTTCCACTCTAGCGCCTAAACTACTGAACCAATTTTCATGAATGAGGTTTCAATAGATTCGTAATAATGGCGCGGGTGACATAGGTTATAAAAATTTTATTTTTTTTTTATACCTCAGATTATAGTTCTAGATTATATATTATTTTCAAGGTACATTTATTTAATATATTTATTATCAGTATTTTTTTAACTTAAAAGCATTAAAAATTGTAAATAAACGATACTATTATGAATAGATCATAAATTATAATCTATTGTTGTTAGAGAAGAAAAGTATATTCCTGCTTCCAAAGTTAAAAGCATCACTGCTTTGTGCAATAGAAAAATCATATTATGTCTGGCCATTATGGTACTTGACCAGACATTGGTTGAGTATTTTCGTCTGTTAAAATATCCTCTATTTATTACAAGGCTTTGCGTACTCTGAATCAAGTTGCCATAAGAAAAATATTAACCTATTTTCCGGTTTGATTGATAACTTTATAATCGAAAGGTTTACGACATCGTTTTTGCATTTTATTTTGTAATTCGGTCCATGGGAATATTTGCCACAATCGTCTCGCAATCATCAGTCACGGATGTAACCTAAATATTGGCGTCAATTGCAGCCTTCGTACTCCAGGGTCTATCCTAACGGAAACATTATCAGATCACCAACTATATTACATATTATATACATTGTATGCTAGCCCACCCGCTTCGCTGAGGTATATTTAAACTGTTCTCACTCACTCTCACATATATCTCTCATCGCTAACCCAGCGTTCGTAAGAAACGTTTTAGTTCGACCGTTTCTTCTCCGCCTTACTGCAGCAAATCCGACTACCACAATAAAGTCTTTTCATTTTTCGGGTTAATATATACCCTATGACACTTACAAATAATGTTGCTTACTATTGATAAAAGAATTTTACCCCCTACAATCTCGCAAACATCACTTGACTGTCTCAAATCGAGACTCCGCCAATATATTGTTGATACGGCTCTCATATCAATTCATGTTTAATTCATCGCTTCTTCTTCATTGCTGATACATGTTCTTTATAGGAAATTTGGAAATTAAAACAATGAGCTGTCATCTGAAGATCCATCTAGGAGTGTATACTGTCTCATAAAGTAGTACTAATTTATGACATAAAATTGTAGCTTGATATAAGTACTAATTAGCTTATTTTACTCTATCTCTTCAAAGGGAAAAACATAGACATAATATATCTTACGTGTAGTAAATTGTAATTAATTTACATATTTCTCGTTTTCTCAATAACTTGTCCTATGAAACCCCTACTTACTTCACGCTCAGAGAGAGATTTAAATAGAGTACTCAACGGACTGAGCTGCGCCCCCAAAAAAGGTTTCTGAGATTTGAACTCTGTCCCAGAAACGATAATGTCTCATAATCCAGAACGTTCACAACGGCACTATCGGCTGTCTATGTTCTCAAAGGTCTGAACCTAACCTAACCCCCTCCTCAATCTACCCGAGAAGACCCGGCTAAGAAATTTGCCATTAATCGGTTGTAATAACTGCATGCTTAATAAAATATTTAAAAGCGTTTGTAATATTCAACCCTGAGTTATCCCTATAATGTTTTTAGACTTTCTTGTTTGATTTTATTATAGTCTGGGTATCGTGGAGTCAATCGATGAAGACATTACCATCAATAAGGAAACAGGCGTTGATCGACACGGTTAATAAATTAGAGTTCCGTAAGAATTGATGACCCTTGTAATTTAAAACAGTATTGAGCTGTTCAATTGCGTAATCCAGTATTATTCACGTAAATGAAGTACCTACTTTCACAGAAGTTGCTTATAATCTAGTTTTATTTACTACTAGTAGTCCCACGTGACTTCGTCCACGTAGAAGTTTTGTTTATGAATATTAAGGGACGCACAAATAGACCATCTACCTGACTGTAGATGGCCACCTCGAAGATAGAGTGAGAAAAAGTTATGAAGAGAAAGATGGGGAAACCGTAGATACCTCAGAAGGTTGATTAACACATAGGAAACTTTTTATCCCAAAAATACCATCCTCGTAGGATAAAAAGATGATGTATTCATGTATACTTAATTTAACATATACTTCCCGCGAGAGGGAGGTTTAGTTCCTGTAAGGGGACGGGTTAGAGCATCTCGTAAAAGACGAATAGTCCAGCACCCCCTTGGTTGTAGGGGACTCAGGTTTTTAGCTGCACAGAAACTGCAGAATTCTTTTCTTCCCTTTCCCTCCTTACTCATCTTCAAGGAAGCAACGTATAAGCACAAAAAGCTTAACTCTATATGAGATCTGGTAACTTTTTGGCAGTGTGAGGTATATGATCTCGTCTTGGCAATATTTTTCAAGAAAAGTTTTTGGTGAGATTAAATATTACTATAACGTTTATAGAAGCAACAAACGTTTACAGAAGAATACAAGCTTGGTAAGGAGGAGTAACTAGTTAACTATAAATTATATTAATGACTAGCGGCCCATCCCGGCTTCGCGCGGGTGGAATATTATTTTAAAAAATATATTGGCCCTCCCGCATTTCGGTGCCCACTCTCTTGCCGCGTTACTCGCTGCGCTGCGTCGCTATACTGGCCCGTCGCGTCGTCGTGTATTTTTTGTTTATATTGATATTTTTAATTTCGTAATATCTTTTGAATGGAAAGTCCGATTTTAATAATTCAAAAAGTAATTTACAGGTATTGAAATAGACTTAAATACGAAATAATTTATTTGGATAAGGATTAATACAAAGTTATAGAAAACATGGTCTGATTTTGATAGGCATTTATATCAACTTTTAAAATGTAAAAAAGTAGTTATAGTGACGTAACTATAATAGTTGGACATATGGTCTCGCGGACTTTTTTGTAGATATTGATACGTTCTATAATATTGTAGAACATTTTTTTGTTCTATTATCAATACTTTTTGCAGCGCATGCGATGAAAGATATTTTATGGCTAATTTTTTGGCACCTTGGGTTGGTTTTCGTGAGATTTCCTAAGGATCTCTAATTTTTTCTTGTAATAAATATAGCCTATGTTACTCAGGGATAATGTAGCTTTCTAATGGTGAAAGAATTTTTGAAATCGGTCCAGTAGTTTTTATGTTTATTCGTTACATACAAAAATACAAAAATACAAAAATACAAAAATACAAATCTTTCCTCTTTATAATATTAGTATAGATATAGATAGAAATAAAAACTAATGTGCATGTTTTAGGCGTGTTATTCGATGGGAAAAGATTTATCGCTTCAATTGAATGATTGATAGTGAATCTTTAAGTATTATCTCTTAACTACTGGCTCTTTGTTGTTAGATCAGATATACGAGTCAGTATTGTTGGAACGAAGGTCATTAATGTTGCTGAATCAAACGATCTATTCCTGTACTATATCTACTATCTTATATCGTAATGTGACTTCTAATGATTGGTTGCGTGTTTGTTGGTGTGATGAAATGGCAATAAAAGATATAATTTTAAAATATCAAAGCAATTGAGCGGTTAAGGTGAACATCATTCAAATAATGATAGAAGCCTAGCAGTGCCTGGGGCTTGAATTCAGAAACAGTTTAAAGACATCTTCTACTATGCACAAACTCTCACCTTCACCGCTCCACCTTGCTACCGAATATTAAAATAATAGAGTACATTACTCACGTGCTCCTTCACCACACTACTAAACAACACTACACTAGTGTCAATACTTTAATATGTACTGCGTGATATCGCTTGACAGACTAACTCAATCCTTTCGGAACGAAAGTTACATATTGTCTACTTGAAATAAGATAAAATAAACAACCAACGAATACTAATTTATAAAAGTTGTTGCTAACTGTAATTTAATTAAATTATAAACTAAATGTTAAGTTTTTTTATATTTGATTCATGTCTTCCTATTAATTATGAACGAGAACAATGTTTGGGTTTAGGTGTAAGTGAGAGAGTATGATTCATCTCTCTTTAATAAGTTTGATTGAAAATATGTTAATGACTACTTTGATAAGTATAGTTTTATATACGCCATGTTTTAGTGCAGTTATGTTAGTGTATAACGCGTCTATTTATTAAATTACCAGCTGACCCAACAAACATTGTTTTGCCATATAAATTTTAAAAAATTGGGATGAGCCCCCTTATTTCTTCGGGGTATAAACGTTGACCTATTCTCAGGACTATCTGATATGCACACAAAATTTCATAAAAATTGGTCGATCCGTTTCAGAGGAGTTTCTATTATGTTGACTTATAATTACATAATGTTTATTTGATTTATGGTTTGGACTACAAGTAACTCCCCCTACAATCAGTCCTTTACCTCGTAATTTCCTCCACAACTGTTGAACAGTGACAAGTCCTATAATCAAGCAGCCAACAGCGATCAATATCCTCAGATTTACAGGTAGTCATCAAAGATCATCCGATCACTATCATCATCTTCACTATCATTTCTACAACGGTAACGTGTTTAATAAAGTACGGTGCTTTACAAGAGTAAATAGTTATTTTTTTTATAAGGCGTAAACTGAAACTATTTTTGTCGAGTGAGTATTATAAATATGATTTAGATGTTTATTACTCAATCACATTAAATAACTGAAATAAGGGCTTTTACCGTAAGATCAGTCATATTTTCTTGAAAACTCAATTTCAAAGGTTGAGTAAGTGAATAGGTGTTGCGATTGTATCAATAAATTTATGAAAAATTTTAATTTTGTAAGGACCGAAAAAGATGTGATCCTCTTAACTAATAGTCTAAGATCCCATGAACCCCAGACCTTCGTTATTTTATAAAAGCTACCCAATATCCTTGTCTCGCAAGGAGTTGCAGCTATCAAAATGTCTGGCTGATGAAGAAACACCATCTAATTATTACGATAATATTACCTATATATAAATTCAGCGTAAGTATTTATTACAATTGCATGAACATCATTCAAGTCTCGTAATGAAATATCACACAGTATTATTTGATGAATTTAGATTGGTAACCTTTAGTATCTCTTACCTGCCAAAGGAACGATAACCCAAACTTCATGATGGACCATCGTTCCTACCTGTGTCGAGAGCATGCGCTGACAAACTTTGAACTTTTATAAACTAACGAAATTCTGGGGTTGCGGAATGACTGCGATAATCTTTATCGTTAAAAATGTGAAGAAACTTTGTTACCGTGCATTACAGTATAAATGATAACAACAATAGGGCAAGGCCTCTGCTTTAGATTACATCTTAAATCTAGCCTTAACGGTATCCAGCACATTGCAGGGATAGAATAGAAAGTACAAGTTGTAATCTAACAGTCATCCTGCAAATTATAGCTCTACTTATTGTACCTTTTGATTTATTTAAGATGGTGTTTCAAGCTCCATTCCTATAGATCACATAGTTTAGAATTATGTAGTTCACCATTCGTCATGTTTTTATTGCAAAAAGTATATAATGATTTGGTTCTACCTACACTAAACAGTCCTTATTGCACTCAAAATATTTACAGGAAAACAAATGATACATTGTAAGCAAAGGTGGACTTATACCTGGAAGAGATTTCTTCCAGCCAATCTATAATTGTACGTAAAAGAGTTACGTAGCGGGTATTATAGTGTGTAAAACTTGTTACATCTATATCATAATATAAATTAAATAATTATTTCTAACACAATGCTATTGGTTTAGAATAAAATGACGAAAATAATTATCACCTATGGCAACACAATTTCTCATGGCGCATATATTAATAAGAATAACTTTAAAGGAATCCTAAATACGATTGGCCGCGCGTAGTTTTCAAGGCCAATGGTGTTGCCTAACTTGAAAATTTGCCCGATTTTTGGGGAGATTTTGACACGATATAATACATTCAAAATTTTATATTTTCTATTTGTAATTATATTTGATAAGGATACATTTATGCTTAAGGTGTGATACTTGCAGATCACACCTTAAGCATAAATGTCACCACAATCACGCAAGATGATGATGATGTGATCTCGACCTTGCTCGTTCCACCGCGCTGCGCTCTTTCGCTTTCCACTACACTTTCTGCTTTCTTATCACATGCCATTATTGGATAAGCTTACCTTTGTTCTAATAAAATTGAAATAATATATGAACTATACGTGTATGTAATATATAACGTATTTTTTAAATTGGGTTAAAAGATCTAAATTTATAGGATTTATATTGAAACTCAATCATCAAATTCATGATTTAAAGCGATGACAAACTTAGAAACTTACAAATAGCGTCAAACAGCGACACTGAGCGGTCGGATTGGCATGCTGGTGGTCGCAAACCAGTTGGGGAACAGATCCCCTACCACCAAGGGGGTGCTGGGTTACTCGGCTCTTACGATATGCTCTCTCAGCGGCAAAGGAGAATAGTATTCTAACCCGTCCCCTCACGAGTTAAACCAGTATATAACTTACAAGTGTAGCAAATTATAAAATAACAAACGTGTAGGTATATTCACAAACATATGAATTTACAAACATATAAGCTTAAAAACTTATGAGTGTACAAATTTACAAATTCCCAAATTCAAAAGCTTACCAGTTTACAAAGAATGAGTCACAAACTTATAAGCTTTCAAATGTATAAGGATACAATGAGAAATGAGATTGTACCTCATTTAAGCTCACAAACTTGGAAGTTTACAAACTTATCCAACATTGAAATTTCTAGTAGTTTTTAGGAAAATTACAAAATTGTAATTAGAAAAGATGAAATATTATAATGAGATACGATGATAGGAAAATAATAGAAAATGACGTCAGCACATAAGTTTTTAATGATCTCATCCGTTATAACAAACCAAACGTTATAATTATCAAATCTCTTCATCAGAAAGTCAAGTGAACGCACAATTCTATAAACTTGGTTATTTGCATAATCATTGCTTTCAGACCAGTTCTGGTTCCATAGAAACATGGCAAGGTAGGAAGGAATTATATAGATAGTGCAGGAAGTACAGACAGACAAGCAGGTGTCGATGATCTGAATAGAAAGCATGAAAACTCTTACTAGTTAAGGTAAAACTATGCGGTTTTAACTACTAAGTTACTGTTTATATTATATGCAAGTTTCTCGTGACATTGCACTCGCTTCGCTGAGAGGAAAAGTCAGTTAACGATGTTTTAGTTTCAATAAAGAAGATAAATTATCAAACGAAATGTTTGTGACTTTTTAATATTTTCTGTCTTTGAGTGGTCAAATAGTTTATTAGGATTTTTTGTATTTAAATATAATATCATATAATAATAACTAAAACATTGTTTATAAATCTTCTAAAACTAGAGGAATGGATTGGCTAATACTCACACTAAAAGCTAAAAATACAAATATATTAACCAACCAGCCGACCTACGCGACTTCGTTCGCGGGTTGCTCCTCTCTTATGGGTCGTAGCGAGATGTTAAACAGCATATGTTACTCATTGTTATATCAGCTATCTGCCAGTGATAGTCCCGTCAAAATCGGTCCAGTCATTTCAGAGATTAGCCGGAACAAACAGACAGACAAAAATTGTAAAATATGTTATTGTTGGTATATGTACCGTGTGCACTCAGTAAAAAGCGGTTATTTTAATATTACAAACAGACACTACAATTTTATTTATTTGTATGGACTAGCCCTCGCTTCATTTCATCAATACCGTTAGTGAGTATCTAATTATGCCATGCTGATATAGCTTACTAAATATGTAAAGGACTATGTAAACTATTTATTGGAAACCTTATGGGTTGGCATGAAAGTTTATACGGAATTTCGTCATATAGATATATAGCAATTATTAATTATGATGTTGGCAACACTGATTTATGTGGCAGCCTCTTAGTTAAGATGTCGGCAACATTAATCTGAGTAACATTCCGAATATTCTAGTAGTCATTCTGGTCTGAGTCTAAAGTATAACCCCCAGGAGGATATTCTAGTCAAGCCGTCATACTGTTCTACACAATATAATGTTGAAATTAAAGACTGTTAAATTAATATGAAATACTCGTGGTAAGTTGCACCCGGGCAAAGCCAGGCCGACTCGAATAGTACAGGAATAAATCGAAAAGTCTATTCTTAAAAAACTTAATGATCTACAAATACTGAGTTATTTTCTAAATAGCGGGAAAGTTCAGTGAAAAGTGAAGTGAACTGGTGGGCGACGGAATGAGACGAATCACTAAAGCAAGGTCGCGATCATTTACATATAATAATGTCTATATATATAAAACTAGCATCCCACATGGTGAAAGCTGATGAAAAATGTTATGTATTAGTTGACATGCCTGAAGTTTTTTTTTGATGTTGTCACACTAGTGTGTCTGTATGAAAACGTAATTTTGTTTTTGAGAAAAATATTTATTTGGCTAAATTGTGTTTAAATGGTTTAGACGTTAATGTGTACTTGGGAGGTCCGAGTTCGATCCTGGGTAATGTTTGTTTTAAGTTATTAAATATCAATGATAAATGAAACCTGCACTCCTAAGAGTTCTCCATGTTATCAAAAGTGAGTGAAGTCTGCCAACCCGCAGCGTGGTGGTCTATGAGCTAATCCCTCTTCTGAAGAGGCCCCGGCTCAATGGGCCATTAAAGGGTGACTTATTGAACTTTATAATTATTTTCGTTGTTTAGAATCAATATATATGCATTCAAAGACTATATATATAGACTCAAAAATATTTTTTTTATCAATGTAATCAGTAGTATATATATAGATTTACTCACAAATAACAACATATTATCCACATAAATTTCTCAAATCAAAATATTTTAATATTGTGTCATGACTTTATTTTGTAGTATGGCAATCTCAATGATTTAATGTTTTTTCTAGTGGCAACATTAGATGGTATCTAATTGGCTAATTACATACAACCGCTGACGTATGCTATTCTTTTGGACAATCAGAACATTTAAGTATTATAAGATTATTATATATATATATGTGTGTGTAAGATTATTCAACTTGGGAACTGGGAAATAGAAAGATGTCCTTTGCAAATAAAGTGATTATTTTTCACTTTGTGTATTTAAAGTCTGTTTGTATGTCATTAAAGTGGTGATGATATATTGAGTACCAATAGGAGAGTATTGTATAATGTATGGAGTAAAGTATCTGAGCTGACAATAAGTTTGATTTATAAAAACTGTAAAATAATATTTATACCATTTAATATACATTTAACCATGGTAAAATTTCAAATTAACTATGGTATTTGACAACCATAAAATTCGAAGGATTACAACACTTTGACAACTTAATTTCTTTATTCATTTAATTTCATGGGCTTAGATTTATTTGTAATCGAATTAAAACAAAAAAATAATATTTTTTACAGTAATGTTCGATACGGTTTCTTTATCTCCAAAAATTGCTAAACTAATTTTGAACTTTTCTTCTAGAAAAAACATAGTTTAGTCGAGCAGTACTTGTTGCTTGAGATCTAGAGGCAAGTTTACAAAGATTTTTTATATTTAACTGCAAAATCTGACCTCTACTACTTCCATGATCCTCAATAAAAGTCATACTTCATGGTCATACATTTAATATTTAATTCATGAACTTACTAGTCAAACTGCCGCAGAATTTATAGATTACTAGTTTAATTTATATATAATTTGACGATCTCCTAAAAATTTAAACGGTCACACAGATCGAGTTACAGTTAACCTAAGCTCAAATTTTCTCACCCTTTTGAAACCTGTTGAGCATTTTTTTTCGTTATAAATCGTAGTCTATATCCTTTCCCAAGGTCTAGTCTATCTCTGTAGCAAATTTTATCAAAAACGGGTTAGTTGTTTCAGCTTGAAAGGTATCAAACAGACACAGTTACTTTCTCATTTATAATATTAAATAGTTGGGATTACAATAGTGGATGAATTTTTAAAAAATCGATAAAAACTACTAGTACTACTAGTCATAGTCCACGAAGCGATCTCTTAAATATATATAAATATAATTATAATGCAGATCTTACAGAACAATTGTAGTTTGATTAACGTTTAAACTGCAATAACTTCCCACGAGAGAAGTTATTGATTGCAACTAGTTAAATTAAGAAATAATTCAGTTCTTACTGTCTATTGTCCTTCGTTGTGTAAGGGTGTGCTTTACACAACCACATCAAACTTGATGAAATTCTGTTAAAATAATGTACTAGTTGACCCGCCCTGGATTTGCACGGGTGTAATTTAGAATGTATACTTACTTAGATTTAAGAAAAAAACATTTATTTTTCAATATATGCTATATATAATATATAAGTACGTATAAGATAATATATAAGGGATCATGTCAAAAAAAAGTCTATTATCCCACAGGAACTGCATTTTTTCGGAATTAATACTTGCCTAAGTGTTAGTTCAGGTTTTTAATTGAAATACGTTCAGCAGTTTCTGCGTAACAAACAGCCAAAAATACTAAGTTTTATATAATATTACTATTATTAGGTATCTTTCAAATGATAATACTCCAATTTTTCTTATTTTACTTTTAGTTAATATTATTTTTTAGTTAATTATTTAAAAAAATCTCTTTTCCTTTATTTATATATATTGTATTTTTCTTTAATCTAATTTAATTTTGAGATATCACTAAAATTGTATTAAAATCTGTATGGAAAATCAAATACATCCTTATCTATATATAAATATATCGCTGTATATATATTTATATATTTAAATACTATATTTTCTAAAACTTAAATACCAGAATTTAAAAATAATCAATATGATAAAGTTTTAGAATTTGAAAAGCTATTTATCAACTTTTTGCATATAGCTGAACCATTTCAGATAGAAAACTTAAGGTAGAAAGAGATAGAGAGAGTCAGCGAGTGTTTCCTAGCTATATAAGATCATACATTATTCAAATACAATCAAACAGAGTATATAATACACCAATTTATATAATCGATTACGCGTATTATGTAGAATCAAGCGTGGCTTGAGGAAAAAATGAAAGTGGTCAGTCAGGTTTCTTTTTGCTGCAACTTAGAAAACAAGTACTAATAAACCGTATAGGTGTATATAGTCCAAGAGCTCTGGACACTCATACTTATGTTAAAGTATAAAATCTCATTAAATTTGTGGGTAAAATCTAAACTCAGATGTATGACGTTGAGAGTTGATACAAAACTTAGTTACCTGATATCTTCCAAAAATACAAAATTTTCATAATTGTTAAATATATGCTTAATACGTCTTAATGTCCTAACGTAGTTTTTTAGATTTGGTTTTCAGTATAACTAAAGAAGGCTATTCTAAACCATATTTACAAGAGAGTATATACAATTTATTAACACAAAAGCAAATCGTATGCATTCTGCATTCATACATTTTGTACTGAAAAACGATAAATCAACTCGTCATATTGTTATTGCCAAACAATCCTATTTCTTACTGTGATTAAAAGATTCTTTTAGGCCAACTTTTTTTTGGATATTAGCACTTTTTTCGCTGACCGTACATTTTCTCAAAAATCTGTAAATGCAGTTCAGAATATCTCAAAAAATAATGGAAGGTCTCCTAGGAACGTTTACCTATAACTATAACGGTTAAGGTACCTGCCCTTACTGACCCATCTCAAAAATCCACCCTGTGTATATAAAATTCTCATGTCACAGTATTTTTTATTTATTTTATTAGTTATTTATTTATTCATTAACTAAAGTTCTTTTGAAACGGCTTTACCGATTTATATGAAATTTTTAGTGTACATTCGGTAACTATTTTTTTATACCCCTAAGTGATACGGGCCTCCCTTTTTAGAAATTAATTTATATGTCAAAACAACGTTTGTAGGGTCAGCTAGTAAAATATAAAATTTACTAATACAGTTAGTTCTAATAAAAAAATTGTTGATTTGAAAATTACAGGTAGTCTTGGCTTGTTCGCGAACGACCTAGTTCAAAAGAGCTGAACTATACGAACTAGTTCGTCTATGATCTCGCTATTAGTTTTTTTTAGTCCTTATAATTTTTTAAATCGAATTATTTACATCTGGGATGCTTATGTTTCATCCATACTTGACTACTTATTTTCTATAAAAATAAATGTGTAATAAATAAAAATAGTGGTTTACTACTAATAAAAAATAGATATATACTTATATATTGAAATGGTGATGGAAATATCAATGTATTGTTCATAAACATCGATATTTTTAACATCGATGTTTCACTTTTGAGAATATCGCTGTTTTTTTTCCTTTATTTATAATTTTTTACTGAATTATTTAAAAAAAGAACTAACGAACTAAAAAAGCGAACTAGTTCGCCATTGGATTGCGAACTAAAAAGAGCGCTTTTTGGTGACCGACTAGGCTCAAGACTAATTGTAGGCAAAAGTCAAATCCTCAGTAAAAAGAAGATAAACTATGTACCTGGGAAACTCTTTTTCTTTCCGCCTCTTATGTTATCACTAGATTATTCCAAAATTACAATCGCAATTTAACCTTATCTAACTAAAAAAATAAAAACTAATATCTTGATAGTCACTTGTTAATATAATATAATTATCGAAGCGAGGGCTGTGTTTAGAAGAAATGTTAAAGCAATACAATTTGCAATTTATTTCCAACGGATATTTTCAATCGATCAACCAGTATCAGAACCTAATTGACAATTTCCCTTCGTACACGAGATTGTATCTGATAGATAGTTTTCTAGATATAGTTAACTTGTAAGTAAAATGTAACAGGTTCATTATAACGTCAGCTATTTAATCTATATATAATAGGTTAGTCGTGATGTCTGTTTATACCATTTAAAATATAATTCAATTTAATAACATGGCACAAAATCTTTCAAATGCCATTACTAATATTACAAAACTGTAATAATAATAATATCAAAGAACTACTTCCCAAAAAAATTCAAGCAATTAAAAAAAATCTGTATTATTAGTTTTTTTATTATTAAACAAAGCTTGAAAAAACGCCCAAAGATGTTAATGTCCAAAAAACAAAGTAATTTCTTTCTTAAATAAAAAAAAAACTATATCAGAAGTGGGATGTAAAGGAATTTAAAAATATTATAACTTAGTATCAAGTCCCATAGTGTTACCATTTTTATAAGTTTTTTTAAATGGACCCAAATTTGTCAAAAAAACTCAGTTATTTGTACCTCATATACCTCTACTTTTTTTTTAAATTACTAGCGTTATAGATCACATACTACTAGTATTCCTTAAGTAAGCTAAATGCTTGTGTTAGGAGGGGGCCACGTCAGTAGTCCAATGAGTGGGATTTGAAACCACTGACTATCAACATCATCAGATAGGTCTTGTTAATTATGATGTTAGCAACACTTATAATATGCGTAGCATCCTGTTACTTGATGTTGGTACGTCTGATATGAGTAGCATCCTGTTACTTGATGTTGGTACATCTGATATGAGTAGCATCCTGTTACTTGATGTTGGTACATCTGATATGAGTAGCATCCTGTTACTTGATGTTAGTACGTCTGATATGAGTAGCATCCTATTACTTGATGTTGGTACGTCTGATATGAGTAGCATCCTGTTACTTGATGTTAGTACGTCTGATATGAGTAGCATCCTATTACTTGATGTTGGTACGTCTGATATGAGTAGCATCCTGTTACTTGATGTTAGTACGTCTGATATGAGTAGCATCCTATTACTTGATGTTGGTACGTCTGATATGAGTAGCATCCTATTACTTGATGTTGGTACGTCTGATATGAGTAGCATCCTGTTACTTGATGTTGGTACGTCTGATATGAGTAGCATCCTGTTACTTGATGTTGGTACGTCTGATATGAGTAGCATCCTGTTACTTGATGTTGGTACGTCTGATATGAGTAGCATCCTATTACTTGATGTTGGTACGTCTGATATGAGTAGCATCCTGTCACTTTATGTTGGTACGTCTGATATGAGTAGCATCCTGTTACTTGATGTTGGTACGTCTGATATGAGTAGCATCCTGTTACTTGATGTTGGTACGTCTGATATGAGTAGCATCCTGTTTCTTGAATGTTAGCCAAATGATAAACGCAAATCAAGGAAGTGGAGATTGCAAAATAAATACGCTGTCATGACAGAATAATCATTGGATTACATCGCGAGTATTCTTAGCGGTAACTCTGAAGCTCTGAGTCTAAAGTAACACCCAGGAGGATATCCTAGTTCCGTCATACATTCACAACCGTCTTCTCTCTCTTCTTTTTATTAATTAACAGTATATATATGTCAGCGCGTTAGGTTAGACTTAGGTTAAACCTAACCTTAGGTTTATACAGAGAACATGGACAGTGGAGGGGAGTTTTTCAATTGAATAAAGGATATCCTAAAGCCTACACCTTAGTCCAAACAAACCACAAGTCCAAAACACTGTTTAGGTTGCCGTAGTTGTAAGAGATCATATTGTTTGATTAGTTATTTGTTCAGTAGTAGTAAATACATTGCGTTTACCTAATAGTCCATTAAATATTGTAGTGTTTTTCAATATACCCTCCTCCTCTTCCTCGTTTTCTCCGAGTTATATATAAACCAATTGATGTTTTCCTGCTTGTAAAATAACTTACAAATTATGGTGGAATGATGGAAACGTTCCACACATTCCATAGTAACTACTTGACCACTTGTCATTTGTGACATGCGAACATATACGAGTAAATGCGAATACCGTTTGTATGCTATTATTTAGGTATTTAGTTATTTTAATAATACTATGTTATTTTGTGTTATGTTTGTTTGTATTTAAAACTTACGTAGTTTAGGTATCACTCGAGATTGTTATACGACTAATATAATAATATTGTAAATATAAGTTTGTATGTTAGGATGTTTGATACTCAATCACGCAAAAACGGCTGAACGGATATCAGTGAAATTTGGCACACAGATACTTTATATCCTGAATCAACACAAAGGCTACTTTTTATCCCGGAAAAATTCAGAGTTCCTGTGGGATGATAATTAAATACTTTTTGTTAAATATAAGTATAATATATATCATGTAATAATAGCATAAACATGATAGGATACTGAGAAATACTTGGGGTTTCTGACCTGAGTGTAGGTCGATGGTGCCCTTTAAGACAGGAACAATAGTCTCACTGGCTAAATACTGAAAAACAATTTATTACATTTGTACATGCACAGTGATATATGATATAATAATGTCAATATTCACTCTATGAAATTACACAATTATACTATTAATCAAACGCTTTGATTGTAAGCCACACGGGAGCTTCACTCAGCTCAGGATTCAAAGGCCTTTCTACTACCAGTAAACATTCACCTTCGCTGCTCTACCTCCTGACCCTAATATTTAACATATGTTCAACAAAAAAGAATAAAACACTAATTATTTACGCATTCAGCAAAATATATTTAAATACACAACACTGAAGTCTCACGAGTTCCGAAAATAGCCAAACTTTCTTGCGTAGAAATCATCCTTTTTATATACAAGATACCTACTCATCCCTTCACTATTATGACCAAAAGTGGGGTTATAGGCCTGTGTTGCCAAATTAATATATAAACCTCCCTTAAAATATTAAACCATATAAATAACTGTTACGTGAACGTAAAAACGCTATTATTTAATATTGAAAAATGTTTCAGAAAAAAATACGTATAAAAAACGTTCACGCTAAGTCAGTTAAACACCATAAGTTAACACTTCCTACAGAATTACTCAAGAACGCAATGATGCCGGTGTTGCCAGCGCGGTCGTTGACTCGAGCAAAAACGTGTAAAGTCGCGCGAATGCATTAATATTGTATCGGAACTATTCCGCATTCTGGACCTTTTTGTGTTTGCTACTTGCATCTTGCACATACTCTTGTGCACTATATTACGATACCATTACGAGAAAGAAGACAGGGTATAAAGAAAGTATAGATTTTAAATACTTACTGTTACGATCCTAATTAATATTATAATTTCGACAGTGACACTTAAGAAACGTAAGTAATACTTAAGAGTACAAACAAAACAAATAAAACTGCGATTTAATATACTACTTACGACATCTATTAGCGGATAGATGTCGTCTATCTGTCTGTTTCACAATCAGGCTTAAATCATTGAATTGATTTTGATGAAATATACACAGATAAAGTAGAGCTGGAGGAAGGACGTATTCTGTGTTTCAAACGTAATCAAATGTGTGCGCTCGTACGCCATCTATCAACGTGGAGGTGAAGTGTATGTCGAGCTGTGTGGCCGTAATATCTTTGGGAAAAAAATGTTAAATAGAGTAAGATTCCACCCGAGCGACGCCGGTACAGATGGACTAGTAATTAATAAATTTATATTGTGGGACAAACTTAATTTTGCTGGAGAAAAATTGTTGTCACGCGACATAAATCGTAGTCAATTTTTTAACTGCAAAAAATTTTTTTTTCTTTTAAATGTTATATAAAACATTTTTCTTAATAAATTAAATGATTGAGTAAATTCTATGACAACGAGAAGAAGTGGTAATCTATTACGATTTCTAAATCAGTATAAACGGTTGTATCTTTTGATTTCGTTGGGTTAAAAGTTTGTTTAATGTCTTTACTGTTTTGGACCTGAGAAAGATATGTTAGCAACCCGTTTATAAATTAGTATTCGCGGGTAGTTCAATTTATCTTATATCGAGTAGACAATATATAACTTCAGTTCCGATAGGGTTGAGTTATTCTTTTGATATTGCGCAGCACCTACATATTAAAGTATTCAGACTAGTGTAGTGGCGTGGTGCTAGGTCGTTATCGATGAGTGAGAAGAATGAAGTTTCTCATTTTGTTGTCTGTGTGCTCGTAATTGTAATTTTCATCTGATCATTGTATTTAATAAGATTTTTATTATATATTTTTAGGTTGGATTTTTGAGTCAGTAAGGGCTAGCTATAGTTATAGGAAAACGTTCCTAGGAGACCTTCCACTGTTTTTTAAGATATTTTGAACTGCATTCGCAGATTTTTGAAAAAATATACAGTCGGCTAAAAAAAAGCTAAAATCCAAGTACTCATACCATAAATGGTACCACAGAGTCTTCTAAGGCTGAGTCTAGGCTTAGTTTAACCTAAACAGTGAAACTAAGCAGTGGTGGCGAATATCATAATTGCTCAAAGGACGTCTTTAAGGATGCACGTTGGTCATAAGTCCAAGGCACTATTTAGGTCCAAGATATAAGGTTGTGATTATTTATCGGTTTAGTAGCAGTATCTACGGTGCGTTCACCCAAATGTCCATTCAATATTAGATCCCGACCTCCTTGTAATGTTTTCAATATACCTCTTCTCCTCTCTCTCATCATTTTCTCCGGTAATATGATACGGAACTTTCGTAATATTAAAAAAATGCCAAATCATGTTTTATCATACAAGAAAGTATGAAACTATTTGCTAACAACAAATCATAAGATTGATAGTGAAGGGATACAACCGACGCAATCGCAAGAATACTTTGTTACTCGCGAGTATCTTACGAGTGTTTCCGGCACAAACGGAATTAGAATAATTACAACTATTGTGTAATGAGATTTTGCTCATTTACTATTTTTTGCGCAAGTTTAAATAAAACAATGATTTTTTTAGTTACCATGAAGTAAAATGAATTTTATTATGAAACTAACGTGGTAATTAGTCATTTGAAGAAGACTGCCTGATGACAAAAACAATACGTCAGATTTTACCGTTTATTTACATGTACAAATTAAGACTAATTTTCTTATTTCCTCAAAAGTTTTCACACTTAAGATATAAGATAAAATACTATATTTTCTCTCGTGCAATTTAGATTCAATATTTTTATAACAAAACTGTTCTTAACATTACAAATCTTAGCCGCTGTGAATGTAAAAAGATACTTACTAAATGGTTAATGGGGTTTAGTTACAGAGAAACTGAAAATCTACTGAAAGTCACACAGTAATCTGCATGCAATATTTTAAATTACACAAACATAAAAACACGCACACACACATACACACACACACATATATGTTCACACACGCGTACACACACCAAGCACGCACAATGTAATAGTGAGATATCAAATTATTTATATATAGGTTTTAATTATTTAGCAGTATGTACTAATCGTGAATTAATTTTCAATTAATTTTCTATTGTTAACACTATTTACACAATCTTTAATGTTAATTTAGTCAAAATATCACATAAATACGGTCCTATGAAAGGCATGACCCTCGTAACACGAGTTCTCTCAGTACGAGGGTCAAAGAAATGTTTCTAAGAAATGTGTTTAAATTGTATCACAATTTGCAACATTTGTACACATGTATATTTGCTTGAAATAAATTATTATTATTTTTATAAAGATATTTTGGATATTCTGCATACAAGCAACAGACAGTTTGTATGTTTAAAAGAAATAAAACAACAATTTACTAGTAAGTTGGCAACTCTGGTCATGACTATTTGCTTCATTGCTTGAAGGAAAAAGACAAACCAACAAACATACTTTCGCATTTTAAAAAAATGGAATATTTGCTGACAATTTCGACAAAATATGAAAAAAACCGAGTATCTGACTTCAGCTTAATCTCACGGAAAAATAGTGAATCTAAATACCCCAGACATACACTTAAATACACAAAAATTTTTATGAAAATATGTCCACCATCTTGATGAAGAAGAATTACAGTGTATATAACGAATTATCACTCAGTTACTTCCCGGACATACTTCCAAACAATACAAATCATAAAATCAAAGAAATCGTAATAAATATGAGAAAAACAAGATCTATACCACTTGCGCATCCCACGACCGACATACCACCACACGTAGGAAATTATACTTTATCCCATAACCTTAAGATATATAATGAATTACATACTTTACAACAATATAAAATTATATGCAGTTACAAAAACCTTTATTACAATGACAAAGGGTTCAAAGTTGCGTATGAATTTGTAATTTAAATAGTAATGACACGCCAGACTTCTCTTGGGCTAATTAATTCGTTCAGCTTAGAGAAATCCATGGGAGTTGAGATTTGTTTTAGATGAAAAAAAAGAGATATTTATGTTTAATCTGTGCAAATTACTGTAACTTATTGCAATTTAAATCAATATTTCATCAGATCCTGGAAAAATCTTTAAATATTCCATTTTTATTATGGTTACAATTTTCAAACTATTTTGAGCGAAACAGTTAAGAAAAACATTAATAAGAGGGAGATTTTGGAAATGCCCCGACTTCGCACGGTTTCTCTACTATGATATGCATGTTTTATACATATAAACCTTCCTATTTAATCACTCTATCTATTGAAGAAAACCGAACAGACATCGGAAACGACTTCATTTTAAACTATATCTAATAATGTAAAAATATTTATTATACGACAGTAGACCCGCGTGACTTCGTCCACATAGAGCTAAGTTTGTTCTAAGATAAAGCTATTCTAAGTGTATGTATGTGTATGAATAATAACTATTCATCTCACAGGCACTACAGCTTGTGCTAGAAAGAAAGTATTCTATATCTATGATAAAACAAAAAAATGTTCTACAATATTATAGAACGTATCAATATCTACAAAAAACTCCGCGAGACCATATGTCCAACTACTTTAGTTATCTAAACACTATAACTACTTTTTTACATTTTAAAAGTTGATAAAAAAGCCTATCAAAATCAGACCATGTTTTCCATACCTTCGTATTAATCCTTATCCAAATAAATTATGTCGTATATAAGACTGTTTCAATACCCGTAAATTACTTTTTGAATTATTAAAATCGGACTTTCCATTCAAAAGATATTACGAAATTAAAAATATCAATATAAACAAAAAATACACGTCGACGCGACGAGCCAGTATAGCGACGCAGCGCAGCGAGTAACGCGGCATGAGAGGGGCCACCGAAATGCGGGAGCCAAAATGTTTTTTAAAAAATATTCCACCCGTGCGAAGCCGGGGTGGGCCGCTAGTGTTTAATAAAGTTACACACTATTTGTATTGAGAATTTTATTATCTATTAAATCCCACAGGAACTGGGCATTTTTCCGGAATAAAAAGTACTACTAAATTTCAATCAAATTAGTCCAGACGTTTTAACGTGATACGTGCAAATATCAGACAAACCGTTAAAAATTAAAAACTGTTTTTATATGATGTTATTTATGTCACGAAATTTCCACTATTTTTTTTAAATCACGTTAACAGTACAGACACGGCATTTTTACGATTTTCTTATAAGTGTAGATACTACATTATTGCCCTTTTTCAGAAGTCACTTAAAGAAAGTTTAACATAATACATATTTATGTTTACATTAACTATAAATATCAATATTCATAACGTTTCCTCCAATTTCACTTTTTGGTTATTTAAATATATTCGTTTATAGCTTATATTAGTTTTTGTGATTTGGTTTTTGAATTTTTTATGATGGTAATAATTTGCCTACATCTGTACTAATATGAAAGAGTTTATAAGTTCGTATGTAAGTAATGGTAATCACTGAAATTACTGAATAAAATAAAGCTAACATAGTGTAGCTTACAATATTCTCAGTTGTCATATACTATGTAGAGTGATATGAATATCATGAACAAATAGGTATGTTCAATAATATTAGACAAACCAAGATAAGTTCCAAAAAATTTTCTCTACATGACCATCTTAAATTTGGATTTCAAACAGTAAAGATTCTTTAAAGTAGTATTAGTAATGTTGGGCAGACAGGTCAACTATCCTTAAACCTGCTTCTGGGCCACAAACTACATACTTATGCAATGTTTATATGTGACCATACGTTCCTTTTAAAACGGGGTGGTCCCGTTGTCCTGTAAGAAAGCTTCAAGACGCAAAATTATCCCGTTTTTCATAATTTACCTACCAAATAGAAGGTTATTATTTGTTTCTTTTTTGGGGGAGACAATCGTCGTCACTATGATTTGTTTGCTTCAAATACTAGAGGAGCAAATTTTTCGTTTCATTTTGATTTATCTTTGCACCCGAGGATGTCAGAAAGACTCCAATCTCGTTATCCGTGTCCCGTTTTGAGTAAAATATAATATGGTCTTTTTAAGTATCCTCCATCATCTTACACTTGTAACACTTATCTCTGGAGTCACCACAGACGACACTCTAGTTAGTAAGTAATAAAGCACGTGACTGTCGAGTAAGAATTAACCTACAAGATGCACGTCTCGGCCATTACGAGATCGCATCTCCGCAGTGTGCGGTGCGCTCTACATCCGAGCGCTGTGCCAGTAACGAGACCCATGGGAGTTTCATTACTACGACATACTTTGTACGTTGTTTTCTATCTGTGCCTGGGGCTTGAGACCCTGGAGCAAGTTAAAAGAATACTATGCAGAAACTCTCACCTTCACCTTTTTACCGGTTATTAAAATAATAATTTTCATTATTTACGTGCTCCTCGATAACGGAGGCCACCACCACCAAACTAAACTTTACTGTTTGTCTTAATACTTTATACTAATTTTTATTGGCTAGCATTTTTTTCTTAGTTTCTTAAGTTATTTAGTTTCTTAAGCTGTCGAGATAATAATTCAGCATTCACTCATGTGATATATTATAAAAGTGAGTCAGTTTATCTTCTAGTTTGAATCAGTTTAGAGTGATCTAAAAAAAAGAATCTGTTGAAAAATCAACTTAAAAACAACTAATTTAAAAGTCAATAAATTTTATTGCAAAATTGTTATAAAATTACACTTTAAATTTTAGATGATATAGCAGGTTTCATTAGGTTCACAATATAGAGCCTTAGGCCATGTTTCCACCAGATATGCGCAAGGATGCGTTGCGAGGGATATGTTTTCTAAGAATCAATAGAATTACTTAATACTGTAACAACATCCCTCGCAATGCATTCTCGAAATGCAGCCTTATACTGACAGGAAGAATAATTACTAAATACTTATAATCGTCATATTGTTATTCACAGGAAATGCAACAATAATTATATTTAAATATGACACACTCGCACAACAATTAAATCAACAAACGACAGATCTTGTGACAAATCGGTTATTTTAGCAAATTAGTGTCGCTGGAGAAAGTTTGAAAGTTGATCTCTGAACCTCTGATATAATTTTATGTTTTAATGAGCTATTACGGTGGCAAGTAACACTTTGTAACTATTTGTACAAAGTATTTAACCAGGTTAATTTATAGAGATAAAAGGAGGTGCAATTTATGTGACATTCATGCATGACTTTATTTAAAGTTACGATTTAGAAGACATAAAAAGATTACTAAAGAACCGCATAACAAATATCGGTCATTATAGCCAACGTCGTGTTATGTTGATAGCCAAACACTCATCCTAAGTCTGATTAAGTCCTGCCAATTAATTTGACTTTTTACATGCCAAGGTGATCGGCCTGCTAAGCGCTCGTCAATAAAACATCAATATTAATGTAGTTTTCTTCGAGGGATTCTATTTCAAAAGGCCCGACTGTCTTTTCTCACTCAATTAGCATAGAGGCTTTGATATAATATTATAAATATATATTCTATTTCATTAATAATATACAGATATAGTAATTTATGACTCTACATTGTTATGTTGAGGACCAATAAAAGGCAAAATACTTCGACATACACACACACATACATGTAAACGAAAAAGATTAAAAAAATAAATAATGTTTGTGTTTACATTAACTTTTAAAAAAAAATAAAAAAACAAACATTAACCTACTTTTTCTTTGTTTAAAAACTTTTTAGAGGCTAATTTTAATAATTACCGCTAATACCTAAATACAGTTCATCTAGTTCGGCAGCAGAGGCAATCTGTAACTATTTGTTATACTAGCTATGTTTTATATTATACTTCTAATTTTTTTGTGAACTGATAAACTTCTCTAATATTAAATTTTTTAAGGTAATAACAACAATACTTACAAAGCACCGTCTCCACTAGCACCAGGTACAGTATAACTCGCGTGCACATTTTCACAGTACAAAAGACTTCAACGCACTCACAGCTCTACACTACACAAGGTCCGGTGTTGCTTCACCATTGTCGCAAGGCGCTAGCAATCTGGAATAGAAACACTTTTTAAAGCTCGGACAACCAAAAACTATTATTTTTACATATTTACTATTCAGTTGTGAAATTATGTAAGCAAAAAGTTACAAGAAATAATTCTAGACAAATAGAAACATCTTATAATAAATCAGGTTACATTAAAAAAAAATTACACAACTTTAAAATATCTTTATCGACGAACTTTTTCAAAATTCTTAATGACACTTTAAGGCGTATTCCAACGCTTATAAAAAGACTACATGTTGTATTTAATGTCTTGTCATTTGTAGTGTACCCTTATGGTTTATCCCTTGATCTTTCAAAAATATGATAAATTCCTGAATAAAAAGTATCATACGAGTCAATACAAGTTTTACCTATTAAAATATCAATTAGGATATGGAGGCTGAAAACTGATTTATAATTGTAATCTTTGCTTAATGTAATCTTATTGGAAATAATAATAATAAATATATATCCTAGATTCCCATCCTTCTGTCTTCTTCTCTCTTAGTAATAAACAACCTATATTTTTTAATACAAAAAATCTATTTACTATAAAGTCTTTTTTGTAGTTAATATCAGGTTAACGAGGCTCATATTTCTGTATACAGCTATATCAATTTGATCCGCACGATTTGTAGGTCAATAATGCGTTCGAGCTATTATTCTACGGCTTTGTTTTTATTCAGTAATTATAATATCCTATTTAGTCTAAAAAAAACACTAAAATTTAAAGCAGGTTCATTAAAATATAGAAAATTCAAGCAAACAATTAACCGTTATTAAAACAAGTTTTATTTTGTTTATATGTTATTAATAACGGTTGTTTCTGTTCAGGTTATCTAGTTCTATTACATTTTTAATATGGATTTGTGATCTTACTATAATTATAAATAAAATATAATTATGACTTATTATAGAAGAAAAAAAGAACGTCTATTTTGAAAACATTTTTATTTGAAAATAATTATTTATTATGAATTAACATTGGTCAGCTTTGAAATTCCTTCTTTTAGTATTTGTTGTTATAGAGGCAACAGAAATAATAACATTGAAAATTTCAACTGTCTAGCTATAATGGTTCATAGGGCCTGATGACAGACGGACGGACGGACAGCATAGTAATAGGGTCCCCTAAACAGTACAAAAACAAAAAAGATAAATAATGTTCACAGGAGGGTTTATTCCATGTAGGAATTTCGTCCAGAAAACCTTTAGAGAATTAGAAAGGATAACAATATTACAGTGAAACTATTACAGTTCAAAAGACACAACCCTTGGAAGATAGGACAGAATTATATAAATAAAAAAAATAAGCCAATTTTGTTAAAATTTTTATAATATTATAAATCAGACTACACAGATAGTTAAGTAAATAATTTATGAATATTTTTTTTATTTATATATATTAAACATTGATACGTTCTGATTACGGCGTTTCTGTTTTGACAAATTTGACGAATACTTTCATAAAGTAAACATTTAATTATTTAATTTAATAAGTATAATATTCGTATGTCGGATATTAAAATAGGGATTTACAATCATTTATAAGCGTCGTATGATCACAATGGATGGCCTATAATATATGCTGCGGGCGCAACACGGTCAGGATATAACTAAACATTACGATCTTGTACTATTCTGACAGGAACCCAAGCAGTGCCTTGGACTTGTGACCAAGGTGTAAGCTTACCTTTACGTAATTACAACACTCACCTCCACCGCTTAGTTTCACTGTTTAAGCCCAAGATTAGATTAATATAAACCTAACCTAACACAAGGCTAACCTAATACATGGCTAACCTAACCTAAGGCTAACCTAACCTAAACCTTACTCAAACCGACAAGTATATCTTTACTTAGTATAAAACAAAGTTGTTTTCCACTGTCTGTACGCTTATATCTTTTAAACCGACTTTTACAACAGATTTTAATGCGGTTCATCAATAAAGAGATAGATTGAAGAGGAAGGTTTATATTTATAGAGAAGGTTTATATTTATATATTTAGAGAAAAATCAGGCAAAGCTACGATAGTTCGATAGTATTTATATATAAAGTTATGAGATATAGCTGTTAACGTAAAGTTAAACGCTTATCACCACGTGAGATCGTAAGCGGATCGAAACACTCGTAATTAAAGCACCCCAATGATGCGTGGCGGATAAACGTAACGGGAGTTGGACCCGTTACACCGACACTACTCGCACTCACTGACTGACTCCCTCGGGCGAGACCTAATGGGGGTTTTGTTTTATACATGATTAATTTAAAAATTATATAATGACTACTGTAGCAATATCTTATACTTTTAATATATAAAGCTGAAGAGTTTGTTTGTTTGAACGCGATAATCTCAGGAACTACTGGTCCGATTTGAAAAATTCTTTCAATGTTAGGTAGCCCATTTATCGATGAAGGCTGTAAGCTATATATCATCACGTTAAGACCAATAGAAGCGGAGCTACATGCGGATGAAGGCGCGCGGGTCGACTAGTTTTTGATAATACTAAGTATAACACTGTCCCGATAGATCTAATACAAAGATTGTCTAAAGTAGATATGTATTGGCCAGTGCCGAATATTAAAACCAATCTGTACCTAGGTCATAGACCGCAGGCTTCTCTTAGTGCACACAATCAACAGGGACATCCATTTATGCATATGCAGTATAAAACATATAATTGTCTATATAATAATAAGTGGAACGATGTCGTAAATAATAATGTATTTGATAGATAAACTAGAAAGTTGTATTAAAATAAAATATGCATTAACCATGTAAATGTTCTGTTTTGAGTAATTTATAAATAATCCACTTTCATTTACTTTAATTATGTATGTATGTTCTCTCTATGCTAGTTTAAATTAATTAAAAAATATTTGTATAATATTAAATAGAAGTCGACCCGCCCTTCCTTTCGCTGAGATGTATTCAAACCGTTCATTCCCTAATAATATTAATTCATACTCAGTCACACGCAACTAAGAATATACTATTTCTATTAAATTTCTATTCTATAATGGGTAGTAAGAATATGTCACTGATTGATGATTAAATTAAAGCATCTTTAAAAATACAAATTAAACAAACTAAATTGCGATTTAATATACTATGTACCTACGCCATCTATTGACGGATAGATGATCTGTATTGTCTGTTAGGCAATCACGTTTAATTCTCTTAACCGATTTTGATGAAATTTGATACAGAGATACATTAGAGCTTAGCGAAATACAGTCTATGTTTTATCGCAAAACAAGTACGTACGAATACTTAGTGAACAAATGAGTGTGCTCGTACGCCATCTATCGACGTGGGGGCGAAGTGCGTGTCATATATACATTATAATGTAAAATATAGTGATATAGAGTGAACTGTAAATTGCAAATTGCACCCGGGCGAAGCCGGGACGGATCGAATAGTAAGTATATAAGTTAAAAAACTCACATGTAACTATGTATACGTACGTTTTGAATGTTCCTTATTATATTTTTTTACTAAGCATATTGTTCTTTAAATAAAATATATTATCATAATGTTAATGAATATTAATTTAGCTAAATCACACATTGCAGTGTGTTACGGTCATTATGTAGTAATACCAAGCGGAAAGAAATGTTCTACAACTTACTCTAGTATTGCAATGAATTCAAATACTCTTAAATATGTATGACTTGGAAATTAAACAACCGACTTTACAAAAAAGAGAAGATGGATAACTAGTTTGTTTATGAACAGATTTAAAGAAACATTAAAACTTTTTTACCTAGAAAAGACTACATTTCCTGAGGGATAACAATATAATATTTTCCGAATGTTTTATTTTGATATATTTAGACTTAAAAGTTTTTTTTAATCCAAGTACCCATGCAAAGCATTGCTGTACGGGTGTGAGATTTGGAAGATAACCAAGAACATCTAGCAGCAACTCCAGGTATTTGTAAACCAATGCCTTCGTAGAGTCCTCGGTATCTACTGGCCTGACAGAGACAGATCAAACGCCGCAAATGGAGTTACATAAGTCAAACTTTGCGAAGGGATCCAGACCATATATTGAGGCAAGCCCTGGAATCCCCAAGGAAGACACAAACGGCGGCCTGTCAAGCGAAGGCTATGGGAAAACTTGGAGCGAAATCAAGCGCGAAGATCAGATGCCCCATCAGGGGTCACAGGAACATAAGTTATGCGATGCGAAGCCGGGGTTTGTCGACTAGTTTCTTATAAAAAAATATTTTTCATCGACTCACTCTTTCTGCTTAGTATTTTTTTCACTTTTAACTAAATGGGGTAGTTAAATGTTTAAAATCAGAAAATAAAATGAAAAATCAAGAAGAAAAATATTTAAGAGTCAAAGTCCGACTCACACTTGGCTGGTTATTTAATGCAAATAGTTTTTCTAACATATAACAAATTTCCCGGAAAAGTAATAATAAATTGCATTATTTAACTGCGCATCCATATTTGCAGTTCATACATAATGTTTGTTTTTTATTCATTTGTTGTTACTTGTAGTTCCTAGTTGAAAAAGGAGAAAAGTATATGAATGAATAATAATTTATAACTGTTCTACTACTTTTAATAATTTTTTTAGTACTAAAATAATCATCGTCATTCTTTGCTTTGCTAAGTAACTAATGGTTTATTTAAATAGAATAAATAATAAAATGTAAAATCTTTCTTTAAATCTGAGGGTTAGATTATAGCCATAAAATCCTCTTTTGGTATCACATTTCTCTCTCTCTGTTTATCTATACTAATATATAAAGTTGAATAGTTTGTTTGTTTATTTGCTTGAACGCGCTAATCTTAGAAACTACTGGGCCGATTTGAAAAATTCTTTCATTGTTAGATAGCCCATTTATGGTGGAAGGCTTTAGACTATATATCATCACACTACGACCAATAGGAGCGGAGCATCACGCGGACGAAATCGCGCAAGTTGACTAGTGCTATAATATAAATACTCTACTATTTATATACTAGTAGACTCGCGTCTGAAAGGTTCTATTTGGGATAAAAAGTACCCAACGATTTAATCCATCATCTAAACTATTCGTGTAGCAAATATCATTCAAATCGGTTTAATCGTTTTAACGTGATGTATGCACAAACACGGCCATACTTATTCGTAGTTTATAATTAATCAAAAAAGTGTCCAAAACAAATATGTCGAATCATTTCCTTGACTTAATTTTTTTTGAAATGACAGTTATAGTAATATATTTTTAATTATTCAATAAAAAAAAACAAAATAACGTAAAGTATCAAATTATAAGTTTCTATGACTATGTTTTGGTCAAATAAAACCATTTAGAGCGAAAATCGAGTCGTTGAAAAGGTCGGAAATCTTACCTAATAAATAGTGTTAAAGTTAAATAAAAAGAAAGTAAAGAGGAAAGTAATTTGCTTTATAAAATAATTGTATATCCAATAAAAACGTTTATTGGATAATTATTCAAAGTATTTTAGTAAGCGAATTACTATGAAATGCTCGTAAATACGATCTAAGTTAATAGCTTAAGAGTGAGCTTCAAATTGAGTGAAATTCGTGAATTTATGTTCCTATTAATATTAATTTTTATTTTATAATTATTATTTAGTCATGTAATAAAATATAAGATATCAAATGTCACATAGAAAATAATTTAAAATGTTTGTATACGATGTTCATAGTTGAGTAGCATAAATTGTAGGTTTTCATCTAAATTGTATGTAAGAAAAATAGGTAGGTACTGTTATTTAAAAATTTTTTAGACCGGCGAAGCAATAACGTGTATATTAATTTTTAAATAAATAACATTAATGATCTGAATATAAGATATAATTCAAAATCAATGGGAGATACGAAATACTGTAAATTGAAATGGAATTAATTCATTTTAATTTTTAATAGGAAAATGTGTAAATTTATTCATTCATTAATCACATAAAAAATTATTTATAAAATTTAATACAATATAAATAATGTTTACGATGTGTATAGTTATAGATATTAATTAAAATAATGCGAAAACCGATTTAAAAAAAAAAAAACAAAAGTGTACTTAAAAAATAAACCAATCATACCATGTATATATAAAATAAATCCACAAACAAACACACACACAATTTGACATCAAGTTTCTACAAAGAAAGCGTCAAATGAACGATCGCGCGCGACGACTGCACTCGGACTGAGGCTCCGGCGCGCGGCGGAGCAGCGCCCTGTGAGCGGTAACTGTTAATGCGAAACATAATCGTTTTGCTACCAAAACTGCATTGCAATCGGTACATCCAATGCTACTTACTGGCTCTACCGACAGACAGATTCGTAGATAGCCTATTTACAGCATTAGATGGGACTTTTCTTTGCACTACTTTCGATTATTACAAATTACTTTACATCATATTATTTAGGAAAAAGATAAAAATATCATTTAAAATATAAAAATATTTATTTCTAGAAAACATATTATGATAAAAACTGCTTCGTTTTAAAGATTGACGTCACATAAAAAAATCACAAAAAAATAACCAAGAAATTTTTCTCAAGGTTAGGTTAGGGATTGAAGTCAAATCTACATAATTAGTTCACCACACTTCTACAGATTAATGTAAGTTTTGTGTATATAAACTATTTCCATAGCTTTACACTAAAATTGTATATACAATAAACATACATATAACAGTTAAATAATTACATTCCAACATTTATGAGTGTAATACACACAAACACGACAACATGAGGTAACTGTAATATGTCTGACTTCTGAACTATACATAATACTCGTAATTAATTTTCTTCTCAAGAATGAAGAGTAAAATATCATCTTACGTAGAGCAGAGTTGCCATTTAATTATTTACTTTATTTGGAAAGCAACTAAATTTTATTTTTTTTTTCGGAAAATTTCTATGTCGTAAAAGACAGATTTTTCAAAAACGTGAAGTCGATGTGCTCCTCGATAACGGAGGCCTTGCAACACTAGTCTCACTATTTTAATATGTACTATACGACACCACTTGACAGACTAATACAATCCTATCGGAACGGAGATATGTTGTCTACTCGAAATAAGATAAAATTAACTACTCGCGAATACTAATTTGCGGATGCGAATATCAAACGGTGCTGCTGAAACTATACACAAATATAAAATAGATACAAAATTATACTATTTCTATGTGTGTGTGTGTGTGTGTGTGTTGGCGAAAATCTGGTGTAAGGTGTAAGAATGTCGTGGTGTATCAGAGCGTATGGTATGAATAATGAGCATTAAGCGATGAGGTCGTGACTCAAACTTTCACTCAAGATTATTGTAAATGGAAATTACTGGATTATGATTACCAAACAATTGACCCCACCAGAAAAATTCTGAAATGTTTTTCAAAACACACACAACACCTATAAGTAGTATACATAACTAATACATGACTGAAAATATACTAAAATAACTAACAACAATTAGCAACACCGTTGATAACTTAATATTTGCGGGGAGTGCCTTTTATTTTATTCAAAGACTATATATAACCTCTGTTCCGATAGACTTGACTAAGTTGTTAAACGGAGCTCTCCTAGCGACTATTATGGTTGTGCAGGGTCGTCGTCGTCGTGACAGTCGTGATGCTGAGCCTTCATTACTAAGGTTTCCAGTGTTTAATAATGTTCGTTCGCGTGTTACTCTGCTCCTATGGGTCGTAGTGAGATGTAAAATTACCTAAGTTACTCCTTGTTACATCAGCTATCTGCCAGAGAAAGTCCCGCCAAAATCGGTCCAGCCATTTTAGAGATTAGCCGGAACAAACAGACTGTACCGTGTCGTGTATACATCCATATGCACTCAGTAAAAAGCGGTTATTTTAATATTACAAACAGACACTACAATTTTATTTATTTGTATGGAATTTTTTGATGAGAGTTATCTAGATGATTCTAAGATTCAGAGCCATCTTCGATATTTAGATACTTTTAAAATACGAAAAGCTCCATTTTACCTTGGGGAAGCGAAATTATAAACAAACAAGAACAACAGTAACATGTTCGTTTTATCAAATGTGCACTGAATTTGAGTATAATTACGTTATGAGAACGTGTTGGTTGGTGCGGGTTACGCAACAATTGCGTTGCTCTACTGGTCTAGCGTGGAGCAAGTGCTCATCCAACTCTCAAAACCAGTCATATACATTATTTTAAATTTTAATTGACTTAATGAACAGTGGAAGTTTTTTACATATAAATAAATAGGTCAGAACATAATTAGTAGAGTAGATTTTATCATGAATTCCATGATTTTATCTGGATAAAAGTTAAATGAATCCACCTCATGGTAAGTGGCTACCATCGCCAATGGACATTGACAAAACAAGAGATATCCTCTTGTTTTGTCAATGCGTCGGTCGATGCGTTGCATCCTTGAAGATAGTATATAGTGCTATATTGTTCCCTAAAAACGAATAACTAACTATCTCACTGCCAAGATTCCATTGCCTGCTCCCACTCATTGACTGCTATATCTATAGATATATTGCATCAGAAGTTCCTGGTTTTTAGGGTTACGTACTAAAAATAATCTATACTAATATTATAAAGAGGCAAAGTATGTGACATTGTGATTTTAATTTTTTTTTTACCAATAAAAAAAATCTAATTATTTGTGAGTATCATAATAGGCTATATATAAATACTAAAAATGAAATACTTTTTCGTGGTAATCGGATTAAAAATGTTTACCGACTAACGAAGTGACGATGGGTAAGCTTAATCCTACATAAGTCGACAATATAAGGTTTGTCTATTAATACTCTTTATCTCAAAAGGTTTTTCTCCCTAAAGCTAGAAAAAAATCAAACTTTTGAGAAGGAGTAGAAAGTAATCAAAACACGGTCATTTATGCATATTTTGATACTTACAAGGAAATCAAATCAATAATCATTTAACGCGAAATCTTGTTACGCTGTTGACAAAAATATTTTTTTGCACTTTGTAAAAATTTCACGACTTACGTTGATGTATGGGAACAACAGTTTTGCAACTTCAAAGTTATGTTTGTCCTTAATTTAAATTGTGCGGAACTGTCAACGGGCAAGGCCGAATCGCACTTGACCATATTATGGATATAGAAGGTCAACAACACTAGTTGCGTAATTGATGGTGACATTTTAATTTACCCTCTTCTCACTAATTGCTATTAGGTAATTAATTATACAAGATTTATATATATATAGTCATTAAGACTTTTTGATTCCATCGGAATTAATTTACATAGAAATGACACTTTCTGTTAAATGATTACGAAAACAAGTCTTTAAATTTGTGTTGGAGTTATACCAAGGGTTCTGTACTACAAGAACCCAAATCTTGACTTTTTAATTTCATTCAAGATTTATGAGACACAGCAGGCCGATACTGCACCGCTACACATCCACAATTGTCACCAGGCGAGCTCCATTTAACAACTGACTCTAGTCCCTCGGAACAGAGGTTATACACAGTCTTGGAATAAAATAAAAAGCTACTACCCACGAATATAAAGGTATCAAGTGCGATCAAGTGAAATTTCAATAATTAATTTAAGAGAAATGTTAACATCCAATTAATGCATCTTGTTTAACATTTATATAACATCAAAAGCAGAGGTCACCACGGTTAACAAGCCGGTGGTAGTGGTCGATGGTCGCTGTTTCACTTTTCAACTCGTTCGACAAGTTTCGTTTTCATCCAATCCAATAAAACTGTTCATGTTATGTTACACTTCAATGTACTTGCTTTACATTCTTTAATTCTGTTTTGATAGAAATGTTTAATAAATCCTTACTAATATTATAGATGCGAAAGTAACTCTGTTTGTCGCGCTTTTACGCTAAAACTACTGAACCGATTTAAATAAAATGTTGTATATAGATAGTCTAGAGCCTATGAAAGGATATAGGGTACTTTTGTGTAAAAACGTAATGCGTAAAAACGGGGGGTTAAAATGTTTAAAAAAGAATTGTATCTCCATAGTTTTGCTCTTTACCGGTTTATTTTTCTTATTTTAAAGGTTAAGTTTATACAAATTTTACTACAATCTGTGCTTTTTTAATTTTGTTACTTTGTACAATACAAGTAGTATTACATGTTGTGGTCCCTTATAACTAAGGAAACACATTGAAAAGATGCATGTTAATTTTAAGCTATGAATTGTTAAATGTAGTCCTAGTCCTTGTTAGGGATCCTTAAAATAAAAATAAAAAAAATAAAATGGGAGATGAAAAGTTGTATAGAAGTACCGCTATTCCGCGCGGACGAATTATTAAATTTATGTATTTAAAATCGCCATAAAAATTTTTGGACCACGGATTATTGTTCATTGATCGATCCTGTAGGCGCCTGATTTTTTTCGCTTCTTAATTTTCATATTTAGTAAGTTAAAATATTGTTCATTAAATATCCAAAGTGGGCGTGGCTTGCGCAAGCCGGAGTTTTCGGGCGTATTTTCAATCCTGTGGGAAAAATATAAATATTTGTCCTACAGTTCCGGAAGTACAGAATTTTTTTCAGAAATTTCCTGTTCTCTTTAAATCTTTTTTGATATTTCAAAAATCTCAAATATATTTCGAGATGTTTGCAAAAAACCAAACCCCCTTTTTTCACTTAATTGTTTATAACTTATGCAATTTTTGCGAGCCGTCCTTCAATTTTCTCAAAAAGTTTCTAAATTCCATTCCGAAATGAATGACACCTAAATCATAATTTTTGGAGAATTAGAAAAAGTTTCTACCTAAAAAGCACTTGTTGACTACACTACTAGATAAGAATATAACTAAACTATATTTATATTATTATATATAGTTGGGTATTTATAATATTAGTTAGGATTCCTGGATCTACAACAGACTAATACATAACGAAGACGGTTACTATCTCTAAATAAAAAAAAATCATTTTCAATTTCCAAAGCTTGTTTAACAAAATGATTATAACGCTTATTAACTACATATGACAACGAGGTGTGACTGCTTTAATTAAAATAGATGATACTATATATATAATCATAGTTATGTAAACTATGCTAACAGCTCCACTGCGCGTGTATAAGAATGTATATTCATCGTATTTAGTGAATAATTGTTGTTTTTTAAGGGAAAGTAAGCAAGAAAATATTGGACATTATAATAGTTACCTAAACCCCTAATTTGTATGTAAAAATCTTATCTGTTAGTTAAGATGTTGGTAGCATTGATTTGAGTAGCATCCTGTTGGTTCAGATGTTGGTAGTATGGATTCAAGTAGCATCTTGTTATACTTTATAAAACGGTTTTTATCGTGTTTTATGTTCTTTTATATTCCTGAGGTCTCAAATACTTTGCAGTATTCGCGGTCACAGGACAGACTGGGTGAAGGTTGTCTGATTAAAATGTTCATAGAAAAATTGTTTTATTATTTTCAGCTACCACACAATTTTTGATTTTTACATAATTTTCGTTTTAACAAGATGCTACTGTTGTGTATCTTGTTAGTTAAGTTGTTGGCAGCATTGATTCGAATAACATCCTGTTAGTTAGTATGTTGGTAGCAGTGATTAGAATAACACCCTGTTAGTTAAGCTGTTGGTAGCATTGATTTAAGTAGCATCCTGTTAGTTCAGATGTTGGTAGCATCCTATTAGTTAAGATATTGATAGCATTGTATCGTGTTTCTGAGCATCCTGTTAGATCAGATGTTGGTAGCATCCTGTTATTTAAGATGTTGGTAGCATTGATTCGAATAACATCCTGTTAGTTAAGCTATTGGTAGCATTGATTTAAGTAGCAACCTGTTAGTTAAGATGTTGGTAGCATTTATTCGAGTAACATTTATATTTGTCTTTATATTACATATTGTAGTAATTTCTTTACAATATAAAGACAAATATAGCTATCATATAATCTGTTGTAAATATCAAGATGACATTTTACGTAATGAAACATTTTTGTCTGTCATCTTTAGGCATTTTATTAAAAAGTATGTCATGTAATTAAATTCTAAGAATGACAATCACATTGATAGTATCTTTAAACTATTGTAATGTAACTGTTATATGAAGAATGTCTCAGCCTTTTTGTTTATGAGTTACTCGTCTATTTTTTTATTATAATGATTACTAGCACTTTGGATTACAGCTTACTCAGCAATAGATTCATCAAAACTGGATAAGTAATTTTGCAGATTACTTCTTAAATACAACTCGACTATTCATTAAGACATTTGACTCACGTATTCATTAAGACACTCACTCAACTCACCCACTTATTAAGACATTCAACTCGACTATTCATTAAAACACTTACTCCACTCGACTCGTCATTAAGACATTTAACTCACCTATTCATTAAAACACTCACTCCACTCGACTCGTCATTAAGACATTTAACTCACCTATTCATTAAAACACTCACTCCACTCGACTCGTCATTAAGACATTTAACTCACCTATTCATTAAAACACTCACTCAACTCACCCATTCATTAAAACACTTACTCAACTCATCCATTCATAAAGATATTCACTCAACTCACTCATTCATTAAGACACTCACTCAAATCACCCATTCATTAAGATACTCAACTCGACTATTCATTAAGACACTAACTCAACTCGACTATTAATTTAGACACTAACTCAATTCGACTATTCATTAAGATACTAGACTCACCTTTTTACTAAGATACTCACTCAACTTATCCATTCATTAAGATACTCAACTCGACTATTCATTAAGACACTAACTCAATTTGACTATTAATTTAGACACTAACTCAATTCGACTATTCATTAAGATACTAGACTCACCTTTTTACTAAGATACTCACTCAACTTATCCATTCATTAAGATACTCAACTCGACTATTCATTAAGACACTAACTCAATTTGACTATTCATTTAGACACTAACTCAACTCGACTATTCATAAAGACACTAGACTCACCTATTTACTAAGACACTGACTCAACTCAGCCATTCATGACTTGACGCTGATTATATGTGCAAGGAAAAATAAATAAATAGTGCTAGCAACACTGTTGATAGCTCTTGAATAAATAGTAATTTTTACTACTTTATTTTATAAGGTTTATTACGAAAAATCAGTTTGACTAGTAGTTGATTTTTATACTGATATACGTGTATGAAGAGTTATAGCCCTCACTGTGGGCTAGAGTTTACGTGTAGTAAAAGAGAGTAGTCCCACTTCCCAGACACTACTCAGTTTTCGAAAGTCATTATTAATAGAAAAAGAAGGATTTAAAAAAAATAACACAATTGTTGTTAATTTTTTATTACAATTTTTAGGGAAGATTATCTTGCTTTTTAATCCAAGTCTGTATTTATTGTGCTAATGATAAGATCACTAATATGAACCCAGCAATGTATAGTACCAAATATTCACACAAGGCGACCTCTATTCTATTTACATAGTTCCGTCAGTTCCGGTTCAACTTTTACTTTCGCACGGGTCATAGGTTATGTCACCTGACGTAATTGTTACTCATTATTATGGAATTTCGGTGAATTCACATAATTTTTATATTAATTATTATACTAGAAATATAATTAAAATAAACTAAACGGCCGTACTATCGTCTCCACAAAGTGAGTAATAGTTTCATGGGGCTTGGTGTTCGCATCTATAATAAGATCCCACAGCCTATATTAGACTTGCCACTGAGGCGATTTAAAACTCAAATAAAAAAGTGTTTAGTAATTAAAGCTTACTACTCTGTACAAGATTACTTGAATGATGACAAAGCTTGGATTCAAAATGACGTTGATGCTCAGCTGAATGATTATACCTTTGTAACAACACAGACAGACTAATGTAAACAATGGCATTTTGAAAACAGCAACTGTTGAGTGTCTTGCCAGTTCTTCTCATCAGGAAACTGCTTTCTGACCTGGTGGTAGCTTCAGACAAACTGAATTAACTGATTAAAATGTTGTAATATTACAAAATGAATATCATTGTTTTCTAATTTGGTATTTCTAAATTTAATATAAATCTTCATATTGTATGGTGATTAGGTGATGAAAGATTGATTGATTGATGATGAAAGACGGGTTAACGACTAACGTTTATATAAATGGTCATTATTTGCATTAGAAATTAACAGTTTAAGTCAAATTTAAATAGTCTACATACATTCCGTTTAACGATATTTCTATATTAGTCTCTGCAGCTCTTTAGTGTTTAAGTTTAATTTTGTAACTAAAATTGAGATATTTTTATATTTGTAATATCTTTTGAATGGAATGTCCGATTTAAATAAATTAAAAAGTAATCTACAGATATTGAAATAGTCTTGGTTACAACATGATTTATTTAAGTAAGATTTAATACAAATGAATGGATAACATGCTCTGATTTAATTCAGCAATTCTATTAACTTTTATAATGTGAAAAGTAGTTATCCCGACATAATAACAATAGTTGGACATATGACATCACAGAGTATTTTATAGATATGTATACGTTCTATAATATTGTAGAACCTTCTTTGTTCTATTATAAATACTATCCGCGGCGCATGCGATGAAAGACATTTTATTGCTAATTTTTTTACACCTTGGGTTACATTATTGAAATTTTAATTGAGATCTCAAATTTTCTCAGTAATAAATATAAGCTATATTACTCAGGAGTAATGTAGCAACATAATAGTAAAAGAATTTTTAAAATTAATATCCCAGTAATTTTCCCAGTAATTTTTGAGTTTAACCATTATAAACGCACAAAAATACAAATCTTTTCTCTTTTTAATATTAATAGATACACAAATATTTAGTCTCAAGAAACGTAAACACAATCTAAATGTCCAAGTATATATGTATGTTATTTTGTAACTAGTTCATATTCATAATTCAATAGCGATTGCGATTTATTACAAAATCCAAGTAAAAAAACAGAGCAGATGATTTGTTTGAATAACAGATTGTGCAAGAGGTGAGGTAAGTCACAACTAAGTAGCGTATGTTATTAACGAGACATGTATAAATTTACTACTATATTAGTACAGCAATACGTATACGCGCAGTGCCTGGGGCTTGAGACATAGGAGCAGGTTTAAAGAACTCTTTCATAATATATTAACTCTCACCTCCACCACTCAACCTCGCTAACGACAATAGATAATAAAGTAAACTCACGTGGACCTCAAGAAAGGTAACCTTAATCACGACACTATAACACTAACTTCCATGTTCACTGCATGAAAACACCAGAGAGACTGAGACTAATCTATTGCACTAAAGGTTATATATTGTCTTCACATCGGTACACTTGAAATAATATAAAATGATCTACCCGCTACTACTACTTTATAAACAGTGTTGCTAACAATATCTTTCTCGCTCTTTCTCTCTCTTTTTGCGTTCATTGAACTTATTGAATGGGGAAACAATTTGTTTTTTATATTTTTCCTGTGAAGAAGAAAGTTTCTTTTGATATTAAAAGAAAAACAAATAGCTTCTATGTTAGCTCTAAGTCCAGAAACGAAAGAAAAATGTGTGATACAAAATTATCTGATAAAACGTACAATCTTCATATGATCCTTGTAAAGAAGTTTCGGTTTCGTTTTTGGCCAAAACTAAGACCGTTGGCGAAATTCGGTTTTGGTTTCGGTCGGACACTATATGACCATAATAAGCAAGACTATTAATTTTTTATTATATACCATATATATTACTTTAATGTAAAGCTATAATTGACGTTCATTCTTTTTATTAAAATCCATTCATTAGTAGTAGTAGGCTGGGGATATTATTGAATAATTGATACGTTATAACATTTATATGTGTTGCCCAGCAGTGGGATTGCTATACTAGGAAGGAGCTAGTGGCGGTGAGCAGTAGCAATAACGCGCATATAAACGCATTAACGCAATCATCGCATTAGACAGATGTGCAGTGCGCTTTGCTGATGTAACTATTGTATCTATATACAGAAGATACAACCATCATAATTTATAACTATATTATATCTATCTATATGTTAGTCTATCTGTATATTTATTAAATTTAACTGATTATCCAGTCAACTTTTTATTATAAAAAAGGAATATTTCCTGTGGGAAGACTCTGAGAGACTCAAAATGGGTCAACAGATTTTAATGAAGTATTGCATACAGATACTTTATAAGCTGGAGTAACTTTTAGGATATTTTTATCCTGAAGAAAACAGTACTAGAGATATACAATTGTTCGTGTCACAAAGTACGGGAGAGAATAAGTGATTTATTAAGTGAAAAAGAGAGTTGATAGTGAGTGCATTTCACTAAATGGTCTATTCAGTAGTTTTCGTAAACGGTATCCTAACTAATATTATAATTCCGAAAAAAATAAGAAACGTAGGTAATACTTAAGAATACAAACTATACAAACGAAACTGCGATTTAATATACTGCTTACGCCATCTATCGATGAATAGATGGCGTCTGTCTGCCTGTTGCACAATCAAGCTTAAATCACTGACCGATTTTTATGAAATATTATACAGAGGTATAGTAGAGCTAGAGGAAGGATATATACTGTTTTATCGCAAAAAATACTAAAGAATACAAAGAAAACAAATGAGTGTGCTCGTACGCCATCTATCGACGTGGGGAGGAAGTACATGTCGAGCTGTGGGGCCGTTATGTCTTTGGGAGTAAGTTATATAAATGAAATTTAACCTAAATATTTTAGGTTGACTATTAATTGAAAGTAGAGATGAAACTATATCCCTCATCAATTTTGTTTGATAATTGTTTCAAAGTGTGTTCTTCAGTCGAACTCCTATACTTTCTCAGCGAAGCGAGATAGTTAGTAAATAAAGAGGACATTGTCCTGCTAATGTAAGTAAAAGTTATAAATTTAACGCTTCGTTTCATAACAGCTGGTATTGATGTCACACTTAGACAAATGTTGACTAAACAAAATGTCATCTTGATAATTATCATAATCTCCTGTCATGTATACGTAATAAGTGTAAATAATGATCGTAAAGTTTACATGCTTTTAAATTTTATTGTTGTGCGAATTTTAGCTAATATCATCTATAGATATTTTTTTGGAAAAAAATTTAATTCATTTATTTATCTTTTTACTGACATGGGATTAATACAGTATACTGTTTATCGAGTCATGAAACATATCTGCTATGTTTGTGAGAGACTGGATGCTGCACTAGGAGTCCGGTATGACAGACAACCAAGCTCCCAACCCTAAACTCCTAAACTAGATGAACAATTCAATACTCAAGACTTATTACTATGTTAAGAAAAGAACAAATAATTACTTGCTAGATGAAATTGTGTGTATGTGCTTTTGTGTGTCATAATACATGTGTTAGTTTACAGTAGTATGATTTTATCTTTATTGTTTTCTGTTTTTCTGTAGTCAAAGTCAGAAAACCAATCGGTAACACGTTTCTTACTCTTCTAATTTAATTCGCTTTTGTAAAGGGAAGTTATTTAATTTGAGAGAGAAAATGAAAAAAAGGGAATGTATGTAACATTTAAAAAGCAGTGATGGCCCAGTGGTTGAGACTTCAAGTCTTACTCGGGAGGTCCGAGGTTCGATCCTGGGCACACACCTCTGTCTCTGAGTTATGTGTGTTTTAAGCAATTAAATATCACTTGCTTTAACGGTGAAGGCAAACATCGTGAGGAAACCTGCACTCCTGAGAGTTCCCTAAAAGTTCTCAAAAGGTGTGTGAAGTCTGCCAACCCGCACTGTGCCAGCGTGGTGGACTATGGCCTAATACCCTCCTCATTCTGAGGAGGAGACCTGGCTCAGCAGTGGGCCATTGAAGGGTCGTGATGATGATGATGATGTAACATTTAGTTGAAAATTCATGCAGACAAGTTGTGGACATTAACTACTTTATACTAAATCAGAGATTCTCTATATTTACTGATATGTAGACTTTCTCAATCCAAAATTTAGAATCTATTTTCAATCTATAACCCAAAGATATGCATAGAAATATTGATTTTTATATTTTAGTTTAGACTATCCTTAAACAAATTGGTAATGAAAGATTTCATCATGATTAAAGTTTTGAGCTCCAAAAATGTAGATTCTATCGTGAGTGGTGACCCCTTAGGGGTCAAAATAGATCCCTTTAGAATCTAAATGATACTGGTGACACTGTTAACAGCTCTAGTGAAGTAGCAATATAGGTTAAATCCACAGGTTCAGCTGCGCCTATTGCAACACCACGATGGTGATGGCTGAGTGACGTGATTGTCTGTTTCCTGCAACTGCAGACTATTTCGCTTGGCACATATCTATTTACTATTTGTGTTATGTATTATCGATTGCATTATCATTCATCATAACCTCACTCACTCTTTTACTACAGAAAACTCAATGGCTATTATTTCCGGGTTAATAAAATAATATAAAGTATTTGTACGCAATGTTAGCTGTTTTTGTTAATAAACTCCTTTTTGTCCCACAGGACAATGTTTTTTTGTAATATTTTTTTTTCACAAAGTACAGTACATAGTGTACTTTGTGAAAAAAAAAATATTACTATATTTTTTAAACCCAGTTAAAGAAATATTATCTTTAATTCGAATTTAATTACATCTTTTTTTCTCTCCCAGTTTTTGTCTTTTACTCAATCAGCAAGTTATATTCATTTAATTTTTTTTGTTAGTTTGAATGTACCTATTTATGTACATTATATGTATGCATGTATGTATTTTTATGTATATTTTTATAATAATTTTAACAACTTATATTGCGATGTAACAGCAACTATTTAATTAATTTCTTTATTTCCGTACACTTTAATATTAATTTTTTACTATGTATAACTTTGATGTACAATACACTATATTTTATTCATTCATTCACTAGGTGTCAATTCTGGATAAAATTAATGCATATGCTTAAATTCTTTCAAATTCAAACATCATGGATAATTCAAACGTCATTTTAAGTTTCAAAATATTTTTAAAATGTTTCAATACCACCAAAGACACAGCATTGTGTGAATGACACATCCTCAACTATTAAAAATAAGATCTATAGGTTTAAAAATAAAGGAATGATCTATACCATCTCATTGGTTTAATACACTCTCTCTCTCTAATTTGCGTCAACTATACACGGGGAAAAATTTTATTGATATTATATATGTCAGGGTATAGTTGGGGTAGGATAATAGTGAAGACAGTGTCGGGCTATAATTAGATTAGGATAATGATTAAGAAAATTAATTGTCACTTCCGTCGCGATTTTTATATTCAACGATTTTTAAGTCTCAAACGAGTAAAAGATTATCGATTAATCTGGATGCCAACGCCCTATATCCGTTTTGTTGATTTACTTCTCCCCACTAGTGGAGGGGCATTGCTACCATTGTCTAGTCCCTTTATATTCCCCGACTGACGCAGTACACTTTAGTCTCTCGACAAGTCTCTTTGAGTGAACATCACCTGGAGTTGAAGTGTAACAAACACTGTGTCGCATCACGGATATATGTCCAATATCGGGTAAGGACATCCCTACATTGTATTTAGATTTGTTAACACAACCTTAGGTTAGGTTAGGTTAGCATTATGTTGACCTAACCTAAGACATACTGTGAGACCGGGCAGTGGAGGCGAGTGTCGTAATTACAAAGGAGCTCCTTAAGCCTACACCTTGGTCACAAGTCCAAGGCACTGCCTGGGTTCCTGTTCAAAAACTACGGAATCGTGATATTCGATTAATTTATTCATTCAAATCGTCTCTCTGTTCTGACATATATATAAAAGCTTGTAAGTTTGAATGATTGTTACGCAAAAACGGCGGAACGGATTTCAATGAAATTTGGCACATAGATAATTTATAACCTAGATTATCACATAAGCTTCTTGTTAGACCGGATAAATTTATAGTTCCTGCGAGATAATAGTTAAATAACTTTACTGTCGAAAGCACCTGAATATCTTTTTATATCACCAATATATTGAAAATTAAATGTTTTTTGATAAATCTAACTACTTATACATAGTAAATGGCACCCGTGCAAAGCCTGGGCGGGTCGGCTAGTATATTATATAAATAAAAGTAGAAGCCATGGCATATTTAAATTCAATATAAACATTACGCAAGTGAGTGTCGATTTGTCAAGCTTTCTGTTTTGATATAGCTAAGTAACACTAATTAATTTTTAATTACAGACTTCTTAAAACGAAAGTATTTTAACATTTATTTAGATTAATAATAAAGTAAGTACTTATTAATTACTCGCTACCTCAGCGTTAAATAGTAAATGATACCAGTGATGGACAAGTGGCTCATTTTTTACTATAATTCATTCTATTTTTTATCCTTGAACATTTTATCGTCCGCCCTGTCTTTTCACATGAGCAATTTACCACATATTATGAGGGGGTAGGTATTAAAATACTAAAATGGGGATCGAATGTACAATTGCTTAAACGCATCCTAGATGTACAATAAATCTTGAAAGATACTGATGCAATACAGTCAGGAGATAACTAAACATTGCGATCTCTTACTATTCTGACAGGAACACTTATTAGACTTGCCACTTCAACAATTTAAAACTCGTATCAAGAAGTCATTAATATATAAAGCATACTACAATGTACAGGATTACTTAAATGATGAGAATGCTTGGAATCTAAGTGACGTTGACTCTCAAGCTAAATCATTTGTATAACAGACTATGTAAACATGGCTTTTTGATGCGAGCGACTGTTGAGTTTCTGGAAGGCTCTTCTCAACAGAAAACTGCTTTCCGAGCTGGTGGTAGCTGCAGACAAACTAACTGACCGACAAATTTTTGACGTTTCAAAAGTACTTTTCAAAAATGTCTAATTGGAATAAATAATTTTGATTTTGATTTGATTTGACACAAGCAGTGCCTTAAACTTGTGACCTTGTGTGTAGGGTTTAAGAAACGTCTTCACTACCTAGTCTCTCCAAGCTTAAAGTTAGCTTTACATAAGGATAACCTTTTTTACCCGTGAGGGGACGGAATACAATTCCCCTCTGCCGCTGGGAGAGCAGCTCGTAAGAGCCGAGTTACCCAGCACTCTCTTGGTGGTAAGGGATCTGTTCCCCGTCTGGCTTCCGACCACCAGCATGCGAATCCGACCGCCAAGTGTCTGTGACGTGTTCCGGCCGAGCCGCATATGAACCAGATTTACTCCTCCATCTCCAATCCCATTACTGCTGCGATTCCAATGAACACCGGGTTCTTGCCCGGGGTCCATTGAATCCGTAGCACCCCTCCCTCCTCCTCACTCTATCTTCGAGGCGGCAACGCATTGACAGAACAAGAGATACCCTCTAGTTTTGTCGATGTCAGATGGATCGTCTGCTCATTTGTCCCTTATTTATCATAAAAAAAAACCTAACACGAGGCTAACCTAACACTAATCTTAACCAACCCAAACATGTAAACAATTAAACATATATACTTTTACATTTATAATATTAGTAAGATAAGATTTGCTCAGTTTGACCTCAGACAGCAGTTTGACAAAAACAAAAATTTATCCCAGCAGCTAGTTTTAACTTAACTAAATAGTGGGGGTTTAAGCATTCTGAGCGTACTGTTTTCCACCCGCGACGTAGCAGACGCGCAGGGACTGAAACGTCTCACAAGCAATATTCGCGTGTGAGGCGCTGCTCTCGTCCCTAATAATGACTTCTGCGTATTCAAGTATAGTGGTAGTGTGTTTAAGCTCTATAAGAAATTCAATTAAAAAACAAATATCCAAAATAACATGTAAGGAATTTTAAGTTAACCGTCATTTAGGACGTAGACTAAAAATGTGTGTTAATAAATAGAAAACCTTACTTTAAAGAGTTTTAAGATATCTTATCAGTTTCCCGGAAATGTCCATTTCTCTATATGGTGTACTTCCTTTACTGTTAGATGTTATGATTAGTTACCTAGTTTAATAACTAAAATAGACTTATTACATTGATAAATTAACTAGAATCTTGTCATCCCCATTTATATATTAGAGAATGAAATTTCACTCCTATGGGTCTTTATACTATTTTTTAATTGAACCTTTATTTCTTGTTAAAAGTTTTCTTTTCAATTGGACTAGTAGAGACTTTAGTCTAACCTAAGAATATTAAGAGACAATATTTATCATGTAGTCTAGATTAAAGCAGAGCCGTGACTAGGGTTTAAGACCCAAGTGCAGGTTTAAAAACGTCTTCTACTATACACAAACTCTCACCTCCACCGCTCGACCTTGCTACCGAACATTAAAATAATAAAGTACAGTACTCACGTGCTCCTCAAATACGGAGGTCTAGGACCACACACACACACACCACTAACACTACACTATTAGTCTCAATACTTTAATATGTACTGCACGACACCACTTGACAGATTAACTCAATCTTATCGAAACGAAAGATATATATCGTCTACTCGGAATAAGATGCCTGCGAATTCTAATTCATAAATTTTTTTTTTTTTATCAAAACTGATAAAATATAGTTTTTATTTGGATGATTTGTCCATGACTAAGCTTTTACCCTCATCGTAGTGGAGTGCATTTGTGTAGTAACAAAAATAAACACTAATTACGAAACATCTTAAAACTCAACTACTGTGTTAAGAAATAATTTCAAGCTGAACTTTAAGGATTATTAGTAGAATTTCAGTCTAGATTCTAGTCTTTTAAATATACGTCTATAAGGTCTATGTTAGTACGTTACAAGTAAGAATATAACAAAAAATAACGACAGACACTTATGGCTGTTAAAAGTTGAACAAGGTCGAATTTTCATGCGAACGACGTTTGTATTTAATTTTTCTGTAAGACTAACACCACCTTGTACCAGACGATTGTTTACTCAATAAGTATTATATATAACTGTAATTAAATCTATACTAATATATAAAGCTGAAAAGTTTGTTTGTTTGAGCGCGCTGATCTCAGGAACTACTGGTCCGATTTAAAAAATTCTTTCAGTGTTAAATAGCCCATTTATCGAGGAAGGCTATAGGCTATATATCTTCACGCTAAGACCAATAGAAGCGGAGCATCATGCGGACGAAGTCGCAAGGGTCGACTAGTGTATTATAAGGACAATTAATCAAATATATTTAGTATAGCGATAGAAACAAATAGAATAAATTAACAAGCACATTTATTACCGTCCACTGTGTCGTTTCATTTTTTAATATATATAGTTAATATATAGCCTATGATACACACAAATAATGTAGCTTTCTATTGGTAAAATAATTTTTAAAATTGGTTCAATAGGGCGTCTTAATTTCACTATGTCAGCGTCGGGTATACACGTCAACGTCGGGGAGAGAGAGGATCAAATGGAGCTCGCATGTTAACCATTGTGGCTGTGTAATGGTGTAGTGCCGTAACGTGAAGTATTTCGTGAGTGTTTAATAGTACTTGCTTGGTTTCCGTCTGGTGTGCATATCTTGTCTTTTATGTGTTACTGTACAGTATAACTCTTATATATAATAAGGTAGGTAAAAATAGACATTTTAAAGCATCTTACATGCACAGAAGACAAAATTATTTTGCCATAATTATGCCTATTTCTCGCCAAAAGATACAGAAACATAATTTTAAAGTTATTAATTTGCTAACATTTTTGGTTACATAAAATATTTATTGTTATTGTTAACGACAAATATTTAGATTTTTGAGTTATTTGTATAGAAAAATTACCTTACGAGCGGTTGTCAAGCGACAAAAACAGTAATGTCAGTTATTAAGGCGTCGTCTTACATTGAGTGTTGAAATTTTTTCACTTTCACTCTTAAATGTTTGTGAATGGATTTGGAATTGGAATTTCTAAGAACAAAATTTCATTTAAATTACTTGAACCATTTAAAAAAAAAATGAAAAAAAAATACAGAATCATAAATTAAAAAGCACTTTGTAATTAAAGGAATAGAATCACAAGACAAGGAAATTGGATAAAATTAATAAAAATTAAAATAAAAGGAAGTAACTTAGTCCCTTGTTTCTATACATTTTTCAATATCAGTAATATATAAAATATTTTTTTTAATTTATTTCTATACAAAACAAATTTTTGAATTAAATCAATCGGAACTAATGAATTTGTGGAAAATAACTATTTTATAAATATTTTGTTTACTGCCATCTAGTGAGTAACTTACAAAACAATTTCAATAGCTACTTAGTTTAATAAATTTAAATATACGGCGCTGTATTACAACATTTTAATTTAAAAAAAAAACTAGCCGATCCTGTTTCTTACTCAAGTTATATTACTTATTAAATGCTATATAGATATAGTGTTTACTTACTGCCATCTAGTAAGAAATTTGTAAATCAACCACTAAACTATTAGAAGTATTTTGTAGTTCTAGTATTATGATACAGATGGAGCTATACAAAAATTTGTGTATTTTAAATAAATTAAAATAGATGTCACTGTACCTATTCTAAATCACGGAATTGTTATTTACTAAGTAGTTAACAGAGTTATAACAAACAATATGATATATTATCCTTTTTGCATTAATTAATACAATTTAATTATTTAAATATGAATGCAAGCGATAATTTAAGACAATTGGGTAGTTTATTGGATAAAAGTTGTGGGAGGTAAGAAATATAGTGTTTACGGCTTCCATAAATACATATATTTAATTTGATATACTAACAAAGTTTTTAAATTTTTTTCAGATCCCGCTTTACAAAAGAGAGTCAAGAAATTAAACATGAAGTGGTTAAAAAAAAATAATTATGGAATCAACGACAACTATAATTCATTCCAAAACCTTTAAAACTTTGGAAATTATGAAAATTAAACAACAAAATGAGGTCATTTATGTGATGATTCTAATTAAATATAGTAAAGTGTAATGTATTGTTATTATTATTTCAATATTTATCTTTGCTCGTATTGGATGGAATAGGATCAATTAGGTACAATGAAAATATTATTTGCGTATATCTAACCTTATACATATTATACAAACCAATCCTTATATTCTTGTAATCACACACTAGTACACTTTTATTTATTTTAATTTTAGTATCTCTTTTCTAGCTATTGGATATGACATATTATCCACTAAATCGCTGATTCCTAAAGTGGTGAACCCCAAGGGTTCTGCTTCAGGGATCTACGTGAACAAATAAACGATAAGGAAAAAAATAATATATAAATATAATATATAAAGATAATTCTGAAAAAAATTACTCCGATACTATTTAATACTCCATGAAGGTTTCTTGGTATAACAATCTCCCAATAAAGTTTCTTTGATTGAGTTTTAAAGTTTTATTATGTGGCTAATATGAAATATCCAAAGAAGAGGAGCTAGCCATAACTTTAATATGATTAGGAGTCTTGAGTAGAGTATCATTGGACTGTAATGAAAGTAGAGTTTGGTATTTACACTAAAATATTTATAAGACTAAATTTCGATTTCATATTCGATTGTATGGTCAATAAAAATGAAATATGCTTAAGCTATAATTGAAAAGTATTTTATGTAAGTAAAGCCAAGTAAAAGCGAGTAGAGAGACATTAACGCATAATTATGTAGAGTATAGAATGAGTCCAGCTGAGAGCAATCCCATGTATCGAAGTGAAAACCTATTAAGACACTAAAGCTTAAACCCACAGTTATAATGACATTGGATATTTTTTTTAAAGTAAACTTATCCTATTTAGCTCAGTGAAAGTAAAGAAAGAAGAAGAAAGCTTAGTAAAGTAAGATACTTATGATCGGTAAATCAGATTTAGAGCAATTCATTCATCTGAAGTAAATGAATAAATAAGTCGAGAAATATATAGACATAGATAAATGTATCAAATGTTTTTAAATGTATAATATAATTATGTAGAGTATTGGAATAAAATAAAATTTCTACAAACTACGTGAATGTAACAGATGACAGACGGACATTAAGAAACTTTGTGTCACTTTACCTGCTATTTTATCAAAAAATATATAAATATGAATGTTTTCATTAATATTTTATTTTTTTATCTGACACATTAAATTCTACTATATTCACGACAACAGACATCAACTTTTTGTTTCTTTTTCTCTTTTAAGTTGAACTTTAATTTTTTCAATGTTTTTTAACAATACTTCAAGTAAATGTTTTAGTTCCAGATATAGCTGATATTTGACATTTTAGTATGATGAATTTAGTTAGTACTTACCACTATAACTCAGCCTTATATTTAAAAGCTCACTGACCCACAACAATAACATCCACATTTCACTCCGTCTCGTTGTCTTGGACTCTATACTTCACTTAAAATGTATCCAAGTGTTTTGATTTACATACTAAGAGTAAGTACATTTTATAAATGTTTAGTTTAAAATATATTTATTAAATTGATTGTTATTATTTTTAAATATTAAAGAAAATGAAATGTAAATATCATGTAAGAGAGTAAAAAACCTTAGTCTTTAATTAAAGTGTTATACTTCTAAGCTCTCATTGAGCTGTAAAAAAGAGAAGAAAGATTTGAAATAATGACTTACAAAATGAAAGAAAATTTAGAAAATTATTTTAAATTTCGTTAATCCTAGATTCCGAAATGCTCCTAATACATTAAATTACTAAGACAATAAAATGTTAAATTAACACAAATAAACGATTAATTAACATTGTTCTAGGCGACTTGTTTCTTTGTGACGGCGAACTCACTCGAAAACGTTTCGGACAATGGATGGAGACCCATGTCAAGGGAAAAAGTTGCTGAATTACAACATTTTATTAAAAGACCACGAATTCTAGAATATCCAGATATTTTTCAAGGAAGAATTGAAACACCTCAGATTAAGCCTGTTGAATATGAAACTATCATACCATATTGGAATCGAGAGGATCAAAGAGCAAAATATTTTGGTGATTTTTCAGAAATTCATGAATTAACGGAAACAATTTTTGATCAAGTTGCAGAAATAGAAGACGTCGATTTAGGTGCTAAAAATAACTCATATTCAAAAGCTGTAATTAGAAAAGCTAAGAAGATAGATGATAATGCTATTTATCATAATGGCAATACGGTTTATAATGATCAAGATAATAAAGGAATTAATGATATCACTAAAAATGTACAATCTAACATATATGAAGTTACTGAAAATATTGAAGAAAATAAGGAACAAGAGGAAAATGGAAGTGCTACAGGTTATGTCTACGAAACACCTAAAATTGAAGCAAAAGAAGGAAATAAATTAACTAAAAACCTATTTAAGATCCTAGCAAATTATAATATAAGGTCTAATGATGATTTGCCTAACTATGCTCTATCTTTACGTCCAAATAGTCGTAATTTAAACAATGATTATATTTACATGAAATTACCATTAAAGGTTCCTGTAGCATACAATAGTGCTAATCATCTTCCCATAGATCCCTTGCTAGCGGTCCTCTTATCTAACTATGGTTATTATTTACCAGGTTTATATGGTTATCAGAGGAATTACAATAATTTATACGGTTATCTCGCATCCAATAATATACATAATAATAAACCTTTTGGATCTTATAAAGTATTTTCTGATACTGATTCTAATCATTAATATTCGAGTTATCTAAAATTAAGTGAAGATTATATAGAAGTAAATAGGAAATGATAATGGAATAAATAAGATAGAGAAGTTGTTAGAAGATGTAAATGTAATTGAACGTGCTGATTATAATTTAGAATAATATACGAGTAAGTATCCCATATTTATTTTTGTTTTCGCAGTTTTAATAAAAGTTTTGTAGTATTTTATTTATTGTTGACTTTTGGTCACTCAAGTCCAGAGCAAGACAGTTGCACTATAAAAATAAAACAGACGGAACAGAATGCAATAAACTTCTGATAAGGTTTAGTCTTTATTGTCTTTGGTATAGGAGCGAGCGATTTATTTTTTTAAACACCAAAAATAATATAGGACAATTAGATATTTCTATTTCGTAGATACAATGGAGAAAATATAATAACTAATAGTTTTAAGATAATGTGTAATAGTTTATTAAATCATTAAAAATAATAGTAATTTGTAATAATAAAAACCCTCCTCAAATTCGTTACTTATGATGTTGATAGTGTTGATAAGAGTAGCATTTATACTTTCTTATATATTCGACAAGTGATAAACATCAATCGAACAATTAGGGATTGCAAAATAAATACGCCATCACGAAAGAATAATTATGATTACGTCGCGAGGATTCTAGCAGTAATGCTGTCTAAGTCTAAAGAATAAACCCAGGAGGATATTCTAGTCAAGCCATCATACTGTTAGTCTGCGTATAGACAATATTTTTTTTTAATTAATAGTGTATAGTTTCAGAGCTTCGATAAGGAGGACCAAGGAGGTCAAAGATTCAAAATATATCTATGTTTATTTTATCATTTTATTAAAAAACCGCTATAAGAATCTTTCTTAAGGAATACAGCTTATTGGCTCGCTCGTTGTTCAAACTTAACGTTTCCTTTTATTTTTATAAGTTCTTTGATTTTAATGACTCTTATAAATAACATTTTTTATATTATGACCTAAATAAGACAATTGTTTTAATATTCCAACATACTTGTAATATTACAAGTTAACCTAAGGCAGAATTGGTATCCAAGTTTAACAACATTCAACTTGGATACCAATTCTGATAAAACTTTAAATCCGCAATAAAAATTCCTATACAGTCCGAAATTCAGAATATTCAGGCAAAATTTCTGTATAAAAAAGCTGTCGCTACATACGAGTGTAGCAGACCGAGTAATGCAGTTTACTGAGTCTGAATTTTTGGTCTTTCTCTACATCCCGTTTACCCACTTAGTTTGAACTACCACCCGAATTTTGTCTGTTAGGGTAGTTTTGTAAAGCATTGTACGCTGCTATAAATTTTAAACTAACTTTGAACAAAAAACACTTTTTAGTTTTTGACTGTTAATATATTTTTACTAGTGTCTCGTCAGTTTCTATTAACCCAGTTAGTTTACTTTGTAACTATTGTTCATCTTTTTACTCTAAATCTAACTAAAACTATATACATTATAAGGATTTTATTTAAGTTCTATTTTTATATTCCGAATTCATTTCTTCCAATTCTGATTAAATTTTTGTTATTGAGATATTTTCGTAATTTTAAATAAATATTTTTAAAAGAGTTACTGTTGACTTCTTGCTGTCTCTTCTCAACAGATGTCTTTTGACTTTGACTAACGTATTTCGACATTACAAAAATGCTTTTATAAAAATACCAAATTATAATAATATACTTTGTTTTTCAGCTAGCGTAATATTTATTATTTTTTGATAGCAAAACATTCCTAAAAATTTTTGCTATAAAAATTTTAACAGGTACATAAAATGAAATTTTTTGTTTTAGTTTTTTTTTGAGTTTATATTAACCTGTCGCAGATGATAACTAATTTAAGACAATCCAGTGAACATCCAGAGATTTATGGGTTTCTGAGAGATAAACATGCTAGCTAACAGAGTCCATAATGATCAAAACAGTCCCTTGGTCGCTTTCTACTATGCGAATATTTTCTCTAATTTGGAGATTTGCAGTATAAAAATCCAATAAAAAGTCTAAAGATTTTGAAGATTTTGTACTTTTAAATTCTAAAAGAATCCCGTAAATAAATCAGCTGGTATTTATATTAAGCGGGATTGTATTGTCGTTAGCCGGCTTTACTGGAGAAGGAAGTTTAGATCACCATCTGAATAAAATCGCTCATAAAATTCAAATTTCAACGCAATTTTCTCTCTTCCTTTACCATAATATATTTTATTTTTCTTAATTCAACTGCAGATTTACGAATTGACGTTATGCTGAGTATTTATGGTAAATAATCATTTTCTCTCGAATGTAAATTTTGTTCCACAATTTGATGTTAAATGAAGTTATCTCTGTCTCTTTCATTTAATCCAATTGTTTGTTATAATGTTCAATTCATCCGAGAATTTTTTTGGTATTTGTATTGATAGCTTATTCTAATTCATTATTACAAACCACAATCAAGTTAGTGCAGTAATTATGGATGTTATAACAATCACAAACAGACAAGAAAGTTCTGAATTTCACATCAAAATGACTGTATATTAATTCAAATAGAAATGCCTCGACGTCCTTTTAGTTAATTGAAGTATCTCTCAACTCAAACGCTGAAGCCAATCCTGCTCTACGATAAGATCTCAGTCCTTATAATGCTATCTCGTTTAATATTATACTTATAAAGTATAAATAATAAGTTTTACCTTTCCAATTTCTATGTACATAAACCTTCTTTTATGGAAGGCACATAAAGGCTAACGCGGTAGCTTTAGCTGCACAATTACACTCAAAAGACTACAATAATACGCAATGCAGACGGAAGCCGAGCAGTACCTGGGGCCCTCGATCCAGGTGCAGGATTAAAGGGTCTTTCTAAACGCTCTCCTTCAGCGCTTGACACACCAACTCTAATATTTAACACTACTTCAGCAAAATTGCAATTCCACTGAAGTCACATGAGATCCGAGAGCAACTGAAGCTTATTGCGTAAAAGTCATCCTGTTTATAATTCAAAATACCCATCTATTCCCATTATAATGACAGGTGGGGTCGTAGGCCTGTGTTGCCAAGTTAATATTCAATAAGCGAGATATTGATCAAATTATTCTAATTATATTTAATATCGATATTTTATAGTATTAATATTTTAACAAACCTAACACAAATATGGCATGATATAAATATGATTATAGATTACATTGCATTAGGGGTGGGATAGTGCTAAACATCCTTTTTTTTTGGAAAGCATATGTATCCAATATATAAGATTTCGTATACTTTTTTTTATGTAACTAGGTCGGCAACAAACGTACGGCTCACCTGATGGTAAGCGATTACCGTAGCTTATAGACGTCTGCAACACCAGAAGCATCGCAAGCGCGTTGCCGACTCTATCCCCAATTCCCCCCAGGAGCTCTGGTCACCTTACTCACCAACAGGAACACAACACTGCTTTGGAGTAGTGTTATTTAGCTGTGATCTTCTGTAAGGTCGAGATACTACCGTGCCCTACCTCAGTTAAACTTGTACTACTTCATTATACATTGAACTTCTTCCATGAATAAGAAGATGATGCATAAGATTATTCATATTTTATGAGAGAAGGTAGTCTGGCAAACAAAAGATAATCCATCTACATCCTCTCGTGATGTAGTCTAGAAAATGAAATCTGGCCTTAGGAGACCTTGGGTGAACCTTCACTTATTCATCTGATTAGAGTGTTAGATGTGAAGAACATATTACCCAGCTTCAAAGAAGTATACTAGTATTTTTGATTCTATTTTATTGGTTTTATTTCCACTTTTTATAATAAACAGTTAAAAAATTAGCACAATTTTCAATCTCCATTCTATATCCAATTTCGTTAAGTCAGAATGTAGAGCAGTGTAATTGAGTAAGGAGCAGTGTTCGCTGGAAAATTAACTAAGTGAAGATAATGTGATCTGTAATGCTTTTATCAGTCTACTCGATCCACTAATGAATGAATTAATTGCTGTACAGACGAAATTACCCGGAGGTACGGTAGGCGACGAAACTGTTACACTAACCGGACTGCTGAATACTGAAAGCAGAATATTTTTTGACTCCTTCTTGTAAAGGACATGACCACAAACCAAACCAAAAATTTCTAATTTATTTTTAAACTTAAAGATCAATTTTGAGTAACTGACGGACACTCCAAACCTTTTAAAAAGTACTAATTATAGTTTCTCTAAACCACTCTATTTAAATCTAAGACATCATCAATAACCATTAAAAAAAATAAAAGGTGAGTATTCTGCTACTCTATTGATGTTCAAATAGTAAAAAAAACTTTAAAATATCGTTGATACGCAAAACACACAGAGTGCGTTTTGTCAGTTATGCCATGGGTACAATAAGTATATTGTAGGTACCATTGATGATATCTTAGATTGAAATGGATTTGGTTTAGAAGAAAATACAATGAGTACTTCTTAAAGTGTGTACGAAATTCTGGAGTGTCCGTGAGATACTAAAAACTGATTCTTAAGTTTAATAATAAATGATTAATTTTCGTTATAATGACATGTTATTCCGTGTTTAGGACAATTCAACATTATCCTTTACTCGTTAAAGGACGGTTTACTCGTTAAAGGACTGTCTGCAAAGCGACAATGAATTTCTTACTAATTTGTTTGAGTACCTAAAGTCATTCTACCTGTTTTTTGGAGTCTGTCGAAGTGAAAATACTCATGTACCTAACATGATTCATAAGCAAGCGTACTCGTAGACCTCCTGTGTGCTTTTTAAAATGACAACGCCATCGAAGTTGAATATGAGTATTTATCTATGTCAAAACCGTATTTTTGAGAACAATATGAATTATAGAAATAAACATAAAATATGAATATACGATCAAAAATACTGCTCTCTATTCACGCCTATGTAGAGCCTATATTTTTCTAGTTTTCCTATTTTGTTCAAAAACATTTTTCAAGTCCAGACTATTACTTGTGTGGTGTATTGTACTACTAAAATGACAGCCATTTAAGAAGCGTCTTAGATTATAATATGATACGAGCTCTCAGAAATTTATTGAATATTAGAATATAGATTAAAGTACAAAGCAACGTTAAATGATAAAATGAAATCCACTTACTTATACAATATTTTGATTGTCGCTTCACCGAGTTATCATTCATCGAAAACCGAAATTATTGCTAGAGAGCTTGTACCTTAATAAAAGACATGTTTGCTTATAGGCTGGTGTTTGAGACAAAGAAGAAATATTAGCCATGGGCTCTTTAAGCACTATGCAGAAGGTCAACATTTTTGCCCAGGTCTATCAACCATGTCAGAACATATTTTACTTCTATTTGTTTAACTTGTTTTGTTTTCATATAAAGATCTCGCCATATATTTTGGTTTACGCTAACATAACAATGAATCACAATTGCGATAGATTACGCGATTCCATTAGCTTGCAGTAAATTTATATTAAAATACTACACTGCTGTTACACCATTAAAACTAAAAAAATATAGTTTTTTATTGTTGAATATATTATATTCAAATATAAACAGATATATTGTTTAGAACGAAAAAACTTAATAAAAAGGATTACTATGGAAGACGTAGATAATATGATTATAGACACTATGGTACTAATTGATTATTTAAAAGCTTCATAATACGATAAGGCTAAATCAACGTTTGTTTTTGTCACATAGGATTTAGTATAGAGTCTAGAGTTACCCTATTATAAAGTTTTTAAACGTAGATAATCAATTCTCCTTGATAGATTTTTTTATGCGCTGCTGCCCAGAAAATCGAGCGAAGAAGGGGATTAAAGAGGAGAATGCGATTAAGTAGACCGTGAGCAAGAAACCAGGCTCTACCGGAAACTCATCATTAATGGGATGGAAGAAGAATGGCCTTCTGAGTATCAAAGACCCTTGGCGGTAAGATTAGCATGCTAGTGAGAGTACAGATCCCTACTACCAAGGCGTGCTGGGTTACTCACCTCTTATGTGATACGCTTACAGCAGTTGAGAGAAATTGTATTCTAAGCTTACACGTATAGATAAATGCATTTCCACAATTTGCAGATACTGATGTAAATAAAGATATAGACAAAGGAAGAAAATTCAGACACAGATGCAGATGTAGTAAATTAGAATAAAGAAAATCATGCAAAAAACAAAGAAAGTATAGATGAAAGTCCTGTTAATCGTATTTGAACTTGTCTCTTCGGATACGGAGCCAGGGGAGATATAAATTTTTATTTCTTAACAAACAATGACCTCATTAGTAAAGCTTTAAACTCTAATTCCCTAAACAATAAAACTAAGCTGTTGAAAATTAAACAACTGTGTAATGAAATCTTGTTGCCTCGTCCCAGGTAACACATAAATAAACTCGCCATTTGTAACACTGCTAAGTGAGAAGTAAATTATTGCTATGTTTAGTGTACATTGATTGCTGAAAATTGAGGAAAGGAAGACTTTTAAGGATTATGGATATTCTGTGCCGTCTTTGCCCTTATTAATAATAATAAAATCGGAAGTGTGGTTTTCTGTGGTGTGTATATAAAGACAAGATGGGGTCAGTCAAGATGTCAGTTCTGTGTTACCCGTGGTGCCGGCGGAAGGTTTGGAATAAATCTACCACTGAGTTGTCGAACTATATCTGGTATGAAATCAATTAATTATTTTTTTCACTTGTGTCTATAGTTTCTTTCTAATTAATTGTATAATTTCCAGGTAACCAGTTAAAGTTGCTGATCTTAATAATCATCAAAATCCTCTGTAATTATTGACATACTATAATGCATGATCATAGATCAGAAATAAATATAATAAACAAAAAATATTTAATAGCTTTGCTATGATTTTGCAGAGTTGCAATTTAATTATGAAGAATATTGGAAGTGATGTTGGCAAAATAGTAGTTTTAATAATTAGTTAAAAAAAATAGTTCTACACAAAACTCCAACAGAAAAAAAGATATAAATATCAAAATTAACCATTTTCAACTGAATTAAAAAAAAAAGAGGTTCGAATTGATTCGGTTGTATTTTTTTTTTATGTTTGTTACCTCAGAACTCCGTCATTTATGAACCGAATTAAAAATTTGTTTTTGTATTTGGTAGTATATGAAGTTTGTATTACCACAATATCAAAAAATATAACATACAAAAAACAGTTAATTTATATTTTTTATAACAAAAATTTAATTAAACAATGAATACTGTACGTTTATTTCTCATCATCTTGTCCAAACGTCGCGCGTCAAATGGTGACCCCACTATAAAGCGGCCAAGGAATTTTAATTTACCCTCGTTAGACGTGTTTGGGTTCAGGGTGTCGTTTTATATGGCGTAATGGTGGTAATGGGTGAATCGAAGGAATCTCATTACATTTTAATTCTTTAATAACTCAAAATCCAGATCGAGCTAAAACAATTTTGAGGGTTTTAGTCGCACTAATCTAAATGATACCAGATACCAGCCAGATCTTTAAATATTTTAGCAGAAGAAAACACATACAATGCAACTCATAATATATATTAAATAACTAGCTGACCCGGCGAACGTTCGTACAATATACATATTTAAAATCTAAAATACGCCATTATCTGAATATTGTTGATATATCTTGTCGATTCGAAACCTTTAATTAAATACATTATTTAATGGACAGTTTACCGTATCGACGGGATGAACATTAAATGTTTGACAGTTACGAAACCCATCAACATTTTGTATGGGAAAATATTTATTCTTTTATCTTGATTTTTTCTTCACTTGATCTGCTATTCGGAACGGAGACAAATACAGCAAATCAAAAACCATGAAACTCGGTTTTAGGTGTTCGAACAAACCTTATATAAAATATATAATATAGATATAGATTAATTGTAAGACAAACAATTCAGTACGGTGGCTAAGAAAATATTTTTTTCTAGTCTTAATTTTTAGCATCCAACTAAAGAATTGACTAGATCTCAATACGAAATCATTGGATTATGGATTTCAAATAGATTCCAATTTCGTGTTTAGAGAATACAAAAGAATCTATTTTTATTCTGTAATCCAAAAATTACTATCAAAGTGACAAAAATTACGAACGAGCGAACTAGTAATTGATTTTTAAACTTTAGAGCTAATTTATATTAATACAATTTCCTCCAAACCAGACTATATTTAAATCTAAGATATCATTAATGTTGTTAAGACTGTAATAATATCCCTCATTGTACTCATTGCATGCATAGGCAAAACGCACTCAGATTGTTATGCGCATCTATAAAATTTTAAAATGTACTATTAGCGAATAAAAATATATTGTGATTGCCTGTATTATAAATTTCCATAATACACTTGTTTTATGTACAGCCGCACGCATATTGTGTTTTTGCCGGTGCATGGCATGAGTAAAATGGAGGGTATTATTACAGCCTTGGCAACATTGACGATATCTTAGATTTAAAGTGTCCGTCAGTGACTGAAAATTAATTCTTAAGTTTAATAATAAACTAGTAATTTTCGTTATGATGATAGTTATTCTGTTCGTAGGCCAATCTGAGCATTGCCCTATATTATCATTACCATTTCAAGGATGAGAAATAAATAATATTGTTTTTAAAAAGCACTATATCCAATGAATGTAAACGGAGTTGAACATCAAGGAATTTTTAGTCTTATAATGGGTTTAAAAGGTTAAACTACCAAGCTAAAAATTATTTAAAATAACTGGCGCAGTATAATCCAATTAATTTAAAATTCAATTAAAAATCAAAACGGCGTGGTCGAAGGTAAATGAGTAACAAACACTAAGAGAGCCTGAACGGGTAATTCGATTAAAAAATGAGAATCAACCTTTATCAGCATTACCCGGTCTAGTGAGCTAACTGGAAATCATACAAAACAATACATACATACAATTATCGTCTTTAAAGCGATAGTAAAAGATTTTATTATACCTTGCACAAATTTTACATCGGCAGCAAAATTATTTGCATCAAAATTAAACCTTACACTCATAGTTGTAGGGTTGATTTTGAGTTGTATGGATTTTCCAATGTTTATCGTCTCTTTAGACACGTCTTTGTGATGTAAAACGTTAGGTTTTTCGTCAAGTTCGGCTATTGGATCTGAGTTTAGAATTGAATCGTTTTGAGGCAAGTTGCAGTTTTATTATCCTTTTAGACGGTTTGGATGTATTATCTACTGTTGAATGGAATTTTTCCTTGGTTTTGTGCTGATACTGCAACATCTTTTCTTGTAAAGAGAGTAAACAAATAGGAAACGTTACACAGTTTCCTAATATCAGTTGAAGAAAATCCATCTTGTTATTCTAACTATAGTGAACGAAAATTACTCCAAACTTTTAAGATAGTTTCATATCCCACTAATTAACATTTACCTTATTCCATCTACTATTCACACTATATCATTATAAATTATAGCCTATGTGTTATTCTGATGTGTAAGCTATATTATTGTAAAGTTTCATCAAAATCAATTCAGTAGTTTTTGCGTGAAAGAGTAACAAACATACATCCATACTTCCATACATTCTTACAAACTTTCGCGTTTATAATATTAGTAGGATTTACATTCACATATTTGAGGGTAGTAATATGCTGTTAATTATGACATTGGCAATATTATTTTAGTAGCATTCTGTTAGTTATGATGCTGGCAACACTAACCTGAGTAACATTTGATTTTAAAAGTTGGCACAAACTGAATACCATTTAGTTATGCCAATGTAAAAATACGCCGCCATGACAGAAGTATATAATATTGCATCGCGAGTATTTTAGCAGTAACGCTGAAGCTCTGAGTCTAAAGTATAACCCCCAGGAGGATATTCTAGTCAAGTCGTCATACTGTTAGTCTGTGTATAGACTACACACCATGTCAATCGAGGGAGAGAGGGGAGAGTGACATGCTGGTGTCAGTAACAGTGAGATTATAGTGTGTGACAAGCCTAGACTATGTGCTAGAGCAAGTGATGTGTGTTAATGTGTGTCACAGAGACACTACAATAACTCTCGTATATTGAGGTGATCACGAGATCATGATTATTCTGTATAGTTGGATGAGTGAACTAGTTAACTTAAAAATATATACACGAACAATAGACCATTTTGGAAATTAGTAAATGTAGATGGTAAGTTTTCAGTAAATTATAGCTACTGGAAACAGCTATAAAGTAAAACTAAATAAACTAATTTGAAATGACACATTCAGTTCACAAGTGACCCACAGCAAGATGTCAATCCGATACGAGAGAGGAAATTCGATTCATTTCCGAGAGGAACTGCGTTACTGCGCGCCCGACATACTTTCCTGTTTTTGCTCGTATGATGCCAACTGTGCTTATTATTGTTATAGTTTGACATTAAATATAGAAATATGCACTTAAAAATATATAAGACATATGTACCAAATTTATACATAGCGTAGTCTGGAGAGAAGAGAAACGTGCAGTAAAATGAAGGAAGCCCTTATTCATTAACAGATCCTAATGAATTTGTTCTTATCTACCGTGATGATTGTTGTTTGGACTTGAATAACTTTTCTCCCTGTCTCCGTTTAAATTCATTGATAGTTTCGAGAATTTTGGAATTTTCATTTGGAGCTGCAGTAGATGGAATATTCTTTCCATCTTCTTCCAATTTCTCTCGTCTTTCAATAGCTAGAGGAATTTCATTTCATTTTAATAATTTCGTGTTTATGATGGTATGTTAGCAAGTTATTTTATACTAGCTGCGCCCCGCGGTTTCACTTATTATAAATTATAGCTTATGTGTTATTCTGATGTATAAGCTATATTATTATAAAGTTTCATCACAATCTATTCAGTAGTTTTTGCGTGACAGAGTAACAAACATCCATAAATCCCTACAATCTTTCGCGTTTATAATATTAGTAAAATTGTAAATACTATCTTAAGTAGTGTCATTTGAAGGGCTATGCTAACAGCAAACCCGTATACGAAAATTCGCATTCAGGTCACTTTCCCCAGCATTTGCTCGCCTTTTTACTAATAAGCAATAAGGAAAAACTAACGAAATAAACATACCTTAATTTAATACAGTTAATAATGTAACTTTGAACTACAATACCCTAATAATAAAGTAAGGATAATCCCGGGATAAACTCGTCCAAGAAAAGGAAAGATTCTGGATCAAGTCAGTATCAAATAGTAATTTATCACGCTATCAGGACAACAGGGCTCGGGACCAGATACCAGATTTATTCCATGGAAACATTCCCCTAACACAGGTTGGGGGTTAACTTGACGAATTTGCATTTTTATTTAGGAGTTTAACCTTTCGTGACTCAAACATTTTAACTGTTACAGAATAATTCTTGGAAAAAATTTTGCTAAATTTTGTTTTTTGTTATAGATTTATTTTAAGAATACCGGGATAAATGATGAGCATCTTTCCTAATAAGTGATTTCGAAAAGTAGTATTAAGTGGCGGAGGCGAGCAGTGCATGGTGAGTGTTAGAAATTAAGAATAATGTGACAGGCCTTGTAAACCTGCACCTGGACCGCAAGCCCCATAAAATACTGAGTAGTTTTTGTATAAAGTGCATGTTTATACATATTTCTGTAGAGCATAGTTATAAAGAAATCCTGCAAAGCGGACAATCTAAAACTGAGATTGTTACAACATCAACGTAATTGTGCACTTACCTGTAGGTAGGCATTTAATATAAGTAGTACCCAAGGTGCACGTAATTAAGCAATGCGTTGGTATTCCTATACTTCACTGCCAAGTTAAAGAAAAAACTAAATCCTTCTGGGAAGAAGCCAAGATTTTCTGGCGAATGAATTTGGAATCCTTAGCTACTGTTTTTCATCTTTATTAAAACATGCTAAATTTTCAAAAAAATTAAATTTTTATACTCATGATAATAAAACGTATTAGGCCAAATTAAGAATTAAATTTCCGAAACGAAATATCCCTCTCGAACCCCAAAGACATTATTCTTTATGTAAAACAAGAAACATTATTAATTGCCTGCTGCGTGATCACTATGCACTTAATATGCAATATGTATGCTAATTACTTGCCTGCAAACTAACTAGGCTCACAAATTACGGAAGGAGGGTAGGGTAGGAAGGATGATATTACGACGATGATGATGTTTGTCAGGAAGTTAAACAAATAACAACTTAAGAGAGCAATGACACCACGAAATGCAACTATATTGTATAAAGAATGAACTCAAGAAAAAAATATCATTCATAATATCGGCCATGAACACCAAAAATCTTCAAATAGTAAACATCCGTGACAATGTAACACGTCTATCAAAGTTCGGAAGGGTACTCGACGACTAATCGACACAACTAGAAGGGCGGTTAGCGTCGGACAGCCGACTTCCTTTCCCGAGGGACCGCTGTACTCGCACAGTGACTCTCTATCGCCTATCAAGACCACACGGTATCAAAAATATACCTTTCATAAAAATAAATCTGTTCTACAATTTCGATTACGGTATGAAGACCATGACATGAATTGCTGTACCTGGTCTAGCCGTGACCAAATTGAAGAACACCTTTATTTACAGTTCTGGAAACGGTAGCTTCCCAAGCTAAACCATTAATGGATTGGAGAGTGAAATGGTGCAAAAGGATCTCTGAAAATGGGAAACTCTAGTGAGAAGAGATCTTGTTTAAATAGTGTAGTGCAATGGTGTTTTTGTGCGTTTACTTTGATAATTTGTGGGTACAGTTTAGTAAGGCAACAGAGATTGGAACAGCGGCTGAAACGCTTGGAGGATTGGCACCTGCAGATAGAAGATACTCCCTTCATTTTTCATCAGCCCGAGCCCAAGGAAGAAGTTCTGAAGCGGGATACCAGAGATGTGACCGACTGCATCTGTCCTGCAGGTAAGTTTAGATATACGCAAGTTTGAATGAGATCAATTAACGTTTCATTTCGTAATTACTGTTTTATTCATCAATATGCCATTCAAGCTTTTTCGTCCGCGTAATTATAATGGGCGATTTCAGTTTCAAAGTATATGGATACAAATGAACGCATTGAAATTCATTGGTGTAGCGTCGAGTGCTCCTGAACTCAATGTGGCAATTAATAAAATTAATTTCGGTTTGCTACCAAACACAATCAGCCGCAATCCCGCACCCGGTCACATCAATGCCTCCCGACACATTGTGTAACTACGACCACTTTACAATATCCGGCGATAAACTCAATTGGGACACCATCGAGCTCTCTCGCATTAAAAAAAACACCTTGCACAGCTTAAAATAAGAGCCACTTTGTCTTTCTCCACGGAAGTCTAAGCCGATACACGACGCGACGAGACAAATTGTAATGCTCTATTGTCGCAGCCATTACACCTAATGGTTCAATAAGGAGTATTGAAAACGTTCTTTCAGACCGTGACCAGGCCTACAAATCAGCCTTTATTCAATTTAACAGGGAAGCTGTGTTTGGCGTGTGAAGGGAAGGATATTGACCCTAGGCGGATATTAAAAATGACCCCTTAAATTGGTTTACAGATTATCGACAGCATATTGCATGTTTCCGTTGAACTTCCAATTGGGAGTTTAATAAGGCTCGCTTCACGTTATGGTGCTAGTCACGTGTTCTCGGACCATTCTCACTCGGGTAATTTCCCAAGTTGGAGTTCGATAGTAGGAAAGTTGGATCGGTCTGGTGAATATTACGTATATTTTAAATATTCGATCAAAAATGAGATAATTTAGCAATGTGAATTGAGCCTTAAGCATCATCAAACGCGCTTGTCTGTTAATGGATTTTTCTTAAGGGTCCTGAATAGGGATTGATGAAATTTTTTTGAACAAAGGAAGGTGGAGTTTTTTTATCGCCGGAGAGGGCGTCTGCTAATTACTTTGCCTTTGTACTAGTTATATAAAGATTTATTTATAGGAAAGTTATTTTGGAGTTAAATGCTAAGAAATATTTTTCGTAATTTTAATTTACTTAGAATTCAAGTCTTCAAGTAATTCATCGTTATCTTTTCATTTATCATAAATCTATCCCTAAAAAAGCAGTGATGGCCCAGTGGTTGAGACTCCAAGTCTTACTCGGGAGGTCCGATGTTCGATCCTGGGCACACACCTCTGACTCTGAGTTATGTGTGTTTTAAGCAATTAAATATCCCAACCGCCAACCCGCATTGGGCCAGCGTGGTGGACTATGGCCTAATACCCTCCTCTTTCTGAGGGGGAGACCCGGCTCACTAGTGGGCCATTGAAGGGTCGTGATGATGAAATCTATCCCTATCCCTGCAATAGAAGTTTAATAGTTAGAATATTTTATTCTATTAAATTTAGCTGAACATTTTGCAAATATTTTCCTATTTAGCGAGACCCCTAGCGAGACCTGGACTGGACTGGACTAATGTGAAATTTCTACAGTTCCTAGATAGTAAAAATTGACTATTATGAAGATTCGGTGATATTGCTTTTGGAAGACATCATTTGTATTCCATACGGGATCATTATAATCCACTTTATCCATAGCAGACCTTGCATGGTTCCTGCAGTTCTTTCTGATTCCTGACAGAAACTTCATAATAGCAAATTGCTTCTATGTATGGAAATGTCCTTAAAGTTATTTTTTTTAGTTTTTACACTTTAAGTAGGTCTGATAGTAGCTTTCTATACATTTTTATATATTATATCATAGTATAGCAATACAATCATCTCGAAGATTATTCCTATGGGATATTTTGAAACATAATAAGAATAGTTTTGGCAAATTCTTCCAAGTATAGTATCGCTCTTGAGGGAGATATCTAATGTAATTGTTTCAGGGTGAGGCGTGTTATTGCTTTACTTTCTAACCAATTATTGCTAAAGTACACCACTTTGGAAACTTATCCACTGAAGAATATATATGGGAATAGTATTTTATCGCTTGCTATACCAGGACATGTGTTATGTTGACTAATTTAAGTGAAAATTCCAAATAGATTCCGTGATTATTCCATATTCTTATAAAATTAATGTAAAAATGGACGCCAAATCCAATATTAATAAAATGCATAACTATTGACTACAACGACAAAAGAGGTAAATGTAAATAGTCCTATATCCTGTACTAGGGGCCCATCCCGGCTTCGCACGGGTGGAATATTTAGTTTAAAACATTTTGGCTCTCCCGCATTTCGGTGCCCCTCTACCTCGGCGTTACTCGCTACCACTCGCTGCACTTCGAGTATCACCGAGATAGAACTACACTGGCCCGTCGCGTCGCGTCGGCGTGTATTTTTTGTTTATATTGATATTTTTAATTTCGTAATATCTTTTGAATGGAAGGTCCGATTTTAATAATTCAAAAAGTAATTTACAGGTATTGAAACAGTCTTGAATATGAAATAATTTATTTGGATAAGGATTAATACAAAGGTATGGAAAACATGGTCTGATTTTGATAGGCATTTTTATCAACTTTTAAAAAATAAAAAAGTAGTTATAGCGACATAACTATAATAGTTGGACATATGGTCTCGCGGAGTTTTTTGTAGATATTGATACGTTCTATAATATTGCATAACATTTTTTTGTTCTATCATCAATACTTTTCGCAGCGCATGCGATGAAAGATATTTTATGGCTATATTTTTTGCACCTTGGATTGGTTTTAGTGAGATTTTCTGGGGATCTCTAATTTTTTCTTGTAATAAATATAGCCTATGTTACTCAGGGATAATGTAGCTTTCTAATGGTGAAAGAATTTTTGAAATCGGTCCAGTAGTTTTTATGTTTATTCGTTACATACAAAAATACAAAAATACAAATCTTAATTCTTTATAATATTATCCTGTATATACATATTTTAATTAATTTATAATAATTAGCAAATTACAACAATATTTTATTAACATTACTTCTTGGATTTAAACAGTCGAATAATTTAAAAACAACTCAGTTAGAGTAAATTGAAATTCAAGATTTGACCCAATAATCCTTATACTGCAAGAAATATAACTGTTTTTGTATACATATACTATTAATATTAAAAAGAAATGAGGACTTGTTGCTAGTATAACATAGAAAATAAATTAGACAAATATAAAATAACATCAGCGTCAGTAGCTCAGTGGTTCGGGCGTTGGATTCACGATCAACAAGTCGTGGGTTCAAATCCCGGACATTGGACTACTGACGTGGCCTACTCCTGACACAAGCTATTTATTAGCTTACTAGGAGGGGTAACGGGAATACTAGTAGTATCAGATCCATACTGCTAGTAATCTTAAAAAAAAGATTCACACACGATAGAAGTGAAACTTCAGTAAATCGACAAAAGAATGAGATGAATATATAAAATAATATAAAATAGTATGTATATTTCTGTCTCATTCTTTCCTACACATTTTTGTATTTGTGTCTCTTACCTGTCGTTTTTTCCGTTGCATCCGGTTTGAAATCACAACGATTCTAAAGAAGTTTCACTTCAAAAAAAAAAACATTTATTCAATTTTTTTACTCGAACTTGGCTAGATTTTGGTGCTAGTTTACATTATAAAAGTTTAATTAAATAATTGTCTAATTTTTGAAGTAAATGTTTCAATCATCATAATCGTTAATGGCCCACTGCTGAGCCGGGTCTCCTCCTCAGAAAGAGGAGGGTGTTAGGTCATAGTCCACAACAGAGAACTTGAACTCTCAGGAGTGTAGGTTTCCTCACGATGTTTTCCTTCACCGTTAAAGCAAGTGATACACGCGTAACTCAGAAATGTTTCACATACATCCTAATTTGTATAACATAATGTGTTAGGACGGAAAAATACAGTTACAGTTTTCTTCAATTTAAAGTAATATCGTTATAATACTTTGTTTCAGAAGTTTCACAATGAGAATAAATGAAAAACAAATTATAATTCCATTAGTAGACGCGCAAAAAGTATTTGAGTCGCCCTTGATCATTCATTCATTGCTTCAACGCGCCACCTCTACAGATGTTTTATGAGAAGCCTTACGAATCAAATACGATAAGAAGCTTTAGATGTTATACGAAATAAAAATATAATGCTATATTAATTTTGATTATAACATGTTAGTTGTGATGTTGGCAACATTAATTTAAGTAGCATTTTACTTTCGAAGTTGATACAACTGAATCAGTTTTGCCAACGGAAAGGTAAGAGGTAACCAAACAAATACGCCATCATTATTATTATTGTATAACAAGTAATCAAGACGTAATGCTGAAATGACCAAGCAGTATCTGGGGCTTGAGATCTACGAGCAGGTTTAAAGAGTTCCTTTATTAAATATAAACTATTCTAACCTTGCTACTTATTATTTAACTATTTTTTTTTTTTTAAAAGATTACTAGCAGTATGGATCACATACTACTAGTAATGCCTTTACCCCTCCTAGTAAGCTAATAAATAGCTTGTGTCAGGAGTGGGCCACGCCAGTAGTCCAATGTCCGGGATTTGAACCCACGACTTGTTGATCGTGAATCCAATGCCCGAACCACTGAGCTACTGACGCTTATTTAATTAAGATTATAAATGTATTTATTTGGTTACCTCTTACCTTTACATTGGCACAACTGAATATAATTCCTGATTAATTTCTAAATCAGCGGCTTCAATCAGGAAGAGTACTGAAATTTTGAAGACTCGACTCAGTCACGAAGACTACTACAGTCTTGAAAGACCTGACTAATACGCGACTCAGTCAGGAAGACTACTACAGTCTTGAAAGACCTGACTAATACGCGACTCAGTCAGGAAGATTACTACAGTCTTGATGGACCTGATTAATACGTGGGTTCAATCAGGAAGAGTACTGCAATTTTAAAGGACTGGACCGGTTCCTGACTTATACGCGACTCAGTCAGTAAGACTAGTACAGTCTTGAAAGACCTGACTAATACACGGCTCAGTCAGGAAGACTACTATTCGCTAGCCAAGACAGTACCTTATTGTTATTCTAGGTTGAGAACAGATTTAATAGAGTGAACTCTAAAGCCATTTTTATTGTTAAAATCTGTGTTGCCAATATCATAATTAATAATAGCTTTTTTTAACACCGCCGTAAAAAGAAACGCTTAAATTCTGGATTTACGTTTAAGCCACATTGACAAATGAGCAAAGAGATCTTATAAATTCATCTGTCAACGTAACAATAATAAGCGGAGAGATTAGTCCACGTCGTGTTGGTTTTCATTCGATGATCCCATTTCTTACGTTTCGATTCAACGTAAAAAATGTTTCCCTCAAAGTATACATTGTGATGTGAAGGTTACTTTTATTAATGCTACTAATATTTTTGTGGTCTACAATACAATAGGGGGAATACGCGTCTATCAATTGTAGCAAAACTTACGTCTATACTTCTTGGTTTGTTGGTTTATCTTTATTCATGGTTTTCTTATTTCTTTTACTTCTCAGTCATAGAATACGTATAACCATGCAATTTAGACGAAGCCGATTAGTGCTTTGAGACTTAATATATTAACTTTCACCTCCACCACTCGACATCGCCAACTACAACACATAATAAAGTATACTTACGTGGACATCAAGAAGGGTGACCTTAACCACGACACTATAACACTAACTTCCATGTACACTGCGCGACAACACCTGAGAGACTGACTCTAATCTATCGCACTAAAGGTTATATAGTGGCTACATGTGGGTATTTTTTTAAAGGTTCTTTGTAAAAAGATAAGTTTGGAATTGCAAACAAACAGACCATATAATGGGCTATTATTTATGGGAAATTTAATTATTTGGTCGCGCCAATATTGTTGCGATTAGGATACTTTGATTTGTAGCTCCTTGAATACTATAAAAAAAATACGAGAACTTTTTAAAGCTACAAAATATAAGAAAAAAAAATTTGAACTTTATTTGAATGACGTACATAATATTGTTTTAAAATAGTAAATCCGTCACTTTATTTAAATGCCTATATAATTTTCAATGTTATATTTATGGGTATTATATATAATCCAATTTAAAAATAATAGGGTAGTGTTTTTATCAATAGAATAATTTATATGATTTCCTCAGTACTTCAGGAAAATTCGTTATTTTTACAAGATCATTTATTCTCAAGCTGTTCTGACGATCTAAACAAAGGCAGTATCCTAAAATGCATTTTGCGAAACCAATTTATCCTCAACTCCTGCACGCCCATAAAATACAAATAAATCTTGACAAATGTGATGTATTAGATACTGCGATAGCTTTATTTATTTCATAGCTGTAATCGACTCGGATAAAATATATCCTTAACAATTTTAACGGAGTACCATTACATCTTTATATAATTCTATCTTTACACTCAGTAATTTTTTTTATACGACTTTTATTGTGATATTGACTTCACATGATGCGCTCATTCCCTCTTTTCTCCTCCTTAATGTCTGCTCATCCTTAAACACCTCGAACGCACCCACCACGAAACACGTAGCAGAATACAAGCAAACTAAGAAACTTTAGGAACCCCTACCGCAAACTTTATGACTAGTCTGTCATAGAGATTAGGTTTGCCTAGTCTTTATTTTTTAAATATATAAAGTTTAAATTCTATTAAATTTATATACCAGAGCAACAAGAGTCAAACTCTCTTCACAATTTCCATAGTTTGTTGAAGCAGGACGTTAGCCTTTCAGGTGGCGTTATAGACTAGAGACAATTTTGTAGTCAATTTCAAAATTTTGAATTATATATAGCTCTTCAATTTTTAGGATGGCTGGAAATTTTCCAACGTAGACTTCTAAAATTTACGAAGCAAGTAAAATTCACTCTACACCCATCACATGTTGACTCTACAAAAGTCTACTGAACGCAATTACAAAGATTTTCATAAAACTACATAACTTAATAGTATTTTTTTTAAGTCAAGTCTGCCATTTTATATTTCTACCTTGGCGAGAAATGTTCATGGTAAGCACCTAAGTATCAGTTGTAAAATTAGATAATTAATATAATTATAACATCACTCTGCAATAGGGAGATACAGGTGAAGCATTTAGATTTAGATTGAATAAAAGAAGAACTTAAGAGTATGTAAAAATGGAGACTTAAATCTCGGTATATCGTAATCCCAAATTTTATTCGAACTTGAGCCATTTGTCAAACGGAGCTCGCCAGTGGTGTGGTATCGGTATGTAGGGTCTCCATTACTAAGGTTTGCAGTAAGTGTTTAATATTGGTTACTCAGTGTTCTCTTGTAAGTGTATGTGCGTGTTACTGTGCGGTATCCGTCCCATGTAGATAATAAAATCATATTATTTATATCTGTCGTGCTATTGTCTCATGTCTGCGGTGCTCTCGTAAGAACAATTTTCTCTAGAGAGCATGACTTCTAGCTTCAACTTGAAAATTGTCTATTCTCTCCTATATTTACGACTTTATAAAATGGTAAAATATAAAACTATGAAAACTGATTTTTTTTTCATAAAAAAATTTCTGATATTTTTTAGGAATCTTTTTCATGTTTGTTTCATTTTAAACCTTATCGACTTCTCAGATCACACTTTAAGAGTCGTCCCACTTCTGAGTTTACATGGTTACTTATTAATAATACACCACTATTTTTTTTTAAAATTAATTACTAGTCTACCCGTCCCGGTATGAATTTACACATTAACACTATACAATATATTTTACACTAGTCGACCCGCGCGACTTCGTCCGCGTCCCTTTTTTTCGCAATAAAAGGTAGCCTATGTCCTTTCTCAGGGTCTAAAGATTATCTGTGCCAAATTTCATCAAAATCGGTTGGGAGGTTTAAGCGGGAAAGCGTAACAGACAGACAGACAGAGTTACTTTCGCATTTATAATATTAGTAGGGATTTTAATTTATATATGACTAATTTTGAAAGACAACCTCAAGCTCGACATGCACTTCACCCCCACGTCGGTAGATGGCGTACGTGCACACTCATTTGATTACTAAGTATTCTTAAGTATTTTTTTCGCAATAAAACATAGTCTATGTCCTTCCTTAAGCTCTACTTTATCTCTGTGTCATATTTCATCAAAATCGGTTCAGTGATTTAAGCCTGATTTATAATTTATAAGAGAGAGACGCTATCTATCGTCAATAGATGGCGTAAGTAGTATATTAAATCGCAGTTTTTGTTTAGTTTGTATTCTTAAGTATTAGCTACGTTTCTTAAGTGTTACTTTCGAAATTATAATTTTATTTTTTTGTTTTTTTTTTACAATATCCTCACTACAACTCAACAGGATTTGTCAAAAATCTACGTTTCACATTTATTAAAACCACTTAAATAATATGAATAAATTACATCCACATCTTATTTGAAGTTATGCGAAACTTTTTAAACCCTAAACTGGTCCCTCTCCCTAGGGGTCGCTAAACGACCGTCCATTTACATAAATCAGAGGGTGCCAAGATATAAATCTCCAAATAAATAAGTTTGTTAAGATGTTATTAAACTTATAATACACTATATAACATTTTCGGATAAAAAGTATCCTAATCTTGAAAAAACTTGATCCTAGATTGACTTGTGCACTCTAAAATATCACTTTGAGGCTTGTGGCCTCGATAAAGATTTAGGGGATCTTTTACAATACATTAACACAATGGCCTTTACTGCTTTACATGGCTAGCTAACTTTTACTACACTTCCAATCCGTTATACAACGTTCATGGGTTTTGGATTTCCATCCTAAGGCTGTGTTTCCCCCCGAGATGTGCGAGGCTGCGTAACGAGGGATGTGTTTGTTGTGAAACGCAGCCTAAGAGTGTAAAAAGAGAAAATCCTCATCTGTCATATGCAGTAACTCCAATTTGTACTTTCCAATATTTCAATGCGTTACTTATACATTTTTTTATTCAGAAACCATCTTTATCTCAATGGTATGAAGTCTAGATTTCTTTACAAATAAAATCTATTTTTCACGCTAAACGTTAAGGAAAAAGCTATTTACCTGAAATCTTTTTTATTGGTTTCGATACAAATCTTCTGAAAATATTTCTATAGAATATTTATGAATAAGCTTTAGGTTTAAAGCACGACATTAAAGCACGACATTTTATAATACGATGGTTACGTTACCATTAACCTTGGATTGATAATATTCTCAAAAAAATACCAATCAACTTGAAAACCTCCTCCTTTTTGTAGACGGTTAAAAACTAACCTTTAATAAATTTTGGTTAGTGAAGAAAAACGTTAACTTGGCCTTAAAAGGCTATTGGAATTTTTTATTTGATGATTTTTAACCGACTTCACAAAGGAGGAGGTTCTCAATTCGATTAGTATTTTTACATATGTTCATTGATCACACTGAGATTTATGATCCGATTTATCGAATTAGTTGCCATTCGGTCATAGAAATTTAACATAGTTTGGTTCAGTAGTTTTCATTTCATGAACATTTTTTCCGATCCCGTTCCATGGGATGACAATAAAAAGCAACGAAATGTTACACTCTACCTGATGTAATCTAGAAAAATCCTACTGTAGTTTACAGAATAACCGATTACAGACACTAAAAAGTGAAAATAAAACAGACTAATATTCTTATTTACTAGTAGTAGATTAGAATATTAGTTTTAGCTGACCCTTCCTCGCTTTGCTGAGGTAAAAGTTGTATCAAAATATTTCAGAACCTAGATTGGGTAGTTTAACCCAAATTCTCGAGTTTCAGCGAGACGAACTACTAAAGTAAAGTACAAGCAATTACATATAGGTATAAAACATTTTTAACAAAAAATTGAACCGACTTCAAACTCTAAAATGTGCACTAAAAAGTAACAAATAATTAGCTTGTTTATTAACCTCCCTTTATTAGGACAATAGTATACAATAATTTATATTTTTGAAGTCGGTGCCAGCAGCCCAGCCAGGGGAACAGACGTGTCTTGAGAGAGAATAGTAATAGGTATATCTATTGAACGAACCTGTAACGAAATAATCTGTACGATTGTACTATTATACTACTACGTTCTGTACTATTGCTGGCACCGACTACAAAAATATAAATTATTGTATACTATTGTCCTAATAAAGGGAGGTTTATAAACAAGCTAATTATTTGTTACTTTTTAGTGCACATTTTAGAGTTTGAAGTCGGTTACATTTTTTGGTAAAAATGTTTTATTTCTTGGTTTTTAGTGAATATGTTCTGAAAATCATTTATCGTTCATTCACTAATTCACTCACTCATCTGTTTACTTATTTAATCATTTACTAAATCATTAATTCAATATTTACAAAGTACCTACTCACTCAACCATCATCTCAACTACTAAACTGTACCACTCTACTCACCCTTCCATCTCCAATCTACTGCACCCACCCCACAGATAGCCTTCAGCTCTTCAAAAATTATTGGTAAGAACCATCTAGATCATCTGAAAATCGAATATAAACAACCGCACCAAAATGGAATCATTTATAATGTTATTACGACGTCACAGACAGGCACACAGGCACACTGTTAAACTAATAAAACGATGTCATCTTGATCCCATTTTTTTCACACAGAAAACTCTGCATCGAAATCAGGTTAGTGTTTCGGTAGCTACGATGTCACAGACAGGCACACAGGTACACTGTTAAACTAATAAAACAATGTCATCTTGATCCCATTTGTTTCATACAGAAAACTCTACATCGAAATCAGGTTAGTGTTTCGGTAGCTACGATGTCACAGACAGGCACACAGGTACACTGTTAAACTAATAAAACAATGTCATCTTGATTCCATTTGTTTCCTACAGAAAACTCTACATCGAAACCAGGCCAGTGTTTCGTTAGTTACGATGTCACAGACAGGCACACAGGTGCACTGTTAAACTAATAAAACAATGTCATCTTGATCCCATTTGTTTCCTACAGAAAACTCTACATCGAAATCAGGTTAGTGTTTCGGTAGCTACGATGTCACAGACAGGCACACAGGTACACTGTTAAACTAATAAAACAATGTCATCTTGATCCCATTTGTTTCCTACAGAAAACTCTACATCGAAACCAGGCCGGTGTTTCGTTAGTTACGATGTCACAGACAGGCACACAGGTACACTGTTAAACTAATAAAACAATGTCATCTTGATCCCATTTGTTTCCTACAGAAAACTCTACATCGAAACCAGGCCAGTGTTTCGTTAGTTACGATGTCACAGACAGGCACACAGGTACACTGTTAAACTAATAAAACAATGTCATCTTGATCCCATTTGTTTCATACAGAAAACTCAGCATCGAAACCAGGTTAGTGTTTCGGTAGCTAAGATGTCACAGACAGGCACACAGGCACATTGTTAAACTAATAAAACGATGTCATCTTGATCCCATCTGCTTTCACACAACACATCCGCATCAAAAACATCCCATTCTTTCAGGAGCTACGATGTCACAGACAAATACAAATATACACTGTTAAAGTTATAAAATGATGGAATCTTTATCTTATTTGCTTTCACACAGAAAAATTCCTCATCTCGTCATCCCCTAAAGATTCACATATACATCTCAAACTTTTAAAACAATGGCATCTTAATCCCATCTGCTTCCACACAGAAAAATTAGCATTAAAATCGGTATAGTTATTCGGGAGCTACGATATAGACAGACAAACATTACCATTAATTAAAAAAAATACTTACAGCCAAAGTACTCTTTAAGACAATTCCATTAAACCCAAACACGACTAGTTTACGTTGTCCCATGCCTGTGTTCCAGTACATACCTTCCGGCGTCAGCATCAACTGATGGTAGATGAAGCCGGAAGGTCTAAGAATCTACTGGTAACATCAACATGATAAGTATTTTTTAAATTTCCTCATAATAATAGTTGCTTTATATTCTCAACCATATAATGGCTATCTGTGGTCTTCCTCATCAGTTCCACTTCATCAAATGATAAATTCTGAATACAAATGCTCGTAACCATTTTAAAAATATCAAAATCACTATATGTGTGCCTATAACTTTTGAGGAGTTCTCTAAATTCCTCAAAGATGCCATCATCAGAACTGGATTTTGAAAAAAATGGGACCAATCTGTAAGCATATTCTAACAAATACAAAAAGAAATTTCCATTTCGGTTCATATATGACGGAGTTCTGTGGTAACAAACATATAATAAAAAAAAAAAAAAAAAATACAACCGAATTGATAACCTCCTTTTTTTTGAAGTCGGTTGATAATAAATAATGTGTAAATCGGAGACATCTCTAAAGATTTCATGCTTAGCGCCATTTAGTAAATCTTTGAGAAACTAGAAGTGTTAAAATTGGATAAAGAAGACCCCTACGAGTACCGTAAAATATTTTAGTACCGCAAAGCCAGGTACTATTTTACATTCCTATTTACAAATAAAGCCTTAAACCATAAATATCTCAACTCCATCATCCATGCAAATGTAAACTTGTACAAGGCAATCCAATTTGGTGGCAACCCCCATGAGATGCTCTGTGCACTGGTTTTAAATTAAATTATATGGTTTACGTATTTTACACTTTATCTGAAGTACTGCTAAGCTCATTTCATATTATTTTGAATGATATTTACACTAACGATACCTTGAAGTAATTTTTTTTTTCGCTTCATTGATAAATCAATATAATTTTCCCAGCTTGAAGTTTATGAAGATAATTATTGATATATTTTGATTATTAACAATAGAGTCAGCACTGATCCCTAAAAATAACCCCCTATAGTAAGAGACCCGCTAAATATAGTATTAATTATAAAACAAAAAAACATATTTCAGAAAGATAACATTTTTTTGCTCGACTGCTTATCAACTATGTTTTGCTAGATTAGAGGTAATTTGATAAATAAATTTGAAGACTGAATATTGTCTTTCGTAGTGTTGCATAATTGTGGCTAGATCTCCTTGATAGAAAATCATAATTTATTAATTCTAGATACATATCTAAGTAGCATAAGTCAATGTAAAAATATTTCATAAACACATTCCTCAACTTTAGTACTTCAAACTTTGGGTATTCAAAAATCTTCAAATAAGTTCTCGTTAACATCCGTTAAAATATTTCTAACTAACTTAAGTTTAAATTCTCGTATGCAGCAGCTGAAGTATCTGCCAAGCATAAAAAGCAAAGAACGCGAGATATTCAGCCACTCCGGGCTGGTACACGCTCACGTTGCTGTGAAATCCAGTTTATTACTTTAATTAAACCAATTATAATATTCCGAGTATTAAATATTCTTTGAAACTTAAACTATTCTACCTCGGCAATAGTAAAACTTTAGAATAGTTAAACATTTCGATTGAATAATTCATATATATTACGAATAATTCGAATAATTAATTCATGGTTTCAATAATTCGATTTTTTTCAAAATAATCACACCGCTACCACCACCCTGAGGGGGGATACGATCAACCAACTCCTTTAATGAATTTTTGAAGTCAGTTCTGTATCCGTTAATCGAGATTTTTATCAAATTAAGTCTAATTGTAGCTACCATCAAGTATTAATATTTTAATGAAACATAACTCGCATCCTTTGATTGCGTTCACTTGCAAGTTTCATTTTTATTTTCCACTTAATACCTCCAGCATTCCTGAGAAAAATAGCCATGACAGACCAACAGGCATAAAAGTGATTCTGAAAATATTTTTTTTTCATTTTGTAATACAGAACCCTAAAAAGTAATATTTGTCACCCTAACATCTCGTCGCGTCAATAAAGCACTCTCGTCTCTTACCTTTTCGGCATTACGGTCGCGGCTCGGCTGTTACTTTTTGTCGCGTGCTCGAGAGCTCGAGTGCTCGAGTACTCGAGTGTTCGGTAACAAGCGATTAATTCCTTCTCCTTGAATTGCAAATCACTTAGATATCGATTTTTATATCAATTGAGATTCCACGATTATATTTTAATACTGACGATCTTTCACTCCATTCTCTCAGATATTTTAAAGTTTTGTTTTTATAATTCACTAGGAACGTTTGTTATTATATACGAGTCTAAAATGATAGAAAACAAACATCATTTAAACAATTATTTACCATATAAATGTTTGTAATCATTGATTGAATGAAAATTTCCTACGAAATATCACAAAAAATTATTTTATGCCGTTTATAATCTTACACTAATATATAAAGCTAAAGAGTTTGTATGTTTGCTTGAACGCGCTAAACTTAAGATCTACTGGTACCAATATATAATAAGTGTCAAGTAAGTAAGCGAGCGAGCGAGTTACACGTATAAAATGTACGAGTGACCTGCCCTCGCTTCGCTCCGAGTTATTTCAAGCAATTTTATGATTGATGTCCTTAAATTGTCACTCTGTAATTGTGTAGTTTTTCATTACTGAAAAAAAAAGATTACGTAATAAAAAGCGATAAGAACAGAGCAAAGTTAATAATGAAGGAGAGAGAGGGGAGAAAGGTCAGAAACAGATAATACAGAGAAAGAAAGCGAAACGATACATAGTGAACATAGATAAAGATAAAAAAGAAATAGAGAAAAAAGACTGAGAATTAAAGTATAAAACAGGAAGAGAGACGGGAATAATATAGATTTTTCTCAAGAAAATGGCCATATTCTATTAATTAAAAATAATATGGCAACACTACATGTCATTCGGGAATATTGTAGGTTTCAAGCGGTAAGAAAATTACTAATATCTGATCTGTAGTACCACAAAAATCATTTACTTTACAAAATGGCCACGTTATGGCGTTTAAATGGCCATATCTTTTTAATTAGAATATTTATGGCAACACCACATAGCCTATGTTACCCGGAAAGGATGTAGCTTTTTATCGGTGAAAGAATTTTCAAAATCAGTTCAGTAGTTTTTGAGCCTATTCGCAACAAACAATTATATAATCAATCAAATCTTTCCTCTTTATATAATAGTGTAGATTTGTAAGTGAGTTGCTTGGCTTTATCATTACTCTCTTCGCTGAGTTACCAAAGATTTTTGTTTACATACAAAATTTAAATCTCAAATACAGAGTCATATTACAACCAAATTAAATATAAACCTAAAACATAGGATATGTTTTATCGTAAAAAAATTAATAGTTCCTGCGGGATAATAATAAAGTATGTTTATTGAATGCTTGAATATTTTTATATAGCAATTTATTGAAAATGTTTTTTTTTTGTTGAAACTAAGTAGGTACACGTGGGAAATTGCATTCGTAGGAAGTCGGAGCGGATCGGAGTATTTTACTTGCATTTTACTTCAAGTCGCCCTAATGTTGCTACTTTTTAATTCACAAATCATTGGTAGATGGCGCCACTTGTATTTTACATCGCGCTATCGTTTGATTGATGTTTTATATTTAGTCACAAGAGAAGTGTAGTGCTCTCTTGCTTATTTCAATGCAATCAACGACTCTCTCTCTCGCTAATAATGTAAGCAGCGTTAAGTGAAACAATCGCTACAAAATTGGCTGGTTTGATACCTATAGAATGCTGATCCTTTTAGCGGCCATTATAGAGCACAAACAACGTATACTGTTATAAGCATCTCAGTTATAAACTGATGATCAATGTAAATCTAATAAGAACTGATCCGCCGACGAGCCCCGAGCCCCGAGCCCCGAGCCGACCCGTCATAACCAACTTGTTTACGTCGACTTACAAATTACATTTATCAGCGTATTTTCAGTTTTCTTCAGTTATTTAATTAAGTGTAAAGTTAAATTAAATATTTATTTTTCACTAGCTGATTCCCGCGACTACGTTCACGTATTACTCCGCTCCTATGGGTCGTAGTGAGATGATAAATAGCCTAAGTTACTTCTTGTTATATCAGCTATCTACCAGTGAAAGTCCCGTCCAAATCCATCTAGCCATTTTAGAGATAAGCCGGAACAAACAGACAGACAGGCAGATTGACAGATAGACAGACAAAAATTGAAAAAAATACTGTTTTAGTATATGTACCGTGTATACTTCCTTAAGCACTTAGTAAAAAGCGTTTATTTTTATATTACAGACACTCCAATTTTATTTATTTGTAAGTATCTATGGATTATACTCGTATAGTTCGCTTGGAAAGTCATATAGTAATAACAGATAAGGTTTCTTCAAATTACTGATCCAATTTTCATATTTGCTAAATTTTTAAAAAGCATAGTGCAAGGTCGTTGCGCACGACGGCGCCAGAGGGGAATAAGCGCGGTGAAGGTTTCAAGGTGCGCTAAAATGATAATATAAAATTATTCAAATGAAATAAACTTGGTTTAAAGACACGGAAAGTACTGGAGGGGGCGCAATCATTATGGTAGGCGGGCTAAGGCAGATTTTTCTTTTTTTTATTTATTTTTAGTCTTCAAATATAGGCTCCATGCGTATTTGGCACGACGGCGCAGGATATGCTTGGCGCGTCCCTGGGTAAGTGCAGCTTCCTACGTTTTATTACAAATGTAGGATATAAGAATTCAATCGTGAACGTAAACTAATATTCAAACTATTTTTTTAAATTATTCTAGCAACACTGTTGATTGTCTAAGTACCAAAAAAATATTGATTAATACACTTTCTACTGCTCAATTTTTTTTTCAATTTTCAAGTATAAATTAGTGAAGTGTAACCAAAATTAAGGAATAGGTGAATAGTATAAACCTGCTCCTGGGTCTCAAACTACAGGAACTGCTCGGCTTATTGTCTAAAATTAATTTTAATATTATAGTTTGCGTGATTATGTACGGTATAGCTGTTGTAGCTGGTAGAATATAATAATTAAATAATATAAAAAAAATACTGGATTTAAATTAAAAAAATTACAACATAATATAATATGAGATTGATAACATTATATTCGTGGGTAGTACCTTTTATTTTATTCCAAGACTGTATATAACCTATGTTTCGATATACTTGAGCCTGTTGATCGAAATAGAGCTCGCCTGACCATTATGGCTGTGGTTTCGTGATGCTGGGTCTCCGTTACTATGGTTGGAGTAAGTGTTTGGTATTGGTTACTCTGTCTCCGTCTTAGGTGGATATTATAGTTTTGTCACATTTAGTATTTTTTACAAAACAGTACATAGGGATGCCATATAACATTTTTATTTACCAAAGTCAGCGAAAAAAACATCAAATCACGTAAACCATCACAACAAACTGACCATAACTCATCATATAATACAAAATATGAAGTCCTTTTAACAAAAACACCCTTCATAAATCCCACCCCAAACCCACTTGTCCATGAAACTATGGGTCCGAGTAAAGTTTGCCAGCTCATTGCGTTTCTATGGTATTTGTCCAGTCGTGAGGGTCCAAGATAAGTCATTTCCTCTTATTTAACATCTATAAATATTGGTAACGTGTTGGAATGACCGATATTTTAAGAGGGTATTTTTATATTTATAACGATAAAAAATTAAATTATGTTCAGGCAATGTGTCCGCAACTTTTCGTGAAATTTAGAACTGTTCAGTGATTGCAAAAAAACATTGATTAGTATTTTATTTCCATACTTATTTTTTTAAACAAACCTCAGTGTCTGTTGATCTTGTATACAAATATTGTAGATAAATACATATTGTTAAACTTAAAATTGTTTAATCTTAACTCACATTGAATTTTAATATTCGTTGGAATTACATTTATTCTTAATTTCTTATCCTCTGTAATGATGATCCTAACAATAAATAATTGCTTTTATTTAACATTGCCGACAAACACTTGGAAACGTTTTTCCATTAGGTGTGGGATGCAAGAGAAATAAACTTTGGAAAAAATTAAATATCAATATACAAAAGAAAACGTAACACTATAAAGAAATGTCTCTCTCTCATACATTAATATAGCCATTGCTTTTAAAATCAGGGAAGTTGTCTAACAAACCCTTAACCTAGTTACACTATTTATCTACCTAAATAGTAGTTACTTTTGAAGCTAATCACGCAATAAATCCAGACAAGCCCAAGGAGTCCACAGCACATGTGTTTTTTATAGTTACAAGGGGTGGGATATATTGTCCAATAAAGCAGCCTCATAAAGGACGTGACGTTAAATTGCCGGCGAAAATTCTGGAACGGATTTTTCCTTTTTACCTAAAAACCGATTTTGGGTTTAACGTTCCTCATGGTATATTAAAGGAAATTGTATATTAATAGAAGATTTAGTTATAATATTCAAATAAGAGGAAGGAGAAAAAAATTCAAATAAGAGGAAGTATAGAAAATAATGTTGTAGTTTCAGCCAATGTCAGGACAAGAAATTGTAGTTGAAGTAGACACATTCTTGAAAAAGAGGAGGGTTATGTGAGCAGACATTTGTCTGAAGATTGAGGTTCGGATTCGAATGATAGTGGTTACAAGATAACTACAGATAATATCGCTAACTAGAATACTTGTATTTAACGTGATGACAGCTATAGAAATTTCTTGGTTAAAATTATTAAAATTTGAATACAAGTATTTCTAACTACGTCTAGACTTGTGAAATCATATCACGATTTAGCCAGACACTAATTTCCAAGAGGCTGTTCAATCAAAATATAAATTAGATATTGTTTCTAGATTATAAATGGGTTAGCCTAATATTTTAACCTGATTATTTTTCACACAGACATAATAATATTATCATTTCAGCTTTTGCATGGGTATGCATCTACTTTTTTCCTTGAATGTGAAGATTACAGATTGAAAATAGATTCCAAATTTGATTCCTACATACACAAATTTGAATTTGGAATCTATTTTTTATAAACTACATTTTCGAAAAGTTAATTTTTCTTACCACTCAAACCAATGTTCTATAGGAACAGAAATATTACTCCTCGTTTTTAAAACTGACAAAATTTTTGCAAAACTAACAGATAATGGTTTTGATTTTATACCTTCCCTGCTGACTGCTACTTGTATACATTATTTTTATAGTTCATAAAAATTACATTTAGTCATTTAGATAGTACGACACTCCACTAAAACATTTATTGCTTGTAATATTATTTATGGTGCATTAGTTTTTTCTCCCCTTTGAAATTATAAAAGGGCCATTACATTAAGTTATAAGGAAGCTCTTGAATTTACAAACTGAATTTTAAAATAGACTAATAAATAGCTAGTCAAATTCTTTTGCTTTTGTGTGTACGTAAATGATAGCAAAAATAATTCGTTAAATGTTTTTGCTTCCGTAACAAGTAAGCCAGTCTTCTGTAGATGCAGTAGCAATCTCTTATTAGGTTTTTTTTTAATTGCTGAAATAGGAGCATTCTTAAAATCATTACTTCTTTCTATAGCATCATCATCAATAGGTCTTTCTTTGTTTGTTTTTATAATTTCGATTGCACCACTTGATAGGCAGACTTATCTGTTTCAGATTCAGTAGCTTTCGTTTTCTCTCTTTCCTTGTCTTTTATCTGTTCCAGATATTCTTCGGTTGTTGCTCTTGCAACTTCTGAAGTCATCAGTAGATTGCTTATTATTTGTCTCGTTATTATTCTAAAAGATTTTTAGGATAAAGACGAATAATAATCGATTTTTACTTCTATTTTAAATAGTATCTTATAACGGATTTCGTTTAAAGCTTAAATCTAAAACTGTCATTTTCAATATAACTTGATACAGTGGCAGTAGGAAATGGAATGTAGTGGCAGTGACGTGAATGAGAATATTATATACGAGTTTTCCACTCGACTCCGTTTACTTAGAAACCACCTGCGATTCTAAGATACGCAGGAAATAATTTTATGAAGTTGTGTTGTTTAATTTATTGATGCATTTGGAGATTTACATGATTTTTAATTTATAATCGGATTTAATCATAATAAAAGAGTAATAATAATTTATAATACTTTCTTGAGAAAAGATATCATTTTTCTAAATGTCAGTTTTCCTAGTATTCTTAATATACCGAACAGATATTTATGAAATATAGCTTAAAAATTAAAATTATAATATGTAGGATATTTTACTTAGAAAGACATTATGCAAATTAAATATTATAAATACGGTTAAAACTTCTTTACGACACCAATCAAAATAAATGTTTCAATCAAAATATATCAAATCCCAACCCTACCGTGTATGCTTTTTATCACCTATTTCCGTCATCCCGATATTACTGGCGAGGGTTGAGGGTGCTGCACCCCATTTTTCACTAAACAAAGATTGGATGGATGCTATTTTTCATGAGAATTTTGCATACGTTTTAGTTTCAAGTAGATCTCATCTCGATGCTTTCAGCGGTTTACTCGACGTGCAATTCGCTGTGTCATGTGATTTACAATATGGTTTTATAGGGGTCGTATAGCGTACAGCTTACGGTTTACTGTACGAGTACGTAGTCGTACCACTTTGGTGTTAAGAGGACATTTTAGCACGGAGTTTTGCAACTATATAAGGATACAAAAATCCTAAAGGCAACCAAATACAAAAAGGAAGAAATTTAAATAGATTAATTGGAATAAACTCAGATGAAAACGAAAATAATAATAAATCTTCCGGAATAGAATATAATTATATTTGATACAATGCAATTACTAAATTATTCGAATCAACATTAGGTAGCTGAGTTTAATGAAATTGTGCAATGGAATGAAATGCAGTACGGTATAAGAGAATGAGATGGTATAGGACTAAAAGACCGAGTAGATCTAAACGGAATGGAACAGAATACAATCAATGTTGTAAAATCAATCTCATCGAATTTTATAGTATGAAAACAATGTTGTGCAATGGAATTTAATTTAATAAAATTCAATACAATAAAGTAATATGTAATGCAATGGAATATGAAATTATATATTTGCTTTTACAAATTGCAAAACCAGTATTTGTTAGAAATTGTTGTCTTAAACTAAAGTAAGGCGTAAATTAGTTTGATCCCTGTCTCTTATATTTAAGATAAAGAGGAAATAAAAAATCTAACATTCATCCAGTTTAGGTAATTGAATAAAGCAGACGCGGGCCACCCGCGAGGGGTCCCGGGTTCAGTGCCGACACGGTTTGGGCGTACCACTGCCGGCTGTCAGATGACATGACACTGGAACGATACTAAAAATACTCTCACTTATTACATGGAGTAGGCATAGCCGATGGTTTTGATAGCTGTGTGACGTCATCACAAATATTTATGTTTTTAGCTAAACTTTTAAACCCAAATTCGATAATGCTACTACTAGACAGAGAATACTAATCCCTATTTCTTGACTCAATCATCAGATCAGCTCAAATAAATTTCGTAGGTTTAAGCTGAACTTTTGATGGACAACTTTGCAGTTGTATGTCACACACCAGCTCGAGGCAATTTAAAATAATAATTCAATTTAATTTAAAAAATTATAATTTATTTTGACAAAAATATTTTGTTCTTAATTTATTTTAATATGGTGTTGCGAATCTACACCAAAACAATTCGCCTGCCTAGACCAAACTTTATTTCGAGCTTGCTAGAAAAAAACCGAAAGGGACAGCAAGATGTCGTACGCTGGAAATTTCGCGAGCCTTCGATGACATGTGTGAAAAGGACATTAGGAAAATTTATGTGTTCGAGTACTGGAAAGATCTAGAGTTATACCCATCCCGGGTATAACTCTATATTGCTGTCAGAATAACCTTTTTTTTAAATTGCTAGAATCCAGTAACAAGAAGTTTCTATATGAAATCCTATATAAAGCGTTATACGGACGATTGTAAGTCAGTCTATTACTCGAGAGTGAAGAAGTGAGTTCGAAATGCAGAGAAAGTGGTGGAATATTGTGAAGTGTATAGCGACGAACAGCGGTGGAAATAGTGTTTAGTGAGAAGTGCGCGTAATAAGTGTGGAACTGTACAGATTAGAAATAAGAACTGTAAATACCGGAGACGTGTAAATAGTGCGAGAACGTAGTGTAGGGATATTTTTGTAAAGATTTAGGTGGACTTTTGTAACATTTTAAATAAATCCTTTACCAACGAATCATCTATCAATTTCTTCCAATTCCGAACTCAAACTTGTAACAATACTCTTGAAAGTCAGAGAGGCGTCTAGATTATTTTGCATAAAGTAGCAAACATGATTGAGCTGCTGCTAATACTTTAGATAAGTTTTTTTTTTCTTTCCGCACAGTCTATTCTGAATAATGTGTGGTACGATTTAATAATGCATCTATTTATAAAATATCTTTTTGCGATGCTATATTCGAAATGTAAAATTCCTTAATATACAGAATTTAAATAAAACTAGAAAACATTTCCTCCAATCTAGTAGATCTGATAAGCGATCTGCGACGTTTTCCATTCTTCCTAATGGCACTGATCCAGGGACAAGGGGACATCTTTAAGCTGCACATTATTTTGCACCTTTTACATTTGCTAGCTTTTTTCCTGAAGCTTTTTAGTGTTATAACATCATCTTATAATATTTTTGGAAACTATATTAACTCTCACCTCCACCACTCGACCTCGCTAAAGACAATAGATAATTAAATAAACTTAGGTGTACCTCGAGAAGGGTAACCTTAACCATGACACTATAACACTAACTTCCATGTTCACTGCGCGACAACAACTGACAGACTGAGACTAATCTATCGCACTAAAGGTTATTTATTGTCTTCATCTGGGTATATTTGAAATAATATAAAATGATCTACCCGCTTCTACTACTTTATAAACAATATGGCTAACACTTTGTATGTTACATAGATCGTAATAATCATCTATGTAAATTCGTTGGTAGACTCAAAAAAAATTATCAGTGTTAATAAACAAAAATATTTTAAGAAGAGAATAAGAAACGAATCTGCATTATAGCATGGCATTGCAGAAATATTTCAAAACCTAAAAAGTGCATACGCTAATATACATCACGTAAAAATAGTAAATAAAAGTACAGTAGTCTTGTAATATTAAAGAGCAGAAATAAGAGGGGTTACGTGCAGCGCCTAGTGTGTAACGTTCTACGTTATTGTACGAGACAAATTGATGCTACAGATGTCGATAATCTAGTGTGCCCTCCCGTTTATACTTATCTTTTTGATACTGTTAACGGTAGAAAAATTCATAATATTATTTTTACCCATTTAAATTTTAAACTAAATTGCTACTAAGCTACCTATGTCAGAAACTATCTGAGGAGAAAGGTATAATTATGTAATATAGCTATTTGGTTAATATTTTAGAATTCTAAAGACTAACAACTGATTCTTTTGTCACTGAAATGATTTGATATTTTTAAGTGCAAATTAAGAAAGAAAAAAAAACAGTCAGTTACACAAAAACACTATGTACTGGATACAAATATAAGTAGATAAGAACTATCAGTTGAACTAGGAGTGTCTTATTAAATAAGAAAGAAAGAGGAACAGAGCAAAATTACAACTTGAAAATGAAGTTTAAAAAATCGTAAATTAATTTCCTTACTGCAAAAAAAAACTGAATATTTTTCAAAAAGTCATCCAACGATATCGGATACAACGAAGTGGACAAATAATAAATAAGTCGAGTGGGTTGTTCAAAATTTAATTTTAAAACTTTTCGTAGGATTGGTATTGAGTATCAGTTCATTGACAAATCAATAAGACTTCAGTTGAACAGATATGACAAAACTACAAGAGTTTTTTGTTGACAACTACAACTCATAAATTATATAAAGCGATAAAGTTGTTAAGAGAAGAAAAATTGCATAAAACGTTCAATTTTATACAGAAAACTTCAATATCAAAAACGAAAACACCAACAAAAACACATACTGAAGGAAAAAACCTTCCCCTAGACAAAGTCGTGCGAGTATGACTCGCTAACTCGCCGATGCGACGCCGACGCTCCGCGCGCCGAGCGACGTCAGGTGCAGTTTACGAGTACGTTCACGACGCGACTATCATTTTTCCAACCCCTTATGAATATTGTAGGTAACCATACGTACGTGCTAAACATATTGTTTCATGCTTAAAATGCATATCGTAAAGTTTGTGATGCAGGAAAATGAGAAAGAAATTCGTAATACTGATTCTAAAGAAAGAAAGATTCTAGAAATGAAGTAAGTTTAGTAAATTCCGAAAATATCCAAAGATAAAAAAAAAGAGATGAATGTTAAAATTGAAAAAAAAGTGATTAAAAATTACTTTAAAAAGCAAATATAATACAGCAGAAGCAAATACTTAAGAAAGCTTAGGAAACTAGGGAAGTAAATACTAAACAGAAAAAAACAAATATTAGAAGCTGAAGAAATGCCAAAATAGGAAAGAGTAAATATTAAGTAACTAGAACTAGGAATATAAATACTAAAAATGTAGGATAAAAGTTAGTATTGATATCAATAAAGAATGAAATACAAAAAATAGCAATGATAAGACAGTACTGTCAAACAATTCTTGCCAAATACATAACCGAAACGAACAAACCCGAGAAAAATAGGTAGTAAATTAAACTTCCTTATATACGAGAAGAAAATAAATCACTAATCGAGTCCCACAAAAACTTACACACAAAGAGAGAACTCAAAACTTCGCAAGCCTATTAAAGTTTTTCCCACAAACACGTGTCGCCTACCCTGATGGCATTTTGATGGGTTTTTGAACTTTCTGAGAATATTAAATGTTGTTTTAGTTTGTTCTTTAACATGTAATTGTTTTTGCCTTATTCGAAATTATTTGTTATTAGTCTACCCACCTGAAATTTACTACACACTTTATGACATACAGTTCGACGTGTACTTTTAACTTAAACTTAAATTTTAACTTCCTCCCTTTTACCTCGACAATAGGTAGCCTATGTCCTTTCCCAAGCTCTGGTCTATTTATGTTCTGTTAAATAATGGCCTATACACAGACCAACAGTATCACGGCTTGTTTAAAATATTACTCCTGAGGGTTATACTGTACAGAGATCCAGAATTACTGCTTACTACTACTCCCGACAGTAATGATTTTTAACATGGTGTTTACTCAAATTAGTGTTGTCAACATTATAATAATTAGTACCAAATTTTATTTAAATCGGATCACTAGTCTAAACATGAAATCGTAACAGACAGTTACTTTCGTTTTGATTGAATTTTTATTATTAAAATAAAAATAATTATTATTTTTGTAAATTGGGATCAACTTACATTTTTGTCTGGTTCTTTAAAAGTTTTTGGACTAACTTTTAAAAAAGAAGTTTACACGAATTTAATTAATGATTAAGTTCAAACTAAGATCATAGATTTAATGAAGTTATTTTGGTCCCATACAATGGATGTTTGGACTCATTACAGATTAAGCTAAATTCTTTATTGATATAGGTACCTAATTAGCAACACCGTTGATTGGAGACTGAACGTAACCTGTATAGACTTGAGCCAGTTGTTAAACAGAGCTCTCCTGGTGGTGTGGTGTCCTGATGCTGGGTCTATTGGTTTCTCATTACTAAGGTTTGGAATAAGTTTTTAATATTGGATACTAGGTTACCGTTGTAAGTGTATAATATTATTATCTGTGCGGTATCAGTCCCATGTAGATAAAAATATATCTTAAAATATGATTTATTAACCTGGTTAAATATTTATGAGTTATATTACCTCTAGCTGTTAGAAAATCGTCGGTAAGCAAATAAACATCTACCACAATCGCACTCTATAGTTGAGAAGACAAAGACCCATAAATCTTAAATTTCACTGCAGTTCAAGCTATTCCTGTCTTCCGCAGACCACAGTCACCTTCATTACTGCTCCACAACCTTCTGCAGAAATAAAAGGCAGATTCATATTTTATATTTTTATTGCTGACTAAAATATTTAAGCAAGACAATCGAAAACGTAGAGGTGTCAATAAGAACTCATTGAAATAGGTTTTTTAATATTTTTGTTTGTTCGAAACGACTTTATAGAACGATGAACCAATGAACTTGTTACAATAAAATATACAATTGAATATAAATATGACGATGAAGAATCTCGCTAATTTTCCTGACGCGAATTTAACATTTTTTTACCCATCCCAAAAAAAATGTACACAACTGCACAACAAAGAAGTTTTCACTTCGAACATTAGTCATTGAAAACGATTTAGTTAATAAAATAAATATAAAATAGATAATATAATTCATGCATAATCCTACTAATATTATAAACGCGAAAGTTTGTAAGAATGTATGGATGTCTAGATGTATGGATGTTTGTTACTTTCTCATGCAAAAACTATTGAATGGATTTTGAAGAAACTTTACAATGATATAGCTTACATATCAGAGTAACACATAGGCTATAATTTATAATGATATATTGTGAATTATCCAAAATATAGCGGGTGAAACCGCGGGACATATATAGTATAGAAACCATGCGAAACCGGAGTATACTATAATTTAAATTACATCTCGCTCATCTGTTATCCTCTTTTCATTACTTCCTGCAATCTACAATTAAGGAAACCTATTAGTCTCCTTCAATAAAAAAGATAAAACCCCATATATAAAGACATAACCATTTGTAATCGTCGTAGGCGTTAAATCAATATCATTACTTACACGAAACTTAATACAAACGATACAAGTAATTTATTTTAATATCACGTTTTATAGTCATTGGAGGATGTTTACGTGTTTATTATGATAATAACGTGAACATACGTGGTCATAGATTATGCATTTGCATATCTTTACTAATATTATAAGCTTTTACATTATGTTTGCTACTATGGTACAAGGATCATGGGAAGAGAAAAGGGCCTACATACAAGACTATTTTTTATTATAAATACCGAAAAAATATAATAATAATAATAAATACGATTTCTAATAATAGTAATTTCAAAAATAGGTATACTAGTAAGTAAGGAATTATTATCTATACTAGTATTATAAAGAGGAAAGATTTGTATTTTTGTATTTTTGTATTTTTGTATGTAACGAATAAACATAAAAACTACTGGACCGATTTCAAAAATTCTTTCACCATTAGAAAGCTACATTATCCCTGAGTAACATAGGCTATATTTATTACAAGAAAAAATTAGAGATCCTTAGGAAATCTCACGAAAACCAATCCAAGGTGCCAAAAAATTAGCCATAAAATATCTTTCATCGCATGCGCTGCAAAAAGTATTGATGATAGAACAAAAAAATGTTCTACAATATTATAGAACGTATTAATATCTACAAAAAAGTCCGCGAGACCATATGTTCAACTATTATAGTTACGTCACTATAACTACTTTTTTATATTTTAAAAGTTGATAAAAATGCCTATCAAAATCAGACCATGTTTTCTATAACTTTGTATTAATCCTTATCCAAATAAATTATTTCGTATTCAAGACTATTTCAATATCTGTAAATTACTTTTTGAATTATTAAAATCGGACTTTCCATTCAAAAGATATTACGAAATTAAAAATATCAATATAAACAAAAAATACACGACGACGCGACGGGCCAGTATAGCGACGCAGCGCAGCGAGTAAAGCGGCAAGAGAGTGGGCACCGAAATGCGGGAGGGCCAATATATTTTTAAAAATAATATTCCACCCGCGCGAAGCCGGGATGGGCCGCTAGTAATAAATATATGATTAGGAAAATAGTTGTTATACTTACCTAACTATACTAATAAAAAACCAAAAAGAATCGTAATAATAATAAAAGCGATTTAGCGGTCAAGTGCGAGTGTGTATTTTTATTCTGTACGCAAATGTGGAATACCCAATAAAAAACTACTTGTGGTCACTACAGTATAAATGGCCATATTTATTGATTCCTTGCTCTTGGAAGTTTGATTTTTTCACAACTTCTAGAGACAATAGACACATGTTGTCAAAACGATTACTTTGCTATAATCCGCGGACAACACGACAACGCGTAATGACTTACCACTGACTGTTGTAAAGTCTACATCTCCTGAGGATGCTCCGGTGTCGGAACGTATGTTGAGTATTGTGTTGTGAAATTGTGCGGTGTCCTTTGGTCCAGGCTACCAGCTTTTATAGTTGACGCCTCGGGCCCAAGTCACACTATACAAATTCACGTGTTGTTCACAGATTATAGCAAAGTAATCGTTTTGATTTCTTGTTAAACATGAATCTCCGCAAAGTAACGCCTGAATCAATTCAATATTTAATATCAAATCGTCAAAACCTAAATACATTTATTATATAATTTTTTTCGTGATATAGCAACAAATTTCTAGTTTTCAGATTTTTCACATACTAATTTTATAAGACCACCTTGCTTCTTGCCAAAAATAGTGTTTTTATGTTTCATGTTTGTAATTATGTCAAAGGTCCAAGCCTGGGAATTTTGATTCCTATGAGAAATCAAATTAATAACACATGAGGTATAAGCAGTTTAATTTTTTACATCTCCGGGGGACTAGAGATTAAAATATTTGATATTAATTTCAACTTCATATCTTTACGTTTTTCGGAGAATAAGGGTCTCGCGTGATAGTTAAAAAAAAAGTGAATTTTCCAGTGATATAGTAAGTTTTCCTTGTGACCTTGCTTCATACTAATTGTAATGATTCTAAGTCATCGGGAAGTGCCTTATAACTCTGCAAGTAACACAGACACATTAATGGCCACATATTGCTTGCACATAAAAGTTTTATTTAAGTTTGACAAACAGACAGACGGACAACGAAATTACCCTATATAGAATGATCTAGAGCTATATAAGGATTACTTTTTTCCTTTTTCGTTCCGTACCTTACGGAACCATAAAAATAAAAAAGAATCATTAATAAAAGCTACTTCTAATAATAGTTATGACAAAAATAAGTACTAGGAACTAAGGAATTATTGTACCAAATATATGCTTAGAAGAAGAATAGGTATAAATAGCGAACTGTAATAATGAAAATATAAAAGAATCATTGTAATAATAAGACGTTTTCTAATAATAGTAGTAACTAAGAAATAATTATAGGAACATAAGAAGAGATGATGATAATCAAGCGAAATCACAATTATAGTTGTGGGGAATTGATAGAATCAAAAGTAACAATTGATGCGAGTTATAAAAATAATCAATGACGAAATAATATTCATATTTAACTGAGCTGCTGATAATAATTTTTTATAAATTTATTCATTCACTTTTGCTACGAATCAACAAAAGAAAAAAAAATTTCACTCATGTGACTCTGTCATCGTGATTAAAAACTATTCCCGTTGATAAATAAATATACATATTTCACTACCTGACCCATCCTTGCTTCGCTAAGGCATATTAAACTACAGCTAAATTTTTACCAAAATCGTTTTAGCATTTCTCATCATTAAGAACCCTAAACTCCTACAAATAATTCAAAATCGGTTCTGTCGTTCTCGAGTTTTAGTGAGACGAACAGCAATTCATTTTTATATATAAAGATTTAGCATGCCTCTATAATGTATTTTATTCTATGCCATAGATGATATCAAATAAAATACATTTAACAGTTAGAAGCGCAGTGCGCAGGCGCGTGGTTATAGCCTAAACGTGCCGACTACTTTAATAATCTTGTACACGGATACTTTACATTTTGATTATTTTAATGACATGTATACTTTAGTAATCTCACAATGGTGGGTAGACTGTAGAATGTACTGTGGGGTGCACATCATTACATCGCGAGACTTTAGCGAGCGCAGACGTGCGCCTGCACAAATATACTCCACCTAAAAATCCAAAAAAAAAAAAAAGAATAATATTTTTTATTTTTTATTTTTTCAATAAAATAAATTTGTAAACCAATGTTTATTACACAAAATAATATTATGTTTTTTTTAATATGTGTTAAGAAACTATTATGTAAGAAAAATTACTTTTTATTGAACAGCAATATAGTGACAGTCTGCCTGGGATTTGTGGTCAAGGTGAAGGTTTAAATGGTGGTTTCAAACGCTTACCATCTAGTTCTCGACCTCACCTCTTAACAAAAAAATAATAAAACATGCGATCATCAACAATACCTACTTCACAGAATTATTTATTAAACTGCACGCTTATTCTTTATCTAAAAGAAATCTTATTTAATTTCTAAGTAAAAATAAGTATCTTTGTATGTAAATCCACAGATCGAATATAACTAAGCAATAAAACTCGGATTACATTACAATATTTTGCAGCAAATGTGGAAAGTTGACGTCGTAAATGGTTTTCCATTTATTTCATTTACATGACTATTATATTACTATTTATAGTGTGCATTTTAAATATTACTAGTGACCTGCCCTGACTTTGCTTAAGTATTGAGATTAAATTAATCTTAGAGACCAATTACCTATAGAAGTTCTTTCAGCGCCTAATCTGTACAAAATACCTAAAATACTTGCAAAGTTGAAAAATGGAAAATGAATATACTACTACTAACAGCGTTGGAATCATAGGAGTCGATATATCAGATGTAGTCCAATTCTGGGGACATTTGGAGAGTAAAGCTAAACTTGACTCCATCCAACGCCGGGCAATTCGTATCATCAACGATCCAATGCTTGCAGACGGTTTAGATGACCTAAGTCTCCGGAAAGACGTTGGCTCTCTGTGTTTCCTCTACCGTCTGGACAATGGAAAATGTTCCGAGGAGCTTTTCGGTCTAGTGCCTCCGACTATTTTCCGTCATCGCACACTTCGCCGCTGGAACAGTTTCCACCCACACCGTTTGGATGCTTGGCTTTTCCAGAGAGCCATAATCTGAAGGTCTTTAAATGACCTGAGGTTCCTGCGAGGCCGGCAACGCCTCGGCAGCTCTTCGCGTGTTGCAGATGTCCATAGGCGGTGGTGACCACTTTCCATCAGGTGAACCTTCTACTCGTTTGCCCCCTTTTTTAACAATAAAAAAATATTAAAATTACCCTTGTAGGTTAGTTTAAAATAGTATATACAATACTATATCACTTTTGAAACAAACTGTTTTTCTTGCTTCAAATCCTTAAAGTACTAAAACAACTTTTTGCCTCAATGAAGTGAGAAAACATCTCTAAACAGTTGCGATAAAATAGAGAACTAACTCGAGTAACTAGAGTCCAATATATTAATAACTAAAAAAATAAAAACAAAAAAGAAACGAATTTATACTCAAGAAATCATGTTATCCGCTCATCAATGTCATCCCCGTTATAGCTTTAAATAACAAACAAACAAACATACTATCGCAATTATAAATACTATTAATTTTATTTAAAATTATAAAATCTACCCAAATAAATAAAAATATTTTCACATTATGAGTACAGTGAGGGGATGATGGGAATGAAGCCTTAATGGGTTGACAGAATCTCTATTTGTTCGGGATAATTGAGTGACGTGACGTGACGTCATGTCCTGTTTGCTCTGAGGGTCGGCGTGTCACTACCTTCATACAACGTACACCATAATATATTATGTAAAACAACATAACATACTACTTAACTAACGTAATGTTTTTATCGAAAACATTTTTTTATGATTGTTTAAAGCAGATTTCAATTTTATTATATTGCTCACAAAAAGTAAAAAGAAAATCATTTCAGTCACTCTGCAACAGTTTTCTTGAGAGCAGCACTATAATGCCTATATTAGACTTGCCACTTCATCAATTTAAGACTCGGATCAAGAAGTCATTAATATATAAAGCATACTATAATGTACAGGATTACTTAAATGATGAGAATGCTTGGAATCTAAGTGACGTTGACTCTCAAGTTAAATGATTTGTATAACAGACTATGTAAACATGGCTTTTTGAAAAGAGCGACTGTTGAGTTTCTGGCCGGCTCTTCTCAACAGAAAACTGCTTTCCGAGCTGGTGGTAGCTTCAGACAAACTAACTGACCGACAAATTTTTGACGTTTCAAAAGTACTTTTCAAAAAAGTCTAATTGAAATAAATAATTTTAATTTGATTTGATTTGAATGTTGCATTTATTACTAGATACTCCTAAAACGTAAGGTTAAAATATTGAAATGTGCAGGCTTCGGACACTTTTTGATGATATTTTTATGAAAATCTAGGATCCATATTGTTTTGTAAATGGATTTAATAACATATATCTCTGTAAAACAAAAAAAATAACTGAATTGGTTCAGGAAATAATAACCTACATTTTTGTTTTATTTTCAGTACCGTATTTAAAATAAAATAGTATTTTATCATAGTCTTACTTTTATTATTTAAAGCAAACCAAGCTCATGTGAACTTGTATAACTCTTCTCTCGCCTACGCAACCCGGTTGTATCACGACTAAATGTTGTTCAATTAAAAATGCAAATGCAGAATCATTTGATACTACGATAAACTAGGATCTCCCCCGGATTCGTGTCCTGACCGTTAGACCACTACATTTGGGTTAATTGAGTTTAGGATAATATTACGAACAGGCAAAGGAAAACGATAGAGTATAATGCAAAAAATTAAAAAAAAAATGTAACATACTTGCATAATTATGAAAGTTGAATTAATATAATTAATACAAAACAATTTCCAGTATTACAAAAACTACAAATATTGTGTTCAGAATGTTAAAGGAAGTAAAAAATTGGAGTTCATCAAAGCTGTCCTTAATATCATAGTATTGTATATTGTGACGTCACAATCCATAACGAAAATATATTCGTACTCTGATTTTTTTTTTGAAAAAGAAAATGGAAAACTATTAATATAAGTATTCTGTAATAATAAATTTATAAAAAAAGGATTTGACTGTTTTTTTTTTAATTTAACGATAATATCCTTTTTCTTTTTTTAGCGAATAATTTTAATCAAAACCTCATTATACTAGGTAAGAATATCTTTTTTGTTTGACCGATAATATCTTAATTAACACTCGATACCTGCTTTTAGCCTGGCCAATTAAGTGAGTCCACCGTCCACAGTGTGTATTTTACCTAATGAGGACATTGGGGGCGAGAGGGCGACATTATACTATACAACATATCTAGAATAAACATCGCTCCTTAATTAGCTAAGCTAAACACAATACGACTGGTATTACTAGGCTATAACTTCCTTGTGACCCAGATGCAGGTTTATAAAATCCTTTTACAATACATTGACACTCACTTACAAATTGCAGCTACTCGACTTCACCCCCTAACATCTAACTAAACTAAGCATCTCATCAATTCTCCCATCCACACACCCACATGTAAGTGGTTTTAGTATAAACTAATTAAAACTATTAACCTATATAAATAAATAAATAAAAATACATCTACATGGCTGACAATTATTATGATACTTTTGGATAATATTATAAAAAATCTTTATTTTATGATATAGACAAAGATTGTATTTCCCATAGATATCTAAATCAATAAAGAAATGTATGTTAGCAAATGTTAATGTATTTTATACATTAACACTACTCCTGCTTCCACTAAAATCTAATTAAAACTCATTCGCACTCGGTTAAATATTTAATTGCTCTAGATTCAAGATATCTGTTAGATATAATTATAAAGCATTTCAGGGGTCAAAATCTGTATTTGATATATAAAATATCATATTGTTAGCTTTTACATTGTTTTTTAAACAACGAGTATGTAATATTTGAATACAAGACTGGCGCCCAATGTGGAACCATGATTAATAAAAACTAATTTCATTTGGAAATTATGGAATATTTAATAACTTTATTAAATATTCTTCTATATTTATTTGTTATATCAGTGATTGAAAACAGCTTAACCAATTTTAATGAAATTTACGGTGTTTTAGTGATAACATTAATACTTTCTTTAGATACAATACTAAGGAATCTCATGCAAGAAAACATTGCGTTAGCAATTATAAAAGTTAATAAAATTCAACTACTAATGTATTCATTTTTCTTGATATAATATATTTGAAAGTCAAATTCTAATATAACAGTAAGAACGACGACGATCGATCATCTCTGCTTATAAACCGTATCGTAAGTCGCAACATGTAGATATGTTATACTACATATTGTGTGCGGGTCCTCGGGTCTAAGAGTTTCACTTAACTTAGCGCTGAGTAGAATAACTTTTCCGCAACATTACCTTAAACGGCACTATTTGAGAGCATCTCCACGATACTAAAATCCGGAAAAATCCAGTTGCGTCCGGTTAAGTCCACTCGGAACTGGTTATATCCTGTCCGTAAATTATTCGTACTAAGATGTTATAGTAGAAAATATAATTTATTTTTGTCTGTCTACAACATTTATCCACGTTTAGAATGTAATATGGCATTTTTAGCTTACTTCTTAAAAAGATCCTCAACTTTACAGTACATATTTTATGAATATTTTTTAACCCGTGAGGGGACGGGTTAGAATACTATTCCCCTCTGCCGCTGGGAGAGCATCTCGTAAGAGCCGAGTAACCCAGCACCCCCTTGGTGGTAGGGAATCTGTTCCCCGACTGGTTTGCGACCACCAGCATGCGAATCCGATCGCCAAGTGTCATAGACGCGTTCCGGTTGATCCGCATGTGGGCCAGACTTACCACCTCCCTCTCCAATCCCATTAATGCTGAGGGTCTAGTGGACTCTGGGCTCTTGCCTAGGGTCCACTGAATCCGCATCATTTTTCTTCTTCATTCCCCCTTCCCACTCTCTCTTCGGAGATGCAACGCATCGACAAAACGAAAGAGTGTTTCTTATTTTTCCGATGTCCATGAGCGATGGTTGCCACTTAGCATCAGGTGGACCATTTGCTCGTTTGCAACTTATCTATAATAAAAAAAAAAACTTTTATATAATATGTTTTCTTCTAGAAAACTTTTAGTGACTTCAATTTTAATTTAATTGTTATTATTTACATCTTAGACTTGGGTATGCAACGCTTGGTATTGTTAAAGAAGAAAATATCCATAAGTAAAGTAGGGAACTTAAGGCTCTACTTAATACGAAAAATGTTTGAGCTCTATCAACACTAGGGTCTGATTAAATGACGGTCAGATCGTTAAGGCTCCGCAGAAATTTGTTTTGGCCAGCCTTTCTCTGGTGAGAGCACAAATAGGAAACTTTTAAAAGCTCCACATAAAAGTACTTTGTAGTTGCTTTGCTCTTATTGAAGTTATAAAATAGATTGGACATTGTTTTGATTACTGTTTATGCTTAGACTTGTAATGTATCTTGCACCTTCATTTTCCCAAGAAGCTGTAACAAATATAACTTGTTTAACTTAATATTATGTTGCTTTCCCTTTCTATTTATAATTTATTGTATTCTGTAGCTGGCGATAGGAATTGGAAAGGTGGGTCATATTACATATTGCCGATGGATTGTGAACTATACCATAGTTTGTAATCTGAAGTAAATAAAACTTTAATTTACAAAAGCGATGATATAAATAAATATGATTATGTTTTACTACTATTTCGGGACAAAAATTTCCCTTCTATTCTATGTTTTAGTGTTAAATACTTTATATTTTAGGAAATCTGTATCTCTTTCTGTTTATTGCAGTAGTAATTCCTTTTATTCAAAATGTAATTTAAATACGCATTTATCTGATGATTTCCAAAAACAATAAAACGGATCGTCTCGGTTAACCAGTGATTAAAACTGAGTTTATTTTTATTGTCGCTATAAAACTCGAGCCTGATAAATGCTTAAGTAAAGATTATCTCGGTTGTAAAATTTTAATGTCTAAGACTAAGTGAACGTTTGTAGAAATACAAACAGTTAAATTTAGCTAGAGATTTCTAATGTCTAGGAATAGTCACTTTATTTTTCTACATTAATAAGGTCCAAAGGTAAAAAAATGCTGACACATGACGGAAATTACGAGTACTATAGTATACGAGATATAATTCTGAAGTCCAGATATAAAATTAATTAGTAATATCAGCAAGCTACTATTTCTGTACGTATATCTCATGGTATTCATTTTTCTCAACATCGCTTTTTTTACTTTAGATGTAGGTCACAGTAGTCGTCGTATCTTCTTCACTTTTTATTGGTAGATAAGGTGCAAACGATCAAATGGTCCACCTGAGGGTAAGTGGTCACCATCGCCCATGGACATCTAGGCAAGAGATACCCTATTGTTTTGTCGATGCGTTGCATCCTCGAAAATAGAGTGGGGAGGGGGAATGAGGAAAAACATGCTGTTTCAGCGGACCCCATGCAAGAGCCCTGAGTCTACTAGATCCACAGCATTAATGGGATGGGTGAGGGAGGGGGTAAGTCTGATCCACAGGCTCGACCGGAAAGCGTCAATGATACTTGGCGTTCGGATTCGCATGCTGGTGGTAGCAAGCCAGCCGGGGAACAGATCGCCTACCACCAAGACCGTGCTGGGTTACTCGGCTTTTACGAGATGCTTTCCCAGCAGCAGAGAGGAATAGTATTCTAACCCGTCCCCTCACGGGTTCACTTCTCGTTTTTGTACTATACGTCCTCAAGTCGTCGTTATATCGCTTTCTTCTATTTCAATTAAAGAAATTATTGTATTACTTTCTTATCTTTCTGGTATTTGCACTTCAAGAGTCAGAAGTCTTCGTATTTTTTTAGCCCTTCCTAACCTGAAGTCATCGTTTTGTTTTGTTACCATCCCGTTATCTTCCTCTGTTTTATGGCCTATGCAAATGCAACTGTAATAATAAACATACATGAAACAAATAAATATTTCATAAAACTTTAAAATGAACACATCCAACAAAAAGATAATAAAATTACACCCAAAAGGCCAACATTTCAATCAAAATCATAAATAATATGAAAAGCAAACCGTTAAGTGCATTACAACTGTCCTTCCACAGTAAAATATCGGTAATTCCCCGAACAATTACACGAATAAAATACCTTTGTATAATAAATGTTTATATTTAATAACGATTTAATGTGTTTGTCGCCATAAATAAACGTGGATGCAAATTTGGTTCTCCGTTGATTTATAAATTTAAGCTTTACCCTTCATAAATGTGTAAAACATTGTATTCTATATTTATTTTTTAAAGTAAGAAAATCTTTTAGTGAATTGTACTGTTTTTTTTTTATATAATAATTTAATCTTATGAAGTTTTATACCTCAAAAATTTCAGAATTTATGAGTGTGTTATAGGTATAGTAGCCGGCAGCAAACTTTAGGTCTTATCGCAAAAAGGGGGGGAAAGCAACTTGTGAACGTACTGCGTGCATATATTGGCAGTTCTATACGTGACAAAGGAGACGCCCGGGAACTGAAACGTCGCATAAGAACCAATTACCAGCGCCCCGCGCTCTCCGCTAAAACGCCCCTAATGGTGACGTCTACGCATTCAGAGTCAAACCTATACTTACGTGCTGGTAGATAAATTAATTCACTCACTTTATATCCATCTTTTTTTTATTTATTGATCAAAACCATTCTTTCTTTAATACAGTGTAAATCATACGCTATACCTACCCTACTTATAAGTTCCACAAAAAGTTAGGATAAAATCTATTTGGGGGTAATAAGTATGCTTTGTAAAAATACAGTTTTTAAATCAAGAGTATGTCTATATTTCATTGAAATCTATTCAGTCATTTTTCATTAGAAACATCTAAATATATCAACATAAAAATTGTTAGTAGAATAAATACACTATAGCTACTGATCTCATAAATGTCAAAATTCGTTTGTGTATTACTTGATGACGCGAAAACATACAAACGTATAGATTTTTTTTTTTTTTTTTTAATTTATTTGATTAAAATATTTTACAGTTTAACAAGTTTAATAATATGTAAAGGCCACAGAAGCCGATCTTCGGCTTATTCGTAGCCATTAGAGTTCGATATATATCTAATATATATATACATACATGTAGATGTCGTTATAGACATCAAACAATAAAATTAAGCAAAAACAAAAATTAAGAGAGAAAAAAAAAATTTATAAATACAGTGCGTATGATAATCTTTTATCATACAAGTGACAAGCAAGTAATTAATTACTGATATGGTTTTATTAACTGAGCATCTTATTGTTAATTGACTTATTATTTTTATATTATTCTTATTTTGACTTATAGTATTGATTATATGATAAATGTTTATCATTTACAAAAAAGGTTTTTAATTTATTTTTACACTTTGGATCGGTTAGGTATAAGTTCTGTATGTCTTTAGGGAGACTATTTATTATTTTAGGTAGTATATAATTATTTACTCTCATACCATAAGTGTTTTGTGTGCGTGGCAGGGAGAATGTGTCAAGGTAATCTAATTTTCTTAGTGTGGATTTTCGATGTCTTTTTTGAAGGTTGGTAATATAGTTAAATTCATCTTTCAATATAGCCAATTTAATTTTATTTTGAATAGGTATAATTTTGCAAAAATGGAATAGATCATGATAGTTATTACTACTGTATTTAAGCTTCACTTTTATTGGAACAATTGTTTTTAATAATCTTAGTTGCAGTTTATATATGTTATCTAGATTTGATTTATAAGATCTACCATAGCTACTAATGCCATAATTAATGACAGAATCAGCCAACGCCAAGTATAACATTCTTAATATATTATACGGTATTTTGTACTTTAAAATGGCCATTCTTCCTAATACACTTCTTAGTTTATTACATACATAGTTGATATGTGGTATCCAATTAAATTTATGATCTATTATCATTCCTAAATACATATGTTCTTTAACAAATTTTATATTAGTGCATTGGCAGTTAGGACGAATACTAGAGTTATCATGTAGACAGTCGTGACAGTGTGCTATGAGTTTAGGTATATATGGGGTTTTGTTGTGATTCGAGTGTATGTGTATCGCTTTAGTTTTCTCAGCGTTAATAACTAAGCCATTATCATGAGACCACTTGCATAGGGTGACGAAGTTTTTTTGTAATATCTGCTCGGCATTTTTTATATTAGTGTCGGCTGCAATTAAACATGTGTCGTCTGCAAATTGATAAAAAGAGCCATCGCTGAATAAGTTGCACATATCATTTACATATATAATATACTCGGTAGGGCCAATAATGGAGCCCTGAGCTGTACCTTTAGTAGTAGGAATCAATTCACTGTATGAGCAACCTATTCGAACGTTTGTAAATCTATTCTTATGATAGCTTTGAAACCATTCAAGAAGAGGGCCTTTTATACATAGTTGAGAAATCTAGGCAGTCAAATGCTCTACTGAAATCGATAAATAGAACAATTACATGTTTTTTAGCGTTCAAATAACTATTAATTTCATTTGTAAAGTGGCATAATAATTGAACGGTACTACGATCTTTTTGAAATCCATATTGTTTTGGATTAATTACCTTATTATCATGTAAAAAATTATTTATTTCGTCTCCGAGATACCGTTCAAAGATTTTGTCCACACATGATAAAATTGTAATTGGCCTGTAGTTACTATAACAATCTTTATTCCCTTTTTTATATACAGATAATTTATAAAGATAATTTATAATATGGATAATAAGGATTATCGTAACTGATACTGTCACTTACGAAGTTTGTATGTTTGATCATATTGTATTAGTTCCACAAAGTCACGGGCAGATAGTATCAGTCTCTAATAAAAGTAGAAAAACAGTATTTCTTATATTAAAATATTTTTTATTAATTTATCATATACTCAGTTATACTCAGCAAGTCTCGATTGTGGTGTAAATTGCTCGCGTAGTTAAAAACCTAATTTCAAAAAAATTCGTCACAGGGTTGTACATTTCTGATTTTATAATAAGCGTGAGTTTTATTTAAACCGAAATATGTTTGGATTACAATTTGTATGTAATCAGGATTTTGGATTTACGAACAGTCGTGGGTTCAAATCCCGTCTTTTGCACTATCAATGTGAACCTATTCCTAATACAAGCATTAAGTTTAGTAACTCAAATTAAAAGCAATATTTGTTTGAAAATAAAAACATTTTTATTCGTTTTACATCACTCTCTCGACACTCTGTCTCGTTAGGTCTAACGCAGTTTATCAAGAGATTTCTCACAATCAACATTAAAAAATAGAGTATTTAGTTTAGTTTAGAACTAGGTCAAAAATTTGGTAAGGGAGATCTAGCAATGCTCTATTAGCCAGTCACGGACGTCCTCAAACTTGCTCCTGAGTTACAAGGCACTGTTCGGCTACTTATCTAAATGTGTTACGTTTCATTAATAGATTAGATGGAAAAACTCAAAATTGTATGGAGTCATACAAAATAATAGGTATGTTCCACATTTTGGCAACCCTACAGTATCGACAACACCAGAATGTCGGTCCGTCGTTTAGTATATTTATTCGTATTTCCGATTCGAGTGGAATGTTTGATTGCGTTCGTTATGACACCTCGTTGGATCGATTTATAGCTGCTCTAATGGAATTGGGGGTTTTTAATCATTTCTGTGCGTTTTTTTTTACATTTTAAGGTTTTGTGAAATTGCTGCATTTCCACCAGAGATGTGCGTGAATTTAAAACACTCTGATCGAGGCTAGGTAACTGAAGCGGTTCTATTGGTTCTTAAAAAACACATCTGTGGTGGAAACACAGCCATAACCTGAGAACTTTCCCTTCATTACAATAAAGAGATAACTTAATGGGTAATCTAAAAATACAAATAATTATTTAATGGTTATATATAAGATATGTCGATCATATCTTATATATAAAAGTTTCGTGTCTTAGTATTTGTTATCGAACTCCCCTGAAACGGCTTGACAGATTTTTATATCCTTAGGTGATAAGGGAAGGCCAAATAAAAATTAGTTTTCTAAATCTTTTTGAGATTATACATGGCGTATAATCTCAAAAAGATTTAGATTATTTACACACCGTATATAAGCCAGATTAACTCTTCATTTAGTTCGAAACTTTTGAAACAGAATATTCTTGAAGACTTAAATTTTTGTATTGGGTAGGACACTGATCATAAAATGAGTATATTCGAAAATCTAGACATCTACTAATGAGAATAGGATTTGTATTCAATTATGACATGGTAGTGGTCAGTATTTCCAAAAAAACATCCCTTAAAATTATATCTTATTTCTACTAAGTAAATGAAAATGAAACCAGTTTAAGTAAATCAAACAAACCCCCATGGGATCGTCCTAACTCGTAATTTAATGTCGTATACTCTTACATGGAGTTATTGGGTGGAAGGGATCGGGGATTGGGGATGGGCCTAAATTATGCACATCACTAGATATCGAATAATTAATTCCCTGTGTAATTGCTGGGATTAAACGTTATATAATTGTATACATATGTAGGTTTAATTGCGGGAATTAATATACTAGGGAAACTGCCCCGGCTTCACACGGGTTCAATTTATTACTTGTAATAGTTATATTTATGAAAAACATTTAGTTTTCTATATATTGTTACTAAATAAAAATATTCTAGTGCTTTCGGCGCTAAACATATTTTATTATTATTAACTTAATTTTTTCGGAATAAAAGTAGCCTATGTGTTAAAATAGGTTATAAAGTCTCTGTATGCCAAATTTCAAAGAAATCCGTTAAGCCATTTTTGCGTGAATGAGTATCAAATATCCAAACATACAAACTTTCACATTTAAGATAGACAACTGATGCGGAAGGAAATATCATGAAAAAGCGTCTGAAAACCGCACCTAAATATATAGGTATGTCTGATTCCCAAAGTGATCGATACCGGTTTCCCATCGACATAAACAATAACTGATTTTGGGCATCAACGAGGTCTAAAAATCGACCCCTTTTAATTAATACAAGTTCTTGTTTGATAAAACTGCGATTTTAATGATTTTCAGAAAAGAATCACCAACCAAACCAATATGTGCTAAGTATATGGGAGCTATACTGTACAGTAACACTCAAACGACAATATCAACATATAATCTAGACGGAAGGCGAGCTGTGCCTGGAGCTTGAGACCCAGGAGCAGGTTTACAGGCGTCTTCTACTATGCAAAAACTCTCACCTCCACTATAATACTAACTTCCATGTACACTGTACACTGCGCGAAAACACCAGAGAGACTGACTCTATCACACTAACAGTTATATATTGTCTTCACGTCGGTATACTTGACGTAATATAAAATGCTAACCCGCTACTACTACTGTATAAACAGTGTTGCTAACATATACAAAAATAATTAACATTACAGATGAACAAATTTTCAATCTATATCTATACTAATATTATAAAGAGGAAAGATTTGTATTTTTGGATTTTTGTATGTCACGAATAAACATAAAAACTACTGGACCGATTTCAAAAATTCTTTCACCATTAGAAAGCTACATTATCCCTGAGTAGCATAGGCTATATTTATTACAAGAAAAAATTAGAGATCCCCAGAAATTCTCACTAAAACCAACACAAGGTGCAAAAAAATTAGCCATAAAATATCTTTCATCGCATGCGCTGCAAAAAGTATTGATGATAGAACAAAAAAAATGTTTTAGAATATTATAGAACGTATCAATATCTACAAAAAACTCCGCGAGACCATATGTCCAACTATTGTAGTTAACTCACTATAACTACTTTTTTACATTTTAAAAGTTGATAAAAATGCCTATCAAAATCAGAACATGTTTTCCATAACTTTGTATTAACTCTTATCCAAATAAATTATTTCGTAATGAAGACTGTTTCAATACCTGTTAATTACTTTTTGAATTATTGAAATCGGACATTCCAGTCAAAAGATATTACGAAATAAAAATATCAAGATAAATAAAAAATAATCCCAGACGGGCCGCCGGCGCGGTGTGCGGTGTGGAGTGCCTCGCAGCGCAGCGAGTAACGCGGCGATAGAGGAGCGACAGAATGCGGGAGCCAAAATGTTAAAAAAAAATTATCCACCCGTGCGAAGCCGGGACGGGCCCCTAGTGATTAAATACACTTGTTATTTACTAAGTTTTATGTCTAATAGTTGTCATCGTTGAAAGTTCAGGTCCAACAGATTTTGTATTATTAGGGAAAAAGATAAAGATAGGATCTTTACAGTAATTTGGCTATGGGGGCTGAGGAACCAGTTCATTTCAGAAAAGGGGTATCTTGCCCAAAATAGTTTGGAAATCCATGATTTAAACGAATATAAGTCATACTCGTACATCTATCAAATAATTGCACAATTCAGTTTAAAAAGAATGACCTATACTTTGATGGGATTTTTAAATCCTTTTCCACTAAAATAATTTTTTTATTTTTATAAAAATAATAGTTATTTGTAAGTCTATACCCAATTTATCCAATGTTACCAATTAAAACAAATACACCCATACTCAATGATGCACATAATTCAGTACGTCCCTTCCAGTTCATAAATCCAGCAATGAAAGAGATTGAGTTAGGATCCCTTGAGAGTATGTTTGATTTTCTTCAATATCCCCTAAATGAGGGGTATGCCCCCATTTTCCCAACTTAACTCATTTTTTATCTTTATCATTATATCGTAATCACATTTTTGAAAAATTGTTTTTTTATATCTTAGTTAAGTCTGTTACTGTGAGTTTGCGAAGTGGAGACAAGTGTGACAAAGTAATGTAAAACCACACATGGGTCACAACTACCAGGCACTGTTCAATTTTTAGTCTAAATTTTCATGGCATTATTAGCTTTTGTGTGGTGACTAATTAATTTAGTTTTATTTAAAGAATACCCTCTTGTCTTGACACCATTTCTGGAAATAGCCTTCTCTACATAGCTTTGAGAGATAGTCTGTCAAATGATTTCATACAGTAAACACTGTAGAAAGTAATGCAATAGTATGATTTTTTATTTTCATGTTGAGCAATGGTTGGTGATTGTCGTGATTTTTAAGGACGTTCTTAACCTGTACTTAGAGCTCAAGCCCTAGGGATTACTGCTGTGCAGTAACCGGTATCATCTGTCATTCTCTTATAGACTTATTACTTACCTTTTTATTTGATGTAAGCTCAACAGACTAAAAACAATATTTCAGAATCGTTTTCGCAATTCCAGAGCTTAAAACAAAATCCTCCAGTAAACATGCATAGTCCGTATTAACGACGTATCCGCTAGGGACGGGGGTCGGGGGTTGGGGGTTCGGAGCAACGTAATATTTTCGCATTACCCCCTGTAATCAAAGCACGTTGGGGACCCTCCCTTGCTCGCTGAGCGAAATAGCTAAAAATACACAAAATTACAACCGTATGGATTTAACCTGAATTGTCATAATATAACCTATATTAATTTGTTGGATACATTTTAACTGACTTTCAAAAACGAGTAATAACACTGTCGATAGTGCACAAACTCTCACTTTCACTACTCGATTTCAAATTTAAAAAAATTAAATGAATCTATGAAACGACACGTCAAACTGGCGCGGATATATCGAAACAGAGTTTATAAATTGTCGAATCGGTGGGGGTAGTTTTCGTAGTAGTTTCAGCTTTACGAGTAATTTCATAAAGTGAATATTGTCCATTAAAGCGAAAGTGGAAGCATTGTAGAAGAGTTTTTTAAAGCTATGGCTAGGTCGCAAGCCCAACTTTAAATGTTAAAAATACATTTAAAAGGGTCTAATTAGATAATTTACACACTTGTGCCTTCTCAACCCTCAGGCGTTTACATTAAACATAATTTACTTGTATATACAATTTACTCCTTTCATAATTATGTTATTTGTTACCCAACGTTATGTATTTTATAAAAATAACATTTAATGAAAAGAATAATAAAAAAGAAACCAACCCGCACATTTAGACAGAAATCCGGGCAGCGCCGCGGACTTGCAACCAAAATGTAGAGTTAAAGGCCTATTATATAATTACAACGCCCCCCTTTACTGTGCGAACACTAACTATAGTAGATAACAAAGTTAATCTACGTGGACCTCAAGACGGGTGACCTTACCTACGACACTATAACACTAACTTCCATGTACACTGTACGACAACACCAGAGAGACTGACTCTATTCTATCGCACTACAGCTTATGTATTTTTTTTTTCACACTTTGATTATTTTATTATTGGTTAGCAAGATTGAGCAGTGGACAGTTAGGGCGAGTGTAGTAATCATGTCAAAGAAGTCCTTAAACCACCTCCTGCTGCTCCTGCTCCAAGGACCAAGCTATTAGTGACTTTTAAGCGGGAAGCACAAGGCGAGAAGAGTGCGCCACACGTGATTGGTTCTTATTCGACGGTTCGTTTTTCCACGCGCCTGCCATTTGTCAAAACAGTAGACGTCGTGTATTTAACTACCGAATTAGGCACACAGCACGCTCACAATTCCCACCTATTCCCACTAATTTATCTTACACGTACAGATTGCTGCCGGCTAGTATCAATCCTATTCCCCATTAAATCATATTGTATCAAATTCCTTATCTTATCTTTACCTAGAGTAACCTTTTCTATACAATAATTACCGAATACAGATAAGGTAAATAGAAACATTAATAACTTTGGATGTTTTATTCTAATCTAAACGCCTGAGGGTAGTCGCTTGTTACGGTTCTGTTTACGATGGGTGACGGCCGACGGGGATACTTGCCACTGCCTGTATAAACTTTACACAACCTATTATATTCTATAATCATTATGATGTACTAATATTACAGCTGTTTAAGGATAATCATAAGGAGAAGAAATAAAATCAACAGAAAAATACTCAAATATTGAAATAGGTATTACCCTAACTAAACTAAGTCTAATCTTCACCCAATATTGTTTGCTTCAATATAATTTCACTTTACTTTAATTCACGTTCACAATTACACTTGACACTCAATATTTCACGCTTTACGCTCCACACTTCATTCTATATTTCACACTTTACACTTCAAACTCCATATTTACACTTCAAATTTAACACTTTATAGTTCACATGTCACTTATACCAATTTTTCTTTTCTGCTATTTATTTCCATTATTTTCACCTTCAATATTTCTAGCATAAAAAAGCATATATAGCATGCTAAAAATTGACGTGCTAGGAAAATTCTGTCAATTTTAATTCAGACAAATAATAAATATTAATCGTTATAAAGACAAAATACAAAGTCAAAATATCGAATTAGAACCTCTTCTTATCTTTCCGGTTAAAACGGTAGTGCACTTTGAAATAACAGATTTCTCAACAATTTGTTACGTTTCGCAAATTAGTTTACGAGATTAGAGTGACATAAGTCGAGAAATAGCATTTCTGCTTTGGTTTGTGTTTCAAGTAATTAAAGGAGATATATTTTGCTTATCTGTAGTTATACCGTTATATTTCATTTTCCTCTTGAGACAGATGTGAATTGAACAGGTACTACATTTAATAATATAACATAGATTAAAGAAAACTTCAATAAATTTCAAAAATTGTAATATTTTCTATTTGATTTTGAGGAGATTCAAATCAAATCTTTTTAAAACAACTCGTCTCGCCAAGAGTACAATTCCTTGCTCTACCTCTATCTGTTTCTATGCTTATATCATCTAAACCACCTAAATGATTTTGATACGGTTTTGACTAATTTATTGAACCATAAACAAAGAATATTTCAAATACTAAAAATATTATTGGTAATTAATATATTTTATATAACAACACTATGAAAAGTAGCTACTATAAATTGGATTTTGTAAATAGTCATAGAAGATTAACTAAATAATAATAAATAAAAATAAAAAGATATTCAATTAACTAATTTATTTATTTATTCGTCTACTCTATGATCATAATATTATGACTGAAACACAAACCAGATCGATATCAACAGCGTTAAATATATTAGGTGTTGCCAATTTCATGTATATTCTAATAGAGTAATGGTGATATTTATGGTTGTTGTTAAGGTTAATTGGAAATACCTATACATTAGATAATACATTGCATTAACTATTTTCAAATCCAGACTAGAAATGCGAACCATATACGTTTCTCGCATTATAAATTACACAACATAACATTGGCCATCAAAAAATATTTTAACTCCTTATAAAATCTTGAGGTATCATCATCACGACCCGTCAATGGCCCACTGTTGAGCCGAGTCTCCTCCTCAGAATGAGGAGGTTATTAGTCCACCACGCTGGCTCAGTACGGGTTGGCAGACTTCACACTCCTTTGAGAACTTTAGTGAACTCTCAGGAGTGCAGGTTTCCTCACGATGTTTTCCTTCACCGTTGTAGCAAGTGACATTTAATTGCTTAAAACACACATAACAGAAAAGTCAGAAGTGTGTGCCCAGGATCGAACTCGGGCCTCCCGAGTAAGACTCAGGTCAGGTCAGGTGAGGTATCAAAATAAATATATTTACAAGTATTAGTAAAACATATTATTATTTCTGTCTCACTTATATATTAGATGATTATGAAACAAACCCCGTTATGGATTCGTTCACACTTACATTACTTACTTATTTAGCGATTTCTAAGGATTTTCTGCCACGTCAATATTATTTGTTGAATCGATGATTTCCAAAGATGATATTAAAATCGTTTTAACGTTTCTCAACTCTTAAATCTTGCTTGGACTTAAAAATTTTGGTAAAAATATTTCAAAACTAAATTAGCCAAATCGGTCAATTCGATTTATATTTTAATGTCATGACGCATATGTATGTTATGATATTTGGTATTTTCTAAAGAAAGTGTTCTGACACACTTTAAAGATTTCAAGGAAACGTGTATTTAGATCAATCTATCGTTTTGACATTTGATTTAGTTACGAATGTTGATTACGCGAATAAAATTATGAAGTTGTGTAATAAACTAAGTTAACTGCGAGTATATCGCTCCGCTTGCCTCAGGGTATTCCAAGACTTGACTAATAGTAACTTATTATACAGTAACAATCTTAAAATATAATTATTCAAAAATTGTTTAATCATATCATGATTATTTTGCCATAGACAGCATACGTATTAACTGACAGAGATCAATTATGAATCATTACTTTTGAGTACCGCTATTATGTATTACTGTTAAGATTTTATAAAGTTGTTACTTCAGTATAAGCTCTTTCATTTTCCTTTCCCACACTCCTCCACAATTTGGTATCTAAGAAGAAGTAACTTTTAAAATATTCATACTCCTGAACTTGTAAAGTACAGGTATGGTGCAAACAAATTAAAAGATCACACACCGCGTTGTTCCCGCTATCTGGTATGAATAAGACATGAGGCAATTACTCCTAAACTCCCCAGACGCTCGCGTAAACATCAACTCTATATTAAACCTCTTCTTATAGTTTTTATTGTTTAAACACTTAAATTGCAAAGAGACTTGTAGATAAATATTGCTTTTTTGATATGATATACTTTTAAGAACACATTTTGAAGAAAATAATATCATCTTATCAGTGCCCGAATGTTAAAAGAATTTAGGAGATACTTTTAAAATGTAAATTTTGTCAATTTCTTGAGTTTGTTTAGCGATTAAAGGTCGATAAATTGAATTTTCAATACATGAATTTGAATTTGAAATGTATTCACAATCCGTAATCCAAAAACTTTGGATTGAGTTTGATTTATTATTTTTGGCTATTAGATTATACACTTTAAAATATAATTCCTTAGACCAAAATATTACTTACCTGATTTAAAGCTTACTGTCAATAATTACGCAAAAGCCAACTATACTTTGGAATTTGAGAATGGACAATATTAAATTAAAAAAAGACATTTATGTAATAGAGATCTTAAATATATAGGTTGTACTTATGTCTACATCATTAGTTACCAAGACCAATAATATATTAGCTGTAACAGTTCAATTGTCACATAATAGTCGTGTAAACCAGTCATTACCAGCTCGTGGACATGGACCGGGATTAGTAGACACATGATTGATAAGCATTCACTCCATATCAAATACATCTCATTACCTTTTGCTTGTTCTAGACAGAATCTAGCCCTACTAAATATTATATTTGCGAAGAGAAGTGCTGGAGTCTTGTAACCGTGGTACAGATATAAAGACATCTTTTACACGACTAAGACACACATTGTTCACTCGCATTCCAATGAAACTAACACCACGACATAAAACTACACTAGTTGCACTACTTTGGACAATGTTAACCGTGTGAAACTAATTGATAGATTGTTCTCAAATCTGTCGAGATAGAGGATTTTTTAACGCCAAAGCAAAGCTATTAACAGTGTTGCTAAGTAATGTCTGAAGTAATACGATGGAAATGGATTAGAAGAAAAGGACATAGTCAGCTTTTATGAAATAAAATCATGTAAATATAATTTGAAAAGAATGAGAAATTAAAGCAATTGGAAGGTAGGTAGGTAGTCTTACGGTCCCTGTGTAGTGGGACGTACGTCATTACAGCATGAGTCTCTGAAGAGAGTGGACGTGGCGCTTGATTACGAGTTAAAACAATATGGATGTTTATGATTCATGATTATAATATTAATATATTTTTTAGAAATACACATACTATTGAAACTCTGTATTTTCATGCCAATAATTTTATCAATATGATACGTCAACGAGTATAGTAACGTATCATATTGATTAAGAAAGATATTCCATGGTAAGTTAGGGAGAGTCTAGACTCAATGCAGGTTATTTATCTCTCAATACTGAATATTCTAGATCATTTATCAGTCTCGCCTTTGTTCGGTTGTCGATGATAAATGGTAAATATGCAATGGTTTGAGATCAAATCTCATTGTTTATATAAAATATTATTATTGGATTCTACACACTTGAGAATTCTTTTAATAAATTGCAATCTTTTCAAGTAATAGAGATAGTTTTGTTACGTGATCTTGGGAATGATTAGTACATGTTTCTCTTTTTATATAAAAAGGCTTTAAATATTTTTTAAAATTATTTACAGAACAGGAGGAAGAAAGAAGAGAATTTCATAACTCTTCAATACTTTCGAAAGTTTACTTTGTTTCCCAAAGAACTTCCTAATTATATAACCAAAAAGGTATCTGTTGCAAATTTTTGAGTTGAGTTTTTATACATAATTAATCTTTATACTCTCTACATTAGGATGAGAAGAAAAAAAATTGCAGATTTATTACAAAATTCAAAATTTGCATTTACATGTTTATTTTTTCTGTCATTAAGTTAAATGTTCTTGTACATATTATGTATTAGAAAGATCAAAACAATTAATATTATGTGTATGTTATTACAGCAATCAAAAAGCAATTTTGCTACGAAACCATTTGAATACAAATGACGTCTCTGTACAGTCTACGTGTTGATAATATAAATACTCTGTTTAGTATTAATTATTAAAATATATTCATATAAAGTATTGTTTAATGTTTGTTCGTGCTTTTAATATTATGAAAATATGTGATAGTATCCTAAAAACCGTTTTTCTTATTGATAATTTACACCCCCTAATGTACTTGAAGTATATATATTTCTTTCTAAAAAATATTTAGAAAGTATATAGTGGTTAGAAAAAAGGATTACTCGAAAAATTAAACAAAATATTAAGAATCTCACCACCCTATCTGTCGACGTCAATAAGAGCCATCCAATATAAGCATAAAAATGTAATCGAAATCGGTCGAGTCATTTAGAAGATATAGAACAAGCACATAAATACCGAAATTTATATTAATTTATTATATTTTTATAAATATAATAAATACAAAAATATTTTTTTCCTTCCTTTAAACTATAGCAACATAGCGATGTTATTTTCTGCATTGAGATAACCTATATTATATTGTATAACTTATATCCCGAAAAAGTGGCCACTGAGCGGGCAATATTAAGTTGTCTTTTTTTCATTGGACTTCTTTACTAATATAAACAGGAAATGTACATTTATGTCAATTTTCTTAGAATATCAGCATCTGGCGGATATTGTATGATCAATCAAAGCTTTCTTTGATGTCATTACATTGTTTATTCATACAACGTATTTAGACACGTTTGCAAATAAGACCTTTGATCAAATAAAAAATTAATCCCCGTGAGGGGACGTGTTTCCCCTCTGCCGCGAGAGCATCTCGTAAGAGGCGAGTCACCCAGAACCCCCTTGGTGGTGGTAGGGGATCATTCCCCGACTGGCTTGCGACCACCACAAGTGTCTCTGACGCGTTCCGGCCGAGCCGCATGTGGGCCAGATCTACCCCTCTCTCTCGCATTCCATTACTACTGCGGTTCTAATGAACAGTGGGTTCTTGCTCGGGGTCCATTGAAACCGCAGCATTCTTCTCTTTGCTCCCACTCCTCACTCTATCTTCGAGGCGGCAACGTATCGACAAAACAAGAGATATCCTCTAGTTTTGTCGATGTCCATGGGCGACGGTGGCCTGTCTGCTCGTTTGTCCCTAATCTATCATTAATATATATATATATCAACATCAAATGGCCACCCGTTTAAACATGTGGGTGGACGTTTGATTTAGTAATCGCTTATAAATATATAATATAGCGTATATATCAATAGTAAACATGTCACTCGGGTAAAATCAAACAAAAGATAAAAATAAGGAAGTTTCTTATGTTCGGTAGATATTGTTGTAATTGTTACCTCAGTATTATAATTATTATTTCCGAGTCTTATCAGAGTAGGGGGTGAGGGAATATAATGTACACAGCACAAAACGGCTGCTCTTAGTTGTCTGAGGGCAGTGCCGGCTGTGTTTCTAGTTCTTATTTGAGATAAAAACAAAGGAACATTAGTACACAAGCATTGTTTAGCATATACCTGCAGAGGGCGCCCAGGTGCTGGCGCTGGCGCTGGTGCTCCCTCCTGGTGAGATAAAGAGGTTTAATTACGGCGGGACGCTTCGTTAGCGCGGATAACGACTAAGATTGCATTACACCGGACTAAGCACATAGAGCAGTAACGCAGATGCGGAATTTTTTGGAAATATACAAAAAATATGACTCTTACACTCTGGTGATTTTTCGGGCACACACATTAACTTTCATCAGTCCACCAATTCTTTTATATCAGAGCATCCCGTCCACTTATTTCACTCGTAGACCTCTTAGACAATAGACAATAAAATGACTTTCTGAAATATCATGACTGATTTATAAAGGTAAAATAGACTACCAGGCCCGTATATCCCTTTTTAACTCTCATCGACTTTTTCTTTTGCGTGAACTCCTGTAACTCACCATCGACCCTGACTACTCTACACTTCTGGGATTCACAGATTAAATAGTTCACACTTAAATAACTTTGCTCAAAAGTTTATTATATTAATGTAGATTTGAAATAATTATCATCCTGTTTTTATATTTTAATTGCAAACTCTCAAGACTTATTTAGATCTATCATCTAATCAGAGAAAACCGTACAAAGATGTTAGTAAATATATTCCTCGACCTCTACCGGAAAAACATTGTGATAAAAACACAGCGCCATTAATATAACAAAAAGATGGAGTAAAGAAAACAATTTTATCCTTTATGTTGTTCTTTCCTTTACTTCATTCACTCTTTTAGTGATATAAAGAGCATAATCTAACTAGAGGACCTAAAAATGGAAGTAATCAAAAAGTTATTTTCATTACTTAATTTAATTTTATTAACTTTGATATTTGATCAGACTCACAAAATATATCATTATTTGATCTTTGACAATTCTCTTCCTAATAATTAGCAAGAAAGCTCCAACACTACACCAAATAAGCGAGACATACCGACAACTTTACCAAAAGTCCACTATTAGTATCTAACATGAACAACATAAGGACTATTTTATTTAAAAATGTTTTAAAAATAAGTTTGTAATTAACACCTCTATCTAACCTATGGTTTAATTGAACTCAGTTATAACAGAACGTACTAACTGACATATAAGTTATTTTTGGGAAAATGATCTTTAAAAGTCATTAACCTAAAAAAATGTCAATTGAATCAATTAAAAGCTTTTAATATATATTTTACGTAAGGCGAACGAGGACAAAAAATTCAAACATGGTCTTGAATAAATTCCATTTAAATTAAATGTTATTAAAAAAATGTTTATCACAATATAAGCGAAAACTTACACTGACAATAAAAGCTGTTGCGACGTCCATATTATTATAGGTCAATGTGGTTCTGGATTTTGTTCATGATTGAAGACATTTAATTTTTTTTTTATTTTTGCCTAATTATCAAAATATAAAGAATACATATGTTTTTTTTTTTTTATCCTCCATATAAGGTGCAAACGAGCAGATGGTCCACCTGATGGTAAGTGGCCACCATCGCTCATGGACATCGACAAAACAAGAGACGTTTTGTTGATGCGTTGCATCCTCGAAGATAAAGTGGGAAGGGGGAGTGAAGAAGAAAAAACGCTGCGGTCTCGACGGACCCAGAGTTAGATTCCAGAGTACACTAGATCCGCAGCATCACCGGAACACGTCTATGACACTTGACGGTCGGATTCGCATGCTGGTGGTCGCAAGCCAGTCGGGGAACAGATCCACTACCACCAAGGGGGTGCTGGGTTACTCGGCTTTTACGAGATGCTCTCCCAGCGGCAGAGGGGAATTGTATTCTATCCCGTCCCCTCACGGGAAAGATGTTAATGGATCAAATGGATTTAATAATTGCTAAATAGTTTTTTTTTTAATTAGAGAATATTTTTTTACAAATCAATGAAGATAACGTAAGCCAATAAAGTTAATAAATAAATTTAAATTGAAAACCTTTTTGAAAGTCGGTTAAAAGATTAAATTCTGAATACAAAACAATATTTTTCAAAGTCATGAAAGCGTGAACCCGCACCTTTGTGACCCCTGTACCCTGTACCCTGTACCCTGTATCTCTTACACGTCATTACCGTTTTATATTAAATGTTATCTTTATTCATTGTTTATCTATATGTATTCACATCACATGCACTAGTTATTTTTTATGGTTTTGCCCAAAATTGATTAATAAAAACATATTTTTTGTAAAAAAATATTTTACCCGAATGTAATTTAACTAAAAGTAAAAAAAACTTTTTTTCATACATTGTAAGGGATTTTATTCTTAAGAATAGGCCAGTTCTATTGTACCTGAACTATGTATTAATTACAAATTAATACAGCATCTTGGCGTGTCCAGAACCTGTAGAAGACAAAATGGTGGGGAACTTGCCTATATCAAAACGGATTTAAATTTATTTTATATATATTAATTAACAATTGTTGAATTCTGCTTTCTCTTTTAAAGTCCTAGAGTCGTGTTCACAATCCCCAGGCATTTTTAACTGAAGGATACTTTATTATTTACTGATAGGGTTAGATAGATGCATATATACAGGGTAAGTAAGAAGGTAAATACAATTATTAATTAATTTTCCGACCAAACTGGAAATGGATTTTGTAAATGATTTAAATAAAATTAACTTCACGAAATTAGGACGGTTCAGTTAACTAAGAAAATCTAAAAAATTACACCCATTATAATCATTATGTGAATTTTTAATATTGCAAAAATATTTATTTTATTACTTAAAATACTTCAAAGAAAATGAATACTTTTGTTTCAACTTAACAAGATATTCTTTATAATGTTCGTATACCCCGCGGCGGTCGACGGTATGAACCATGTCGTTATTTGAATTATAAAGATACAAGTCGACCCGTCCCAGCTTCACCTGGGTACGTGCGTTAAGAATTAATTTCACATTTTAATCGCTACATAAGTTATCGCTATATTTTACATTTTAATTTTCAACACCAACGAAATTTATATATTACTAACTCCTGAAGAAAGAAATCTCAGCTCGACATGCACTCCACTCCATTCCAAACTTCAACCCCTTCAAGCTATTTTCGCGATAAAACATAGCCTATACCCTTCCCCCAGTATTAGTCTATCTTTGTACCAAATTTCATCACAATCAGCTCAATGGTTTAAGCCTGAAAGCATATAGTAACCGATAGATGGCGTAAGTAGTATAATAACACAATCATTTGTTCAGTTTGTTTTCTTCAGTATTAACTACGCTCTTTAAGAGTTACTTTATAAAATTTCGTATTAATATTGAAGTATTTAAAATTGTTAAGAAATAAATTATATGCTCTATAACTGAAGGAAATTGAACTGAATTTTACGTATATCATACTCATCCATTTTTTTTTTTATGTAACTAGGTCGGCAACAAACGTACGGCTCACCTGATGGTAAGCGATTACCGTAGCTTATAGACGTCTGCAACACCAGAAGCATCGCAAGCGCGTTGCCGACCCTATCCCCAATTCCCCCCCAGGAGCTCTGATCACCTTACTCACCAAAAGGAACACAACACTGCTTTAGAGTAGTGTTATTTAGCTGTGATCTTCTGTAAGGTCGAGGTACTACCCCAGTCGGGCTGCTCCATATTTTAGCAGGAAGTTTCCTGCTGTGCCCTACCTCAGTTAAATCCATAACCACCTATATTCACTATTAGTATATTTTTTAACAATTTTTATTCATCTTAATATTGATTATTGCTAGCAACACTGTTAATAAGTTTTGATTGTATAGGAGGTTGTTTTGTGTTGTCTCTGTCAGAAGAGATCAGCGGAAGTTTAAAAAGTACGCGGGAAAACAAACTTTTATGGATAAAATATTTAAATTAAATCTTTTCAAAGAACTCTCCATAAGCAGTCCCAAATACCTCTTCCACGACCTTCGCGAACGCTGCCAGCGTGTCTTTCGGCAAAAACTGTTTCCCTTTCAGCAGATTTTTTTTTATTTTAGGTAATAAAAAGAAGTCACACGGTGACAGATCCAGCTGCAAAAAAGGTGTGCCAAGAATGACCGGTGTGGTGTCCAGGAAGTCCCTTGTTTGAGTGCTGAGTGCGCGGGCACGTTGTCGTGGAGAACCAGTACCCCGCGGAACCCGGTGTTCCTTTGTTGTTCTCATTGCTGACAACATTTTTGGCAGGCATTTTGTGGCTTACCTTTCGGCGTCGATGCTGCTTGGTTTCCCTTCAAAGTGAAGAAACGATCAAAATTTGCCCAGCGCTTCTCGATCGCTCCACTTGTGTAGGCGTTGGTTCTTTTTATGAGGAGACAGAGATTTTAATGCAAACTAAAAATTTGTAAACTTGTACACATACACATACTACACACCACACAAAACTATGCACCACACCATATGAATTAATAAACATCGCCGTCATAATATATTTTAAAAATAAACACTATGTGTGTGTGCGTCACACAGGTACACACACATACACATACTACACACCACACAAAACTATGCACCACACCATATGAATTAATAAACATCGCCGTCATAATATATTTTAAAAATAAACACTATGTGTGTGTGCGTCACACAGGTACACACACATACACATACTACACACCACACAAAACTATGCACCACACCATATGAATTAATAAACATCGCCGTCATAATATATTTTAAAAATAAACACTATGTGTGTGTGCGTCACACAGGTACACACACATACACATACTACACACCACACAAAACTATGCACCACACCATATGAATTAATAAACATCGCCGTCATAATATATTTTAAAAATAAACACTATGTGTGTGTGCGTCACACAGGTACACACACATACACATACTACACACCACACAAAACTATGCACCACACCATATGAATTAATAAACATCGCCGTCATAATATATTTTAAAAATAAACACTATGTGTGTGTGCGTCACACAGGTACACACACATACACATACTACACACCACACAAAACTATGCACCACACCATATGAATTAATAAACATCGCCGTCATAATATATTTTAAAAATAAACACTATGTGTGTGTGCGTCACACAGGTACACACACATACACATACTACACACCACACAAAACTATGCACCACACCATATGAATTAATAAACATCGCCGTCATAATATATTTTAAAAATAAACACTATGTGTGTGTGCGTCACACAGGTACACACACATACACATACTACACACCACACAAAACTATGCACCACACCATATGAATTAATAAACATCGCCGTCATAATATATTTTAAAAATAAACACTATGTGTGTGTGCGTCACACAGGTACACACACATACACATACTACACACCACACAAAACTATGCACCACACCATATGAATTAATAAACATCGCCGTCATAATATATTTTAAAAATAAACACTATGTGTGTGTGCGTCACACAGGTACACACACATACACATACTACACACCACACAAAACTATGCACCACACCATATGAATTAATAAACATCGCCGTCATAATATATTTTAAAAATAAACTCAAGCGTGTTGCAATCTTTTTCCCATGTAAAAATAGTTTTAGCTATAATTTTGTAAGATTTCCATACATGTAACGACAATGGAGAAGCGAGACCCCCCAACACAAGTATTCTCATACTTACAGGGAGGTCTCAACAACATGAAATGTAATGTAAACATTGGAAATGAAAATAAAGTTTTTATTTATTTATTTATTTATTTTTGATACAGCCTAACTGTCGATTGATGCATTGTTCTCGAACCAATTTGCAGTGCTTGCTGAATCTCTTCGTATGTAATTCGCCTGTTTTCTTGAAATATTTTTTTTACTGCCAGCAGTTTCTTCCGTGACATCCGTCGTACGACAACCATTCCAGCCCCCAAAGATATGCGACCGCGCTTGAAATCGCTATACATAAAAGCCATTTGAAGTCGATTAAACTCATTAGGTTTTAGGCCACATTTAGAATCGCACGAAAATGTTCTCGATGCAGATCCATTTTTAAATGAGAAAATAGCTCTAAAAAAAATGCAGAGGGAAATTCGAAAAATAATTCCTCATACTATATAAAAACCTTTTTTCCTGATTGGCCTGGTATCTTATTGAGTTTTTGATATTTTAATTTGATATTGTTTTTAGTTCAATGTACAATAAAGAGGGGAAGTGGAAAGACGAGAATTTACGTGTAGTACAGTCTTATCGAGTTAAGTCAAAGCATTGCAAGTTAGCCGCAATTCAGTTACGAAAGTGAATACATTCGGCTTTCGTTCAACCGTTTTTTCTCTAACTTACGTTACAAATCCGACTGCCGCGAAAAAGGCTTTTTATTTGTGGGGTTAATGTATTGCCTATGACACTTATAGTAACCCAATGGCTTTCTATAAGTAAAAGAATTTTCAAAATCGGTTTACTAGACCTTTAGATTACCCCCCTATAACCTCACAAACTTTAACTCTTTATAATATTGGTATAGATATAGATAACTTTACCTTTGAAAGAAGGTATGTGAAAATATTTAAAATAAACACATTGAGGGTATCGGAGTTCGCGGGTCATTGATTGTGTTATTCCATCGTTTGCTCCTAACTCCTTGCTCCTGGCGACCTCTACCTTATCATATGTTTACAACTAAATGATGAGACTTTTCCCTTTTTGTATTATATTTATCAAACAAGTAAAGCTTTTCTACCTATATATTTTGTTTATATTTTACCATTTTATTGGTAGCCATTATGAGTAATATCAGAAGTGTTAGCAACAAAAAAATGGGGGTTTGGTTTTTCTCAAAAACTATTTTAGATTTTTGAAATTTGAATATAGATTCTACAAGAGGAGGAAATTCCTAACAAACAAAAAAATTCCCAACTTCCGGAACTGTACAGCCGAAATTTTTTGTTATCTTATTAAATATGAAAATTAAGAACTGAAAAACTCTGGCGCCTACAGGATAGATCAATATACACTTGAATTAAAATTAAAACGGAGCGTGAAAATCAGCAAAAAAATTCTATACATGTAATATTTTTGTAACACAGACTATTTTCAACCAACTTCAAAAAAAAAGAGGTTATCAATTCGGTTGTATTTTTTTCGTTCATTCATTGATCTATCCTGTAGGCGCCTGAATTTTTTTTAGTTCTTAATTTTCATATTTAATAAGTTAAAATATATTTTTTAATTAAAGGTCCGAAGTGGGCGTTGACGTGGACGACCCGTTTTTGCGCGTATTTTCAACCCTCTGGGAAAATTATAAATATCGGTCCTACAGCTCCGGGAGTAACGACTTTTCTTTGGGAAGTTTTCTTCTCTTTCTGAATCCTGAAATAGTTTTTGAGATATTTGCGAAAAATCAAACCCCTTTTTTTCACTTAATTGTTTATAAGTTTTGAAAATTTTGCGAGCGGCCCTTCAATCTTCTCAAAAAATAGCTACATCTCATTCCGAATCGAATGTCAATCATAATTTTCGGAGAATTAGAAAAAGTTTTGACCTAAAAAGCATTTGTTAGATTATAAGATAGTATCAAAGGAATTTCATAGCGTGAACGTTAACTCAGGTATTTGTGAGAGCGCAATATTTTTATAATGCTAAAAACAAACTTAACATGTCAATGAATGTGAGAGTAGAAGTGTTTATTCAAATAAATTTATTTAAGCAACAAATCAAAACAAAGTAACAAATAACTGCCAATAGTTTCGTATATCTAGTCCTAACGTTTGGTAAGTTTTTTCGTATGTGTTCAGTTACAGTTACAGTCGCAGTCACAGTTACCCTTCCAATCATCGCAGGCTCGAACTGAGACATATATCAACACCTTTTCCGCTTTACTTCCTCGCCTTCACACGACTACCGTCTTTTAATTTTTTCTTTTTCTTTCAAAAATATGATATCAGGAACACTGAAAAGATATATACTTTAGACAGAAACCTAGCAGTGCTTGTTATGTAACCCAGGAGGAGGATTAGAGGGCTATAAACTCTTCCATTGCTATATTTATCTTACGAAAATAATTATCAAACTGACACGTTTCTATAGTAAATCTTACTGTAACAAACTCTCTAATGGTTTTCATCGGATATAAATATAAGAGAAGGGGGAAATCCTCTTGTAATTGTCCACTAAAGGTTGTCATGCAAGAGAATCAGTCTCTTCCTACAACTATATATTCCTCCCTCTTGTCGCGCCACGGATCACTAAAATCTTATAGGAAAGATGATGATGATAAAATAATTTTATTAAAATATTGTTATTTGACAACTTCGTATGAATACGCTAGTTTCGATTCGATTTTCGTTTTATGCAAAATAAGATCCGATTTTCGGGGGCGAGGGGTGCGGGGTGGTAGAGGATGGTGCGGGGTGCGGATTGGGGGTACAGGGGGTGGGGGCTCAATCGGGATAATGCTATAGAAGAATGATCCAAATTGAATTCGTTGAAGGCGAACTCGGGCACTAAGCTCCGATCTTGGTAGATGCCGCTGAGTTAGGCTGATTATACACGATAAGACATTTTCATGTAATTTAAATATATTCCAGTAAATTAACAAAGAAGTAAAAATTAATTAAACCACGTGGTCAAAAAGTAATTATTACGAATTTTATTCTATGCGTAGTCAGTGGACACCATCATCTCACTATCTTCTGTCTCACTCACTTCTTATTTAACACAGCAAAAAAGAATTATCCAATTTGGTGCAGTAATTCTGAAATTATGCGCGTACATACATAGAGACCATCCATTTTTAAGTATATATATGTCGGAAACTGATGGCCTATCTCAAAACGCAAACACGGTCAGGATATAACTAATCATTACGATCTCGTTACTATTCTCACATGAACAATTATGACAGGAACCCAAGCAGTGCCTTGGACTTGTGACTAACCTGTAGGCTTAAGGATATCCTTTAAATGATCATAACACTTACCTCCACTGCTTAGTTTCACTGTTTAATCTTAAGATTAGACTAACATTAACCTAACATTACACAAGCCTAACCTAACCTAACCTAAACCTAACTCACACCTCTGACATATATAATATTTGATATTGATTTTTTTGTGATGTTACACGATGTCATTGACAATTTTTTTATTTATTTAAATATCAATTTCATATGGCATACAAATAATCTATTTTTTATTAACTTAACAGAGCAAAATAGTGTGTAAAATGATTTCATTTTACACACTATTTTGCGCCTGAAATTAACTTGTTGCACACCTATATATGAGTGCGATACCTTCTAGGTATTAATATTGAATTTCAAACATTTCACAATTTATTACACAGTAACTTTTCTGCAACTTATCTATTCAACTTTTCCTGTGATAGAATAACCACAAATTAGTGCCTAATATCGAAATTTTTCACATTTTTGAAACTAATTGATGAATTTAATTGCTTAAAAGTTTAATAATCTAAATAGTATTCAGTGTTTCGAAATAGTTTAATTATTCAAAAAGTTAATAAATATCTGCCCAGTATGCCGTAAGCTTAAAAGGGCAGCAACTCAGCGAAATGATTCGCGCTCGGTTACGCTTTTTATTAAATTTTTCGGGATATCCCGCGCGAAGGGACACAGCCGATGCGTGCGAGATACATCGCTTTTATGTATATCCTTCAAAAATATTATTTATTATTAAATAGTAACCATTTTAATCCATGACTAAAGTCATAAAGACTATAACAAGAGAGAGAGAGAGGTTGACAATTTAAATTTCTCTCTTTTAACCAAATTTTGTAGTTCACGCAGATGAAGTCTTAGTTATATCCTAGATTATTAAATTGATTATTATTGAATATGGTACTTTGTTGCATTATCTTAATACTTTCAAACTCTTATAGACTTTTAAGGCTGCGTTTTTACTTGATATGCTTAATTACCTACCTTACCTCCTGTCCTTACTACCTGTCTTTTCTTACCGTGAGGGGACGGATTAGAATATAATTCCTCTCTGCCGCTGGGAGAGCATCTCGTAAAAGCCGAGTAACCCAGCACCCTCTTTGTGGTAGGGGATCTGTTCCCCGACTGGCTTGCGACCACCAGCATGCGAATCCGACCTCCAAGTATCATAGACGCGTTCCGGTCGAGCCGCATGTGGGCTAGACTTACCACCTCCCATGAATGCCATGCCCATTCCATGAATGCTGCGGTTCCAGTGGATTCTGGGCTCTTGTTCAGGGTTTGCTGAAACCGCAGCATCTTTGTTTTTTCACTCCCCCTCCCTACTCTATCTTCGAGGATGCAACAATAGGGTATCTCTTGTTTTGACGATGTCTATGGGCGATGGTGGCCACTTAACATCAGGTCGACCATCTGCTCGTTTGCACCTTATCTACCACAAAGCCTAGTGTTAAATAAAGCGATTATATTAGTTTCTTCATTTCTGGTGGAAATGCAGCCTTAAAAAAGACTTTAATCGAGCTTGTAATTGAGCCGGTGTACTCTATAGAAATGCTAATAACATAAATAATTGTAAGTTAAAGCAACTTAAGGTAAATATATAACATTTAAGTTATAAAATGAGAATATTGCGATAAGAGTTAAGAAGATTACTGTCAATTTGCGAAACGACGCTGAGCCTGATGAGAAAAACTTAAGATCATATTAATATAGGGCTGAAGGGAATTTCTGATTGACTGAGTACTTTAGAATATATTTATGTCTATAACAATTAATCAAACGACAATGTTAACATTTAAAGTGTTTAAAGGCGTATTTTATACATAAACTCTCACCTTTACCGCTCGATCTCGCTACTGAATATTAAAATAAAGAGCATTTTAAAAGCAAACTCCTTGATAACGGAGGCCTAGCACCACGCCATCAAATAACTCTATACTATTAATCTCACTACTTTAATATAGTACATATTAACGGGACACCTCTTGACAAGCTGGCTCAATCCTGTCGGAACGAAAGTTATATATAGTCTACTCAAAATAAGATGAACTACCCGCTAATACTAATTTGTAAACGGTGTTGCTAACAATCAGATGTTTTTTGGTCAGTTCATATATATACTGATATGGATATATTGGTCAAATTACTGAAAGTTATGTCAAACGTCATAAATTTCCATTAAAAAAATTATTATGGTCATTAAGTTTTCTTAAATTTTATAAAAAGTAAATATTATTTTTTTAATTTATACGTACAAGTAGTAGTAGCCCTATTATTGGCAATATGATCCTGTGTTGTAAATAGTTAACTATTATGTCCATAAGTATCAGTTTAATATTATAAGAACAAAATCCGTGACAGGTAGCTCTACCTTTAGTATTTGGCCGCCATATTTGTTAATAAAATTATATATTTCGTACCGAGTACAAAGGGATACCTTTTCTTATTCGATGGAGTAAGCCAGTGAGTCGAAGATGACAAGAGCTTTCATTCTGAAAGGGAGAAAAGCTATTTTGTACCCAGTATGAACGATATTTTTGTACTCTACAAAGATACAGTAATACTCGCAATGAAATCATATTTTACGAGTTCTTTCTGAAAAGAGTTCTTAGTTCTGCAGTCGGGAATATCTAATCTATATATGTAAATGTATGGAAACATTATTTTTCAAACGGCTAATGAAGTTTGTACTCTTGGTGCGCAAGACTGACTCGTACATGGCAATTTTTTTATAATATTTGATAAATGTATATTGTTTGTAGATATCGTAGTTCAGAGAATAGGGATCAGTGACCGTAGTCCGCAGTTCGCAACGCATTAGCTGGTAACACGACACCATCTCCTATCCATCTTCTCTATTTACATTTGGTCAAACGCTGCTAATGTAGATCATCCTAAAAACTCGGAAATACAACAACTAAAAGCTTGAAATAATAAGAAAATTATCGGTATTCAGAATCTTTTGCCTCAGATATTTAATTGTCAATAAATTAAAAACTTCAAAAATATATGAGATGGATGTAATAGGATTGTCCAGTAAGAACCATTATAAATAATATAGTATATGGATTAACACAATATTAAAATACTAGTCAACTCGCCCCGGTTCTGCCTGCGCTCAATTTATCGCATCTATTCTGATTTAATTTTAATATATCTCTGTACCAAATTTTCTCAAAATCGGTTCAGTACTTAAAACGTGATTGAGTAACAAATAATACAGACCATCTATTCGTCAATAGATGGCGTCAGTAGTATATTAAATCGCACTTTCATTTGTTTAGTTTGTATTCTTTAGTATTTCCTACGTGTCTTAAGTATTGCTTTCAAGATTATAATTTTAGTTAGGATTGGGGTAATGAAAATGATTGCCTGATTCTTAATTACTGATAAATTGCTCCTCAATCTTTTAAGGTAGCTACACACCTTGGGCGCTGCTGCTCAGACAAAGGATTAGGTATTCTTCTCGAATCTATTGGTGTAAGTTTGTCCATATAACGCACGATGAACGTTTTGATTCACAACGGAAATTGGACTCGGACCATATCCGCTGTTATGAAACCAAAATATTATAGCTTACTATACAAGTACACTATCTATACTATAATAAACTATAACTATATACCCCTGCATTGATTTCATTGAAAATTAGTTCAACAGCTATGACTTTTTACCACGCTCACACGATACTAACGACACTACATTCACACACATACATGACACTGATTCACTTTATAATTAACTCAAGTTGGTGCAATCCAGCGATACCCTTTTTTTTATGGCAGTTAAGGGGAAAACCAACAGACGGTCCACCTGATGGTAAGCGGCCACCGTCGCCCATGGACATCTATAATACTAGAGGGTATCTCTTGTTTTTCCCATGCGTTGCCGCCTCGAATAGTGAGTGAGATAGTGTGAAGAAGGGTAATGAAGAGAAGAGTGCTACGGTTTCAGTGCACCCAGAACGAGAACCTAGAGTTCACCAGAAAATTTGGCGGTCCGATTCGCATGCTGGTGGTCGCAAGCCAGTCGGGGAACAGATCCCCTACCACCAAGGGATGCTGGGTTACTCGCCTCTTACGAGTTGCTCTCCCAGCGGCAGAGAAGAATCATATTCTAACCCGTCCCCTCACGGGTAAATACCACCCATAGTCGATCACCCATAGTAGACAAGTGTAGAATGAAGTACCTTTACACCTTGTGTATATAAATACAAGCTGACCATTCCTGATTACACTTGTTTATAAATAAGACTAGTCAACCATCTTGGCTTCGCACGGGTCCAATTCACCACGTATACTTAGATTTCACAAAAAAATCATTCAACTCACAATATATTGTTACAAAATTAAATTTTTCAGGCGCTTGAGACAGTAAATGTATTTTATTATTATCCCGCAAGAATTCTGAATTTTTCCAGATTATAAAGCATCTATATCTATATCTAGCAAAAAATTGTTGCTTCGCTGAATTCCTGTTAGGAAAAAAAATTGAAAAATAGTAATATAATACAATTTTACATTCTCTTTTATTTCTAACATTTTCCATTAAACTATCTAACAATTTGACAATTTAATTGGAGCCGGTAATCATTTATAATTAATTCAATACTGCATACAATTACAATTGCAAATTTATAAATTATAGCACAGATTGCAAATTATCTAATTATGCATATTATTTGTTAGTTTCAGCGTTTCTGCATTTCTGACAGTTATATAAAATTTTCTCTATTTTTAACCAACAACAACAACAACACATTTAATGAAACCTTTGTAATAATATAGATTTTGTGCAAGGATGCCTTACGGTCTTTGTGGTCTTGGAATCTAGTAGTAAGATAATAGCATAATTATAACGTAAAGAAATAATAAGTGATAGCTTAGTGGTTTGAACATGAGGATCCTACTCGTGAGGTCCGAGTTTGAATCCCCACATAGGCACAGACCTCTGACTATTCTGAGCAATTAAATATTACATGCTTTAACGGTGAAGGAAAATATCGGGAGGAACCCTGCACTCCTAAAAATTTCCCATGTCCTCAAAGGTGTCTGCCAATCCGCACTTGGCCAGCGTGGTGGATTATATTGCCTGATCCCTCTTCATTCTGAGAGGAGACCCGACTTAGCAGTGGACCATAAATGGTTTGTAATGATGATGATGATGATGATAAAAAAAATTTTGCACCAATTGAAACACTGTCACTATAATAGTCACTATTTACTGGAGCTTACCAGTCAGATTACACTAGTCATTCCAATATTTTGATTATTACTCCTATTCATTGACCTCAATCAGCAAAAGTGGAACAAATAACATTTTAATCCCAATCAAAGTCGTAGGCTTTATTATCCGACACATTATAATTAGGCCCATTGAGATTTTTTTTCAAAAACCTTTTTTTTTGTTTTAACATACATTAAAATATTTATATCAATTTAAGCTAGGCCTTATTATCCGTAGTTACCTTGTGTAAGGTCCGAGTTCGATCCAGGACACACACCTCAGAGTTTTCTGAGTTATGTGTGTTTTAAGCAATTAAATATCACTTGCTTTAACGGTGAAGGAAAGCATCGTGAGGAAACCTGCACTCCTGAGAGTTCCCAACACGCACTGGACCAGCGTGGTGGACTATGGCCAAATACCCTCCTCATTCCGAGGAGGAGACCCGGCTCAGCAGTGGGATGATGACCTTACTTGAGTTAGCAACACTGTTTATACAGTAACCTTTAGTGCATTTATAGTGTCGTGGTTAAGGTCACCCTTCATGAGATCCTAAGTTAACTTTATTATCTACTGTAGTTGGCGGGGTCGAGAGGTGAAGGTGAGAGTTAATATATTATGAAATAGCTTTTTAAACCTGCTCCCGGGTTTCAAGGCCCAGGCACTGCTCGGCTCCGTCTGCATGTGTATACGTATTGGTGTACAGTAATGGGTATCATTCCTCTCTCATTCTATGACACTTGTTAAAGATTGTAGTAGAGTCTTATGATGATTAAATACTAGAATATTACAGAAATAATATGAATGAAAATATCTCCAAAATATATGAAACGTTAAAAAGCAATAGTTTATCTGTTTAGGGATAATTTATCATTTTCTCGACTCATTGAACGCGATGGATGAAAGACCAAAAATAAAACATAAAATGTATAAGAAAATATTATTTCGTATCCGTATGTGTTCAGTGTTCACGAACAATTACACTCGCTTTGATGTGATGTGACCGATCGGGTACGAAATAGAAGCTTTTGTCTCTGATCTACCGCTAAGTACTGTTTTTATTGCTTTACGAATATATTTTTATATTTAAAGTTTACCATATAGTCCGAAAAGCAGTGATGGCTCAGACTTCAATGTCTTACTCGGGAGGACCGGTTCGATCCCCCACACAGGCACACACCTCTGACTTTTCTGAGTTATGTGTGTTTTAGGCAAATAAATATCACTTGCTATAACGGTGAAGGAAAACATCGCGAGGAGGCCTGCACTCCTGAGAGTTCTCCATGTTCTTAAAGGTGTGTGTGAAGTCTGCCAACCCGCACTGGGCCAGCGTGGTGGACTATGGCCTAATACCCTCCTCATTCTTAGGAGTTGCCAGCATTGGGGCACTGACGGGTCGTGATGATGACATAGTCGACTAGCCCTGGCTTCGCTGGGATAAAACCTTTTTTTTCTTGACATTCAATTTGAATGAAGCAGATAAGCTTAGATTTTCTGTTAAACCTACAACAGTACAACTGTGACTAACCGCGTACTAGCATACAGATATATAAACAAACGGAACATACAGATAAACAAACAAGTTAAAAAACTATTTTTTAGGCTCCTTTTGGTGTTATAAATACTACTCCTACTAAATCTTGTAAATTAAGTATTATATCTGCAATGTACGAATCATGTTGGAATTAGATGAAACAGAAAACTATGGAGGGTAGTGTAAAACAGAACCAGTAGGAAGAACAATAAGCTTTTGACAAACAAAGGCATCCGACATAATGATTACTGTATATACCTTAATAAGAATGAGCGGCGAGGGTCGACCGCCAATTTTGTTACGTTGATCAGATGTCCTGGACATTTTATTTACAATTAGAATAGACATTGAATCTGACTAGAGGATTATGGGTTTTATGGTCATTGTAAATAGATCTCTTTAATATTTACTATCATAGTAAAATGTAGTAATGAATAAAGTGACTATCATAGTAAAGTTATAGTATAATTTTAGTCTAGCACTAAGGGATATGCTTATGCAGAGAGGAAAGGGCTTGTAACCTGGGTCACAATCCCGTTGGAATATTTTACTTTAAATATTGCTCACAAATACAATCATGTGATCAATATGTCACCTCTACTTATGCACTTCATCTAATCATCATATCAACTATCACCATTCAGCGGTGACACTGCCATTACTAGTCCACAGTCCACACAAAGCGACACGTCATACGATATTATCGTTGTAACCATAGACCTAAATAAAATAGACGCGGCAAATTTCGAAATTTGTTATGGTCAAAAACTGGATTCAAACTTAGAAAGGTCTGCAAATGTTTAACTGTCTGTTTATTATAATTCAAATATTCCATATCCTTGTAAATCTAGAAGAAATCTTTTACTTCGCTCCCCTGTGGAAGCTCATATCAAAATTAGCTAAATAGTCATTTAATAGCCTAGTTAACGAAAGTTTTCCCTTTATTTTTTTTAATAATTAAATTGCAGATTTCACGTTTATGATTTCCCAGATTTGTGTTTGTAATGTGTTTGATTATACTTTTTTTTATGTTAAGAAACTGGCCTCGGCTTCGTCCGAATACAAATTACATTTTAATTTTCAACCTCAACATAATTTGTATAATATGACTAATTCCCGAAGACATAAACGGTCACACAGCTCGCCTTCATGTCCTATAATACCCCTCCAAAGCTTTTTTGCAATAAAGTGTAGACTATATACTTTCCGAAGCTATAGGCTATCTCTGTACAAAATTTCATGTAAATCGGTTCATTGGTTTAAGCGTAAGAAACAGACAGAGTTACTCACATTTTTCATATTAAGTTGGGAATATAAATACAGAAGAATATGGACGAATATGGCTCCCAAAAATCTATCAAAATGATTTATTAAATTTTTTTTATAAAAAACCATAGAAGACCTTTTTTTATTTGGTACAGAAAATGTATGTCTATGATATGACTGTTTCAATTCATACATAATACATATGGAAATGAAGCTCATACTTTTTTACTCGAGTTATCCACTACTTTAGAAGTTGTCCAATCTATTATATTGGTAGCAGAGCGTAGTGAGCAGCGAGTAGTCAGTGGTCAGTAAATCATACCATTCATAAAGCTACAATAGCGTCTTGCTCGCGGTGATTTACGGGAACGTTCAGCTTCAGATAAACCTTTTCATGTTAATATTTTCGAATTAAACCTATTATGTATTGAATATCGATAATTTTAAAATTGACTATAAATTTTCATAAATATTATAACTTCATTATTTTTTAATTTGCGATGCTAAAACTATCTGCATCTATGTCTGTGGCATCGTAACGTCCAAGATAATAGACAAATTTTGATGCGATTTTATTTATTTGAAGGCTGATTTAATCGATTTTATTTTTCAGCTCATCCGTTTGAAAATCATCAGCTCAATTCTAACATAAAAAAATAAACCGTTTTTACAAAGTTATCAATCGTGTTAACATAACATTTCTCACTTATAATATAGACGTAAATTGAGAATGTTAAAGAAACCGTTCGAGGTATCCCAATATTATTTTGTATTCAGAAAACGTTGCAATATTTCTATGCAGGTTGCATCCGCTACACGATCTTCTGGGAGAAACTTCATGTATTATCGCTATCCTCTACCTGGCTATCTGGCTATCCTCTTATGGTTACTTCAACTTATAAGTTGCTTTATCACACTATTTACTACATCTAATAAAACATTTTTAACAAAAAATTGAACCGACTTCAAACTCTAAAAAATGCACTAAAAAGTAAGAAATAATTAGCTTATTTATTAACCTCCCTTTTATTAGGACAATAATTGATATTTTTGAAGTCGGTGCCAGCCAGCCCAGCCAGGGGAACAGTCGTGTAGTGAGATGGAATAGTAATAGGTATATCTATTGGACGAACCTGTAGCGACATAGTGTGTACGATTGTACTATTATACTACTACTTTCTGTACTATTGCTGGCACCGACTGCAAAAATATCAATTATTGTCCTAAAAAAGGGAGGTTAATAAATAAGCTAATTATTTCTTACTTTTTAGTGCATTTTTTAGAGTTTGAAGTCGGTTCAATTTTTTGTTAAAAATGTTTTATTTCTTGCTTTTTAGTGAATATGTTCTGAAACTCATTTATCGTTCATCTACTAATTCACTCTCTCATCTGTTTACTTATTTAATCACTCACTAAATCATCAATTCAACATTTACAAAGTACCTACTCACTCAACCATTATCTCAACTACTAGACTGTACCACTCCACTCAACCATCATCTCAACTACTAGACTGTACCACTCCACTCAACCATCATCTCAACTACTAGACTGTACCACTCTACTTAACCATCATCTCAACTACTAGACTGTACCACTCTACTCAACCATCATCTCAACCACTAGACTGTACCACTCCACTCAACCATCATCTCAACTACTAGACTGTACCACTCTACTCAACCATCATCTCAACCACTAGACTGTACCACTCCACTCAACCATCATCTCAACTACTAGACTGTACCACTCTACTCAACCATCATCTCAACTACTAGACTGTACCACTCCACTCAACCATCATCTCAACTACTAGACTGTACCACTCTACTCAACCATCATCTCAACTACTAGACTGTACCACTCACTCAACCATCATCTCAACTACTAGACTGTACCACTCTACTCAACCATCATCTCAACTACTAGACTGTACCACTCTACTCAACCATCATCTCAACTACTAGACTGTACCACTCTACTCAACCATCATCTCAACCACTAGACTGTACCACTCCACTCAACCATCATCTCAACTACTAGACTGTACCACTCTACTCAACCATCATCTCAACTACTAGACTGTACCACTCTACTCAACCATCATCTCAACCACTAGACTGTACCACTCTACTCAACCATCATCTCAACTACTAGACTGTACCACTCTACTCAACCATCATCTCAACTACTAGACTGTACCACTCTACTCTCCCTTCCATCTCCAATCTACTGCACCCACTCAACAGATAGCCTTCAGCTCTTCAAAAATTATAGGTAAGAACCATCTAGATCATCTGAATCAATATAAACAACCGCACCAGAATGGGTTTATATATAACGTTATTACGACGTAACAGACAGGCACACTGTTAAACTAATAAAACGATGTCATCTTGATCCCATTTGTTTCACACAGAAAACTCTGCATCGAAATCAGGTTAGTGTTTCGGTAGCTACGATGTCACAGACAGGCACACAGGTACACTGTTGAACAAATAAAACGATGTCATCTTGATCCCATCTGCTTCCACACAGAAAAATTCGCATTATAATCGGTATAGTTATTCGAGAGCTACGATATAGACAGACAAACATTATCATTAAAAAAATTACTTACATCCAAAGTACTCTTTAAGACAATTCCATTAAACCCAAACTCGACTAGTTTACGTTGTCCCATGCCTGTGTTCCAGTACATACCTTCCGACGTCATCATCAACTAATGGTAGATGAAGCCGGAAGGTCTAAGAATCTACTGGTAACATCAACATGATAAGTATTTTTTAAATTTCCTCATAATAATAGTTGCTTTACATCCTTAACCATTTAATGGCTATCTGTGGTCTTCTCATCAGATCCACTTCATCAAATGATAAATTCTGAATGCAAATGGTTGTAACCTTTCTCAAAATTCCAAAATTACTATATGTGTGCCTATAACTTTTGAGGAGTTCTCTCAATTCCTCAAAGATGCCATCATCAGAACTGGATTTTGAAAAAAATGGGACCAATCTGTAAGCATATCCTACCAAATACAAAAAGAAATTTTCAATTCGGTTCATAAATGACGGAGTTCTGTGGTAACAAACATAAAAAAAAAAAAAAAAAAAATACAACCGAATTGATAACCTCCTTTTTTTTGAAGTTGGTTGAAAACAGGAATTGTCACACTCCTGTTTATAGTGTTACCACCCCCTCTTTAGTTTAGAAACATTAGAGAGGAGATAGGATTCCTAGAATTCTCTAGAGATGAGCTAGCAATACCGTTTTATTTTATTCCAAGACTGTATATAACCTCTGTTCCGAAAGATTTGGTGACCATTATGGCAGTGTTGTGGTGTCTTGATGCTGGGTCTCCACTATTAAGGTTAAACTATTATTGGTTACTCGGTGTTCCGTTTTAAGTGCATATTATGATTATCTTGTAGTTGTTACTGTGCTATATCGATCTCATGTAGATGATACATCTGTTATCTACATGGGACTGCCATAATCTTCACCAGGCGAGCTCCGTTTGACAACTAGCTCAAGTTTATCGGAACAGTGATTATATACAGTCTTAGAATAACATAAAAAGTACTACCTCCGAATATAGATTAATAAACGGTGTTGCTAACAGATGTATTTAAATGTTTTTGTTCCTTTACTCTACTAAGAATACGCTTAATACAAATTTCCTAAAATATAAAAATTCTGTGTTTCAAATTTCCCAAAAGAAAAACAATTATCTTGAGGCTGAACTGTTAAAATTCTTTCTCGTTATGGGAAGGGCAAAGGGGGAAGATGGAGGTGACTAAAAGTTTGTTTCCACGATGACGACGATCGAAAATTCATTTTACGGAAACATTTTTATTCAGAGAACAACAACATGATATTATCAAATTTCAACAAAAAACTTAGATAAAGTTACATTAATGTTTAGTCGTAAAAATCCAACTTTCGTTTGATGGTAAGGGATCTTTTCATGTGGTGACACCACATGAGGATTCTCTTTTCTAGTTAAGGTCTAGGTTTCTGCTCTGCGTTCATTGGTATCGCAATATTTTTATATGGTTCCTCTTTTCACCTCAAGGCTGCAATGGAAGAGACAAATTAGAAACATAAAACCAAGAGTTCTTTTTTTTTATGGTAATTTATAACGTTTACTTTCAGTTGTATCGTCTTATCGTTTATACCTTTTTTATCATAAGAGAGTTAGCAACACCGTTTATAACTTTGTATTCGCGAATAGTTCTGTTTTATTTTATTTCAATTGTACCTCTGTTATGATAGATTTGTGCCAGTTGACAAACGGATACCATTCGTTGACCATAATAGCTGTAGAAGGATTTCTCTGTTTCCGTGAAAAGTGGATATTATTATTGTCTTTTATGTCTTACTGTGCGGTATAACACTGAAGGTTTTTTATATACATGTAAATTAATTACAAAACATTAGCATAATATGTATTATAAATGATTCCCGTGTGAACGTACCATAACAAGGGTAATTAAAGACGTTTATCTGCAGGTGTTGTAGCGCTAATTCCTGAGATACAGCTCGGAGGTAAAAAATGACTCGACGAAAATGCGAAACATTTAAAATTTACTCGGATTAACGTAAAATACGTTTGTTTTTGCAATTCAGTGTTCTTCGCTTAGTTTGAGAAAATAGCTTGTTAATACTTAAGTTTATTGGTTCAAGAAGATTCTAGAATTTTTTATTTTCCTTTTAGGAGTTTGTTTATTCGACTTGGAAAGTAGGAAACGAATTATAAATTTTAAGCAAGTATTAAAAGTCCTCTCAGATCATTTGGACGTCTTGGATCTAGATAATATACAGTTAGAGAAGATACAGAATCTTGAAATAAAAGGATAGAAACACACACGGGGCACACGGTTTAAAAAATATCAACAATCTGTTAATAACGGCAATGAAGTTCTTAATCTCGTATCAGACCAACACCAATTATTATAGCACAATATTAGACATACATATTCGTTTTTATAATAGGATAATGATTTTGTAATATTTGAGAATTATTGGAGTATCCTCCAATTGTATATTGGAAAGAGGAAGAAAAGCCACAAAAAAAAGGAAAGAAGAATCTTGATTCACGTGGTTCATTAACTGTGCTATTAATTGATAACTGCTTACACAGCGCGCTCTCCACGTAGAGTAAACTTGAGTCACATTTACAATATGGCCACTAAAGATGCGGATATGGCTTTAAGCGAAATTATTAATTTACTTTACTATAATGTCCACATTCTTAACTTTATTTTTGTTGCTAACCCATGTTTTTAATTCAAATTCAGATGTTACTAGCTAAACTAAACTAATTTATTTTGCCTTTTTAACAAGAATGTTTATATAAGCGTTGTTTTGCTTACATGTTAAAATATTAAAGCAAAATTTTGTTATGGCGACTAAAATTTCGGCCACGTTACCCGCCACGAAGATCACTCACTCCTTGAGGATGACAACCTAACGTGACCGAAACTTTGTCGCAGGAAAATTCTGACTCAACTTAAATAAAATACTGTATAACAAAATGACAAAATTTATTATGGTTTTTAAAAAAAAATAAAAATACTTAGACTCTAAAATTTAATAATTACAGATTTATAATAAAGATACTATTTTGTGATAAATTAAGGCAAACAAACAGACTGATGAGACTGAAATACTTTTTGAGATTGAGTTTATCTCTGACGCAATGGCCCCAACCACACCAAGCCTCATCCTCGCAGCGTGTAAATATTTGACACGAGCGAAATATCTCTTGGAGGGTCGTATTGATCACAAATGACACCGAGATAGTAAATATTGTTCGTGTACGAGTTTTCATCACTCTTGAAAGGAAAGAAAATTTGAAAATATTATATCATAGAGGTTGAAAAAGGCGGGAATGCTGTACTTAGTACATCAACAACGGTGTGAACTCATTACAGTCTTTACGCGTAAAAGTCCCTATCCGTGTACCAAATTTACAAAAAACAGAAAAGGTGATGGATGCATGCATAAACAAGGCAATTTTCATGATTTTATTGCTCTATCATAAAAAAGAGTAACCCCTGTAACATTTTGTATTATTGTCGAATAATTAATGGCCAGCACAATTAGTAACAAAATAATAAAGTACACTCGGTACCGTACATTTGTTATGTAGGTAAGATACTAATATATTTATTATGGTTTATTTCAGTAGATATATCCAAAATTTTGAACTGCAATTACCTTTTTAGGAGTATATTTTTCACTTCAAAAATTATAAAACTCCAACCACATTGTACTAATTTACCAAATTAGAGGAAATACGAAATTAAATAAATTTTCAGCTAGTAAGTTAAAAAACGACAACAAATACCTACGACTCAAAGGATTTTGGGAGTTGTTTAGGCAACTCAATTCTCACAGAGGTAATAACTTAAGTGACGTATTCGTTACACAAGTCTATAATATTAATGTAACTGCAAATAACTTTTTCTAAGTAATACACCTCGATATCGCTTTTCCCTCACGTTTGTCTGAACTAAAAATCAACAAACTACATATTCTGTATCGAACTGCTCGTATTAACAAGAAGTCCCGAGCCGTTGCACTTCATAAATCCGTATAGAAACGCCTCTTGGGATCTTGTTCAGACTACGCTTACTATTTTTTATTCCAACGATTTTGTTATGAACACACGCTTGGTAAATTTGTTACTGATAATATACCAATGACCCTGCTGTAATCATCAGCTAAAAATGTTAACACTAGAAGGGTTTATTAATTGATTTAATAATTTTAAAACTAGGGTCTAGCACGAAAAGCATAAACTGACACAATTGTCAGAAGACAAATTAACAAGACTACAAACAGATCCCTTGATAGATATTTAAATTAATAACATTTTTCAAGTCATTAGGTATATTGGATATAGCACAAAGTTATATTAAATGTATTTCAATATGGCGGCGCGTAGATTAGGTTTCCTTGTGGGTAATATTTAATACCACTTCCGTCGTTTCATTGTAAGTCAAAGGCCACCTGTGAATCTTTATTTCTCTCTCCTACATCTGTTTCATCATTTTATATCCCATTTCTCGGTAGATCTGTTTAGTCCAATAAGTAAACATTATCTATAAAGGTGAAAGTGAATGGGTAATAATAATGTTGTGTTGCTGGTTCTAGGCCTCTCTGATTTAGGTCACGTAAGACATTGTAAACCTACTCCTTGGTCACAAGTCCGGGCGCTGTTTGGGATCATGTCATAATTGTAAGAGATCGTAATGATAAGTTATTTATCAAATTAGTAGCAGTTTATGATGAATTTATTTAATAGTCCTTTCAATATCAACTTTTTATTATCCCTCTCACTCCGATTAATTTGTCGCGAAATCACTCCATAAAAAAAGAAAATAACTTAAAAATAATCTATTCTTTGTATGTACGAGCACATCCACAACGTCTTCAGAAATCAATGTATCATATCGACGATATCTTTCGCGTGAACTCAGTGTTAAAATTGACATAAAATTTATATTATAAGTTTAAAAGAATTGTAGTTTAATGACTTTAATAAGGTAAAAGAAAAAAAAATTAGCGACTTTAAAATTTATTCTCGTCATTCAGTTCTAACTTAGTTCGTTAATATACAGTCTCTTCTAATTAACCAATTTAATACAAGGTTAAGAGAATTGAATTGTTACTTTTACAAATACAATTACTTCTTTATAAGTACATTTAATTATTGCAAGTATAGCAATATTTAGTTCCATAGAATGCTGACCATTGCATATTTGATTGAGTTGTGCTCGAGTTAGCATTAAGAGGAAATACAAATACAAGTAAACTTCGGGCAAACAAAGAAGTCGCAATGCGGTAGCGGTACACATCGCCCGGTAGTTTTGCGTTTATTGTATCACTTAAATCATTTTGTTTTATATCTATAGCTATGCTATTCCATTTTATTACTCTACTTTAAGAAATAGAGTTTGTAACTTTTCATGTAGAAGCCATTCCTTTGAGTTACCTAATTTTTAGACATCTACCTCTATATCTACAGTAATATAAGTTATATAAATTAATCGTTTAATTCTCTTGTTGCTTCTTCTAAAACAGTCATTAATTTAATTTTCGTCATCATCTTTTTCGCTTTTGGCACACTTTGCAACGTACTTAACATAGACAGAAGGAACATTTTATCCTCGTCATCTTCTATATCAAATTTACGTTTTTTATTTAAATGCTCATGAATAAGGGGGTCAATATTATCCTCATTATTATCATTACCATCGTTATCATCACCACCAGCATCAGCAATATGGTCACTATCTATAGAGAGTTCTGATTTAATTTGTCTTAAATGAGAATCAGGGTAAATATAATCAAGTGGATCTGAATCTCTTGGCAAAGCAAAACTCCGTAAAAACTGTAGCTGCTGAAAGTGTATATATTCAGACTTCCTTGGACCTGGATCACCACCAGCCATCACTCTTTCTTGTCGTTTTAGTTCACGTGTAAAGCAACCACGGATTCCTTTCCATTTCTTTTGCAGAGTGCATTCTGTAAAATATATTATTAGTTAAGATAATTTTAGAATCACTTGTAACTATTATGATTAAAGAACCTTACTTAGTGGAGAAAAAATAACATCAGAGGTTATCAGAGCTCATCTTAATAATTATCAGGTATATACAACTTCACAAATATATTTACGACGAAAGTCTAATAGCTTTTCTTCTTTACTAATTTAATACTGTGTTAGTATTGTTTATAATAGTATATACTTTTCAAGCGAGAATATATTTCAGTTCATATAATAATTGTTATTTATAATTATTAGTCACCCATATCTATCCGTTGATAAGGACTCATATCTTTGCCACCAAAAATTTCTACAATATCATCCCAGCATTGCTTCTTCAATTCCCGATTTGAATATTCTTCCAACGAGCAATTCCAGATCGGTGGACGCCGCTCTATTTCTGCTATGAAGCTTTCCGTATCGAAATTATCCATAATTTAGGTAAATTACCCGATTGAAGTTTATTACTTGCTGGTAATATCTATATTTAGAATAGCTCACTTAGGCAGCCATTCTGCTCAATTAGGGTTTGGCGGGTATACCATAATGTGAGTTTATGTAAAGTTTGAATAGTGTAACACAGATATCTACACACTACTGAAGATTAAAATACCCACTAAACTGCACTAAATATGTTTATTCACAAATAAATATCAATATTTATATGATAAACAGAGCGCATGTTTATCGTGGCTACTCGACCAAGATGGCGCCGCACACTGGCGTCTGACGTCAAGTTCAGTGGCGATCGACCGACGCGTTACGGTGTGGCAACGTCGCAGTTGCCAGATTTTGTTAACTATTTGGTCCTCCATACGTCACTAGTTGCAATAATAAAACAGATAATATTATTTTCTCTAAATATCAGATTATCCTGAAAATAGAATAGTACAATTAATTGTGGTATTCTTCCATATAAATATAATAAAATAACATTTATTACTCTCTCCTTCTCATTTTGTTTTTTTGGTGTCAAATTGTGTTTAAAAATTCTTTTCTAAAAAAACATAACATTAACAGACTACACCTAATATAAATTACCTATTTTTTCTCAGTTCTATGCTTCTATAAAGTTATTGCTTGTACCACAACATATCCCTCGCTTCATGCTAAAAACGCCATAAGAATATGAATAGAAAGAGCACAATTTCTACAAGGAAAATATTTCTTATTCATTTCCATTAATATTATTTAAAAGCCTTAAAATTCTTATTATCTCAGCATAGCATAATTTATTGAAGCATTACTCCACTCGTTGTAAGTCCGCTAAGTATATTATTCAAAGTAACGAATTTGAATATATTTGCATCCACGGCGAACATTACCGGCGTCTGTTAAAACAATACGAAGCATTTCAATTATTCTAGTTGCTACTTGCTAGTTGGTTCCGTACTAATTGTTATTGCTATAATTAACTTACTTTGTTGAAATGGGATAAGATTCTGCGCAAATATTAACGCTGTTGGTGGCTCGCATGGGACGCGGGATGGTTTCAACTAACTTCAGTTTCCCGTCTCTTGTATCAAGTGATTTCGATATCTATAGAATAGATCCTAGTTAGTATTATCGACCTGAAATTCAAAATTAACATTTTAGTACTTTTCTCTTAATTTTTTTATAGAAAAAAAAACTTTAATAAAAATCAAATCCAATATTTAATCTAAAAAATAACTTAAAAAATATGGATTTAAAAAAATGTATTTTGCCAAAAGGAGACTTTTAAGATACTCTCTGATTTTTAGTTGTCTGTTGATGTTTCTTCAAACTTATGTCATTCTAAACCACATCGAAAAATAACTTTTGGACTATTAAATACTCTTGTAAAGTAATTCCTGTAAACTGTTTGTGTTGAAACAAAAGGAATAAGGGTTATAATTTACTAAGAAACTTAATTAGTATGTTGTTACTTTGTGAAACTTCAGGCGGATTAAAGGTAATGACTACATTGTATGATTATCCCTCAGCAATTATCCATTTTTCGGGATAACTGAAGTATGATACATTCAAGTCCATTAGCTATCTGTATACTTCTTCTTCTTTACTTATACTGAGTAGCAAACCTTTTTGGGACATAACCACTGATTTGTCCATTTAAGATTTAATTAAGATATTTTTAAAAAAGGTTTTTAGTTAAGTTTAATATTAGTTTTGTTGGTATTATTATCTTTTCTTTAGTTTAATTTTATTGTATATGCAGTGTATATCCCAAATGAAGATTACTTTACCTTACTTTAGTCTCTTTCACGTACTATTTTGGATTGGGTTCACTAGAAATACAATTGGAAAGTAATATATACAGGCAAAGGTCGGCAAAGGATTTATTTATTCGCATGGCAACTGAAGTTTCAATGGACATTTAAGTAATTAAGGCGCGGGCGTAGAGTTATGTATTAGGGATACCATATTTTTAAATCTTTATGGAATTGCTTGTCTTTGAGTCTCGTTAGAGACATAAAACCTGTGGAAATCGCATAGGACAAGAGACCCCTCAAACTTTTGGTTGTGATATTGAATGGACTATTAGGTAAACGTTAAACACTGCTGCTGAACTGATAAATAACTAAACATTAATATCTCTTACAATTACGGCAGGAACCAAAGCAGTGCCTAGGCGTAGCCTTAAGGCTTAAGGGCTGACCTTCATTCAATTGAAACACTCGTCTCCACTGCCCAGACTCTCTCCTTCAACCTAAGCTTAGGTTAACCTAAGCCTAACTTAAGCGCCGACTTATGTAAGAATTTGTAATAATGTAAGGATTTATAATTCGCTTGATTTTAATGAATTTTAAAGATATCCTGACAGTGAGTAACATATACGTAACGTAAAGGCGGTGACCGAGCTGTCACGCGCACGCGGGTGCGTGGGCGCAGCACGATCCTTGTTGGCATTCGTAATGCACGCGAATTATCACCTTCAACGCACCTTCAATGAACGCTAGGCCAAATTTATCTATCTAATTATTTTTCTTCACTCCATATTAAGAATAACTTACACCACCTACCTGTCTAGAAGAACAATTACTTTGTCTTTTCTACTTAGATATCCAATTATGGAGTTATGGTACTGATTCTGGAATTAAACTTGTTCTTTTGGTTGTAGAAATCTACAGGTTGAACTTTTTTTAATTTAGCGCATTGAACTCCGAAAGTACTATTATCAATAGTCAGCGTTGAAAACTTAGCTCGCGGGTAGTACCTTTTATTTTATTCCAAGACAGTATATAACCTTTGTTCCGATAGGCTTGAGCTTGAGATTATGGCTGTGCAGTGGTGTAGTGTCGTATCCATCACTAAGTTACTAACATCACTAAGTGTTTAATATTGGTAACTAGGTTTCCGTTTTAAGTGCGTTTAAAAAGTGCTAAATTATTATCTTTACGTATATGACACAACCAAACTGACACTTTGCAAACTATGATTTTCTTTTAGCTTGGAATTATTATCACGATTTTTTCAAACCTTGATTTTTTTAATACAAATAACTAAGTAAAGATTGTCAGTATTTGTAAATTCCATAAGTATCTAATAGATAGCGATGTAAGTAAGTTAATTGACACAACACTTCAACAAGTTCTGAGTTCTAGTTTAACCTTTGGTTTAATCAGAGAGCTTGAGCAGTAGAGGCGAGTGTTGGAATTCTGTTAAAGGACGTCCTTAAGACTACACTTTGGTCACAAGCCCAAGGCACTGCTTAGGTTGCTCTCGTAATTGTAAGAGATCATATTTGACTATTTATTGGTTCAGTCGCAGTATCTACGTTGCCATGCAATATCATCATCCCTTGTAGTGTTTTTAATATTCTCCCTCTTCCTTCTCCTTGTCATCATGAAATCTTCAAAATAAATTTGTAGATTATCTCCAATTGCTATATTTTCGGTAAATTATACTCATGCGAAGAAAAAGCGGTATATTTCTGGTTTTTGAAACACATTTTTATCTTTATAATATTATTGTCAGAAAAATCTAAATGTGAAAATGTTTTCGACTATCGCGTCGCGTCGGCCGCTATGAATATTTTAGTCTCGTATTTATTTCGTATTCTCAATTTGGAACAAAGCGCCCATTTCCTGTTAAACCCTCGAACTTTTCATACAATATAAAACTTGGTTTACCGTCCATTCATTTATATTTCAATCCGCGTATCCACTAAATGATGTTTAAATGAAATAGTTGAAATTAACGGAATAAAATAATTTTGCACTTAGTTTAAATTGTTTAACCAAAAATACTTTCATACTCGACGAATCGACGAATTAATAAATCCTTGTGCCATAGAATGAGGGAGGGATGATACTTATTACTGCACAACAATACGTATACACATGCAATTTAGACAGAAAGCCGGACAGCGCCTTGGACTTGCGACCAAGGTGTAGGGTTTAAGGCCTTTTATAAAATTATAACGCTCCCGTTCGCTGCCCGAACACTAACTATAGTAAATAATAAAGTAAAATTTAAGAAGCGTGACCTTAACTACGACACTATAATACTAACTTTCATGTACACTACACGAAAACAGCAGAGAAACTGACTCTAATCTATCGCACTAAAGGTTACATTGTCTACTAATGGGTTTACTTGAAATAACTTGAAATTCCTATTATAGGAAGCACCCGCGAAATCTAATTAATAACCGGTGTTGCTAACACTTGGATAGAAAAATCATTGCTGAAAGTGACTCATCAATATAAAAAAGAAACTTAATAAAAACAGAATCAAACTGATAAACTATGATCAAATGCTGTAACCTCGGATTTCTGAACGGATTAATTGTCCTCAAAATTATTTAATTGTATATTTATATTACCAAATTATATAAACAGTCCCGAAGACAACAAAAGAGACTGTAGACATCGATACAAATTCCGAATTTTATTCTTCCTTTACGGGAACCCCCTGTAATGCCATCGATCCTTGAGAGTCAATGTAGACCACTTAGACGTAGATCATTAGGTAAGATACTTATTGCGGAGTAGGAAGCCTTTACCTTCCTGTTATAAAAGCTTATCCAACAGATGATGATTGTATTCCAGACCTCCTATCCTCACAGCTAAATAGTAAACAACTAGTGTAATACAAATTCACAGCAGCAAAGCCATTAGCGAAAGCTAGTTAGCTATTATAAGTAAGGGATCTAATAGTCCATTTCCTGTTCCAAAACCTTCAAAGTTGTACAATGTTAAATTAGTTCAGTGTTCAGTATTTCGCCAAACGAAGTAAATACTTTTGTAATCAGCTCGGACTTGAAGCCATTTTGTTCTTGCAATTTAAATTGCGTTCTCACTTTAAGTCGTCATAAGTTTTTGTCTTTTATTTTGATATGATGGTCTTTACTATTTTTTATTTTGGGATTCTAGTAAGAATATCTATTATAGGTATAGTATTTTTCACATGAACCATCTTTTTTTTAACTAATATCCAAACGATGTTCTATAATTCATGGTTATCATCGAAAAAGTATTTTTTATGTAACATTGACTAATACCTATATAGCTTGCTGCTATGACTCTTTAATTATTATTTTTCCTTTCCTCCTTAATGCTAATCTACAATAGAAAATACGAGGTTCAATAGATGTTGGAGCATCATTTAGATCAGTGGCTGCTTTGAGAAATAAGAAAGAAATAACTTTTGAAGTTCATCTCACAGTGACAGTGTATCTAAATAAACAAACCCAATTTTTCAAATAACGGACATTGCTTTGTACTAGTTAGAGTTCACAAAAAGCTGAAATTTCCAGAAATATTTTGTGAAACCAAATCCCAGTTTTGCGTAGTTTTATTCAGATAGTACTTTGACATGACGTGAGTAGACACGACCTAGTTACTATTTGATGATATTCATAGAACAAGCATTATGAGATCCTCTAAACCTTAAAACTGAATTCGCAATCCGGTTCGGAAAACAAAATTTTGAAATATTATCTCTAATTTTTTTAGCTTCAATAAAATAGGGGGAACCCTATTGCTTTACTGGAGTTAAATGCAGTGCTTATGTGGAAAACTCAAAAAATAATTTGTCATAAAAACCAACACAGTGAATCTCCAAATAAACTTAGAGGTGAGATCTAACAGTAAGTCGAGTTTGGGGCTTATGACTTGGATATAGGTTTACGAAGCTTCTAGATGATAATTTATTTTCCTGTACACAGCTCTATTTAAATTTAACTAAAATAAGCAGTAAAGTCAACGAATCCCGTGATGCTCCAACAGTAACATTGCATATATTTTACAATTCCACTTGCACTATGATAGAATTCATTATCGAACTGTCCCTGATCTATCAGGCCAATGTTGTAATGTAGGTACAAATTTGTATATTAATAATTAGACTTAAACTAAATTATGCTCTAAATTCTGTTATATCAAACACAGTAATTTATAATTCTTTGACATGTTAGGAAAGTAAACTGGTAAAGTGTTCTTGAAAAACAAACACAATTTTACCACTGTTTGCAAACACATCCTCTAATTTAGGCTGTATTTTCTACACATTAAATACACTAATCGTATGTTATGTAGATTATGAGTGTAGTCTGTAAGTTTGTTTATGTGTATGAGGGAAATAGTCAGTGTAGCGAGTGAAGTGCTGTGTAAATTTGCGGTGGTCGTTGTATGGCGCTCCTGTCTCCTTTATGGTGTCTCGCAGTTCATATAAACCGTTGTTATTTATTCTATTGCTTGTCACATTTTGAATGTTTGGATTGTTCTTTTTTTCGTAATTATGAACAAAAATGTATGCTGTCGTAAGCGTAACACTGTGTGAAGAATCCGTTTTATGTTGTATGTATGTAGCTGTCCGGCTGCGTTTTGTTAAATAATGCACCTAGTATTTAACAAACCCTCGTCGCAATAATTTTTAATAAGATACACAAATAAAATTTATACAATTATTCATATGATGCTAACGACTTTTCACTCAAATACGCCGCCGATGTACGTCGTCCAGGGCGGTCACTGGTAGACAAGTGAAAGCATCATAGCAATTACAGTGACAATAAGAATGAAACTAATTGAATACTTGAAAAGGATTGAACAAGAAGTCTTCTATGTAACAAACTAGCTATTGATCATGTATAGCTGTATATTTATTAGTAGAGTAAGTATGATATAAGATTTCGATCAATTAATAGATTTGTAGTAACTTGATCTCGGAACTGGGAAACAATAAAGTTATGTTAGCCGAAGCTAAACAGTAATGCCAATGAACGTTAACAGTAATAACCAATAACCAAACATATTCTCAAGTTATACACTTAAGCGTCTATATACAAACCAAATCAAAGTAGCATAATTTAATACTGAAATATCAATAAACCTCTCTTCTATTTTCAGTGATTTTATTCACTCTTTAAGTTTAAGTACGAAAGATTCTGCAAAATAAATATAATATGAACGTAAAAGTTTTAATCCATTTTGATTAGAATATTGGCTCTATTTGTCAAGTTTAACTTTGACACTGTCTGAAATTATTCAACGTAAAGTAACTCTGTTTCAGTTATCTTTGAACTTGATTGATCTTTCTCAATTTTTTTGTCATCCTTTTACTTAAATTTAATATTATTTTCTGATGTATGTACATTTATCTATATCAATCGATTTGGCGCAGTGTTTAGTATTCCTGTTGTGTCAGTGAGATCTATTTTTATGGAATCGTTATCGTTAGATGTGTTGGGGGCACAGGTAGTTTAATCAAAATTTAAATCTTAAAATGGTTCTTTTTTGTGCTTTATCGTAAAAACCTAAACTAAAACCGTTCAAGATCATAATTTGAATAGTTTTGTCTTTCAAGTCGTAAATCAGACGCTACCTACTTCCAAAGAATGCCACTCCTTATAAGGTTTGACAACATTAATAAATTTAAAATATTATTAAAGTGAGCAAAAATCTGTTTTCGCATAAATCATACCATAGACAATATTGGCACAAACGCAAACCAGCATTACGGAAGTGCAATAAACCGATGTTAACTACTAGTATCATAATACCTTCGATTCTGTACAAATAAATTGACACATTAGTCTGGCTTGGCCTGGCCTGGCTTGGAAATGGGAATTGAATAAATTACAATTACTCCTAATACAATGTTTTTGACATTCTTTTCTATATCTTCTAATGCAATTGGGTATTAAATTTCTGCTTGTTGATAAAATTTGTGACTGACAGGTATTCCTCACAGATATTTGGATTTTTGTACTCTAATATTAGTTTATTTTTTTTTATATAAACTTCTAGTAATAGCAGTAAGTTTCACTATACTAAATAATAAAGAAGAAATAACTCAGATAATTTGGATAGAACTTTATGTCAAGTAAGTTTGTTTATTTTCCAATAAAATAAAATATAGTAGGATTTTTTAATTCCTACTAGATTTTCCTTTGTAGAATGATCAACATATTTTTGTTACAAGACAAATTTATAAATAAATTTTGCTAACAAAAAATAATTATTTATGATATTGCAGAGTATACAGTTATCTAAAATAAAAATATCGTTCGTATCTTAAATTGTATACTATAATAATATAATATAAATACTAAATTTGCAAGTCCATATATTGTTACAGTAGCAACGAAAATACTTTATCCAGGATAAGGTTTATTAAAGCCAGACGAAGTATTCGTAGTACGTGGTAAATAATAACGCAGTTCCAACAATAACACGACAATTACTAGTGTGGGACTTCGCCACTGGTCTCCTCCTTTGTTTGCGCATTTCTAAATTATACAAATTACCACTACTATTGATTTATTATATATATTTCATAATATATACAAAAAAATTGTTTTTAAATTCAAATTTCTAATTCTACAACATATAAGGAATATTTTCAGAAAATTTAGAATCGTTAGGGGCAAAAGTTTTCAAGTTATAGACCATAGAGTCTCCGGACAGTCGGTCCATTTCCCATATGAGTTGTACCCGACGCTCGTAACTGTTTCGCTCTTTTAATCGCATTTTCTCCAAACTTCTTTTTTAACACGGTAGTCAGAATTTTTCAAAAACCTTTGGACCGATTTCGACTAAACTTTGCATACTTTTTACATGTGAAGCACTCAATTCCGAATTAATCATTTTGTTTTCGATTACAAATATTTTTAATTAAACAAAAATCATAATTGCGCCTTTGTTAAAAGTTCAAAAATGAATATTTTGTTATTTTCTTCGTTTAAATATGAGATAAACTTATTTACGAAAGAAATCTTTTTGGTTTTTAATTTCGGACAATTCTATCATAACCGAAAATAAGTTATCCTGATTACCGCAAAAAACTTTTTTTGATATGAGTGCTCTCACCAATACCGGTGGGTTAATTTTCAATATTTAATAATGAAAATTTTGGATAATATTCTCAAAAGTTTAAATTAATATATGAGATTCTCTCCAAAATAAAATATGTTTAGTTATTGTATGTCAGACAAGGTTCCCCCCACAATAGATATAAGTTCAAGAATTAAAATTTACTCTATCTAAGGAGGAAGGAAGGAGATCATAATTTAAAGATCATAGGTACCAAGTGCATAAAAGAGTTCAGAAAGCGAAGGAGGAGAAGAGGGGGGAAAGAAAGAGTTTTTAATACCTTCCTTATATAATAAATAAAAAAATAAAAATATTCGTCGAATCTTCAACTTTATTTTTAATAGTTACCAAGACAGACATATAAGTGTGATTTTTGTGTCGTTAATTGAAAATATAGTGTTAATTCATAAAATTTATAGCTTTTAGATTTTAAGTTTAAATCATATATTGTGATTGACTCGATAAACCGCAGTAAAGTACTCAATCTCATCAGCGTCGCTATATAAAGTTTAGACTATAATTATGTGATTATGAAACAAAATTACATTAGCCATAACAATTACTATTAGTGCATTATTGCTAATAACTATTATCCTATAGTAAGGCCAAACACACCATCGACCCTATCGTGCACATCGTCATGAAAACTGATAACCCCTCATTACTGGTATTACATTCTTAAACCATATTCGCACGAGCGACTTAACAACTAGCGACTAGGTTTAACAAACCTAATGCAATATTTCATAGCCTATAGATTTGTTAATAAATATCCTACTAAACATCTGACGAAGAGGCGCTCTGCCTACTTGGCGTAACGTGTTGAAAATGTTTGGAATTTGGATAACATTAACTCTCAAGTTAAGTGATTTGTAAAAACACTGTGATTGTAAACGCTGACTTTTTGAATAGAGCGACTGTTGAGTTTCTTGCCGGTTATTTTCAACAGAAAATTGCTTTTCGAGCTGGCATACTTCTGAAAAAAAAAATTTAAAAATCTAAAAAATGTCGTAATTTTGCTGCTGAATTGTTCACTCACGTGCGAATATAGTAAAGTCAGGGTGCGTGCCCACTAGCGTTGCTAACTGTCAATAAGTACCTAACCCCCTAATTGACATTTGCTCTATTCTGATATACGATATTATAAAATTATGGTGTTTGATCAGGTGCTAATGCTATTGCTAACTTATATAATTAGTTAATTGTTTTAGATTGCAATTTTACTTTAGCAATTAATAAAATCTTTAAATGTTATCGTATTATTAACAATAGATTTAATTTTGGCCAGTATTGAATAGAATCTTTTAGAATTTCTCTTGTTTGAAAAAACTAAAACCCTAAGTCTGTTCAGTTTAGCGTTAACTGAAAAATCATAAAATTCTCGTGAATTTATTACAAAAGTGACCTTAAATGTCCTACTTTCAGAGTAGGACGTTTAAGGTCCCCAGTATCAAATATTAGAGAAGATTCCAAGAAATTAATCAAATTCAACAATTGGAATTGGAGACCTTGTAAATACAAAACAAAATTTATTTGTATAAAATTAGGCATAAACATAAGTAGTTAGTCAAAGTCAAAGTCAAAATTTTTTATTCAATATTGGAATTTACATTCTCTTATTGAACGTCGGAATCTACCACCCTTTCGGAAACGACCTAACCCACACCTGAGAAGAATGGGCGCAAGAAACTAAGCGGGACTATTTCTTTTTTAAACGCCAATTTTTATAACAAATATATTTATATATTGAGAAAGCCTGGAGCGAACGCACCATTCGCATCGCAAGGCGTGACATCTTCCAAAAACTCTTTAATGTTATAATAGCCTTTGTCACACAAACGTTTTTTAACTAACTTTTTAAATTTTCCTATAGAACAATTTTGAACGTTTTCTGGGATCCTGTTGTAGAAGCATACACATCGCCCAACAAAAGAATTACTAATTCTACTCAATCGAGTAGTAGGAATAACAAGTTTGTGTTTGTTCCTAGTATTGATGTCATGCAGTCACTATTTCTAATAAAATCATTAATATTTTTACGTACATACATAACATTTTCAAAAATATATTGTGAAGCAACAGTCAATATACTAATTTCTTTGAATTTATCTCTCAAAGATATTTTAGGGCCGAGACCATAGATTGCGCGAATAGCTCTCTTCTGCAGTACAAAAATCGTGTTTATGTCGGCTACGTTATCCCAAAGTAGAATGCCGTAAGACATTATACTATGGAAGTAACTAAAGTAAACTAAACGAGCCGTGTCTATATCAGTTAATTGGCGTATTTTCTTAACCGCGTATGCTGCAGAGCTGAGTCTATTGGCCAATCTCTCAATATGGGGGCCCCATTGTAATTTAGAATCGACAGTGATGCCCAAAAATACGGTAGATTCCACTGGTTCCAACTCCTCTCCATTTATAAATACACCAGTTTCTATTTTCTTGACATTGGGTGTCGTAAATTTTATATATTTAGTTTTCTTACTATTTAACATTAGATTATTAGCACTGACACAATGTACAATATCAGAGAGAGCATTGTTTACATCGTCATACTCAGTTTGATGGCGTTTCACTTAAAATATTAGTGAAATGTCATCAGCAAACAATACTATCTTGTTCTTTTTTTCTACAAGTTGGTTCAAGGAGTAAATTTTAAGTACTGAATGATCTAGAACTGAATAAGCGAATAGAAAACTGAATGATTGTCTAAATGAGCACACGCACGCGAGTGAGTGAATAAGTGAATGTTGAATAATTCAGAATCATTTTTAAAATTATTTACTTGCTGAATATTGTGAATACTTTTAACGCATTTGAAGTAAATATCAATAAAATGAAGAGAAATGCTTTACCGGAACATTATCGTGAAAGCCTCGCATTGCCGCAACACTGTTATACCGTAAAGAGTACGCCATAATCTGCGCTATCCCACGAGCATTCGCCTCCGATCCCATTCTGGGTATAAATTCACGATACACTCAAGACTGTTTGAAATCGAAGAATATTAAATTGTTAAACTGCTGTAATGTGTACATGCATTTGAGTAAAATTTTCGTTGTGGCATGATTGACTTTAGACTTAACTGACGTCAGAATAGCTTATCAATATAGTCAACATTCCTTCTATAAAATTACACGTCAAACTGTCGCTTATTTGTGAAACCAGTAAATATATTTTATATAAATTAAAAGACCAATCAAACGTTATTCACTAAGTTTTCGGTTTGGTTGTTCGGTTGACGATACCCATCATCCTTGGCGTCTAAAGTGAAGTTTAAACAAGTTAATGATTTATCTATAAAGTCTCAAGGCTGTAGTACTGTCTGTAGTAATTGTTCAGTACATTTTAGATTTTCATAATTTATTCGCTCGAACTCAATATGAAGTTTTGCGCAGTCTCTTGAGATGTTTGAAATCAGCAAGTTTATAGAAAATCTGAAATACGAAAAATACTCCTTATGTTTGCTAACTTTTGTAGTTGTGGATCTATTAGTGAAGTTCGTCCTCGTTATTGGAAATAATAATACGTACTACTGCATATTTTCATCTTTAAAATATAAACTATATTCAAAGCTAGTCGACCCGCGTGACTTCGTCGGCTTGAAAATTTTTGTTAAATTAAGTGTACATGTGCACAAAATTCATTGTATCCCACGGGAACGGTCCCTTTTTTGGGTTAAAAAGTATTCTATTTGCTAATCCACCTTCTACAGTATATGTGTACCAAATTTCAATCAAATCAGTTGAGCCGTTTAAACGTTATGCGGTTAATGCTACAATTTATTATATCTGTAGATAGATAGATTTCAGTGTACGCCTCAAAATATTTTAGCGACTTATAAAATCATCATTAGCAGCTGTAACCTTTATCCTATTCCAAGAGTTATAGGAATTTAAGTAAATGTGATTTGTAACACCTTTGTTCCAACAACTGAGACAATAGCAATTAGTTGAAAGTGTGTAGGCGAAAACGTTTAGATATTTACAATTGATATTTGCAACACTATAATCATAATTATTATTTAGCACTCGTTTAAAATATAATCGCAAATCGTGACTTTCTAAACTTAAAGGTTACCAATAAATACAATTATATTAATACTCTCAGAGTTATTTAATACAATATTTGCATTCTGACTTCCTAGTAATGTAAATTATGCAAAAGATGAAATATATGAAAGAGATAGTAGAAGTAGTATCATTATGACAAAATCTTGAAAATCTCAAAACCCAAAAATTAATCGTCATTTAATAAAACAATATATTCCAAGAAAGTGGCACTTGATGGTTTTAAAGTTACTGTAAAACAGTAACAAAGTGGTTTAATAAGAGATTAGAGTTAAAGTGAATGTATTTTCTTAGACTATAGTGTTACACGGCTAGTAAAGCATTGTACAGAATACAAGTAAGCAGTACAAATTGAAACGCAAACATCTTCTGACCGCTATTTAGAAGAATTACCGCAGTAATGTGTTTCATCTATACTCCGGTACTTCTAATGGATCCCCTCCATTAAGAACAAATTGTTGAATGTGAGCGTCTAGACTCGTAGACTAGATTAATAAGCTATTTACGAAGAAAAGCTAACGTTTAAGTTAATCGAAAGGGCTATTACTTTATAAAGGCTTTCTATACTGAAATATCTATAGTTTCCTATTTATCCAAAACAAGTGAAAAAAAGGGTTTCTAACGTAAATTACTTAATTTTTCCCAGACGTAATTTAGTAGTATTAGCTAAAAAAAGTCCGCCTAATAATTTTAAATCATGTCCTATGAGTTTAATATTAGTTATTGGAAAGTCTTAAAAATGAATATTGTTCTTTTCTTCTTCTATTTCGAGAATATCTGGTGTTGTTATATAAATAGAATCACCTAATTCCACATGGGATCAACAGCTAGGGGTATCTAATACATGAAATGTTTTTGGCCTGCCCTTTCGAAATAGAACAACTGTCGATGTTCGTCCAACCGTTGGATTACTGTGTGGACGATCAATTACTGTAAATATTTGTAACTGAACAAAAATTAACCCATAGCCAAAAAGAGTATCATCTCCGTGAAATCTTTCTCAATACAGATAAAAAATAGTTTTACCGTTTTAACTCTGGTTAAGTTTATACATTTTAATTTAATAACTTTAAATAAATGTGTTCCAAGAAAGAATGAAACAATTTTAATGCAAAGATGTATTTAGTAAAAAAATAAATTTCATTAATAAATTTATTAAATTTTAAATTTTTAGGAGGGAAAATATGTTTTAAATTTAGGCACCTTTTCCAGTTTCTCAAATTTTAATGTCCTCTAGCTTACCGGTAATCAGGGTTCAAATCTATACCGAAGACATGTATATATGTGTAACATATATTTCGTATAGTTACTAAAATAGCAAAAATCAACGTTTTTGTCACCGTATCATGTGAAATGAATCTAAAGATATATGGGGCGCATATCTTAGCAACGGCTGTTGACGTTTTGAACATGACGTGACATGACGACAAAACAAGAAGGAGGTTCTATATTTGGCTATATATATTTTACTGATTTGTTCACCGACTTTAAAATTATTTAAGTGTTATTTAATTATTTTTTTCCTTTAATTGCACTTTCCAGATTTTGAAGTCAGTAAAGTTTTTTCGTTAAAAATGTTTTATCATGTTTTCTTACATTCTTTTTGTAAGTAATTATAAATATGTCAATGAGTAAACGCCATCTCCAACCCCCATACTACTTTTGATGATATTTTGACTCATCACACGAAAATGAAAAATTGATAGAGCTTGTCAGTGAACCCGCAATGCGCGAGTTTTTTTAACAATCTCCCTAACTTTCGAACAACTTTCTTACAACTATTTAATGCGTCCGTGTTTCGAATTTATTGCCCCTAAAATTTTCCTTTAGAGGGGGTCATAAAATTTAAATCATTATTCAAGTAACTTAATTCATCTCTATTTTAAGTTAATAAAGAGGAGTTCAGTTCGGAACTCAACTATTTTCACGTTCAATTAAAGCGTCATAATTTCTCAGCTTAATTTGATGTACGACTATAGCGCATAGATAGCGCCGTCCCGGAGACAGGAAACACTTGATATACACTTTCTAGATGGTACTATACTTATTTAATTGCCAATAATGATAATATTTTATTTCTTTTTCCCGTTTTCTTCTCTTGATTTAATGGCTTAACCAATTTCATTTACTAGACAATATATTTTCGTCTCCACAACTCTAATCTCTATGAATAATTATAGAATTATATAGCTTACAAATTATATCTAGAGTATTAGTTGACAAAATTTACAAATTTTTTTAATTCTGGATTTCTCATATAAACGTATTAATTGAAGCTTGGCAAACTAAGAAGGATGGTAGATTCTCTTTGATATCATACGAAGCAAATGTTTGTTTTAATACTGGGCCCTTTTGTCCTTAAAATTTGGGATGTAATTATTTTTATGCAATTAAACTTTTTTGCCCAAGTACCTACTTTTGATACGTAAGTAAGTATGAAGAAACCTATCTAGTATTACAAGATTCATATCAGAAATTCGGTCTATTCTAGCAAGACTACATTCACGTCTCGTACATCCGGTTGGAGTTCCGGGAACGAGTCACGTTGAATGGGCGAGCTCGCAGTCAGCTCTATAAACCAATTGTACCTGCACCATTGTCCAATAATAGGTATTATTGCAAAAATATTTAGATATCTATAGGATCATGAAAAGAAAATTTATAGTCTATGTGGAGGAGAATAAATATTATTATAATACAATATGTGCATGGGATAGGACCAAACCATTAATCCATTAAAACTACTATTAAAGCTTGTTGTGCCTCTTAGGTTAAGAGGGGTAACACAATAAATACATCAATGTGATCGAAGGCTATCATAGCTATCAGTAAAACTTGTCGTTACTTAAGAGGGGGTAGCACATTAAACACAGCATTGTGATAACTTCTTTTATTATTCTAGTAACATTAATAAATATTCTAGTAAGCAAATCGTGCTAGAAAAGTACATATTATATTTATTAAGATGAAGCCAATAAAACTGAACCCTGTCAATCAAGACAACGATAAATTAAAAGTTTTCTAAAAATAGCATTAACAAAGATTTAAAAAATCTCAAAGATCCGCAGTGACGGCAGAGATTAAGCGATCTTTATACCCATTCCATTCATCTTGTTAATCCGTCTGTGTAACTGATGGTGTCCTATAAAAAGAGCACTTTTTTAACTAAAAGTCCTTCTGAACTGCGACAGATAATTATTTTGTTTTATGATCAATAACTTTTAGGAGAAATATGCGGTGAGGAGGAATGATGGAGAGGAATTTGAAGGATTAGACGCTCAAAATATAAATTGTCTACGTTGAATCGCTTTACCATTATATTATAACCAGTCGATCCGTTAATTTGCAATTTACCATGTGTATTTAAATTCAATTTCAAATTTGAAACGCTTTAACGCTATGTTTTACTTATAATCGAAATGAATTTATATATTACTTCCCAAAGACATAACGGCCCTACAGGTCGACGTGTACTTCATCTCCACGTCGATAGATGGTGTACGAGCACACTTATTTCTTTAGTTTGTAGTATTCTTAAGTAAATTTTACGCCATAAAGCGAAGCCTATGTCATTTCTCAAGCTCTACTTTATCTTTGTATCATATTTCATCAAAATCAGTTCAGTGATTTAAGCCTGATTGTGTAATAGACAGACACCATCTTATATTCGTCAATAGATGGCGTCAAATAAGTATTAGACTAAATCGCACTTTTGTTTGTTTAGTTTGTATTCTTATGTATGACGTATGTTTGCAATTGCACTTGATGATGCTTCAATTACTCTCTTATTTTTCTAATCTCACTTTTACTTTTTTTATTATATCTCTGTATATTATGGCTCATAGTTTTTAAATATTATTAAAGAAAGTCGCTTTCTTAAAGCTTTAGTGGATACCTAATACCTAAATCTCGCAACGAAATTTGATAACGTTTTCATAGTTCAGTAGAAAATAATTTTGTCTATAAAAATGAGTTATTAACTGTAACGGTTTAAAATTTTCTATCACATTTGACAAAAAAAAACAGTTTAGATAATGTCAGCCAGACAAGTAAATCCTATATGCAAAATTCAAGTGAAAATCCCCAGGATTTCCAACATTTTATCTGTAGATAAAAAATGTAAAGCTCACTTTCAGTCAGATTCAAATGCACCCTCCGCAAATATTTGCGATCGCATTACGCCGCTCCCAGCGCCCTCTGCCGGCGAGCTGCTACTGTGCGATGTGCGATGTGCGTGTAAACACTGGATACTTTATATTATCACTTTAGCAGACGATTCTATCCTTTTACCAACATGCAAGATAAATGACGTTTCTAAATTTAATCTCTCAACCTCACTATTTAAACTCTCCAACTAAAATTAATAACTTTAAGCATCATTAGCTTAATGGTTCAGGCGTTGGATTCACGATCGATAGGTGGTATGTACAAATCCCAGTCATTGGACTGCTGACGTAAACCCACTCCTAAAACTATCATCTTAACTTCGTTGGAGGGGTTAAGAATATTAGTTTGCAATCCAAACTGCTAACTAATCTTTAAAAAAAAACTTAAATAACAACCTTTTTTTGAACTAACTTTAATGAGAATGAATGAGAAGTGCCAAAGGCTTGTGAAGTGAGACCAGGTAGCTCAACATCACAACCAAACGTGTAGCTACAATAAGATATAAAATTAACAACTCACGTGATCCTTATAGTTAATATTCATTCTATGATAATCCTTAAAATGCCGCTGATTTATCGTGACTAGGCTCATAAAGCAAACCAATAGGAATTACTGGTATAACATGAGATATCAAGATTATTCCTGAGGATCAGGTTTTCATATGGGAATCAAACTTATGACTTTAATACTGAAGCAAGCTACTCACCAATAGAGGCAACAGCAAATATGAAAACCAAAATGGCTTGTGTGGTAAATATCTGAGAGTGCTTTGCGGTTTGAAGCAATGGTTTCCTGATTTAGTACTTTAATTGAAAACATAGTCTAGAGGATATTAAACTGGAATAGAAAAAGGAGTAAATTACTTTATTTTTTTAAGAAGATTCTTAGACTTTATCCATATTATTGAAAAAACAACTTAATTTTAGAGAAGTCATAGTAATGCAATTGGATTCCTTCATCAGTTATTGACTGAAAGAAGGCAATCATAGACCTTCTCCTTTTTCTCAAAGTATGTAAATATCTAAAAGGATCTTAGCTGTAGCCATTTATAGTTCCTTCCAAAAGTCCGTCATTATATTCCAATATCTTAAACGAAGGAAAGTCAGTACACATACTCGTACTTGAACCGTATTTTTCTGTTAAATTCAATTACTTCGTTGAACGACTAAGAGTTTCGCTTAAGCCAAATTGCAGAGCCTACGACACGACTCCATTTGCAAATTAGACACTCTGCTATACTCGTGATGTTAGAAAGAATGATAACCACCCTTATTTTTAAGCGAATACGAGCTAAATTGTTAAACTCTGGTGGTTTGGAACTAAAATTTGTTACGCGTAATGGGCAATGTTCAAGTCATAAGGAAACATCTATGATATAAGTTATAATAATGATGTGTTGGGTTTGCATAATATCACGTTACTTTCTTTCATATAAATAAGAGCCTTAAAACCTCTTACACAATTCTAAGGCTGCGGTTCCACCAGAGATGAGCCAATAAAAAGATTTCATTTGACACACTGACTGAGGCTAGGTAAATAAATCGATTCTTTTGGTTCTTAAGAACACATTCTTCGCTAAGTATACTCACACATATCTATTGGAAACGCAGCCTAAGATGACCATTAACACTAAAAAGGATTTAAAAATATTAATTCCCATGTAAGCATTACCAAGAAAAGCTCTGGAAGTAAAATTAAGACGTATCGTAAGACGGTCCTTTCTTACTTTGCAAGGAAATTACTTTTATCGCTTGCCAAATGTCTAGACGCAATTGTTAAAGTCCTAAAGCTCATTTAATCTCTTAAATTATACCTCAGTAGATTTAACTTGTAGAGGACTTTTTGCTTTTTTAAAGAGAAATGGCAACTACAAATTTTATTCAGTGTCCTTTTCTACGAGTATTTCTTATAAAATCGTATCGTATAGAAGAATATATTAAAGGATTTAAAGATAGAAAGAAATATAGAGAAATCTCTGTTTTTTTTTATTTAAAATTAACTATAAGAGTGTAACTTATAGAAACAAATTTAATCAAAATGAAGACAATTTAATAATGAATGTTTCAATCGATAGGACTTAGAAGAAGGTAAAAACGCGAGTAATAATAGTTAAATATATGTTCCTAAATCTCTAAAGAAGAAAGATAAGTATGTAAATTATAAGATGATCAATCAAAATAATAAGTAAGTATGAATTAAATTATCTCCACTGATCTCTGACCCGTAGGACGCCAATCAATCAAATAGATCCCTCTAAATACCACTCTATCATACAGATTACGACAATTTACATGAATTTAAACTTTATAATAAACTAACTACGACTGAAATTATTGCTAATGTTGTAAATTCGTATAGTTTATACTATAAAATAGACATAGAAGTAAATAGTTACATTGATGAATTAGACGTTGAGGACAATAGATTACTAATATCAGTTCATTCTTAAGCAATATTCTTGTTTTCTGTATGTTATTTGTCCTTAATTTTTTAAGATGTCATGATAAAAACATAATTTAAATCCGTTTCTATCGCCTTCGTCTAATGCTATAATGAAGTATCCCTTTACTACTTTAAGATTACCTAGTTAAGTGACTCCTTTTATTTATTTTGATCTAATCAAGAACCTGCTTTTGGATCATAAGCCCTAGACTTTGCTGGGTATCATTCCAGTTTTTGTTCGCATGGATATTATAAAGACTATAATGAACAATTTCTTAAAAATCTGCTTACTATGAGTAAAATAATTTTCCTTAGAGATATATTTCTTTTATTCTCCACAATACATGTCCTATGCTAATCCTAATTCCAGACGACGTTTTCCCCGAAACAAGAGCATCTTAATCTTATAAGACTATAAATTCATCACAAGAGACGCTCGGAGATAAAACTGCTTATTAAACCACTCGAGTTCTGCACAATACTACTTGCTTTCACATATACACTGAAATATTATATTCTTGAACAAAATTAGTTTTGTGTTGAGCTAGAAACTTGCCTTCATTTCAACAAGTTATTAATAATGTATTAGAAAGGTATACAAAATAGAAGAAAGAATATAATTTAACATTTTGTGATTCACATATTACTTATCACATATCATGTTATGTTAGATGTACCACATATCACATATCGCATGTCCATAATTACACATCACATTTAAAACATAACATATCACAATACAACGAATCTGTATCACGAATCACATATTACATTACGTCAAATGTCGCCAAACACATATCTATACTAATATTATAAAGAGGAAAGATTTGTATTTTTGTATGTAACGAATAAACATAAAAACTACTGGACCGATTTCAAAAATTCTTTGACCATTAGAAAGCTACATTATCCCTGAGTAACATAGGCTATATTTATTACAAGAAAAAATTAGAGATCCCCAGAAATTCTCACTAAAACCAACACAAGGTGCAAAAAAATTAGCCATAAAATATCTTTCATCGCATGCGTTGCGAAAAGTATTGATGATAGAACAAAAAAATGTTCTAGAATATTATAGAACGTATCAATATCTACAAAAAACTCCGCGAGACCATATGTCCAACTATTGTAGTTAAGTCACTATAACTACTTTTTTACATTTTAAAAGTTGATAAAAATGCCTATCAAAATCAGACCATGTTTTCCATAACTTTGTATTAATTCTTATCCAAATAAATTATTTCGTAATGAAGACTGTTTCAATACCTGTTAATTACTTTTTGAATTATTGAAATCGGACATTCCAGTCAAAAGATATTACGAAATAAAAATATCAAGATAAATAAAAAATAATCTCAGACGGGCCGCCGGCGCGGTGGGGTGCCTCGCAGCGCAGCGAGTAATGCGGCGATAGAGGGAGCGACAAAATGCGGGAGCCAAAATGTTAAAAAAAATTATCCACCCGTGCGAAGCCGGGACGGGCCCCTAGTCGCATATAATATATTGTGCATCGTTTATCACATATAAGGAGTCAAACAACACACATCATTTAGTAGTATCACGTATCAAATTTCATATTACAAATTAGATATATGTCGGGGATTTTAATGATAAGGAAAGAAGGAGGAGAGGGACTATTGAATAAACGCAACGTAGATACTGCTACTGAACCGACAAATAATCTAATATGATATCTAACAATTACGAGAGAAATCTAAGCAGTGCCTTGGTCTTGTGACCAAGGTGTAGGCTTAAAGAATTCCTTTATTCGATCGAGACATTCGCGTCTACAGCATAGGCTCTCTGTTTAAACCCAAGGTTAAACTCACATAAACCTAACCTGACACGAGACATGGCAACTGAATTGTAAGGAACTCACGTGACCTTAATCGGACAGCTATCCTAGCACTAGCACAGCACTGCACAACACTAACATTATCCAGAGACTACTTCACTCCTTAAGAGACCGCATACGACTAAGATTTCAGTCAGACTGTCGATGGCATATAAAGGCTGTTAAAACGACGAAACTCACTACTACCCTACTTCAACGCAATAGATGGCGATGACGATTCGATTATTCTATAATCTTATATGTAACTCTTAACTTTATTCTAAATATTAAAGTTGTTAATACTTAATGTAAAAATATGAAAATTACAAGCAAAAGTACACAAGAAAAATCAGTGCAAGTCATTCAAAAACTTAAGATAAAAATAATTTACGAGCTGGAAAGACATTACGGAGATATTAATTCGTTTTAGTGCTCCCACGAGCTGGTGCTGCTGCTGCTGTTGCGTCTTACTGCAAGATGTATTACAGTATTATGCGGACATTTTGTGTAATGGCAACACTGTACAAAGAATAAGATACTAGAAATAAATTATAAAGGAGACTCATTCGCAATATCTGAAATCTATGTTTATGAGTCGAAATAAATGTTAAAAACACTTGCCAAATCAATCAGAGTTTGACAAACGCTTCAACAATAATTTAGTACATTAAATATTGTCTAACGTAATACAGGTTTATTAAAATTAAGTTTAGTTGTAAGATCTACCCGATCATGGATGGCCTGAGTTATTTTTTTCTATCTAATTACATGTTCGTAAGCAAGTATGTAGTGGAAGCAAGTGTGAAATATGTGTAGTCCCTATCCCAACCTCATGGTCAAATCCCCAGGTCCTGATCGACTTTCTGTAATATATTATATTTTTATCAAGATCTGAATTGAAACAGACATATAGTGAAAATGTAAACTGAAAGTAGTAATAAATTTAAAAAGTTAAGACAAGAAATTATTTACATCCAAGAAATTACAGTAATGTGTTTTGATATTTCCTTTCTTGTCGTTTTGTGATTATTTTTAACTAATATATTTTCTAAAAGCGTTTGTCTGTCTTGATAAAAATATAATATATTACAGAAAGTCGATCAGGACCTGGGGATTTGACCATGAGGTTGGGATAGGGACTACACATATTTCACACTTGCTTCCACTACATACTTGCTTACGAACATGTAATTAGATAGAAAAAAATAACTCAGGCCATCCATGATCGGGTAGATCTTACAACTAAACTTAATTTTAATAAACCTGTATTACGTTAGACAATATTTAATGTACTAAATTATTGTTGAAGCGTTTGTCAAACTCTGATTGATTTGGCAAGTGTTTTTAACATTTATTTCGACTCATAAACATAGATTTCAGATATTGCGAATGAGTCTCCTTTATAATTTATTTCTAGTATCTTATTCTTTGTACAGTGTTGCCATTACACAAAATGTCCGCATAATACTGTAATACATCTTGCAGTAAGACGCAACAGCAGCAGCAGCACCAGCTCGTGGGAGCACTAAAACGAATTAATATCTCCGTAATGTCTTTCCAGCTCGTAAATTATTTTTATCTTAAGTTTTTGAATGACTTGCACTGATTTTTCTTGTGTACTTTTGCTTGTAATTTTCATATTTTTACATTAAGTATTACGGTATATGTGGTGTTTCTCTGAATCTAATTGCCTCATACCTAAATCAAAGAGTCCAGAGGATTACTATTAATGGTGTAAAATCTTCTGGATCTTTGCTACAAATGGGCGTTTCACAGGGATCCATTTTAGGCCCGTTTTTATTTTTGATTTATATTAATGATCTGCCATACTATGTGAAGAACTTGTGTGATATTGTACTTTTTGCTGATGATACATCTCTTATATTTAAAGTAAACAGAAATGAACATAATTATGACGATGTAAACAGTGCATTATCGCAGGTTATTCAATGGTTTACGGTAAATAACTTAGTTCTTAATGCTAAAAAAACCAAATGCGTTGAGTTTGCTTTACCTAATGTTAAAAAACAAAAATTTAACCTACGTTTAAATAATGAAATTTTAGATGTGGCGGACTCGACGGTATTTCTGGGTATAACTTTAGATTCAAAACTCCAGTGGAACCCCCATCTATCATCTCTAGCGGGAAGACTCAGCTCAGCTGCCTACGCAGTAAGGAGAGTCAGACAAATGACTGATATCAATACTGCTAGGCTAGTTTACTTCAGTTACTTTCACAGTATTATGTCTTATGGCATTTTACTGTGGGGTAGGGCCGCGGACATTGAATCCATTTTTATTCTTCAAAAGAGAGCTGTTCGGGCCATTTATAACTTAAGAGCGCGGGATTCCCTTAGAGATGTATATAAAAAAATAGACGTTCTTACAGTCCCATCTCAATACATATATTGTAATATTTTGTTCATTTACCAGAATATTCATTTGTATTCAAAACACAGTGACAAACATAATGTTAATACTAGAAACAGAAATAAACTTGTAACGCCGTACTATCGTCTCCACAAAGTGAGTAATAGCTTCATGGGGCTTGGTGTTCGCATCTATAATAAGATTCCACAGCCTATATTAGACTTGCCACTTCAACAATTTAAAACTCGTATCAAGAAGTCATTAATATATAAAGCATACTATAATGTACAGGATTACTTAAATGATGAGAATGCTTGGAATCTAAGTGACGTTGACTCTCAAGTTAAATGATTTGTATAACAGACTATGTAAACATGGCTTTTTGAAAAGAGCGACTGTTGAGTTTCTGGCCGGCTCTTCTCAACAGAAAACTGCTTTCCGAGCTGGTGGTAGCTTCAGACAAACTAACTGACCGACAAATTTTTGACGTTTCAAAAGTACTTCTCAAAAAAGTCTAATTGAAATTAAAAAAAAAAAAAAAATTATTATCAAAAAAATAGCCGCGGAGTTTTATGTAGATTAAACTGTGAGACGTAAAAGAACAAAATATTGCAAAGGAGTGCTGTTTTTTTTTGTATAAACCTAAAGTATGATGGATTTTTTTCTACTATGATATACAGAATAAATTATGATATTTTCAGTAATATTTGAGTGACCTCCTGGAAAGTTGAATTTAACAATTGTATCATATAGTAACTGTAATTTGATTTTAGGTAAAATATCTAATGGTGTTCTCAACATTGTATCAAAAATGGCACCAAAAGTATCTTCTCAATCCATTAAAAATACTATAAATATAAAAATATGAGTAGGAAACATTAAATCAGACAACCCTACTGCGACGAGCAGCTAGTAGGAACGTGGAAGTGACAGTTTATTTCGTTAGCCACTTAACAACTGATTGAGTGGTTCATCGTAAAAGTTTACAGGAAACCGTCTTGTTAACTCCTATTGCTAGACCGATCGCTATTTTTGGTTCATAGTTAAGAGATACGACGAGACAGATTGTAGCGTCTCACACATTATATCAATGAGATAAATATATTTGTACTACACATATGTATTAAATGATATATTATTTTTAGCGGTGTTGAAATCACTGCCACTGAATTTATTCTTATAAAAATATTGCATCCTTAGCAGTTTTTAAATTTCATTTATTCTATCCATACTCATCGCATTCGTAAAAATAATAATAATATATTTTTATCGGTATCGAAATCACCGTCACTCAAATATTATTTCTTTAATAAAACATATATCTTTGACAGTAACGAAATCATAGTCAGTCAAATTGTATTTATGTAAGACCATATATTTTTGACAATTTTAAAATATCAATCACTCAATTTGTATTTGTGGAAAAAATATGTCTTTGACAGTAACGAAATCACAGACACTCAATCCTTACTACATTTACGTTACATTTTTAGGGACATCTCAGTTGCTGGATAATGATGTTATTTAACACGGTGTAGAGAACTGACATGCTTAATATGTAATAGTAAGAACAGTAATGGTGGATTGTTTATGTCTCACTCGCTCAATTCATATTATTAAAATATAGTTTTGGTTTTGACTTCTCAATCAATCTGTACTTAGATCAACAATAATTGTACTCATGTAGAAATTTCAATCACTCAATTTGATTTTTTATTTTATACTGGAAAAATTTGTGATTATTTTTGTATACATATAATTAAAAAATCTGTCAACTATTAAAAAAATAAAAACATTTGAAAATGCGTTGAGGCTTAAGTTTGCATAAATTTGCGTTAAATAAATGGGACCCGTGACAAGTTTAATCTTGTCTTTGCTATTTATTGCTCCCAACCCCTCCCGTGCTCCCCGCCCCCGGCCCGAGTCCAACTCACCCTTGCCCCTCTAGTTAATGCTAAATAAATATTTGCTTCTAACTTGGATTCTAGTAAACAAGAGGATCATTAAGAATTTAATTCATATTATACAATTTTAAGTTTATTCAATGGTGGACGTATTTAACGTAAATATTTAGGAGAGTCTAGTTTATATAGAAATGTCTAGAACACTTAGACAATAGACTCTTATGATTGTAGGATACTGCCATTGGTAAAGTATAAATCAGGATAAAAACTATGTCATCTTATTTTATCCCATTTATAGTATAGTTATAAAATAAAAATATTTAGGCGCTTACGACAGTTAAGATATTGTGTTGTTTATCCCACAGGAAATCTATTTTTGGGATAAAAAGTAGTTTATGTGGTGATACAGGTTATAAAGTATCTGTGTACTAAATTTCATCGAAATCCGTTCACCCGTTTTTGCGTGATTGAGTTACAAACATGCACATTTATAATATTAGTAAGATAAGACTAGTCGATCCAGCCTTGCTTTTGTAAATTTAAAAGCACATGGCACAACCCAGAAGAGCACCCTGCCCACATAAAAGTGAGACGCGCGAACCCGAACCAAAACACACCACACTAGTAGGTAGCTCTACGATCTAACAACCAGACTCGTACGGCACAATCCGGAAGAGCACACCGTTCACAGAAAAGTGTAACGCGTGAACCCATAATACGAGTACATTACGAATATTAACCTCTTAAGTTAAGTCGTGCGAGATTAGTAACTTAGTATAGTTAAACTTGACGTAATTTTATAAAGATCAAGTCACTTTATTTTATGTTGTGCTAGCAACATTTTGATTAGCTAGGTTCTCTATTGTTTTATTTTAAAAATACCCTCACCAACTCTATTAATAATTTACAAGGTCTATAGCTACACAAGCTCTCCAATAGATTCGCGACAGTAGTTTCATTATAATTTCATAGTTAAATGTTAGATAAAGAGGTCGAGAAATGGATTAAAAATTTTACGCGTAGTAGTAGAGCTCTTCAAAACTCCCTGATGGGTCTCAAGCTCCAGGAAACACGAAAAATAAAGCGGCTATATAAAAACTTATTTAAGCCGTGACGAAGCGAGGGTAGAGTTAAATAGTGGTATATTTTACATAGATTATTCATTGTATTCATACATTATTTCCTACTCTACGCATAAGAATATCGTGAGCAAGACACGACAGTATCCCACGGGAACGCTAAAACGAATTAATATTGCCATAATGTCTTTCTTGTTCATAAATAATCTTTTTATCTTTAATAACTCATGAAAACTTTTCATGTAGTTTTATACTAGCTGGTCCCCGTGACTGCGTCTGTATTAAAGAATAAAACTTAATCCCTTGTTTCTCCCTTTTTAAGCTCTATAATCGGCAAACATATTATTAAAAGATAAGAGAGAAATAGAGTTTCTTATACATTATTTCTTAAAGAATTTTGTATGAAGCTGGTTATTTTAAATACATAAAAATATTCTTTTTAAATAATATAACAGAACAGGAACTTTTTATTTTAATTTTAAAAAAGTACATATTTTATTTTACATTACTATTACTTAACTAACTATACATTAATTACTTTTAAAGTAAACTATATAAACTTAGATTACAAAGTGAAGTGAAATGAACGAAAGCAAAAAGTAATAAGAGTAAATCTGGAGTAGCTGGAGAAAACTTTAATGAAATGGGTATTGTAGAGTCGAACATATTGTACACTCAATGGTTAGTTGTGCTGCAGACCAGGATATAAATGGAGAATTGTACGATTTTTTATGTATTTGAGTAGTTAACACCAACTTATGTAATTTACACTACAGCTAACAAGTTTCATAGTAACCAAACTGCGAAAATTAATTTAGTTGTCGGATGAAAGTGACTCCTGCTCATAAAATGTGTTGTCATATGACAAGTTTTTACTTTTATGTTTCGGGGAGGGACTATGTTACTCTCAAGCCCTAAGCTCTAAATAAAAAAAAACATCATCGATCAATGATATATTACAACAACAAAAAGTTTAGCACACTTTCAAATCTTTCCTCAAAATATAAATCAAACTACGATAGATAAACTTTGATTCAGATTAAGAAAACAGGTCTTGTCTACTTTATTTTTAAGTAAGGAACCCTAAAAATAAGTATATATAAGTAACAAAAGTATTAAGTCACGTGCTAAACAGAGAACTTATTCATGTAGAGCACAGAGCCTGTAAGTCTAGTAAAGCCTTTGCGTGTTGCGTACGAACTTTATTGTGAGAAAACTTTTCAACTATACTGTGGGTTGTTGTTGGAATAGGTTAACTACTTAGTGCTCCTGTATAGTAAGCTCTGAAGTTAAGTATACGTACGCCTTGAGCAAACGAAGACATTATAATAAACTAAACTAGGAGAAGATAACAGAAAAAGAAACTAAGGAAGTTGTATAATAATATAGAAAATCACAATCCAGAAATGAGAATGAAAAATTAAAATCCAGATTTAATCGCTAAGAGAAAATGAATCTAAATTTTTTTTGTTACTCGCCAATCGTTCTAGAAAATATTGAATTCGTCGCTGTAGCTACAATCTAAGCCATTCACGCCAGTCCGTCTTTCAGGGTTAAGTCATAAAATTAATAAAAAAGAAAGAAAGAGTCAACTCAACTTACTTACTTTTTAATCAAGATAGACCAAAAACTTTAAGAACATCTTGATAATGAGGAATGTCCTTAAAACCTTAGGAAAGTACCTGATAAGTTCATAAGATCCCCAAAGTATCTCTCTGTCTACCTTTTTCTGTTTTTTCACTTACTTCTAAATAACGTAACGGATACGAATTCAGTTTTCACTAATGTCTAGATAGATAAACGATGAATTGCAGACATAACAATAAAAATAGAAATCCCCGTAGGCGTTCCCACTTTACAATATAACAGCAACAATATCGCTTTAAGTGTATGTTTGTTTTTCATAGTAGAGGGCGGAGCGCGATATTTCCTCAGTCCCCTGGGCCTGGCTATCCTAACCACAGTTTTGATATATGGCCCTTTGTATTTGAACACTACATTTTCCTACAATACTATGTCTATATTATGTGTTCGACTCTATTGAATTTAGTGAACAGATATTTACTATGACTTTGTTGCTATTCAATTTCTGTTCAATATTATAATCATATTTATTTGTGAGAACCCATAAAGATAGAGTTTCGCTATTGGTTTCGTTATTTTAGAGATTACCTCTATAATAGACTAGCTGACCCGCTCTCGCTTCGCTGAGGTGTATTCAAATAGTTCACTCACACACACACTCATTTATCATATATCTCACTATTCTACTCTATTTATGAAAGAACTTTCAAAATCGGTTCAGTAGAGAGATTACCTCGTACAACCTCTGTCTTAGTGGTGTGTCTCCTTTTTGTAAAATGAACAATTTTTATAAAATGAATGACAAAAATTAAATCACTAATATAAAGTTTTAGTATAAGTAATTTCAGTTATATGGAGTTCTTGTTACTTTCGAAGATGTAGAGTTTTTATGAGAAACATTAACAAAGAGGGGTTAAAATATTTCTACAGTAAGTAGAGTGTAATTATCTTCCACATTTTTTACTGAGATCGTTAAATCTTAAGGAAGCAGCGTGGTGGGCGGGAGCTATATTTCCTCAGTCCCCCGAGGCCTGACGTGACCTCATAGAGTAATGTATGGTTCTTACTTTACGTCAGGGTATTTGTTTTAGATATTACGTCATTAGAAAACTGTTAGAATGATAGTCTTTTGGATCTGTTACCAATTGTTAGCCAAAAAAATACAAACTTTCATGAAAAGTTTGGGATATTGGCTCTACATTGATGGGGAATAGATGAAGGTGGGGAAAATTAAAGTGACTGTAGCAAGCAATTTGTAAATAGTTACTAAACAAAGAAAAAGCTTTTGTAGTATTATACCTTCGAATACATATTTAAAGATATTACTTTAAATATTTATTACAGAAACTAACGTTATAATCTGGTATTTTAAAATGTAAATAAAATTTACGACACCCAATGTTAAGAAAATAGAGACTGGTGTATTTATAAATGGAGAGGAGTTGGAACCAGTGGAATCTACCGTATTTTTGGGCATCACTGTCGATTCTAAATTGCAATGGGGCCCCCATATTGAGAGATTGGCCAATAGACTCAGCTCTGCAGCATACGCGGTTAAGAAAATTCGCCAATTAACTGATATAGACACGGCTCGTTTAGTTTACTTTAGCTACTTCCATAGTATAATGTCTTACGGCATTCTACTTTGGGGTAACGCAGCCGACATAAACACGATTCTCATACTGCAGAAGAGGGCTATTCGCGCAATCTATGGTCTCGGCCCTAAAATATCTTTAAGAGATAAATTCAAAGAAATTAATATATTGACTGTTGCTTCACAATATATTTTTGAAAATATTATGTATGTACGTAAAAATATTAAAGATTTTATTAGAAATAGTGACTTGCATGACATCAATACTAGGAACAAACACAAACTTGTTACTCCTACTACTCGATTGAGTAGAATTAGTAATTCTTTTGTTGGGCGATGTGTATGCTTTTACAACAGGATCCCAGAAAACGTTCAAAATTGTTCTATAGGAAAATTTAAAAAGTTAGTTAAAAAACGTTTGTGTGACAAAGGCTATTATAACATTAAAGATTTTTTGGAAGATGTCACGCCTTGGGAATGATGCGTTCGCTCCAGGCTTTCTCAATGTATAAATATACTTGTTATAAAAATTGGCGTTTAAAAAATCAAAGATAAAAAATATCCAAAAGAAACAGTCCCGCTGAGTTTCTTGCGCCCATTCTTCTCAGGTCTGGGTTAGGTCGTTTCCGAAAGGGTGGTAGATTCCGACGTTCAATAAGAGAATGTAAATTCCAACATTGAATAAAATATTCGAAGCAAAAACGCGATAATTTTAACAAAAGAATTAAACGTTAAAATTTTACGATGACTAAAAGGGATTTTTTTAATAGAAACTTGTTTAAAAAAAGGTGTGTGTGCGATTCACACACGATAGAAGTGAAACTTCAGTAAATCGACAAAAGAATGAGATGAATATATATAATAATATAAAATAGTATGTATATTTCTGTCTCATTCTTTCCTACACATTTTTGTATTTGTGTCTCTTACCTGTCGTTTTTTCCGTTGCATCCGGTTTGAAATCACAACGATTCTAAAGAAGTTTCACTTCAAAAAATTTTGACTTTGACTTTGACTTTGTAATAATACAGTAGACACCCGGTTATTTTGTAAAATTATTTATTTAATATTATTGTTATTTAGTAACGTGAGAAGTGAGATGAGGTCGATATAGTAAAGGTAATGTTATTACATTGTTCTCAATTAGATAATCTGCACCATAAAACTGATCTAGGGCAGGCAAATTTAGTTCACAATTTCCTCATATTATTTGATTCATTTTATCCATTATAAATTGTTATTGGCGTATGCGATTGATATCGTTTGACCCCTTTTTTCTATCTACTTTTAATGTCAATTAGAGTAAACCAACCTCTATTTTGATTTTTTTTAACAATCCTACCAAAATATAGTACATACACATGTAAGCTATATAGCAACTAGACTCTATTACTTTATAGACATAGGAACATATTAACTTAAAGTTCTTATGAGAACCTTTTCCTTATTTATGAAGTTAATAGTAAATAATATTTCTTTGTATAAAATAATACTCACAGGAAACTGTATTATTGTTATATTTCAGTATCAATTTGTGCGCATGTCCAGTCGAGCACGAACTGGTCAGAAGTGGGACTGATAATATCTAATCTGATGTTAGCTTGCCTTTGCTGTCTGTTTGTTCATTAAAGCTCAGTTCATACTTGTTATAAATTACAAGTGACGTAATGAGTTCCTTTTCAATGAAACACCGTCAAAGTGGAATATTATAAATTCAAAATTGTGCTGGTTCGATGTTATTTTTAGGGTTCTGCAGTTTATTATCAGTACAGTTTCGCTACCATATTTTATATTTATATTATTACTGCTCATTACTTTTCTATTATACAACGGTTAGTAATGAAAAGACCAAGCCTATTGACAAAGGTGTAGAGCTTGTGAAGTGAGGCCTGCAAGAGTTAGAAGCTTGGCTTTATATGAGATCTGATAATATTTAGACAGTGTGAAGTATATGGAATCGTCGTGACAACATTTTACATGAAAATGTTTTTTGTGGGATTTCACTTCGTTTTTTGTTTTGTTCATTTTTTCTTCCTTTCTAAGGATTTTATTTCTTGCACATCAGAGGTGCCTATTTTCACAGCCCACTCCCTATCTTTGTCTGTTTTCTTCGTTGGTTAATTATAAGTGATAGATTAGGGCGATACAAATTTCAGTATTTATAAGACTTCAGGAAGTATCTACCCTAAAAATTTTGTTTATCATCAGTGAGTCAGTGACGAACACTATTAACATTATATGTGGAGATTTTGTTTATCAGGTATAATCTAAACGCACATTACGAGGGTTAATAAACAACGAAGCGCTTCGAAAAAAGGTAGTATAGTGTTCTTGTGATTCGCTTGGCTCGACTTGGTGGTGGCACTACCGTGCCCCAGATAGTTGTAACACTTTCTGTTACGTTATTAAAGCTGTCAGGTCTAATCAACTTGTACTCTATAAAACTTCTAAAATAAATGCTAATGAATATTTAAAAAGACAATAATTTAACATAACAGATTATAAGTACTTGTCTCGTAGTAATCAGTACATATCAGTGTTACCATGTTAACTGACGTTCACTGAATTATGATCGGATTACATTGTACGACATTAAACGTCCTATCACATTGAGTTACGATTTTGGGAGTATACTGTTAATTCTATAAGGGATATGGCAACATAAATAAATACTTATCGTCCTAAAACTACATAGATTGTATAACTAAAAGTTATTTGAAAATAAAGTACTTTTAGAGATAGTTATGTTACGTTTTAATCTACTAATTACCTAAATTTCATTTGTAACTGCGTGATAGTGGTCCTAAATAAAATGTAGAGAATCACATTTCTATTAAATGTTAATTTGATTTCTAAATAAATATTATTTAATGCAATCTAGGGATATTATTTTTTCCTACTATGTTATGAGCAATATTACCAACCAACTAAGGCTACGTTTCCGCCAGAGTAGAGCGAGGATGATTAGCAAGGGATATGATTAGACACACTAAGCTAGGCTACGGGAATCATCGCTCACTCACCTCTGGTGGAAACGCAGCATAAAATGGAAAACCCAAAAGAAGGTCTTTTACATCGTGGAACTCTTTTTCGATAGACACTTTTAGGCGCCGATTGTAATTGTGTTTATAATATGTGTGTGTTTACAAAATTATTTAGAAATTTAAACTTACGAATAATGGCTTAAAAAAATTCTGGTATATTTACTTTATACTGTAATTTAATCAAAGTTAGTTGCAAACGAGAAGCTGAAAATGGTGTAAAAAATAACAGGATCCTGGATCAGATTCCCTACGCGTGTTGATTTTCAGTAAATCAGACGATTCTCTCAAGGGACCTTTGGTTTTAGGGTTGCTACAATATTAGTACTTCTGTAAATAATATTTATATCTAAACTGTGTATAGCATGGATTACTCACTTTTATAAACATACATTAAATTAAGCGTAGAAGTGTGTATGTTTATGATTAAATTTTTAAATAAATTTTATCATTTATTTAAAAATTTTATAGAAAGGCTTATATATATCGGCGTGCAAGTTAGGCTTAGGTTAGCCTAATCTTAGGTTTAAAAGAGAACTTTGGCAGTGGAGGCGAGTGTTGGAATTCTGGTAAAAGGCCTTGCAATCCTACACCTTGGCCACAAGTCCAAGGCACTGCTTAAGTTCCGGTCGTAATTGTAAGAGATCGTAATGTTTAGTCCTTTATCGGTTCAGCAGCAGTATCTGCGTTGTTTCTATTACTAATCATCCTTAATTTACCCTCATTTAATATCATATTTAACTTACCCTTTCTCCTTTTTTTTCGCGGCTTATATTTTATTATACAATATTTAATTATTATTCCACATAATTATTTAAATAAACTTAAGCATTAGAACGATTTGACAATTTAAATATCTTTTTTAGTCATTCATTCATTCGTTCATTTAGCCAATCGAAAAGAACCCCTACTATTCAAATTATTATTTATCCAGTATTCAGTCAAATAATCCGTACTTCTATTACTAATCAGATCTTATTGCGTGGTGACAACCCTAATAAATAGTATCCCGTATCCCGGGACTGGGACCGGGACTGGTATAATAAAAACCCGCCTACACCATGATTAATGATCTGACGCCTCAGTTCAGACCCACTGGGCTTGCACATCACTTCATGTTTCATCTTTGACCACTCTATTATAAATAGTACTACCCTTACTTCACTCTAGTTTTAAATCACCACCCCTATGACCCCTATGACTACATCCCTCTTATCAAAATTTTACTTCTAATTTTCATCTTGGATCTAATACATTATTTTGAAAATTTTGATCAGTGCCAATCCATCTGTTTACAAAATTTTGACTTTTACTATTTAATCTTTAACCACTCTTTTCTACGTGTCAAGGCCCACTTTACTAGTTTTGTCTCATCTTGAGAGTAGGGGTCACAAAATTTCCTTGAAAATATCTAGAGGTTCATCAGCTAAAAAGGTTCAGACCTAACTATGTAATTAATGTATTCATAGAGCTAATAGAGTTATAAGTTAATTCAATGTCACGACAAAAATTCCTAATGAGATACAAACATTTCTCTCTAAATTATTCAAATAGTCCAATACACTATAAATAAAGAGAAGTGACACAGTTTACAAAAAAGTGTAACCACACGCGGAGCTACGGACGGACGTTATGTTGATTTCATTAGTTCTGTTTCGGTGCTTTGGGAAATATCATTATTAAAACGTTAAGGCTCTACTGTACCATTATTTTTAAAAAATATATCCTTTTGGATGATTTTTGAATAGAACTTGGAATATGGAGCTATTGCTCGCAATATGGTAATAATTTAGAACCTAAAAAACAGTATATTTCTTGCATAACCCTCATGTTTTTTATTTTCTGACAGCTTTCAAAATTATTTTCATTCAATATTATAAAGTATAATACTTTTATTAAATCACTTTTTGATATATATTTTTCTTACAACTTTGAAATATTTTTTTTTAATTAAATTTGTGGGAGAAATACAAATGTATGACTTTTTTTTCGTTCATTAGATTGATTTTCTTAATCTGCAATCCCTATAAATAACCGAAACAAGCAGTACAGTATTAACATTTCTAAATTTATCTGTGTATCATACAAATTCATCCACTCAATATGGATTTGTAACCTAGATTAAGTCATATGAAATACATCAGAAAAGTATATTATTCACACTATCGCCTCCAACGTCCAGAAGCACAAGATTGATCACTCGCATTAGGAGCGTGGCCAGAACCTAACCTTATATATATATCACGAAATCACGTAGTCTTCAAGACCTGAACTAGTTCCATTTAATCATATAAACGCACATGTATTTTTAAAATTGATAATATACAGTTTTGACCCAGTTATAGGTTTAAGGACATCCTGATTAAGACACTCACCATCCACTGCTTGACGTCTTCTCCTCCCTTCTGCTTCCGACTTGCGTATTCCCGCCAGAGATGCTAAAAGAGAGTTCCACTAAAGTTTTGAGCCTAAAGTTATTCTAAACGATGAGAGATATATGATACATAGTTTCGGGTAGAGTATGAATGAATAAATGAGTGAGTGTGTGAATAAGTGAACAGTTTAAATACACCTCTGCGAAGCGAGGGCGGGTCGACTAGTTGTTATATAAAGGTAGAACTTCACCTTAAACCCTGTAATGTCTCTTACTTAACGGGATATGCTTAATATGGTGATTGCGTGAAACATTGAGAAGTAAATTAAAACGCCTCACCAACAATAATGAGGGTATCTGATCAAATAAATAACTATTCATGTGATCAGGAACTCTCGATACCTGATTATTGTAAATTATAGTGTAATTATTACAATTTATTATAATAAACAAACGTAAGAACTGTTATTTACATGAATAAAGCAAATACAGATTTACTAGCAACACTACTGATGATCTTTATTTGGCAAGTAATTTCTATTGGTTTTTTATAAAAATACCCTCCCGGTTCGACACCTTTTAAACTCTGTTTCTAGATCAGAGGTTGGTTGGACTGGTAGTTTTATATATATAATATAGACTGTCATAAAGTAAACACTTTCTGAGAATCATGTTTATCACTTACTGCTGTTAGTGAGTTAGTCAAATGTTAAGTATTGTGGTAGATCATTAGAAGCAATAGTTTGCGTGTAATAAATAGTTACTATGATGACATCACTGATGAAATAAATATAATATTAATAATATTAGTTGATAAAAATTATTTAAACGTTACAGTATTATAAAACTCAACCGACAATCAAGATAATGGTCAAATAGACCATTTCATTTCAGACAAAACAAATATTGCAGGAAGATATCTTAAAAAAATAATTTTCGTTGTTAATAACAATGATTCAGTTCTTACTGTAATTAAATGTTCTAGACAGTTACTTCACTCTATTTTAAATAACGATGAGACCCAATTATACTTTTTAAATTTCCCCATAATGTATAAATTAATTTTCTTATTAATGACTATATTTTTAACAGTATCATTGGGGATTAAACAAAAGAATACTAGGAGATGAGAGATGCATCACATACTACTATTCTTACTAGTATTCCTTAACCCCTCTAAGAAAGCTGAAATGCCTGTGTTAGGAGTGGGACACGTCTACTCCAATGACTGGGATTTGAACCCACGATCTTATGGATCGTGGATCCATAGCCTCAACCACTTACCTACTGAAGCTTGGTGTATTTGAAGTGATCAGGAGTTAAATTGAAGCATCAACTTTATTTAGAAAACACGATAAAAAAATAACAGGACTACCAAACCAAACAGACAAAATTTTCCCTCTCATCTTCATTACATGATTAATAAAAAAGTAAAAGTAACATAAGGTAAATTGGTTTCTTTAATATTATTCCTCAATGGATAGTAAATCTAGAACGTTCTAGATACTAAACTAATGAAATGATACCAGAAGACGCAGTAACGGTAAATCCTTCACTTAGTAACGATATTGAAGTTTCATAAGAACTCCCAATAAAAATATTTGAAAGCTTAGACTCCAGTCATTATCGCAACCCATTAATGGCTCATTGCTGAGCTGGGTCTCCTCCTCAAAACCCTTAGGGGTTAGGCCATAGTCCACCACGCTGGTCCAGAGCTAATTGGCACACTTCACACACCTTTGAGGACTTTAAAGAACTCTGAGGACTAGGTAGTCTAGTAGTGGTTGACTATGTTGAGAAAAAAGTTTATAAAAAAGAAACAGGTCAACACAAAATCGTTGCAATCATAACAAATATAAATGTTAATGTCTTACTGACTGATGCAAATAATCCAGAACATAATTTAAAAAATTCAAAAGAAATATTTTCAAAGAAAGAGAGTTTTGTAAAAATAAAAGTGTAAGTCGGTCGGTCAATGGTGTGTGAAGCTAAAGAGCTTTGAAGATGCCGATATTCTGTTTTGAAATGTTTCATGTCGCCACGTCTCGGTGGGAAGTCGTAAACAAGTTTTATAATCTTATTAGAGGAAGTAAAAGATGCCACAGATAATATGAATTTTATTTTAAAAAAGAAATTTAAAGAATATTTAGTAGATATTAAAATATTAAGTACTACGTCTAAATAGTAAATACTCGTTTAGACACTTACACTGCACGAGTTACACTTAGATGATAATAACACCATGGATTTTGAAATTAACTAGTATAACACTAAATACTATATTAATTCACCATTTAAATGTTAATACAGGTGCCTGAGCCAGGGCTGGAGCTTGTGACTCAGTAATAGATTTAAAGGTTCATACTACTACTAGTCATGCTACCTTATATTACAACTAAACTTAGTAACAAAGTTAACGGCGAGACGTTGCTAACGCCATTAACAAAATACAAATGAAAAAGCTGCTCTTTGATAAAGATATATCAGGCAGGGATATATCTTTATCAAAGAGCAGGGAATTTTAAATAGATAAGAGAAAGCTAAAGGTATAATAAGTTTAAAAGTAAAAAGATATTTCTGAGAACAATATGAGTTTGAAGATGAAAGTAATTTGAATAACCAAGTCCATAAAGATAATGAACTTATTCGTCCTACAATAAAATTTATTGAGCGTTTTTATACATTTCGTGGCCATCTTTGAATTAGTTTTATTTCTTTAATTGTATGAGGTGGAGTGGAAATGATTGTTAAGATATGATTCAAATAATATTGGAAAACCATCAGTTTTTAAGAAAAAAATAGTCTGTGTTACAATAATATTACATGTATAGAATTTTTTTGCTGATTTTCACGCTCCGTTTTCACTTTAATAAAAAAAGAAATATCGTACTTTAACTAAGAGCGTATAATGTAATTATGTAAAAAATCTATTTCCCAGCAAAACGAAGCCAAATTAGCTAGTTATAGATATATATTACAGACAGTATGAATAAGGGCTTTCGATAGTGATTACAAATATATGTTAAAGTTAGGGATAAAGACTATAGACAGTGGATATGGATAAAGGCTATAGGCAGTGTTCATGGATAGTGATTACAAATATATGTTATAAGTTAGGGATAAAGATTATAGACAGTGGATATGGATAAAGGCTATAGGCAGTGTTCATGGATAGTGATTACAAATATATGTTATAGTTAGGGATAAAGATTATAGACAGTGGATATGGATAAAGGCTATAGGCAGTGTTCATGGATAGTGATTACAAATATATGTTATAAGTTAGGGATAAAGATTATAGACAGTGGATATGGATAAAGGCTGTAGGCAGTGTTCATGGATAGTGATTACAAATATATGTTATAGTTAGGGATAAAGATTATAGACAGTGGATATGGATAAAGGCTATAGGCAGTGTTCATGGATAGTGATTACAAATATATGTTATAGTTAGGGATAAAGACTATAGACAGTGGATATGGATAAAGGCTATAGGCAGTATTCATGGATAGTGATTACAAATATATGTTATAGTTAGGGATAAAGACTATAGACAGTGGATATGGATAAAGGCTATGGGCAGTGTTCATGGATAGTGATTACAAATATATGTTATAGTTAGGGATAAAGACTATAGACAGTGGATATGGATAAAGGCTATAGGCAGTGTTCATGGATAGTGATTACAAATATATGTTATAGTTAGGGATAAAGACTATAGACAGTGGATATGGATAAAGGCTATAGGCAGTGTTCATGGATAGTGATTACAAATATATGTTATAGTTAGGGATAAAGACTATAGACAGTGGATATGGATAAAGGCTATAGGCAGTGTTCATGGATAGTGATTACAAATATATGTTATAGTTAGGGATAAAGACTATAGACAGTGGATATGGATAAAGGCTATAGGCAGTGTTCATGGATAGTGATTACAAATATATGTTATAGTTAGGGATAAAGACTATAGACAGTGGATATGGATAAAGGCTATAGGCAGTGTTCATGGATAGTGATTACAAATATATGTTATAGTTAGGGATAAAGACTATAGACAGTGGATATGGATAAAGGCTATAGGCAGTGTTCATGGATAGTGATTACAAATATATGTTATAGTTAGGGATAAAGACTATAGACAGTGGATATGGATAAAGGCTATAGGCAGTGTTCATGGATAGTGATTACAAATATATGTTATAGTTAGGGATAAAGACTATAGACAGTGGATATGGATAAAGGCTATAGGCAGTGTTCATGGATAGTGATTACAAATATATGTTATAGTTAGGGATAAAGACTATAGACAGTGGATATGGATAAAGGCTATAGGCAGTGTTCATGGATAGTGATTACAAATATATGTTATAGTTAGGGATAAAGACTATAGACAGTGGATATGGATAAAGGCTATAGGCAGTGTTCATGGATAGTGATTACAAATATATGTTATAGTTAGGGATAAAGACTATAGACAGTGGATATGGATAAAGGCTATAGGCAGTGTTCATGGATAGTGATTACAAATATATGTTATAGTTAGGGATAAAGACTATAGACAGTGGATATGGATAAAGGCTATAGGCAGTGTTCATGGATAGTGATTACAAATATATGTTATAGTTAGGGATAAAGACTATAGACAGTGGATATGGATAAAGGCTATAGGCAGTGTTCATGGATAGTGATTACAAATATATGTTATAGTTAGGGATAAAGACTATAGACAGTGGATATGGATAAAGGCTATAGGCAGTGTTCATGGATAGTGATTACAAATATATGTTATAGTTAGGGATAAAGACTATAGACAGTGGATATGGATAAAGGCTATAGGCAGTGTTCATGGATAGTGATTACAAATATATGTTATAGTTAGGGATAAAGACTATAGACAGTGGATATGGATAAAGGCTATAGGCAGTGTTCATGGATAGTGATTACAAATATATGTTATAGTTAGGGATAAAGACTATAGACAGTGGATATGGATAAAGGCTATAGGCAGTGTTCATGGATAGTGATTACAAATATATGTTATAGTTAGGGATAAAGACTATAGACAGTGGATATGGATAAAGGCTATAGGCAGTGTTCATGGATAGTGATTACAAATATATGTTATAGTTAGGGATAAAGATATTGTTTCTTGATAGAAATTACAGTTAGGTAGTAAGATGTCATAGATAGAGTAGGTATATATTGGATATTGAGATAGCGATTATATGCTATAGAAAAAACTATTAATTTTTTGGTTTATCCAGTGTCCAGGAGGAGGTTGGAGGAGTTGATAAGCGCTCGTTCAGTTAATGAGCTCAATTTGAGCAAGTCACGCCAAAAAGATAAAATTCTGCTAATACAACTTCCTCAAACGTTTCATTCATTTTATTTCATTATTTGCTTTTCTTTCGTTTTGTCTGTTTTAAATGTTAGCGATCATCAATAATAAAGGTATTCATCAACGTTCTATTACCGTATGATATAGTATATATCTAAACTATATTTTAGTGTAGTGCATTATTAATATGTATTATGAAAGTTATGTGCAAAACATTATAGAATAACTAAATAGGAAGAAATGTAGGAAAGGAAATATTTACATTTTTATAAAAATATTTCCTGTCCTATTTTTTTAATATTATAGTTATAATGTTATTTTTTTACAAAAGATATTCCAAATTCTAAGACATCTTTTTATTTACAGGTAAGTCCTGAGAAGTTTACATACAGTAAGTACACAAATACTATCTTATTATATTTCTTACTTCTTTAATCATAACGAAAATTCTAAATGAAAATTCTCAGACATTTGATATTGAAAAAGTCTTGTCCTGAAAATTCTCATTGAATGAGAGAGGTATGATATCCATTTATGTACAGCAATACATAGGAAGGACAGGACGCCGGGCAGAGCCTTGGACTTGCAACCAGGGTATAGGGTTAAAGATCTTTTATATAATTACAACGCTCCTCTTCACTCACGTGAACACTATCTACAAAATCTAACAAAGTTAACTTACGTGGGCGTCAAGCAAGGTGACCTTAACCACGACACTATAATACTCCTATTCATATTCCCATGTACACTGTGCGACAACACCAGGGTGGCTGACTCTAATCTAACGCACTGAAGGTTATATTATGATGTCTACACGTCAGTATACTTGACATAATATAAAAGAAACTACCCGCCAATAGTAATTTATAAACGGTGTTGCTAACATAATGAGTAAAAGGATTTTTGAACAAACACAATCAGTATATTATAGCATATGTTAATAGATAATTTAAATTCATGTAGGATAACCTAATAAAGCCTTTCCTTATCAAGATAACCTGGACCTGAAAAGGCAACCCAATTCATCGTAAGTCCGCAAAGTCGATTGCGTTCCCGAATTCCCTACAAAACTATCTTATACGCACAATTACTGCTTAACTATGATAAACCAGTCATAGAAGACCCCTTACCTGTACCGCATATAAGGAATAAACAGTTCTTTATTTATTGGCGGCCATCTATGAAACTTAGTAACTAAAACCAGACAATTTTGAGCTTTATTGATTGTGACTTAAGGTTTTAAATTCTTTGGACAGCTTTTGGACTCGGAGCAAAATACAAATTGATCCCATCATTGTCGGATCCGGGATACGTTTAGGGAGATAGTGTCAGAAATTACGTTACACTAAAACAGTGGATTAAAGCGGGTATGCTCTAAATAGTGGCCATTTAACCTTAATTACTGCTGTAATCTTTGAATATGGTACCTGGACTATATTTTGTTATCTCATACATGTATCAGGAAAAGCTTCAAATACATATTACAAATAATAATACTAAAGTTCTTCAAATCTCAGTCACAATCAGTTCTTCAAAAAATGTCAATAATTTTAATTAATCTATGACTCGATAACTATATTTTTTTTAAAAGTCAATAAAAATTAAAGTAAATTACTTTAACAAAGCCCCACACGTCTGTTTGTCTATTAGCGATAAAATCAAAAATCACTGAATGGATTTTCATGCGGTTTTCACTAATAGACAGATACGAATTTATGAAGAAAGTTTGGGTTTTTTATTTGTTAAGATTAAAACTCAAGCTGCCTGGGAGTTTTAATCGAAAATGCCGCCCAAATAAGCGAGATTGTAGACTACCAAATTCTACACGAATAAAGTCGGGAGACTCGGGTAGTAAGACTATAATATCAGAAATGCTTACACCACACTAACCATTGAGCTACAACCGCTTGTACGGTTATCTTTTCATATTGCAACAAAACAGCAGGTTTAAAACACAAACAATAAACAATAAGACATAAAAGGGCTTCATAACACCGACACTGCGACAATAGCCGCGTATCTGCAGCACCGCCCCCGGGCTCGCCGCGGTGCGTGCTGCCAAACTACCCGCCATATTGGAGGCTAGGGTTGGCGATACAACACTTTTAACTACTGAATTTAGTACTCTACGTAATGTCTCACTCTCTCACACACACCTCACCCTCTTTCTTTTAACGCATTCAGGCAGCTTGATTTTTTCCTACATTTTCAACAGTTATTCTTTCAGCAATTCAATTCAATGTATTTGCAAATATCCTTAAGGAATTATACACATGTGATTATTAATAGAAAGTTAATAGAAAGTTACTTCTGTCTATAAACTGGCGATGGCGCTGATTGAGACTGATTTTGAAGATCACTCGAGTCAGTAGCTAGTTAAAATCATAATATCAATTTAAAATTTTTAAAATAGACGAAAAGAAGATTTCAAATAATGAGAAATTTAAACTGATATGATAAGGTTCTTAAATCATGATAAAATAACATATTTTCACAAGCGAATAAAAAAATTCCAATAAAACATTCACTAATATTTAGTGGCAATCCTAATCAAAGCACCTATATAGGGTTGTTAATACCAGAGTGCGCTAAGCTTTAGCTTCATTTGGCACACACTCAACTTAGATTTAGACTTATTAAAAAATTCAACAACCAATTTCCCACCCTTTGAATTGGGTTGACATTTAAATGAAATATATTCTATATCAACATCATTTATATATAACTAATTCCCAAAGATTTAAACGATTACACAGCTGGACATCCACTTCATCTTCTGTTTTCAACTTTCTTAGACTTTTTCTTGCAATAAAACGTAGCCTATGTCCTTTTACAAGCTCTAGTCTAACTTTGTACCAAATTTCATCAAAATTGATTTAGTGGGCTAAGCGTGAGAGAGATTATTTCGAGTGTAGCACTGAACATAATTAGTTTAGTCGACACGTTAAATTGTATAAAATTAATTAAAATTATGTGTGATTGGAATATTACTTGAATTTCTCAGTTTTTGTTTGAGAAAAAAAATATTATAAACATAGTATAAACATTTTTTTAACTTTTATGGCGTGATCTTGTTAAGTATGAATGTATATAAGAAAGGCCTCACGAAGCGAAACATTTTTACGACAATTATTGAAACATAATTTTTTTTTCATATACAATGAAAACGGTTGTTCGAGAAAATATTATTAGTTACCAATTTTCAGAATACACCATAATTTTTTTAAATTAAAAAAAAATTAAATACCTTAAAAAAATTAATATGTCGTACTCGTTTTTGACGCCTTGCGCGAAACCTAAAAATATCTCGCACCCATTTTCAGTGTTAAATTAAAATTATAAATAATGGAGATAAAGTTCCGGGAGTAAGGAGTTTTTTATTGGAAATTCCTCCTTCTTTCAATCTTTTTTTGAATTTTTTTAAATATTAATAGTCTATAAAATATTGGCGAAACCAAAATGTCTTTTTTTTCTAGGAAATATTCCGAATCTCTATTTTAGACCATTTTTAAATTGTCGACTAGACTATTAATGGCTACACTATGCTCTACTATCTATAACTACTTATAGTTTACGGAGGACATAAATACAGTATTTCTTTCATCATTGGTTTAATGGTATTCATAGATATATATAATAAATTATTCAATCAAAAGCAAACGATAAATAACATGCAATAAAATAAAATCAGTACAAGACAAGCTGTCTCTAATAAATGGCACTTGATTACTACGAAATATTGTTAACACCATTTGAGGTTGAAGACTTGTTTACACGACGACCATTTCAACGAAGTAAATTAACTATAAAATAAACATATATACAATAAACATATAATCTAATTTCCTAGATTTTAAGTCTAATCGACCATGTTATCTGTGTTGTGATGAAACCATCATCTTTAATGACCATTAAAATCTTTTGAAAGGGAAATGTCATATTTTTTAGATCGATATTTATATTTATCCTATAAACGGAAGGTAATGTTTGTAAAAAATCTTTCAAAGCTCTAATTAATCGATTCAGATCGCGGTTTAAGAACTTGACTTTGACTTTGACTTCGACCTCCAAGTGTCTCTAACGCGTTCTGGCCGAGCCGCATGTGGGCCAGATCTACCCCCTTCCTCTCCCATCATCTTAATGATGTGGTTCCAATCAACACTGGGTTCTTGGTTAGGGTCCCCTGAAACCGCAGCATTCATCTCTTATCTCCTCACTCTATCTTCGAGGTGACAACGCATCGGCAAAACAAGTCACTCTCTAGTTTTTCCGATGTCCATGGGCGACAGTGACAATGGTGGATGGATCCACCGTCTATTCGTTTGTCCTTTATCTATTATTAGTAAAAAAAATAGTGGCCCACCAATTTTCCCCTTAGTAGGTTATCTTCTTGTACTTATTTGGAGATTCTTGAATTTTTGAAAATCTGTCTGAACTAGAAAAGTATAGATGTCTGTTAGAAACACTGAAGACATCAGAAACCAATTTAAAATACGAACAGATCGCGACAAATTGTCCTCCACTAACGAGTCTCGCTTATCTCCGATCGGTCAATTGTAAATGAATTTATGTTCCTATAGATAACTTGTATAAACCCGCATCCAATATTTAGAACCCCCTACTACGAAATTAAACAACGGTTCAAGTTATCATCATATAATACATTACTGCTTCATGATCTGGGTAATTTAGTGTGCTGGAGGTCGTGGGTTTGATCCCATGAAGACAACTTAGCTTACTTATTTTTCTAATCAACTTTTCTAAACAACACCGAAGTTGATTGCAAAGAATTCTTAAAATCTTCATTTATATATATTATAGTTACAAAGAATGTATGATTCCGGATGTGAATACAATAAATTCATAAATAAAAAAAATCGAGCTCTACTCCGAATACTCAAATCCAAAGTTCTATCAATAATATAATTAAGAATAATTACCGCAACTCAATTTCAGTATAAACTTGATTACAAAGTATTCCTAAACTCAAGTTTTATCACAAACAGGACTATCAAGTTATACCTAACTCAAACTTTAGTGTAAACTAGACTACAAAGAATTCCTAAACTCAAGTTTTATCACAAACAAGACTATCAAGTTATACCTAACTCAAACTTTAGTGTAAACTTGACTATAAAGAATTCCTAAACTCAAGTTTTATCACAAACAAGACTACCAAGTTATACCTAACTGAAACTTTAGTGTAAACTTGACTAAAAAGAATTCCTAAACTCAAGTTTTATCACAAACAAGACTATCAAGTTATACCTAACTCAAACTTTAGTGTAAACTTGACTAAAAAGAATTCCTAAACTCAAGTTTTATCACAAACAAGACTATCAAGTTATACCTAACTCAAACTTTAGTGTAAACTAGACTACAAAGAATTCCTAAACTCAAGTTTTATCACAAACAAGACTACCAAGTTATACCTAACTCAAACTTTAGTGTAAACTTGACTATAAAGAATTCCTAAACTCAAGTTTTATCACAAACAAGACTACCAAGTTATACCTAACTGAAACTTTAGTGTAAACTTGACTAAAAAGAATTCCTAAACTCAAGTTTTATCACAAACAAGACTATCAAGTTATACCTAACTCAAACTTTAGTGTAAACTTGACTAAAAAGAATTCCTAAACTCAAGTTTTATCACAAACAAGACTATCAAGTTATACCTAACTCAAACTTTAGTGTAAACTAGACTACAAAGAATTCCTAAACTCAAGTTTTATCACAAACAAGACTACCAAGTTATACCTAACTCAAACTTTAGTGTAAACTTGACTAAAAAGAATTCCTAAACTCAAGTTTTATCACAAACAAGACTACCAAGTTATACCTAACTCAAACTTTAGTGTAAACTTGACTAAAAAGAATTCCTAAACTCAAGTTTTATCACAAACAAGACTATCAAGTTATACCTAACTCAAACTTTAGTGTAAACTAGACTACAAAGAATTCCTAAACTCAAGTTTTATCACAAACAAGACTATCAAGTTATACCTAACTCAAACTTTAGTGTAAACTAGACTACAAAGAATTCCTAAACTCAAGTTTTATCACAAACAAGACTATCAAGTTATACCTAACTCAAACTTTAGTGTAAACTTGACTACCAAGAATTCCTTAACTCAATTTTTATCATAAACAAGACTACCAAGTTATCCCTGTAAAGTGTTCTTCAACATAAGTTTTAATATAAATTTGACTAAAAAGAATTCTTGAACTCAAAATTTAGCATAAATTGGACTGTAAGAGTTTTTACTCAAACTTTGTCATTAAAACGGCTACAAGGAATATTTAATCTCAAATTTAATTACAAATAAGAGGGACAAGGAATTTTCATAACTTAATCTCTCTTATTGAAGAAAGATTTTTAAATTTAGTTTATCAGTTATTCTACTAGAGTAGAAACAAAATCATCAATGTATACAGAAGTAGCTTAGTCAGAATGAGTTTAAGGGATATCTAGTGGTAATACCACGAATCGATGGTTATCACGTGATTGGTGGATGTCATCTGACAACGCGCAGTGAATAGATATCAGGAACACAATAGAATTAACTTGTGTTAAATCAAAACGAAGGATCGTGGAATAAATACATCTGATAGAGATGTTGGGGTTCGCTATTGTGAGGCAATCAAGACCGCACACGGTGGATGTATACTTGGAGCCAGTAGCTATTACTTTCGATAATATATTGATTTTATGTATAAAGATAAATGGCAATGGTCTTATTGATCGTATATTCATTTTATTTTATTTCAATTATACCCACGTAACAATTTATAACATCAACTTTACTTGTCAATCGGAACTTGCTTGACCATACCGGCTGTACAACTGTGGTGTCGTTATGCTGGGACTCCATTGTGAAAGATTTTGTGAGTGCTTAGGATTATATTTCTCGGTTTCTGTCTAAAGTGCCCATTACTATTGTTTTTACGTGTCACTATGCAGTAAAGCTTCCATATGGATAATATCAGAAGTGGGATAGTTTAACCAGGTAACAACTAGAAAATTTATCTGAGGTAGGGCACAGCAGGAAATTTCCTGCTCAAATATGGAGCAGCCCGACTGGGGTAGTACCTCGACCTTACAGAAGGTCACAGCTAAATAACACTACTCTAAAGCAGTGTTGTGTTCCTGTTGGTGAGTAAGGTGACCAGAGGTCTTGGGGGGAGTTGGGGATAGGATCGGCAACGCGCTTGCGGTGCTTCTGGTGTTGCAGACGTCTATAAGCTACGGTAATCGCTTACCATCAGGTGAGCCGTACGCTTGTTTGCCGACCTAGTTACATAAAAAAAAAATTCTTAAAAGTAAGTAATAATCAAACATGACGTTAACCATATTCATGCTCCGTGATAAAAAAAATTATACGCTATGCCTGATGGGTCTTTCTGACCTAGGTTTGCAAGTAGTTCCTTTTTCTGTATTATGTGAGGTTTCCTAATGAATTATTAGATATATGAATAAGGTAAATTAGAACGAAAAATAAAAAAAAATACTGACATTTTTAACAAAAACTTAGACACTAGAGTCACAGAAATCACAACTTGAAGAAATACAAGGCACTCACATATGATACTGATTTACATATATAAATATAATAATATTATCACTTGTATTTACATTTTTTGACTTTCATTTGATAGCCTATAAAGCTAGGGTTATATATTATGAGCGGCCTGCCCTCGCTTCGCTCCGGATATTTAAAGCAATATTATAATTGATGTCCTTAAATTGTTACTCCGTAATTGTGTAGTTTTTTTTTTTTTTTTTTTTTTTTTTTTTTTTTTATTTATTTGGGTAGACAAACAGTGGACACATACAATATTTTTTGATTAATATAAGTGATAATTATGTAAACAATTATGCCACCAGCATCGCTTACCACAGTTTACTTATTATTTTTTTTTACAAACTGAGAGAGTAGTGTCTTATATTATATACAATATAAAAACATAAAATAACGGAACACTAACTTATAACTAATACTACAAACATACAAACATAATCCGTTTTTTTTATACTTGATATAAAGTAAAAAGCATTTCTTTGAATTTCAGTAAGAATTTTAATTATTACAATTTTTAATTAGTTCTAAATAATTTAATTATGCTCGTTTTTATCTATATTTAATTATTTTTGTCCATATTTATTATATTAAATCGGGATTTATTATATTAATTATTATAGATCGGGAATGTTACGATTTATGTCAAGTATAGAAAAATGGATATTACCTATGACAAAAAATATATATATATATATATAAAAAAACAAAAAAAAACAATAAGATAAATACAACTATAGTTACATTAGACATAATATGATGTATTAACTATCCGAAACACATATTGTTTTAAGTAACTGCTTTTTAAAATTTATGTTTTTATTAAATATATCCATAGAGTTACAATGTCGGTTGAAACTATTTATAATTCTATGCATAGGTGCACGTTCTCCTGCATTTGTTCTATTCGTAGGTGTAATAAAAAGATTGCATTTTCTTCGTTGATGAGGTCGAAAGGGTACTCTGAAGTGTAATTTATTGTTAATTTCAATACAGTCATATCTACCTGTTAATATATCATGTAAAAACATTACATCTAATTGTATTCGTCTAAGTTTAAGTGGAAGAAGGTTATATTTAGTTAAAAGTTGGTTATATGTTAAACGTTTACCAAAGCATTTATAGTACATGGAACGTAGAAATTTTTTTTGTACCATTTCAAGAGCTTCTGCGTATTTAGCATAGTGAGGATTCCATACAGGCACAGCATATTCAAGTTGAGATCTTATAAGAGATTTGTAAATGTGTATGAAAGTTAGCGGTTGCTTAAACTGAGTGCTGGAACGCATTGCGAAACCGTACATTTTATAGGCTCTGCTAATAATATTATCAACATGAGTGTTAAGGTGTAGCTGACTGTCTAGAATTACTCCAAGGTCTTTTATCTGATTGACACTTTCTAATTGGGACTCACAGAGCATATAAGGATAACTACTGAGAGTTTTCTTTTTAGTGAAAATAATTAGTTTGCATTTACTTATATTGAGACTTAATTTGTTTTGCTTGCAGTATAGTGTAAGCCTGTTTAAGTCTTGTTGAAATTTTTGGTGATCCTGTTTGTTAGTGATAGTATGAAAGATTTTGAGATCGTCAGCGTACAAAAGGAAGTTGCAGAAATCAAAACACTTGTTTATATTATTAATAAATAAAACAAATAATAAGGGGCCTAAAATTGAGCCTTGTGGCACCCCTGAGGTGACAGGGACGAAGTCAGATTCGTGTCCATTAATTACGATTTTTTGAGTGCGGTTGGATACGTAAGATTTGAACCAACGCCATAACTTGCCACGGATCCCGTTAAAGGCTAGTTTTTCCAATAATAATTTATGATCCACTCTGTCAAAAGCCTTTTTAAAATCAGTATATATGCTATCTGTTTGTATGTTTCTATCTAGTGCTTCAAAAAGATAATTAGTATATATGACTAAGTTTGTTGTAGTAGAGCGTTTTTTAACAAAGCCATGTTGTTGTTCAATAATTATATTGTGTAATTCGGGATAAATACTTTTATGAACTAGTTCTTCATTATTTGAAAAAAGAGAGAGATTAAGAAAAAGTTATAAAAAGAAAAATAATAGAAATAAAAAGAAAAGAAAAGCGACAGATATTAAAAGAGGAGGACAGAGCAAAAATAAAATAGAGACTCTGGACAAAGAGAGAGAAAGAGGGAGAGATAATTGAAAGAACGAAAGTGAAAAGAGACTGATCATTCTGAACAGATAAAGATAAAAATTAAAGAGAGAGAGAGTGAACGTTAGTATATTAGAGAAAGAGAGAGTGAAAGAATTTTAAAAATTGGATCAGTAGCAACAAAACGGCCATATTTTATTTTAATTAAAAAATGAATATGGCAACACTAAATCACATTTGTCACTCACGAATAGTGTAGTTTTCTCTTAGTAATTTTTTTTTAAAAATCGGTTTAGTATTTCCTGATAAACTCTTCAATTTACAAAATGACCAGGTTAGGCGCTTAGATGGCCATATCTTTTTAATTAGAATATTTATGGCAACACCACATAGCCTATGTTACCCGGAAAGGATGTAGTTTTCTATCGGTGAAAGAATTTTTAAAATCGGTTCAATAGTTTTCGAGCCTATTCGCAACAAACAAATATACATACAATCAAATCTTTCCTTTTTATATAATAGTGTAGATTGACCAAAAATGAAATATATAATAAAATAGATGAATGGAAATACGATGATACCCTATTAGAATGAAGTAAAATGGTTCACATACAGTAGGTCTAACAGATCCTACGAGGTATGCCAAGGGTTGATAAAAATAAGGTTTACCTTAAGTTCTTATCCTAACTTTATCTCTAACTTAGTAGAGCAAGTTTTATATTTAAAGTCTATATATAGAGTCTGAATGGATAAAGACATCATCAAGTCCTGAACAAACATTAGCAGGCCGTGTCCGTGTCCTATCTCCGACCATCTTTGATTGATCACTCTTTACCAGTTCTGAACTGCGACAAATTACTATCATTTGACGATAAGATACTTTTTAGCTATAAATTTAACTTTAATTCTTGATTATTAAATTACTTTTTTTTAATAAGATACTTGTATATATAACACAATTTTAATTTTAATCTCTTTTTTTAATATTTTAAATTAGAGATAGGTAACATATAGTATATTTCTTTTTACATGTATATTATACTGGTACTGACTTCTCACGAATATTATTTCTTCTTTAAATGTAATCTATATAAATGTTAACAACACTGTTTATAAAGTAGTAGTAGCGGGTAGATCATTTTATATTATTTCTAGTATACCGACGTGAAGACAATATATAACCTTTAGTGCAATAGATTAGTCTCAGTCTCTCTGGTGTTTTCGTGCAGTGAACATGGAAGTTAGTGTTATAGTGTCGTGATTAAGGTTACCCTTCTCGAGGTCAATTTAAGTTTACTTTATTATCTATTGTCGTTAGCGAGGTCGAGTGGTGGAGGTGAGAGTTAATATATTATGAAAGAGCTCTTTAAACCTGCTCCTGGGTCTCAAGCCCCAGGCACCGCTCGCCTCAGTCTAAATTGCATGTGTATACGTGTTGCTGAACAGTAATGGGTATCATATTTCTCTCCATATCTATAGCATAAATACGCCTAAATTATCGTTATTTGACTAAAGCTCTAACTCTATATATACAAAGTATTTGCTCTCCAGTAAAAACATATCGGGTGCTTGTTTGCGATACGTATACGAGTTCTAAGACAAACGTCTCAATATCAGAGAGAGAGGGCAGAGGACTGAGGGCTCATGGCCGTAGGGCATACTGTTTGATGAGGGTGAAAGGAAATATTTGAATTGTTAGTTTGTTTTTAATAATTGGAATGTTGCATCGCTTACTTTAACTTAGTCAATATATTATTACTGCCCTCGCTGCGTTAAGGAATTCAGTTCATTTTCCTGAATGTTACCAATATTGACGTCACTAGACTATATACATGGTGTTTAGACTTACTTTACTTAATACTTGATCGTAGTCGGATTATGCATTACATTTAAAAAAATCATTAATATTTAGACACAATATTACATTTTGCATTAAGAGTTCAATAATATACGTACAGATATACGTAATAATATATTTTGTATATATTTTAGTCGCAAAATCTAGAATAAGGATATCATAGACAGACTATAAGTAGCATTTTCATTAAGTAAATAGTAGGGAGAGTGAGTAGATATCTTACTCGTAAGTTCTAATCTATATTCCATTTATCAGTTAATTGTTCCATCCGACCCCAACGGCTCATACGCAAATATTTGTTGGTGTTGCCATACTCAAATACTCACACTACTCGTACTACTACTGCTTGCTTCACACGAGAAACGTTTCAAACTAAACCATTAGATTGTACTTCTAGCTGTTGAGTTAGTTCAGTTCAGATCTAAGTAACAGTAACTTCACTTCACTATTCAATTAGATTACTATTTTGCATGATAATATTGATGATGATCATCTTTAGATTGTGAAGCGTCAGTAGCTCAATGGTTCGGGCGTTGGATTCACGATGAACAAGTCGTGGGTTCAAATCCCGGACATTGGACTACTGGCGTGGCCCACTCCTGACACAAGCTATTTATTAGCTTACTAGGAGGGGTAAAGGGAATACTAGTAGTATGTGATCCATACTGCTAGTAATCTTTAAAAAAAAATATAAAAAAAAGATACATATATCACTGGACTACATAATACATTCGTTTTTAAAAAAATAAATTTCACTTTCACTTGTTATCTACATAGGATAGATACCGCACAATAACACGCACAAGAAAATAGTTATTTGCACTTTAAACGGAACACCGAGTAATCAGTATTAAACACGTACTCCAAACTTTAGTAATAGAGCCCAGCATCACGACACCACACCACAGCACAACAACACACAGGCTTAAGTCTATAACAGAGGTTATATATAGTCTTGGAATAAAATAAAAAATAATACCCCAGAATATAAAGTTATCAACGGTGTTGCTAACTAACCTGACTCGAAATTCTTTCAACTTCTATTTTTTCTATAAATAATTTTAAATGCCTAAAGCCCCGAAGTGTTATAATTTTGAGTTAGATCACTTTCATACTGTGGCTGTAAAAAAGACTGCATTTCGAGTCGAAGAGTGAAATAGATCTTAATATGTTAGTATGTGATTTCAGCTTCAATAAAGAAATATTACAAATCAACGGCGAAGTAACGCACCCCTTGTGAAAACACCACAGCGACCCATCAAAGTAAATTATACAGATATCCTGTTTTAACACCAGATGCTATTTAGATGTTCTCGGCTCTTAGTTGTAACGTGGCTATTTGTCATAGCCGTTGATGGCTTAATTTATTATGGGATACATCTCACCACTTAGTTATGTATGGACTATAACATTAAGATAGTGTACACGCGTGAAAAGATCGGTTAATTACAACTTACATTAAAAAGGCAATATAATGCAATATTCGTTCACACAGCGATGTAGTTTACAAAGAACAAGTTGTGCAATGTTAACTTAATTTAAAAATGAAAAACGAGCTATGTAATTACTGTACTAGTTCATTATGAATGAAAAGCGTAACAGCACTAGTTTAGAAGGGAGAACGAGCTATGTAGTACTAGTTTAATATGAATGAAAAGCGTAACAGTACTAGATTAGAAAGGAGAACGAGCTATGTAGTACTAGATTAATATGAATGAAAAGCGTAACAGTACTAGTTTAGAAAGGAGAACGAGCTATGTAGTACTAGTTTAATATGAATGAAAAGCGTAACAGTACTAGTTTAGAAAGGAGAACGAGCTATGTAGTACTAGTTTAATATGAATGAAAAGCGTAACAGTACTAGATTAGAAAGGAGAACGAGCTATGTAGTACTAGATTAATGTGAATGAAAAGCGTAACAGTACTAGTTTAGAAAGGAGAACGAGCTATGTTGTACTAGTTTAATATGAATGAAAAGCGTAACAGTACTAGATTAGAAAGGAGAACGAGCTATGTAGTACTAGTTTAATATGAATGAAAAGCGTAACAGTACTAGTTTAGAAAGGAGAACGAGCTATGTAGTACTAGTTTAATATGAATGAAAAGCGTAACAGTACTAGTTTAGAAAGGAGAACGAGCTATGTAGTACTAGTTTAATATGAATGAAAAGCGTAACAGTACTAGTTTAGAAAGGAGAACGAGCTATGTAATGCTAGTTTAATATGAAAGAAAAGCGTAACAGTACTAGTTTAGAAAGGAGAACGAGCTATGTAATGCTAGTTTAATATGAAAGAAAAGCGCAGCAGTAATAGATTAGAAAGAAGGACAAACTATGTAATATTTGTAAAAAATTAAGAACTGAAAATAAACAGGTAAATTATTTTAAGGAAATCCTAGTAAGTATAAAATAACAAATAGGACATCCACAAATATAAATTATAGCCTGTCCGGTGTCCGGCCTCTCGTGAATGGGAAAACCTGATAAAAGAAATTCCGCCAGATATCAAACGGAAAATAAATGAATGGCGTAAGTATAAAGTTGGGTTACGTTTTCAAGCGATATTTCGTCAAAAATGGTACATGGTGATAAATCGTGTTAATAATATATAATTTTATAGATATACTAGCGACCCGCCCCGGTTTCAGATAGTTTTTATTGTATTATACAAATATATAGTTACTCTTGAATCATTATGTGGAAGCTGCATTATAATGCGCTGGGTTGTTTAAAGGATCTAAACATACAGACAACGGGAAGCGACTTTATTTTATATACTAAATAAAAATGAGTTACTTAGGTAACATTGTATATTGATAACATCTATAGAATAATTTATTATATCTCCCGTACAAGAACATATAGTGTGTTCGTGGAAACGCTGTTTGTCATAGTGAATATTCGTTTTATAGTTTAACACAACATTGCCTATCATTTAAAGTTCGAGTTTAGCTTGAACAGTCTCTGAAAAATTAAAACACCAACTATTTGTATTCTTTAACGTCTCAAAAATATATCTGTAAAAGAACTAAACTGTTTCAAATGGGAGTTTATTGAAGTTATGCTACTTATAAACGCTTTCTTATTAAAATAATTATAAAGTCTTTAGATTTAAAATAGAATATAATTTTAAGACAAAAATCCGCTATCAGTTGGATAGACGGGCTTAATATAAATCATTCTTATAACCAAACTGTTGTCCATTGGCGTCCATGTGTAACGTTTGTTATTTGCTCCTTATCTATCATTTTCAGGATATTTTCCCTTGAGAATAAAACTTTTAATTAATTAAATTTCTATACACTTTATTATATTTACAGTTTTGAGTAAAAAATCAATTCTACACAATTAATATTCTAACATTTTACATTACAATGAACTAATTAAAGGCCTTAATAGCACACGCATGGTTCACACACCCCAGGCGTTATTTGGCTTCCAGCTTTACATCTATCTTCGTCGTTATACTGTATCCATTGTGTTAATATGTTTGTAAGTCCGTAAGTTTTTACGCAAAATGATTTCATTTAAGAATAATTGGTAAAAATTTAAATAATTAACCTATACTAACAAAGCAAGTTAAATAAAATCTTCAGCGATGCGAGGGCCGGTAACTAGAACAATTATATATAAACGAGGATTGCAATAAAAATAAAAGCTAAAAGTAGAACTCAAAACATCCATTAGCGTCTCAATGAATTTTTGAAGTCCGATTACAGATCAAAGAGTCTGCCGAAATGAAACCAATTTATGTGCACTCCCTTACATGCGTATACATTAGGGGGTCGCTTACACAGACGGATAGACGGACGAAAATGTAGGCCATTCATATTAACATTAATGAAATTATAATTTAAATTAAGGTGATGTTTATAGCTTCGCTGAGATCAAGTAGACTTTTCATATCTTTATTACATACTTAGGGGACAGGGGACTGACTGATACAAAAAAGTGTGCCTGGTAAATAGGTCATAAAATAGCAACTTACTGCCAAATGGAATATGTATCATAGATACTTATTTTAAATTGTATTCGTATTCATTCCTTGTTTAGCAATTAAATAACTAATGTTAAAGCTATAATTTGTCATAGAGGCGACGGCCATTGACTTGCGATTCGTATGTGGTCTAACAGATATATGTATGTGATTATTTATTTCATTCAGAAGTTTTACTAGTCAATAGGTTTATCTACATGAGTCTGATACCACATAGAAACACGGACAAGACAGTAATAATATGCAATTAAAACGGAACACCGAGTAACCAATAATAAACACTTACTCCAACCTTAGTAAGGGAGACCAGCATCAGGATACCACATCATTGCACACCCATAATTGTCACCAGACGAGCTCCGTTTGATAACTGGCTCGAGTCTATCAGGACAGAGGTTATATACAGTCTTGGAATAAAATAAACAGTACTACTCGTGAATATAATTTGAAGCGTCAGTAGGTGAGTGGTTGAGGCGTTGGATTCATGATCGATAAGTCGTGGGTTCAAATCCCGGATATTGGACTACTGGCGTGGCCCACTCCTGACACAAGCATTTCAGCTTACTTGGAGGGGTAAAGGGAATATTAGAAGTATGTGATCCATACTGCTAGTAATCTTTAAAAAGAAAATAAAGTTATCAACAGTGTTGCTAACTATTTGTATAATACAGTACAGTATCTTGATCACATATGCGTATAAAATATTACGTATAAAGTAGGGGGAGCTGTATCTCTTCACACAGGCGAGTGGGTGCGAACAAAGTGTGGCCATATCACTGGACGAAGGCTAATGGTCTTCGGTCATTCATTTTAATTTATCCACATTTATACCTTCCAATTGAAAGAAAAGAATTTCATAACAGAATATTCATCCATTAACGGAAGTAGATGAACCCTTAACGACTCCCCGCTCTACCCTGATAGATTAGCAGCAGTATGACTAGTAATAAAATAAATAGTAAAGGGTAAATGTAAATATTTGTTAGGCTTTATTAAAATATGAATACTAAAAAATATCGATATTAAATATAATAAGAATAATTTGATCAATATCTCGATTATCGAATATTAACTTGGCAACACAGGCCTACGACCCTAACTGTCATTAAAGTGGGAATAGATGTGGAGGGCATTTTGTATTATAAAAAGAATTTTTTTGCGCAATAATGTTTAGCTGTTCTTGTTGTTTTGTTGAAGAAGCGGTGAAGGAGAGCGTTTACTGGTAGTAGAAGGGCCCTTTAATCCTGCTCCTGGGTCGCAACCCCCAGGCACTGCTCAGCATTTTAATAAGTTATACACTTCTTCATTTATTGAAGATTACATGATTGTTGGATATTCTTACAAGGTGAAGCAGTTTAGGCGAGTACGTGTAGTAAAATATTTTTATTATTTAATCAAATATTTAAGATAGTAAAAAATCCTTTAGTCTTAATTTAAAAAAAAATATAATGTAATAATTCTAGCGAAAGAGCTTTTGTGAGCTTTTGTAACTAAATATTCGAGTATACTTACAAAAGTTTACTCAATAGTATGACAAAGCTATAAACTCATATAATTGATTGCCCCACACCAGGGTACAAGTGGCGCCACCCACATGGTGCGCATATGAGGAACCAATGTGGGTAGATATCTCAGATATACAATTTAGCACTAGCCCTTTGGCTTTAAGATTTATTGCTGCAACTGGTGCTAAACCATCCGATTCCTTAATTGGAGAAGCTGTCAGGGGACAAGAGGCTTTACTTGAAACTGACTTTCCGAATAAACAAGCACCTATGGGTTTAAGTTTATATGTAGAAGGAGTTTGGAAAGATATTATCAAAGCATTTAATGTTAAAGACAACTGTGGTCAAAGTTGTACTTTTCGATAAGTTAATAAATTACGGCTACCAAAATTTAATCAAAAAGATAAATTTAAAAAATATGATCGTGTTTTAAAACCATATCAATTTTTTAAATGTCCGTATAATTAACATCCAAAAAGGTTCTCTATTTAACACTCGATTAAACGAAAACTTAGTAAAACCTCTAAAACGAAAGAAATATTGATGATTTAATTATGATATTATAATTAGTAATCAAACGAACTTACCAAGTGAAGTTGGAGCCTGGAAAAGAAGCAGCGCCTGGGAATTGTAAACTAAAAGTACCATTTTACGATCACAACCCTCGTTTTTACTATCCGATCACGTTGCTTGCGTTGACCTATTGGGATAAAGCTTATATTATAATTTCAATATCGTTCAAGGTTATTTTAAAATAAACAAAAAGTGTTGCTATAATTGAATTTAAATGTAATGTCTAATGAAACTTATTTATACCCTTTAAACATATGTTAGAAAGTAAGGACTCCTGCAGAGGTCACAGCCGTCCTTGGCTCCAACTTGCTAACACAATTGTTACTTTACCACTAATTCCAAATAACTTTCCTGTAATTTTCTGTCCTAACTTAGGCCTTTACTTATGAGTTGTTACTTACTTAAGTTTAGATTTTAGTTTCATTGTGACTCTTTATTTAATTACCTTTAATTAACTTCGTATAAAGTTGTAAAACTTTTAGGCAAAACTATGTACGTTCTAAATTCTATCTAAGCGTTAGACATAAAAATTAAATTTAAATCATTCCTAAAGATCGGTACTAATTCGTATTAAACTGAAGCACTCAGTATTAATAATAATTAAATAATAAGTGACCTAGTATGATATTTTACGTCCTTACAAAACTAAATGGCGACAATACATTTGGTTTAATTGACGTTGAATTATACCTAATTTTTATACTGTTAGTGTTATACTGTCAGAATGTAGGTTTTGCAACATTCATGGCTATATGAATGCAATCATTGTCAAATCATTAGATTAAAAAATAAATTCAAATAATACTTAGAGGAGCTGTAGGTGTTGAAAGTTTCAGATCTCTTTTACTGGTTTCTGAGGATAAGAGAAAGTGTAAAAAAACATTTCTGAGACTGAGAAATGACTAGACAAATTGATCAAGTGAAGTAATTTGGATGATGATAAAAAACGATATTAGCGAGAATAATACAATTTAATAAAAAAGGATCGTATAAATATAATTCTGTGCCCGATTCAGTTTCCTTACGTCTCTCGCCTTTCGTAGATAAAAAAGAATAAACAAAAAATATCAAATGGTATCTAAAGTATTAGATCCAAATAGGGCGTGTAATAGTATTAAAAATGAAGCCATTAAACGAAAACAAAGCCAAACCGACACAAGTCTCACGAACTCGTGAGATCGGCCTTTAGATAGTTCTAGTTATTACGCATTAGATTATGGATTAATAAAAACTCGTAAAGTACCGTACTTCCAGCAAAACACGATTTTGTTTAAATTTATATGTCTATTGCATTACTTTATTAGAAAATCTTGGAAATTTTATTTTGTGAATATTGTTCGTCATTTAGTCGTATTTTTATGGAGATACTAGTTAGAAGTTACCAGTGACAGCCCAGTGGTTAAGACGTTGATGTCTACACGAGAATTCGATAATGGGCATATACCCCTAATTTTTCTAAGTTATGTGTTTTTAAGCAGTTAAATATCACTAGCTGTAACGGTGAAGGAAAACATCGTGAGGAAACCTGCACTACTGAGAGTTCTCAAAAGTGTGTGAAATCTGCCAAGCCGTCCTTGGCCAGTGTTATGGTCTATGGCCTAATCCCTCCTCATTCTGAGGAGTAGACCAGGCTCAGCAAAGGGCCATTGATTGATTCAAATAATTTAATTAATAATATATTATTGCTAAATTAAAATAGTCATGCGCTTACGACAGTAAACATATTCTACTATTTTCCCGCAGGAACTCTTTTCTTGAATAAAATGTAGCCTTTGTGATAAACCAAACATAAAGTATCTGTGTGTCAAATCTTATAGTGTATAGTGTCTTGTTTAAGAGATAGGATTTGACACAGGAATACCTTAATAGAAATGAACCCTCGTTATGCAATAAAAAGGAATACTAGAATAGTTTATTCAACAGATACATGTATTCGATAATAATTACTCAGTACCTAGGTTCTGTGACTCCAAAGCAAGTTCACAAGGCTTTTGAAGCATTTGCAATTACCAAATAATTAAAAAGGTAAAAATTATATCAAAGACCCACGTACCCTACACTACTACTTATGACACTTAATTATGATAGTTAATGTCAATATTGACTCCACGAAGCTACGCATTAAACAGTTACTAATATCGCACAAGACATGCGATATTAGTAGTAGTTTGATGCGTAGCTTCGTGGACATCTCTGGTGCGATAGCTTATCGGCTATGTCTTGAAAATAAACCAATAGAAATCATTAGCACCAGTAAAACTCACTGAATCGTACTACTTACTTATTAATTAAACGTTTATGATGAAAAACACATGTAGGTTGGATATTTTTCAAATCAGTAAGTGCCAAAAACATGCTTTAATAAATGAAGTGCTAACGTAAAAGCTAATGATTGGCATAAAACAGCAAAGGTTTAACTTCTAAATACCAAACAATATTAAGTTTCAAAACAAAATAAACCCACACCTAAGTAATGCTCAAACTATAATCCACTAGATTACAATAAAACTCTATTGTGCTAAGCTCTCAGCAGAACTTTATAACAACTCTACGTTAAATCCATCTAGATTTATTTCTTTTTGTTTATGAGTTTATATTTAGTAAACATTTTTAAAAATAAACTACTAGTGGACTTTCCTTTGCTGCAGTAAATATTGATTTTTCAGCTAGTTTCTATCGGATAATAACTGACCGACCAGTCCTCGCTTCGCTACGGCATATTCAAATTTACTCCCACACTAATTCACCCGTCGAAATCTTATGATATAAAAGTGTGGATTCACCTTTGTGGAGCAATACGAATTTTCATCCCTATGAATCCTTTTGCTTTCCGTGTTTTAAGTGTTCATTTACTCGCTCGCTCGTTTATTACCTTACATTCGTTCATTCATCTATTATCCCTGATTGGGTTTTACTAATTCACCCGCCCACCCGAACTATATGCTAGTATCTAATTTTCTTCCCTTGAATTTCTTTTCCATAGTGTTCGTATTGTATGTATCTGATTTTACTTAATTTTATCATCAGAGATCCGTAAAATCTCTCCAGCTGTTATTGAGTTATTAATGGCGTAACTAACGTTAGGTTAATGTATTTAGATATAATTGTCTAAATAAACATGTATTTGTGAAGTTGTTTAACAAACACATCAACATCACATTTGGATACATCTTGTTGCCGGCTGTTACCAACTTCCAGTTTAGAACTTCAACTTTCCTCTACCCTTGATATATGACTTCTGGTTTCTCGGGACCCTTAGTTAATACAGTTGATATATAGTTTAAAAGTTACGCCGTCCATTTACAAGCTTTTAGAAACAACGACAGTTTCATTATATTACCAAATGCAATCGACACTTAGATTTTGTTTATAAAATGACATAGACAATTTGTTATATAAAGTATTATAATAAACAAAGTACAGTAGTAAATCTTTAAATAATACATCTTTAACTATCCAAATTCCAAACTTCTTTCTTTCATTAATATAGTTTTCAAAACATTGTGGCCCCAAGATAAAGCCTTGTGCTACACAAAACAAGTAAGTAAACAAATATCCCAACACGTTAAGCATTTCGGTACATGTTGTTGCCGGCTGTTACCGAGTTGCCCAACTTCAACTATTTCCCTCATCCCGTGATATATTATCACTGGTTGGACTGGTTTTCTGGGCGTTTTTATGTTGCTTTATGAAAACATGTTGGGGAATATTAAATAGCGAGTTTTGTGTGCAAATATTTCTAATCAAAAGCTTTCAAGAATCAAAATAAAGAACTTAAGTTAAGAAAGTTTCTAAATTTTTAAACTAAATTTATAATAGGCTACTTTTTCATCCCAAAAACGAAACCTGAGGAGGGAGAGATAAAACTTCTGATTCCACATAGACAATATCGCGATAAGCGCTAGTTTTATACAATTGCGTAACTAATTTGAATAAAACTGCAGATAAAACATTCTGCAAGACGTAAAACGGCTTTTAGAGCCAAGCATGCCATAAGTTAGTTAGAATGCAAAACTTTACGATGGAGGTGATTAGTCCGTCAACCGTCATGCGTCAGCCAATTTAAGGGGCTCCAACAATTTGTCTCCCGAGACCAATCCAACTCGCCTGGGAGTTAATAGTTTCTCTAATTGATGTCACTTTGACACGATCGATCTAATAAATCTGTGGTATTATAAAATGTTAGTCAGTTTGCCTGTATGTTGAAAATATTTTTTAGGAGTAACTACATAACTTTCCTTTCTATCTTTCTTATACTGATCTTATGCCTCGATAACGTTGTTTTTAGCGTGAAATTTATAACTTATAATATTACCCGATAGTATAATATCAGATAGATAAGATATTTTACTAGAACCCTTTTATAGTAATATACTAACGCTATCTTAGGTTATCTTTTAATATTATAAAAATCTAAAAATAATTTTATTTTTGATTGTTGTTCTGTTCTATTTGCAGAAATTGCTACTATTCATCATATATTTTTTTTACAATTTATTTAATCTTTAGTTCACAACAGGCACTTTATCTTTAATAGTTATTGTGACTTTAATTCACAAATTTTGTATGAATAATAACTTCTTCATATTTTATTTATAAATAAATTTTATTTATTATCTATACTACAATCCAAAATACTCGAGACTTAGATAAAGTAATTGTTCATAAATAATTCCGCGCACAAAACATGATATATAATATCATACATATGTACATTATTTATAGTTATTTCCCATGGGAAATACGCGGTAGAAATACGGGCAAGAACTAGTTGACGTCTAAATGGATTTTCGAAAGGCAATATAAAGAAAAAGGTCGGATTTTGAAACGTCCTTTGCCTTATCTCCTTATATTGGGACGCTATAATTTAATCTCAGTCCCCGTAAATTAAATTTAAATAAATTGTATTACATTAACGATGCACTAAATGTCATTTCAGTTTATTTTATTAATTTATTATAACATCTGAGTATCAGTATATCTAGAGTTTCTAGATTACATTGGCAGATTGTATCTACAATCACAGAAATGTATATTTGATTTTCTTTATTTTCCCTTAAATGAAATAAAAGACAGTGATTGAAACTGGATATCTTTTTTATGGTACAGTAATCTTTGATAAAAAAAAATATGATACCAGCAAAATGAAATAAACATTTTCACTAACCTTAATAACTGAGCTCATAATAATCGAAATCGCTTAAGAAACATGAATAATGAAAATCTCTTTGTATTACCCAGAACACCAAAATACAGTGAAAAGGTAGCGAAAGCCTTACAAAATTAGTATAATCGCTCTTGTTTGCAAACTTCTAGATATTTATGAGGCAATATCGGAGCACGCAACTCACAAGTGGGTCGAAATTCTGAAATTGTGTGGAAAGTGGATCAACTTAATTCCAAATTCTTGATGGGATCTGTTGTCACGTGATTTGTGAATGTAAACAAAGGTTTTTACCTAATAAATGTCCTATTTCTGGTAATGTCTTAGATCCAGTGACACGGGTCGAGGATCAGCTAACACGTATTTTTTGTCCTTTTCTGCTCAGCAAAAGTCTTTTTTCTTTTGGTATTGATTTTAATTTATGCGCATTCTACTGTTTGTCGAAACAACAAGTAAACACTGGAGGGGTTTCGCAAATTAGTTGTTTGCTCAATTTTCCTCTGTTTATGTAAATAAATCGTAAGGTTATTTCAGTAATAATACGATTACGTCAAGAAATATGATTTGATAGCGGATTTCACTTAAACTTGTAATTTGAATACAAAACCCCTCGAGTGATGTTTCCAGCGTAGCATTAAGTTGTCACGGGTTCACTCACGGGTATAGGTTAAGCTAATTTAATATTCCATTATCAAGATATTGCCTACCTAATATAATCTGAACAAACATGGAGATTTATATTTTAATATTACGACAAGAAAATATTCAATATCTTCCATATTTCTTTGTTTACTTATCTAGAATAGTACTCTTAGCTCAAAGAATTTAGTTTTTCGCGATCTATTTGCACTTAAATTATTTTTATCGTCTTATCTTTAGTATAAATAGTAAACAGATCACATATTCCTCCCCTGAGTAACATAAAACCAAGCATCTCACAGTAACATTTTAAAGCGCAATCCCCGACATCAAGACAAACGAGCACAATTATGTTAACGTTTAGCGTATGCATCATCTGTCTCGTAGGATACATTTGTTTCTCCCTTTTAACTTTAGCGAATAAACCTCGCTTCTTCTAAATTAGGAACATAATAATACAATAAATTTTAAAGTAGAATAACAATTCGACACACTGAGAATAAGAATGAGCAGGAAATGAAAATCAAACAAAATGAAAACAATTAAAAGAAGATAATAGTAGAATGACAGTTGAACAAAATGAGAATGAGAGTTTCAGCCACACTCAGAAATGTCAAATAGTTTAATTAATGATCCATCAGCTCCCTTTAATGACCAATTAACTTAAGTCTAAGAAAATCTTCACTTAACCTTGATAATGAGTGATTTGACGATGTAGAAGTTTGAAAAAAAATGTCGGACTTAGATTTTATAGATTTATTTGTGCAGTCCTATCCGTTTGCTTACACTCTAAAATCCATCGCTTTTTGACGAATGGCGAAAATAAATATTTCTCGCCCGCCGTGAAATTAGTCATAGTCACTCATAAAAGCAAAATCGAAACTTGTGGTTCCTCAATGAAAAAGGAATATGAAGGGAAGTCTGAATGACTATTCAGTTAATTAACTTTAGTTCATATTCTGTTCCCAATTTTCCTTAATTTTATTTTATTTATCTTAATGTTATTTTATTATATTGTAGAAAATCTTTTGAATTTCAATATGTCTTAGGTTTGTTTCAAACCCAAAACGAAATTTAATTGACAATATGACATTCTAAACTTATTTATAGATGACATAATATGGGAAAGTTGTCATAGGAATAAAAATAAAAAATCTATATAACATTTTACAGGTAATATTAATGTTTCTTCACCTTTTACTAAAAACTATAAGTGATACAACTTATTTATGCATAATACTATAATTATAGTTTTTAAATGAATTTAAAATAACTTTTTTTAAATTAAAAAACCTTTTTTATTGGTTTGGACGTATTAAGGTACTATCGATATGATTTCGGCCCAACGGATACTTGTCAAACTTGTCATTAACTATGTAACGATCAAATTTTGTCTCTAGGATGTTCCTACAATTAACAAATTTAATGAGAATTTGTTATGTAACCATTAGTCCTAAATTAATGAGTGTCTCTGAGTGTGGCAGTTAGACTATAAATGAGAATGGAATGGAGAATGATAATTGTACAGAATGAGATTGAATATCAGAGTGAGAAAGATATTAGAATGAGAATAATAAAACAGAATTATAATGTGAAATGAAGACAGTAAAAACTCGTAACAAACACATAGAAATTAGAAGAAATATTTTAATACCAAAGCTAAATTAAGGAAGGTATAGAACAGACGCTTAAAATAGAACTACAACTTGAAAATTGACGTAAATCAGGTAATTAAAAGCACTAACCTTTACTAATTTATGTGGGTCTACAATTAGTAAAACCTCTCAAGCTCTGTGACATTTATCAAAAGTAGCAAAATAGCACAATGTAGTAGCGGGAGTCGTGTAGGAGTATTTACATGATAATCCGGTTTAATTGCCTATTAACCTGGCTATTGTGAAGGATGTCAATGGGATAAAGAAGACAACAGGACAGACAGTTCCTTATTAGCTATAAGGCGATTATGCTGGATGACGTAACGAAGCTGGTCTGTGTCAGTGACACTATGAACTTTGTTCTTATTAGGATAAAAATGAATTTAATTTTACAAATGAGGTCAACCATTTAAAATCTAATTGCTAGACATTTCATTCTTTGCAGGAAATTCATCATGCTTTGCATATTTATCCGTAAAGTAAAAAAAAGAGAGTATTAAGTGTTTAATAATCATGTCTCTAATCCTACCTCCGTCAACTACTTGAGGGGTACAAGACTTGCGTATGTAGTTTATTCTATTGTAAACAAAAGATTACAAGCCATTCCTATTGTAAGAGCAATGTAGTGGAATGGCGGGTCATGCTGCACATTCTTAAGAAAAACCTTGATGTATCGAAATGGAATTTTACAAATTTTGAGATCTTAGCCGACTGGTTTTCGACCACTATCAAAGTTTCAATTAAGCATCACGTAATTTTTGTGGTCTTACTTTTTCTTCTCAATTAATAAATTATGTTGGCTCCCGGATAAATAAAAGGAAACATTAGAACAAAGAGCCTAATCACAAAATTACTTATTTTAAGCTTATCTCAAAATACCTGTTTCCAAAGTTAGGACCGGCCCAATGAATTCCGCAGTCATTTAAATATCGTTGGATATTCTGAACAAAACTAAAACTTCGTTTAACAGATACAAGCTTTTGCTTGTGACTTTTAACAAGTAAATTTTAATTTAGTTATCAACACTAAGTTTCTATTCTATTAATATCTAGTTTTCTACATTATATACCAGATAATTAAAAAAATGTCTTAGATTAACAATTGTTCTAAATGCTAATTTACCTTTACGATCCATCAAAACCAATAACAACCGTTACCACCATTGGCGTGAAGATCAGTTCCACGACAGAAGAATCGCCTTCATTGCCTTGTAATTAAGATTAAGGAGGAAACTCTAGGAATACTTAAGGATAGAATTAAGATAAAGCTGCAGAAATTATAAATTCAATATTTTTTGGATGGACAGATATTGTCCCCAGGTCAGTCAGTTTGTCAGTCACAAAAGCTTTTACCTGTATAAATGAAAAGCGACCGCCTTGGGAAATCTCAAGCAAGCCAATTGTTGAAAACTCGACTCGATTCGAACAATCGTAAAAGTTTGTCTATACAGTTTTTATTTGAGGATAAAAAGTATTATAGTGGGTAATATAAATTCAGATGGGCAACCCTCTGCGGAGTTTGCGTAAACGTGAACTATCCTCAGATCTGTATCTTTACTTGATTTTGCGCTTTTGATAGCTTGGAATTTGTAGGAAAACGGAATTACGTATTTCGGGAACTCGTATCTCGATGTTTGTCCGCAATGATCTCCACAACTAATGACATTGATCAAGAGAATTTGTTTGAGACTTAGGATAGGTTTTATCTTGATTAATAATCTAACTATATTTAGGATTAATAGGTCAGATATAGTAGCCGGCAGCTAACTTTAGGTCTGGGAAAAAATAGTGGGGGAAAGTTGCGCATTGTAAGCTAGCTGCGTGCCTGTATTGGCAGTCCCATCCGTGACGTAGAAGACGCGCGGGAACTGAAAAGTCGCAAAGGAACCAATCGTGTAATGCGATGCTTTCGCCCCGCGCTCCAAGCTAAAAAGCCGATAATAGTGACTTTTGCGCATTCAAGGTCAAACCTATACTTACGTGCCGGTAGCTATGCTTGGAATTATTTGTGAATTCTATAATTTTCTCATAGATGGTTATCTAGGTTGTTATCTAGACTCCAATAGATGGCGCTTTGTTAAAATTAATGAATTAACATCTTTATCTCTGTAAATCATGTAAATCAACAATTAAACAACCAAATAAAAATAGAATTATTCATAACAGTTTGATTTTACGAGGAGAACGATATCCAGCGCGGGCGACACCGCCACGTCCATCTAGTTTTATTAGATAAAACTTTCAAACCATTACTATTTATGGGTGGATTTTATTAATCTAATTAAAAGATCGTGATATTCTACTGTGGGTATAGGGCAGTGTTTCCTAAAGCAATAGTAAGATAATCACATATATTTTATTTTAATTAATTAAACCTTTTTTGGTTTACCTTATTACTTTTGTCGATTTTTTACTCTCCCTTTTGCTACACTACTTAACCCTTTACATAACGTTATTTAGAGTTTAAACTGTATTTAAATCGATGTAAAATAAATACCCAGTGATTTTATTACTAGTTAAAAAAAAAAACAAACCGAATGGAAGGCAAATAAGTTATTTAAGCGATTAGGGAGACATGAAAAAATGAGAATTTTCAGTATTTTTTTTTTGTGCCATAAAATCATTACACAATGTTTTGACTTGAAGTCACGATAATTTGAAAAAAAATATAATTTTAAAAGCTATAGCTGTTTGTGTTGACCCTGTTCCAAAAGAAAGGTCCTTGCGGTGACCATCAGAAGTCCTTAGAGATTCATCTAAAATCAACCGAAAAAAAGAAATAGTTTTATAAATAGATAAACTTGTGCTTGATCGAAGCTTTTTTTTAAATTAACAAAATGGCGGCCTCAGGAAACTTTTTTCTAGATTTTCGGGAAAAATCAAGTTCTTTATAAAAAATCGAAATTAAAAAAAATCCTAGATACTATGTTATTAATTTCATAAAATAAAATGATTTAATTGCAAAAAAAAAAACTGAAAATTATTATTTTTTCATGTCTCTGACTGCCCCTTAACAAAAAGTCGACTTGTCCTCACTTTGTTGAAATAAAAACCATTTTTAAATGCGCATAAGGTTTATGATACAAAATATATATTTTTTTAGTTGCATTAAAATCTGTTTAATAATTACATATATGTGAAAAAAGTGAAGAAACAAACAGACGAAAAATCTACATACTTTTAAATATATATTTTTTTTCATTTTTCATTCAACTGAAATTTCATAGTTGAGGTCTGCATAGTAAAGTTAAGAACCAGTGGAATATTATTGTAAGTGATTTAGATATTGATAAAGAATCGGTAAGCTTAATGGACGGGATTTATTCCTTCTACAATCCTTATCTCATTTTATTGTTTTGCAGGACTTAGAGGTAGAAATAACCATCATATGACTCTACATTTGAGTGTTAGACCATAGAGTATAAAATCAGAAAAAAAGCTTCTATAACCAACTCAGAGTTTTCCAAATAAGAGATTGTGCTTTTAAGCAGTTCTGGTACACTTTTTGGACTTGTACGATTATGTTGATGTTTTTTTTTATAATACAAAATACCAGTCAATCATTAGTGGATTGTCAAAATGTATATTTTGTACTTTATATAATCCAAAATAATTTAAATTAAAAATTTACGTAATGTATTTTGATTGATTGATCTTACTAATATTATAAATGTGAATGTTTGACTGTTCGTTACTCAATCACGCAAAAGCGCCTAATGGATTTCAATTAAATTTGGCACACAGATACTTTATAACCTGGATTAACATATAGATTAGTTTTTATCCTGAAAAAATTCAGTTCCTGTGGGATAATGATAAAATATATTAACTGTTGTAAGCGCCTATATAATTTTATTTAGCAACAATATATTGAAATTTAAATTTCGTATAAGATTGCAGTTTTCATTCATATTGAAGCTTACAAGCTCAGTCCCATTAGTTTATCGGCAGTATGACTAGTAATTACATATATTAACTACCATAGCAAAGTGTCTTACAAAGGATCACGTAGTCGATGCTTTTATTGATATAGTTAAATGTTGCGTAACTCTATAAGTCTCTGGTAATCAAGTTCCAGATACTGCTGGATTTTTACCTCAGGGAAGCGACTGTGGATTAACTACTCTATACAAAATTATTAACATTTTATGACGTCACTATACTAGTTTATCTGTGACGGAACATTTTTTGTGGCGCTCGCGGCTGCCACTCGATTCTTAATGACTCTATTAAAAAGATTAATTGCCACACACTAAAAAACATCTTAGTTTCTTTTTTTTTAATCTGTACAAATTTAATTAATATAGATACAGATCTGGGATGGTTGGGAGTTATTTTGTTATGTACAATTTGTTTAAGAAATTTGATATTTTAATCTGTTGGAATGTTTTGATGGAAAGAGATATTCATAACTATTATTAATACTTTAAAAGAATTCGTTGCCTTTTGATAGTAATAATAATAACCCTACTAGGATATTAGTTTCATGAGCTATATGATGAGATTCGATTTCCACTTCTGACTTTAAACTCAGGCAACAATATTTTTGAATAAAACAGTATTAGAATAATTATGTAATTTTGAAATTCAAATGAAATTATATAGAAATAGTACTTCGACTAGTCTTTTGTTTAAAGTAAATAAAAATTTCCCTTTTGCTACAAAACTAGCGTATCTTGTATTATCCAAAATCCCAATCTATCTGTTTTTCAAAAATTAACAAAATTGGATTATGTATAAAACTTATCAGACAGACAACGAATTACTTTTGTCATTTAATTACATTAGTAAAGATAATTGAAATAAAGAGATGAGCCTTGTAACCATTGCACTTGTTGGGTCATCATCACGACCCTTTAATGGCCATCACGCTGACCCAGTGCGGGTGGTCAGACCTCACACACCTTTGAGAACTTTTAGAGAACTCTCACGAGTGCAGGTTTCCTCCTGAAGCTAGGACACACGCCTGCTTACTACTGCTGCCCGAACTCAACTGTCGAACTATTAGGCTTGCTCTCTATATTATAATTATTCACAAATACCCACTTTATAGTAGGTAGTAAGTTATGGGCAGTTTATGTCTTATTTCGTATAGATAATACATAACTTTTGTTCGGATAGGATTGAGTCAGTCTGTCGAGTGACACGTGAGTACTGTACTTTATTATTTTAATATTTGGTAGCATGGTCAGTAAATAGTACCTGGGTCTCTAGTCCCAGACACTGCTCAGCTTCTATCTAGATTACATGTTATTATTGTCATTTGAGTGTTATATGGTATATATTCCTGGTGTGTTATCTAAGTAGTTAGTTTTTGGATTAGCAAAGCATATTTACTTATCCCGCGATCGCATCCGTGACGCCGCGTCTTGACTAGCTCCCTAACCCCTCTTCCGCGCGACTTGATGCAATCTACTGAAGCTCTAATCAGACCTTGTTACATGTATACTACTAAAAATATTGTACTTCGTTCTAGGTATATATTAAACATACATATGTCTATATGCACATTGTCTCAACAAAATGTTAAATTTAACTCAAATTCAAAGGAGGTACTTTATTTTTACTTTAATTCTTTAACTAACATAATGTTACCAAAACTTTAGGCACTATTGAGTTAAATTTTGGGTTACAATAGATTTTTAGTTTAATTTCGTAGTTTTTGTATTAAAATGAAGAAAAAAAGAAACAAAATATTTAAGCAAGCTTCCAAAAAGAGCGACTTTAAAAGGTAAAGCTCGTGTAAACAAAGTACTGCTTTAGTAAAGCTTTTATTAATCTTTAATCTCTATATAATATATATTAGTGCATTTATTGATATGAGTTGACAAATTTTGGTTTTGGAAATATAACAATAAATTAAAACTTTTTTATCAAAACGCAATTTAATTTTTTTTACGAGAAACTTCTCTGAATAAACAATATACCTAATCATATTTATTTTTCGCCATTTCTAGTGTCTGAGATAAAACCCAAGATTTATTGAGTGGGTGAGGTGGTGGCAAAAGTTTGAAATGAACGATCACAGAGCATTTTACCATTTATTTATAAGTGTTGGTAAATCCTAATTTATTTTGGTAGCTTGTACAAAACCTTATCTATTTAATATATTACGTGTAAGGGATTTTGGCAAATATCAGTATTTAAGGCGAGCTTGATCCCAAGCGTTGTATCAACGAGTACGAGTACGAGTACGAGTCAGTAGTCACAGTCAGTGGCGTGCCGCCTGCGCTACAGGGAGGACGTGTACTCGCGCCTCCGGGAGCGCTCCACAGTCGAGAGCGAACACGATCGCGTCTCTAAACACGCGTCTACTACTGACAGTGCTGTTGTGTTTCTTAGCCATTATGTGTACTTGATTATAGTGAAGCCGCCCATGATATTAGAACCATGATATTCAAAATGAGGGGGAAGCCTCCGGGCAAGAGTCCTCCAGAGAAAACGGAGAAGACCGAGAAGGTAGAGAAGGAGGAACAATGTGAGAAATGTCCTGAACCTTGGGTTTACTGTGTGGTGTTGTGGTGTGCTTGTGCCATGAGTCTCATATCGAGTGGATACAGCCTGTACAAGCAGCAGGGGGTCCAGGACAGGCTCTCACTGCTGGAGGAGCAGCATCTGGCGCTGAGGAGTGCGGTGCTGGAGCCGCAGCAGCCATTGATTGAGAGGTTGAGGAGGGAGGTGTATTCTAGACCTTCGAATTATTGGAGACAGAGGAGAAGCATTCGGGATTATGGTGACTGCGTTTGTCCACCAGGTCAGTTATGTTAATAACAACTTTTAAGTTTTTTTTATTTTATCCTAAAAACTTACCCCTAGCTTATACAACTTATCTTTTTACACCCCTCATTTAATTTAAGTGCCGACTTAAAAAAAGAGTAACATTTTTATGAAGGGGAATCTTAAGGGTAGATCATAATTTTAAATAGTAGGTATAACACAAGTGAAGTATGATGTTTAAAATGTTATTAACCCTTAAGTACTCTACTTGAACTTAAATTTATTTTTTTGGTGGGTCTCTGTGACCCGCTATGATAAATATTATTTTTGCAACATTAAAGCGACAACATTTACTTGAAAGCAAAGTCAAATGTAATTTTTTTAAATATGTTTTATAAAAGATTTAATGTCTCTCTACAGTGGGACAATTTTACGAAATGAATTCTTAATGCGATTTTGTAGAATAGAATAGCACAAAATAATTTTAATAAATCTTAAAGTTAAAAGTAGTCTATAGGTATTTTTGGCAAAAAGAAAAGCTCGAATTTTAAGTATAAAAATATTTTCTATTAAAAATTATATAACGAAAAATATTGTAACTAACTGAATAGGATGTTGAATTCAATTTTATAGTTGAAATGGTAACACTGGACTCGATACGATTCTATTATGCCATGTCATGTTGTGTTCTACTGTTTATATTCCACATAAAATTTTATTGAATGAATGGGTTGTTCTCACAGTATTTGCATAGTCCACACAGAATTTCTATAGGATTTATAAAAATTTATTTAAAAGACTAAAATATGTAAAATGAAAATCAAGACTGTTATAATGTCGTACCGTCGTCGCCTAATGTACTTAGTTTGGTTAATTATTTATTCCATTTTATAATAATTAGTATTTCATTAAAATAATCCAAAAAATATCACACCACCTTTCTAAATTTACTTTTAGGCAAATTTATCCATCTATAGATCTGTTGCTGAGTCCAAAAACATAACATAAAAGAATATGTCTATTTTCCCTTATTTTTGCCTATTCAAATGACAATTTATAAATAAAACATGAGTATTAATATATCGAACAAATAAAAACGATCCCAACATTCCACTTGGCTCAGAAACAAAAATATTGGGTTTGGTCGACTCCGCACACTACAGACACGATACGCTCGTGTACTCGTATTTACTCCTATTTACCTAGTAAATAACTATTAAAACTCTACTCAATCGACTCTATCAATATTTGTTCAGATTAAAGAATTTACTTCTGCTGCACAGGTGAAAAGGGAATATATTTTGTAGATGTAGATTAGGTACCCTGGATTTTCAAAGCATTGCCACTACCACGCTACAATTTGGTATTATCTACACTGTCTGTTATTACTTATCCAACTATGTTAAAAGATCGATAAATCAACAAACACGTAAATTATTAAACTATGATTTTAAAAAGGCAGCCTCAAAAGTTCCACAACCGTTCTGTATCACAAGTGTTCGTAGTTTTGTTTGCAAGACAGCACAGATACAAGAGAAAACCAAATTCATATTATGAAGATACTACAAGATCCTTTAATATGAAATAGAACCTGAAATCCTTACGCCTAAATCTAATAATGTCATTTGCTAACGTTTGTTATATTGACAGACGGAAAGAACAAATTATTAAGAATTCCACATTTGACATTTCGTTATGCAGCCCTAAAATTCATCAATCATTGAATCACAAAACATTGTTTAGTTTGTCTGTGTATAGTATTGTTTTAAATTGCCCGATGCGTTTCGCGTCCCATCATTATTTATGGTATTAATGACGGTGCGACACAACGGACATACATCATTTTATTCAAACGCAATGGATCGTAATTTGGATCTATTATTTTTAACAATAACTCTTTATTCGTTCGCAAAGCTTTTTATGGAAAGGATAAAGGAAAAAAAAGAAAATGGTCAACAATTGAAATTTTACCGCTCCGCTTCCGTAGTAACATTATTATAATATTCAGGAAGATGTAGCTTTAGAATTATTATCAAATTGAGATACTTGCACTCCAAAAATTTCGTCTAAATTAGTATCAGAGATAATTAAGCAATCTCATCCTGACAAAAAATAAAACTCTTAAATTAATCGTAATCTGAGGTAATATCTAACCTGTAATTTTGTGCCGGTTGGTCGAAAAGGCCTCAAAAAAGCCATTAAATTTTTTCCATCGCATACAAAGTTAATCCCGGGTTGAAAGCTGTCAACTAACCCCATAGTTATCAAAACCCTCAGGCGGTGATCGAAAAAATGATAAACGGTCCGGATGGCGCGAAACCGCCGGGGGTGACACTTATTTAAAGGTTACGATAAGTCCGACTTAATACGGGTATTTTATTGCAGCTTACTTTAATACTGTGTTTATTAGATATTTTGGAAGCATTTCAAGTGATTTTGTATTTATTGAACTAGCCACTCATCTTCGTTTTTCCCAATAATATTAATTTTTTTCTAATGGGATAAAATTTGGACAGCTGCAATACTTGTAATTTTTTTTTATTAATAGCTGTAAGTCTACTGTTAATTATGATGTAGGCAACGCTTATAATTTGAGTAGCATCCTGTTACTTGATCTTGATGTTGGTACGACTGATATGAGCAGCATCCTGTTACTTGAATGTTGGCCAACTGATAAACACAAATCAAGGAAGTGGGGATTGCAAAATACACAGAATTATGACCGATTACATCGCGAGTATTCTAGAAGTAACGCTGAAGCTCTGGGTCTAAAGTATAACCCCCAGGAGAATATTCTATACAAGCCGTTATAATATTAGTTCGCATAGAATACTACAAGTTCTTCTTTGTTTATTAATTAACACTACATAATATTAAAAAATAGTTAAGTTGATAGAGCTATAATTACTTAGAGATTTATAGGGAATACTTATTAGCAAAATTTCACACAACATATGCTAAAAAATCAATAGTTACTTTCTTCGAGCATTCTATAAAGGAATTCCACAATATCGTTTGTTATTTTATATTAAAAAAAATCAAAAAAGTTAGTCTCACATATTAATGTTCTAGGATCACATAAGTTTAAAGATTTATGAATATGTATTTAACTAATCTTTTCATTATAGGCAAATAAATATATCTGCATATACATATTTCCATTGTATGCTAACTCTGTACAAATATAATGTTAATGAAGGCGACGCCACCCGCCCTGAGTAAATAAAATCCAGTAATTTCGAAAATCCGTGGGAACGGCGCAACGTCGATAGAAAAAACAAACGTGGGGTACCTTGTACCCTGTGGCGATAAAACTGACGTGTGTATGTGACGGCGCCCCACGGGTTGTCACACATCACTTACTAAATAGGTAATGGGGGAATTATTATGATGATAAAAAAATGTGTGTGTAAATTTATTTTATGTAATAATACTAACAAAGGCGATAGTGTCTGAAACAAACATAAAAAAAAACTATGACTAAATTTTTACCTATTAGGGAAAAGATCCCCTATTTTACATCTTCAAGATTTATATTTGTGACAAGTAGGAGGCAATTTACTTACTCTAAGATTATACCGGTCTCTATAGAACTATTCATCAAAATTGGTTCAAAGGTTTCATTATTAGGCAAGAAATACAGTCTATAAATAAATCAACTATTTAAAAGCTCTGCTACAAGAACAGTTTAATTAAGAAAATTCGCGTAGTTAAATATTAACTTACCATACTAAACTGTCACCCACAATACGGATAATGTGTCTTTTATAATGTTTTTTATGTGATTTTAATTTAAGGTTAAGAGGAAAAGTAGTGAAGGCGATACGCTTCGCCAGTGTATGTCAGTATTGTCTCTTACGTGTTACTGTACAGTATAGCTCTATACTTAATAAAACATATACCAGTTTAAAAATATAATAGTGAATTTTTACATTCACTATTATATTTCCGAACGCTGATTGGACCAATTTGAGCGAAAACAGAAATTGCGGATAAAAATAATATTTCCGCGTAAACATTCGCACGCCGCGGGGTTCACCCCTCATTGGGTCACAAGTGCCAATCCAACATACCATTCAGGGAAAACCATTATTCACACGTCATTATGTAACACTAGCTAACTACCCCTGCTTTACTCCTATTATATTTTATTCGTGACTAGCTAATCCGTCCTCGTTTCTTTGAGGTATAATAGACAAGAATTAAAAGTTTTATCAAAATCATTTTAGCGTTTCTCACCTTTGGACTTTCACAAATATTTCAAAACTTAAATTAGCCAAATTGGTCCTGCCGGTTTCAAATTTTAGCCCGACTAACAAATCAAGAGAACAGAGATAAAAATAAAAATGAAAGAGAGAGAAAAGTTTACATGAAGAAGAGAGACTGGAATACTACAGACTTCTCTGGAAGAATTTTCCAAATTGGACCAGTTATTTCAGAGAAAACGTTTAATCTACAAAATGGCCATGTTATGGTACTTAAATGGCGATTTCTTTTGAAATATGTAATATTTATGGTAACACCACATACACCAACAGCCTATGTTATTCGGAAAGGAGAAGGAGTTTTCTCTCGGTGAAAGACTTTTCAAAATCGATTCAGTAGTTTTCGAGCCTATTCGCAAAAAAATACAGACATTCAAATATTTTCTCTTTATAACAATCACGAATTTTTCAAACAACAACTTTTTTTTGGCGTCGTCGTAAGAAGAAGCATTTTAAAATGTTTTTGAGACGAGTGAAACTCCAAAGTGAAGCGTCTGGCGTTAAATTAGAGGTTGTTCTTGTTTGCTCCCGTATAATTGATACAGTTTCGATAGTTTTAATACTCAAATAATCCACAAATATTCAAAGCACACGGCATAACTTCCTTTTCTCGAAGCAACTATATGATTTTTGACATGATGTTAAGGAGCCTGAATGCTTGGTGATAAGGATTATAATATAAAATTTTTAATAATTTTTCAATAAATCCCACCTTGTAAATCTTGGGCTTGTAAATCCCACCGCAAACAATAAAAAACTAATAAATGATTTTGGACTAAGTTGTTAAATATGTGCTTCCATAGATACCAACTTTTTAAAAAGATTTTATTGCGAGAGCTGGCTTTTTTTACAATCTATTTGTTTATCGAGATTACTTTTCAAGTATAATTGGTTAGTGTAGTACATGTGTTTATGAGATTATCAGTAATACGCAGTCAATCCCACACAAGCTCCGATCGGTTCAAAACGAACTCGCTTCCAATTTCCATTCACTGGACAACTTTTGCGGCTTAGATTAATTAGATTTGTTTTGTTCGTTGTAAATGCTTATTTTCTTTTATATAAATATGTTAGGGTTTAGGTTTTAGTTTATATACCATGCTCATGTTTTAATAATACTTAAACTGTCACACTATGACCATGCCTTTCCAAATAAAAACATCTATGAATCCTTTAAATTAAACAACATTTTTTTCGTATATTTATTACAATGAAATCTGAACCACGCCTATCACAGACAGACAAGATTCCTTTTCCATCAAATGAGCAAATTTATTTAAGGTCATATGACTACAGACTACTTACTTAGTTCCATTAGGATATCATACCTTTCATAAAACAATTATTGAAAATCAAAATTTCAAAGAATGGCTGGGTACGAAAATCGCTTTGCGATCGAATTTTCGTTAAAATATCCGCACCCCATTATGTTCTTATCCTTTGATTGAGACTATCGTTGCGGTTAAAACATACAAACAGACAAGTGGTATAACGCTCATTATTATTGCCATGAGTTTTCTCTTTTCTGTAGCTCTATCAGTAAGCTAATTTTTGTAAATGATTCCTTAAAAGGTCGTACAGTAGTTTGCGTACATGTATGGAGTTCCTTACCACCTGTGTACGCGTACAGACACACCAGTGTCCTGTTTCCTCGGGCAAAGTTTGGGCTTGCGGTTTCCCTTCGAGTACTTTAGAGGTTTCTATGTGTTTATACTCTAAAGGCCTCTGTATATTATAAACATCAACACGTTTAACAGTTTTTGTTATATTATCCTTATCTATTATTAAAAACTCATGAATAGCTTCTGTATGAACATCACTAAATGATTATCCATTTCCATTGTCTTAATTTATCCAGAAAGTTTTTTTTCTGTGTTAAAATAACCTTAGCTGTTAATATTAACATGTAAATTTCATATTCAATACGGTAAGATCCTTTTTATCTCCTGAATATATAGAGGAAATTTTAAAGCATCAGAAGTAAGTATTCTCGTATCCGAATCTTACGTGACGCATACTACTTCTTCCATCAGTCACAAATAAACATATTATATATTTTCATAATATATAATATGTTTATTTGTGGTTCAACAATTATCTATATATACGACACACGCAACAATAGGAACCTTTCATTGGTCTCGGCACTTAATCCACCTTTTGTGTCCAGTAATATATTTCCCCTTATTTAGACGCATTCCTCCGCTCTAATGATACAATGGATGGGATAATACGTTCAGAGATTATTATTCCACTCTCTATATTTTGTAGATTAAGTATAGTTATTTGAACACCTAAATACTGGATTAAGTTACTCAAATATACTTAATTTACTATTATCATTACTTTAGTGCTTTAATACTTCGAGTTTGTAGTACGAGTTTTTAGTTGATCTAGACGATCTATAGTTTCTGTTAAATTATAATGATTAACTGTTTTCTTTTATTAAATAGCATCAAGTATGTCATTACTATTTTCATATGGTTATATGGTTTCAACTTAATCGTAATTACTCACAATTTTTTAATAGTAGGTACGTATTAATAACATCAGAAGTAGAATTTGCATCTTTTTCTTATTGGATAATACATTTGGAATTACGACAATGTTTAATATTCGGTTTTTTATTACTTAATACTAAAATACTCTTGTTATTTAAATTATTGTCAGTGTCTTTTATGGTAATGAAGCTGGTATAATAAGATTCGTTATCTCTCTCCATATTTTTACTAGGTAGTCCACTAATTCTACCTGAATGTGACAAAAATAGATGACGTGATTGTGTTAAAATGTTTGTCACGTCCGTCCATCAAATGTAATTATTATGCGCCTAGTCACCGGTTAGTTGCTGGTTACTGGTTGCCGGTTGCTGGTTCCACGTTGTTAATGTTTGGCGTTAGGCCAGGCTCGTACGGCGCTGTCTAGCCATGTGGGTTGGAAAAATATAGGAGTGGATGTTTAAACTGGTGCTACTAATTTAGCTATAAATGCTTATTAATCTTAGCAGCATCTATCCCCAATTTCTTCAGCTCTAGAATGAAATGAAAAATATATCATAATATATATATATGAAGATCCAAGTGTCTATTCCAAAGGGCGTGCGTCCGTGAAGTTTATTTTGATACGAATAGAATCTTTATATCTTGACTTAAAATTATCTGAATATTGATTTCATTAAAATTGATTCGGCTATTGATGCATAACTTGTGTCGATGTTTATAGTTCGTCTATCCATCTATCAATGACAAATAGATATTAATGATTTTAGTGACGTATGTAATTTATGAACAATAAACTAAATTTAATGTTGAAATATTAAACCAATGAAATATTCAAGAAACCAATACTGAGCGGTGTTTGATTCGGACGGTTGAACAAGTCAATATCAAGTTTAAAGTACAAAAAAGTTAACCACACTCAATATGTACAAGTAACTTGGTAATCAAGTTGAATACAGCACGTATCTGACTTAACTTTTTTTTAAATACGTTGAAAGTTCAGTGTAATGCGGTTTTTCCAAATCAGGTCGGCCAAAAATTTGCTAGTCATTTGTTATGATTACAATGAAATGCTTCTTGTTATTAAAATAATTTAAAACTTAAATAGAATAAGGGTTATTAAATAACGTTTAAACTAAACTGTTTTCCAAAATAAAAATTAGCTCAAATTTCTTTCAGAACTGTAAGCTATCTCTACATAATCTATGTCAATCGAAATTACTTATGATTTAAAATTAAATTAGAAACTGAAATAAATTTTCAACAACTGTAGATATTTGGTATCATATTCGTGAAGACGTCGATACCGCAAAAGTTTTGGATTTAGCAAAAACTATTGAAAGCCGAAGGCGTATTTCATATGAATGAGTCGGATATTTTAAACCTGATCGTAAATATCTAAGTTTGTTAAGTTCGGTTGCGCTCAAAGGCTTCATTCCGCGTCGCCGGCTTATGTCTGATTAGACATCCTGCATGACACCATTAGGCTGCGTTTCCACTAGAGATGCTCTTTATAAATGCGAACGAGCACACACCCTTAGCACTGCTTAGCGGCCTAGCACGTCTCTGGTGGAACTTTATTTCAAATTCAAAAGGTGTTTCCTCACACACATTTCTCGCAATTATTCTTCGCTTGCTTTAAAAAGCGGCCCTATTGGTTCTCAAATACATTCCTTGCATACTTTCTCACACCCATTCTTCGTTTGCTTTGTATTTAAAAAAAACCTCTCTCCTTGTGTGAGAGTGTGTCAGATGAAGCGATTTTATTGATTCTTACCAAACACATACCTCGCTACACATCCTCGCACATCTCTGGTGGAAATGCAGCCTAAGGGTTGATAAATTGGAAATTACTGTATTTTTTTAAATAAAATTGTTACTTATGTTGCTCCAAAACATATCCTTAAAAAGTGAAGTGAGCATCAATGCGCATTATAAAGAATCTCTTAAATCTTTGTGATTATATAATATCAATAAGTTTATTAGCCATTCCAATATTAATATCTGTAGTTCAAAACATGTTAAAGATTAAAAAGTCAAGAGTTTCATGCAATAGATGTTTGATCATTTGTGTCTTCGGATTCGTTATAAAGTGTATTTACCATCTTCGGCTGTTTATTACCATGTAATTTTATGTTACGTGGTTACTTTTTTATGTTCCCACTTAAAGTAGTTCCTCCATGACTGTTAAAGTTGACCGGAGCCGTTTTTATTTTCTCAATTTTCACATTCCTCGATTTTGCTTAAGCTCTCCTATTATTTATTCCATCTTATCGTCATCAGAACTCGTAAGTATCGTAAGCAGAGGCTTATGTAAACGCAATTTTAGTACGCAAATATTTCCTTGGGCCTAAATATTATAATGTGAGGCACTTCCGCTAATACTTTGCGGTGTATCGATCCTTCGCTTTTAATCATCGCTAGCCCTTCTTAAGCCTCTTAGGACTGGAACTTAGTACTGTATTTATGTTTCAAGGGAAACAAAGCTACTAAATTGTGTAGGATTTACATTAAATTCGTTCTAATTGTTTTCGTCCGTAAATAGGTTTCTATCATAGCCTCGTAAGGGAAGGAAGTACCTACTTTTGGTTTTGTCCTCGTTTGCAATGACTGCTGTTAATGGTTTCCTTCCATGAACTAAACTAAGATGGTAAATTGTATCTCCTTACTTTAGAGTAAAATTTCTTGGAATGTCATAGTAATGATGCACACAACAATGTTTTATCTCACATCTCATCAGTTTGTCAAATTTTCTAACTGAAACTATACTTCCAAATTGTTTCTTTCATGCTTCCAGGATCCTTATTAGTGTTAGCAGCGCTGTTTTTCTTTAATTGACAGGTAATTAAACTGGATTACATTTTAGTTATTGAGCTAATGGGTATTTTAACCAATAATAATTACTAGCCAATCAAAGTTTAGCAAAAGTTTTTCTTATATATAAGGAATTAGCCGAGCAGAGGTTTAAAACTATTAATTTCGCACAAGCAAACAACTGTTCAATGAATAAAAATAGCCAACGACCTTCTCAAGCAAACAAACCACGACAATGCAAATCTTACAATAGTCCAAAAATACCTGAAAGCGTTTCCATAAAAACCAACATGAACAAAGGTTTTCACTCCTGTAAGCGTAAAAAGGCAAACAAAGGAAAACTCCAGATAGAGACACTTGGGTATCCGCTTCCGGATAATCTTTAGCCATTGACAATCATTCTAAAGGTTTTTCTACAATATGGAGATACTGAAATGCTTATTTTTTTGTTATTTGCCATTTTGTTCAATGTAAAAATAGATACAATGACAAAATATGAAACTAAAGAAAGGTTTCCTAACTGAGTGACAAATTGAGTTGGGGTTAAGGATTATTTGAAATTCTATCCTTTTACCTTTTTAGGGAGCATTGTCTAAAGTATTGTTAAGGAAAGTAGAACAGTGTAGCAGTGTTAGTATCAGGTATGAGGGTAAATAGAGGATCGTGTGAGCTGTTCCGTTTCTAGTTACCTAAACGTCTTGTCTCTGGGTCTCAAGCTAGATACTACCCGATCTCCTTACATTAATATAGAACCTTCAGTTAGCAACATCGTTTATATCTTTATAATTGTGGATGTTCAGATAGACTTGAGCCAGTTGGCAAACGGAGGTCGCCTGGTGATGCTGGGTCTCCATTATTAAGGTTTGCAGTAAGTGTTTAATATTGGTTAGTCGGTGTTCCATTGTAAGTGCATATTATTGTTGTCTTGTGCAGTATCGGTCTCATGTAGATAAAGTCGTTTCAAAATACTCCAAGTATTCGCGTTAGTATAACAAAGTGTATGGAGAGCAAACATTTGATACCATTTCCTTACAAATACGTGTCAGAGCCAGGCGAAGCCGCGACTGAACTGCATATCTGGAAAATGTTCAGTCCTTTGGGAGTAAAGACAAATATAGCAATGCTAACCTACTAGTCCATACTCATACATATAATATAATGTTACTTATTTAATTGCGACAACTTAATTTGAGGGTACTCTACAAACATATAAGCTACAGGGGAGCTTCACTGCGCAATAACACTTAAAAGGCTAAAATAATATACAATCTAGACGGAAGCCGAGCAGTGCCTAGAGATTGCGACAAAGGAGCAGGATTTCGAGAAAAGGCCTACTCACCTTCTTCACCGCTCGACCTTCTAACTAATATTTAACACGTCTTCAGCAAAACAGCAATTACAATAATAATTAAAATATCTCTAAATACAAAACACTTCGAATTCCCTCGCGTTTTAATATAATCATTAAAAAGGATCATTTTTTCATTTCTCCTCTATAATGGCGACACATGGGGTCGTAAGCCTGTGTAAAAAACCTCCCTTTACATAATTTAATAAAGTTTACAATCAAAAGAAACTAAAATAATTACTTTTAAACTATTTGTTTCTGTATGTTTGTACGTTCATCAGGCAACAGGACAAATATGGATACAATTTAAATAGTTTTATTGCAGCAGGTCTAACTTAAAATTTAGACTTTGTTTTGTTTTATTTAAATTTTTTTAAGCCAAGTCAAGTTTGTAGTAGGTTAAAATAGAACCCATTTTTAGGCTAAGTACCTTTAGTTAAATACAAAAGGTGAATGGTACTTAAGGTATTTATACAACTGACCTTTAACCCCTATCATAAATAACACTTGATTTATGTCCGTATCAGATAATTTAGGTGATTTTATCTGAGGTGTTAATGTGTTTTGTTGATAGATTGTACAACCGGCCATTTATTACAAATAATAAACATTCATGATATTTACTTACAGCCGTTTTAACAAGAGTAAACATCTTGTATACTTTCTGAGTTAAAGGCCGACGAAATTTGTATGGCCGCCATCTTAAATTCGCCACTTTGAATTTTTTTTTCAGCTCATTTCCAATTGGATGAGGTTTCGAATGATATTTGTTCGAACACTTCCCACCTATATTAAATATCCTGGCTGTGCTCTTCCTCCGTCTCCGAAACCCTCAATCATCAGCTCTCTCCATATTTTTCCTCTGAATGAGTTTTTGTCCTCTATACGAAACCATGAGTGAAAAAAATTTTTTTCTTAAAAATTTTTACAGAAGAGGTATATTTTCATGACATATGTTATTAGTCCACTGAAGCAAAAACTGCAATAAAATTGGTTGCCTGTAAAGTCGGTATACGGGCGAAAGTTTTACGTGACAACGACTTTGAGTGGTAAAATAATTTTAATGTGAATATTCATTCGTATAGTAGGAAGAAGGATGAAATAATAGTAACAATTTAAAACATTTATTTATACAAAGAATTATATTTAAAACATTAATTTATACAAAGAATCTCGCACTGAATTTCATATTAACAAAATTTTATTTTTATGTCTGTCTCTCTCGCTCTTAGGCGGGCTAACCATGCCCGAGTGGAAGGGACGCGTGCCTCTCACTCGCTCTCATTGTGAGCGCATAACGTGAGCGGAGCGTAACGCAGTTTCTTGAAGTGTCACCCGGCAAACCAATTTATAAGACGTTGTCACGTCAAAATTCAATCAGAAAATTATAAATATGGGAAATAAAATAGTTTACTTGTATTCTGTAAATTTTTTTTAAACGTTCAAAATTGTTTTCGCTTAATTTCTGATATAATTATTACAATATACGCCAGCATAGTTCACACGCTGAAGAAATGGTAAACTATCTATAGGAGTCATTAGTGGTACGTAAATGACAATAATAATATTAACTTTAGACGAAAACCTAGCCAAACACTGTTAATCACTCCCGTTATATTGCAGCTATACTGGTCACCAGGCGAGCTCCGTTTGACAACTGGCTCAAGTCTATCGGAACAGAATTATTTATTGTCGTGTTTTAAATTGTTACGTGGGTATAATTAAAATAAATTAAGGGAACTACTCGCGAATACATGCTAACTCTACAAAATAAGCTTTCAACGCTTCTAGATTGAAATCACTATCCATAGCTGGAATATTTACTATATCAACTTTGTCGCATTTTTTCAACTTAGAAAAAGGTCTATATTTGTGTTTTTTTTTAAATAAGGTGTTTATAGTCAGAACAGGTATTTTAAAAATTTCAATTTATATTCTAGGGGAATATAAATTGAAATTTTTATATTCCCCTATACTCCGTATCTTAAACACTTGTTGTAGTAACACCAATTAGAATCAAATATGGACTTTCTAAACCCACGTACACATTGTAATCACGGCCTTAAACAGGTTACTAATCAGACTCCTTCACACAGAGATACATTTTAACAATCTGTTGTTACTATTTAAAGATACGAATTATCCTGACTGATGGAATAATTCCATGAAGGTGTACAAAAATTTTCTCATTTTTGAGTTATTTACTTGTTTACTTATAATTAATTTTAAGCTTGGGTAAAACAGTAATTATATTGTTGCGAATCAACATCAAAACAATTCGCATGCCTAGACCAAGCTTTAGTTCGAACTTGCTGGAAAATGTCAAATTGAATAAGACGGCAAGATGTCGTTCGCCAGAAGTTTCAGTGGGATGAGTATAACTCTAAATCTTTCCAGGGGTTGTCAGAATATTTTTTTTTAAATTGCTAGAATCAAGTTGCGAGAAGTTTCTATATGAAAACCTATATAAATGGATGTAAGGATGATTACAGTCAGTCTATTACATGAGAGTAAGAAGTGAGTTCGAAGAAATATCTTAGTTCAGAGAAAGTGGTGCTTAGTCGTAGTAGTGGAATATTGTTAAGTGTATAGCGACGAGCAAAACTGGTAATAGTGTTTCAAGAGTAGTGCGCGCAATAAGTGTGGAACTATGCAGATAAAACTGTAAATACCGGAGACGTGAAAATAGTGCGAGAATGTAGTGTCAGATTTAGTTCGACTTTTGTGACCATTATAAATAAATTCCGTACCAACGAAGCATCTATCAATTTCTTCCAATCTAGAACTCAAGTTCGTAACAATATTATATTATATCGAAAACTAAGTAATAATAAAAACTAAAAAAGCAAAGCGGCAAGCCGAAACTGAGAAGATTAGCGTATGTTTTCGCACTGTGTTACGCAAGATCGAAGGAGTAGCTCCTTCTATTATTAGCGCTGGGGACGTCACAAAAGTCCATTCTAATTTTTTACTATTTTCATTATTCATATAATAATAACTTTTGTTACTCTATGGTAAATTGGTTCTGATATTTGGACGGTTTTACTTCGGTAGATTGTAAAAAATAATGGGTTAAATTGTAAGCAGTATGTTACAGTTTACAACATTTCGACAGTTTACAATTTCGCGCGATATAGTATCTAGTCTAGTCTTAGTAATCTTATCTTGCATTTACAATTTTATGGTGACAACATATTAAATAGGAATCGAATAATAATGTAATCTTCGTGTGAACGTATATTGTTTCACAAAGGAGAGCTAATTAGCTGCAAACATCTTCAACGGATACTTCCCACTTGACTATCTAAAAGTCATCTTAATAGATTGTATGTACTTTAAACATTTTTAAAATACCCTCCAGCTTGACTAGGTATAACCGAGGCAGTATGTCTGTCTGTCTATCATAGTCAATGTATTACATGAGTTAGGTTTCCCTGGTTAAGATTCACGTGACTCGTCAACTTTATTGCTTTGTTTTTTACATATTAAATAGCGAGTTCCAGTAATGGACATCGTAATGGGGATCCTATACTTGCACCTGGTTTGCAGTTGCTAGGCACCGCTTGGCTTCTTGTCATGATATTTAGATACTGAAGTAAAGAAATAAGTTAAATAAAGCAGTGTAGACGGGAGTTTATTTGTAATTCTTTGTCCGTCTGGGTCACTATCAAATAGTACTGCTCGGCTTATCTTATTTCTTTTATGCGTTACTATGCAGTAAAACTTACGTATAGGAAAAGCTCACAAAATTTGTGTTTAAATAAATAAAGTACCCTCTGTTATAATATAGGAAGGAAATAATCCTTAGTACTAAATATCCGGGTACAAGATATTTTTACGTCGCTGACAAATTTAACTGAGCTATTTATACATCGCGTGGGCTCGCTCGCTCCAATTGTAAGACGTATTGTCATACCGGAGGGTAATTCTCTAAATATTTTCGGTCTAAATTGAGATGTGCTGTAGATTTATTGTCAATGAGCAAGAGTTTGGGAAGAATTTTACGTCCCGTTTTGATTAGGGGTAAATACTCAAAAGAGAAACCGAGTATTAAACACTTACTCCAAACCTTAATGAAGTAGACCCAGCATCACAACACAGCCGTAATGGTGACCAGGTGAGCTCCGTTTGATAACTGGCTCAAGACTATCAGAACTGAGGTTATATACAGTCTTGGAATAAAATAAAAAGTACTACCCCCGATCAATGTTGAACAACGGAAGGAAGCTATTAAATGTACTATGTAAATCTACACTTAGGTCACAAGCACCACATACTGCTCATCTTCCTATATTACGTAAAAGTTAGTAATGGCAGAATTTTCTAAAACTACAGTGTCTACCACTAGACCTCGCCACCTAACATTTAAATTAAGTGCTCTCACTTTTATTAACGAGTCATGTTATTCTTAATAAGGGAGACCTAACGAGAATATACGCGGTATAAAGTTACTTGTCAAACTGCCGTTTATCTATCGACACCAATAGGAAATAATATAAAACCTGTAGAGCATGTAATGTAGAAACATTTATGGAGCTCGTATTGATACTAGATAAGGAATCGTAATTATGTGCTAGTATTGAAATACTTCAGTGGGCGGAGCTTGGACTCGATGAACACATTAAATGCTACGCTGTATTTCTTGTTTACACTACACTTTTATACGCCTAGTCTTCATACAAAAATTACGAAATAAGTGACCGAATCTGCACATACATATAAGTATTTTTGTTCCGTCTTTCGATCTTTGAATTTATTTAGAACGCAATGTGGCTGGAACGCAATTGGATCTCTTTCTTGTGGTCGCTCCCTCTTGGCTGAGGATCGTGGTCATCGACGGATGGTATATACCTAGTTTGGGTTATCTGATTCCACCGGTGCCTGTTCATCGCGTCTCTAGCGACCGAGCAAAACTTAATTGAAGATGGGCCTCTGACTCGATCACTCCATCTGGTTGGGGACCGTCCGCTTTCCCTCCGTGTTTCCAAACAACATCAGTTTTTCAAGGGTCTCATCACCCCGTGATCGTGATGAGGATCGATGCATTGAAGATGGCCCTCTAACTTAATCTCTCCATCTGGTTGGGAACCGTCCCCAAGCTCGCTTTCCCTCCGTGTTTCCAACAACGATCAGTTTTACAAGGGTCTCATCACCCCGATCTGCAGACAGATCGTGGAAAGGCGGTTTTGGACGTCAAGCTGCGAGAGGATCGATGCATTGGTGCGCTTGGCGGTCCAGGGTATCCTCAATTACAATTAGTATTTAAAAGTGTAACGGAACTCTTGTCTGATACACTTTTCAACACTAATTATAAAGATCCCCAGGTTAATGGTGAAAACTAAAAGCTACACCTTGAAAGTACTTAAAACAGGAGGTTTTGTAGCACCTGGGACTTGAGATTTAAATCCTGGCTTAATAGAAACTAGTTTCAAAGTTGATTTAAGAGAAACCCCATTAGCATCTCTAATCGAACAAATCGATATCTCTATCCAAGGTACAAGCACCAGTCATCACCACACGATGAGGATGTAATTACTAGAACCAACAAACTCACTAACTACCTCACACTGTGTTACCAGTTACACGTTAAAGTATACATGGGAAAAAGTGTTACAATATTAGTCAAATGCGAGTTGAATAATCTACTCAGAAACGAAAAATACATGTAGGTAGTTTCTATAGGTTTATTTAATGAAAAATCGTTGCCCCCACGATGTGTGACCTTTGCCTCAATATATCTAAGGCAATCTGTCAAGTGATTTTACACAGTAAACATTTTCTAAACTAGTTTGACGTTGTCAAAGCAGTCTGTATAATATCAGAGATAATTGTAGTGATCAGTGTAGTTCTTTAACTAGTTCTTGAGTCACGAGCCCCAGGAACTTAGCTTCCTGTCAAAAAGTATTCCTTGCATTTTTTTTTATGGTAGATAAGGTGCAAACGAACCACCATATGGATGGTCCACCTAATGGTAAGTGGCCACCATCGCCCGTGGATAACGTGTACGGATGGACGTACGGACACTCTATCATCGATACTTTGCATCCTCGAAAGAAATGCTGCGGTTTCAGCGGACCCTGAGCAAGAGCCCAGAGTCCACTAGATCTGCAGAATTCATGGGATGGGAGAGGTAGGGGGGTAAGACTAGCCCACATGCAGCTCGACGGGAACGCGTCTATGACACTTGGCGGTCGGATTCGCATGCTGGTGGTCGCAAGCCGTCCCCTCACGGGCAATTCTAACTTTACATCAAAATATGACTAATAATTTTACTCCAGAAAAAAAAACTATTCATTAGTCACAAAAAGTCATGTGAGAGTCGCCGTCACCCTTTGAAGGCCATTATTTTTATGACGCGTTTTTATGGGCTCGAGGATTCATTTTATAGTCTGTGGTAATTGAAATGCTTTTGTCCCTTACTGGTTGCTTTTTAACTATTTTACGATTGGTAAAAGATGTATTAAACTTTTATTTGCTTTTTACGTGTATTGGTTTTGTTTTTATGTTTATGATTTAAATTGTAGACACTGATTTTTTTTACATTTTTTTTTTGATCTATCTGATTTATGTTTTATAGCTTTAATTCCGTTTCTCAAAAAATAACTTCTGTCACTATCAAACGCTAGATTTGAGTTTCATTAAAAGACTTCTTAGACACTTCCACTAAGTGTAATAATTGTTTTACTAAAAATTCCTACAAACTAGATTATAGATAATATTTGTTTAATACTGAATTATAAATATTACTCAGGTGGTTATTAGCTGTATCTCTATTGTAATATTATAAAGAGGTAAAGTTTGTGAGGTTGTAGGGGGTAATCTCTAGATCTACTGAACCAATTTTGAAACTTCTTTTACCGAAAGTCATATTATTTGTGCGTGTCATAAGCCCGAAAAATGAGAAGTTTTACGATGAGAGATGATTCATAGTTGCGGGTAGAGTATGAATGAATAATGAGTGAGTCTGTGATTGAACAGTTTGAATACACCTCAGCGAAGCAAGAGCTGGTTTAAGGGGGATCGGCTAGTTAAATATACAATTGTCAAAACATCTGTCCAACACGTATACAATTTTTTAATTTATTAATTGCATATCAAAGTGACATTACAACATTTGCATACCCCCAATGCAGATCTCAATGAAAAACCAGTTTTAACAATCCATACAAATAAATCCGCAACACATACATACATGAAACTATCACACACATACACGTGCCCTATTGTACTAGAAGGGGAGATGAACGTAAGTACCCTCGAGTATTTTTAGTTTAATGGATTGTAGCAGATAATATTCTTGTTCCTTTTTAAAAATTAATTTTAAAATTATCTACTGTGGGTACATGTTGTATGTTGGAGATAAAGCAATCATACAAAATAAAATCATAAACTGTATTTTCAAAGCTCTAAATTTCAAGAAGCTTTTTTTCAGAATTTGTGTTTAATTTAAAGAAAAAAAATCTTAGATTGTCAGTTTAAAACTTTAGCTACAACATTTTACAATGAATAACTTGTAAAAAAATAATAATATTTGACTATAGTGAGAATATTATTATTGAATTTTTACATGACAATGACGTCACACTTAATGATATTTTAAATATACAAATATAATAGTACTTTAACGGCTGAAATTACTAATCAATCTTAATCCAAAATCCCCAGATTACTGATTGAAAATATATTTCAAATTTGAATTTTCTATGCACAATTTTTTTTATTTGAAATCTGATAATCTCAATATAAGGTTTTTATTGCGATTGATTATTAATTTTGGCCCTACAACTGACTTAGTGCAATATTTTATTTCTTCTTTATTTATTTTCATCGAGCCAATACATTTCATTGTTTATTTTTGTCAATTAAAAACGCTTTAAAATCAACGAGTTCATTGAAGTTTTCACATGTATGAATGTCAGTTAATAATAAAAAAATCCATTATCCAAAACCCTCAGATTACAAATGGATTTTAGATTAAGATCGATTATTAATATCGGCCGTCAAACCATGAAGGTGAAGTTCTCGCTAGTAGCAAGGATCGAGACATAGATATGTCACAATACATTAAAATCTTTAGATAATATAAAAAAGATCTAGATGTTCTACGCAACGACAGAGCAATTTATGAGAAAGATTTATATGTATATTAAACACATATTATAGTAAAGAAACCATGCAAAGTCAGAGCGGGACGCTAGTGTTATAATATACTGGATTAAACATCCTTAGTCTCAAATCAAATCGAATTAAAAAAATATAAATTTGGAGTTAATTCTAAAAAGGAAATAGCGTATTTAAGCGCAATAGCCCGCGGGCCGCAGTTTAGCAGCCCCTGGCTCAAAGAGACAATGACCTCGAGGCTCGAGCAGCCCTTTTAAAATGTTCGGCGCGAGACGAGGCGCGGTCAACCCTTTGTATGGATGTTTTGATTTGTAATTTGTTTGTTAGGAAACCTCGCACTGATTACTTATTTGCATTTAGAAATGCTATTTAAATTATTTTTAATAAAAAATTATTAAGAGTATGGGAGCTATGCTGTGGAGTAGCACCAGACGAATTAGATTGAAGCCGAGCAGTGCCTGGGGTTTGGCACCTAGGAGCAGGCAGGCAGCAGAAGACGTCACCTCCATGCTCCACATCGCTCCTCAATATTAGAGTATTAAAATATGTACATTACTCACATGCTCCTCAATAACGGGGGCTTAGCACCACGCCACCAAGCAACAATACACTGCCACCAAACAACAATATAAACGGTGTCCATCTTGGGTGATATACAATATTTAAAACTCCTACCTTTGTAGTTAATAGCAACTTTAAAGTAATTCCCATCGGTTTATTGTAGGAACACCCCTCGACTCGACTTGTTATGATTTCTGTCCCTGCTAGAACAGAAACATTTGAATATTGTCTATCATAGTGCAGAGTTATACAGTGTCAGTTTATTTCTTCAACATATAGTTGATAAAATGTTCTTGTATACCCGTGACACGGTCGACATTAGTCAGAATGGACAAAGTGATACAATATTCACGTGCGAAGCGCCTCTTGCAGTCTATTTGTAGGATATTGCGGCGCGGAGCTCCCGCACTCCCTGCACTGTTTATATCATTTGCAAAACAATCAATTCTGTCTACTGTTATTATTTTCCAAGCATACATGAAGAAAATATAAAATAATATATAAAATCTTCAAATTAATTTATTTTCACGTCTAATAAATATTAACTTGGCAACGACTCTACCTGTCATTAAAGTGGGAATAGTTGAGGGGGTACCTTTTATTATAAAAAGAATGACTTGTAGGTTAATAAGGTTCAGTTGTTGTTGTGTATTTAAAGATGGTTTGCCAAATAGTTGAATAATTAGTGTAATTGCTACTTTGCTGAAGATGTGTTAAATATTCGAGTAGGTCGAGCTGTGAAGGACAGCGTTTACTGGTAGTAGAAGGGATCTTGCACTTGGGTCGTGTCAGGATTGTGTATTATTGAAGTCTTTTGAGTGTAATTTAGCGGTTAAGCTATCGTGTTAGCTTCTACATTCAACAACATAACACATACAGCCGCTTTCATGCGTCCTTTCTTACTATTAAATCTAAATAATATTACAAGTGGCTAGCAGTAAAAACTTCGACAGACTGAGATCTGGGTGCACAGGACCCATTAGAACAGGATACTCCAGTGCACGTCGATCGATGAAGCCGTTAAGGTCTGTAGAACGATTTAACATTTTAAAGGCTTGTTTTGGGAATTAATAGCTTCCAAGAAAAATTTGAACTATATCGGTGCATTAGGTCCTTAAAAAATATGATTTTCTTATTGAAGTGAAACTTCTTTAGAATCGTTGTGATTTCAAACCGGATGCAACGGAAAAAACGACAGGTAAGAGACACAAATACAAAAATGTGTAGGAAAGAATGAGACAGAAATATACAAAACGACAGGTAAGAGACACAAATACAAAAATGTGTAGGAAAGAATGAGACAGAAATATATATACTATTTTATATTATTATATATATTCATCTCATTCTTTTGTCGATTTACTGAAGTTTCACTTCTATCGTGTGTGAATCGCACACACGATAGTTTTCGTAATGTAACAACAAATTTCCATTTTTCGGATTTTTTCTCGTAGTGATGTATTATTGAGTTGCAAAAAATCATGTAGCACAAGAAAAAGCCTGGGAATTTCGGATTTGAATATGTGATATAAATTTCAACTTGATCTTCACGTTTTTGTGAGAAAAAAGGTCTTGCGTTACAGCCAAAAAAAAAGTTAGTTTTCTAGTGATGCAGAAAAAAAAATAGTTTTTTAATTTTATCCTTTACTTTTGCTATGAGACCTTACTTCATGATAAATTTTATTTTTATTAACTCAATTTTTTTTTTAGTTCCTCGTCTAATTTCCTATGAAATCATTAGCCTTTTAAATCTTAAAATACAGTACGCCATATTGAAAAATAATAAAATCAAAGTATTGTCCTTTTATAATCAGTAGGTAGAACATCCTAATTCTGATGGAGAGTATTCTTTAAAATACTTTTCAATTTAATTCCTCAACACTTCCGTTGTTACATAATCGATATGTTACAACAGCTTCCAAAAAACTATTATCCCCACTTGTGGAGGGGTGCTCCTACCATTCTTTCGTCACTTTATACTCTCTTTCCCGGCGTATCAAATATTAGTCTATCGAGTTTTCTCTTTGAATGAACATTATCTGAAGTGGTGCTAGTGACAGTGTAATAATAATGATGTTTTACTGATGCTAGGAATCTAGGATTAAGGTAATACAAAAACTTCACAATGCAGTGGCCACGTGAATATTTAAACAAAACGTGTGTTTTACACTTTCACACTTGTCACAAGGCCAAGGCACCTCATGATACCCGATTATAGTTGTATCATGATGACGTTATAGAACATGGCCAAATGTTGTAGTCCCGTATGCAAGTCTTCATATATAATATAAGATACATAATTATCATATAATTGTTATTTAACGTACCTACATATAATTATATAGAATATTTTGAAACGGAGCAGCGCTCGCGAGCGTTAATGGAAACATAACAATTAGCTACGCAAGGGATAGGGTTGCCATCGTTATATTATAAACACCATTAAAAATATGTTAATTTTATGAACGTTGGCTTATAATTAAATTGCTTATGGGGAACTCAATGCTCGTATAATGGATAAAAGCTGACAAGACGCTCTTACTGAGTGTAAATGGATTCAGTGTTTATTCTTGAAGAAATAATTAGATAACACGTCAATTTAAAAAAAAATATTTTAAGTTTCTTTAATTCTTTTTCATACTAAAATTTTGAATGACGTATATTTGTCCTGCGACTTAATACCGATTAATTGATTATTATCTTTAAAACCCGAAAACTCGATGTTTAAAAAATTAGGTCGATTTCCAGTGTTGTCTCCTAAAAATAAATAAAATTGTTCTTGTATCACGTAACCACTACGCTACATGTTAAATAATAAGAATAAGAATGTCTAGAGACTAGAAGGCAAAGCAACAACTTGTTTTTTAAGACTTTAAAATGTTTCTATATTATTCTATTTTAGTGACAATTTCCCATCCCTAATGGCAACCCTAGACAATAATATTATAACAATAATGTAATAGCATTAAGTCGTAACACTCAAGTATAAGGTTCAAAGTACATTGCGCCATCACACCCAGCTGCGGAACGAAGGAATCCGTCACACGTAACAGACGCATCATTGGAAAGCACGCGAAACTATTTAAACACATTGTGACAACATTATAATGAAGGGTCTTTAGGGGCAAGGGCCTCAGTGTGACTAAAATTGTATCCTTTTTTGTAGCATTTTGGTATACTCTCACTTCGCTGAGGTATGGAAAATTTTTTTTTTTCAGATAGTTTTCAAGAAGAAGAAGAAAGTTCTCTTCTATGAAACAGAACCTACTATAATGCCGTAACTATTGATTTAACAGATGACATTGACAGATTTCCTGACGTTTCAAATACGTTGCAGTATTCGTTGTCACTGGACAGACTGGATGTCCTGTGACAACGAACACTGCAAAGTATTTGAAACGAAACGTCAGGAAATCAAGTAAAAGAACATAAAACCTGATAAAAACCGTTTTATAAAGTATTTTAAAATGTGTAACAATCGTGAAAACCTAAGAAATCATGACATTGATAGACCAACAGTATGACGGCTTGACTAGAATATCCCCCTGGAGGTTATAAAATAGACAGAGTGTAACAACATTACTGCTAGAATACTCGCGATATGAAACAAATATTACTGAGATTAATGTAATATTTAAGACATTACAACTAACATTCAGATCAGTGTTGCCAACATCACATTTTTACCGTAATTTAAACTTTTTGATTTTACCACATTATTCCCCAGAGCCAGTAACATACAGCATCATAAAATCTTTACCCTCACGTATCTCATATTTCACAACATACACAGATTCCGCCATATTACATAATATATTCTTATAGCTTTATATTAAAACGCAAACAATGGCAAGGATGTATATTCCTCACAATGGGGGTCCATTTGTGACCACGATAAATATTGTCACATATCCCTTGAAGCGACGTTAACTCCCATTCACTTTCTTAGAGGTTTTGTGCAAAAACATTGGTTTTTTTCTCCTTTATTTGCTCTTTGACGCTTTGCACAAAGCTATTCGTTATGGGGCAAATAGTGTAATGTAAATAGGAATAAACGTGTCGGTACGTTAAGATCTTATTTGTATAGGTTTTGTATTATTTTTGTAATATACTGTATGTTCATACATCAAAAAACGTCACTGAATGGTTTTTATCCATCATTGGACTTGAATTTGGATTTTCACTTCAGAGAAAATTCTATTAAGTCCCTAGCGAATCGAGGTACCTTCAGACGTAGATGTCGCCCTTAAATTGTCCTATTTATATCGCAATAAACATGGTAATTACTTCAAACAGGGACGACAGACTGCAATAATCAAATTTAGTCTCATTTTTCAAGTTCCCCTCCTTAATAGTGTTAAAATCGTATTTAAACGGACAGATGAACGGGACAAATGAACTGTAGTTAGCAATATTGTTGAGCTTAATACTCACTGTGGAAAATAGAAATTTCGACAACACGACATCACGACCTGACTATTTTGTTGATACTTGTGTTACATGGGACCAATAGCGCACAGTAACACGCACAAGGCAATAATAATATGCACTAAAAACAGAACCTTAGTAATGGGTACCCAGTCTGGCCACACCACTGCACGGTCATATTAGGTCACCAGGCGAGCTTCGTTTGACAACTGGCTTAAGTCAATCGAAATAGAGGTTATTTACAGTCTTGGAATAAATTGGTGTTGCTAACTCGATAATAGAAAAAAACTTCCGCACTTTACTCTAAGAATAGACTGACTATCAAAATACATGTTTTGAGGAACGAAAAGATATTTTTAAAGAAGGATTATTGCTTACTGTCAGATCGCCATGTAGATTCATTCCACGATCTTTTCGTTTGATTCACATTTTACGAAATATGATTTAGATTAATTACAAACCGAGAACATATTCTTATAGCGAATGTTAGCATTACTTTTGATATATTTGTTTTGTCTATACCATGTACATTGTACAGTGTACACACACCCCAACAATACAATAATAAGCTGGAAAGTTCAATTTGGTAGCGACAGATGCGCCGTACACCCGCTGCTTATATTTTTTCCTTACACAATATTCGTATACTGACCGTTCTTTTATTAACGGTTTTTGTCAAAGAAAACATTTCTATACAATATACTGTAGTTGAAATACTTTAGTATATATGTGTTTATGTATGAGTAAAGAAGAAGTGAAATCATTTAAATATTACCACACTTTAAAATTTTATGGAACTTACAATTACAACCCTTTGGTCTACATTAGTATCAAGATAAAAGCTGTCCTATCTCTAAACTAGTACATTACAAACAATGTGCTAGGACTAGGACTAGGAATATATTTTTAAGATTAAGAATTAGATATTATGTTAATATGGCTGTAATAACTTCCTTAAATGTTAACGAAATCCTGGAGTGTCCGTAGTTAAAGAAAATTTGATTCTTAAGCTTAAAAATTAATGAGTAGTTCGTAGGCCAACTATGTATGGAGGGTGGTCATGTCCCTTCATCTTGAGCGGTGTCAGTAGTTTCTTGAATTTAGACTACTATAAATAAAGTAATGTATATTTGTAACATGATATAAGAGCTCAATCTCATAACATTTCTCTGCCCGAGGCAAATCATACAATACGTAGCGACCGCTATATAAACAGGTAGTTTTCACTTTCACCAGACACCTTTGTTATAATGTCTATCTGAATAGGATTGTATTTCAGAGTCTACTAAATAAACTTATTATATTTATTGTGTTACCTCCTCTTAGGTTACGACATGTTTTATTGGAAACTATTGTGACTAATGTTGCCCATGTGAAAATTCTTATATTTGAAGCTCAAATCTATGGATATTTCATCCAATTAAAAAGCAAATACAAATACATATCAAAATAACCGTATTTTTAAATGCGGACATATTTTCTATGATCGCTTTTAAAATGCTAATTTATTCTGTATCATACAACACGAAAACGTTGACTAAAATAAAATATCAAAGAGAAATTTCAATATCCGTTTATCCTCGCTTTTAATCTCGAGTAAATTTGTCACCCTTTATTGAGTTATATCGGAATATACCCTCGGATGAAGGGATGATAACAATCAACTGTTGCTGTGGATTGGGAACTTTGGATAAGGATCACCTTTATCTGTCCAAAACATTTCTGATAACTTTTATCTATTCCAGCAGATGTACCGTATTTTACTATTTTTAATCCAAAATTGCTAATTTCGGTTTAATTGATAACAGTTCTTCCACTTACTTATAGTCAAATGAAATCATATAAAGTCCAAGTTTTATCTCTCTTTCCCTCTCATGAATTTCCAATGAAGAATGAAGACGTGTATCCGTAGGATATAAAATTGGTGCAGGAAGAATTTTTTATCAGCTTCTAAAATGTTCTTTATCATATTGATTAATAACGTCTGATCGATCAGATAAATCGTCGTTTATTACCATTTCTTAAATTATGAATTAATTAATTTTTTCAGCAATGGTATTTTTTTCAATATTTTTCTTTACTTTCGGCATAAACTTGTTAAAATTATTTATTTTTTCCTCTTTGAAACAGTTCGCTCGTCAAAGGTCTGGTATACCATTTCAAAGTGTAACGATACCTTTAAGGTAAATTTAAAGACAATACTCCTTTGTCTATCCCCGTGTTCTTTGACTCACAGTTTCTATTATATTATAATTTTACAATTTAAATGCATTACTGTTTATTTCAGTATGTTTAAATATATAAACGATATCTCTGTTATTTGTACCATAATTATTGTAAAGCCGTCAGAATTAACCTTTTCATCTGAATGTCTAGTCGTACCTATTAGTTTATTGCAAGAATACCCACACGCCCTAAAAACTTAAACCTTTATTATTACCTTCGTCCTAAAAGACCAGAAGCGATTTGAAAAGAAATTTCAACCTTGTAAAGTTTTTTATCGTTGGAAATGAGCCTAAATATAATAATCATCTTCTCTGCCTCTTCTGCAGTTGCAAATCAGGTTATACTTGTCAGCACCACTGTTTATAAAGTAGTAGTAGCGGGTAGATCATTTTATATTATTTCAAGTGAAGACAATATATAACCTATAGTGCGATAGATTAGTCAGTCTCTCTGGTGTTTTCGTGCAGTGAACATGGAAGTTAGTGTTATAGTGTCGTGATTAAGGTTACCCTTCTCGAGGTCCACGTGAGTTTCCTTTATTATTGAAACGTCAGTAGCTCAGTGGTTCGGGCGTTGGATTCACGATCAACAAGTTGTGGGTTCAATTCCCTGACATTGGACTACTGGCGTGGCTCACACCTGACACAAGTTATTTATTAGCTTACTAGAAGGGGTAAAGGGAATACTAGTAGTATGTGATCCATACTGCTAGTAATTTTTTTTTTTTTAAATTATCTATTGTAGTGTGCGAGGTCGAGTGGTGATGTGAGAGTTAATATATTATGAAAGAGCTCTTTAAACCTTCTCCTAGGTCTCAAGCCCCAGGCACTGCTCGCCTCAGTCTAAATTGCATGTGTATTGCTGTACAGTGATGGGTATCACATTTCTCCCAGTTTTATGACATACTCAATAAAACCAACAGTACCCTCCCCCATAAAAAACGAAATGTAGTCACAACCCCAAACACTGATTGGATTCCTTTTGTTGTATTTAGTAATGGAAAATTTGACATCTAAGTGAAGCGAGGTTATATATTATTATATATAGGCTTGTATAAATGCTAATTTTGTTTACCCCTTATGACAGGTGACGTATAACGGAAATTAACAAGCGTTATCGACCAAAAAGCGTCACTCGGAAACGCCTGCACTTCTATTAATTACACCATTTACTTCATTAGGCATAAATTGAAGTGTCCTGCTCTAATATAGGTTATGAGTTATGGTCCATAAACGTCATTTCCTGTTCTAAATTTAAATTTTTATATGAAACCAATTATTTTATTACCCTAATTTATTTGGCTCGCTTCGCTAGTTACTGAAGTTGAACTTACTTTATAATGAAGTGTATTATTCAACACCAATATATATTTTTATGTTCTTCTAATCAATGATTGTTGAAGTTTAAAGTTGATCCAAAAATTCTATCTTCAATACAAATAATCAGACATAAATAAATAAGGTCCGTAAATATTGTAAGCACAAACTAAGACCGTAGATTGAAATACATTAAAAGTAGAAGATTATACTTCTAACCCTCAGCATAAACGTGAATGTCTGTAACTCATCAAAATGGTAACAGTAAGCAGATTCAAATATCCCCTTAACAAAATTCCGTCCCGGATATCGGCATCGTTAGGGAATACGAATTTTCAATCTCATTTGCTCCAGCGGAATTATGAAATGCACCAAAAATTTCTGCCATTTGTGAACGTGAATCCAATTAGGAATTAGGTCAATAAGAATTTAAACGAACTTCGTTTTTGTCTTATTATACGGTAATGGTATTGCTGCTCTCGCTTCCCTTAGAATTAATTAAGTCATATCTAAATGAGAATGAATTAAGTCATATAATTTTGGAGATCATCATCAGAGGAGATCATTTTGATCTAGGGCGATGTCTACGGAAATTCTTTAATCAAGATTTTGAAATATGATATCCAATATTTATAGCCTATTTGGTAACTGAACATAGCTACGATTATTTTCGATAATAGTTTTTACCTTTTCAAGATTTTTTTATGTTTTTTTGGAAAGATTTAACTGAGCTTCGTTACGCTCAGTTTAAAACACAGTTTTTGCCTTATCAATGTTTTCAATATTTCTGATAAACATTTAACTAAGCATTGCTACAATTATGTTTGGTATTATTGGTTATAGTTTTTACCTTTTTCTGAAAATATTCTGAGTTAAATTTAACTGAATTTTGGTACCTAACTGTATACAACTTATGGGACAAGGGAATCCCTTTTGTAACTATAGAAGAAAAACTAAAAGATTTAACACCTACACCAATATGTAGTCTGATACGTTATGGATAAAAGAAATGTGAGCTATAATTTCCGTTGATTCACCAAAAGTTCCGGAGGTATTTTAGTCCGTTAGAGATGAGCAGAGTAATGGTGAGCACGTGGCGTCGGTCACGGGTTCACGGGTTCACGGGCTCACGGGTCGCTGGAACTCTTGCCCGAATAAATTCAGATGTTTTACAGTTTTACACAGTTCTGGATCCTTGTTATTCTTATGAACTTTCGCTTTTGTTTCTGTTCTGTAACTTCCTGGAACTTTGAGATAATAATTTTCACAGTCAAAATTAAGAGAAGATTTTTTAATAATATCTTTCTTGTTTATGGAATCTTGAAATGAACTTTTTATGTTTTTATTTAGTTCCACTTGTCATGGGCTGAAATAAAACCTTAAGTTTTAGCGAAGTTAATTTTAACCTACTTTACGTTTTCCGATTGAACCAAAATTTCCATGGCATATTATTATTACGTGGACTACTGATCTGATGAAAGAGCTGGAAAGTAATTTATGATGAAAATGACGGAATCCCATCATTCATCGTTGATTTTAGTCAATCAATATAAGCTGCTTTTTACTATTGTCTGTTATAGGTATCTAGTAGGTATCTTTGGGTAAGCTGGCTTTTATTATTTATGTATAAACCGCTCTTATTCTTCTTCTTCAATCATATTTAAATGCTATTGTGTTTTTGTTACAGGTAAGACTGACTAAATCATTAATTGTGTGAAACTGTAACGGTAAGTAATTTTCAAGCCAATCTTTACGTATTATAAATCACCTTTGGCTTTTAACTAAACAGCATTTAAGATTTGAAGACTATAGTTATAGAATAAAGATAACATAAGCGTGCAGACAACAACGATAAGGCATTTTTAAGCATGACAGCAGTATAAGCAAGTTTAATCTATTTTCTAATTTTCCTTCCTCGACACTGCAGACTGCGCTGCACATTGTCCAGTTGCAAATGCAGTCCAGCTTCCACTTATCCAATTTGCAGGCAGCAGTTACTGTCACCTACGTACAAACGTACACGTATCTACTGTTATACTATAGCTACATGAATTGCTTACTCGCTTAATTGAGCGAGATGCTTTTTTATACTTAATTACTTAAACCTATTTCGCTTCCGTTTTCAATTTCTGTATTTTTTTAACAATATTTTCATGCTATTAGTTACATCATTATGTTACTTCTGATTACGGGTACATTAAGTTGTAGCCGAGCAGTACCTGTGTGCTCCAACCCCTGCTGCTGCTACTGGAGAAACAAAACTGTCAAATTGTTGATAACATTACAAATTCAATGTATTTGATATAAATACTCTATCGGAACTGCTCGTTTTTATCTCTTTTCAATAAAAAATGTCATTACAGAAACATCCGGCCGTATTTGCGCTTTCTCGTGAATCAATCATTCTTTTGTGGAAGCGGAAATAAGTCCAGTTGGGCCCGAGAGATTTAGGGGACCTTAAAGTGACAGGAATGCTTAAGGTCTTTTTTGGATAGGCCAAAAACCAAAGAAGATTAAAATATGCTGGTAACATTGATTTATTTTAAGCGTACCGCTGAATGGATTACTTATAATGTCTGTCTCAATAGATCAGAGGAAGGTTTTGCATCAAGGTCGCAACCCCCAAGTATATCATTTTTATGCATTTTATCATTTTATGGATATTTGTTAGATGTGAATTGACTGCTGATCACTGGCAGATAGCTGATGTAACAAGGAGTAACTAAGGCTATTTAACACCTCACTACGACCCATAGGAGCGGAGCAACACGCGAAAAGTCGCGCGAGTCGACTAGTTTATAATTTAAGTAATAGGCAAAAGAGTTGTGGCGGTTTTTGTATAAGGAATTTAGGTCAAAAACTAATCCATAATTTGATTAATATAATTTTTTGCCATCTTCAGGACTTGTCCTGCAGCAGACGTCTAACCTGATAGCTTTCTTGCTCGAGTAAACTTTAATACATTTAACGCCTATTTTAAGTATTCCAACACGTTTAGCTAATATAACCTATAAATCGATATGTATAAGAGTCAAATTCGCGTGAAGTTTCTCCTTTTATGCTTAAACACTTAGCTGGCAAGGTTTCCTTTTTAATATTTTCTTATGAAATATTTTGTAAGGCGTAAAAACGTATTTATTTCGTAGGTATTTTCAAGGTGACATGGAGACGTGTATGTAGAGCTAAACATTATTCGTATTTTACGTGAGTTTTATACTTTTTCTTTTGAGAAGCTTTTGCTGAAGGTTATGATATTTTATTTTTAATTACACTTAATGTTTCTATCTTTTTTTCTTAGTAGTAAAAGCTTATGACATTATTGTATTCTGCTCGTTTTACATCTCTTATAAAATTCTCAAAGCTTTTGACTAAAAAAAATCCTAAAAAAAATACAAAATTTAACCTACTTTTTTATGAAAAAAAAAAAACTTTAAAATTGTATGTTTAATTATTCTCCAGAAACTTCCACAGTCATAATTTTAAAGACCTGGTACCGGTTTTGGTCATACCATTATAATACGCAATCATAAGCTGAGCTAACGGCACGTAAGTATAGGTTTGACTTTGAAAGCGCAGAAGTCACTTGGCCTTTTTAACGGCTACGTCACGAATGGAATTGCCAATACAAGCACGCAGCACGCTCACAATGCACAACATTCCCCCACTATTTTTCTTAGACCTAAAGTTAGCTGCCGGCTATTATAACAGAAACTTAATTAGTTATTAAACTTGGTTGTAAAAAAAAAGAACAATTAAAACGTAATAACATAATATACTAAGACGAAGAGACAAAAAATTAATATATCAGAGAAATTGAACAAAAAATCAATAAACGATCTCCTCCGGGTGGTAGTTGGTGGCGTGTGCAAAAACGTTATTACGTGCGCAGTATGGGGTTAAGTAGAAGCTGTAATAACAATATTGTTGTTATAAAAAGATACTGATTTTAGTTTTAACGTATAAGGAAAGAACAAATCTTAAAGTAGACAGAATAAACTTTATGTTTAACTAAGCACTTTAGATTTAAATTCAGTCGGAAAACCTCACTTATTAAACCAAAACATATTTAATTTAAATACTATTGGAAATTTTTTTTTTTTTAATTCAAACTAATTTTTGCGCGAACATATTTTCGCATTAAAATATTTCATATATTTACTTGAAATATTGTTTTATATACAAACCGATCTTGATTAGATAAAGTCTGGCTCTTGGTGTCCTCATCGCTTTCGATCTAGAAATGTTTGACATAATATTTAGATTAATTTTTCTAGAAACATCTAATATATATTGGTATTTGAAATATAAATCCATAGACAATATATCTATGAATCTTCTTATTATAGATATTAAAAAAATGAATTTCTGTTCGTTAGCCTCACTAAAACTTGAGAACGACTGTACCGATTTGGCTAATTTTGGTTTTGAACGATTTTGATACCTGTTGGTAAATACACCTTAGCGAAGCGAGGACGGGTCAGCTAGTATTAAATATAAATTCACCAATTTATATATATATGTCGGAGCATAGTAAAAGATTATCGATTAATGGAATCGTTATCGTTGTCTATGGCGTTGGAGTGGGGTAGTAGTCACTTCCGTTGTTTTGACAGTCTCTACCCTCGACCGTTATATGCGATCGACAGTCTAACTGAAGTCTTAGTCGTGCGCGGTCTCTCAAGAAGTGAACATCATCTAAGTAGTGCTAGTGATAATGATAGTGTCAAGTGCAGTGTAGTGTGGAAGTGCTGTCCAACTAAGGTCACGTAACTCCTTACAATGTAATTGCCACGTGGTTAAGTAAACACAATGTTAGGTTAGGTTAGCCTTAGGTTAGGTTAGCCTTGTGTTAGATTCGGTTTATGTGCGTTTAACCTTGGGTTTAAATAGAGAGCCTAGCAGTGGAGGCGAGTGTTGTAATTACTTAAAGGATATCCTTAAGCCTACACCTTGGTCACAAGTCCAAGGCACTGCTTAGGTTTCTCTCGTAATTGTTAGAGATCATATTTGATCATTTATCGGTCCAATAGGAGTATCTACGTTGCGTTAACCCAATATTCCACTCATTACCATCACCCCCTTTTAGTGTTCCCCAATACTCCCCATCTTCCTGCTTCCATTTCCTTTCACATCGTCGTAAATTAAGTAACAATTGTTATAATCATACAAAGATTGGAGGAGTCAGTTCGTATGTATAATTTGGAGCAAAGCCAGCGACGAATTCAAGCCTAGTTAAACTGGATAGGTGCTGCTATATTCTACTGCTGTTGGAGCTTAAGCACATTGCCGGCGAATAGAAATGTATGTCTATACTCTCTACTATCTATCTAGTCTATCATTACTGAGTCAATCTCTGATGAGAACGGACGAGACTACTTTCAGCAGGTATAAGAAGCTACACATGAGTTTCCAATATTGATATATTTAGTAAACTCTATATAGTGTTTACTAATATTATTAACTAGTCGACCCGTGCAACTTCGTTCGCGTGTAGCTCCGCTCCTATTGGTCTTAGCGTGATGATATATAGCCTATAGCCTTCCTCGATAAATGGATTTATCTAACACTGAAAGATTTTTTTAAGTCGTACTAGTAGATCCTGAGGTTAGCGCGTTCACGCAAACAAACAAACAAACAATCAAACAAACTCTTCAGCTGTATATATTAAATATTATAAATGTGAAAGTTTGGATGTTTGTTACTCAATCATGCAAAAACGGATGAACGGATTTCAATGAAATTTGGCACACACATACTCATTATAACCCGGATTAACACTTCTTTTTATATCGGATAAATTCAGAGTTCCTGTAGGATAATCATAAAATATGTTTACTGTCATGAGAGCCTGAATATCGAAATGTTGTTGTTATTTGGATACTCTGGGTTTACTCCTTCAACCTATAAAGTTATATAAATTCTAATAATACTGAAGCAACCCCAGGGCTGATATCTAGTGTAATAATAAGTGAGAGCAGCCGATAAATATAAGGGAATTAACTCGAGTTTAACTTAAACAACTTGTCACAGTTGCTTATTGATATTAATGTGCTCTTACTGGATTGTGGTACTAACTTATTGTTAACAGACCGACCAATTTACATACGTTTCAAAATAGATATTAATACGTTAATATATTAGTTATTTGTGTACAGAGTCTCTCTACTAAAATATTGAATTCTCTAAGGCTCTGATCTATTACTACGCTACAGATTTTAATGCAGTTTACACCAATAGATATACTAATTCAAGACGAAGGTTTGTATGTATAAAATATATATATTCTTGTATAAGAGAAACCGCGAGAAGCCGAGGCAAGTCTCTAGCCTAAAATAAGAAATAATTAGATAACCAAAGTCGTGTCAAAGTTTCGATAATAAGCCATTAAGTATAATCGTATATAATATTCAATTACTCTACTCAACTCTCCGTAACTATAATTAACCTTACGCCTTGTTCTCACGGAACTTGTATAATATACATACAACTATTCCACATCCCATATTAGGATGTCCCATATCCCATAGTGAGATGTCCATGGGCGACTTTCCATCAAGTGGACCGTCTGCTCGGTTGTCCCTTATCCATCTTAAAAAAAGTCTTTTATCCTCTCACTTTCATAGCTTAGAATCTCAATATATAAATTTTTAGCTCTATCAAAGTAGATGATTTTATGTGATTATATATACAGATACTGATATGACTCCCTTCGGCATTAATTATCCCTTTACAAATAATCATATTATCGACTATTCGTTATGGCGTAAACTTATCTTTTCATTTAAGTTATATTATTTGATATATTATTTAATGCATGGTGTAACTTACAACTTTCAATTACATCAAGTAATATATGACATTTATAATTTAAGTTCACAGTTTTCCACTTACATGATGATATCGAGTTTATCTCGACATATTTCGTGAAAGCTTCAGCGCCCTTCGTTCGTCTGCAGCGCTCTAGCAACGTGCGCTCTATTAAATCGAATCGACACTCGAAATCATCACGTAAGTAAAAAACCGTAAACTAATATAAATATGACATATCTAGATCTTTCCATGAACAAGCCGCAACTTATTATTCATGAAGTGTAAAGCTTACGAGCGGCGTCTTCGCTGCAAAGCCATTGGAAACTATTAACATTTTAATTATCACCGTTATTAGATAAAACTGGAGGCTAGAGGCTGCTATTATGGTAGTGGTTACTCAGTGGGTGTTCGGTTCATTAATTCCTACCTATATTTATGGTATTATGTTTTTAATGAAATTACAATCAAATGCCCTGAAGCACATCTTATTAATATAATAAAAAAGAAACAAATAAATTGTCGTTTTTAAAACACTTTACTATATGATTGGTAAACAAAACCGGCCAAGTGCGAGGGGTTCCGTGCCAATATTTGGCAAAATAACTTGTTTTTAAAGTAACACGACCCACTTTTGATTGTGATTTTCAGTTATCTGCCCACTTTTCAGATAGTTTTAATAAAATGTATTGCTCAATTCTTAATTACATCCATAAAGGCCTATGTAACTATTTAGTGCACAGTATGCAGCATTCAAGTCAATGTTACTGAACACAATATTATATATTTCAGTACAACCCGTTATTGTAACAACACGAGGAAGTTTTGAATTTAGCTAAACCAATGTGCTCAAAAAAAGTTTGTATGGGCTCTCATACATTTTATGTTACTCATATTATTACCCTTATTTCTTTATTTTAATTAAATTATTTATTTTTGAAATTAATATTAAAATAAATATTCTGTGAATACTTCAAGCGTCTACCTGTTGCCGTTATTAATATCTACCAATAAATGGCAAAAAAATCACGTTTGTTTTATGGACCTTAAATATTTATTTTATTCTTTTTTAGTATTTGTTGGCATAGGGTGAACAGAAATACATTATTCGTGAGAATTTCAACTGTCTAGCCATCATGGTTTATGAGATACAGCCTGGTGACAGATAGACGGAGATCGGAGTCTTAGTAATAGGGTCCCGTTTTTACCCTTTGGGTACGGAACCCTAAAAAAGAAAAAAACAGGTAATTAGGCAAGTTTGTTTTGCATAGAGCCTTTATTTCACTACATATACAACGAAGTCCAATGCCGCCTCTGTTCGCGAGAAACTCAAAAACTACTAAACGGATTTTCATGCGATTTTCACTAATAAGTATACAGAGTGATTAATGAGGAAACTTTGACATAATATTTGCTAAGGTTTTTAGTATATTTGCTAAGTTAAATTTAGTCAAACCATCTAAGAGAATTTATCGTAGACGCTACCTTAACTTTTAAGCTAAAGCGTAGAGTAGGACAGATAAAAAAAAATTATATTGTGTCTTACTACCTATGTGAAAACATGGCAGATCGCTAGTATAAAAATAACATTAAATTCTAGATGGAAAACCTTCAAAATTAATAAAGTTCGTTTCATCGCCTTCAGTCAATAAAGACAGCTCAGTTCACCACAATGCTCAGCAGAATAAACTTGTCCAGTGGACCACTGCACTTGAGATATAATACATAGTCTCCACTGGAAGTGAGGCGCTATGTAGACGCAATATCATCTGTCCGTCCAATGAGTCTATAAATTAAATAAACTTACCTAAAAACTTATCATTAATAACCTATTTAGTTAAAATCTCTTTCTATGGTTTTTTTTTTTTTTTTTTTTTATCGATGGAAAATGCATTACGCATCCCACTTGGGCACTCCCAGGCGGGTATGTGAGACTCGCTGGCCGGAACTACCAGAATACTCACTAAAAACCATCGTGCCGTCACCGCTTTGTATGGACGTCACGGGATCGCTCTCGCATGCAACCGTGACCGTACCGGCGGACCCCTCTGCCGAATGCGCTACTCCTTATTACACAGAGGCGAGAAGGTGCGCAAAGCGCAGCCTCCTACTACCCGGTCGTCTTTGGCGATTTGTATCCTCAAGAGCATTTCTCTCTCGATCCCTATTCGCAGCCTCCTTCAGTGCTACAACAGACTCACAGTAGGAGGCGACTGCTGACCAAGACCTGTCACCGCTGAGCATGGCATCAACCACTCCCACCAGCGACAGATCTCCGCCGATTTGCGACATCAGCGCATGCCGCTGTGGTCCCCAAGAGGCGCACTCCTCCAACGTGTGGCGAGTATCTTCCTCAACAGACTGAACGTTATAACGATACATGTTTCTATTCTCATATAAATTTTTATGATCATGTGCGTTCAATGATAATTTACACTGCACAAGGACATTCGAAGACTACATTCTAGATGAAAGCCGAGCAGTGTCTGGAGCTTGAAACCCAGGATTTAAAGGCCTTTTTATACATGAACTCTCACCTCCGACTTGAAAAATCTTCTCTGTTCCCAAATTGATCGTTGATTGCACCCATCGTCTTATTATCTCTTTATTTAATTTTTCTATCGATTATTTTCTCGATTACTTAAGGAATCGATGACCATGTTGAAAGTATGATTTTAATAGAACATTTTAAATTAACCATACGATCGAAACTAAATGAACTAATAGTCTATTCTTGTGTTATCAGCCTTGAAGGTAACAGGAGAATGAAGAAAAGAAATGTTTTTGAAATAATCAAGAAAGCTAAAATTAAATTATAAAGCATAGTGCATTCAATGGATGATGAGGCTACAGCTGCAGGGCGAAACTTCCGCTTTGAAAAATTCACCACGTCCCGCGTCCCGCGTCCCGGCAAGTTTGTAAGTTTGTTTAAACTCGTGACAGAAGTTATATGAAATTTCACCGCCAGCTCGTTTTTAAGGCGCGTGCTGTGCTTGCCCTCTAATTTTACCTACTTTAGAATCATCACATTGTGATTATAGTATATTTGCAATATTTGAAAACACATCTTCATCTATTTTATCCAATAAATTTAATTCTATACCTTTTTGGCTTCCAAACTTCAAACGAAAAGGAACCCTACCATAGGATCAATTCGTTATCCATCTGTCTGTCAAAATCCTTTTTCACAGGGAAGCGTGGAGGGGTATAAAATCAAAAGATACGGCCATTTATGTCATTTATATCTAGAATTTTGGCAAAAAGTAATGTGTTTTGGTTAGTTTGTAAATTGACCTATATTAATTTATGGGGACAACAGTTTTCGGACGGCAAAGTTAAGTTTGTTAGTTCACATTGTAAGGTACCCGTGGTGCATGAATTCGACTCGCAATTGGCCATCTTACTTTGTTAGAGTAAGAAATACTCTTCACTTATTTACAATTTAATTCTCTAGATTTTTACTGAACGACTTCACGTCTTTAATTTGCAACCGGACCAGCATAGTCAGTTACCTAATACGGAAAAGATGCAAGAATCTGAATTCTGCTGAAGCTGTTCTTCAAATGCGTAATCTCCAACAAAACAATGTATCTCCGTTTCTTCATTATCCAATACAACCACAACGAATTAAACTCCAATATAACGATTAAAAAGAATAAACCGAAATAAAATTTAAATAATAGCCCTAAAGAATTCAATTCTGATGTAATTTAAAATACGATTCAGATGCTTTTTGCGAACCAGTTTCGATTCGTGCGATTCTCGCCGCTTTTGGGCTGTTTTTACATCTGAATCGCATAATTAATTACTACGCCTGTCATATATCAATTCTTTGGATCTCGAGATAAAAAGAAGATCTGGTGTTGCCTGATTGCGGTTTATTGATTTCGTTTGTTTGGTCCGTTTGATCATTAATACAGATAATTTAAAGTATTTCTTTACCTGCACAATTTGAAACATAAAATACGTCACGATACAATCGCCTTTTTTAACCCCCTCCCCCTATTGTCACGCTGTGTCACACTTTCTGTGACCCCTGAATATAATAAATTTCAATGCATAGTATACAAATTTTGAGAATTAAAAACATTTTTAACAAAAAATTGAACCGACTTCAAACTCTAAAAAATGCACTAAAAAGTAAGAAATAATTAGCTTATTTATTAACCTCCCTTTATTAGGACAATAATTGATCTTTTTGAAGTCAAATTATCTTAATGGCATATAATACATACTAATTAGACTTGTATTGTGTATTTTTGTCAAAACTTTTCCATTAACTATAAGGTACAAAAACATATTTAAAATATTTGGGCCTCATTCTTTAGAGTTATTTTTGGTGATACACTCACCAAAAAAATCACGTAGAAACATTATTTCCTCAACTATAAACTATAGTAATTTCATTCATGTGGGACTGGGACATCACATCTATAATTACAAAAGTTTCATGTCAGTCTGTGCATCATTATGAGCGCTATAGAAAAAATATGGCAAATTCATAAAATATTTTTACATATATCAAATGAATGGTTGTTCGTCTGTTTCGATAAACATTTTGTTTTTGAAATATTTGTAGGGAGTCAAGGAAAAGCTTATACAGTAAGAAATGCTTGAACAATTTTGATAAAATTTTTACCTTCACTAAGGAAGAATGAGTTGGCTAGTATATAATAAAAATTATATAAAAACTTTAAGTCTACTACGGGCAAAAACTTATAACCGTATAACGAATCCTTTCACGTAGAGCTTCTTCCCTATAGTGATTATAAACTTAACGCATATTTCATTAGATCTTTTATCAGCTCATTCTGACACCTTAAAGAGTTTAAAGCGTAAAATTAAGTGAAATCAATTTTAATAAACGAGCTCCGGTCATCATTTCAATTTACCACCACATTAGCCGACGTGAACCTTATACGGGAGTTGTTAGAGATGTTATCAAGCTTATGCAATTATCTATACTTTGTACTATTATATAAAACTAGTCGACCCGTCCCGACTTCGCCCGGGAGCAATCTACCACGTATTTAGGTTAAATTTCACATTTTAGAAATTATATTTTACATTTTAATTTATATATCACAAATTTCCAGAGACATAACGGCCACACAGCTCTATATGCACTTCACCCCCATGTCGATAGATGGCGTACGCGCAAACTCATTTTTTTAATCTATATTTTTTTAAAGGGGTTTGGTCACCTAAAATCAGAACTAAAATATAACTTAAATCAACTTAAAAAAAATTAATTCCTACGTCTTAAACCTATTTCTACAAATTTATATAACATTCTGGCCTGCTCCGATACAGGACAGGCCAGAATGCTGTTATGAAGACCTACATCAATTAAATTTAAGTTCTAAATTTTAGTAAAAAATCAATCGGACACACTCCGCCATTATGTGAGTAACATCTTCATTTTTGTGCGCAAACTCATTTGTTTACTTTGTATTCTTAAGTATTTTGTCGCAATAAAACATAGCCAATGTCTTTCGTCGAGCTTTATCTCTGCATCATATTTCATCAAAATCAGTGATTAAGGCCTGATTGTGTAACAGACAGACCGTAGCCATTCTGTGTTACTCTCGAAATTATAATATTAGTTAGGATTGTTGGTCATTTTAGTTTGATTTTAACTGTTTTGGCTATTTCGCTCTTTAGCAATATTTTCGTTCTTTTCGGTTCATCTAACTTTAGAGTTTAAATTGACCTACTTTTACACAAAATATATCTCTTCTAAAATCCTCTTAGATCTATTATTTATCAATATATACAATACTAACGACTTGCCCCGGCTTCGATCGTGAAGTAAAGCATATTACGTCTACATGAATCCCACTATATATTGTTTTGTTATATCTCAAAACTTTATCCGACACATTTCAACCAATTTACACAAAACCATTACAAATTATACACCTAAACCTTCTTCATGAATCACTTGTCAATTAACGAGAATCGCATGAAAGTCAGTTCCAGTAGTTTTTGAGTTTATTGCAAGCAAACAGATGCGTTATGTATGGGACTTTGTTTTATAAAAGAGATGTTATGAAAACTTATCTCTCAAAATGGAATTTTCCCTAATGAAGCAACAGTATAAACTGGTATCAGATATTCCAGTTTATTACCAGTTATCAACTTCCAAATTGTTGTACCATTAATCTTTATTTATTAGATGGAGTCTCGGCTGTGATAGTAAACTAACAGGCTTGATAGTTGACGTTTACTCCCACGGACGTCAACTAGTAACTATTCGCTTATTATTTGATATAAGAGTTTATCAATCATTCGCATTATACTTGGAAATGTTTTAAATTAAGTGACAAGTACATACCGGAACTTTTACTCGTTAAGAGTTCGAATTAATTTCATCTGTGGTAGAAATGGATAACTTGAAATGCTTTCAATGGTACAAAGTTTAACTTGTTTTCTACCTTATTTTTTAAATTTTAGGTATAAACAATCACTGCTGTTCTTTGCATCGGAATAGGTAGAGTTTTAAATACCAAATGCCTAAGTTTTTTGGATATGACATGAAATCTAATAAATTGTTACTAATTATTATAGGTTTGGTGAACTACTGGTGTTAGAGGGGAGGAGGAACAGGAATTGAATGTTTTACATTGGTATAATAGAAAACTGGTATAAAAACAAACATATTTTTGTGCGATTAAATTGCAAACGCTGACTAAACCTTATGCGATAGATCAAAATAATGTTCTATAGTTTGATTTCTAAATTTTACATTTTCGTATTCAAATCTATGATTTTTTAATCACATCATTTATAGAAATGATTTCTATCCTAAATAAAAAAGTTACACTTGTTAAAGTAAAAAAAGTTGATAGGCATATCAATGTTATGTACGTAATCAACCTATTCCGACCCTGAATTATATTAGAGACTAGCCGACTCGCTCTCGCTTCGCTGAGGTGAATTCAATCTGTTCACTCTCACAACTATGAATCATATATCTCTCATCTTTAAGGCAGTTTTCGTAAGAAAAGTTTTCGTTCGACCGTTTTTTTTCCGACTTATTGCAACAAATCCGACTCCCATTCTCATTTTTCGGATTAATATATACCCTATGATATTCGAAAATAATGTGGCTTTCTATAGGTAAAAGATTTTTCAAAATCAGATAAGATCCAGGGGGTAATAACCCCCTACTACCTTACAAATTCACAAATTTTATTATTGTATTATAATATTAATGTAAAAAGTAAATGTTAATCGCTCAAAACTAACAGATAAAGTAAAGCTCAAATCAATGAATTTAGAGGTTAGAAATATCGAGACTTTAATACCCTAAAACAAAATAAGACTAGTTTGTATCATACCTCGGGTAGGTTTCACATTAACTTCATTTAAGATGATGAGATTACTCGGAAGTGAATAATTTATTCCAAACTTTTAAACAATAATTCCTCTTACTGTCAAACTATTTAAACTATAAATCAGTGCGTCTGTGTGGCACACGAAAGGTGGCTTAAATCAGATATCTTTCAACAACCCAATAGAGACCTTCGCATAAAAAATAACCAAAAAAACCGGTATAAAAACAAATGGTATAACAATTCACTTGGTTTTCGAGTAACCGGTGCGGCGCCGTCGGATAAACACAATTCTGCTCTTGTGTATGATACTGATCACAATAAACTTTATCTTTATTATTATGAGATTAAAAAATGACGGTATTTAAGATATTTTGGGAATAAATTCTTCTATGTAGAGTTTCGTGAACGTGCACAATCTTTATGTGCTATTGATTTCTTTATTTTCTTTTTAAAGATAGGCTAATACATAATTTAGTAAAGACAGTGTCATTACATTGCTTTGTGTTAGTGAATCTTTTTTAACATTTTTCGCCCACATATTCAACTGAATCAGTTCATTGTAAGTATTGTTAGCATCCGTTTTAATTTTATATAAATGGTTGTTATACTCGTATGTCCGTACAATGCTTGAATATTATCTATGGTATATGATAAATTGTTTACCTTACAGGAAATTAATTGTCTATGAGGTAGATCATATTAGTGATGAATTGTCAGCATTGATACTGTTTCCGTTATTTTTTTTAGGCTAAAGTAGGATATAAAGAGATGATGCAAGGTGGCAGAGTGCAGTATTTCTTTGATTTTTGATGTAATAATTGTTAGTAAAGTGGTTATGTGTGAAAGTGCTGGTGTTTTTCTTACGAAATATCTGTGTTAATAGTTCTAGAGCTAACAGTATATTTTTACTTTCTTAAATTCCTAATTAAATAAGTCATGAAGAGTGCAAATAAACCTGTAATAATAATAAAGTCTTTATATTTCATTGACATACCTACAAAAAATAAACCATAACCCGACTACATAAAAAAGTGGTCTAAAAAGGACGAAACAAGAAAATTCAGATAGAAAACCAGAAATGCATACCTATATGTTGACTTAAAAAATAAGATATATATATATACAATATACATATTCACACGTGATAATTATCTCAGTTTAATTTTTTTCGAGGTCAGAATCTGAGGTTTAAATTCCGTCAGAAAAAATCATAAAATTTTTATAGCTTATTTCGCCCGCGCCATTATTACGAATCTATTGACACGTCATTCATGAAAATTGGTTCAGTAGTTTAGGCGCTAGGGTGGAACATACATACATAGATACATACAAATAGACTGCCAAAATCATAACCCTCCCTTTTGGCTTCGCCGTAGTCGGGTAAAAAAGAAAACCATTATCGTTCAGGTACTAATAAATAACGAACGTTATTTTCGCATCTTATTGAACATCAGCACCTTAATATATTTTATAATACAGACAAACACGACATTTATTTGATATAAACGTATGTAAATCAGCTTATAAATAAATAGATAATAAGTATAAAATTCCAGTGAGACGTTCACGTTCTCAGTGAATAATAAAAGAGAGTATTATATTGGCATATGATTACAGTAAATGTTCCAAGCAGATATAAAAACGTTGTTACGGCTCACGATTATCATTTTTATTCACTACTTTGCTATCTACAAGATATATTTAAAGTTCTGAATAAAATACATACGAGAGATGATTCATCTACAATAGAAGAAACTGATTAACTGACTCATCAATGAAATACTGAAACTGCTGAAGTTAGAAGCTTCGCCCGGGAGTAATTTTAATCGCTATATCATTAATTTTACATTTTTATTTATATATGGATAATCCCCAAAACATCTCGTTCTTAAGTACTTTTTTCCTCCCCAAGCTCTACTTTATCTCTGTATCATATTTTACCAATATCAGTTCAGTAATTTAAAGCCTGATTGTAAAACAGACAGACAGATGTCATATACTCTTCAATAGATGGCGTAAGTAGTATATTAAATGACACTCACTTTCGTTTGCGTTTCTTAAGGGTTACTTTCGAAGTTATAATATCAGTTAGGATTTACTTAAAATAGAGATAGGAAAAGTTGAAATATAGCAGTAAAACTTAACACCTTTTCTCTTTCTTTCTCTCCTAAATTTGTAAAAGATGAGGATGAAATTGTTTATTGATATTCTTTAATAAGTATTCAAAATACCTTGATTTTATTATTGAGTATTTTTCCTAATTCACTAATCGATCCCATGTTTCATTCCCATCCAAATTCTATCTGTATTGTAGTCCTGACTTTCCATGAGTATACAGTCTAATTGTAAACCTCTCTAGTTAAAGTCGGTTAAATATATAATTTTGTGAAGACACGTCATAATATCGTCACGGCTAATAAAAGCCCAATGACTCCCGGAACTTGGATGGAGGGGAACATAAATCACACTCCATGCTTCTGTAGAGGATACAGAACACACAATTTTTTGCTTAGTGTTCCCTGGGCAAAAAACACGTTTCTGGGTAAAAGTAAGGTACTACGGTAATTTTTTTTTATTTTTTCCCTTTGACTTAAAGCTATTTCATCTATTTTTTGTTTATATAATTCATACTATTATTATGATATAATAGTATGAATTATATAATATACAGTGTGCAAATTTCCGTTCCTATGGGTCGTAGCTTATAGTTATATAGCTTTCCTCGATATATGCTCTATATTTTGCAATCGATCCATTAATTCCTGAGATAACCAAACAAACAAACTCTTTAGCTTTGTAATATTAGTATTGACTAGTTCACGTGTTGATCCGCTCCTATGGGTCGTAGCAAGACGTTAAATAGCCTAAGTTACTCTTTGTTACACCAGCAATCTCCCAGTGAAAGTCCCGTCAAAATCGGTCCAGCCATTTCAGAGATTAGCTGGAACAAACAGATAGACAAAAATTGTAAAAAATGTAGTTGTTGGTATATGTACCGTGTGCACTTAGTAAAAAGCGGTTATTTTAATATTACAAACAGACTCTACAATTTTATTTATTCGTATGGATACAGAACGTCATACACGTGAATCGTGAATTATTTCTTGTTTTTCTAGTTCTTAACATATCGACCAGTCTGATCAGACAATGTGCGATATTATCGTATAAATATGGATGTGGTACCATTTTATGGGTTTAGTTTGTAATGTCACTATTTTATTGTTCAGTTTTATTACTTTTGGTATGAATCACCTTTTTCATATAGATATGACATATTTTAGATACTGAATAAGTGTGAGATGTTCAGAAACTTTGAAAAAACTCCGACAACTTTTTATCTAAATTAGGATTTACAGGATTCGAGATTACTCTTTAAACAACGAAAGATCCTAGTAATACTATCATTGACCTATAATACAGCCACAAAGTCAGCGCTTAAAAGTACGACCGTCCTTATAAAAACGTGTGTAATGCCGCATTGATTGTAATAACCACCTCTTCATTCTGAGGAGTAGACGAGAGGAGGAAGGAGAGAGGAGGGTGATGATGATGAATAAAATAAAATAAAACTAGTTAAGTATAAACAGTAGATTTGTCGTTGTCGTTTCCATTATATTGCATTAGTTAGGTCAAATTCTATCATAAGAATAGATTTAGGGTTCAACCTACACGTATTTAGTTGTCCTCTAGAATCCCAGGCTAACATAATACGTGTAAGTATGAGGACTTTTAGTGATAATCGAATGAACCCGACACGACGTCCATACTATATTTGGCAGAGGTTATGGGCCAATGGCTACTGTAGAAAATATGTAAACGTCAAAACATTGTAACATTGTATTTAGTTTAAAAGGTTTTTATGTGATATTTGTAAAGCATTGTAGCTCAGTGACTGCGACTGGAGACGACGCTGGTGGTCTGCTCGAGCAGCGGGGGGTCTGATCCTTGCACTGCCCTGCCTTTGCCTTTGTCCTTCACCTTATTATTATTACTGTGTCTCGTGACTTTGTCTTTAAAATATATTGGTTTAAACGAAGGATAATATTCTGTAATATTTGGATCAAACGATGAACCAAATCTTCAAACAAAAATCTTGAAATAGTGTCCGGAGCTCGCGGATAATTCTTAGATGTTCTCTTTTTAACAAAAAATAATAAAAATTAAATTATCTACTTCTTGTGTATAGGCATGCTATCATGGTGATAGACGCGAAGTGATTGACGCAAAATTGGATTGCCTTTTTACACGCTTTTTATTAGCTTCACTTGTATGTCAGTATGTCAGTATGTAACTCTCCGTGGGTAATTTGCGCGCCTGCGGCCTTCCTTGGTTCTGGTTGCCGTTTCTCAGGCTCCCTCTCCGAAATCGAACTCTGATTCCCCGTATTTATAATATTTATAAATAATTATTTTATTCTCACTAATAAATAAATTACTTACTGAAAATTTAATTTAATAAAAATAATAATTTAATTAATAATTTAATAATTTAATAAAAATAATAATTTAATTAATTAATGATTTAATAATTCAATAAAAATAATAATTAAAAAGTTATTAAATACTTTTATCATAAGATTTAACTTATAAAAATAATAGTTTAAAAAAACTAAAAACACGCTTTTTATAGAAAACCAAACTAAAAAATAGAAAATAAATTTCAATAAATATAAATTAATAATAGTGTAAATAAAAAAAATGTATTTTATTTTAAAAAAAGCGTGGGGTGCTTTTTAAGATATTATCAAAATGATAATCACTCTACTCCTATCTATACTATTATATAAAGAGGAAAGATTTGATTGTTTGTATGTTTGTATGTTTGTTTGTTTGTTGCGAATAGGCTCGAAAAGTACTGAACCGATTTTGAAAATTCTTTCACCGATAGGAAGCTACATCCTTTCCGGGTAACATAGGCTATGTGGTGTTGCCATAAATACTCTAATTAAAAAGATATGGCCATTTAAGTGCCATAAGGTGGCCATTTTGTAAATTGTAGGGTTTCTCAGGAACTACTAACCCGATTTTAATTTTTTTTTCACTGATAGAAAAATGCACTTTTCGTGAGTGACAAAGGTGATTTAGTGTTGCCATATGCATTTTTTAATAAATAGAATATGGCCATTTTGTCGTAACTAACCCGATTTTAAAAATTCTTTCGCTAATAAAAAACTATACTTTTCGTGAGTGACAAAGGTGATTCAGTGTTGCCATATACATTTTTTAATTCACAAATTTGGCCATTTTGTCGTAACTAACCCGATTTTAAAAATTCTTACGCTAATAGAAAACTATACTTTTCGTGAGTGACAAAGGTTATTCAGTGTTGCCATATACATTTTTTAATTCACAAATTTGGCCATTTTGTCGTAACTAACCCGATTTTAAAAATTCTTACGCTAATAGAAAACTATACTTTTCGTGAGTGACAAAGGTGATTCAGTGTTGCCATATACATTTTTTAATTCACAAATTTGGCCATTTGTCGTAACTAACCCGATTTTAAAAATTCTTACGCTAATAGAAAACTATACTTTTCGTGAGTGACAAAGGTGATTCAGTGTTGCCATATACATTTTTTAATTCACGAATTTGGCCATTTTGACGTAACTAACCCGATTTAAAAAATCCATTCGCTAATAGAAAACTATAGTTTTCGTGAGTGACAAAGGTGATTCAGTGTTGCCATAAACACTTTTTTAATTAACAGAACACGGCCGTTTTGTTACTACTGATCCGATTTTAAAAATTCTTTCACTGAGGAAGTCTACAGTATTTCTGTCTCTCTTCCTCTTATATTCTATCATTCTCTCTCATCCTGTCTCTTTTTTCTCTCTTTAATATTTATCTTAATCTCTGTTTAGAATGGTCAGTCTCTGTTCGGTTTTTTTTTCGAGAGTCTCTCTCTATCCTTTATTTTTATTTTTGTACATATATTCTTAATTTAACATATACTTTAACGTAGACGAAGTCACGGTAGTCGACTTCTGTCAATAAAATATTTATAACTATTGACACCAAGCACCCCACGCTTTTTTTAAAATAAAATACATTTTTTTTATTTACACTATTATTAATTTAAATTTATTAAAATTTATTTTCTATTTTTTAGTTTGGTTTTCTATAAAAAGCGTGTTTTTAGTTTTTTTAAACTATTATTTTTACGTTTTGAGAGTCTTGCGTCGGACACTTCACTGCTGATTGTGAATCCATAGTATTATACGTAAATGATATTCCATTAAAGTGTTAGCTAACAATTACTCAGTAGAATAGCTATCAGCTTAATTCGCAGCTAATTAAAGAAGTAATTTAAGTTTCACTGAGTAGCGAGTACTGCAGGGTTTGTTTCGTTTGTGTACTTCATAACGTTTTATAATTACCATTTCTGTTTAATCATCGTTTTCTTTCACTTTGTAAACTATATTGTTTGTTTAGAATATTACTCTTGATGTAATAATTGTATATGTTATGGTAATGAATTTATCTTACTACCCCTCTCCATGACAATAGTGCAATCTTCCATTTAAATCAATGCTACCAATAGTATAAGTAATTCGTTTCAAAATGCTTCCACTGACGCTTAAGCAATAACACCTAATTCTGATAGATTTTTTCAGAACTACTAATTTAGCACCTTAGGATGTGTATCAGCACAGATTTAAACATTCACTACGAAATACTTTGATCAATACCTCCCAAGGATTTCAATTCTTCCATAAATCCTTAAATCTTACACTAAAGTTATTAGCTCTATAATTAATGGACAATTTCAAATTTAAATCCAAGCAATAGCTAGTGTGATCTAAACGGCATACAAGTTACACGTGTGCAATAGGAATCAAAGGTCTTCATGTTATAATTGAATCATTAAAATGAAACGCTTCTTTCATAGTTATGTCTCTATCAACTAACGTCATTATCAAAGAATGTATATACAACTGTACAGTAAACCTACTCATTTTTACTATTAATAACTATTTAGACAATTATGCTACTTATGTCTACTCAGTTTAGAGCTATTATTATGATGGCATCATTGATGGTCATGGTCAAAAGTTGGAATATATGTCAAGTGCAATTAGTGAGGTGGTTCAATTTATAACGGATGTGATAAGCGTTAATTAAAATAGTTTTGGTATTACCAAGTGTGTAAATAACTTCCATGTTATTATATGACATAACTGTTTTAATATTTATACATGTGCTTCGAATAATTCTTCTTTCGTAACTTTTTCTGGTTTATCTGTATTAATATATTCCTAGGGTTATACTTCTTCGTCTGTATCATCATCACCTTTGATTATGATTTCTATTGAATTACTACTACTTCTATTTTTTTGTAATTCTCCTGAAGATAATGCTAAAAGCTGCCGAATTAAGAAGAAATAACTAAGTTTACAACAATGTTTCATAATTCATTGATTTGCTTTACACTTCTTTCTTTAGTGTTCAACCAGAATATTTATTTCTTTTCTTTTCAAAAAGCATCTATTGCACACATCAAAGTTACAATTGATACATTTTATTTACTTATTATTTATCAAAACTACGACCTTAATGTCTGGTGACTCGATCAGAAATTTAGAATTGTGTTTTTTTTATTGTTTACAGTGCTAGAAAGTAGTTAGTAAAAGAAATTAAAGTGTACATCGAACAAACATGTACAAATGAAGGCAGTTCATTGAGGAACTAACGAAGTGGAGGCACGCGAAGACCAATCAACTAATTGCTATGGACAGACTTATAAGGACGTACGGTTTAATTGTATTCTGTATATGTAGAAATAGCTATACCAATATTTAACTTATCAAAAAGAAATTTGTTTTGTGGTTTTTCCTTAGCTCCAACACTTCTTGAAAATTTACTCACTCTATTTGAATTTTAGCCTCTCCGTAAAATATAATGTTCTGCTATCTTCTTGACGCCGTTAGTAATTTATTATTCTTTCTACAACATCGTCTTCTTCATTTTCAATTAAATTTATTTTCTGTTCTAATCAAGAATTGCCTTCTGTTGATTCATTTACATAAGGATAATATCTTTATGTGTAATTTTTTTGGACTATTACTTTCACTTTCCTCTCTCTCCATGGGTCTCGGAAAGTTTCTGTCACAGTATTGTATCTACAGTTAATGTTGTTTTTTGTCCAGTAAAACCAAAAAACAATCACTTAATTAGTAGACAATATTATATTATCATAGATACATCACGGGTGGTAGGGAGCTAGGATCCACATCCCGCTGGGTTTATTAATATCTTGTTACAAAGAATATGTTTTATTAGACTAATAAATATATTATTTTGCTTTTTTTTAGTCTTACTTAGTTTTTTTTTATATATAAATAAGTAGGCCAATAAGCAAAAAAAATTTTGTACGTATATTAACTTTTTTGCGATAAAACGTAACCTATTTCCTTTCCCAACTTTTACTCTATACCAAATTTCATCCAAATCGACTCAGTAGTTTAAGCGTAAAAGCTCAACAGACAAGCCGACAGAGTCGCTTTCGCATTTGCATTATTAAGTTAGGATTTCGATAAATTAATTTTTTTGTGAGTAAATATGCGTTCTATCAATACAAAAAATAAGTACGTAGTATAAAATCAGTTCGTGGTCCTGGATAATATAATATCCGTTCAGTGGCAGGGCCTGACAGCTGGCAACACCTTAACGCAATAACTGTCACGAGGATATGCAAACAATAAACTTCTGAAACATCACTCCTACTTTTATCTTTTGGTTTTCCTTACTCATGCTCTTTTAATAGAACATTTATGTACTGACTATGTGTAGTTTATATATAAATAACTTTTTAAAAGAATATTAGTAAAGACTAATAGTATAGTGTTGTTTGGTGGCGTGGTGTTAGGCCTCTGTTATCAAGGAGCAGGTGAGTAATGAACTTAATGTTTTAATCTTCAGTAGCGAGGTCGAGTGGTGGAAGTTGTGCATAATAGAACACGTCTTAAAATCTGCTCTTGGTCTCAAGCTCCAGGCACTATTCGGCTTCAAAATAGATTACATGTTAATATTATCGTTTGAATATTACTGCTCAGTATAATTCCCATATACTTAATAGAATAAAATCCTAGAGTAGGAAAGTCAAGAATTATCATAAATTATTAATAATTTATAATCTGTTCTGATAAATTTAATCCAGTTGTCAAAGTGGTCTCGCCTGATAATCATCAAAAGAAATTTTTCTTTGTTTAAATTAGATATTAATTTTTAACTCAAAATGTTTAGTCATTGTTCTCTATGAAACTTCTTTCAAATTAAATACAGTGTTTTGCATTTCATTTTGATCGAAACGAGATTTTCATACATAAGATAAGATACTAAGCGATATACATCCGAGTCTCTGGTGCTGTCTTCATTCCGACACTAATTAGATATATTATTTATTGTACTACACTCAGGTCGGTTAGTAATAACTTAGTTTTGCATTACAAATTGCTTTTTTCCCATCGATAAATCTAAATACCTGAATCTTTAATTGAAAAAAAAAAATATTTGGGATCTGTTTACCGCCAACCGACCGCCAAGTGTCTTTGAAACATTACGGTCAAACCACATTACCAATGACCCCCTCCCTTGCCCATATTTGATGCGGTTTCTTCTGGGGCTTCATGCTCAAGGTCCGCTGAAACCATAAAATTCTTCTCTTAATTTTCCATCCTCACTCTTTGAGTTGCTAACACATCGACAATCAAGAGATGTCCATGGGCGTGAGTGGCCACTTACCACCAGGTGGACCGTCTGCTCCTTTTTTCCCTTAACTGTAATGAAAATGATGTTTCTGTACTAGTACCCAGGTTTTTTCCAAAATTCGTATAAAAATGTTTAAATTATATCTGAATGGAAAAGCACTTACTAGTCATATGGGAAAATAGAGTTTTTTATCCCAGAAATATTTCTAGGGTTTGTAAAAAAATTAAAAACGGTAGACATTTAAATCAAAATGTGTCAAATGAAAGAACGAACACCGGCGTGTTTGCGAGAAAGAAGAAAATGAGTGTAATATTTGACTATAAATAAATATATTGTAGTTATTAATGCTCGGCTCTAAATATACTAATAGATTATAGATATAATTTTATTATAAATTATGCATAGTTAAGATGAATAATAATCTGTAGGCCGATGAAAACTTTCAATATCCCAAGCCAGTTATTACAGCGCGAGTATCGGTATCGAGGAAACCGTGACTAATTATAATCATACACTATCATACTGGACATATTACAGAATTCTATTATACCTCGTTCTCACGACGTAAACTAACGATCTCTTTGGCTAATGCGAGGCCTCAAGGCTTCTACACGAAGAATCTCTTAAACACTCGAATTACAATAGATACATGCACTAAAGAGACTAAAAATTGGTTTAAAAAACTCTTTTACTGTAAAACACTCTCTCGTCGTGACAACCGTCAAACACTGTTCGACATCACTTATCAAGATTTTATTAATCTAACCTAATATTTATTATCATATAATCTTTAGTAACAGAAAATTAGTATTTAATACATAACAAACTGACGCAGATTAATCAAAATAAATAAACTATGAGACCGCGTCCTAAACTAGCCATTTAAAGGGTATGTTAATATCACTTACTAAAAAAAATCATATCAAATTGTATCAGTAACATAATTAGGTAAAAGTACTCCCGTAGCATATACTATAATAAGGCCTATTCTTGAATGTAAAAGTCAATCTAAATTAGTTATATTACAGCGGATTCCTTCTCATTTTAATATTGATGGTAACGATATAGCTGACAGAGGAGCGAGAGAGGGTATGACTGATGGTATATTACTGTCAATTCCTCCCTATATATTCGATTGTTTACACTTAGTAAAAAACTATTGTTATGTTATGTGGAAAGAGTATTTTTATAAAAGATCAAAAGAAAAGGGTATCTGGTTTAAGTCTATACAAGCGGAACCTTTTAGAAAGCCATGGATTGATTCAATAAGTATAAGTAAGAAAGAATTAATTATATGTTTAAGGCTGCGTTCTGTTCACATCCCTTCTAACAAGTTCCTCCGTCTTGTAGGGAAAAGTATCTCTCCCCTTTCTCCGGAATGCAACGTCATCGATGATGTTTTTCATGTTTTGATGGAGTGTGGCCTGAATCAGCCGCTGAGGCTTAATTTATTTAATAATAATTGGTATAACGTAGGAGAATATAATTTCTTACTCAGTTTTCCTAATTCTGTTAAGTCAAAAACAATTTATTAATTGGTGGAGGGTATTTTTAAGACTAGAATTAATTTATAATATTTTTTTTGTAAGTACATATGTTAACAGTTTAACAGAGCGACATGTCGCAATTGCGACAAAGCTCATTCAAATAAAGATAAAAAAAAAACCTAATTAGGTAATATAACACAACCGCAAAAACAAGTTTCGCAAACAAGCTATCTGCTCGTAAATGTAAATTGAAAGACAGAAAGATAGACAAAGCCCCTTCTGGTTAGAGCGGAAACATTCTCTGTTTCATCGTCAGAACAAGCAGTTACTTGAATAGAAATCAAGTCCCGACGCACAAGATTGATCACACTAGAGACAGAATTATTCATGTTGTGTCACATGGACCCACTCGTCTCGTATAACTATGGATGTAATCACATAGCTAAAGAAATTCATCGGAATGATGATATCGGATCAAAACCATTTACTTCTAACGAATAAACTCAAAAACTACTGGACCGATGTCAAAAATTCTTTCATCATTATAATTTTACGTTATTCCTCAGTAACATAGGTTATTATATTTCTGGAAAAAAGTACAAATTCCTATTAAAATTTTAATAATATAACCCAAGGTGTAAAAAATTAGTTTGGTCGTATGCGCTGCGGAAACTATTGATGATAGAACAAAAAATGTTCTACAATATTAAAAAATATATATCAATATCTATCTATATAAAAATTTGCTGTACTATATGTCCAACTATATCAATTATGTCACTATAAATAATTTTACGATACGATTTTTTTACAGATAGCATTATCGTAAGGGAAGTGTTTTATATAAATAAGTATTGAAAGAATCCAAGTGTTATAGTTATCGTCAATCTGTGTGAGTGTGGGCTCGAGTTGGTCAGAACTGGATCCTGAATTATTCAGGAGTCGTGACAACCGTCAATCCTTATCAGGTATACCATTCATCTTTGTGTTACATACTCGTATATATTATATAGATGCTTCTTTATCCAGAAACTACGAGATTTTTCTACAGTTATTATAGTTTATCCACGAATGTTATTCAACGTTTATACTTACTTACTTTATCCTTAAATAAGATTAAAAGCTAGGAATCTCTAGCAGCTAATCTTTTAAGAAATGGAGACGATAGTAATATTGGATAAGTAAAGAACCTACTGTGTGTACCTATAGTAAGCTTCCATATTGCTAACAATGATACAAACATAATAAAGCCATGCATATGTTCATACACTTCTACTATTGTACTGATACATTTTCCAGAAAGAGTAAACTAAGGTATGTTACTCTTTGACCAATGTAATTGCTATTTACAAGACCGAGATAATACTAAATTTCGACAAACAGCCCTTTAAGAGAACTTAATTTAAATTACTTAACTATTTCCGATTTAGGAGTAAAGCCAGGAAGTTACTTTTTGAAATTATTTCGAGCATGAAATATGGGAACTCAAAAGTACTTGAACTCTCCGAAGGTTTCCCACGATACTCTAAATGTTTAAAAAAATAAAGGTACTGTGTTACTAATAAATTGTTTTTGTTACAGGTAACATACACTAAAACACTTTCTGGATACTCGTAAGTGTTTACATCACACCATTACTTATTATCATTTGACAGGACAATCACAGTGACATCTCAATAGTCTACAGTAACATTTTAAACTCTATTATCTATATATAAAATTGAAAGCATTTTGTTCAATTTGGGACATTTTTACGACGTGTTAGATGGATACAAACACACATGTCCGATAATACACTATTAGATAAGACTGTTTTAGGGTTCATACATTATTCAGCAAGATTCAATGTTTTTGATTATTTGTCGTAGTGACGTAGACTTTGAGTATCACTGCGTTAAATACGGATATAAAACCTTGTCTAAATTAAAGTAAATATTAATACTAGTCGAGCCGTTCCGGATTCGCCTGGGTGCAATTTACCACATGTATTTAAGTTTTATTTAATTTAATCCCCAAAGACAAAACGGTCACACAGACATGCACTTCACCCCCCACGACAATAGATGGCGTACGGGCACACTCATTTGTTTACTTTGTATTCTTAAGTATTGTTTTCGTGGTAAAACATTGCCTTCCTCTGCTTTATCTCTGTACATCTCATATCTCATCAAAATCGGGTCGGTGATTTAATTCTGTTTGCATAACAGACAAGACAGACCATCTATCCGTCAGTAGATGGCGTCAGTAGTATATTAAATCGCACTTTCGTTTGTTTAGTTTGTATTTCTATGTATTACCTAGATTTCTCGAGAGTTCCTTTCGAACCTATAATATTAGGATTTGCTCTAAACTTTGTATGAACTTTAAAATTGGATTGAAGATGATGACGAAAGATCTACTTGATAAAATTACATAATTTGTATATTAATACTCGTAGAAATAAATATCGTAATTAATTTATATCTTAAGTTGAAATTATTTTCGCAACATCTATTCAATACAATTTTCTTTTCTAATTTAGTCTAAAGAAATTGGATATTTCTTCTCAAAATCTCGTTACTTAAATAAGATTCAAGCTGTCAGTCAAGTTAGACTTCTAGTTATTATATAACAATTGCTGTCTAATTAAAATTGGTTTTCCTCTGAATGAATGGATCAGTTGATGTAACGGATATTGCCTTTTGTTTACTTACTGTATCTATTAAACAACGAAATATTGTCTTATATGAAATAGTCACTTTATGACACTTAAATGGCCATATCTTATTAATTATAACATTTACAGCAACACCAAATATATTATGTTATCCGGAGTCTATCGGAGGAGGAGGAGCCTTTGATCGGCGAAAGAATTAATAAAATCGGTTCAGTGATTTTTGAACCTGTTCACAACAAACAAACATGCAAATATACAAACAACCAAATATTTCATTTTTATATTTTTTAAACTACGCTAGGGAGCTGTAATTCGGTTTTCACGAAAAGTCAGTGGTTTTAAAGAAAGGTGAAACCGTGCGAAGCCGGGCAATCGCTAGTTAAATATAAATGCTTCCCTTTACTAGACAAATTCTGTATTTAAGTCTAACGTAGATGTATTGTACGAACACAAACCAACATAAAATCTACAGTGTAATAAAACTTTACTCCTCCTTTTAACGATTCTAACCACAAATGTCAACTTATTGCTAAAATTAACTCGAACTCGACCTTAAAACCCTTATAGTACAGTTTAAATTCAAACATCGGTAGTATTAACAGTATTTACTCAATTGTGAATACTTTTTTCTAGTTCAGTGTTGCCATGTTATTTGTTAAGCTCTCAAGTGAGACGTGAAAAAACTTGTAGGATACAGATAAGCTCGTGTTCAAGAGTCTGGAGGTAAGTGGAAGTTCTCTAGATCCTTGACACTTGATTTTTTTTATTTCTTAACTTACATTCTTTATGTTAAAATGTTATTTTGAAATCCTCAAATTAGCTAAATAAAGTCTAAGAAATATTTTCAGGTTTCTGAACTAAAGTAAGGTAAACGGCGATTTTGAATAAAAGGTTTATTCAATCTGAAATGTTTCATTAAACTGCTACTACTAAATAAAACAACTTTTTAACTAGCTACGTATCTTTTTTAATTTTATCTTTTTATCGTGTCAAAAATACTTTTGTAAAAAAGTACAATTGAAATAAAATATCCTCTGAGATAAAATCACTCCTACAAGCGGTAAAGTGGAAGACAAATACGTTTTCTGTACAAAACTGTCCAACTTATCTTATTACTTAAAAGAGCTATGACCAAACAATCAGTTTACAGAGAGATGTGCCTAAAAGGATAGTCCTAGTAATTACGAGGTACAAATTGAGTGATTGTCTTCGCCCACGTGCGGTGTGTGGTGTGTGGGCGGGACCTAATGGGCTGCTTTAATAGCTCTGTATATACCCGGTTATTAGATTAGGGTATCAAACTGAAGTGATCTATGCGAGAATTTTAAAGAAAGTGAGAGAGACAAAATAATATCCGTGAGGGACGAGATTAAAATAAGTGTCTTTTCAACTGGGAAAGTATCTCCTAAGAGATTATAATATGATATGATAAATTGCGGTCGCGCTGCAAGCATGTCAGACTTCTAACCACTTCTAACTAATTAATAATGTGGTTCTTTCCTTCTTACTCAACATTCAAAGTGGCAACCATTTCATTATAACAAGAGATAAAATGTTGTATCTTTTATGCATATGGGCGACTTAATACTTTTCTATTAAGAAAAAGTTATAATTTTGTTTGTGTGTGTGGTTATATTGTGATCAAATATAGCGCAAACATCATCACCACTTATTATATAATAATTTGTTTCTTTGTTGTTACCTGTTGTGTTTTTTAATGCCCAAAAAAAATTTTTTTTGTCTTATGCCACTACGCTCCTAGAATCGAGGGCTACAGGTATCTAGTCGTGTAGGCGAATGAGTTTTTAGAATGATTGGACTGACGGCGTAGCGGTCATTTATGATATGGTTTTAATGGAATTTTTGTTTATCTTTCCCATTCATTTTTAATTAAACCATCGACTTTGCCTTTCAATGAACAAACTTTTGAGAAAGTCTTCAGTACTTGATAAAACTGTACTATAGTAGATATCCAATAAAAAAAACTAGCTACACTGAGTAGCAATGATAGAGCAGTGGAGAGTAAGTGTTCTTGTCATCATATACAAGAGCGCCTTAAACCTGCACCAGGGACATAACCCATAGTAAATTGTTTTGAAATTCAGTAGTAGAATTGTAAACTGTGTCCTGTGTAATAAACAGGAATAATTCATTCAGCATAAACAGAATAGCCTCGTACTCGCGCTTGTGCAGTGATTACAGCGCACAGCGCACGGTGGATGTTTAAGTGATTTGATTATGCACAAATGAGCTTATTTGGGAATAAATAGGAATTACTAGTATTGTGCTTGTTTTAATGTTACTTTGTTATTATTCTTGTATATCTCTTTAAATAGGGGAACAGGTACGATTTTAAACTTAGTCCTCGTTGCGTTTGCTAGTTTTTAAAAAGTTATATGTAATTATTTCGTGAACTCGTGATGAATTTGTGTGTGCTATTGTATACTGTACATATGTGATTTTCTATGTCTGTGTGTTTTTGTATATGGCTCATCTCTTTATTCTTACTCTTATTGCACCAAAAATAACAATGTTTAACAGATGCTATGAGACAATGTATAATTCAAGAAATATTGGATTTTTTGTAGTTCTTAGTATATAATCTAAAGTAAACTATAATGAGTCTCAAGTAAAGTTAGTCTCACTTCTGACGTGTGCCGCGGGTCTCGTTCACACTTTGCAAGTGTTAATTATGTTACTTCTTCACCAACTCAATCTTGCTCACTCAGATAACTTGAGAATATTCTTACTTTATTTTAGCCTCAAAAACTTCGTAACTGTTCAAGGCACACAATATTTATAAACTTTAAGTACTTATGATTTATTACGATAACTTGTTACGAACTTTTTTGTTTTACTGTATAACTTGTTAATTATTCAAGTTTGTACACAAATCATGAATATAAAGAAAAATAATTTTTTTTGTTGATATATCTTATGAGTTAATCTTAAAGTACTGAGTCGCTTATGATAAGTTTTCACACCATAACACTTGACATAGACTACATGAATTAACATAATAGACAAATATATTTGCAAATTTAAAATATTTACGATTTCGAAGCAAAATAAGCCTTACTAGATACGCAACAGTTCGACGAGTAGTTCAATTATTTATATATTGACTATCATAATAAAAAAATTATATAAATGATATGTAACACTTGAGGATCACATGAATCTTGTATTAAAGGAATTCTTTGAATCTACTCCTGGGACTCAAGCCCCAAACAACAAACTTGACAATTACAAAACTCATGTTGTCTTGTACAAGTTAATTGATGTATGGAAATTCAAATATGACAAGCAAACCATTAATATAAATGAGTTATTTGTATATATACACTGCACACGCGCACGCGCACGCGCATGTCGTATGACATGTCATATTTCAAATTGTCTTACAATTGCTACTGGTTTTGTTGATTTATGTTTTAATGCAAACATAATATTAAAACGAAAGTGTGTTAGTTGGTTTGTCCTTTTTTCAAGTTGCAGCAGAACAGAGTAGGGAAGACAGTTTGACAAGTAGTTACAATGAGAATATAATCTATGATTTAATCTTGTTAAAAATTAGGTAACCAGTTCAAGCAGTGAAGGTAAGGGGTTACATATAAATTCGCTTCTGCTCCTGGCGAGCAGTGCTTAAAGGGCTCTATTAATTTTGTCTGTTATATATCGTGTGACGTCACGTGTTTTTGTCGTGGGATAATAAAACAACAAAACCCGCACAGCCGTGGGGGCTGGGGGGCTATCAGATAACTTTTTCAGAACATTTCACGGTGTTTATTTGCCATAAATCACGGAGGGGTTTTATCTTCTCTTCTCCCTTAAACTCCTTAGGAGATAGGGGAAGTTGTATTAACTATCGAAACTATTGTTTTTATTTGGTTTGAAAAAAAGATATAATCAACTCTATATCCACACTACTATACAAAGAGGAAATTTGATTGTTTGTATTTTTGTATGTTCGTTTGTTGCGTATAGGTTTAAAACTAGTGAACCGATTTTGATAACTCTTTCACTGAGAGAAAGCTACATCTTTTACTGCCGGATAACATAGGCTATGTAGTGTTGCCATAAATATATTAACTAAAAAAATATGGCTATTTATTTACGTGATTCTACAAATTGGTAAAAAAAAAAAAAATTTAGAATCAAATAATAAAAATTACTTTAGACACAAAAATCCAGAATTACTGCTTGATTATTCGCGATGTAATTATAATAATTTCTGTCATGGTAGAGTATATATCTAGTTAGCTTTTATTTTCTAAAATTAAATGATACTCAGATAAATGTTGCCAACATCATAATTAACAGCAGTAATAACTAAGTTTTAGTGGTGCTATTGGTAATACAATCTAAAAAGATTCTAATATTATCTCCTTCATATATATTATAGAGGCTTTTTGAATGAACAAAAGAAATGAAAAAGTAATAATAATATAATCTGTAGAGTTTGCGATGTTTTGGTAGTTGAAGTAGAGCCGTCGTAAACGCGGTTGATTAAACCTAGGTTTGTTGGTTAGGTTGCTTACAGACGGTGATGTTCTACAGTCTTGTCGCTAGTTTTCCTAATAATGGGTACTTGTCAATGAACAAGTACCTACCATTATTTACAGTTAATGTCTTTACATTATTTATTCTAAAATAAAATTCATAATCTTTCATCAATCTGTCGAATCTTATTAATTTGTATGTTTGTTACTCTACCACTCGAAAATGGCTGAACGGTTTTGTTTGAAATTTAGCACACAGATATTTTATAACCTGGATTAACACACAGAAGTTCATGCGGGATAATATTAGAATATGTTTACTGTTGTGAGTTTTCAATATATTGAAAATTAAATGTTTTTGATACATTTACGTAGTAAATTTTACCAGAACGAAACCAGTAATCAGCAAGTCGGTAAAACGAAAACATCAATAATCAGTAAAAGAAAAAAATAATGAGCAGTTTTGATAGGATTTAATTTGTTATGCATAGTTAATTTACAGATAATAAACTGACAATTGTGCTGATATGTACTGTAAACATTCTTTATGAAGATAGAAAGACAAATATCTCTTATCTTGTCGCAACATGTGTAACCGCCCTGTCACCGCTACTACAATAAACTTTCTCATCAGTCTTGAATGCACAAATAAAAGTTTATTAGCTGTAACAGCACAGCACTCGGCTACTCGTAAGCTCGCTGCCTCGTGCCAGTGCCAGTCATCAGTCTCCGCTTAACTGTTCGGTCAACATTGTGACACTTGACATTTGAATGCTACGTGTCAAAATAAACAATGGAATATGTTTTATGTTAGTGATTTGGAAACAAAGAAATATTCTATAGAGAAATCAAAACTATCATTTTATATTTGACATGCGCACGCTTATGAAATTATATAACTATTGAGTGATAACCTAACAGAAAAAGATGCATACTTGATGTGCTCGTGAATGACTATCAATTATCGAAAAACCGAGCAGTCCCTGGGGCTAGTGATTTAAACACAGGTTTACGAGACATCTCATAAACTGTTCGATCTCGCTATCTATCTACCTATCAATTAATGGTCCGTGATGGTTCATATCATGAGGGAAACCTGGCACCAACATTACATAACACCCTCACTTTCAGTACTGCTTAGATAATATTCACTTTATAAAATTTTAATAGTTATGTTAACCTAACATAACATTAAAAAAGCAGTGATGGCCCAGGGTTTGAGACTTCAAGTCAAGTCTCGGGAGGTCCGAGTTCGATTCTGGGCACACACCTCTGACTCTGAGTTATGTGTGTTTTAAGCAATTATATCACTTGCTTTAACGGTGAAGGAAAATATCGTGAGGAAACCTGCACGAGTGAGAGTTCCCTAAAAGTTCTCAAAGGTGTGCGAAGCCTGCCAACCCGCACTGGGCCAGCGTGGTGGACTATAGCCTAATACTCTCCTCATTCTGAGGAGGAGACCCGGCTCAGCAGTGGGTCATTGACGGGTCGTGATGATGAACATATCATTATCGCCGATAGATATATATAACATAGTAATTTGAACGTCAGAGTATCTAAGAAATGGCTATAGTTCCCTCGTAAACTGGCAGAGGAAAAGTTTATCTTAATATTGCACATCCATTTATAACGTATCTTTGATTAAAACTATATAGGTGAAGATAAAAACTTCCCCTTGTTATTTATTGGCAATAAACGCGCTGCTACTACTAGTGCACACCCCCCGCCGCCGCCCGGTCATACTGACAGGGTGTTTATATATACCCACACATTATTTTAAATCATGGAAAAGAGCTTTTCATCAAATCTCTATGTTAGACCTTAGAATAGACCAACTTTTAAGAAACTATTCTAGATACAACAGATCATGAGGTTTTTCATTCATTTTTCGGGAATCAAAATATGTTATGCAACTTTTCTGATGCATATGGACGTCCCACCTCTTTTGTTATGAAATCTGAAAAAAAAATTAATATTTTTATAATATACTTTATGTATTTCGTCTTTCAACCAGAATGGAATATGGAATACTTGTACATCACAGCTGTTGCCAAAAAGTGACATATTTCACAGCTTTGTTGTTTAAAATAATAAAAGTAAAAAATATTGCAACAAAAAACACAGAACTCATAAATATAAAAATCCTTTTTGTATCCAAATTTTCATCCCAACTTACCAGTATTTCAAAACAAAGCAATTGTCAAAGTTTTCCATGATCGTATAACGAAAATCCCGACGATCCCCATCGGATATGTCGAGGGTTCGACGTTTCCCCTCGTGATCGATCTGTTCCTGAATCAGTACGAAAAGTGCTGTTGATGAGTTTCATATTACCTAGGATTTTATGCTTTAAATGACCAATATCATAAATTAATCGATTTTAAATGTGATAAATATATACAAGCATCCCGCTTACGCTTTCGAGGCCTTGAAAATCCGATTTCTTTCCACTCTCCTGTTTTCAAGACATCAGATATCATTTGTATCAATAATAATAAATCATAATGATTTCTTAGGTTTTCACGATTGTTGTACATTTTAAAAATACTTTATGAAACGGTTTTTATTGGCTTTATGATCTTTCATTTGATTTCCTTACGTTTCAAATACTTTGCAGTGTTCGTGGTCTGTCCTGTGACCACGTAAAATAATACATAATTTATCAAATGAACATATATTTTTGGGCAATGAATTTACGTTATCCTTATATATTACTAGTTGACCTGGCTAACGTTGTTTTGCCATAAAAAATCGGTGTGGGCCACCCTTATCACTTAGGGGTATAAAAAATTGATGTTGACCGATTCTCAGACCTACTAATTATGCAAATAAATTTCATAAAAATCGGTCGAGCCGTTTCGGAGGAGAATGGTAACTAACGTTGTGACACGTGGATTTTATATATAAGATTTTATTTTAATTATTTTTCGTTAACAATAGCATTAATTTGTCATAGATGAATCATTTAGTTTAAATTATTTATTAGAAACATTTCTTAACTTTACAAAATATAAAATAAAATTCATTACGCCAGGCTGTTTCAGTTTCATTTTGTTACTATTTTGCAGAAATTCTCAAACTGATATAACTTCTAATAGACCACTTGTCATGTTATTCGTTAGTAGGTAAATAGACCTCCTTCTCCATATTGCTGCTATATCATTGCAAACAATTTAGAAACAAAATAAGAAAGGGAGGAAGTATCTAGAGATTGTTTTAGAATATAATCTATAAAGAACTTTGTTATGCTTTTTTAATTTCACGAACCCCCAAATTACTTTATCAATTTATGTGAACTATATGTAAATAGACCACTTTCGGAATCACAGATTTAAAGCATATTCAATTATACATACATTGAAACAAAAAGTCGTCGTTAAATATTAATTTCAGATGACAAAATCACGTCAATCCGTAACTCCGTTACATCGCGAAACAAGGACAAACAAACCTCAGAATGACACTATGACTTGTTCCAGTTTTACTTTTTTCCCAGCTTCAGGTTGAAGCGAGGGTAGTCAAGTGTTAAACAATAAAACAAGTAGCGATGGACGGTGGCTGGTGGCCGGCGGTCGGCGGCTGGGGGACGGTGGCAAAGTTTATGTTCCGTTAAATGTCAATAGTCGTAATTGGATGAGAGCGTCGCAATCACAATATTTTTTACATCACTTACTTCGTATTTACTTTGTTGGTTACGGTTTTATGGTAATACTTTTGATTTTATATCTCATTATGTATTAAAAAGTAAAAATGTTCGTTCACTAATTTCTCAATATATTGTTGCCTAACGACAGTAAACATATTTTATGCCACACAATTTGCCTCAGGAACTCTGCATTTTTCCGGGATAAAACGGAGTTTACAAGTTAATCCAGGTTTTTAAGTATCTGTATGCCAAATTTCACGGATATCTGTTCAGGCGTTTTCACTAAAATTGGTAAAGTTAGCAACACCGTTGATAAATCTATTTTCGGGGGTAGTATTTTTGTTATTTCAAACCTGTATATAATCTCTGTTCCGATAGACTTGATCTAGCTGACAAACGGAGCTCGCCTAGTGAAGATTATGGCTGTTACTGTGCGGTATCGGCCCCATGGAGATGACAACGGCAGCGTATTATATGAACTGATTATGATATATCCATTAATTCTAATAAAAACCATTTGTTGATTTATAAAATGTTTGATTTATAAAATAATGTAGCTAATGGTTGTATGTATGAAAACATGTCACAACTGAATCCTATAATAACAGGTTTTGTGGGGATGTGGAGAGGGTAGACTATAAAGATGTCTCATTTAGATTATTGAGTCAGTATATCGTTACTCTGCTCAAAGTAGATACTAAAATTAATTGCAGTTTTTGTTTGTTAGTATTTACGATTACGGAGCATTCAGTCTAGATTAATAAATCCTATAAATTGAGAGTGTTTCAGGGGGTCCACGTGAGCGATTAAAAGAGTTGAGGGTCTGTAACAGAAAATGTCATTTAAGCAGGTCGCAGTTCTTGTGTTTTGTTCTTTGTTTTAAAACGATTTATCTTTGAAACAGGGTAAGAATTTGAGAATATGTTTTATTTGAGTTTGTAATTTATTAAATAACATTCTTTTTATATAACAATCCAGAGACAAATATGTTAAATCATGGAGCAATAAACTCTAAATCGTCTGAACATGTATGATTGTCCATTACTGGAGGAATATCGGAAAACGATTTGACTCCGCACTTCCAGATGAACGATAAAACAAAGAACACTTTATATTACTCTGCATAAATTGGAACTAATTTTTTAACAAGAATAGAAGAAAATTTTAAAATGGAAGTTGTATTGCCTTAGGCTTGTAACCAATGATGACCAATATTCTCAATAAGACTTTTTATATATTCATTAACACTTTGACAGGCAACATTGACTCAACCAATCAAAGGCTAGCAGCAATAGTTGAGTGTTGCTAACAATATAGTGATTGTAAAACATAATACTAACGTAGTACTTGTTTTAAACAAGACGCCGTACGTCACCTGGGCCTTGAATCCCAGGAGAGCTCCTTTATTATTTAAAAAATCGTATCTAACTTTTGAGTTTGCTAATAATAACACAAAGAGTCATGTCATCATCCGCATAAAACTATTTATCCAACTCCACACAGCATATTATTTGTCGAGAAAACTAAAAAAATAGAAAAAACTATCCAATGACCTGTGAGAGGACGGGTTAGAATAAAATTCCTCTCTGCCACTAGGAGAGCATCTCGTGAAATCTGTTCCCCGACTGACTTGTGACCATTAGCATGCGAATCCAAGCGCCAAGTGTCAATGACGCTGATGTAATATAGATCTACCCCCTCCCATTTCCATCTCATTAATGCTGTCGTTCCGGTGGACTCTAGGTTACCGTAGCATTCTTCTTTTCTTTCCCCCTCCTCCTAACTCTATTATTGAGGTGTCAACATCGCCAATACAAAAAACACGCTCTTGTATGTGCGATGACCATGAGCGACGACAGCCACTTACCATCAGGTGGATCGAAGATTTTATCAATAGTGTTACCATCAACGGAATTTAATAATATCCAACAGTAATTCACTTTCGGACATGTTTATCAAGATTGAGATGACTTATGTGTACAACCAGATTATCCCCGACCGATATCAAAATGTTCCTGTTTGCTACAAGACACAGAATATCAGTACAGATTATACAATTTATGAGCTCAGGCCTCGTGACAAACGGTTTAGAGCAAAATACGAGACATCGGAAAATGGATTCTACTTTAAAAAGAAATTCAACTTGACAGCTAAAATACTTCGAGTAGTGGAAATAGTTGTTCCACGTAACTAATAGAAAGTATTGTTCAAAAGAATTTCTAAACAAAATGATAAAATACAAGAAATATTTATTATAATAGAAAAATAGAAATATTATACAAAAATATTATTTTACAAAACAGACCAAGAGTAGATTTGAAATAATGCATGTCAATTAAAACAGTTTTAAATGTTGAGTGACGGTAATGCATTTTTCTTGACAAATTACTTAGACAGGCTTATTTAATCTCATATTTTAAATATGGAAATATATATGACCACATGGAAAAAACCAGCGTGACAAAAAGAGTAGAGATATCATATAATGATGCAACTGATTATATAATCGAAGTTGGAGATGAAAATTATTTTAAACTTGATAAGGATAGAAAAAAATTGAAGAAGACTTTCACCGCAAACAAAATCCTAGAAGAAAATAAGTTCTAGAATCAGTTACTAAGTTAAGGTTAATGAATAAAAGGGCGTTAACAATGAAGAATAATGAAATATCTCATGCAATTGTTAAACGTTTAAATGAATAAAAATAAATAGTGCAAAACCCATCTGAATGATGGTCTAACATCCCTTTAATATAATTCAATAACAGCTAATATATCAGTTAAACAAACGGCTATATCACCTTCTAAATCATGACACTGACATATTCGAGCCTGCTGACAGAAGTGATACAACAATACTCATATTCTGACACGTGCTTTGTCTTTCTCTCCACTTTCTCTTTTAAGTCATTGCCCTTCAAATTTTATATATTTCTAAATTTATATAGTATTAGTAAACACACACTTGGCTTTTATTTAAATGATTATTTTTACTAACATGCAATTGAATATGAAAAATATTGTGTCGTTGTTTGTAAAAATATTAAAATTCCGAGAATTTTGGAATTAAAGCAAGTTTTAGACGTAGTTACCTAATATATAAAAAAAAGAAAAATCAGATTATTTACTTAAAATGTTATCTTTTGAAAGCAAATATTTTAAATACCACACTAAAAATAACCTGTAAGCAGCCAGTTTTAAATGTTGAGTGATTGTCTTGAAATTTGTTCGACTGTTACATATATAGAGTAATTTTTAACTTAACAAAAGATTTTTAAACTTTTCAAATTTGCTGGTGTTTGTAATGTAAGGTTAGATTAGAAGAATATTTGTGTATACGGTCAAATTGAGCATCTCCTTCTTTAAAAAAGCTTTTTTTCGAAGTCGATTAAAAACTATTTGTAGAAGCTATATAGAGCCGCGTGCTAAAGCGCCAATCCGTTATCAAATATGATTTAGCCGCATACAACACTAAAGTAGAACTTGAAGAAGTTGCAGCAACTTGGTTACAATCTACGAGTACGAGGAAGGCAAACTTATAAAGTTAGCAAATTTCGACCAGCACTTGTCCCTGGAGTCCCCCGGGACGTGTTTGCGGGACTGGATCGCTGTTGTATTTATCCACTTTATGGTTTTCACGCTCTCCGATATTAAATTTTATATTTTACACAAGTTAGCTCTCTCGGTCTTGGCAAGTTAGTAAAGTTCTTGATTGTCGAGTGTAATTAAAGTTTTGCGCAGTTTTATTGTACGTGTTGTGCTTGCGAACAAGTACGGATTGTTACTACACACTTCTTTAGGTTTATAATACCTATTGGCATATTGTGCGACTTCTTGTTAGATAACTTATTAGGAAATGACTTGTTTTTATTTGGATTTACTGATAACAATATTTTTATAAGTATACGCTCGATGGACATGAAATTTATAATAGTAGACGCTTACTGAGAATGTATTTAGTCTGAGTCATCAAGAAATTTTCAAAACTATTTGATTGATTTGCTAGAAAAATATATCCTTCAGACATGAAAAACCACTAAAATCCTATTTTTTCTTAAACCTTTAAAGCCTTTTTTCCCTTGGTGCAAAAATAATTAAGAATGCTTTTAAGTATTCTTTAACGCTAACCACATTTAAATACCTCCTTTTAAAACATTCTGCCGTAAAAGTTTTCGCCAAATAAAACGCAAAAATAATTCTACAAAAACGAAATCCTCCTACAAGAAAAAATGTCCTTGTGGAGCTTAAACTGAACAGAGCGTGTTAACGTGTCGACGCTGAATTACTAGCCTACTTGTTTCTTATAAAAAGCCTTTCTTAATTATCTAACTTTTATATTTTTTTTTACAAAAAATTATATGGTAGAGAGTCTTGAATACAATTATGTTTTATTCTCATCCTAAAAGTTGGTTCAATTTTTTTGGGAATTAGACAGTTCCCGATCCTTTAGCACTCAACAATTTCACAACATATTTTATTTTATACGCAGCAGCATTTTATATTTTAGTAGATTCCTTGATAGTTTAGATTCACAATTGGAGATTATATTGCGATCTCGTTTCTAGTATGTTTTAATGATTTACATATTTGATTTTTTTTCGCATATCTGAACATGTCGCGTTGGCGGGTAGGTAGCAACTATAATACAGATATTTCGAGTTGCACAACAGATGATATTTTTGAAAACGGTATTAAAGTTTATATTAATTTTATGATGCGTCATTTTATAACGGTTTAAAATAGCAGTTTCCAAGATCATGAAAAATTCATCGGACCGAAGTTGGCGAGATCTGGCGTCGTAAAATTATAAGCGCCGATGCACAAGTTTTTGTGTCGCGACGCTTTGAAGCTTCATAACTCCGCGGTGTCGCCCGTGCTGCTAGATGGCGACACTGTTGAATATTTCATGTGAATAATAATGGAAGCCACCGAGCCCTGAGCGCCGAGCGCCGAGCACCGACAGACGTGGAATAACAGAATCATTGCTTTGCTTCTCATCGATCATGTTGTAATCGCATTTTAATTTTTATATTTACTGACTGTTAGTCTCAGATGTCGGTAGTCATTTGTTATATCTTACTAGTACTACTGTATGAAATGTTATCCTATCCTCAACGATAATATGAGAGATGACTTTCAACCAAAGGTTTACATCATTTAACTAGATAATTGATAAATATTCACTATTTGAAATTACTTAAAGAACTCAGGATTGCAAACCAGATATCCGTGTTATTAATATAAATTGTTTAAGATTATAGTCTTACCGTCGAAATTATTTAACAGACGAAGTTGTTTATAAAAGTGTTTAGTAAAATTGAATAGCTTTCTGAACATATAAATGGTTTCTCAGTTTTTTCTCTTGAAAATAATTAAAACTCGCTTTTAAGGGTTTCGCAAGGAAAACGTTGTCTACTAATTTACTGTGGACATGTTAACACTCTCAGTTTAAGCTCGACCAGAGGACATTTTTATATTTATTTTTGTAGAAAGCTTTTTCGTTACATTTTGCGAATACATTTGCGACAGAATATGTTGGTAAGCCGTTTTTAAATGTAGAGAAATACTAAAATTTATTTAATTATATGGTTTTTTAAAAAAAGGGTCTCTAACTGTCCAGGCTTTCGTACAAACACATAATAAGAGAATAATAATATTTTCTTTAGACGGAAACCGAGCAAATGTTCACACTCACGAAATCCTCTACAATGAAGTACTGCCGGGATGATCACCAAGCCAGCTTCGTTTGACAACTGGCACAAGTCTATCGAAACTGAGTCCATTTATTGTCTTGTTATTTACTACCCGCGAATATTAAGTTTTCAACGGTGGTGCTAACTTTAAATTTAAATAGTCATGTACCAATAAAACAAGAATTATCTTAAGTTTTGCATAAGCAAGAAAAACTACCACGAACTCAATAAAATGAGCGGACATTTGCAAAGTTTACATTAAAGTTCGTAATTGGTAGTATTTTTATTTGTGAAAGCAAAGTTAGTCCTGTAGCGAACAGTCCCCGGCGTTTATACAAGTTGAGAGGAAGATAATGCGGTAAGAAGCAGCTAAGGCCGACTTTGCGGAAATACAATTTCTCTTAGTCTTTTAAAAAATATCCGGCCAAGAGCGAATAGTCTCTCGCTCCAAGGATTCTGTACTAGGTTATGTATTTTTATGGTATGTCGGTTTTTTCTTTCGTTCTTTTAAATATTAAGAACTATATTATATTTTATAAATAATAGTTAAACGATCTTATATTGTTTAAAAATTTATTGAGTAGACTAGCTGATCCGGTAAACTTTGTTTTGCCATATAAATTTTAAAAAATTAGGGTGGCCTGCCCTTATCATTTAGGGGTTTAAAAAATAGATGTTGACCGATTCTCAAACATACCCGACATGCGAACAAAATTTCATAAAAATCGGTCGAGTCGTTTCGGAGGAGTTTGATATATTAGATAATGTAATAGATATTATGTATATGAAACTGCTGCTGAAGACGATAAAGGTAGAAATTCAGATCCTATAGATATTACCTACAGACGGAATAACATACGAATAAAAGTAACAACATTCTTGTCCATCCAAAGATAAAACAAATCGTATTTTACCAAAAGCACCGTTAGTAAACGTAACCGATGGGAGCAATCGAAAATGTATTGCGTTCTGAAAATACCCGCGTGTCGACTGTCGACTGTCGACTCAACGCTTCGTAAATTAGCTCGACGGATTGACACGAGGCGACACCGCGACACCAGCGACACACAGTGACACCCGGCGACACCCGCTGTCGCGACTGACAGATTCCGTTGTGTCAGTGTAACATTGCACCTCTACCACGCAATTTTAAAGTTGACATCTACTTTTTATTTGGGGGAAAGTACATTTCGCTATTGACGTTCAATAGGAATATTTACTGCTGTACTATCTCGTCTTACTCCATTCTCTTTGTTATCTTTTTATTTTTCAAAACGGACTTTTTTTTAGCTATGGCTATAAAATTTACGTTCATGTAGTGGATCACCTTAAAGGAGAATTTAACTAAAAAGAAAAATGTCTGTTTAGGAGATCGAAATATAGAGGACTCACATAGTTAAAAAAAATTAAAATACTATTTTGCTATTATTTGCAAACAGAGCACAGTTTTACTTTTCTCTCTTTACGTTTTTCTTATGTTGAGTCAAAATCTCTTGAGGGTGTCAGAGTGAACGTGTGTAGAATTAAGCTTTAATTATTCCATATCCGCGTGCGTCAATAGCATTTTAGTCATTTAATTCCACTGCTTCTATCGAAAATCAAAATACTAAATCAAATAGTTCCGAAGCCATTCTGTCCGAAAATTAGATTATTAGAAAAATTAAAAGGGAATAAAAATAATAATCCCATTATATAAAAGCTTCATAGATGAACATAGAATATAATATAATGTAAGTTAGTAACACCGTTCTGTAATTTAGATCTAACAAGCGTCTACACGAATCCGACAACTGGAAAATGGATCTAGGTTTAATTTTTCACGCCAACATTGGCGCGGTGCTAACATCTGTTATCTAAAAATAGAAGGCTAACACTTGGGGAAGGGAATGCTTTTAATGCTCCATTGAATGCGTTGACGTATGAAATTTCAGATTATTTAAAAAAAGAGAGATTTATTAGTGTAATTCCTTTTTATTGTTTAGACGTAGCTCCCGAAGAAAGAGAAAACCTTCGAGCAGGCATTTAAACTTTTGTTAAATAATTTGATTCTATTAATCTCATAATATTTAAAGGTCGTTATAACTAACGTAGCTATATTGTCAAAAATTATAATAATATAATGTTGTACATTTACGAAATTTTTTAAATTCTCCATAGTCGAATAAGTGAATATTAATTTCGCGAGCCTAGTGTTCGATGCCCATCGGCTTTGAATTCTGTTTAAGAAAGGGTTGGTAATAATAGAAGGTGCGAATCAAATAAAGGGTTATAATGGTTAAAAGGAATTCTATACATTGATAATGCAACGGTTCACAATGTGTACGCAATTATTTGAGAAGGGTTGGCTAAATTGAAAGAATGATTGCTACTAGCTATGCCTACTATTTGAACAAAATATGCTCTTTTGTTGGTACATTATTTGAATTATACAACAAAAGCGGTCCTACTGTACGAAAAAAATAAATAAATTGATACCATCAAGTTCTATTAATAATGTGCGTGCGGGAATAAATATTTCCGTTTTTTATTTCTTTATACTTATAGGATCAATTTTCTCATACAAATAGTAACATTATAAGTATTGAACTTAATAACTATCATTATCTTCTTGTATTTTACTATTAACAAATTGTATGTCATTATCCAGTAACATAAATCAATAATATGTTTCTTTATAAGAAGAACATGAGATATTAAACATTTCGTAAGAATTTTTCGTTTGTTCTCTGATCTCATTTCCTACGTAGTATTAATAAGGACGTAAATTATAAGCTTAATAAAAATATATATCAGAAAAAAATACTTTAACTAATCATTAATAGAGAAATCTCTTAATAAGCTTGCTTATTAACCACATATTGTTTCTGGAATTGAATAAAAAATGTTGCGGTTTCGTTCTTAAGTTCCACTCCCGATATAGTATCGACAACCAGTCGCGTTCCGAATAAGTCCTTACAACCTGACAGAGGACTAGCCAATCGTTATAATGATTTATAAAAAGTATTTGTGAGAACCAGTTGACAGTGCGAAATATTTTATTAAAATTACTGCAAATTTTGATAGCAAATAAACACGCTTACAGCTTACAAATGAAGGTGTTATATCTAATATTTGACATTCGCTACCTTACAGAAGTATATCGAACCAATCCTATGTAAGCAATAAAAGGGTAAATCTAAACAATCCGTCGCCAAATCGAGTCTATAATACGATCGTCGCAGATGCGCGAACTACCGAATGTCGATAAAACTTTACGAGATACGATATTCTCAAACATATTGCAAAAAATAAATATTTTTACGGTGTAATGCTTGATTTTTGTGATTTGTTATTTCATCAAGAGAAATGCTACATCATCCTCATTGTAACCTACTGCTGAGCCGGGCCTCTCCTCAGATTGATGAAGGTGTTAGGCCATAGTCCACCACGCTGGCCCAGTGCGGGTTAGCAGACTTTACATACTTTTGAGGACTTTGTAGGAGAGCTTTGTACCCGTAAGCAAGAGCCGAGTAACCAAGCACCCCCAAGCATAGTCGCATTCCGGTCGAGCCGCATGTGGGCTAGACTTACTCCCTCCTTCTCGCATCCCATTAATGCTGCGTATCTAGTGGACTCTGGGTTCTTGCTCAGGGCCCGCAGAAACTGCAGTATCTCTTCTTCACTTTCCTTTCCCACTCTATCTTCGAAGATGCAACGCCACGCCATAATTGACCATAATCGTCCATGGGCGATGGTCAGGTGGACCGTATGCTCGTTTGCACCTTATCTACCATGAAAAAAGAGCTGGTTTCCTAACGATGTTTTCCTTCACCGTTAAAGCTAGTGATATTTTGCTAAATATTCTAAATTTAATTAATATTCTATTCTGCTCAAGTGCAATATAAAATAATACGACAATAATAACTGAGACGAAGAAAATTCAAAAGAAGATTCATAAGCAATAAAAGATCTGGTGTCATTCCACGAAAGTGCTGAGACGGTTATAACGGTTAATACGAACATAAACCGGATATCGACATAAAAAATTCTGTAGTATTATTGTCAGTTAAATGGCTATAAATGCTTTAGTGTACTATAAAAATATTTATCGTTAAGCGTCCAAGAACACAATTGAGTGGCGTGATTTAAAATAACGACGTCCCTAGCTTAATCTTGACAAACAATCCCTCGGGATCCGTTTACTTCGCAAATATAACTGCGTGGAGGGCAATTTGCTCCTAAAATATGACACTTGATGGACTGTTATTCGAAACGGATAAAAACGTATGGAGGAGTCAGCAGAACAAATCCTCGAATATTTGGCACACACCAATTTGGCAAGGGTCGTGTAGGGCAGCGGCTCCGCACTTGTTTAAACGTGTTGTAAAGATTATTGCTCAATCTAACGTTTAGAATAGGTTAGATAGAATTTTGATGAATTATTGTCTCTACAAATTTGTAGGATATTAAATCGTGATCTACCGGTCACCATAACTATTAAAGCGGTTATATAATAGTTATAGATACTGTTTTAGATTTTAGATCATAGAACCTGAAAAATAATATATAGGAGTCATTTCAATCATTACTGAAATTACACATGATAATGAGTTATTTGATGATTTTTATTTTAATATATTTCTAAAGTTGAGAAACATAAAATCAGAACATCAGATTGAGCTTCATCTTTTCCATTCCGCAGTAAAAAGGAAATAAAAGATATTTGAATAAATCCGTAGAGGATGCAGAAATGAAGGCCACAACACAATTCACACGGATGTGCGAGTATTTTAAGAATGCATGCAGTTTGTTACGTGCAGTGCGGTGCGGTGCGGTGCGGTGCAGTGGGGCAGGTGCTTACTCTCAAATCAGATTGTGCATTCACTCCGTCTATTGCTTTTTATTATTTTTCATCTGTACAGATATGTCTACAAGTTATATTTGAAACATCTTATTTCCCTTCGTTTGATTCACATTTTTGTGGGTTACTAACAAATGTTATATTTGAGTTTGCTTGATTATTATTTTTATTTATAGCATCTGTATATTATACTTAGTTTATGTCTTCTCTAATTATATCTCTATCTCTATATATATGGAGTACTTCAGAATGCCAAATATTTCAAAATTCTTTATTTATTTATTAGGGAACCAAACAGTTTTAAGTACATAATAAAAATAAATATAAACGATTTTTAATCCACCAAAATTTCCACTTATAAAAAGAACTACACATTAGAGCAACAAAACAAAAACTATTAAACAATGGGGTCCCAGCACCACGACACCAGACCATTTTTTTTATGGTAGATAAGGTGCAAACGACCAGATGGTCCACCTGATGGTAAGTGGCTACCATCGCCCATGGACATCGACAAAACAAGAGATGCCCTGTTTTGTAGATGCGTTGCATCCTCGAAGATAGAGTGGGGAGGGGGAGTGAAGAAAACTGCTGCTGCGGTTTCAGCGGACCCTGAGCAAGAGTCCAGAGTCCACTGAATTAGCAGCATTAATGGGATGCGAGAAGGAGAGGGTAATTTGTACACCCATAATTGTAACTAAGCGAAGTCCGTTTGACAACTGGCTCCAGTATATCAGTACAGAGGTTATATACAGTCTTGGAATAAAATAACCCGCAAATATGTGCGAATATAACAATATTGCTATCTTACATCGAATAGAGAACCTTTCTTCTTTGAAGTTGGTAAATTCTAGCACAATTTCTATTAGGTAAATAATGAATATTTAAACAGGACATTGTGGAATCGTTAACATAAACTAGAAGGACGTATGAAAGCGGATTGTTTGATAACAAACAACAAGACAATAGTATTAGATGGCAGCCGACGTCGGCGCGGGCGCAGCGCTGCTACACTGCGGACTGGACCTATCTACACCACAATGCAAATGCCTTTCAAATACCTTACTTTTGTCTACTATGGTTGACTGTCAATATATTTTTTTTATGCATGCCAACAAAAAGATGCACAATCGTCAAATTAATTAGCAACACTGTCCATATCTTTATATTCGCGGGTAGTAGCTTATATTCCAAGACTGTATATAACCTCTGTTTCGATACACTTGAGCCAGTTGCTCGCATGGAGACCATTATGTCTGTGCAGTGGTGTGGTGTGGTGATGCTGGGTCTCCATTACTAAGGTTTGGAGTAAGTGTTTTGATATTGATAACTCAGTGTTCCTTTTGTGTGTATATGATTATTGACTGTGTGTTACTGTGCGGTATCGGCCGATGTGATAGTTTCTGTTATTATTATATTATCATGAACAACATTTTTGAGAATAGATGACATTTTTAATGTAGCTCTTAACTTCCGTAGGAATGTCGTCACACCTGTGTGTCTTTTTTTCTATAATACAATTATTGCTTTAATACAAATATGTGAGGTGTAAAATGTCGTTGCTTTTAATCTCATAATAGGAGTTACGGAAATAGGAACATGAGTGGAGCCTATAGTTGATGTTCAAATTTAAAAATTCATTTTCTTTTGGAATCTTTGTTTTTTTTTATAAAACATATTAATTTCAAATAATCTATTTAAATTATCTGTGTAGAGATTAAGAGCAGCTTTGACTTATATTAATGTTAGTTGCTAAATCCATATTGTCCAAAATATTTAAATCAAATCAATATTTATATCCTTTTTATTAATACGATTTTCATGTACCCTTGCCAGGGCTAGGCCATAAAACAAGCTTCTTCCATAATTGTTGGTACAAAATCTTATTATAAACTTAAGAGGACTTGTAAAACTAAAGATAATGATAATTTTTATTTCGCTTTAAAAATGCGAAAGCCACTCCACAACTGTTATTTCTTCCAAGGGTTTGACAATAAAGGTTTTATAGTGTGTTTGTCGTCACGCTGGATATTAGAGGATTTAACAACTAATATTTTATTATGACATGTTTGGGTTCTACTGTCTACTGTTGCATCTGTTGCATCTGTTGACATGAGATCGGATTTCCTGGACTCAAAGGTTTTGTCACGAATATTTACTATTACAATAGAAACTATTATATTCATTTCTATTCAAAATTTCTAAAGAGAAATCCCTTAGTATTAACTATATTATATGAGCTATAGAAATATATAAGAAATAACAATGACATGCACTTTAAACAAACATCCGAGCTGTGTCCGAGGCTTGTAGATATTTTTGTGTAGCACTCACGTGAATCTACTACAGCATGCTATGATAATCAATTATACTCTGTGAAATCACTAGTCTAACTGCTGCTGATACTATCGGAACAAAGTTACCATAGTAACTAATTGAGATATTCGGTGTAAAACTATCCTACTAATTTTAAGGTTCCATACCTAAAGGTTAAAAACGGGACAATATTACTAAGGTTCCACTGTCCGTCCGTTCGTCTATCACCAGGCTTTATCTCATGAACCGTGATGGCTAGACAGTTGAATTTTTCACAAATGATGTATTTCGGTTGCCCCTCTAAGAAATACTAATAACAGAATAAAATAAATATTTAAGGGGGCACATAGAAAAAACGTGATTTTTTTTCCAAATATTGCTAAGGAACCCGTTCATGGAATTCGTGACCTCGTGGATTCGCACTTGGCCGGTTTTTAAATAAATAAGTATATTGTTAAAAAACTTAGGTACTTCATAAGTATTAAATATTTATTTCAAGTAACTCCCAGGATACAAAAACTTTGTTCAATCTCCAAAAATTGAGGTAACTTAGACAATGATTTCGTTAAAATTAATTTTTTAATACATTTGGCAACGCAACAGAAGTTTTCAGTGAATATTTGAAGAAATCCTCTTGTATCCTCCTGCATCCCGTGTATCCCCGGAGACTTGGTTGCTGAATAATTAATCTGACTTAACGAGGTTTATGTTTTGAGCGTTAAAATATCTTGTTGTTACAATCTCGAGATCAAAGTGCATCTTGGAATTAAACTTTACTGACTGATGGGTCTAAGGTCAAGTGCCTTAAAACTGTTGTTATTTATACTATTTGTGTCTATTGATTAATATAAAATATTCAAGTTTAATATACGATAAACGTATTATAACAAATAAATTTTATAAACAAGAATATGAGCATTATCTTAATTTATTATTTATAGAAAAATGAAGGAAGTAATGATAAATTTTTAAGATATAATAATACTAATCAACCCGTCCCCGCTTCGCCCAGGCAATTTACGGGTGTCTAGGTTTAATTTCATATTTCAATTGCTATATAACTTATCACTATTTTTTACATTTTAATTTTCACACCAAAATAATTTATATGTCGGAGATGCGAGTTAGGTTTAGGTTAGCCGTGTGTTAGGTTAGGTTAATGTTAGTCTGATCTTAGGATTAAACAGTGAAACTAAGCAGTGGAGGTGAGTGTCGTGATCACTTAAAGGAATTCCTTAAGCCTACACCTTGGTCACAAGTCCAAGGCACTGCTTGGGCACTCCTGTCCAAATAGTACGCGATCGTAATGTTAGTTGTATCCTGACCGTATTGCGCCCGTAGTTTATATTATAGGCCATCCGAAATAAATCCTCATAAACTTATTTGTTTAGTTTGTATTCTTAATTATTTTTCGCGCTAAAACAGCCTATGTCATTTCCTAAGTTCTAATCCATTTCTTTACCAAATTTCATCAAAATCGATTTAATGATTAAAGCGTGATTGCGTAACAGGCAGACAGAGCATCTAACCGTCGATAGATGGCGTAAGTAGTATACTAAATCGCAGTTTCGAAATTATAATATTAATTAGCAAGTTAGGATTTAATATTTTATTATATCAATGTATTATCAACTAATCTAATAATTTTTAATATAGCATGTTTTATGTATTCTCGACATTAACATGCCCTGACTATTTTGGTAAGGTTTTGTATTATAATTTTATGTCTGTAGTCCTGGAAACTACTACATTTATGCATTAGCTTTGTAAAAGAAAATCATTTTGATAACTTCCTTCCTTCCTTCCTTCCTTGTGTAATCCATGTTGTATTTGGCGATATTGATTTGCATAGCATTTTAAATTTCAAAATATTATGTAAACAAATAGGTTGGTTAGATAAACTACCTATATTTTAAAAACTCTTTAAAACATCGGTACATATATTATTCTAGTGGACAAGATGCTGTGGGTCTGCGTGAGCTAAATCAGTATGAACAAATGGAAACGCAATTACTCGTCCTCAAAATGAACATCTAAATTATGTCTAGTTGTGTAACAAAGACATCTAGCGACATTATCTCCATGATAAACACCCCTCAGTCCCTATCCAGTGCCTTGTATGAGACACTCTTTGTCTGTAACTTCCAGTCAGTGTGCATCGTGTGCGGCAACCCCTTAACCCCTTGGAAAACACTAAATACGCAAACTAACCTATTATAAATTCAATTAAGGGCGTAAGACAATTTGAGACGATGTTGGGGTGAGGCACAGCCTAAGAGTACCCTCAGTGTGCCATTGTTAGTACTAGGGACCATGCCTTGCTTTGCCTATTAGTATACTATGGTCATTATTAAAATGTAATATTTTATGTTGTTACAATGAAAAATAAGGAAATACTGACAAACAAACATACTTTCGTTATCAAAGATTTTTAATCGCGGTGAGAGGAGAATGTATTATTTTTATTAAATTTGTATATTCATTATTTATTCATTAAAAAAGTACACAAATAAGTAAACATATGTTTAGTAGCGCCCTCTAGTGGCAAGTAGACTAACTTATTTTTTGCCAAAAGACTAAAGTACTTAGAGTCTTGACTAATCAGTAAAATGAGTTTAAATTTTTGGCACCATACCATAATGATCAAAAATCATTTTGTACCCCATTTTAGTTCATGTTCATCATCATGCAAACTACTGGATAATTTTAATGCTATGGCCGAGGAGTGCGGGGGATGGGGGATGGGGATGGGATAGGTACAACGTATTGCGGGCCACTTGGGCCGAGTCAAGTAATACGGCCCTTTATGGCGAGAACAATATCGCGAACAATCTGGAGTGTGGAGTGAGGACGGGACACAAGAATCGTGTTAAGATGCTTATTGTTTTATTTTACGATTTTTCTGGGTTAACTGTGAGGCGCTTATACATGTTATATCAAGTAAAAAATATCTGCGATGGATTTATTACATAATACAACACATTGTACTGATATTATATCATGCTTATACAGTCTCCTTATCCATTTGCCCGTAACGTGGGCTTACAATTAGCGCTTAAGTGTGAAAAACGATGAAAGAAGATTATTATTGTAAAATAGTATGCCTAAATGTACAACATATTATGCATTTTAGACAGGAACCAAACAATGCCTATTTTTCTAGAACTTTATCCCAGGAGCGAACAAGGACGTCACTAATATATTAAAAACTTCTCATCATGTAATGCTGGATCTCACCATCCAAAATTAATATAAGCTTTTTTTTTTTTTATGGAATAGGAAGGCAAACGAGCAATCGGGTTACGTGGTGTTAAGTAATCACCGCTGCCCACGGACTCCTGCAACAATTGGGGAGTTACAGAAGCGTTGCCGGCCTTTAAGGTGGAGATATACGCGAGTTTTGAAGGTCCCCATGTCGTAGTGTTCTGGATATACCGCCGAAGGTAGATCATTCCATAAGTTGATTGTGCGTGGAATAAAAGTTCTAGAAAAACGCTAGCAACATAACATACCACATTAGATAATGTTTACATAGTTTAATATTGATATAGTGCCAAAAACAGTGAATTATTGTTCAACAGCGTTGCTAACAAGCCAATTCCATTTTTGCCACTTCGCAGCCGACTTCCTGAAAACAACACCCAAAGATTGCTGGAACAAACTATGAACAAAAATCATGGTTCATCATATTTTTAGGAAATAGATTATACTATCATTAAAATCTTAGTGTATACAGTTTCCGCAACGTATTTTTGCTTTATTATTTTTTGTTCATATGTAATGTGGTAGGACGGTAGAAATAAAAAGACAATTTTCTTCAACTTCTCTTTCTCATAAGTAAAGCCTAATATAAAGTTATATAACGTTATTAGATTCATAATAGCATATATGAAAGAAGATATAGTTAATGTGTATATTGCGTCGGGTAAGTAATAGTAAAGTGTAACAATAGCCCTTCTGTAATTCAGAACTGGCTCCAGGCTCGAACCATTCCGTTATTAGATCATTTTCTTTAGAGATTTGGCTCGTGTCCACACTGTTATAGCTTAATATCTTATTTTATATTTTTAGGTTCCTTCACCTTTACTATTCTAGCTTTCTGCTTAACAATAGTTAGTAATTAGTAAGTAACTAAATAATAAAATTAACTCAACTGAACTCATACGAATGATAACACTAATAATTGTACCTAATAGCATTGCTGAGGGATTTTTTATCCTGCAACGCCATCTTATCGAGAAAAAAACTATTATATCTATCAAGTTAAACCTAATTATATAGTGTGCTAAATTTCATCAAAATTGGTCAGGTATTTTCAGAGTTCAAAATGACTCAAAAATACGAGAGAAGTTTTTCTTTCAACTAATATCTACTCGTCATCTCAGAGTTCAAAGTTAATTGAAAAGTATGTAAGACACACCAACTCACTCAACTACTAACCCACTAACTGACTCATTTGTTATCTTCTTCATCATACCAAAAGAAGTATGTTTGTTAAGATGAAAAATATCCTGTCTGCATAAGGACCTTTTATCCGAATAAAAAGTGGAGTTACATACTTAAAGGATGAAAACGATCTGCACTATAGAACATAGAAGGTTTAACTTTATAATTTGTTATTAAATCTAAGACCCAAGTTCAGTGTAAGTAGGCAAAGGTTTGATCGACCGGAAGGAATCTCTCGAAGCCCTCAGGTTGGTCGGGGCGGTACTCTTGATGCGAGTGTTCTCAACTTGCCGCCGCATTCTCTCTTTGTGGATCCTCTATTACCTCTTAAACCTACACACTCTAGTATTACATGGATATATTTAAAATTTATCCTTTACGGATAAACTATAGTAAACGAATTCGAAACTAGAAGCTTGGAGTATCGCTCTCTATTTTTTGTTTGATATACATAGATAAATAGGTTGTAAAATCAAAACTATTCCCATTACTTCAATGCAATAAAAAAGAGTTCCAAAATAAACTTAGTTATTTTTGTTTTTCTCAACAATCCTAACAAGCTTTATAATTTCGATAGTAAATGTTAAGAAACGTAGGTATTACCTTAAGTATACAAAGTAAACAAATACAAATGCGCTTTAATATACTACTTACGCCATCTATTGACGGTTCGTCTGTATTGTCTGTTAGGATGTTACGCTAAAATCACTGAACCGATTTGAATGAAATTTGGTACAGAGATAGATCAAAGGGTGGGGAAGGATATGTTTTATCGCGTAAAACATAGCAAAAGAGCTGTATGAACCCGGGCGTAGCTGGGACGGGTCGACTAGTATTGCATATTTACAAAAAATCTAGACCGAAAATTCGTTTTGTATGTTTGCAAAGTTTGACGTAAAAACAGTTTTCTTTTTTCGTCTTCTCAATAATTCACATATAAACGTTTGAAATATTTTATCCCCTACATAGCGTGATGTTTCAACTTTTTCATATCCTTACAAGGATCATCTCGCACCCCATAATTTTGAGTCGGATCCAATTTAGCACATTTTGAGCGTAACTCTGAAAGGGTCAGTAATTTGTCCGAATGAAGGAAACTTGTAACAATGAGTCCTTTGACATAGTACTAAAATATATTTTGGATCACGTGTAATAAAATTAATATTTTATTTTTTTTTCTAATTTTCGAGATATAGAACAGTTAAATTTGTTTTGATTTTAAAACATACCTGAATTAAAAAGAAAAAAATAATATTGTAACTTATCGTTATCATCTTGACAGATGATTCCAGAAAACTGTGGGTATTGGGGTCAATAAAATCCTCACAAATTAAATCAATTCTATGATTAAAATAAGTAGACGGCACTGCAAAAAGGTTCTAGGACATAAAACCTTATTATTCAAAAACTACAATATGGTCGTCGTAAGGTTCATAAGTGATAAAAGTAATTGTTTGATTTGTTATTTTAAGACCCAACTAAATTAAAAGTTTAATATAAATGGCGAATCTAACTGTTCAGTCCCCCCTATAAATAAACGTAAGAGCACTTAATAATATAATGGTTGTGTGTTCAGGTCTCATCACGCTGTTTATCTCTCAGCAGCCAATTCCCTCATAATAATAGAAGGATATTCCTGGAACGGCATCAGTGAGTGCTGCTACTTTTTGGTCACTCATACTGATTGCTCGAAACTGCTCTTACTCTGCGATGGGTTCTGGGAAAGTCAGTAAAAAAATAGACGTTCTTACAGTCCCATCTCAATACATATATTGTAATATTTTGTTCATTTACCAGAATATTCATTTGTATTCAAAACACAGTGACAAACATAATGTTAATACTAGAAACAGAAATAAACTTGTAACGCCGTACTATCGTCTCCACAAAGTGAGTAATAGCTTCATGGGGCTTGGTGTTCGCATCTATAATAAGATTCCACAGCCTATATTAGACTTGCCACTTCAACAATTTAAAACTCGTATCAAGAAGTCATTAATATATAAAGCATACTATAATGTACAGGATTACTTAAATGATGAGAATGCTTGGAATCTAAGTGACGTTGACTCTCAAGTTAAATGATTTGTATAACAGACTATGTAAACATGGCTTTTTGAAAAGAGCGACTGTTGAGTTTCTGGCCGGCTCTTCTCAACAGAAAACTGCTTTCCGAGCTGGTGGTAGCTTCAGACAAACTAACTGACCGACAAATTTTTGACGTTTCAAAAGTACTTTTCAAAAAAGTCTAATTGAAATAAATAATTTTGATTGATTTGATTGAAGTCTTAGCCAATAAAATTTCCAATTGCTTTTCTTAATATAACAATTAGCAACACCGTTTATATCTTTATATTCGCGAGTAGTACCTTTTATTTTATTAGCTGACTTACTGTGCTGTATTTTTAAATCTTAATTATAAACTCGGTTCTACTAGCCATTACTAAGATCTATATTTAAATAGATTACAGCAAAAAACTGCATCTACCTCCATCCGCTATTATCCGAAGAAGGTAGTAATTAGCACTTAAGAAAGTAGACTGAGAGATTTATTCTCAGCCAATAGCGATGTAAAGATATAACTTGAAAGATTATACTGAGGAGGGTTCAACTAAAAGGCAGCTGATACACGGTCTTGTAAAAAAAACTAATGTGTGTCATCCAGGTGTCGTATTCAAAGACATGTCTAAAAAATGTTTCTTTTATAGTTGATCTCTCCAATTTTAAATCAGTGTTAACACAAACATAATTGTACTATCTGTATGGTAGTTGTACTGTACAGTACAGTCATAATGGTCATCAGGCGAGCTCTGTTTTACAACTGGTTCAAGTCTTTCAGAACAAAAATACTGTTTTTAAAATAAAATAAAAAGTACTAACCGAGAATATAAAGTTATCAGCGGTGTTGCAAACTATAGACCATTTTTTCCTAACACTATTAAATATTTGTTGATCATTCCATTGCACTGTCACTAGCAAGAATATTAATAGCATTTAATTGTCTAATTACAACTACAATATTGTCTACTTACAATTTTGACTATCATAATGAAGTGTAAATGTGAAGAAGTGCTGCCCTTATCGAGAATCACATGAATCTTTGATATCGCGGGTAGCTGGGCCAGACTTTCCCCCTCCCTCTCTCATCCCATTAATGCTGTGGGTCTAGTGGACTCTGGGCTCTTGCCTAGGGTCCGCTGAATCCGCATCATTTTTCTTCTTCATTCCCCCTTCCCACTCTGTCTTCGGTGTTTCTTGTTTTTCCGATGTCACGTCACCTTATCTATTATAAAAAAAAAAAGCTTTCTTAAAAGTTATATACTATCGGTCATCTGGTTTACACGCGTCATTCATACAAAGTACTTTTGACATGTCAAAATAGATCAGTCAGTCAGTTTTTCTGAACTGGCGACGAACTCAACAGTTGCTCGCATCAAACCGCCATTGTTTACATTGGCCTGACTGTGTTCTCTTACAAAGTTATAATCATTCAGTTAAGTCTTAATTTAATCTGTAAACCGCTAAGTGCACAGCCCGCCTATCTCAATATCAGTAAGATCGAGTGTTACACACTACGACGGAGGCCCATAAATCATTCGCCAGGGCCAGGGCCAGGGCCAGAGCCAGGGCCAAGGTGTTCCAAGCTGACGGGTTAATTACGCGTATGTTTACACGTCGATTGAGATATCAACGTTTTATCTTTATGTGAAAACTTTGAACGGTTTTACTGATTTTATGAGTTTCTCCACGCTTCTACGTGTTGTCATGGTTACGTGTAGGTGAGTCATTTTCAGGCAACACTTTCATTTAACTTAATAGATTAGATACCGCCGTTTTAGTGTAAACATTTACGGCAGAAATTAATAATCAATCACAATCCAAATTCAATGGATTATGGATTGAAAATACATTCCAAATTCAAATTTCTAAATGAATATTTTAAATTTGGAATCTATTTTCAATCTTCAATCTAAATATTTTGTAGTGAGATGTAGTAACAAATAATAATATTTTTTAATGTATTAATTATCATAGTTAAATATTGGTAAGCAAGGTCGGACAATGTAGGTGGTTTACATATATTAAAAGAGCTCTTTAAACCTGCTTCTGGGTCTTAAGCCCCAGGTAGTAAGTGTCTTTTGTGTAATGCTGTACAGTAAAGTAAAATTTTTATTATTACTTCCTTACACTTTACCGCCTTTACGCTTTTACCAATTAGTAAAAATATTTTCTCTTTATCTAATTATTATTTTCCTAAATATCTAAGATATTTAAAAGCAAAACATATTTTTATAATTGAAGTACATGAGGGAGAGCTCCTTCGCTTCTAAATCCTAATTAAATTGAAGGATTCTTCGTCCTTATTAGGCTAAATTAGGCTCAGATTGTTTTTGAAATATTTTCTTATTTAAAATTATATTTTCTACGAAAAATAATATTTTTTGTAACATCTTCAGGTAATTTCTGAGAAAGTCTTATTTTCAATGTTATTTTTTGCGCCTTTTAATCAATTAAATAATTGCTACTACAGTATCAAAATACTGCATTGTATAGCATAGCTGAGGAGTGATCGGGTTGCGACCCATTTGATTGACTCTTGCATGCATTGTAACCAAAACAACAAAAGTATCAAAAAATATATTTCATTTCAGAAATCAAGTTCAAGTTCACTTGCAGTTTGACGAGCAGTTTTATAGTCTAAACATTGGTTATTATAGTGAAGTGTGAGTGTGAAAATATGTATTCCCTGAGATCTCATATTCTATATACTTTCTGTTATGTGGTATAATTTAAAAAACCAAGGAATTAAAGATGGCGTCAAATATCAGACAGTTTTATAAAGAATCCAATTAAACTTGAATCGTTTATTTTTAAAGAGAAACCTACGAGCAGGCACCACTACCGTTTAACTGTTTCTGACGTGCGCATTTAACACTTACAGGTTCAAATTCAAACTCAGTCATTAATATTTCTTTTTTTTGTTACAGGTAATCTACTGACACTACCAGAATTTATTGCATTGAATGGAGATACAAGGTAGAAAATAATACAGCCCTAAACGGGCCTTATAAAACTCTATATAGCGACTCATAATTGAAGTGTCGTTAAATTAATGACTGTGTTTCACTTCAAGGTTAGCTAAACTAAAGTACGTAAAAACTAGAATATCACCTACTACGTATTAACTAGCTCTAAGCAAGATTTATTAAAGTGTAGTCTAGCGCGCCCAACCACCAATATCAGAGACGGCCTCCTCCCATGGTGGACGTATGTTATTTCATCTGTCATGTTAAATAAAGAGTTACCAGCAATAAACCCAATGACAACGTGATACGTTTTAAATTTGAACACAACGCCATCTATTGGATACTACACAATCTAGATAACAAAAAGTGTTGAAGTGTTTTGTCAATAAACTAACATACACCGCCATCTGTCAGAAAGTTATGAAACTTTGTCCCATATTTAAGCAGTGCATTAACCAACATAAAAGAATAATTCTATATCCCAATTAAATGATGTGAAAAAATTTATTAACATCGGTTTAGTAGTAAGGAAGTTTATTGCACAAACATAACTGAAACCGCTATCCACGACTAGTGATCCGTTCCCCTTCTATTATTCGTTCATTTCACGTGTGCTCGCACATTGTAGATATTTTCCGGTCTACGTGTACGTGTAGTGTACGTGTAGTGTACGTGTAGTGTACGTGCAGCTGCATTGGAGACTGGAGCCTGGAGATTGCCTTCAATAATAATTTAATAATGCCTCGACCCGTGTGTATGCTCCATGAAAAATGTTACCCATATACATGTCCTACGAATGTGGGTAGAATGATAACACAGTGTATAGACTACTAGCCGACTCGCACTCGCTTCGCTGAGGTGTTTATATGCAGTAATAGGGGTCTTTTTTATTTTGATAAGAATTCATATTTTTTGATAATATGACCAATAATAGTTTAAATTATTTTTTAAATATAAAATTACTTTTTGTGACTTAAATATAAAAGTTAGACGTATGCTGTCGCTGACTTTTATATAGGCACTATCAAGCTTTACAAATTTTCTCTAGAACTCAATCATATATCTCTCATCGTTAAGACAACGTTCGTAAGAAACGTTTTCGTTCGACCGTTTTTTCTCCGGCTAAATTTCGTAGACAAAATTCACTCTATGAAATTACTCGGAAAACTGCTGAGAATCTATAGGTACTTCGAAATTATTTCATATCAACATTGTGATATGGCCGCGTGAGTCACAATAGCATCCAACAGACACACCGGTGTGACAGTATTTTATGCTTAAACTCATTAGGATTGCTTTTAAACAAAGTGGTCTGGTGGTTTGTTTCCAATGAATAAGTCACAAAGAAGCAACCGGATCCTATTCTGCTGATCAAATGTTTGCTATACAATCCAATTACTCTGCATAATGTATGTTTGTACGTAATGTAGCGAGTTGCCAGTACAGCCTGAGACGTGGTGCGGTGCGGGTGAGCGCGGGGAAGGCAGCGGGGGCGGGGACAAACACTTCGACGATTGTTTGCCGACTCATTGGGTTTCCATATTTAAACACTATGTTATTGTAAAAAAAATTAAAACAGTACTAATAGGAGACTTACCTTCACTACACTAGCTCTTTATCTAACAAGAGTTACTTTTCTCCTTTACTACTTAAGTTTTATAACTAATTTTAGTTACTAGTTTATATCCAGATTTGTTGTAATTTTTCTTTTAGATAATAAATATAAACTATCGCGAATATATAATACATAATGTGGCAACATTACTTGCTTGACATTTATAGTGATAATGTCATAAAGAGAAGGAACTAAATACCATTGGCCGCGCGTCTCTTGAAAATTTGCTTGATTTTGGGGAAATTTTGACAAATATTTTATATTTATTTAATAATACACTAGTATTCATACATTATTTTTTATTGAACAGAGTTTCAGCACAGACAATTGCCTATAATTGCCAGATGAAAAAAATTTCAATGTTACGCGATTTAAAATCATTGTGATGTACCTACATAAGGAATAGCCCTCACTTATTATAATAATAATGTGCAAAATACGAATGTTAGTAGTAAGATATGAATTACAATTAATTTTAATTATTATAAGTTTCATGTTTAATTGATGGTTGTATGTCTTAAATAAGGCATCAGATAAAAACTTTATGAACCACCATAATGTCAACAATGTTATAGCTGTTATGGTGTGTAATTTAAAATGATGGTGATTTTGTTTTCGTAGGGTTGGTAACACTAATGCTATTAGTGTGATGGACACGAACAAATTACTATACCTTTATTACGGATAGTATCGACTTACACGCTCGCACTCACGCTCAACCCTTTTAGTATCGTGTTAAGGTCGTTTGTACTTGATGTCAATACGATTAGTACCGCTATATTTATGTAACGCGACTCCTTAGCCTTTGATTGGCTAGTAGTACCTATTGGTTTAGTTAAAGACTACCCGACTGACTCGAAGGCTGTTTGGTGAGGAATATCCATACAAATAAATAAAATTGTAGTGTCTGTTTGTAATATTAAAATAACCCCTTTTTACTAAGTGCACACGGTACACATACCTACCAACAACTACATTTTTTTTTTTACTATTTTTGTCTGTTTGTTCCGACTAATCTCTGAAATGGCTGGACCGATTTTGACGGGACTTTCACTGGCAAATAGCTGATGTAACAAGGAGTAATTTAGGTTATTTAAAATCTCGCTATACCGCTAGACCCATAGGAGCGGAGCAACACGCGAACGAAATCGCGCGGGTCGGCGACGCAAATAGTTTATTCATGTATGTGGGCTTTGGACACTTTATTCGTAATGTTTTCATGCACACCTCTAGTTCATATTATTATAGATAAAATTATATTATAGTAGTGTAGTTAAAGTGTATAATTTTCAAAAATAACCATACTCGTATAATATGAATCGTTAGTTTTGATCAAAATCCAATTCGTTCTCATAAACGTTTATTCATTCACTTCGGAATGGAGCTTTCGTGACTGGAATAACTCACTCTAAATAACTAGCGCACTGAGTTGATATTGATTAGCTTCACTTGTTATATGTTAGTTATATATTTCATTTTATTGCATTCATCTATTATACTCAGAGTTAGGGTTTAAAAGCGTCTCAGGCAAGAGATCTTTAAAAGAGAAAAAGAAATCTAATTCTACTTTAATTGCGACGCGACCGTCTTTACGTGCGGACTAATTGACTGAAATTGCACAAAACTGGAAAACAGTAATCAAAACAAATCAGAATGTTTGGCCTTCTCACTCTAATACTTCATAATGAAATTGTAAAAAAGGGACAACAATATGTGACCTACAGGGTAACAGTCAAGCAAATACTATGAATTTCATAAATTGTTGAAGGTAGTCGTACTAGTTTGTCCCTTTAGTTAAAAATGGTGTCGTTACCAGGATACATTCTCTAGAAATCTTATTATATCTAAGTTAATAAATAATGACTTAATGCGGGAAGCTTGAACTACTAAATCCATCTCACATCCTTGCGGCTATTCCAGCGTCAGTAAAGAACAAGAGGAAATAAATCAGGAGATGAACGCGCTCTGTAATGCGCTACAAGAGCTGGTAATTAATTACAGAGCAACAACGTTGTGTCATCAGCTTCCCTACGGATAACTGCGATGCTACTCAAACACTCTTACTCAATTCTCTGAAATCCACATCATTTTGAAAGATTAGGTAGGTATACCTAATTAAACAATGGGAACTTGAGACCCAGAAGCTAAAGTCTTGTGCTCCTCGGTAACCTAGCATCACGACACCAAGAAACTATACTATTAACCTCACCACTTTAATGTGTGTATCACTCGACAGACTAACTCAATTCTATTAGAAAAAAAGTTATGTACGAATATTATTTTATGAACGGAGTAGTAATGCCAGATTTTTAAATATGGCAGCCGCTATTACTTATTATATCATCGAAATCATTTCATAATGAACCTTCTAACTAAATTTCGTGATCTTACTAAATTTATAGATTAGGAAAGCTATGAAATCACTACATAGTATAAATTAAAGTCGCTTTCTCTGTCCCTATATCCCTATGTATGCTTAAATCTTTAAAACTACGCAACGGATTTTGATGCGGTTTTTTTAAATAGATAGAATGATTCAAGAGGAAGGTTTATATGTATAATACATATATAATATAGTAGAGAAACACTGATAATTGTAGAGGTTTCTTATGTGATGTCGTAATGATGTCGTTTTGCGCTTACATTGCAAACGCTGGCTCAACCAACCAACCAACCTGAGATAGATCAAAATAATGTACTACAGTATTGTACACCTTAAAAAGGTCTACAAAAAAGTGCGATGGTATATGTCTATCTCTTAGGGATAACCCACAATAACCATTTATTATCCTTTACTTTTTACAAAAAATAATGGTTTATTTATGAAGCGATTTTAAACAATACAGCATAAGCATTATCCAATTAGGTACCTTAAATATATTGTACATTTAATATAGATCAATATGGCCCTTTACAGCATGAAATTTAAACGAATATTTTTGAAGATATTACAGATTCAAAATGCAGGGACATAGCGGTTACGGCTAAGTACACGTGTTAAATTGCACCCGGGCGAAGCCGGACGTGTCGACTTGTACAATATACAAAATAATGTAAGACTAAAACTTTGTAAAGGTGTCCGTATATGACTAATTTAGCTAGCTTAAATAAGTATCCTTAAAAAGCTTAATAGCTATATTTACTCATAAGATGTTTAAAAAAACTTGCCATCCTGCCAGGAGAGGAATAATTTATTATTGAACACCTGGACTCACAGAATTGTTCAAAGAGTTGGCTGGTGGACTGAAAAAATCGCGGATAAGTTAAATTATGTTGATGTTAGTAAAATGATCGGTCATTTTTAAAGGGACTTAATCGCCCTACTATCCTTTATCTGGGGTTTCATCTTTCGGATAGAGTAAGCAATTACACACGGTATCAGTTATCACTTCATTGGCTATATCCGAGATAAGCGAGGCCTTAATAGCGCTAACCTGTGTGTCTGTGTATCTGTGTGTCTGTAGGTGTGAAGATTTCTTATTACCTGTACCAGTTCGCTAACTAATGGATTACTATAGTGTTTAATTAAAATAGATTAGCTGATGTTATCGTGTTAAAGTTATTACGATGGATATTGTCGCTGGTGTTGCTGTTGTTGTACCTGTCAATATGTAAATAATTATTATTCTAAACATTTCCTTTACAATTCACTTCGCTGAGGTCTCAATTATTTTTCTTAGGTCTAGTAAATATTTATTTAATTACTTCGACTTAATATATAACACTAGCCGACCCTCTCTCGCTTCGCTGTGGTGTATTCAAATTGTTCACGCACTCACTCGTTCGTTAAGGCACGAACGCTGCCTATGGAAGTTTTCGTTCGTCCGTTATTTTTTTGACTTACTTTTTAAATCCGATTACCACGAAAATGTCTTAATTTTTGAGTTAATATATAGCCTATGACACTCAAAAATGATTTGGTTTTTTATTGGTAAAAGAATTTTCAAAACCTACAAACTCACAAACTTTACCTCTTTATAATATTAGTATAGATTAAATATGTAAAGATAAAAATATTTCACGTCAATTTGGTTATTGAAATAGAATTTATTAACAATCTATGACTATAGGATATTGATGTCCAATAAATAGTCCGTAGAATTGAATTTCCTTGAAGATATCTTTGCATAAATCAGTAATGAACTTGTTTCGTGTAATCGTATTAGTCCAGCTGTTAACGACTTCTCAGTGACCTGGATCTTTACGGTGGATGTTGAGTTCAGATCGCAGATATCAGTGAAAGTATCGTTAACTAGAGTGTTTGAAACTTAAGGTATTGGCTCAAATGGAATATTATTTATTCCAGTTCTAAGTCCATGATAGGGCACTTTTTCACAAAAAACCTACAAATGTCGCATTCCCTGAAGTCCTTAAAAAAGACAAAAACTTTACGTAAATTTCGGATGCCGAAATCAAAGTTTAAAGACTGTAGATCTGATCCTCTTATTTTCTTCAAATTTTAGATGCACTCGGCAGCTCCTCCTCCTAGAATAGTATCGAAACCAACAAGATTTTATGGTTTCAGACAGACGTATTTCAAGTAAAATAATACAGCTACAAATACATAGTTCCTAATTAGAGAATCACAGTTTTATAGCTCCATATTTTATACAGCGATAGGGCACTGCCTAATTGGTCGCTGGGCTTCGGCCCTATCTACAACCAACCGACTTACTTTACTACTTTGATACCATATATATTGTGTTATCTTTACCTTAGTTATTACCAATGAGTTGTATAAACATATCGTCGCCTCGACGCCTGTCTGTACTATCTTAGGTAATTCTGTTAATTTGCTATTATAGAAATCTATTTTATTTTAAACTTATATTTACACATTTTGGACTGAACAATACTACATATATTTTTAGGAGTAATTTCTTTATTTTAAGTAGTAGTGTCCCTATTTATTAGGAGCAGTTTCAAAATATTTCAATAACAGTTTTATTATTTTTTAGTAGTATTTTCATTATTAATTGTCAAAAGTAGTTTTACTGCTTTATCAGAAGTGTCACTAACATCATAAATGTGAAAGATTGCATGTATAGATATTCGAATGTTTACATGTCAATCACGCAAAAACGACTGGACGGATTTCGATACATATGCTACTTTCTATCCCGGAAAATTAAAAGTTCCTACAGGATAATAATAATTTGTTTAGTAGCGTAAGCGCCTGAATATTTTTATGTAGCAGCACTATATTAAAAAATAATTTGATAAATCTAAGCATTATTGGTTGCAACCATGGAAAGCCTCGATATTGTAGTTGTTCGTAATATTTTCCTATTACGAATGTTACCAACACTGTTTATAAAGTAGTAGTAGTGGGTAGATCATTTTATATTATTTCAAGTATACCGACGTGAAGACAATATATAACCTTTGGTGCGATAGATTAGTCTCAGTCTCCCTGGTGTTTCCGTGCAGTGAACATGGAAGTTAGTGTTATAGTGTCGTGATTAAGGTTACTCTTCTCAAGGTCCACGTAGGTTTACTTTATTATCTACTAGCGGCCCATCCCGGCTTCGCGCGGGTGGAATATTATTTTTAAAAATATATTGGCTCTCCCGCATTTCGGTGCCCCCTCTCTTGCCGCTTTACTCGCTGCGCTGCGTCGCTATACTGGCCCGTCGCGTCGTCGTGTATTTTTTGTTTATATTGATATTTTTAATTTCGTAATATCTTTTGAATGGAAAGTCCGATTTTAATAATTCAAAAAGTAATTTACAGGTATTGAAACAGTCTTGAATACGAAATAATTTATTTGGATAAGGATTAATACAAAGTTAAAGAAAACATGGTCTGATTTTGATAGGCATTTTTATCAACTTTTGAAATGTAAAAAAGTAGTTATAGTGACGTAACTATAATAGTTGGACATATGGTCTCGCTGACTTTTTTGTAGATATTGATACGTTCTATAATATTGTACTACATTTTTTTGTTCTATCATCAATACTTTTTGCAGCGCATGCGATGAAAGATATTTTATGGCAAATTTTTTGGCACCTTGGGTTGGTTTTCGTGAGATTTCCTAAGGATCTCTAATTTTTTCTTGTAATAAATATAGCCTATGTTACTCAGGGATAATGTAGCTTTCTAATGGTGAAAGAATTTTTGAAATCGGTCCAGTAGTTTTTATGTTTATTCGTTACATACAAAAATACAAAAATACAAAAATACAAAAATACAAAAATACAAAAATACAAATCTTTCCTCTTTATAATATTAGTATAGATATAGACTAGTCAACGGCGCCCGGGTGCAATTTAACACGTGTATTTAGCCGTAACCGCTACGTCCCTGCATTTTGAATCTGTAATATCTTCGAAAATATTCGTTTAAATTTCATGCTGTAAAGGGCCATATTGATCTATATTAAATGTACAATATATTTAAGGTACCTAATTGGTTAATGCTTATGCTGTATTGTTTAAAATCGCTTCGTAAATAAACCATTATTTTTTGTAAAAAGTAAAGGATAATAAATAGTTATTGTGGGTTATCCCTAAGAGATAGACATATACCATCATGGACTTTTTTGTAGACCTTTTTAAGGTGTACAATACCGTAGTACATTATTTTGATTTATCTCGAAGTGTTCAGTCAGCGTTTGCAATGTAAGCGCAAAAAAATGTGTTTATTTTCGACATCACATTAGAAACCTCTACAATTATCAGTGTTTCTATACTATATTATATATGTATTATACATATAAACCTTCCTCTTGAATCACTATATCTATTTAAAAAAACCGCATCAAAATCCGTTGCGTAGTTTTAAATATTTAAGCATACATAGGGATATAGGGACAGAGAAAGCGACTTTGTTTTATACTATGTAGTGATTGTCGTTAGCGAGGTCGAATGGTGGAGATGAGAGTTAATATATTATGAAAGAGCTCTTTAAACCTGCTCCTGGGTCTCAAGCTCGAGGCATTGCTCGCCTCAGTCTATATTGCATGTGTTTACGTATTGCTGTACAGTAATGTGTATCATATCTCTCTCATATTATAACACGAATAACTATAACATTAAAATGTATTGAATATTTCATTTCATAATGCATAAAATAAAAGATAGTCAGTCGGTGTAGTAAGACAGCGCAGGATTTAATTGGTCTGCGCTTTGTGCTGTTCCCACAGACCAGAGCCAAGTGCGGACACTTTCTAGATAGCGTTATCATCGGCCAAGTTACGCCCGACGCGCGACTCCGCGCGGAAACTACATTGTTTACAATTAAGGATAACTATTCGCCTATCGCCTGGTTCTACATTGTTCCTAATTAGGTAAGCTATGCTCACGTTTTGTGCTCTAACAGCTTAGCAAGATAAATTCAATTTAATTCGTAACTAATTTAGGTTTTTCCAATTTTGGATCGTCCTACCTATAACTTCTTTTCTTCCTTCATACAAATATATTACATAGAATATGTTCTTATTCTGTTTTCACGTATCACGTGATAGCAATCATAATTTGATCAATTTTCAGTTTCTGTTACTGTACTGTAAATATTGGCCAGTTACTTAAAATTTTATTGCTACCTTTGAAAAACTAATGATATAACTGAGCATAACGTAGTCCAGCTGAGTTTCTTGCGCCCATTTTTCTCAGGTCTGGGTTTGGTCGTTTCCGAAAGGGTGGTAGATTCCGACGTTCAATAAGAGAATGTAAATTCCAATATTGAATAAAAAATTTTGACTTTGATCGTCCAGCTTCAAGATCGCTACCGCTTTTACTGCCATTGTCGCTCTACCTAAACTGCTAATAGATATGTAGGGACATCTTCAGAGATCTTTACACTGTTAAATTATTACTTAGTCAAAGACTTCTTAAAGTATAAATAAAATAAATGCGTAATGTATTCTTTAGGAAATCTATTCAAAATATAAAATGTTAGTATCTTATTACGAAATATTCAAGGAAATATGCATATAAAGCAACGAATGTGCAATTCAGCCGAGCGTACATCCGAGCAGCGGCAGCACCAGCCCTGGGAGCAGTCGGCAGACCAACCCGCTCGGAACTAATCCGTGCCTAACTGTATGCACATACACTGACCACTACTACTCAGTGTTATAGGAAATCAGATGATTTCGAGCCGAAACCTTAAGATTATGTACATGATCAAAGTGTTAACATTAATAATAATTAGATGACCAATTATTTTAAATGCAATTCCAGCCATCACGACATAATTATTACAAACTGTCGCGCAGATTGTCGATTTCGTTAGTGATGTGGGAGTGCGACCTAGAACCGTTAGTGTGCTATAACTAACGCCTTATATTTTATATTTTGGCCAAATTTGGATAATTTTTATCATCGTCGTAGGCGCTTGGTGTCATATTTTTGTTTCGTCATGCGTGGTTATTGGCGCTATAACTTACCTGGTGATTGATTTATACGACACCTTCAATCGATTGTTGAAATTTTCATATTCAAGTCGTGACACCTACTTAGCAATATGCGATGTTGCAACATTTGTTATTCATGAAAAAATTGGAATTGGAACCCAGTTCCTTGTTGTGTCTATTAGACAACGTAGATATAAGTCACAGTTTTCAAATATTATTAATTAAAAATTGTTTGGTTTTAAAAATTTATGTACATGAAATGATATGTTCCAGACTCAGATCTATTGGCAAATTGCTATTGTGCAATCATTTATATTCCAGACACACTGATGTTTATATGAAAATACCACCACTATGCTAAATTTACATTATGACTGATGATCTACATAAAATTCCAAAAACGTTTAAAATGAATAGTAGAGTAGACGGTGTGGTATTGTGTGGTGTGGTGGCTCGTCGTTGGGTTGCGGGTCACGTGCTGCGATTAATAGCGTCCTTCGTTTCTCCTAATCATCGTCTCCCGTGGAATTGAGGAGGCATTTTACAATTTCTATCTCAATTTATAGCTTAATTACATTTTTTAAATAGCGTCGTTAGATGATAATAATGACGGATATTTCTTAATTATTTGAACAAGCATTTTCGTATCGATCCTTTTTATAAGACCCCTATATAATGGGTCGATTGTGATGAAGTTTTATTTGGTTGAAAGATAATTTAATCGAGATGGTTCTTAGCTATGCATTGTGAAAATCTGTTCACCCGTTTGAAGACTATCAGCTCATTGCTATATAAAGTACGTAAAAGTATATATTTAATCTATCATTTAGTTCGTTTTTTGCTGTCGTGCTTTCCATCAGTAAAAAAATTAAAATTATTTTAGTAGTTACTAAATATCAAACTCTTTTTTTTATAATATTATAAGAATGGATGAAAGATATTTGTCATGAAAGCAGAACATGAGAATCTAAATATTCCAAGAGCGAAAGCAGCGGAACCCAGATCACGTAGCACGATTAATAGAGCCCTATTTCCCTTTCCTTTATTCTGCAAAGGATGACACTCTAATTTATTTTTCTTTCTTTAGACGTCGGAACAAAATTTTTGGTAAAATATTCAGTTTGATAATAAGTTTGGTATTTCGTTCAATTTTATCATTTGAGGGTAGTCAGTAGTCACGTCCGTGATTAATACAGACTTGGCGGTGTCGGGGCTTAATCGTCTCCTTTAGGAGCAATTAGAATGAATATAATTACTGTAGGTATTGCTTTGCGTGTACGTGTGTTGCGTTTATAATGATCTGTTTCACTTTCTTCACTAATAGGTTTATAAGTATTCGCGTCACTTGTAATGAATTAATTAACAATGTGATTAATGCAGATTTTTCGGGGCTTTTTGTCTCCTTATCCTTTAGAAAAAATTACAAAAAAAGAGACTTACCTAATAGTGGAACTCTTCAGTCCAATATGTTGTTTTGAGCGTCGAAAGTTTTATGATGGAGCCAGGAGATGGACAAGAGAACTCCGCTGTAGTTTTCAGAGATTCATTTAGTTTCCTTTATGTTAGGATGATTTTAAAGTCAGAAATATATTTATCTACGAAAATAACTTTAGTTGAAGAAATCGAATAAAAAAAGTAACTTAATGGTAACCATAAATATACATTCCATATAAAGTAGTTTTTTAGAACATCTCCGTTGAGGAGAGAGGAGAGTGATCGATGATCGTAAACAACCCCTAATTCCGAAAGTTTGACCGAAGAGAAAGTTTCACAAACAGTTCGAGTTCTCTTGTATTTTTGACAGTTAAATAGATTTTCTGCCTTTCAATGAACCCTTTTCAGAGCCCTTTCAGACATAATCAGTTATTTGGACATTAAATAACTTTTAATCCATTTTGAGACGTAACGCGGACGGATAATGAAGTTAGTTCATCCCACTCGTACAGTTGCGAACTGAGAGACTTGTGTGATAATTAATTGTAAGTCAGTTATTAAAAGTGATCGGCTCCACCTGGAATTAAATAAGTTTCATCGAAGTTTGTTCAAGCGACGAGTTTCTTTGGGAACTCCGCTTTAAACATTAGTTATGGGTCAATTAATAAATGTAATTTTGGTACTAAAATGTGTTATTTACTAACGACAGGATAATAGTTCCCAAAAGGCTAAAAACGGGACCCTGTTACTAAAACTCTGCTGTCCGTCCAACCGGTATGATGTATTTTTGTTCCGACTCGCACTTGACCGGGTTTTTTTATTATTTTTTCTACCGCTTACTCTGTCTCTCTAGATCTTAGAGTGAATATTGTCTGACATTGTGTAAGAGTAAAAGGATACGTTGACAATAATAGACAGTGTAATTGAATATGATTGTGTTCAGGTATTTCTTGTTGATGAAAACATGATTTGCTAAATTTATTATTTAGTTCAGTAAGTTATAACTTATAAGGCAGAGAGATAAAATAGTGTAGGCGAGTGTTGTAGTCATTTAAAGAAGCTCCTTAAACCTACACCCGGGTCTCTACAAGTCTCAAGATCATGATATTATTTGTTACATGTTACTGTGTGAGTATAGCTTAGTTATAGTTAAGATACTTTAACTTTTCTTAGACATAGAGATCAATATAATAGTTATGTAAAAGATGTGAGTCCAGGTGAGTTGTCTACCTAAATAATTTACTATTCTTAGACGGAGAGCTAAACTACCGAAGGTGAGCGTCATTACGGCTTCCTTAAATCTTTACATAATGGCTTGACAGCTTGTCAATGTGTTACGAAAGGCGCTAGTTTTCTATTAATTACTCAGGGACGGGTTCAGATAATCCTCACACAGTAGACGCTAGAGGGCGCTGAATGGCGCTCATTCCTCATTGAGAGGATTACATGTCATAACTTGTGTACACTCGTCTTTTTACATTGGTATTAACGGATTTTGAAATTGCTGTTCAGTTTAGGTTTTGTTTGCCTCGTTAGATCTCTTGGGTCTCGTGAGAGATTGCTTTGCAACACCAATTATATTATCCATAATACTGAAAATCCACTCGTATCGATTATAGTAATATGCCTATCAAATTAAATACTTTTGGCTGTTTTAACACTTAAGTACTTGTCACCGGTCTCAGAGACCGCAACGAAGGTTTAATGTCAAATGTTTCAATGTATGTGTTGTGTATCAGAAAAATGTTAATGTTTTATTTTAATAATATCAAATTACTGATTGAGTTATACCTTCCACAAACACTTTAGTACAGAACCGCCAAGTCGAGCGCGAAGCAAACACTGCCGTACCATCCATTACTGGAATCATTTCGCCGCATTTTCAGGCTCCTATTTGAGAACTTCTGGATAAGACCAGAACGCAGAAATTTTCGTCATCCAGTAAGCTATAATCACATACTTAAAATCCAAAATTTCAAATCTGTAGGTCCTTTAGTTCCGAAGTTAAGCGAAAGCAAAGTTTCGCATTTATGACACTCACTCACTCACTCATGATCATTAGAATAGAACTAGTACTTCCCATAAACTCAGAGAGCTGAAATTTGGTACAGAGTTAAGGTTTAATGGCCACATAAAGGGAAAACTATAAAAACTAGGATAATCGAAGATCTGGAGTACCTGGTGACCCTGATTAGAAAATACAGGAGCCCAACCAAACTATTAGAGATTGACATATTTATAAAAAATATTTTACTTGGTGGGCCGCTTCATATGATGTCAAAAATCGAAGGCCTGAAGTATCTGATGAAGAACCCTCAGCTGGTCTCAGCTGTATTAGAGATATGGTAATGCCCCCTTCTACTATTGCTACATAAAAAAATCGACTGTCATTGCAAAAATCCAGCGTAGTGGGACACATCTTCTAATTTAATCTAGCCTATAGCGTCCCTTTTTCCATCGTCAATGGGTAGCGGTTCTGGCGACAAATTGGTGCAATGGTGTCATGGAGCACCTGGTTTTGTACCCTTGTGTACCCTTCAACGGCCAAGTCACACAACATTAACTATAATAAGTTTTTGGTGGGATTTTAAATTTAAAGGAGGCAACGAAGACTCTGTAGATCAACAAAGAATTAATGAAGTCCTTGTTACAATGTGACTCGATATCAAATAAGATGTAACAAGTACGGTAACAATGGTTGTGCCGGCAGTCGGTACTAGTACACTGTACCGGTGTCTGGTACATTAACAAACCCTTCGCTATCAGAAATCTATTGTGCGCCAACAGCTGCTCGATGTTATCTCCGCAACACCCAACTCTCCACTCTCCGCAGATGGTGCGAGCTGATACTGAGCTCTTGTCTCTTGTACGTTTTTTGCCACTTTAATCTCAGGGATTATGCGTGTTAAGGTTTTTGCCGATTTAAGGTGATGCTTTTAGATAACAATCACTATTCTTCTACTTTTCTATTCATCAACCACTTTTGTTATTGAAAATTTTCTCGTTTTTTAAACTTAATCCATGGTATCTAAACTCTATATAGATCATATTTAATAAACTAAAGGACGAAATTAATCATCAATCTTAAAGAAAATATATATCATTTTATATACAGAAATTTGAATGTATATTCTATATTAAATCTATAATCCAAAGATGTAAGATTGAGACTGCTTATTAATTTCGACAGCTAAAATTTAATCACAAGCAATCTCTCAACTTGCAACAAGAATAAATTAAATTATTCAATAGCGTCTGTAAAATCATAATTTTAATAGTTTTAGTTCTTTAAAAAAATCTTTACATTTGTATTATAGTAATTTTTTTTTAACTTTCCAGAACTACTTTTATAACCAACACGATATTCAACTCATAAATTCAGAACTCAAAACACTATTACATTAATAATAAACTTCCATAAAATATATGCGCAGATAAAAACCGATTCAAAATCGCGGCGAACCGCTGACAAATGGGATCCGATCAACTTAACAACTTCCCCAATGCAGGAAATGATTCGGATTCAGTTGGCGAACTGTGACGATAAATCCTCGTCGCCTCGACTCGCTTCGCCTCGCCTCGCCTCGACTCACCTCTCGCCGCCTCGCCTCACAACACTCACAACGCTCACATTTGTATTGTTCGCACTAGCCGGACTGCAGCTGGTTACAAAAGCGAAAGTGTTTAATGCTCTATCTACGCTATGGTATACACTACTTCTTATACCGAAAATAGTATAATACACAAAATACTTAAAGTTACACGCACATGACCTACCATCGGTCTCGGAGACCGCAAAAAATATTTATGTTCAAAAATTTTAATTTTTGTGATAGAATAAATTATATTATTATAAAAAAAATATGTTTGATACTTTATAGTAAGATTTCTACAATATATAAGAACGAATATTGTTAGCAACACTGTATATAAAGTAGTAGTAGCGGGTAGATCATTTTATATTATTTCGAGTATACCGACGTGAAGACAATATATAACCTTTAGTGCGATAAATTAGTCTCAGTCTCTCTGGAGTTTTCGTGCAGTGAACATGAAAGTTAGTGTTATAGTGTCGTGATTAAGGTTACCCTTCTCGAAGTCCACGTAAGTTTAGTTTATTATCTCTTGTCGTTAGCGAGGTCGAGTGGTGGAGGTGAGAGTTAACATATTATGAAAGAGATCTTTAAACCTGCTTCTGGGACTCAAGCCCCAGGCACCGCTCGCCTCAGTCTACATTGCATGTGTATACGTATTGCTGTACAGTAATGGGTATCATATCTCTCCTATACTTAGCATTTATGTTGCTTTTAAATAAATGTGTTAAGTACTAACAATAATTTTATTCGTTACTTTTCTTTACTCGTAGTAATCTAAAAGAGAGGTCTCCATGACCGCACCTAGGAAGTTACGGGTTATGTATAATTTTTCAAATAGTTATGAAACTCCGTTTAAAATTCTGTACGATCTCTACCGTAATATGGTAACATTATATAGATTTATTGCCATAAATTAGAGTAGAATAAAACTTGTAGTAGCAAGATAAATAGGGAGAACGGGACAGGTCAACTGGCACAGGAACATAAATGACTAATGTTGATAAATACCCAATATCTGTCTTTTCGTTGAATTTAAAATTCTTTCGACGTATATATGTATTGACCTCGAAAAGTAGAATATTAGTTGATAACTTTGTGAATACCTATCTTTTAGTTTTGTTGGAAGAATACCCTCTTTTTCTACAAAACATGGCCCTCTATATCAACAGATCTTGAGCAGTATTGTGATCGTAACCAGAGCGCCCTTAATACGACACAAACCCCAGGTTCCAAAAAAGTGTATTATATAAAGGATGGTTATTTAATTAGTTTCAGGAATGTGTTTTTGATTCCACATGACGTCACGGATTAACATGAATATTAGAAATGGTATCGGCAAAGGGGAAGTATAAATTAGTTAGCGGTATGAGTTACAACCTACGCCTTACCTACCTGATAGTGGGTAATTTATTAATGGAGGACGCGCTAATCTTGTAATACATCATTACTCTCTATATCTATATGTACTTATACGTCGGTTTGTTTGTAATGCCGCTGTTATACAATATTTGCTGATTTATTATTTCCATAATACGAAACACCTTCGCGTACACACACTATACTCATTCATTATTTACTAGCAAATTAAGTCGAAATTAATAACCAATCTTAATCTTAAACATTTTGGATTATGAATTGAAAATAGATTCTAAATTCAAATTTCTGTGTATAAAGTTCAAATTTAGAATATATTTTCTATCTCGAAGCTGATGGTTTTGGATCACAGGTTGAAAACAGATTTTAAATTAAGGAATTTGGAGCCTTCTTTCAATCCCTAACCCAAAAATTTTGGTTTGAGATTGATTATTAATTTCGGCCGTTAGACCTACCATTTCTTCTCTGTTCTGCCAAATTTCAATGTATCGTTATAATGCAATATATGGAAAATACTAAATGTAGACCGTCCCTAATGTTAAATGTTTTGACATTTCTTCCACACGCTGACAAGTTATTTATTTCTCTATTGTAAGGCCGAGTGCAGGAGTGCTTACCCGCCACAAGCAGGGGGAGGCCAATAGTCAAAAGCTGGTATTATTAAAGCGTTATCCATTAAGTTGAAATGCGTAATAATATTGAAATCCAAGCGTTTCCAAACAAAGAGTAAGCGCTAAGGGAGCTCACCTAAATGATTCTGAGTGGAGTAATGAATGTTTCAGCGCGACGACGATGGCGGTTATTATGCGTCGCGTCGTACACTAAATAATTTCATAATTAAATCCTCGCAGTCACAATGCCACGTAAGCCAGTTAGTGGGATTTGTTCTAAAGTATTGTATTAAAGCGTCTTAGGGGGTTTATTGTCTTCAATCTGTGGCGGCGCTGGACTAATTGTGATTGTCAGGGAAATCACAGGCGCCTCTTTTTCCTGTAGGATTTTTATTTCCATAATATTGTGAGACATTCGACTGAAAATAAACAACAAAATGAAGAATTATAATAGTTTTTTTAAATCTTTTTGAAACTTTTTAGCATCACAGACAGAGGTAATGGTACGGGAGCCAAATTCAAATTCGGTCAATCATTTCCTCTCGAGTGAAAATTCGTATACTGCATAAGGAATATATATTACGATTACTCGTGGCCGTCAGCTGCGATTCCGTGGGTTGGGCGAGCAGTGGCAGCCTTCCAAACATGTAGAATTTTTTTTTTTCTTTTCTTCGCGTTTATAATATTAGTAGGATTAGAAAAATGTTCACTGTCCGTACTGTTAAAGTTTGTACTAATTATTTATGAATTCTTTATCTGGTGGAAAGCTACACTATTTACAAAGTCGCTTGTCGCTTATGACTTAGACAGTGTGCACAAGCGCCTAACGAGGCGGAGTGAATCCGCGCTTTATTCAACACCGCGGTTGTTATCAAGTGCTTTACAGAATCAATGAATATCTCCAACTCTTACTATAATACTAACAAATTATCTCGAAGTTGAATATTAATGACATTTACTAGTTAAGTAGATAGTAGATAGCTGTAAAGAAAATAATTTATTTACTTGTTTCTGTACATTAATATTTGCAAACTCAATCGACGACTCAAATGTCTTTTAGTACAACGAAGTTTTATAAACCAACTAGTCGACCCGCCCCGGCTTCACATGGATGCCATTTACCATGTACCTATAGGTATTAAGAATTATCAAAAAAAAAAGTCATCATTATATTTTATTACTACAGGAGTGACCTCGCTTCGCTCCGGGTATTTAAAGCAATATTATAATTGATGTCCTTAAATTGTCACTGTGTAATTGTCACTCTGTAATTTCAAATAATAGAAAGAAAAAGAAAAGAACAGCGACAGATAATAAAAGAGGACAGAGCAAAAATAAAATTGAATCGTTGATCATTCTGAACAGATAAAGAAAAATTAAAGAGAGAAAAAAGAAAGAGGATGAGAGAGAATGATAGAAAGAGGTAGACGGAAATACTATAGACTTTTCTATCAGTGAAAGAATTTTTAAAATCGGTTTTGTAGTTTCTGAGAAACTATTCAATTAACAAAATGGCCACCTTGTGGCACTTAAATGGCCATATCTTTTTAATTAGAGTATTTATGGCAACACCACATAGCCTATTTTACCCGAAAAGGATGTAGCTTTATATCGGTGAAAGAATTTTCAAAATCGTTCAGTACTTTTCGAGCCTATTCGCAACCAACAAACATACAAACAATCAAATCTTTCCTCTTTATATAATAGTGTACATGATCCTGTCATCACGACCCTTCAATGGCCCACTGCTGAGCCGGGTCTCCTCCTCAGAATGAGGAGGGTATCAGGCCATAGTCCACCATGCTAGCCCAGTGCGGGTTGGCAGACTTCACACACCTTTGAGAACTTTTTGGGAACTCTCACTCGTGCAGGTTTCCTCACGATGTTTTCCTTCACCGCTAAAGCTAGTGATATTAAATTATGCCCAGGATCGAATCTCGGACCTCCCGAGTAAGACTTGAAGTCTCAACCACTGGGCCATCACTGCGATTTCATGATCCTGTAGGAAGTCTGAATTCTTCTGGGATCAATTTAATCAGTCAGTAAGTTTGTCTGAAGCCACCTACTACCACCAGTTCGGAAAGCGGTCTTGATAAGAAGAACAGGCAACAAACTCAACAGTGGGTCGCATCACAACGCCATTATTTACATCAGTCTGTTTTACTATTGTGTTATCATTCAGCTGAGCATCAACAGCACTTGCTCAATTCGGATATTTTCATAATTGAAGGTTTCCACAGCTTGATGGTCGTGAGGTCTTTTGTCGACGATCGCTTTTATCAAGTGTCGCTCAGCTATTAAGTGCAGAGCCCTCTGACGGCGAGATATTGCGCCCTTTATGCCTTTAATGCGATTATATCTGTGGATAATGTTGCCGCTAACTGATCATATTCAAAAACTGATCTAAAACATACAAGTTGATTTCTGTGACTGCTACTGATATACTGAACTACGCTACTTAGTAACACACAAAAGTAAAAATATACATTTATTTTCGAGCCCGGAGAACGTCTGTCTGCTAAGCGTAAACTCTCACCTACACTGCTCACCCATACTAAAATAATCAAAGTACATAATTCACGACATCCTCGATAGGCCAAACCTGGACCCTCGACACTAAACTACACTACTTAACACTTGCCCTGCTTATGGACATTGTTTACTGTGTGAAATCACTGGACAGTCTGTCTCATTTCTATCGCGATATCTATCTATACATATAAAAGGAGAAGCTGACTGACTGACATATCAACGCAGGGCCTAATCTATAAGGGTTAGAAACTTGAAATTTTGCACAGGGATTCCTTTTATAACATAGGGGAGCACTAAGAAAGGATTTTTGAAAATTCATCCCATAAGGGGGTAAAACGGGGGTGCAAATTTAGTATGAAACTTTGCCGTTTTTTAAGTTAATCAAATAAAATTCAGTATGAATGTTCTTTACCGGAAGTCATGAAACACGGGTAAAATATTTTTTTGAAAGTAATCCCTTAAGGGGCTTAAAGGGGGATGCAATGTTAGTATGACTACATCATGAAATATTAAATATGTCTCGAGACGATCTCCTGTAGGCTAATTATCCTAATATCGCAAACGAAGTTGCGGGTAAAAGCTAGTAAGGTATAATTAGAATAAAACAAACACAACTCTTTCAAGATTTAGTTATTTCTATCTATCTCAAGTTCCAAATTGTCGACTTCGTTCCAATCCATTTTTCGGATGTATATTCTTATGATGACTAGTATTATTTCCTAGTTTTCATCCTTGCCTACCAAACTGGACACTGAATATAATTCTTTTACGAACATTCCTCTCCATATATGTATCAAAATAAATCACACAAAAGCTTAATTACTATAAATATTTTCAAACTTACTAAAATAAATCTCTATCTGTTCGGTTAAGTCATAAAATTATTATTAATAATTTTTACCATATTTTATTAGATTCCATTACATTCAGGATAAATTACCTCAATAGGAATATTAGATAGTATCCCATTAGGGTTATTATGGAGGTTAATTATTTGACCTGCATACATCCCACTAACGAGCCGTGAAGAGGCTATATTAGATAAATGTCATCACTGCTATTAACACCATGTCTATGGAGTTCTATTTAGTGTCCATAATTTCAAATATTAATAAATTATGAATATAAAAAGAATTGGTCGCCTTATGGTCGGGATACTTCTGATGTTAACAAACTAAATAAAACAAATGATGCAGCAAATTAAAAACTAAACCCAATTAATTCAGCTTCTTCTAAAAGCGTTCAAACGTTTCTTAATTATACCCGAGCAGAGCTGGCGCTGGACGTGCGGGTTACGCCTGACGCGACCAATAGGGTTGTCGCATTACACATTCTAAAGGTGCCATAATTAAGTATGTTCAACATTTATAAATTAAAAATATGTTACTTATCTCATTGACCATTTAACCGACACGTCTACTTTCGCCTATGGCTCTATATAATGACGTAATGCGAACGAGATTGTCTTCGCAGTACGGCTAAATAAGTGACGTTGTTAATTAAAGCTGGTTGATCGCCTCAAGGTTGTGCACCCGGGTGATGGACGGCAGCTGGCTTCATCCTATCAAGCTGCTGCCGGATGTAGCGAACGATTGACAGGAATGGCAAAATGTCCATCTTTGTTATTGCTCCTAATATCCACATATTATTCAAACACAATATATTTTAAAGCTTCATAAGACGGTGAGACTCACGTATTGTTTTGGTCACATGGACTATAGTATAGTAATGTTCGCCTAGCCGTTTTCCCCCGATGCAGACAACCGCCAAATGCGTTTGAAACTATAGTACATGTGACCAAAATAATACGTGAGTCTCACCGTCTTATAAAGCTCTAAAATTACTAATTATCATGTAAGTTTCTATAACGAACATAATATAGTCGGGGCGCTATGCGCCGTCGTGAATTGAACTATCTACATTTTACTGTTTAGCTGAGTGGTCTATGTGAGTAAATTTATAACGAAGGAAATTTGACAGGAGTCATTACTTCTGGCAACCCTAACTCCAGACAAGTTAAAATATAAGGCCCATAAAGTGCGTCTACTTATTTGGTATTTAATTAACTGTCATCCTTCTGCCCATCTTATTAGTATGAAATACGAGTGACATCGCGCCATTTAAACTATAACGTTATATTTCATATTATTAATACGAACAGACAGACTAACATCGGAACAGTTGTTTTTTACTGGGGAAATATTGTGAACTTCCATATTTAGATGAAGTTTATCCATTTGTTTAATTGATTAATGAGAATATTGTTGAATTATCTATACGGTAATTATGAAGAACTTAATATGCGAGAATTTCCTACATTAGTAGTAAGATGAAACTTAACTTCCCATACGAAAGTTACCACAAGTTTCTCCTGTGAGCATAATGGTTAATTTTCCAAACACGTTTGATACAGAACGTTCCATACGAGAGTTATGGAGAATTTCCCAGAAAATAATAATGGAGAATACTTACAAGAGAACAAATAGACAAGTGATCGAATAAATCTTTTGTCTAGTATAACAACACAAAGTTACTCCTGGATCGATTTCACGACCTCTGAAGTTGATCTCGCTTAAAAATTGGTTAAAATGACGTAAATATGATTCTCATTAGTTAATGAACCTTTTGCATCCGCCAATGTGTGACAGAGAGACAGAGAGAGGAGAGAGAGCTAGTTAGCGTTCGGTGTTCAGTGTTCGTTAGTGCCATATAATTAGAGAGGGATTCTTTTGTCTGTCATTTTTAAATTTTCGCCTTCAATGGCGTCTGCGGCGCTCTGATTTGAGATTCAATGGAATGAAAATTACAGAGTAAAGTCTTTGCTATAATACTGAGTACCTATCTATACTGGTATTATTAAGAAGAAAGATTTGTATTTTTGTATGTTATTGACGATATAAATCAAAAGCTACTGGATCGATTTCAAAATTCTTTCACCATTATAATGCTACATTATCCTTAAGTATAGGCTATATTAATCTTCTTCCGTGCCGTCTCCTTACGAAGGTTGGCAATCATTAGGGCGCTTTCAACTTTTGAGACCGCTGCTCTAAAAAGTGATTTTGTGCTCTTCCCGAACCACTGGCGCAAGTTCTTAAGCCACGATATCCTTCTGCGGCCTGGCCTCCTTCTGCCTGCCACTTTCCCTTGCATGATAAGTTGAAGGAGTTCATATTTTTTGGTGTTACGCATAACGTGCCCAAAATATTCCAATTTCCTCCTCTTAAAAGTTGTGAGTATCTCTGTAACCTTCCCCATCTTTTGTAACACAGTGCTGTTTCGTACACGGTCTCTCCAAGAAATTCTTAGCATACGTCTGTACACCCACATCTCGAACGCTTCCAGTTTTCTAGACATGGCTTCTGTCAGCGTCCAAGCTTCTACACCATAGAGAAGTACAGAAAAGACGTAGCACTATTACTGAAAAAAATTAGGTATCCCTAGTAAGTTAAAATAATGTAACCACAGGTGTAATAAATTTAGGAATAAAATGTCTTTCATCGCATGCGATGCTGAAACTATTAATAATAGAATAAAGAAATATTGTACAATATTAAAGAACATATCAATATCAATAAAAAAACTATTGTAATTATGTCATTATGACTACCATTTTAATAGTTGATAGAAACGTTGACCAAAATCAGACCATGTCATTCATACATGTATTAATAATTATCCAAATCATTTCGCATTGAACACTGTTTCAATACCTGTAGATTATTTTTTGAATTTATTAATTCGGACATTTCGTTCAAAAGATATTACGATTTAAAAATTGTCAATCTGAATGAAATACTAACAAAAAATGCCGCTGTGTCGGTGTGGCCCTAAAAAGCGCAGCTAGGAAAGGGGCCCTAATGTTTGTATCTATTGAGATATAAGAAAACAATGCATAAAAAGACATAACATGGTCTGCTACCCGTGCGAAGCCGGGGCGGGCCACTAGTATCATGTAAAGTATAATGATGTTTTGTGACTTGTTAATAATCCACTTGAATTATTATGATAGATGTATAATAAAGATGTCACTTTTTCACAGCTTCTAGTCGTTAAATAAATTCCATCCATTCCCCATGAAGAGCGTGTTCCATATAACACCATGGTTTATGGTGGAGCTGACATGACGAGGCGTTTTTATTACTTCATTAATAATTTACATTTGGATTATAGTTATGAAATTATCTCTTGATTTTGTGTGAACTTTATTAATTAGTAACGCTCGCTTCTCTGAGGTGTAGTTCCTATATGATCTCGTAGTATTAGGGTAATCTCGGGACTAATAAGTTTAGACTCAGACAGTAATGTAGACTACATTTTATCCTAATTTAAGTATTTGAACTCACGTGGGTAAAGAAGTGGTAAAAGAATAACCTAGAATTGTAGAGGTTAGGTTAGATGAAAAAACTAATTTAAAATTTAGAAAAGAAATTGAATTGAGAAGAGACCTCAACCATCCAACAATGGAGTACATCCATGGTAAAATCTATACGTTTATATTATTCCAATAAAAAGTAATAAAGTTATCATTTTATTGAGGGGACAGATGAACTCTTTTATGGCTATCCTGTGCTTGTGCTGGCGCTACGGAACAGGAATAGGGAATCGGGATACATTTCCACGGCCATTAAATTTTACGAGCTCAACTTTTCAGTCGGCGCTATAAAATCATTTCGCATTATGCGCGTTGTGCGCAATGTGCGCGTTGTGGGGCTTCAAATATATATTGCTGTGACATATATACAGTTACTATTTTTCAACCTTGTTAAATCATATAAGTACCCTATTTACAAAGCCAAGCCACTTATATTGACTAAGGTGTAGAGCTTGTGAAGTGAGGGGTTATAGAGATAGGTAGGGAGGGCGTGTAGAGTTAGGAGCTTGGCTCTATATGAGATCTGATAACATTTTGACAGTGCAGACCTATACGCTGGCGCTATGAATAGAATATTCTTCAGCTATCTCATGTAGGATTTTTTTATTATTTTCTAATGAGATATAATTTACCATTCTAATATAATTTACAGATCAAGGTACAGGGGACTCAGCACAATGACACTAAACTAAAATATTAGTTTCACTACTTCAATGTTTAGTTCTGACAAACAGTCCCAATCTATCGGAACAGAGACTATAAGCGATAAAATAGAAGAAACTAACCACGAACTCCTCATAATTATATTACACTAAGTATATATTGAATACTGGCCGACGCGTGACTTCGCTCGCATGTAGCTCCGCTCCTATGGGTCGTAGGGAGATGTTAAATAGCCTAAGTTACTCTTTGTTACATCAGCCATCTACCAGTGAAAGTCCCGCCAAAATCGGTCCAACCATTTCAGAGATTATCTGCAACAAACAGACAGACTGACAAAAATTGTAAAAAAAAAAAAAAAAAGTTAGGGTATATGTACCGTGTTTACATCATAAGCACTTAGTAAAAAACGGTTATAGTAATAGTACAAAGAGACACTTTAATTTTATTTATTTGTATGGATTTTCGAGCATATCTTACATTAATTCGACCTGTCACAACACTAGTTATAAGAAGAAGACAAAAGTCGTTTCCTCTAAACGGAATATGACCATCCACGTATTTAATATTAACTGTGAAGCTCAAGTATTTCTTTAAAATAAACTTTATGATATCGTGTTAAGGTATAATTTAGTATGAGTTTAGAGTAAACGTTTGAAATCTGTATTTGAGGTAGTTTTTGCGGAGTGCAATTAGACGGTCGCGAGTCGCGGTAGGGACTACAGACAGACAGAGGGAAGAGATTTCCCGAGATTAAATGTTTGTGTTACACTGCTTTTTGTTACAAGTCACTCACTCGTGTGTTGATTCACTAATTGTCTTTTATTGTTATGCTTTTTATTACATAATAAATTATAAAATTTTTAGACGCTGTATTCAGGCGCTTACGATATTAAACATTTTATTATTATCCGAGATAAAAGTAGCATATGTGTTAATCTACGTTATAAAGTATCTGAGTGTCAAATTTCAATTAAATCCGTTCATGTTTTTCCATAATTGAGTAACAAACATGCAAACATAAACATGTCGGAGAAAGTAAAAGATTATCGAGTAATCGAATCGTCATCGCTATCTATGGTGTTGGAGTAGGGTAGTAATCACTTCCGTCGGTTTGACAGTCTCGACCCTTTATATGCTATCGACAGTCCGACTGAAGTCCTAGTCTTCCGAGGTCTCTCAAAGAGTGAAGTAGACTCTAGATAGTGTTAAGTGCAGTGCAGTATTTGTGTTAGTGCTGGAAATGCTGCCCGATTAAGGTCACGCGGGTACCTTACAATGTCACGCGTCATGGATTAGGTTAGGTTCATGTAAGTTTAAACTTGGGTTTAAAGAGAGCGCGAGCAGTGGAGGCGAGTATCACAAAATCCCCGGCAAACATAAAAAAGCCCTAATAGTGACTTCTGCGCATTCAAGGTCAAACCAACACTTACGTGCCGATAGCTATACAAACTTTCACATTTATAATATTAATAAGAAGTTAGATAGTAAACAGTAAGATAGTAAGACTAGTAAGGGTGAATATAAAATAGTAAGATTAATATTTACGCATTCATTCATTCAGTCGTACTGACAGTACAGTCTCCTGTCTCATGCACAGTCCGTCAGTTGTACGAGAGCTACAGGCCAGTGCGGATGTGTTGTGTAGACGACATATGTCAACTATTACAAATAATAATAATGTTTTTGTTACAGGTAAGCGTCATAAAGTTTTTGGACTACACGTAAGTTTTATATAATTTTGACATGTTAACGTATTTACTATTATGCCGCTATATATTTAAGGTCATGTGTAAGGTCTGAAGACTGAAGAAGACCAGCATTCAGTTTCAGAAATAGTTACCTTAAACAAAGTGATACTAAAGTCAGTAATATTTACAAAGGTTGTAAGTTTGTAAGTTGTAAGAACTGGCGATAGTTCCAGTTCGCAACCACAGTGCAGGGCAGAGAGTTCCAGCGCTCAGTTTTACAAATTGGTTCGGATTGTGGAAGCCAATTACTACTACACTGCACATTACAGATCACTCTACACTTGCACACCTACATGTATGTATGTATGTACTGGTACAGGTGATAAGTAAATATTACGAGTATTTAGGAACAAAAAGTTATACGCGTGCACATTGTAAGGCAATAGTGATTACAACTCTCTCGAAAATAAATTAGCAGAAAAATATTGTCAGAGACGTCAAGCAGTAATTGGGGTTTGTAACAAAGAAGCAAGTTTAGCGTTAAAGAAATAATGAAGACAATAAAAATTATCATAAGCAACGTTAAAATTAATTATTTGCGTGATCATCAATAAGAAAGACTGGTATCATGACACTAAACTACACTATTTGCACTACTTCGTACAATTTTTACAGTGTGAAATCACTTGACAGATTCCTTCAAATCAATTGTAGAGGTTGTATATTAACGAATGAATTAAAAAAGTATGACTACCCAATCAAAGGCACGAAAGTATCGTCAATATATTCATAAGTTTTTTTAGCAATTTCAGTTGTCGTTCAATTATTTAACAAAAAAAATCTTAATCGACTAAATGAATACATTTTTCGGTTGTAATTTAATAGATAAAAAGTTTTGTGAAATATACGTGGAACTACTACTACTACTAGGAAACATTAGAATCTCATACTTCATCTCAACTAGAATTTCTTTTGTTATTGGGGGTTTTTAGGCGTAAGCTATTTGTTATTTTTGGTCATAAAATAAAAACTATATTCTAGTACAGATTACGCACTCGACAGTACTCTCAGATCCCCTACTAGTGACGAGGGAGTGCGTTATTGATGAGTCGCATTATCGAAGGTGTTGCCAGCTCCCGTTACTCCTGGGGTGTCGTATTTCAACATCTGTCCAATTGCAACACATTTACACTTTGATTTTTGTATATTATTATCTAAGTGGTCGATAATATTCCCATTGGGTACAACTCAGGAAGTACTAACTTCCAATTTAGATTTTGTCCCTTATTCATGCATTATCGCTTAGACACATTTGGGATGGGATAACATTTCAACAATCTTATAGCTACTGGCACGCAAGTATAAGTTTAACCTTGAATCCGCAGAAATCTATATTTTCTCAGACCCAACAAACAAAAAGATCTTCATACGTATTGTTTGTATTGTATATTAGGAAAGTCGTCTGGGGTTATTATGAAAAAGGTGAATGAACAGCCCCTAATAGTGTCGCTACTGCTAATGAGTTACAAGAAGTAAATAGCGAGAAATGCTACTAATAATTTATTAGTGGTAAGTAATACTGTCGGCAAAAACTCACGAGTAGTACATGTTAAATTAAAATATTATAATGTGTGTCAACTCTCCTATTTATTGCTACTCCAGACTATTAACTTAAGCTCTTAACCACAAGTCGCTCTGAGCCGAACTCATAATGAAGTTGTTGGGCTGAAGTGCTCGCACGTACACACGCACACACACACACGCACACACACACACACACACACACACACACACACACACACACGCGCACACACAGGGCGACGCGGACGCGCCGCAGGTGCAGGTGCAGGTGCAGGTGCGAGTAACGCCGCGCTGATTACATTAGACACTCCCGCTTAGTTACCATTTAGTGTTTAGTGTCTAGTGTTTAGTCGGCGTTAGTGTTTATTTATCTTCACTTCTGAACTATACTTGTACTTTTGTAGCTGTAAATGTTATCTTTTGATATCATCCACGTGATTTCATGCAGTTAAGTGTGTTACATTTAAGTATTAAAGTGCGAGACCTGAACAACGTTACTCTAGAAAAAGAAAGAAGTTGTTTTTTTTTACTCATAATTTATAAAAATGATGAAGCGAATTATCTATGTATAGCGCATATCATGAGAAGTAATATACTCGTAAGAGTCTAAGTTTGGGTACTTTTGGACTAAATGTGTGATGAGATGAGAGCGCAAATTTACGAAAAAAAATTTTATTCCTTATATTTAGAAATGACTAATATTTAAAAAATTTAAGATGTGAAACAATAATGTGTCTGAGTGACACAGACACATATTAATTAATCCTTTACGAAGAACAAAAGCTCCATTACTCAGTGTCCCTCTCACGCATTAAAAACTAAATTTATGATTAGTTCATACTGTGCGAGTTACTAGCATCGGACAGTAACTGGCAATTTTTGGAATTTTTTTTTTTGTTTTTTTTTTATGAAATGTGCAATTCATTTTTTGTTTACTCATTATGATCCTGGGATATTATTAAAAAAATAGAAACAATACTTTAGTTCCGACATATTTAATTTAAGAACCTCCTCTACTGCTTAACTTTTGTCTCGACAAATTAAGAAGGTCTAAAAGTGATTTTATACATCTAAAGTAAGTAGTGTAGTTTGGTAAGGCTTTTTAACATGCACCAGGGTTACAAGTGCATGTTGTATTCTATTGTACGTATTGCTGTTTATATAGTTGCTTACACTTTTAAATGCACTCTGTGGGAGCTAGTTTTCTGCTCAAGTCACTGGAGTATAGTAACTCGCACAGTGTGACATAGATATTAAAAAGTTAACGAAGTGAACAAAAAGTGAAACAATTCACTCAGTGAGCAGTTGGTCTGATATTTTTTAGTGCGAAGTGAGAGGGTGATAACTTGATTAATATAACATAACTGATGATGATGAGTGTCGGGCGGCGAGTGGGGGATTTATGATTAATTGCTGTAAATGAAATGTTTCATCACATATGTGAGCATTTAACATGATTATTTGTTATTGTATTCGATTGATTCATTTAGGATTTTTTGTATAATCTAAGCTCTCTTGAAATAAGATATGTCAGGGTTTTTATTAAGTATTGTAGACTATAAAATTCAGTAACAGATACATATTATACATATAAACCTTCCTCTTGAATCACTCTATCTATTGGTGAAAACCGCATCAAAATCCGTTGTGTAGTTTTAAATTTCTAAGTATACATATATAAGGGAAGCGACTTTGTTTTATACTATGTAGTGATAATAATATGCAATATAGACGACTAATGCCCAGCTTGTTTAATTCAATATTTACTATACGAAATTACTAGTCAAACTGCCTTTGTCTGTGTATGTAACACAGCTTATAAATGGTTGAGCGGGTAGTTATGTATTAACTATTTGTTGCGCAAAAGAAACTCAGTTGTTGCGTTATGTATCAGTTAACTATAAGAAAATTTAAATGATGTACAAACATTCTCTTGCAATTTAATAATTTAATGCTCTAAGATCTAAACTCACATTAAACAAAACACATTTCGTTGCTTTGCATATTAAGCGATCTTAAAGTTGTCCTAGTATATAAGCGCTGTTGCACACTAGCGACCCGTGGCCGTCGCTCATTTTATTGATTCAAATGAAAACTTTAAGCTCAAAATCTGAAAGCTCTTTTGAAGGGAGTTAATAAGAACATCGATAGTTTCGATTCAAGTTTTTCAAAATCTTTTAAATAAAAAGGCAATTTTGTATATCAATAAATTTAGTTGCAATTAAGATTTTTCTACGCCTGAAATTATGCTGTAAGATCCGAAGTAAGGCCGAAGATCAACTAACTTAGTGAAAATCATATTTTATCAAATAAAATTTGTTTCTGAACGTAATTCCAATAGGGTTACCATAAATATGGTCAAGGCTATAATTCATTAGAAATATCTTTTTTTATTTCAAGGACGTGCTTATCTCACAACTTTATTCCGAATGAAAGATATAGATATGTACAATGTGCCTCAGGTAGGTTGCCTGCGTTTATCCGGTCCCTACTTCCCGGCTGCCGTGTATTAGACAATTTTAGGATATATACAGGTTGCTTGTTAAAATCAGGTCTAATATAACAGTTGCCAGGCAAATTTTACTGTTAGCTGATGGGTTAATGTCGGTTTTACCATTCTCTACAATTAGAATGTCGTAAATTTTAATGTAGAGTTTTGTAATGTGATTTAACGTCCAGTGAGACAATCCCGTATCACACACTTAAGTGGAGATTGAGATGTATTGTTAATAAGCACCTTTATTTTATCTATCAGTAGATTGAACTTGGTCCAGTAATTGTCGCTTTTCATAGCGCAGTTTTCCCTGCACAGTGAAGTCGTCAGTGTATAAAGAGCCTAATGCGCGCTGCGTCTCTGTGGAGGGTCCGGTCGCGCGGTGGGAAGATCGCATTAGCTTAGTTTAGGAAAAATGTGCGCGATCTAATTACGTTCTTTTGATAAAACTTCCCAAACGACTTGCCTGATCACTTCGTGCTTCATTTCGGAGATTGTCCCGACCCCTGTCCGGTGTCCCGCGCCCCGGGCCCCGGGCCCCGCGCTCCACGGCCCGCTCAACTATATTTCGTTTATACAATATTTTAATAGAAATTGTCACACCAGTGTTTAATTCTTTTATAGTTAGTTCAATCCACAACTATTTGTCAAAATAGTAGACGCGCTATGTGTCGTCGTCGTTGTGGATTGATGTATTTTTATGTTAAATAACTCACAGAATATATAACGTCATAATATGGTATAGTGAAAACATTACTCCAATATGTTCATGAGTCCCATGATTTTATTTTATGGTACGGTAGGTGCGATATTTTAATATTTTCTCCATTGGCAACATTAGCTCATATGTTATTAGCTATTGAAATGATCGGTAAGCGACGTTTTGAGATATTAAAGTATTTTTAAAGAAAAAAATTATTAAAAGAATAAAATAATTAAGAGTTTAGTTGAAGTGGTTATTACTGAAAATAATAATAAATTAAATATAAAAGAATAACATTCTCACGTGTGGGATAAAAGCGTATTTGAATTGCAACTGGGTTTGATTTATAAAAGAAGGAAATTCAAACAGTTCAATATAACCCACTCCGATTATAAAATGAGGAAGTTGTGCATAAATCAATATATTTAGCAACAGCTCAGAACTCAGACAATCTCTGCTGGAGAATGATATAGAGAGCTTATCAGAACAGGGTATCAGAGGAATCTAGTGCACGAGAGATACAGCTCAGAATTGGGAAATACTTACAATGTCGGATCGCTGGTAATCTTCCATGTGGTATAAATTTCCAGGATTACGTATCTGTTTGTAGAGAGGATAGTTGTAATAAAATATACGAGTAGGATGAACTCACTTATATGGATAATCAAGACTGAGATGCTGTATCGATTTTATACCTTTTATATTGAAAAAAAAATCACAACATATGTAATTGCATCATCTCTTTTTTTAGCGCAAAATTTAGATATTTTATATTTAAATTATCAAAATGAAAAAGTTAAATTGATCAGCTGGTCGGCTACGTCCTGTGAGGAATTTCATTTCAGGAATTACATGCCCATTGAACAGCAGGAATTTTACTTTAACAAGGTATGCTGGCCGGCAGCCATTTTAAATTTTGAACAATACTAGTGGGAATAGTGGCACAATGTGAACATGCTGCGTGTAGTTTAATCCACGATATCTACCATTTGATCACACGACTGCTGCGCAGGAACAGAACTGTCACGTGAAAACCAAACACATGTGGAGCGCTACTCTCGCCCCGCGCTCCTCGCTAAAATGGCCCTAATAGTGACTTCTGCTTATTCATGGTTAGAAGTATACTTATATGCTTCCAGCTACACTTGGTTATATAACCGAAAAAATAATATTTTTAAGTAACTTCCATCGCGTTATGAAGTTTCGACCTAACTAACATCACGCTATAAAAGTTTCCACGTAACTTAAATTGTGTTACAAAAGTTTCTAAGTAACTAAAATCAAACTAATAAAGAAACTAGGTGTTCCTTGAAAATACTGAAACGAATGTTATGCGAAAAAACAGAAAATTTAAGTTTAAGTTATTTAGTATAAACTTTGGTTCAAATAGAGTTCGCTTCGTTGTGGGATAATTAACTCTACATTCAAGTTTTTCTTAACCATAATACCTGGCCACCTTACTGCTATATATTTCTCCCACTTACACTACGATTATATTAAGAATTACCGGCAATATCTATGTTTATGATCATTTATTCGTATTAGTGTTTATTGAAGAGCTTGAAACTATTTAGAATTTGCTCAGATAGCTAAAACTTTAATTTTATTAAAATTATGCTCCTTCTATTGAAACTAGTTTTTTGAAACGCGTTTTAAGTTACACTTCAGTGTGCTAATCAGTATTTACTCTAAGAACTCGTTAATCGGTCGATGATCTAACACGATAGAGCTTGTGGATATTCCTATTTTTTTTATATCATACTATTCGATCCGTCCCGGTTTCGCCCGGGTGCAATTTAACACGTGTATTAAGGTTTAATTTCACATATTAATCGTTATATCTTTATCCCAAAGATATAACGGCCACGCAATCGCGATAAAACATAGCCTATATCCTTCCCAAGGCTCTAATCTATCTCTGTATCAAATTTCATTGAGATCGATTCAGATTCAAGCGTGATTGCGTAACAGACAATACAGACCATCCATCCTTCAATAGATGGCGTAAGTAGTATATTAAATCGCATTTCCATTTGTTTTGTTTGTATCCTTAAGTATAACTTACGTTTTTCAAGCGTTACTTTCGTAATTATAACATTGATTAGGAGTTTGGGATTTCCCTGTTACAATTTAGCAGTCGGATCTAATTCATATTTAAGAGTCGTCGCTCATCTGACGTCATTACGTGAGCGTGGTCGTGTGCGTGACGTGTTAACGTTTCAACACAAATAGCTCGTAATGTGAGCACTGAGCACTCGCGTGTTACGGTAATTGTGTGTTATAAACAATTGGTTTTCATTCCTTCATTCAAGGTTTACTATAATGTCACCAAAAACATAATTGATTTCACTACACTACATATAACAATATCCCGTACTGCAGTTAGAACACCGTTTATGACTTTGTATTCGCGAGAGACCTTTTATTTTATTCCAAGACTGTATATAACCTCTGTTCCGAGGTGATCAGGTGTCTGGTCCCCTGGTGATCATTATGGCTGTGCAGTGGTGTGGTGATGCTAGACCTCCATTACTATGGTTTGGAGTAAGTGTCTAATATTTGTTACTCGGTACCCGGTTTAAGTGCATATTATATTGTGCTACTGTGCGGAATCGGCCCCAATAATAAATAATAAATAATTCAAAAATTACTAAACAGATGTTCATGCGGTTTTCATTAATGGTCTGGGTAAATTATCCGAAATATTCGATGATTGTTTAAATTGTGAAGATAAAACTTGTACGAGAGTGGCTGACTGTAGAATACTAAATTCCGCGCAGAAGTCGCGCTGGGCAGCTAGTAATGATATAAATGTGAAAGTATTTTTAAATTGCCTTACTTCACAATGTAACAGAGCGACAGATTGATATGATTATTAGCATACCCCCGGGGGTCCAACATTAAAATTGGTTATCTTTGTTATCCCAAAAAATATCCCTGTGGGATTATGGTATAACAAGACGGGGTCGCTAGTATTTATTTATATTTAGAAAAAAAAACACTCTATAACACGATAATTTTGCTTTACTTAACCAAATAGCATTCATTTTTAACAGGAAACCAAGCAGTATTTGGGGTTTAAGACCCAGACGTAGATTTAAAGAGCTCTTTTGCACCAAAGTCTCAAGAAAACTTTCTCAAAATAAGAAAATAATAATAGAAACTGTGGGTGGTATTAAGAAAACGGTCTCAATCAAAGTAGGTAGGTATTAACTAGGATAGCAGTCCACGAGTGGGCGTGGGTGTACATCCGTATGTAATTGATACAATTCGCATTCCTCCGTCTCCGTCCGCGTCCACGTCCTAGTCTCCTCGATAAATTACTCAAGTAGGAAGTATTCACTTAAACTAGACCTTTATAATAATATTATTTACATTTAATATTGTCTATCGTAGAAGTAAGTAGTTATGCAACATCTCCCTCACTGAGGATCACGTGACTCGTTAACTTCATTACATAATTTAGACATATTATGGTAGAGCAGAGACTACCTTCCTAAATAACAAAACCTTGATTAGTAACAAAATCCTGTATGGGAATAGTTTAATGATTGTGTCTGTATACTAAACATCATGCATTAAAGCGCAGCAATTAATTCGAAACTACAAAATTAAGCCGTTTTTCACATTTCCTCATTTTTTTGGTTCACCCGTGTGTGGACGGGTTAGAATACAATTCCCATCTACCGCTGGGAGAGCATCTCGTAAGAGCCGAGTAACCCAGCACCCCCATGGTAGTAGGGGACCTGTCCCAATAATGGCTTGCGACCATCAACATAAGAATCCCTATGTGGGCCAGACTTACCCTTTCCCTCTCCCATCCCATTAATGCTGCGTCAGTGTCAGTCAGTGGTCTCTATCTCTTGCACACTTGGTCCGCTGAGACCGCAGCATTTTTTCTTCACTCCCAATCCCCACTCTATCTTCGAAGATACAACATATCGACAAAATAGGCAAAAAAGAGGGTATCTCTTGTTTTGTTGATGTCCATAGGTGATAGTAGCCACTTACCATCAGGTGGACGCAATTGATTTGTATTGGCCATCTTGTACGCACTAGTAAGTCTTCTTAAGCGACAACCTCCTGACTATACCACTCCTTAAGTTTACGATATCGGCTCTTCGTATAAAATTACCTCTATGTTTATTTAACAACTCATTCTTAGGACTTAAGGTGTGACATATTGCCAAGAACGGTCTTGGCTACGATGGAACTGTCTGCTGATATCATCAAGCCTTCTCCTTCTCTATTAGCTGGATTTAGCAGATCACTCACAGACAAAGATGACTGACTCTACATTCCTTTTTCTTTCTCACCAAACAAAATAAAGGTCGATTCGATTTTGATTAAAGACAATACGATGTCTAAAATGACACCGCGTCATCTACATGTCATGTTATGACGCCTTATATTGACATCTGACAGTGAAGGGCACGTGTCACTGCTACAAGTTAAATCAAGAAATGCATTGGTATAACCGGTCACAGCGACTTGTTCACACGAAGAATAGTTATGGTTACTATATGAAATCACTGATTGTTGCTAACAATAGACCCAAAAGTAGTTGATGAGACTAAAGGAGTGACCAAAGTAAGTAGTTTTGTAGGAAGACTACTTTTAATGGTTTTACTTGATTATTATTAAACAGAAAGATTTCTAAGACCGATTATCCGAACCCTGCATTGTTCTAGTCAATTTCTGAAGTGTCTCTAATAAATAATGCGGAGAGAAATATGCACATTAGAATACTGATGACGAAAACTTTTGAACCTTAGTAGACTTAAGTAATTAAAATTTCTTAACTTCTTAATTATTGCTATTATTGTATCAGATTTATTGGTTATTAGCCGACCCGCGCGACTTCGTTCGCATGTTGCTTCGCTCCTATGGGTCGTAGGGAGATGATAAATAGCCTAAGTGACTCTTTGTTAGATCAGCTATCTGCCAGTGAAAGTCCCATCAAAATCGGTTCAACCATTTCAAAGATTATCTGGAACAAACAGACAGACAGACAAAAATTATTAAAAAAAAATGTAGTTGTTGGTTCTTGAACTTATATAGTTACTGTTAATGATGATTTTAAAAATCATAGTAAAGGTTTCCGTGTGAACGAGTCTATTTAGCATGAAGTTTGCGTGTTAAATAGAAATAAGGTGACCTGAACAGTGAACATAGAACAATCCACGAGATGACTCATAACTGACTACAGCGTTATCAGTATTTCCTTTTGAGATTATCTACTAATTCACCCAGACTATATAACTAGATCCTACCCTGGTGCCTTTCACATACTCTAGTAATAAATCAGTATTGGAAATGCCTTAACTTAGTAAATGACCAGACCATATACGGAAACATCTATAATTATTTATTGGGACGGATATATTAAAGTAAATGATAAATAATACCAACTAAATACTAAAATCTATTAAGGCTTTCTTTGGTCTGTTGTATTTTGAAATGTCTTACTATGACTATTGACTATTGATGTACTAGTGGTCCGTCTTACGGAGCTTTCAAATATTTAATCAGCCTTATGATAAACATTTAATTTGAAAAAAGGTATGTTCAATTAAATATATAATTTTTAGGGTACCGAACTCGATAATAGTTATCCAAAGAAACTATTTTGCTACTATGTTGTTTTCATTTTTTCATAATTTTTTTTATTCCATAAAAATCCATGAAAAATTCCAAATAAAAAACCGATTTTTAAAAAAATGAAATAAAACTAAAAAATTTTGATCGTATTTTTTAAGTGTCAAATTTTGTTCAGAACATGAAATTTTGTGAATCAATTTGATTTTTTCTTTAAATCTTATTTTCCAGTGTAATAATGTTTTATTATTGCTATAAAATAAATAAGAAAAATTTTTGACCGAAATATCCCTCAGACAGTGTCCAAAATCTTATCTTGATTGATTAAGTCGTTTCGGAGGACAAACGTGAAATGTTACAAATGATCCCGTAATGAAAGTGCTCTACATAGAGCATGGAGTGTAGAGTGTAGAGCGCAGACGTATCAATTAGTGCAATTACACATAGTGCGACACCTCACAGCTCGCGCCTCACACCTCACGCCTCGGCTAAACGCATTAGACGAGCAGACAATTACATCAACCTTCGCTCGGCGCTCAACGCTCAACACTGCACACTGCACTTGTGATCATTATCACTAACTACTAAACTGTTAATGTTTTTGTGATTTAAAGTATTAGAGTAAAACATTAGTTGATATTTTGTAATATCTATAATTTCTTAGATGATCAGAAAATTTACGACTATCTAGATTACCTAGATATGTAGTGATTTCTCCCTATTTCTTTAATAAACAGATCATTGTACATACCCATTTTGTCAACCATCCATTAATCACTCACAAAAACTACAGGTCCGCGTATGGATTACACTTAATTTAGTTTTTCCTCTCTTTCACAATACATTTTCTTGGTATTTAATTCGCTGAACACAATTTTTCTTCAAAATTTGCACAAATTTACAAATCAACGTTTTCAGTAAACATTGTATGAATCATAATATAAATATTTTCTCATAATCATGTATAGATGTTTTCAGTGAACACAAAAGAAGTTTCTCTTTTATCTCAGAATTTGGACAGAATTGAATGTTTGATTGAGTGATTCAGTGAGTTGGTGTATGAATGAATGCCTAATTGTTTGTAGATGAAAGAGTTGATATATGAGTAAATTGGTGAGTGAATCGATGGGTATGGAAGAGGGAGGATAGAGGATAATTGAGTAAAAGAGGGATTTAATAAATTAATGAAATGAATAAATTGTCCTTGGCAGATGCTAGTGCATTAATCTCCTAGACCGCTAGCATCTAGCAATGATTTGATAATGCAGCACAGACAGACAGGTCACTCTCGCGCCTCACGTCCAGTAATACATCTAATAGAGCAGTAGCGCTATCAGTGGCGGTGCGGGGAGAGGGGCGGTCAGTACAGCTAAGTAGTCGACTGAGATCTCAATTGACTCAATTACTGGTATTACTGCATCAGACGATATCAGCTATCATCCTACCTGCGTGGTGCCCACCTGCAGCCGCTCCAGGTTGCTACTGCACCCACGTTCTTGTGCTAATACAAGTTTATATAATTATATGATGATACTTGCAATATTTAATACAAAGATTTAAACGAAAATTTACAGTCAAACAAAAGTATATATGTTTCTCATTATATCGGGACAGATGTAATAATTTAAATCAGTTTTTTTCTAGAGGCTCGGCAGTGCTTCCACCAAGTTAAGCAAATCAATCATGAACATTATCAATTATGAACACTGGAACTTTGTTGTGGACAGAACCAGGGATTTAAAATGTTAGTTTTCAACTCCTCCTCTGTTAAAAAAATTCCCCCCTCGTGATATCCATTACTGTAGATACATTACAATAATGGACATCAAGAGTAGGCTGCACGAGTATATACAAATATCATTATGAAGGTTTTATTTTAATTAAGTAATATGACTAATATTGATGCGATTATACAATAACTAAGATAATCGACTTAGTTGTAGTTTACATCTCATAACTTTTTACAGCCAAGATAATTCATTGCAAGACTTAGCTCGTTTTACAATCTATGTTTTATTGGGAAAGTATGTACACTCAATTTAGCGAATTATGTTTATTGGTCAATAATGCGTTCAGTTCATTTTAGTAGCTAATTAACTGCAACTACCGAAGCTATGTGGACATATGGAGTATAGAGGGAGAGAGGGAGAGGGAGGGAGCAGAGCACGTCGCATATTGTAGTTAACAGTGTATTCGCAGACAATTAGGTACTTCATAATAATAAAGTTAGTCCACAATGTGCAACGCCTGCAAATTGCCCCCTCCACCTCCCGTGATTCATTGCCATTATATCTACATACACACAATCAAACATTCACTGTACGTATATTAATGATCTATAGACGTTAAATTTTAAATTAAACTTGAAGAGAAAACTAAATAGAGCAAAGATGTTTTATAAGGTATAGATGTGTTACCTGTCATACATCAGAATTTCATCAAGTCTTTTCCTGATATCTCAGGCAGTCTGACAAATGATTTTACACAATAAGTGTAGTCACGTCGAGTAGTAGTTGACCGTTGATTTACATAATGATGCCAGTAAACCATGACTATAGCCACAATAACAACAAGTTACAGGTGTAAGTAATTTAGTAATAGCAGCATGTTACTCGTTTCACAGTGTCACGCCTGTAATCCACATTAAAACTACATTATAAACCTATTGTGTGTACACACATACATACATAGGTACACATTCTGTACATACACGAGGGTCGACATCCGACACCAGCTGTAAAATATCTCGTTGACGTCAAATTACATGTTTAATGTCATTATTCGTCTAAAAGGTGGTTTGCTTTGTGTTACACGATTTAAATGTATTTAATATTGTAATATTTTACTTCTATTAAAATTTTTAATGATATTAATATTTTAGAGTAATTATGATACAGTTTCATATCATTAGTGTGTGTGTGTGTGTGTATAAGCGTAGTATAGAAGTTGTTATTGGCATTGAATTTGAGTGATATTTTGTGCTATTCTTTAAGCTATACTGAACAATCAAAAAAATCTTTTATGAATAATACAGAATACTATTACAATTCTTTGTCATATATTATTCAATTATATTCTATTTTAGATGGTAAAACTCTCAAGTTCAGTGATTGTGTGCAACTGGCCAATAGCACACACACTAAACACAATTGGAGGCGACTATGTGCGCAGGCACGCACCTCACTCATTACCGTTACTCATCGGTTCATTTCACTTCACCATTCACAGTTAAAATCATTCATAAACTGTGCACACTGTTTTGTAAAAGATTACATCACATAAATGATAAACAAAACATTTAATTCTTCAAACTCTAAAAATTTAACTAAAAAGTAAGAAATAATTCCGTTATTAAGTACATCTATTGCTGGCATATCGGTTCTTGCATCTTCGAGTTGATGAACATAAAAAAAAAATTGTAAACCTTCTTTTTGAAGTCGGTTGAAAACACAAATAGATCTAATTAGCATAGCATACCTACATACATACATATCTTACTCAATCCCTTATAATATAGTAATGTAAAAGTAATGAAACATTCATTGAGAAAGTGTTGCTAGGATATAAATATTACAAGCCGTAGACACCATAATAATAGAGTATTTTCATATAATACCCGTGAGGGGACGGGTTAGAATACAAGTCCCCTCTGCCGCTGGGAGAGCATCTCATAAAAGCCGAGTAACCCAGCACCCCCATAGTGGTAGGAGATCTATTCTTCGACCAGCAAGCGAATCCGATCGCCAAGTGTCATCGACGCGTTCCGGTCGAGCAGCATGTGGGCCAGACTTAACCCCTCCATCTCTCATCCCATTAATGCTGCGGATCCAGTGGACTCTGGGCTCTTGCTCAATCTCCGCTGAAACCACAATTTTTTTTTTTTTTTAACTCCCTCTCCCCACTCTATCCGATGTCCATGGGCGATGGTGGTCACTTACCATCAGGTGGACCATCTGCTCGTTTGCACCTTATCTACCATAAAAATAATATAATTTTTTATATTCTGTAGCCATGTCAGCCATAATATACTAGCCGTAAGAAATCCATTGAAGATTAATTATTACGTTCAAAAATCGTGTTTTTCTTCAGCCTTTCCTTTCCATTCTTTTCTTTATACATATTTAAAGAATTATTATATCTCTTTAAATTATAATATGATTCACTTCAGCCTATAATCTTATTTAGATAACTAAACTATCTTATAATATTAAAATAAAATATCTCGCTCTTGTCTAAACCAAGAAATGTACTTGTAATCTGTCATTGTACGAACATTTAATGACTACTACACAGAAGCGAGGCGTAGGCGTCAGTTGGATAGTCGTAGTGATTATAAACAATAAAATACATTTCCTAAAATCGATTATAATGTCGTGAATCACAGATAATAGATAACGTTGCAATATATAACCCGCGGCGCCACGCTCCGCCTGTCAACACGACAACACTACGACACTACACAAATTGCAACAACCACTCACCACTAGTGGTGTCGGAAAATAATATCGATATATTGAAATTAGATATTTTATGGTAATTGAAAAAGCGCTCTCCCTTCCTAATAACACTGATGATAGCGTTTAATTGATTCCCCTACTTTTCATTACATTACATTAATGCTGCGATTCCAGTGGAGTCTGGGCATGTCTGGGTTCTTACTCGTAAGTAGGATCCATTGAAAACACAGTATTTTTATGTTCACTCCTACTGCATACTCCATCTTTGAGGTGGCAACTCATCGGTAAAACAAGAGTCAACTTCAATCAACTCTTGTATTCTTTTTCTTCTTTGGATGCCATTTTCTATCGAGGGCTGGCGACCATCATGATACCAAGATGTTCTTCTTCTTCCTGGGTTCCTTTTCCCCTTATATCTTTCCCTGGATTATGAGCTGTAATAGTTTGGCTGTACATATTTGGGACTCGTCTCTTGTATTGCCGATGTCCAAAGGCGACGGTGGCCACTCTACCATCAGGTAGACTGCCTGCTCGTTAGCGCCTTATCAGCCATTAAAAACACCTGACAAATATCGATATCTTATTATGTTTAACAACCGGTCAGTAATAATGACCCCAGCTGCGAACAGTTCCACCACGTTCTGAACAATCGAATCATTCAAATATGCTCCATTTGATTTAGCTGGTGAAATAATCACGCTAATCATCGCTAATTTACTACACAATACGGGTCTAAAGCTGTCATGCGCACTGACCACTGAATAATTACTAAAATAATTTGCCTGACTAATTTTTGACCACGCTTAAAGCTCCGATTCCTCCATTTTACTCCTCTTTGAAAGAGGACTCAGAGATACGCAGCGATATATAATACTGACGTTGGTAATCTTCTTCTTCTTAATATATATAGCAAACGAGTTTGTTCGAAGCCTTATATCTCGAAAACGGCTGTACCGATTTTCATGGTGTTTGATTTGTTGTATTCGCCTCGAATAGCAGAATAACTAATAAAACATTTGAAAATTGAAGAAAAATAAAATAAAAAACATTTTCCCATTCAAAATGTTGATGGGTTTCGTAACCGTAAAACATTTAATGTTCATCCCGTCGATACAGTAAACTCTCCCCTCAAATTACACAACATATTTAATTGAAGGTTTCGAATCGACAAGATATACCCACAATATTCAGATAGTGGCGTATTTTAGATTTTAAAAATGTAGAATAATGTGATTAATGAGGAAATAGGACAGACATATATATTGGTTGTCAACAGTTCAGCTAATGTGTAACACGACATTCATTGACTGTTAGGCGGCACGAACGTTCATAGGGTCAGCTAGTATAATCTATACACACAGAGTACAGAAATATATCTAAATCTACTATTTATTTTAAAAATTATCGCAATCTCTATTGTTTAGTACTTTGTTTAATTGTTTAACCATTTTGTAGATTGCGAAATAACTAGTTATGTTAATTAATATAACTCCACTGTTAATACTCTCAGCGACCCGACATGACATCCCTCAAGCTTAGCTTTGTCTTAACACTGAAATACTAAGACCTGACAATTTCTAAGCGTACTCAAAAATTCTACATTATAAGAGTCCCAATCCCAAAAGTTAAAACAAACATATTTTTTAAAATAAATTAAAAGAACTTTCCTAATATTTTACGTAAAACCTAAAAGCCTATATTTTTTAAATACTGGAGGCGATTTTTGTTAATTGTTGAAGCTGTTCATAGTATTTCTAAAGTAAGGTGAAAAGCATATCATAAAGAATTTTAAAAGTTATTTAAAAATTAGTTCTTCAAAATAACTATTTTGAGTTCAGACAGTATGTAATTAAGTTGAGGAAAGTTTCCCTAAATAGAGCCAAGAATGAAACTAGTAGAAAAGTTTGCATCGCATTTAGTATTCCCATCGTGTACATTCTCCCGAAATCAGTAAAATAGTGGCGTTTGTTAGGCTCGTTTAAAATTCAAAGATCAGAGGCAGCGGGTGAGGGGTAACGGGTAAGGGGTACGATCCTGAAGGAGTTCCTTTATGGGGTCACTTGTGTGTGTTGGGTAAATACGCGTCTTCATTCATCTCATATTCTAACCACGTAGGGATTCTTTGGACATTTTGAATTTGCCCGCACTCTTGGATATCTACGATTTGGATGTTTATATTTAACAACAACTGCCATTTTATACAACGCAAATCATCTGCCCTCACTTCCCTTTGGAAGTTTGAAGTCCTAAATTTCTACTAGCTTAATTTCCATTTCCGATTCTGCATGTTTCACTGAGACATCAATTGAATTTTCGCTGTATGATGAGGACCGAGTAGGAGAACCTTTTGAGTATGATAATGATGTAACAACGTTTGTTAAAGTCCAGTCGTATCCAGGTACAGACTCGAATTGAAAGTCATGCATGGATCTTCTCAAATTATAACAATTAAAGTAAAATTAAGTAAATAAATAACTCAGCGTCTGTTAAAAATGAGAAGCGTCGTCAAATTTAAAAATAAAAATTGTCCACAGCAGCAAACAAGATTGATATACAGGACATGCTGCAATGCAATAAATTAAACAGCAATTACGCAATTGTATCGTTATTTAACAAAAAAAGTAATTACAGGAAGTCGAGCCACAGGCGCAGATGGTGAGCAAAGATATTGCGGTCAGAAATCAAATATGGATTGCCGGATGAAACCCATCATAAAAGTATAGGAGGGAAATTGGGAAGCGAATCTTTTTATTTTGCATGACAGGTGACTAAATAGCGTCTGGGACTTGCGACCCAGGTGCAAGTTTATGAAATCCCATTATAAGGGTAATAAACTTGAAACACACAAAAACATTGATATTCATAAAGATGTACAGCTTAAAAAAAGAGATGTTTGTATACACTACCCTCACTCAAATAATCGTATCCAGTTGTTTTGAAAATAAACCAACATGCAAATGAGGTACAAGCAATTAAAAAAGTAACTTAAAATTCATCCCTTAATCGTTTCCTATCACAACCCCAAGCCAAGTTAGTGTAAAAATAAAACACGAGACACTGAGTGAGCTGTGTTGCTTATCTGCCATTTGGATGCTGCTCGCGTGTCTAATATTTGAGTCCCCCAAGCCCCAAATCGCGAGAGGTCACTGCGAATGCGATACGTGGGGGTGCTATCGAACGATATTCAAATGATTTATACTTACATTATACGTATACAGTGTTGTTGGTACCCATATTAAATTTTTGACATTGTTTGGAGATACTACTTGTTGAGAAGGTAATTGGAAAGAGAACAGCAAAATAGTCATTAGAGTAATACTACGATAGTAACTGAAACTACGTAAACATCTGAGTTGAGTTTTCCTGTCAGAGATGATAAATATGAGTTTATAATCTAAAAAGTAGTAAGTATTTCATTGTTACAGTAAATGAAATATTATATCTGTATATGAAATTTTCATTACCAATTTTGCAATAGTCGGACATATGGTTTCGCGAAGTTTTTTGTAGATATTGATACGTTCTATAATATTGTATAACATTTTTTTGTTCTATCATCAATACTTTTCGCAGCGCATGCGATGAAAGACAATTTATGGCTAATTTTTTTACACTTTAGGTTGGTTTTAGTAAGAATTTCTGATAATCTCTAATTATTTTCAGTAATAAATATAGCTTATGTTACTCAGGGATAATGTAGCTTTCTAACGGGAAAAGAATTTTTGAAATCGGTCCAATAGTTTTTAAATTTATTCATTACATACAAAAATACAAATCTTTCCTCTTTATAATATTAGTGTAGAGTAGTTAGTAATGAGTATTTGTACTAGAGTTATAAAATGATTCAGTTATACAATAAAAATGGTTACAACAGACGAAGTTCAGGCAAATTGTAAGTATAAACAAAGTTGAGCAAAGTTAGCCTGTGCCGCTTGTGATAGGAATCACGGAGGATCGCTTACAGTTACGTCTTGTTCATACGAGTATCTGTTACAAGGTAGTTTTATATTTTTTAATTATAATAAAATATCTTATGAGAATGATGATGATTTCAAGAAATCAACATGAACGATGAATACTGCGACATACATAAAGTCATCTAAAGACAAAACGCATTAAAAAGAGTTAGCAGTAGTAACTTAAGGTTTCAAGGATCTCAGGAAAAGACTAAAATGATGGCCGATATTAACGTGAATGTAATCTTTATCAAGGCACAAACGAAACAAGTCACAACTGAGAATTGATTCTTAAACTTAAAAATAAATGAGTAATTTTCATTATTATAACATGGTATTGTTGTGTTATGCATTTTATACATACTCTCGCATATACACTTATATATAAAGATTCAAGGAGGTCATTTAGCTTGCCATTGGTGTTCATTCGCAGTATTGTAGTAACCGCGACAAGCCTAATAACAGTATTGTATTAAGGTAACAATATCTTCTTGATTCAGGTTTGACTAAAGTCTTCATCCGTTATGTGCTCAGTAATCGTTTTGAAATAGATTCTTCCAATGTAATAAATACGGTCGTTCTTAGTGTGAACTACTTGAGTTGAGCTCAAATCGCAGTGTTTACACAATCCAATCGCAGGGAGCAGCACCAGCACAGCGGCACCAGCACAGCGGCACCAGCAGAACTGATATCCAAATTCATGAGCTGATACTGGCCGCTGTTACCGGCACCAAATGTGGCAAAGCTATCATAATAATAAAGTTGTCGATACGTTTACTATATATTATAATTTGCACCAAAACACTTTATTTCTTCCTTTACTCTCCATTTTATGCTTTATCGGGATCATTCCCCATATCCAAAGCATTTAAAACAGGAACATTCTTGTTCTTTAAGTGAAACAATTAATTGTGAATTAATCATTAAATATTCAAATTTGAAATAATAAACAATTATCTTGTGCAATAAAACGTAAAATGCAAATATATAGCAAATTTTAGATAGAAAGTAGAGTAGCGCGTGGGACTTGCGACCCAAGTGCAAGTAAATAATTTATCAATCTTATCGAAAAACTAGTTAATTTAAATTAATGTAATTGTAAATGTAATTCAATTACAACCAGTTATTATGTAAAGTATACTATCTCGACTACGTCGAAGCCAAAAGGAAGAGTAATGATTTTGGCAATCCATGTATGTTTGTATGTTCCACCGTAGCGCTTGAACGATTGAACCAATTTTAATGAATGAGGTGTCACTAGATTCGTAATAATGGACCGGGTGACATGAGCTATCATTTTATTAACCTATATGTCGGAGAATAGTAAACGGTTATCGAATAATCGAATCGAGACATCGCCATCTCGGCGCTGGCGTAGGGTAGTAGTCACTTCCGTCATTTTGATAGTCTTGACCCTTTATATACCATCGACAGTCTGGCTTCTCAAGGAGTGAATTTGTCTCTAGATAATGTCAGTGAAAGTATTAAGTGCAGTGTCGTGTTAGCGCTGGGAGTGCTGTCTGATAAAAGGTCACGTGATATAGTTGCCACGTCTTGTGTTAGGTTAGATTTTTGTGAGTTTAACCTTGGCTTTAAACAGAGAGCCTGAGCAGTGGAGGTGAATGTTAAAATTCTGTGAAAAGACGTCTTTTAGCCTACACCTTGGTCACAAGTCCAAGGCACTGCTTAGGTTTCTCTCTTAATTGTAAGAGATCATAATGTTTAGTTATTTATCGGTTCAGTAGCAGTATCTACGTTGCGTTAACCCAATGGTCCATTCAATACCATCACTCCTCGTAGTATTTTCAATATCCCTCCTCTTCCTCCTCCTTTCCCTTCATTGAAATCTCTGAGATATAAACGGTATATAAACCTTATATTCTAACCTTGAAAACATATTTTCAGATTAAGTTAATTCTTATTCTAGCACTAAGAAGTGTTACAAAACTCAACCTTTAGTTAAGTGTAAGTTCTACTTAAGTGCTACAGTAGTACAATATTTAACACAGAGCACACAACTAGCAACACTGGCGGCGTGGCGGTGTGGCGGTGTGGCGAGTGGCGAGTGGCGAGCGCTTTGCTTTACACTTGATTAAACTCACTTTTTTGTTTGTTATAACTTCTTCTAGTGACTATCATAGTTTATACTTTGTAGAACAATACCAAGTGTTATATTGAGTACTATATTCTATGAAGAGATACTATGAAGCTATCATTAGCAATGTCGCCTCTATTTAATTCCTTATCTGTCACTTCACACACTGAATAAGTCAGTGTAATGTGATGTGTTTGGCGCAGATTTTAGGAGTGATCAATGGAATTCCTGTACAAATCGGTTATTTTAAGATAACATTGAGTGCCATCGAAGAAAAGATATCAATTAATAAAAACAATTAAATTCAAAGTTAGAAAAAAATATTTTTCTTGAAATAGTTAACAACACTCTAACCTCCCTTTTATTAGCTAGTACTTCCTATTGGTCTATATTATCTCAATAGATCAAACGACACCATATAACTGCACAGCTGCAATGGTCACCAGGCGAGCTCCATTTGACTCAGGTCTATCGGAACAGATTAATATCTTATTGTACCTTGTACATGAAAATAAAACAAATATTTGAAATCCTTTTGATTGCGATATTAAATAATAATCAAGCAAAGATTAATGTCTGTCATTTAAATCTGTTATCTGGAGTTCTGCTACCATATCCAATTGTTCGCCTGGTGGGAGGCACACACAGACACACAGACGTTATCCCTCGCAACATCAGACCATATATTTTTTAGGCCATTCGTCTTCGATTCGCTTCAGTCCGTTCAACGTTTATTTGTGAGTATTTTCGTAACAAACACTCGACAGTAATGGATGGCGTTGGAAATGGCGATATCGTAAAGGAATTCCAGTGTGATTTAAAAAAAAGATGGAATACAAACTTTACTTACACTTTCAACATAGATTTTCTTACATAATTTTGCTTTTAATTTTAAATAATCTTCTCACTCACTAACTAAACAATCAAACTAAAGCATTTTTCCTCATCATATGTGACTTGCAGAATCTTCTGGTGAAACGTATGAGTGTCGTTTTAATCCTTCACTTTATTATTAAAGAGCTATTTCCACGTATTCCAAGCAAAATGTTGATGTTTGTACAAACAGACAATCAGAATAGCTGCACTAGATTACACTGACAGATATGCTCACTACTCACTCTTAATCTGCCTCATCAAGAAGGAGACGCACTTCATTATATAAATAAAATAGTCAACTAACGCGTTTCTCACACTACGATAAAAATTTCGGCCAAGTGCGAGTGTGGAACTCTCGCACTGATGGTTCCGTACAATTTATATAAGGGCTAAACACTCAAATTTAAGTTTTGGGTCAAAATAGCATCATAAGTAGTATCATGGGGCGTATACTCTCGAAATTAGTGAAGCGTGATTCAATATATTAAAACACCATTCTATGTAAAATTTATATATGTCGGAGAATAAGTAAAAGATTATCGATTAATCGAATCGTTATCGCTAATAATCTGTGGCGTTAGAGTAGGGTTGTGGTCACTTCAGTTGTTTTGACAGTCTCGACCCTCGACCCTTTATATGCCATAGACAGTCTGACTGAAGTCTTAGTCGTGCGCGGTCTCTCAAGAAGTGAAGTAGTGTCTGAATAGTGATAGTGTTGTGCAGTGTTGTGTTAGTGCTAGGAGTGCTGTCCGATCAAGGTCACGTGAGTACCTTACAATGTAATTACCTCGTCTTGTGTTAGGTTAGGTTTATGTGCGATTAACCTTAGGTTTAAACAGAGAGCCTGAGCAGTGGAGGTGAGTGTCGTAATTACTTAAAGGAATTCCTTAAGCCTACACCTTGTTCACAAGTCCAAGGCACTGCTTAGGTTTCTCTCGTAATTGTTAGAGATCATATTTGATCATTTATGGGTTCAGTAGAAGTATCTACATTGCGTTTACCCAATATTCCATTCAATACCATCACCCCCTTTTAGTGTTCCCCAATATTCTCCATCTCCGTCCTTCCATTCTCCTTTCACATCGTTTTAAAATCCCCGACATATATATACAATCAATTGACATTTCTATAATCACTTACTAAAAAATATAAGAAGACGTAAAAAAATTAACCGACTTAAAACTGAAAAATACACAAAAAAGTAATAAATAATAAAATACTTTTTACCCGTGACGAGGACGCCCAAAAATTAGGGGTTAGAATACTATTCCCCGAGAGGTTAGAATATTATTTCCCTCTGCCGCTGGGAGAGCGTCTCGTAAGAGCCGAGTAAAACCCATTGGTGGTAGAGGATCTGTTCCCTGACTGGCTTGCGACCACCAGCATGCGAATCTGACCGCCAAGTGTCATAGACGCGTTCCGGCCGAGCCGCATGTGGGACAGACTTACCCCCTCCCTCTCCCATCCCATTAATGCTGCGGATCTAGCTCTTGCTCAGGATCCGCTGAAACCCCAGCATTTTTTTCTTCGCTCTCCCCCCCCAATCTATCTTCGAAGATGCAACGCATCGACAACAAAAGAGGGTATCTCTTGTTCTGTCGATGTCTATGGGCGATGGTGGCCACTTAACATCAGGTGGACCATCTGCTCGTTTGCACCTTGTCTACCATAAAATAACATACTATTTAGTTTTTATACATACACAACAATTGTGCCAGGAACACATTCATGAAACAGACATGGTGGGAACACAGTGGGTGCGACCACGGTTCTACCTTGACCATTTCTGTTCTTTGTATAAATATACTTTTATTGCAAGAGATAATGCAGAGTTATCCTTAAAATTGATCGAATATATTTAGTAGTTGGTATTTATATGTAACATCTTGATATGAGTAAAATATTAGTGACTGCGGCCTGGAGTCATTCAGCCGGTGAGGGCGTCGGTCGCGCGGTATTCATGCCGGTGCCGCTGACGGTGTCGGTGCGTTACTGAGATAACGAAGTAGAGTTAAGCCCTCAATATATTACAGACGTCGGATGCGGACACACAGAGCCCACAAGAGTTATATGCACCCACATTCAATATACCTACACACATACAATATTCTATACATTTTCACTTAAGGTATACTAAGTAAATTAAATAACTTCTTAACTACCTATATTAAAAGCTAAACAAAATACTTGTCAGAATTAATTGCATTAGCTTAGTAGGTATTATAGTTAGGTCCTACAGACAGACTCAATAAATCCATTATCATCATATTTCATGTACAAGCTGATGAGAGTGCATTGTACCTTTTGATACCTCGTAGAGCAAGTATTGGTTACACAGTGCGTCAATAATCCGTTATCAGGTTATCAATCATGGCGAAAAAGTACTCGGTTTTTAACAAATCCTTTAAAGATACTACACTATACACTATGCACTACTTTCCTCTATATTTTATAGTCAACTAGCCACCCGCTTTCGGCGTCGCGTGGTTTCTTTCTCTAATATATCATGCATATACTATACATATAAAATTAACCTTCCTCTTGAATCACTCTATCTATTAAAAAAACCGCATCAAAATCCGTTGCGTATTTTTAAAGATCTAAGCAAACATAGGGGCAATAATATTACTATATTATTCTCCGTCTGTGTTGGCTGGCGACACTCATGAACAGCATGCAGTAACCTAAATAAGGCAAACCAAAGACACACTGATCTCTTTACTCTTATTAGGCGCAGACGTAAATCAAGAGGAGCGGTTGTAAAGTTGCGAGTTACGCTCGGGCGGCATCGGGGGGCGAGTAGGACTGGGGGGGGGGCTGCTCCATAGGGCTGCCAGTGCGACCGTCCGCCAGCTTTGTCCTGTTTGTTCGAGGGCTTTTGTTACAAACTGAAGTACTTGAGACAATCTAAACTGGAGTCAATTTTTTTTTATTTCTGTCCACTCTGTGTTTTAGAGCCTTTAGTTTTACTATCTTATGTTTCAAGCTTTTTATACTTATGTATGCTAAAATTAATATAAAACAGTATCTGTTACATAAACTTAAAATAATAATAAGTAAAAAAAACGTGTGAAAAATATTAGTTATCTAAATTTTTTATACAAACACTTGATGCTTTTAAGGAAAGGCAATGTGGCGTTATAAAGGCGTAACGTGAGGAAATATAACCGATTTAATTTTGGACTATAAGTTTTTTTTAATATAAACCGGAGTTTTATGATGAGAAGGAGAGAGGAATATTGAAGAACACTACAAGAGGGGTGTGATATTGAATGGACTATTGGATAATCGCGACGTAGATACTGCCACTGAACCGATAAATAATTAACAACACTCACCTCTGTCCAGGTTCTCTGTTTATAACTAAGGTTAGGTTAATCTAATACTAACTTACGCGCTTACGACATATGTATATTTTATTCAATTTAAAATGTAGCTGTTTTATAGCATATAAGTATATGAAGCAGTAGCAGCCCTGCGCCGCCGCCCCCAGATTGAAGCAGGTATGAGGGACGTATCCAGTGCGTGATCCCTTATGAGATCTTTGTAGAAATAGGCCGACAAGCGAGGAGTTCGGGTCCGATTGGGAGAACTGAAGTCCACATAATAATGCCCATACTTGAACCTGGTGAACAATTGTCGAATTTAGAAAAAGTTGATAGTCCAGACACCAAGAAATGTGAATTGCATGTCTCGATACAAATACTCAGCTACTACGTAGATTTCGTTCCTTATTGAAAAATGCAAGGAATAATCAGGCATACAAACAACACGAGTACAGTTACATTTATTGAAATATTCTCATTTTGTAAGAAAAATTTACGTTATAGATTGTCTCCAACTCCAACTGATATAAAATTATTATACTATCATACTCTTAAGGGATTATACCAAACAACTCACGTGTAGCCAGACTGCCATTCAAAAGAATCCATAAGACTCCAACTGGTATAGGATTGTACATTGCATCCATTGTCGATTGCATCCAACATGGTCGACATAAATATCTTGTAGTAAGCGATACGGTCTAAATCAATCATTGATCCAGATGGAAAACCATTCTCAGCTATAAATACAGGAGGGTTGTCATATTTTTCTTTAATAAGTAATAACGCTTTGTAAAAACCCATCGGGGAATAATACTACAACAAAAAATTAAATTCAATCAAAATAACAGAAATTTTTACTAATAAAGATAAAACAATTTGATTGAATACAAGTTCTAATAATATATATTACCATTCTTTCTTGTTCCTCTAAATTTTCGTGAATATACTTCAAAACGCCGATATCATCCTCAAATGATGGAGAGGGATAGGCATTGGCGACTGAATCATCTCTGTACACGTAGGAAGTGAAATAATGGTTTAAACCAAGTACATCAGAACTTCCTCGTATGAATTCTATCTCTTTTTGTGAAAGCTCAGGAAGTCTTGATCTCATAAATCCTTGTTCAACGCTTTTGGCGGCTATTCTAGTTTTCATCTCTATGGGATAGTCTCCTGTTTTCGAGAATATAGGATGAGCGTATTGACCGAACTGAAATAAAAGTAATAATTTTTTTAATTAATGTATGGAATGTTTTGTAAAATTTAAAACCTATAATGACTTACATTTAATTCATTAGCAAGAGTTGCAGCATCTGTTTGATTTGCCCACAGAGGTTCGAACGCTTCGACTACTATTACGATAAAAATATAACCGTTTTGATAAGGTCGAAACTCTTCATCATAAATATGATAACCTGTAGCGTGAGCCAACAGAACATTCTTACTGCAAATATAGTCTGCTATTCCAGATAAAGCTATTCCAGGAGCAAAGTTACCTCGGCCATAACCAAAGCTGCATACTTGGTGAGGCTCGTTTATTGTGATCCAATATTTGATTCTATCACCGAACAGTCTAAACACTAGTCTGGCATAATCACCATACCAATTGATGACATAAGGATTTACCCACCCCCCCATATCCTGTAGTTTCTGTGGTAGGCCCCAATGATAAATTGTGACCATCGGCTGGATATCGTGTTTGAGCAACTCATCGATTAGATTATTGTAATACGCCACTCCTACGTAGTTTATTTTATCTGTAAAGCTTCCCGAGAGAATCCTCGTCCAAGCTAATGAGAATCGATAGTAGTGGACACCAAGTTCCTTTAACATTTCTACGTCTCTCTTATACAAATAATAAGAATTACACGCGACATCTCCATTTGAGCCGTCCTCGATATAGTAAGGTCGCGTATGGGTCAAGTTGTCCCAAATGCTGATTGATTTACCTAGAAAAAAATTGCATAAAATAACAAGTACCTAATAAAATAACCTAGTATACAAAGTGCAAAACTGAACTATTTTCGCCTTATATTTTAATAACGGGCTTTCTTTTAGGTCGATAGGCAAAGCTAATTTACTTTATTTTGCTAAGAATGGAGACTAATTTACCATCAGCATTCCAAGCACCTTCCACTTGGTAAGCGGATGATCCTGTGCCAAACATGAATCCTTCGGGAAACCTTCTCATTGTACTTCCTGCTACTTCTGCGCAGTGAGATACCAAGAGAAAAGGCGCACTATAAATAATTTTATACATATTGTGAACATAATAAGATCATTGATTTTAAGGCTACTTACAGAAAAAAGATTATTTAAAAAACATGAATTCATATCCAGAATAAAATTTGATACGTACAAAATATGAAAATGCAGCAACATCAGGAGTAGCACACACTCACTAAATTATTTCTCAATTGTGACGATACTTTGTGCGCTTTCATTTAAATATCGGGATCAATTACGAAAATTTTACATTTATCTTAATCGAGCATAATTAACCTTAAGTGATAATTTGAAATTACGCTGTTTGAATGCAAATTCATGGAAGAGGAGAGGGGGTGTATATAGAAAAATACTACAAAGGGGATGTGGTGTTGAATGGACTATTGGGTAAACGCTTACAATAACGAGAGGAACCTAAGTAGTGTGTTTAGGCTACTTAGGATAGTTTCTTCGGTGGTATCTCCTAGACATGTCAACATTGAGTAGTCTGCGCTAAATCAGACTCCTCAGCCACTTACAGCAGACATTTCGTGTTTAGGCTACTTAGGATAGTTTCTTCGGTGGTATCTCCTAGACATGTCAACATTGAGTAGTCTGCGCTAAATCCGACTCCTCAGCCACTTACAGCAGACATTTCGTGTTTAGGCTACTTAGGATAGTTTCTTCGGTGGTATCTCCTAGACATGTCAACATTGAGTAGTCTGCGCTAAATCAGACTCCTCAGCCACTTACAGCAGACATTTCGTGTTTAGGCTACTTAGGATAGTTTCTTCGGTGGTATCTCCTAGACATGTCAACATTGAGTAGTCTGCGCTAAATCAGACTCCTCAGCCACTTACAGCAGACATTTCGTGTTTAGGCCACTTAGGATAGTTTCTTCGGTGGTATCTCCTAGACATGTCAACATTGAGTAGTCTGCGCTAAATCCGACTCCTCAGCCACTTACAGCAGACATTTCGTGTTTAGGCTACTTAGGATAGTTTCTTCGGTGGTATCTCCTAGACATGTCAACATTGAGTAGTCTGCGCTAAATCAGACTCCTCAGCCACTTACAGCAGACATTTCGTGTTTAGGCTACTTAGGATAGTTTCTTCGGTGGTATCTCCTAGACATGTCAACATTGAGTAGTCTGCGCTAAATCAGACTCCTCAGCCACTTACAGCAGACATTTCGTGTTTAGGCTACTTAGGATAGTTTCTTCGGTGGTATCTCCTAGACATGTCAACATTGAGTAGTCTGCGCTAAATCAGACTCCTCAGCCACTTACAGCAGACATTTCGTGTTTAGGCCACTTAGGATAGTTTCTTCGGTGGTATCTCCTAGACATGTCAACATTGAGTAGTCTGCGCTAAATCCGACTCCTCAGCCACTTACAGCAGACATTTCGTGTTTAGGCTACTTAGGATAGTTTCTTCGGTGGTATCTCCTAGACATGTCAACATTGAGTAGTCTGCGCTAAATCAGACTCCTCAGCCACTTACAGCAGACATTTCGTGTTTAGGCTACTTAGGATAGTTTCTTCGGTGGTATCTCCTAGACATGTCAACATTGAGTAGTCTGCGCTAAATCAGATTCCTCAGCCACTTACAGCAGACATTTCGTGTTTAGGCTACTTAGGATAGTTTCTTCGGTGGTATCTCCTAGACATGTCAACATTGAGTAGTCTGCGCTAAATCCGACTCCTCAGCCACTTACAGCAGACATTTCGTGTTTAGGCTACTTAGGATAGTTTCTTCGGTGGTATCTCCTAGACATGTCAACATTGAGTAATCTGCGCTAAATCAGACTCCTCAGCCACTTACAGCAGACATTTCGTGTTTAGGCTACTTAGGATAGTTTCTTCGGTGGTATCTCCTAGACATGTCAACATTGAGTAGTCTGCGCTAAATCAGACTCCTCAGCCACTTACAGCAGACATTTCGTGTTTAGGCTACTTAGGATAGTTTCTTCGGTGGTATCTCCTAGACATGTCAACATTGAGTAGTCTGCGCTAAATCCGACTCCTCAGCCACTTACAGCAGACATTTCGTGTTTAGGCTACTTAGGATAGTTTCTTCGGTGGTATCTCCTAGACATGTCAACATTGAGTAGTCTGCGCTAAATCAGACTCCTCAGCCACTTACAGCAGACATTTCGTGTTTAGGCTACTTAGGATAGTTTCTTCGGTGGTATCTCCTAGACATGTCAACATTGAGTAGTCTGCGCTAAATCCGACTCCTCAGCCACTTACAGCAGACATTTCGTGTTTAGGCTACTTAGGATAGTTTCTTCGGTGGTATCTCCTAGACATGTCAACATTGAGTAGTCTGCGCTAAATCAGACTCCTCAGCCACTTACAGCAGATATTTTGTGTTTAAGAAAATAAAACGTGAATGATTATCACAGTTAAACTTTTCTATCATACTTGAAGAAGTTTAAAATAACTATTAAATTAGTTTCAGCCAGTTTTATTATTTTTTTATCAAAGGTTATTATGAAATAAAGTTAATTATTCTTTTTTAATACGATCTCTTGCAAGGTGGTGCGAAGCGGGCTGCACCCCGTGTTCCATCGTAGACCGTGTGATTGCTTACCATCAGGCAAGGCACGGCCAAACGCCAACCTATAGTATGTAAAAAAAAAAAAAAACCCCCTGCTGGCACGCTACGCCACCGGATCGCTCTCCGGTTCTGTCTGTTAGCTTATGCTTTTCCTATGTCCATCACTAAGGCAAAGGGAGCAGCCCTGCGCGTTGCAGGAGTAGACCTGAGTGCTAACTGTTCCTCGCACGGTAATGTATCTTGATGTAGCTCTATCCCGCTCTATCCCGTGGGCAACAAAAACAATCTTACTACTAATATTGTATACCGGGAAGTTTTTCTGTAACGTGATTAGTAGAGGTAGGTGGTGTAATAACTTTCGTCTAGGAATTGTTTATTTGATAGTTGAGAGTTTTTTTTTAGTTTTAGCTACTGATGTATTTAAATATTTGGTAAATAATTGTCTACGTCAACATCAACCTCTCGGTGGGTTCCGATCGGAGGGTTCATGCTTTGTGTTTGCTTACTTCAATACCAGATCATTTGGGAGGCTGTATACGTAGAGATATTTCTGCGCGATTGGTCATACGCAGACGGAGTTGCGGGCATAGCTAGTATATTAATTTAATAATAAGTTTTTACTCTCTTTAATGCTATTTCATTAAGTTATCGTATATTTTTTGAGAGCAGTTCAAGGTATGTATAATATGCATATTAATATTATCTATATGGAAACAATAATATGCACTTTACACGGAATCTAAGAAAAATAAAATTATAATTACAAACACTCGCAAAATTCTTCACAATAGAGTCCCAACATAACGACACCACACAACCATTATGGTCACCTATCCTCTCAATGCTCCATTTGACAACTGACACAAATCTACCGGAATAGAGGTTATGTATATTGATATAAAATAAAAAGAAATATTCGTGAATACAAAGCTAAAAACGGTGTTGCTTCCTGCAGGCTCTTTCATCCCAAATGACCTATTTATCTGCTCACTCTTATCACTAATAACGGAATATTGTCTAATACCATGCACTAACTAATTTACCCAAGATGTGATAGTATACGTGTGCGGTGAGTTTAAACCATGCTGTTGGAATGAGTTGTCCGAGGCCAACTCTTAACGTATATCGCCATGTTACCAGTACAGCAGACAGAAGTGTTCTCTCCGGGTATCTACTGCTACACAACACTGATTCACAACTTGTTCGAGAAGCAAGTACATTAGACTCAAAATAAGACATTATTTGACTCGGCCTACTACTCCTCCTACTTCAAATTATTACTTAGTATTTTAAACTGCCTCAACTACGCAACAAAACGTATATCAAGCTATCACTGAATTTAATTTCTATTACCTGCTTGATTTTTATCGAACACTAAAAAACTCGTGTTGAAATTAAAGCAAGGATGCTGATTATACCGCTAGAATCTTTAATGTAAACTTACTGGCTTGTGGGGAGAGTTTTTGATCCCATTTCTGATATTATCCATATGGAAGTTATCCTGCACAGTACGACGAAAAGACAATATTAATATGATCTTTAGACGGACACCGCGAAATGTAATGCCAAACACTCACAAAATTCTTCTCGATAAAGACCCAACGTTTGAACCAAAAGATAATCAAAAAATCAAAAGATAATAACAAGTATCTTGGTTTTGAAATAAATAAATAATAGAGAAAAATACTTTGAAGAATTTTTAAGTATTCTGTTTAAAAATTATCAGTTACCTTCTGCATAATATAATCATATTAAAATTTGGTTCTTAAATTAATAACCAATTCAAAGGTATTAAAAATATCGACAATAATTCTACTTTTTGCGTCGTTAATGTTGCAACTGAGCAGATAAATACATTTTTGTATTTTGTATTGATATTGTTAAATCGTCAGAGCAAGAAGTGAATGAAAAGTCAGCTGTATAACAGTTTACAACTACAGAATGTACAAGAGCAACAACACTGTCAGTGAGCGAGGAAGTAGAAAAAAAAAAACATTGTAATACAACAAAAAGAAATAACAATATTTATTAGTCCTTATTACAGTCAAGTACAATCTCGTTACAAAATTGAACATATTAATCTGACATGTGATGTTAAATGCATACAATAATATATATAAATTTATTAGGATCAAAATAGTTTTTTTTTCTATATAGTAGTGGTGGACCAAATGTCATTAGGTACGTAGGACATGTCTAGTACACGATCCATTATGACATGTCTGTAGTAGTGGGCCGACAAGCGAGGGGTCCGGGTGCGGTTGGGAGAACTGAAGTCCACTCTATAATGTCCAAACTTGACTCTGTTAAAAAAAATATATAAATAGTTATATAGCTAATAACTATCATACGAAACGTTGAAAAGAAAGATATATTATTTTCAGTGTTTCTCTTATTGGTGAAACAATACAATGTAAAGAATGTATAGCAAATAACTTACTGGTAGCCGGAGTTGAATTCGAACGAATCCATAAGACTCCAAGTAGTATAGGCTCGTACGTCACATCCGTCGCTGATAGCATCCAACATGGCGGATATAAATCCCTTGTAAAAAGCGATACGGTCTAAGTCTATTATATTATCTGTCTGCGATGAAAAACCATTTTCAGTGACAAACACGGGAGGGTTATCATATTTATCCCTAATCATAGTCAGCGCCTTATAGAAACCCATCGGTGAATGCTATAATTAAAGCCAAAATATTATTTAATCGAGATAATAAATATGAGAAAATACATGTTATAAGTCGCTCAGTTCAATGAAAAATGATTACCACAAGTCCAACATCTTCCATGTTTATATTATATGTGTACTTTAAGACGCCGAGGTCGTCGTCAAATGAAGGAGACGGATAGGCGTAATCGACTGTATCATCTCTATACACATACGAAGTAAAATAATGATTTAAACCAAGTAAATCAGAACTTCCTCGTATGAATTCAATCTCTTTTTGTGATAGTTCAGGAAGTCTTGATCGCAAAAATCCTTGCTCAGCACTCTTAGTGGCAATTCTTTTTTTCATCACCGCTGGAAAGTCTCCTGTCTTCGAGAATATAGGATGAGCGTATTGACCAAACTGAAATGATATTTATTATTAAAATGATAAATTATTCTATATTACTGGTACATTTTAGTTCGACTATGACTTACGTTGAATTCATTGGCATCATATGCGACGTCTGTTTGATTCCCCCATTTAGGTTCAAACATTTGAATAGCTATTGTGATAAAAATAATACCATTCTGATAAGATCGAAATTCATTATTGTAAATATGATATCCAGTAGCGTGAGCCAAAAGAACATTTTTAGTGCAAATATAGTCCGCTACTCCTGATAGAGATATTGCGGGCGCCAATATACCCAGGCCGTAGCCATAGTTACAGATTTGGTGGGGTTCATTTATTGTGATCCAATATTTAACTCTATCACCAAATAATTTAAAAACTACTCTTGCGAAATCACCATACCAATCAATAACGTAAGGATTGATCCATCCTCCCATATCCTGCAGCTTCTGTGGTAGGGTCCAGTGATAAATTGTGACCATTGGCTGGATATCATATTTAAGCAACTCGTCAATTAGGTTATTGTAATATGCAACTCCTAAATAATTAATTTCATCTGAAAAACCTGTTGGTAAAATCCTCGTCCAAGATAGTGAAAACCTGTAGTAATCAACACCAAGTTCCTTTAACATCTCTACGTCTCTTCTATATAAGTAATAGGAGTTCGCAGCGATGTCTCCATTTGACCCATCTCTTAGATATGGTCTAGTATGAGTTAAGTTATCCCATATATTGATTGTTTTTCCTGTAAAGAAATATACATTAAATTTATCTTTCTCCTTTTTTAATAAACATTCTGTGTATTCCTACCCAAACCAGTCATTCTGAATACTACCATATGTTCAAGCATAGTTTACATAGATGTAATACCAGTATTTATTTACTCAAATATTCTATTAAAATCAAAACTATTCTACCATCAGCATCCCAAGCCCCTTCCACTTGATAAGCAGAAGATGCTGTTCCGAACATGAATCCATCGGGGAAGACCTTCACTGCGCTCTCCGCTGCTGCTGCTGCATACTGCGATATCGAGATGAAGTTCCAGCTGTAGATAAAACTATACATATACAAGGTTATCTCGCAATTTTTATGTTTATCATATGTGTTAATCCTAAATTAATAGTACTTACAAAATAATACAATAATGATGCATAATAACAGAATTTATTTAACTCATTAGCAAATGTCTCAACTATCACTTCAATATATTCTTTTTAACTCTTTTAGTACTTCGCGTGTTTTTGGTTAAATAGAGGAATTAAAAGCGGAAATTATATGTTTATCTTTTAACCTCGGAAATAAAACTGTTGATTGTATCGTAATTAATTATGTCAGGATGTGTGACCCAGTTGCAGTTCCTCAAACGTAGGTCTGCGCGACCGAGCCGCCTGGAGTCGAACATTAAAGTGAAATCTATACTAATATTATAAAGAGAAAAGATTTGTATTTTTGTATGTAACGAATAAACATAAAAACTACTGGACCGATTTCAAAAATTCTTTCACCATTAGAAAGCTACATTATCCCTGAGTAACATAGGCTATATTTATTACAAGAAAGAATTAGAGATCCTTAGGAAATCTCACGAAAACCAATCCAAGGTGCCAAAAAATTAGCCATAAAATATCTTTCATCGCATGCGCTGCAAAAAGTATTGATGATAGAACAAAAAAATGTTCTACAATATTATAGAACGTATCAATATCTACAAAAAAGTCCGCGAGACCATATGTTCAACTATTATAGTTACGTCACTATAACTACTTTTTTACATTTTAAAAGTTGATAAAAATGCCTATCAAAATCAGACCATGTTTTCTATAACTTTGTATTAATCCTTATCCAAATAAATTATTTCGTATTCAAGACTATTTCAATAACTGTAAATTACTTTTTGAATTATTAAAATCGGACTTTCCATTCAAAAGATATTACGAAATTAAAAATATCAATATAAACAAAAAATACACGTCGACGCGACGGGCCAGTATAGCGACGCAGCGCAGCGAGTAAAGCGGCAAGAGAGTGGGCACCGAAATGCGGTAGGGACAATATATTTTTAAAAATAATATTCCACCCGCGCGAAGCCGGGAAGGGCCGCTAGTCAGTTTATAATTGCTGAGCAGTAATATCAGTTGTTGCTATAGAACTTCACAAGTGAATGTTTGGATTAAATATATATATTTCTTAAATATATTATCTTAACAAAATTTGTTATCAGCGATATATAGTTTCTTGGCGAATAGTTCAAGGGCTGTATAATAAGTACTCGAGATGTGTTATTTTATAAGGACAAATTAAAAACACAAATACAACTTTCCTTAATTGAGTTCACGTATGAATTCGTTTCTATCTACATAATTCTAGTATAGTAATTACATCGTTCTACTAGAGTACGGGCTTTTAAATATACGGCATCCTCATCTGGTGCTGATGCTGGGCTTCGTGTTGACAATATTACTACATTTATTATTTTATTCAATAAATATTACCTCACTTAAGACATTCGTCTCGAACTCGGGAAGTCCGAGATCGACCCCTCACAAATATTACTCACATTAACGGTGAACGAAAACATTGTGAGGAAACCTGCTAGTGCTTGACAGTTCTCCATAATGTTTTCAAAAGTGTTTAAAATCTGCCAACCCGCTCTTGACAAGAGTGGACTGGAGCTGAACCACCTCCTCGTTCCCAGACCTGGCTCTGCAACGGACCATTGACGGATAAGATGATGATGATCAGTATAATGATAGGCACATAGTCAAACGCTGGCAATAAAATTTGCTTCACGTAAATCCGTAGAAAAATGTGATTTATAAACCCTAGAATGACCATAGGGAGCACTAATACTGACACACGATCCATAAATCCATATGTACGAAGAACATCAACCATATACACTTTATTCCCCTATATATTTACGTTTTTTAAATGAAAGGAGGTGACAGGAATTTCTGGTTACTGTTATAACAGTCAGCGCCCACGCAATGATAAAGATTATAATCAATATCTTATTTATATTTAATAAGCTACCAATATCATTATAGTCATGTAAATCATAAACATTTTAATGAACAGCCAAATAAGGCAGAAGTTATTAAAGACAGATAAAATTGGTGATTGGAAGTAGGCAGTAGACCGGTAACGGTCCAGCGTTGGGCGTGGGACGACTCGTGACTTTTGATTATTATGGGAACGTATAATGTTAAAGAGAAATTGCTTGTAATCGCATTGTGAATTATATTTGCGGTTCTATTGCAGAAATGCTTGGACTATTGCTCTTAAGACCATTCTCAAGATGACATATAAAAAACAAATAGCAATTGTATTGTGTATGGAGATGTGTCGCCGGCCACTTTTAATGAAATAAGTTTTACTAACAATATTTTTCTTTCTCTTTCTTGACAAACGAATTAATATATAAAACGTACGAAAAGTGTAAAAAATATAAATTAATTATATTCAACTGCACTCCAGTTTTGTTTGATTCCACGCGTAACACCGCGGGGCACATATATCATGTATATTAAATAATAATATAAGTTATATTAAGTTTCTCTGTCCATTTCAGGTAAGCGACTGTTTAGGAATGAGTTGCATTGTGTTCTCTGACTCCCACCCACAGAGTATAAAGGTCAGTTCCGGAGTTTATTGTAATGTTATATGTACAAAGTACATGTCAGAACAGAGAGACGATTTAAAGTTTGAAGTAAGTAATTGAATAAGAGAAAGAGAGCCGGTTTTAATAAATTAAGTGATCGAATATCACGATTCCGTAGTTTTTGGACAGGAACCTAAGCAGTGCCTTGGACTTGTGACCAAGGTGTAGGCTTAAGGATATCCTTTAAATGATCATAACACTCACCTTCACTGCCTGGTCTCACTGTTTCTCTTAGGTTAGGTTAACCTAACCTTTTTTTTTTTTTTTAATGTGGGAAATGCATTTACGCATACCCCTTGAAGGGGTTATGTGGGACTCCCAGCGATAAGCGCTGGACTACCGCACTAAAACCCACCACCGTCCATGCCGTATGATAGGCGCCGCAGGAACGCGTTAGCATACTACTGCGGACGCCTCGGCACAACCACCCGTCTGCGGGTACAAGTACCCGCAGTTCAAACCCGCCCATGGGCTCGCTTTACCAAGCACCTAACCGAGGGGGGATGCCAGGACATGTCTACTGAAACACCCAGCCCCCGGAGGAGTTAGAAGCGGCCCATATCCCTCGAGATCAGGTCGCTCACAAGTCATTTCTGCTAACAGAGAAGTACCCGGAGCGACCCGTACCTCCGGCCACCGGACCCCCCTGGACTTAACCGCCGTCTGCGACGCCCAGGGTATGAACGTTGGAGTTTAAGGCCCGCGTCCGTCACGCCGGCGCTCCGCGACCTCCGCGCCCAACCTTGGCGCAAACCTCTGCGTCGGCCGCCCGACCGCTACCCCCATCCCGGATACGCTACTACACCGAGACAGGAGTCGACGGCGAAACATCCAGCGCAAGAGACTCTCGCGCTTACGCGCCCCACCATGACGCTTTCACGCCCACGCATCAGATATGTCCAACTGCCCCCCCGATCATAGGCTAACCTAACCTAAGGTTGTGTTAACTCAAAATACAATGTAAGGACTAACAACATGTCCCCTTTATTACTATCCAACCCTAACTATAGGCCGGCATGGCCTTAATTACTATCCTTTTTTTTTTTTTTTTTTTTTAATGTGGGAAATGCATTTACGCATACCCCTTGAAGGGGTTATGTGGGACTCCCAGCGATAAGCGCTGGACTACCGCACTAAAACCCACCACCGTCCATGCCGTATGTTAGGCGCCGCAGGAACGCGTTAGCATACTACTGCGGACGCCTCGGCACAACCACCCGTCTGCGGGTACAAGTACCCGCAGTTCAAACCCGCCCATGGGCTCGCTTTACCAAGCACCTAACCGAGGGGGGATGCCAGGACATGTCTACTGAAACACCCAGCCCCCGGAGGAGTTAGAAGCGGCCCATATCCCTCGAGATCAGGTCGCTCACAAGTCATTTCTGCTAACAGAGAAGTACCCGGAGCGACCCGTACCTCCGGCCACCGGACCCCCCTGGACTTAACCGCCGTCTGCGACGCCCAGGGTATGAACGTTGGAGTTTAAGGCCCGCGCCCGTCACGCCGGCGCTCCGCGACCTCCGCGCCCAACCTTGGCGCAAACCTCTGCGCTGGCCGCCCGACCGCTACCCCCATCCCGGATACGCTACTACACCGAGACAGGAGTCGACGGCGAAACATCCAGCGCAAGAGACTCTCGCGCTTACGCGCCCCACCATGACGCTTTCACGCCCACGCATCAGATATGTCCAACTGCCCCCCCCGATCATGGAGTACGGTTGCGCCACTGAGTGGCTACCCCACGAACGGAGGCGCAGCGGGACACACAGAACTAGACGCTGCAACGCAGCCACCGCCCACTGCGCCTACGCGCCCCTCTTCTGCGGATATTGGCCTCCGGATAGTAATAGTGGAAAATTACTATCCGTAGTTGCCCAGGGTGCACCGGCCCACAAAATGGTGGGCTCTCGAGGAGGTTTCCGCAGCTAGCACCCCCTTAATTACTATCCTATCCCAACTATACCCCGACATACATAATATCATATTTTAAATATCACTTGGATATTATGTAAATTTTCGAATTCTGTGGGAAATCTCGTGTGCTGTATTATTGATTTTCTACACAATCATGCATAATAATAATAAAGTATTTTAGAGTAAGGTAGTCGTGACCTTCGGAGTTCAGATAAACATGGTGAATATTGATATCTACTATCAGTAACACACATACAGTTAATTTATATTATTTGTCACTTGTTTAATTAAACAAATTCATTTATTTGTGCATTTTGTTTCGTGCTAGTAAGGCACTCATAAATTACAGGAAAACTTGAATGAGGATATTCTTAATCAAATACTTCTGGTGTATCCATGGTTACATAATAATATACATGTACTGCACACAGTATGGTTTAGAGTATAAGAAATGATAATATTCAAAGCCATTATTAGTTATTACAGCTATTGTATAGTAATTCAGTTTCCCATGTAAATATTGTGGTAAAGTGAAATTCGCTAATAATGGGAGAGATTTGTCGGCAGCACACAGCTGTCGGCCGCTAGTGACGGTGCACGCACTAACCCATAAATACCGATTAGCTGCTCTTTAATACCTGCTACCTGCTACCCGCTACCCGCTGTCTGCTACCTGCTACCTCCTACATGCTACCAGCACGGCTGCCGCAATAATTTATCAGACAACTACAGAAAATGACTACGAACGTTAGCAACACTTTTGATTGCTCTTGATTGGGGATGATCTATAAATATATTTTTAATTTATTTTTCGTCTCAACAAAATATATTCGTCCCTATAGGCAATCGTCCAAGAGAGTTCATACAGTTAATATTGTAGATCGGCAGAGGTCAAGCAGTTGATGAGGGGTGTTAAAATTGTATTAAAGACCTCTTTCTTCTTTAAACTTGTATCTATGTCCCCCAGGCGTAGTGCCTTCTTCTTCTTCGCATCTTGTACAGTAATAGGGTTTCCTCATACTAGAATGTAGAGTTATTCAGCGAATTTACCTTACCCCTAAGGGTCGTGCAAAACTCTTGCATTGTGTATATTAATTAAGAGTATTTTTTATACGTAATTATAAAAAAAAATAGTTGTCATTTAAGTTATTTATAGAATTCTAAGTAAGGATGTCAATTATAGAGGAATTAAAGTTTTGGGTAATGTTGAGGCGAAGAGAGGGTGAGTAGATAGGTTATAGATATAGTACACAAATAACGACGCTGTTGGTGGCAATAAATGTAGATTAGCTAGATGTGCACTGCACACAACAGTGTGTACAGACCACGATGAAACCCCACACTAAACCATGCAAACATATAATACATACACACTATGTGTTAGCAAAACCGTTGACAACGATTGATTGAATACTGCCACCGTTCAACTACTTATGACCTGAATGAATATTGTTTAACTCAACGTGAATCATTGACCTTATCTGTTATGTTACATATGGGGCAGCGAGGTCGAGCAGTAGATGTGGACAGTATTGCGCGTTGTGCTAGACCTCTGTAAACCTGCACCTGGATCACAAGCGCCAGGTGTTGCACGGCTTTGTAATAAGTCATGGCTCTCTATGTAGCGACAATTTCAGCAAAGATCATCGCTTTTAGGAGCTGTCATTAAATTGAAAATGTAATAAAGTAATGTTAAACTCGCTGATTTATATAATATTCGCAACTTCATATAACGAGACCTAAGTATTGACGTCGTTGTAAGATTTTAATATCGATATGATTAACTTCACCAGCTACCTGTGGTACTGTCGTGAAGTGGTGACCAGCCACCGCTCGCTGTTCACAGTGCAACACAATGGTGCCCGCCTCGCCTCCATAGCCCACTGATAACATCTCAATTCCTTTCATTTCACCAAACAACTTTCATAATTCCTGCACTATATATCATATTATTATATAACTATTCAGTATTTTTCCGGATAATACATAGCCTATGTCCTTTCTCAAGCTATACTTTGTCTCTGTATCATATTTCATTAAAATCGGTTCGGTGATTGAAACGTGATTGTGTAATAGATAAGACAGACGCCATCTATCCGTCAATAGATGGCGTAAGTAGTACATTAAATCGCAATTTTGTTTCTTTAGTTTATATTCTTAAGGATTACCTACGTTTCATAAACGTTACTTTCGAAATAATAATATTATGTAGTTAGAACTGGGATTGTGTTAAATCTCAAGTAGAGGGTATAGCTGGGTTTTTAAAACTTTTTCAATCGACACCTGAGAAAGTCGTTTAGACATATATAATACATATAGTTATAAGACTTGTTTTGAATCTCAGATCGATTATAAAACAAAAAAACCTTTAAAAAGTATTATTTGAAATAGTTTTTGTTATTATTGTTTTACTTTTTATCATCTAGTCTTATCCTAACTTTAAATTGTTGTTTATCTATATTATAAATGTTACTTGACATGTAATTTAAATACCATATACTTTGGTAGTACTTTTAGCAATCGGTTGAATGGTGTTGCGTACTTTAAAGTGCATTTTATACATAAAACGAAACGAAAGAACGTCAGAGCGCAACTAACTTAGGTAATTCGCAAAACTTCAGAGCGTACTAGGGTATAAAAGAACAAGCGGTTACTTACGCACCTCTCTTCTCTTTAAACAACGAGACCTGGACTGAGGGGTACCCCAGCAAGCAGGCCGGAAGTCAAAGTTAAGGTCAGTGGAACCATTTCTTCAACAAACAAGTGAATTTTCGAAACAAATGGTTTCACAAAAATGCGTTAACGAACAACATGACTTGTCAGTGAAATAATTTTGAGAATAGTACTATTTGTTGTTTGTTGATGAAACTAGAATAAATGTTTACTAAAGCTATATTATTATATCCTTTTTATTCAAAAATACAGTCATCAATTAAGACTAACAATAACAAATCACCCTCAACAATATGTAAAGCAGTGGATTTACCAGAAACCAAACAACGAAAACCCGCTCGCATTTACTTTCTGCTGCTGCTCTATATTAGTATGAAATGTTCATAATATTATTGTTTTATTTATATAAACATAATAAACTTTTAGTTAAATACACATACATGTTAAACTTTTAATACAAACTAATGCTAATCTTAATTCAAGTTCTCTACGTAACAGCAGTAAGACACTTGATTCACATCGGGCTCATCTCAATTACAATACGGTTGCCTTTTGAAAGTAATAATTAATATCGACTCACAAGTTACACTTCAACTTACACTAAAATTTATTACAGTTTTAACAGTATTAACTATCAAATTTTTAAAACATTTCTAATCTCAAAATAAAAAATGTTGTTAATAATCGTAACCTATATCAGCAGGTTGGCGTCAAATATCGCCTGTGAACCATATAAAACTAATACATAGTAGTAGGATACAAGTCCCGGGCGCCATATTAACATGTTGGCAAGATCCTCCGGCTTATAATGAAACATATTTTATTCTTCGCAATGGCGGCGGAGGCTGCAGCAGAAAGCGCGTTTCAGAAACAAGTCATGTCCCCACAGTTTAGCATAAAGCCCCACGTCCCTCCCCTCCATCGCGCGACACGCGACACGCGACACGCGACCTAAGCTCTCGTTATCTGTCCAAAGCCAAACATTTTTCTGGCTCTGTAGGTCTGTCTGCCTCGCGATCGCGCTCGCGGTATGTTCACCCACTTTTCAGTTTTAAAAGATAAAATATATCGATTAACATATGCATAGTAAACAACACATAACTTGTTGTTGTCTTGAGTTTTAGTGTATTATAATATAATAAGAAAAATAAAAGCGTGTTGAATATTTTGAAACTAAACAATCACATTTAAGTAGGTACATTTCTGTGAGAATTCCTATGATACCGAAGAAAAGGAATATTTTCTCCCGATATCAGATTGTCAGTCGGTCAGTAGGTCGGCTGTGGGTCTGTTATTGAGCTTCTCATAATATTTCATACGATAGACTTAAACGTTTTTAAAATATTCCGCTTAAATTGTAGACTATGAGAGTAACCCTACGCAAAAATATTGTCCTTCGCTCTGCATCGCACCCTTGCCGCATTTGCATACATTTACATTATAATCCCGCTTGTTTCCCGGATATTATAGAGATCAACTTAATGCACTGTGGCTGCGGGACTGCGGGACTGCGGGACAGCGGGACTGCCGGTATTGACTTAGCCGCCATCGTCTTGATTAATGTGTTTACTTCACTTGCTTTTGTTTTCACCACAAATGGAAAGTTAAAAACTTTATTAATCAACGCTCTATTGTTTATGGTTTTCATATTTTTTGTCTAATGTATGAGTTCTAATGGATGTAGCTCACCACGAATAATTAGGATTAACATGAAACATAAAAGAAATGAACCCTAATGATGTTTAGTATTATTTATTGAACATATATTATGTTCATTATTATTTTCTGAAACAAAAAGTTACCTACGTTAGTCTCAGCCCCAGCTTTCCCTCCGCAGTGACGTCGATCCATCACCATTACCTCTGGATAGAAGGACTAATTGACTCACTTATATGTTGTAGCTATATTCACCGATATGTCCGCAATCCGCAGTCCGCAGTCCGCTCTCGGTAACGGCAGATAGCACTTACGATGCGGAGTGGGATCAGACCGCAGCGGACCAATCAAAGCCTGTCAATGTCCGAACTGTCCGAGTGTCCATGTGTCCGTGCTCCCTACTCGTGAAAATGCGAGATTAGGAGCGGTCCAATTTGTCGATCTGTCTCTGGTGACGTCTACTCGAGCCCTCGAACGCTGCTGATGTTTTCATTTGGATAAATGTAATTATCGTTCCGGAAATCAGAGCGTCACTCTGACAAATCTTTCCGCCCGAATTAGATTACCTCTCTCTTTACTCTCTAGCACCTTTAGCTTTTACTACTTTGTTAGATGTATATCCTAGTATAGAATAACGTAACTTTATGTTATATCCTAAGTAGAAGTTTCACTTTTCGAGATAAAATAAAGTCTTTATTTTAGTCAATTTTAGTTGTTTTAAAGAAATTTTATTAATAGCGGTCACTTTTTTAAATTTTAAATATGTTCATACGGATATCCAAAAGGAATTAAACATTTTTCTTTCGTACTCTTAAATCTTTTAATAATAACAATGAGCATTCTCTCAGTGGCGGTGGATACATTCCGAACAGTTTCGGCCTTATCTGAGTATGGGAAAAATTAATAAATTTGAATATTAATAAAAACACTATATCTACAGTTTCTGTTATGGTTTTCTCTATTATACAATATTATGATATATACCAGTGAGCCAGAGGCTACAGTCGGTAATATATTTATTAAGTTTGCTCTGCGTCGCTTATTGACGTCGTTAACTTTAATTCAAACCATTTCTCATGAAATTACTCTGGAACATAATATAGAGATATACTGCGCAACACGAACTGTAACATTCAAGTAACACACCCATATAAACAAGATCTATAACTAATTGATAACATTTTCTATGTGATTGCCATCATAAATAAATACACATATATACCCTTCACCTGGGTCACAATCACTAAGCACTCTTTGACCTCCATACATTTTGCTAAAGAATTATATTTCACACAAATTCTCCTTCTCCTTTTAAGAAATTATTTCAAGTGATATGTCATGTGTCATGATCAGCAAATTGAACTGAAATTCCTGAAGTCCTGCCTGACAAATTGGACATCTCCCCACACCCTGCTCCTCGTTACCAGCGACCACCGACCAGCGACCACCGATCGCTGACCACTCACCACCCACAACTGTCGCTCTTTGATTGTGCTCGCCGCATAGATTGTCGCTCATCACTGCTGCCACGTTGAATTAAATTGTTTTTAGGGTTCCGTGTCAGGAATACGTGGAGCCATAGTTAGCAACACTGTTGAGAACTTTGTATTCGCGGGTAATACCTTTTATTTCATTCCAAGACTGTATATGACCTCTGTTCCGATCCGAAACTTGAGCCTATTGTCAAACGGAGCTGGTGGTGTAGTGTCGTGATGCTGGGTCTCCATTACTAAGGTTTGGAGTAAGTGTTTAATATTGGTTACTTGAGCATATTATTATAGTCTTGTGCGTGTTACTGTGTCAGTCCCATGGAGATAACATCATAAATAATATCAAAATTCTCAAAGCTGAAAAAATGATAGTCTATTATACCGCATGTGATAATACTTGTCTTAACTTATAGGATGGATACTTGTCGACGTGAAGAATCAAGCGTAATGTTATAGCATAATGAAGAAATCTGAAAACCGTAAATCTGTTGCATAATGAAAAATCCCTTGGCAACACCAATTTCGCAACAGCAATACTAAGTTTGTCCTTTAATTCAAATTGTACCTTAGGAACCATATTGTATTATGTAAATTTATGGTAACACTACATTATTTTTGGTTTTTTCTGTGGCAATTAAGGGGCAATTCAGCAGATGGTCATCCTGATAGTAAGTGGCCACCGTCGCTCATGGACATCGACAATACATGAGAGTGTCTCTTGTTTTGCCGATGCGTTGCACCTCGAAGATAGAGTGAGGAAGGGGAATGAAGAGAAAAATGCTACAGTTTCATTGAACTCTGATCGAGAACCCAGAGTTTACTAGAATCGCAGCATTATCGGGATGGGAGGGGGAGAGCTGGCCCACATGCGGCTAGACCGGAACGCGTCAATGACACTTGGTGGTACGGGGAACAGATCCCCGTACCACCAAAGATGTGCTGGGTTACAGCGGCAGAGGGGAATAGTATTCTAACCCGTCCGCTCACGGGTATTAAAATTAAATCAACCTCTACAATAGTATCTATAAACTAGCGACTCGTTACGGTTTCGCTCGTAGTTTAGTCATCTATTACAAACCCATACGTTAAGTTTCCTTACTTAATTCTATTGTGATTTAAAATAAGTTAACAGACAAACAGAAATATAAACATACGGGGAAGTAACTTTGTCTTACGCTACATTTCTCCTGATTAAAATCTGTTCGTATAATATGTCTATCTAGCAAGTGTAGCATTATAACATTAGTACGTAGTGGAGTGTAGGGGAGGGGAGGGGAGGGGTTGGTTCGAATGTCAAATATGTTAAGCACGAGAGGCACGTAATGAGGCGGCTGCGGTTGCTAATACATACCCCATACATACCCTACACTGCACATATCTGTACGCTAATGATCCGATCTATTTGTCCCAGTCGACCTGTCCTCGCGTCGCTGAGGTAGAAACATCTGTTAAAGAAAATACCACAAAATGTTTAGATTCAGATTGTAGCATCAAATAGGTCTATCTGTCTATCCAGGACAGGAAACTATTTGCTATATAACAACTAATTTTGTAACACTCAAAAGATAATTACGATATGCACTTTTAGCGGAAGTCGAGCAGTGCATGGAGCTTGAGACTCAGACGTAAAAAAGGGTTTTTTCTACTCCGCTTACCCCCTAATCTACACTGTTCGACCTCTTCACCACTATAAAGATCACACTTCACTCACTAACTTATCCTTTACTATACTTAGATTTAAATAGTCAATAATATTTACCCCACGAAATTACCCGTCAAACTGCTTATACCTTGGATCCATTGTAAAGAGCTTATAAATTGCTTTTTAATAAACTAATAGAAAAAAGAACAATTATATGCTATCAGCAGTATTTGCAGTCCTTTCAACATACAAACATTTATTTGTGTCACGCGGTTTCATCCGCTATATTTTAGATATTTCATACTATATCATAATAAATTATAGCCTATGTGTTATTCTGATGTGTAAACTATATTATTGTAAAGTTTCATCAAAATCCATTCAGTAGTTTATGCGTGAAAGAGTAACAAACATCCATACATCCAGACATCCATACATTCTTACAATATTTCGCGTTTATAATATTAGTAGGATATATTAGGTTGGGGAAAAAGTTTCTTCGCATTTTTTAAGAAAATTCAAAACATTTTTTAATATAGTTTATTTACATTTAACTGAAGTATGTAGGTACCATTTTGTTCGATAACTTGTAGCCATCTTGTAGGTAGGGACATGATCCCATTGCTATCGAAATTTTGGGGGCAGTTTTTTTGATCAGAATCAAAAAACCGCGACAAGTAGTTTCTGCAGTCCTCTCGTGATGTTAACCTGACACTGCCTAAAGAATTCTGAAGAGACCGAAACAGGTGGAAATCTGAAGGTGCAAGGTGAGGACTATACGGCAGATGCGTTACCGCCTCCCAGCCAAACTCTCTTAATTTTTACTGAGTGGCTAAAGATGTGTGAGGTCTAGCGTTATAATGATGAAAAACCACACCCCTTCTGTTGATTAGTTCCGGCAGCTTCTCTCAACTTCTTGCTTTAATCTCATTTGTCGTTCGCAGTAGAGTTCAGAATCGACGTTCCTGCCTGGTGGTAACAGCTCATAATGAATAATGCCCTTCCAGTCCCACCACACAGCATCACCTTGTTGCGAGTTAACCCAGGGTTGTGAAGCCTGACCGCACTTTGACCACGACCTTTTTCACACGTTCTTGTCGTACGTGATCCACTTTTCATCACCAGTTATCAGCTTCTTCAAAAATGGTTCGGTTTCATTACGTCGTAATAAAAAATCACAAATGAGTACACGTTCATAAGATTTATTTCAGTGAGCTCGTGAGGTACCCAAATATCGAGCTATATTGTGTACCCAGTTTTTTTCAAATGCGCCAAAACTGTTTTGTGGTCAATTGCCAGTTCTTCAGCTACGTCGTAACTACTGATATGCCGATTTGCTCCCCTTTTTCAAAAATGGCATCCATTTTATCCGTAATAGAGCGACCAGAGCGAGGTGCATCTTTGACATCAAAATTTCCGGATTGGAAACGCCTAAACCAAATGTGTGCTACTCTCACAGACACTGCACTAGGTCCATAAACATGGCAAAATTTTTTCGCAGCTTGCGTTGCACTTTTACCTTTTTTGGAGTAAAATTTTAAAATGTAACGTAAAAGTAATCTTCACAGTACGAAAAACAAATAACAATCACACATTTTCCTAATTTGAATTTGGAATTATCATCTTTAAAATGTAAACTTGTAATGATACCAAAACCAGGCAGACACAAATAGTATAGCCAAAGAGATTTGATTACAAATTTATACATACTATAATGCGAAATATCTGTGAATGTATATTGGACGCTTAGATCATAGATCATAGATACCGAAGAGAAGCGAGGGCTCGATTTGATATGAATATTGATGAAGGCAATCTCTTCTCTATAGGAAGTATTAACCTGAGCGACATGTCAATAAGCAGATACGGATACGGAATACGTACGTAATGAAATTTGGTGGATGATTAGCAAGCAGAGTGTTTGCGGAGAGTTGCGGAGTTACTGAGAGTTCTCCGCTCTCCGCTCTCCGCCGTGGCTGCGTCGCGTTAACCTAATTATATCTAATCTCTAGACGAGACGGGGGTTCACAAGATCATAACATTCACTACAGTAATCGTGTAAAATCAAGAACACTATCATACAGAATGTCGTATGGATCAAAAGTCGGCTGTTTTATTTTATATAGAACTAGCTGTGCCCGCGACCTCGTCCGCGTGGAATAGTCTCTTTGCGTATCATTTTTAATTATTTAGGCTAATTACTATATGTATAAATACTTTAATTGAGTACCCAGTAAATTGAAAAATTTATCAATAAGGAGTTTCCAAAATGAAATGTTTAAATTACTTATTGACAATTGTTTTTACTCCATTGATGAGTATTTTAATAAACACCTATAATAATTTGACATAATATTCTAATTTTATTTATTTTACGACATTATTTTAATTATTATTTTATTTAATTGCATTAAATTAATATTTCCATGTCATTGTAATGGCAGAGCATGCGGCCACCATAATAATAAAAACAAAACCTGTATTTGACCACGCTTGAGGAAATAAATGAATTTGAATTTGAATGAGCTATTTGGAGTGTTTCACTGCAAAGACGTTACAAATTTCCGTACAAACTTTATTTCCTTATTTTTATTTTACATCCTGGAGGGTAAAATTTTTACAGACTTTGAATCAACAACCTAAACAATAAGTTTCAAGAATCTAGCTCTAAAAAAGAAGATACTTCTATACAACTTTTCATGCCCTTTCAACCTTTTACAATCCTTTTTAACAAGACTATCTGTATACCAAATTTCATTTAAATCAGTTCTAGTTTTGGCGTGAAAGCGACAGACAGACAGAGTCACTTTATATTTTTACGCCGTATTCTTCAACTATAACAATAATAAAAAGGATACTAAGAACAACTAATTGAGTTTCTTGCAGTTCTTCTCAACAGATACCACCTTCCGAGCTAGTGGTGCTGTGGTGAAAGAAAAGGTGTGGTCTACTTAATTATGCAATAAATATATCTTATATGAGTAACGGTTAAAATGAATTGAAATTCATACACGTGTGTGAATCAGAACAAATCATAACACTACTTTTACTATGTGAAATCATTTATTTACACAATTGCTTATATTATTAAGATAAGAGCAAGGTCAAGTTAACTAACGTATGCGATGTGTTATAAATAATTTCATCAAAATATACCTAAAATTAAAATTAAAAACGACTTAGGTTTCCAAACTGTTGAGTATGTAATAAATATGAAAATGAGCAATTCTTGTATATGTATAAATATGTGTCTCTATGCCTCGAAAACTGCTCTAACGATTTTGATAAAATTTTGTATTTAAAAAATAAATTGTTTTAAAACTTTCCATACATAACTGTTTATCACAATTAATAAAAATATTTTTAACAACGCAACTAATTAGGAATGTTAACATATTTAAGTTACATACGAGTACATCCTCACATTGAACTTTATCTAACCCAGGTTCTTATGACAATCATAACGGATACAATTTAATTAATAGTAAAGATAATACGAAGATGAGGCAGGTATAAGAACCTACCTCAAATACGACGAATATGTAAATGGTGAATGTTAATTAGTTGATAACCCTAGCGCCGCGCTGCACCGAGATACGTGGATTATGACTCCAAGCGACTTATCAAAACACACACACATACACACATATACACGATTAGGATAGGAATAATCACTGAATTAAGTTATCTTAAGTTGTAAGCAGCCGGATCTTGATCGCTCTCAGTCTCGTCTGATGTTACTTAATATAATTGTAACTTGCTAAACCGTTTTTAATTAGATTTACGAACCTCACTTCAGGTTGAAACCAAACTACTGTACCTAATATGTATAATGTATGTATACTGTATAGCCCATTATGATAAATCTTTATATTATTATAGAAGTAAAGGCAACTTGGTCCGTTTGTTAGATGTGTAAGAATATTGTATGAAATATCATTACATATTGGGTTAGGTTTTGTTGATGTCAATTTATATCATTTTAGTGCAATTAAAATTATTAATTTATTTTTTTCATGACAAACAACTATTAGCCATGGGGTTTTTATATGAATACGTGTACTAACGTAATCTAACATGTATATATAGGGCTTGTCTCACAGTCCCTGTGGCGCAGAGGATAGCGCGTTGGACTTCTAATCCAAAGGTCGTGGGTTCGATCCCCACCAGGGATGTTCTTAACATTTTGTGTTCCACACAAGTAAAATATCATTAACACAATATAGCTTAAGTTTAAACGTTTTTGCAACTTTTTTACTGATTTAAAAAAAATCCCCAGGTGGGACCAAAACCTTAATTTATTATTAATAAATTTACTATTAAATAAGATCACATATTAATTTCATTGTCATTAGAAGTGTGAAATGTCAAATACACCAGGGGAATCTTCAAAATCAAATATGAAATTACTATGTTTCAGCAATATTTTGTAAATATTTAATTATGATAAAGGTTTTATTTTTATTTGAATTATAAAATCTCCAATATGTTACATCTGTAATACTTGTATTAAGAATATTACAATATTGATCAATTCAATAACATTTGCATAAAATGGATATTATATCATCCCAGCTTTATTCTAGGTAATTTAGGATTAATTTAACGTAGCAACACTTACTACTGGCAGCTTTGCACGTATTTGTAGTAAAATAAAAAAAAATATCTTAGTTTCTATTGCGTTTTACACGTCATTGACATTTTCGTGCTCAGGCCCTTCACAAGTTCCATTGTTTAATTTCAAATTGTTAAAATTGGATAATTATGAAGCTGAAATACTAAAGAGGACAAGGAGATTAGAAAAGTAGGTGACGTCACCTAGTAGATAACGTATTGTAATGTCAACGATAACATGGTATACTTAATTAAAAGGCAAGTTCGTCTGATCATTAATTTGCGTAGTTTAACATTTAAACCTTAAATGGCATACTAAGTCCAATAATATTAATTCGAAAAAGAAAACAATGTGATAAAGATATTTATATTACGTATACTTCCCCGTCTGAACACGAGCACCCCGCTGAGATCACGGCAGTGAAGGCAATCCAAGGAACAATGGCGAAGGTAATGTATGCCAATAACTCACTGGAATAAGAACAAACGCTGACATTTGCTCGGTTACTGCTACTCACTGCGAGATACTAGCTACTACTTGCATACCTACTGCCAGCTACTACCTACAAGCTACTAGTACTGCTGTCGTTTCAAAACGATTTAATCAAATCGCCTCGGGTCAAAGTTTATTCACAGTGAATTTTGTAGCATTTACCTTTAACCACCTTTAACTAAAGACATTACGATTCTCGTGCTGATAATGTTGGTATAATAACTTCTACTATAAAAGAGAAATGTATATATATGTCGGGTATTTTAAAACGATGTGAAAAGGAGATGGAAGGAGTAAGATGGGGAATATTGGGGAACACTAAGAGGGGGTGATGGTAATGAGTGGAATATTGGGTAAACGCAACGTAGATACTTCTACTGAACCGATAAATGATCAAATATGATCTCTAACAATTACGAGAGAAACCTAAGCAGTGCCTTGGACTTGTGACCAAGGTGTAGGCTTAAGGATATCCTTTAAGTGATCACGACACTCGCCTCCACTGCTCAGGCTCTCTGTTTAAACCCAAGGTTAAACGCACATAAACCGAATCTAATACAAGGCTAACCTAACCCAAGGCTAACCTAACCTAACATTGTGTTTACTTAACCACGTGTCAATTACATTGTAAGGACTTACGTGACCTTAGTTGGACAGCACTTCCACACTACACTGCACTTGACACTATCACTATCACTACTTAGATGATGTTCACTTCTTGAGAGACCGCGCACGACTAAGACTTCAGTTAGACTGTCGATCGCATATAAAGGGTCGAGGGTAGAGACTGTCAAAACAACGGAAGTGACTACTACCCCACTCCAACGCCATAGACAACGATAACGATTCGATTAATCGATAATCTTTTACTATGCTCCGACATATATATGGAAACATAAATAACAATTAATGCAGGTCACTCAACAAGTTACCCTTTTATAATTAATGTATAATACTTGTGTACATCGAATAATATCTAACTCCGTACTTTTCATTTCGGTAGATCTTGATATTTATGATGAAACATTTCAGGCTTTATATACAATTTCTCTCAATCAGCTAGTTAATATTTAAATCATTTATATTTCTGTTTGTTTCCTGTGTATATGTGAATACAATTCTGCTATGAATGTTGAAATGATATGTTCCAGTCTCAATTGATTACTCGATCACGAGCGCGACAGTATTATCCACAGCTATGCATACGATTGCGCTACATTACTCTGTCCGCATATACTTACCGATAACGATTGTGTTTACACTATAATCATTTCTCATATATTATTAATATCAGAGATTCGGCTCCAGAGTATCACTATACATAATAGAACCCCGTGTGAAATCCTTTTAAAATGGGCGTTCCACAAGGAGCAATGCTGTGTCCTATTATACATAAATGATCTTTATGTGGAAATTAACAGTATTATGACGATGTATAAATGTACGTATGTAGTATATATGTTTCTCAATGGTTAATGATAAGTTATTTGGTACTAAATGCTGAAAAGACTAAATTTTCTTTATTAAATGCAAAACAAAAAACAACATACATTTACTAATTCCGTTCTCAGAAGTCAATAAGTGAGTTGTTACACATAATAGATTTACATTCAATGTTGCACGACGTATTTTAAGTGTGCAACAAACATATGAGCATCAGAGCCTGAGCCGCACTTAGTCTGAATGACTCCGGTTTATATTTAATTTGCCAGCAGCACACGGTGGGTGGGGCGAGTGCGGACCACACTTGACGAATTAATGCAAACCAGTAATATTGAAGCCAGTAATTTATGTAGCCACGGTGTAGTGGCCGTAGTGGTGGTAATGCATCATACCAGCCCGTAAACATGACCGACGCGTTTGATTGCTGGTTTCCTCCGACTACTTTCTGCGTTATTGAGAATTCAAAACATGCCTCTGATGGGAATATTTACATTTTAGATTATATTCATTTTGCTTTATGAATGACAGATAATAATTTATTAAATATATTCAAAGACGAGACTTTTGGAACGGTATTACATGTAATACGACTCCTGTTTAAGTGTAAGACTGTAGGTATATATCTTAATTTATACTATTAGATATATATCTGGGTGCTTAATTCTTGTGTACCTATTAATCAATGAAAGAAGTCTCTATTGTTTAATGTATAAGAGAGTATATTATTTATAAGAAACCAACTGATGAATGTCTAACCATATATTTTTTTAAAGATTAGTATTTGGATTGGATTATATTTTCCAAATATGTAAAAAAGCTAATTAGATAGATACAAATTTTGATCTTGAAAGTATTTTAAGTTTGGGCTTAGTTAGGTTGCTAATTGTTTCGAAATAACTTCGTTAGAATTTTCCAAAAAAAAAATATATGTCAATGTAATTCAGCTAAGGCGTGGTGTTCACGATCGTAAGGTCATGAGCTCGAGCCCACTTATTTAGCGTACCTAGCTTACAATAATACTAACACCATGAATTGGTCTAAATCTCCAAAAAACAGAAAATGTTATTTATTCAAATAGTAGATATCCATATATTGTTAAACATAACCTGTATATTATTTTATTACATCCAAAGTTACGAGATAACTAAAAATAGATAAGTGACACAACGAATGACAAATATATGATTTACTCACTTTTAAGGTCCCATGCCTAAAAATTAAAAAGAAAATGGAATAAGGAATTACTATCCCTCTCTTCCTTTAGTAAATGAACAAATAGAAAGATTAAAACATAGAGAAATCTCTCCAATTCCGACTTTATACATATGTTTAATATTTAAATATTTTCCGATATAGATTCAATAAAATCTTTAAAAGAAGTATGTGTATTGTATAAGAGGTTTGAACATTTTTGCGTAACAACATCAGCCATTCATACGATCGGAAGGCGATTAGTGTGTGGGCGGCTTTATCTATTAAGCGGCGCTCACACGCACCGCGCGCATACAAATTGACGCATTAGACACACACGCACACACACACACACACGCGGCCATTACGATCTTAATAGCTTTCTCAAATTAAGCTATATTCTATATTTATTCTGTTTCAACAAACAGACATAGTTTATTCTATCTTAAATGATTTTGTTAATAATTTATGAATAAATATAGCTTATAATGAGCTTGTTATTGAATCTTTAAAATTTTATAGTATAGACACACGCGATCGTCTTTTACACATTTCACAATATTTTGAACACAAATCATTTAAATATCAATGATTCCACTATCGGTATAATCTTAATGATTGTGACCTTTAACTTAAAATAAGAATAGAAATGTATATATCTATACAATAAATCACATTGAGCCAAAAATATCCAAAAATCTTTAAAAAAAAAAGACAATCTTCAGAAACTGACGCAAGTGAAATATGTTTTTTTTTTCATTTTACTCTTGAGTATAGGTTATATAGTTAACAATATTTTTTTTTTTAAAGATTACTAGCATCACATACTACTAGTATTCCCTTTACCCCTCCTTTACTAGCTTACTCCTTGCATGCTTACTAGGAGTGGGCCACGCCAGTATTCCAATGTCCGGGATTTGAACCCACGACTTGTTGATCGTGAATCCAACACCCGAACCACTGAGCTACTGACGCTTTTGAGCTATTAGCTGGTAATAATTAGTATTAGTTATGCTTAATATAGTTCTAATATATGAAATGTAGAAACAAAGTAAAACCAGCACATTTAAATAAAATTCAGTAGGTACAGGAACATTATGAAGACATTACTGAGATGACCATTTTATGGACTACTGGAGTGCTTAATGTCAACTTTAACACTTGACAACTTTGAAAGCATAATTAAACCGTATTACCGAGCGACGCACGACAAAGTATCATAACGACGTCGTATATTTTACTATTTCCATGAACTTACCACCAAATAGTCTATAATATAAGTGTATTAAGCGACAATGTAAGGAATTATTGTACAACAATACTAACCAACGCTCTCCCCCGCTACTCGAGCTAACTGCTACTAACGCACGTGATCTTCATTTATGTCCTATTATAAACAATGTTAAACGTATCAGTTGGCTGACTTCGTCAATTTTATCAGGACAGAGATATTGTTGAGCAAATAGGGTATATAAATTTATCTATTAACTATCGAGTGTTATTAACCCGCTCGTCGCTTATGACTCGCTGCCCGTCGCTCATCGCTCTACGAAACGAAACAAAAGGAGTAAGTTTCTTGTGTATTGAAACTAATTTAATTTGGAGTGGGCGGGGATTGGGGATTGTGGAAGGTTCGGTCAACTAATTGAAAAAGTTTTTGTCGCCGTCGCCAGTGTGGATGAGCCTTTATCGAGTCGCATCACACTGAACGTCGACGCAATCGCTTTCATTTTCACATAATTGAAATACTCCGTTTAGGGGTTGTTTGAAGCTTAAAAGCATTTTTATTGATCAAAATTTTCAAATTATAGTGGATTGGTTTTAAAGGTTAAATACGACCGTGTTATGAAGGAAGTATCATCCCTTCAACGATAAGGGAGGATCATCCTTCCAGGCAGTGACAGTGGCGCGATGTAAAGCTTCATACATTTAGCTTGCCACCAATGACGTCACGCTTAGTTGTCGCCAAAGCATCATATCGGTATTTACACAGCTTTGGTGTGTTGAATGGATCATGTTGATGATGTAGATGTCTATTCAGATAACAACTTAAAAAGTTAAAATTCTTGTTTAAAGTTGATGACATTCGTGATGACTGAAGTACCTTAAACTTAAATAAAGGTTAAAAATATCACAATTCGTTTATTATGAACGATTTCGTTACAAACATGCAGCAAAGATGATTGAACATTAATGTCTAATAACTTCGCGAAATCCTCACAAGTACTGGCCGCCATCTTTTGCAGATTTCCAATTTTAAACCCAGTGATAATTTAAAATTAATTATAACCAATACAGTCTGTATCAACTAATTAAAAACCAATTACTTCCCACCACAAACTTTTCCATTTTATTGTTCCAGGACCGAACCGAACAAACGGTCTGACGGTCTGACGGTCTGACCACTTGTCAATGTAATCCCTTTAGCGCTTTCGATTCATTGCAGCCAATTTTAGGGTTCCGTATCTCGAAATGAAAAAAACGCTATACAATCACTTAGTTATCTATCTGTCTGTCTAGACATTAATATTAAATATGACTTTTGTAGATTTTTGGATCCGCGATAAATCGAACTTCTAAACGAACGTAATCAAAATATACGATTGCTTATATATAAGATACCTCCATGGTACTTCAGTGTCCGTCAGTTGTGCTGACAAGTAAAGAGAATAATCCAATAACCATGTTGCATAGCAGAAAATATACATTTAACTGTTGATAAACTAATTACTGTGACCTGTGTCGATTTATGGGTACAACAGTTTTTAAACTCCAAAGCTTAGTTAGTCCCTCAGTTCAAACTGTAGGGAACCCTCAAATGTTTGTTTCTGTACCCAGAATCGTTTAATTAAACGCGGAAACAAAGGTAACAGACGTTTTTACACATTCCCATATTTTCCAAACGATTACCGGAGCGGACCTTCCGTTACCGTTACCGTTACATCGCTACTCGTTATATCGTTATTGTCTCTCCGCTATAAATCTCGCTTTATTATTCTAATGAAACAAATATTGGAAGCAATTTCACCAGCTTTTGCGCAGTGTTCTAAAATATGGGATGACATTAAATAAAATATGTTTTTATTCATCCTATTAATATTTTGTGCGACATGTTCTCATAAATTTAGATTAGAATACATTTATCACGCAGTAAAGAATATTAAAAGTAGATTAGGACACTTTATGGGATGACCAGAATGGTGTTTAATTTCAATTGTCATACTTAGAAGCATAATCTTCAAGAAGAAACTGCAAACGCTAGAACAGATACATCAAAAGCATAAATATTTTTATAATAACAGAAAAAATTTTGGAAGTGCTGCTGATTTATGGTAGTTTTAAGCAAAATCATCACACTTTGAAGACGGTCAGGCTAATTTAGATGATTTTAAAACTCAGATGCAAGTGAACATTTTGGAGAAGTTCTATTAATACATGTTAGGAATGAAAGTTTTATTTAAAATGTATAAAGTTATTATAGTTGGATTTATTAGAAGATGTTGTTGATGAAATCTAGAATTATCGTGGTTGACATTTCATACAGAAACACCTTATTAATTTCAGCAAACAAAGCAAAGGTCGCTTGTTTTATATAAATGAGTATAGTAGAAAACATTTTCATTACGAGTTGGTATATACTCGTAGTTATCAGTTGAGTGGCAAAGTTGCAAACTCCCGGATGATTGAGGGATGATAATGAAATCAATTGTGAGGGTGCGCACGTATTTAATCTATTGTACGAGCCAACTCTATTTTATACTTAGCCGTGTTATCATCTCCTAACTACTTCATATTGATTCCTTCACTTTGCTTTCTATCCATTGCTTGCTAACTTACTCACTGGCTGGGATCATTGTTAACTTTAAAATTAGGTCTTTCGTTTCGTAAGAATCTGTAAATGGTTGAATAAAATTGTGTTCTTAAGTTGTTAAATGTAAATTCCACTGTTCTCTCTTGCTACGATTAGCAGCTTATCACCAATCTCTTAATTTTGGCAATCATCATTTAAAAGTGTTGATGAGGAGTGCATTTCTGTTTTGAAAGTTCTATTGATCTTAAACTTCTGTAAGATATAATTGAAATATTGTCAATAATAGCTCTTAATCAAATTTGTAATAGGTCGAGGGTCGAGAAGTTGGCAAACGGTAGATTATACACGCTATTTAATAAGAATGACAAAATGCATTAAACGTAGAGAAGCTGTTGTGTAGGCGTTTGTGGTTAATTTAATAAAGTATTCCCCAGCGGCGTGACGTCACGGGGCACGCTCGCCATCTACTGACAGAGAGCAGCAGTTACGAAGAGACTCGCTTTAAATCCACTTTTGATAATAGCCACTTAGTGTTGCCAGTTTAAAAAGCTTACCAGTTGACTTCTCTTCTTTCCCCGCTAACTTTCTCACTCTTAAATGATTTATTATATTTATTTGATTAAGGGGCTACTTCAAAGTTAGATAGAAATTAATCTTCTTTATATTATTCTAGACGACTGCCATAATGTTATAAAGAGTAATGTACTGTATAAAATCTATGATACAATAGTAAGCAAAAACCTTAGATAACTTTATATTCACGGGTAGTAGCTTTATTCCAACTGCTGCTCCAATAAACTTGAGCCAGTTGTCATAAGGAGCTCGCCTGGTGACCATTAAGTCTGTGCAGTGGTAACTAAAATTTGGAGTAAGTGTTTAATACTGCATATTATTGTCTTGTGCGTGTTACTGTGCGGTACCGGTCGTATGAAGTTAACATCATTTTGTAACTATATTGTTTGGAATGTCACTTAGTGTCAGGAATAGTTTGTGTATACTATAAGTATTCTGATTTTATCATTAACATAATTTATGTCTCCAGTGCCTAGAGTTATTTAAAGTACAGTTTTAAAAGAACTATAATAACGACTATCGTGTGAAGTTAAATAAGTTATCACTGGAAATGGCTAATTGGGTATATTTTCTGTATAATTATATGTTTAGTGTTGCGGTAGCAGAGCGTAATATGTCAGCTTGAGGAAAAAATTGCTATGTAGTGTGTGCGGTAGGCAACACTAGACAACTGTAATTTGCTAAATAGACCATTAAAAAAAACAAAAATAAAGATAATATAAATGCGGGGTGATATAACTGTACCGCCAACAAACTTTACACGCAAATGGTTTCACGTGAATCCAGTAGACGTTGTTGGGCTTTCGGTGGAGATTGGAAGATGTTTTTACACTACAATTAAAATATTTTTACAACATTTCTACCAATATATGATAACCGTTAATCCAATAGTATGTCGCGACAGATTTTTTTTTATTTTTTTACTTCTATAACAAAGTTTTGACCAACCTAACCTCAATACAACAAACTTCAGTGTAATGAATTACTTAATATAACGAATGTTTACTAGTTCCTTTCCGATTTGTAATATAATAACATACATACTCTCAATAAAAGGTCTAATTTTTGCTTACATCCATTTGAGTAGGTTGGAAACAGCAAACTATAACAGTAAACTGTAACGTTATGTAAGCTCGATATTTTAATGAAATCTTTTTAGGATTCTCATTCCTCAAGTTCCTCATGTAACGGATAAATTGTTGTCCGCGAGGAATTTAATATACTCTCTGTGGACGCGGACGTGGGAGGCGAATCTGCTTCTTTGTTTATACCCATTACTGAACATTCCTTAGGGCTGCGGGGGGTGCGGGGAGTGCGGGGGGGGACTCCCTCGTCGCGGGACAGATTGCACGAAATGAACACTAAGATAACGAATACTTTGTAAGAATGTCACTTTACATTTGTTACCTCGACTGCTTATATGCTGTCCTTAAAAAGTACAAGCCTGGAAAGTAATTTCATCTAGTGAACATTGTCTAACGTAATACCAGTCCAAGAGTAAAGCAGTTTATCGAAGTATAACTGTTGGGTCTTCTTGAGGTCAAGAGCAGTAGAGGCGAGTGCGTCTATAGAATAGTTAGAGAGTAACCTGAATTTTGCACACAGCCGACTAAGTGACAACTGAGTATAAATTATTTGTTTATAAAATAAGGTTCTATTCAATGCAAATTAGTTCAGCAATGTTTGTTTATATTTGTTACGGTCAATAAATCAAACAATAATTATTATAACATTTAGTCAGAATATCATAATCATTATCGACAAAGACAATAACTTAGCCGTGAGCTCGGCGCCCGCGTGCAGTCGACAGACTCGATAGTTACACGTTTGTTCATACGACAAACTTCCTTTCCCTGTGTATTACCTAATTGAGACATATGCAGTTTAAAATGCAAGTGTGTCTGGACGACAGTACATGAATACATCACAACATACATACACAATATGTCATACATATACATTCATGAAATCATGTCATGAAGTTATCTAATGAGTGGTTGAAAGGGGGGGGGGGGGGGGGGGGCAGTTTTGAAGATAAACCAATTAACCAAAACTGTAACTGTGCAATTAGATTGTTTTACAAAAGTACATTCGATGCATCCAAAATTCCTTAGTCAGTAGGATTATTTGAAACTAACACATTAGACCTTTATGTTCTAGGGTCTATGAAGACCACTGTAGGAGTTATTGTAGCAACAGTTGCTCAATGGTTAGTGTCGGATTTATGATCAACAGGTCGTAGACTTGAATAGGGAACCACAACAGTAATGACGTAATCCCATCCTATCAAGGTATATGACCCTTTTCTTTTATCTTTTATTTATAAATGTGCTAGTTTGTGTGAACAGGCTGTTATCCTATAACGATGTTATCTAGAACTAGTCCTCTACTAGTAGTGAACGTCGTGTCGTGTTGTTGTATAGTAACGTCTCTGTTCAGCGCCTGTATTGGTTGTGGTTCTGGTTCTGGTTCTGGTGCTGTGGAGAGCTGTATTAATGTGTAGTGTAATTCTTTCCGGCAGCTAACACGACAGGACTAGCTGGATATCTTGATAACGTAGTGTGTTGATGTTTGTTACAGACGCTGCTCTGACTGCGGTCTGTTACCGCGCTTGTAAATAAGCCTGATCCTATTAGATGTTCCAGTATAATAATAAAGAGAATTTTATTATACCAGAGATGTGGATTTAAGTGTTTCAGTTAAGTTTATTACCTTATTACGTTACTATTGCTACAAGTAAGTAAAAAAAGTACCTACTATACCAGAGACGATAAAATAAGGAAGGTTTTACCCGTGAAGGAACGGGTTAAATGATAAATGCAGCGATAAATGCATAAATCCAGCACATCTTGGTGGTCTTGGGGATCTGGTTCCCCGATTAGCTTGCAACCACCACTATGCAAATTCGACCGTCAAGTGTCTGTGACGCGTTGCTGTCGCACTTATGTGAGCCAAGCTCAGCCTCTTCCACTCCCATTCTATTATTGCTGCGGTTCCAGTGTACTCTGGGTTCTCGCTCAAAATCCACTGAAACCGCATGATTCTCGTCTTCTCTCCCTCATCTTTATTCAACTTTCAAGGCGGCAACATATCGACTATGCAAGAGACACCCTTTTGTTTTGCCGATGTTCATGGGCGACGGTGGCCGCTTACCATCAGGTGGACCTTCTACTCTTATCTATCATTAAAAAAATACATTATTCTACATAAAAAGCTAAATGCGGCAAATTCCTATTCGTTCCTAGTAGTAGCAGAAAACGAACTCATAAAACATCCAACTGTAAAACGAATAGTTTCAATAATGTAGAAAAAGGAAGTTGAAAGAGGAACATTTTACAAATGAGAGTAACAGAATCTAGACTATTTAAATAAGTGCGACTTGAACTACATCCGGTACACAAGACATGTGTAAGTAATTGTATAAGTCAACGCCAAGAAGCGAGGAGCGAGTACCCTCCCCGGGCTCAGGACCTACGAGCCACATTTGTCTCCATAAAACTGCACCCAGTTACTCAACACACCAGTACAATACACCACAATTTCATTTTTTAAAAGGTTTCATACTAAAAACATCTTTATGTTGTAAAGAATAAAGATGAAAATAGCTTAAAAATATGATGTAGTGCGACTCGCGAGCACAATACAAGTCGCAGCGCAATAATAACTCCAGAGATAGTCTTGTTAAACCACGTGAGATACTCCAGCGAGATATTATATAACAACTGATATTGTACCCCCCACGACTGGTTTCTACAATATATTTTTAACGTTAAATTTAGCTTAAAAATTCTTAGTTAACTATTTAGCGGTAGTTCTAATTCATTTTCGCTGTATATTATAGCACGCGGAGCTGTCTTTAAGTTATTCGTTATTAAGATGTCATGGCGACAACATCATTCCAACGTCATTTCTTGAACCATAGATAAATAGACTTTTTGTATTGAAAAGTTAATAACGAAAAAAAATTCATTATCATTATCTCATTTAATCTACATTTTAGTCCGACATAAATACTATTACAAGTTACAAAAATAAACACATTTATACACGCTACAAGTATCAGATCAAAGTGCTATATAAAGGCGACACCACACGGATATTCATTTCAGGCAATAATCATAAATACTTGACTCCTCGTATCACTCGGATGCTACTGGAGTTAACTAATATATTGGAATCACCGATTAACGAAATGGATACGAATTCTTACTCTAAATTTTAATGTCTGATGACAAGATAAACGTTATTTATTTATAAAATCAGGGTTCAGGTTAAGTGAGCGAGAAAAGGTTTAACTTCTTGTTCCGTTTAAGAACACAACAAGAAAAAATGTTCATAGTAAAGTAAATCTCGATTTTCTCAATGATAATAATGAACACTGAATAAATCTTCATCAAGAAACAGCAACCACAAACAATACACTCATTGTGGAAGATTAAACAGCGTAAGGTGGTTTTTTCATACAAACCATCAGTTTGGATGGAAAGGTTTACTTTGTGAGAAATTTAAATAACAAAGCTAATGTAATTTTTAAAAGGTATTTTTATAAGATTTTTCTTTTTTGAAATGGAACTCGTAAAAGCCCACTATCTCAAGTACATTTAGTTATTGATAATCTTTCCTATGACCTACTTGCGACCATTTTCATACAATTCTGATGAGTAGGTAAGACCTTATGTTAGAGATTGACGTTTGTGGTTCATGATCTTTTGCTCTATTTAATTTCATGAATTAAATAAATCGAACATACATATCTGATGCTGTAATTCGTATGGAAACCCGTAGTTATGAGGCATCTTAAGCATTCGAAGCGGTGCGGTTTATCCTCTTAGCTGTATTAAAGCACCGAGTTGTTTAATGTCGGGTTTATGATACTTCCCCGATGCCCGATGCCTTCTGTTTTATTTCCCGGTCTCCTCTATCGTCGTCCTGGACGCAATAAATGATAAGTCACAATTTTCATTCCACTGGTATAATGTCGATATTGGAATCCTTTCGTGACTCGACTTCATATTATAGTTTTAAGTTCGTCTGATGATAGGATTTTTCAGCCAATGGTGTGTGTTCGTTTTTCATATTAGATACTTTAGACGTGATAATATAATAAGGTTTAAATGTGAAACATTTATATGTACGATGTGGTTTATGATAGGGTCTTTTATTAAACATTTTATTACATCAAAAATCGTGAGGTTTTTTAATATAGCTGTTTACAAAAATGCAAAAATCTCGGACCCTTTAAATTATATAATTTTCTTTTACAGATATCATTGGAAAGTACCGTGCTTAAATGCACAATAATATTACCTAATGAAATATTGTTCGTTACCTACAGCATCTTGAGAACGGCTGGACCAATATGGCTAATATTTTTTCTTGAAATATTTATTAGCCTAATATAGCGAGAGGAGATTTTTATATAAATAAATATAGAACAGAAACGGAAACGAATGTTAAGAATAATCGATCTCCATATAATATAAAACATTTTTAACAAAAAATTGAACCGACTTCAAACTCCAAAAAATGCACTAAAAAGTAAGAAATAATTAGCTTATTTATTAACCTCCCTTTATTAGGACAATAATTGATATTTTTGAAGTCGGTGCCAGCCAGTCCAGCCAGGGGAACAGACGTGTAGTGAGATGGAATAGTAATAGGTATATCTATTGGACGAACCTGTAGCGACATAGTGTGTACGATTGTACTATTATACTACTACTTTCTGTGCTATTGCTGGCACCGACTACAAAAATATCAATTATTGTCCTAATAAAGGGAGGTTAATAAATAAGCTAATTATTTCTTACTTTTTAGTGCATTTTTTGGAGTTTGAAGTCGGTTCAATTTTTTGTTAAAAATGTTTTATTTCTTGCTTTTTAGTGAATATGTTCTGAAACTCATTTATCGTTCATCTACTAATTCACTCTCTCATCTGTTTACTTATTTAATCACTCACTAAATCATCAATTCAACATTTACAAAATACCTACTCACTCAACCATCATCTCAACTACTAGACTGTACCACTCTACTCAACCATCATCTCAACTACTAGACTGTACCACTCTACTCAACCATCATCTCAACTACTAGACTGTACCACTCTACTCAACCATCATCTCAACTACTAGACTGTACCACTCTACTCAACCATCATCTCAACCACTAGACTGTACCACTCCACTCAACCATCATCTCAACTACTAGACTGTACCACTCTACTCAACCATCATCTCAACTACTAGACTGTACCACTCCACTCAACCATCATCTCAACTACTAGACTGTACCACTCTACTCAACCATCATCTCAACTACTAGACTGTACCACTCTACTCAACCATCATCTCAACTACTAGACTGTACCACTCTACTCTCCCTTCCATCTCCAATCTACTGCACCCACTCAACAGATAGCCTTCAGCTCTTCAAAAATTATAGGTAAGAACCATCTAGATCATCTGAATCAATATAAACAACCGCACCAGAATGGATTTATATATAACGTTATTACGACGTAACAGACAGGCACACAGGCACACTGTTAAACTAATAAAACGATGTCATCTTGATCCCATTTGTTTCACACAGAAAACTCTGCATCGAAATCAGGTTAGTGTTTCGGTAGCTACGATGTCACAGACAGGCACACAGGTACACTGTTGAACTAATAAAACGATGTCATCTTGATCCCATCTGCTTCCACACAGAAAAATTCGCATTATAATCGGTATAGTTATTCGAGAGCTACGATATAGACAGACAAACATTATCATTAAAAAAATTACTTACATCCAAAGTACTCTTTAAGATAATTCCATTAAACCCAAACACGACTAGTTTACGTTGTCCCATGCCTGTGTTCCAGTACATACCTTCCGACGTCATCATCAACTAATGGTAGATGAAGCCGGAAGGTCTAAGAATCTATTGGTAACATCAACATGATAAGTATTTTTTAAATTTCCTCATAATAATAGTTGCTTTACATCCTTAACCATTTAATGGCTATCTGTGGTCTTCTCATCAGATCCACTTGATCAAATGATAAATTCTGAATGCAAATGGTTGTAACCTTTCTCAAAATTCCAAAATTACTATATGTGTGCCTATAACTTTTGAGGAGTTCTCTCAATTCCTCAAAGATGCCATCATCAGAACTGGATTTTGAAAAAAATGGGACCAATCTGTAAGCATATCCTACCAAATACAAAAAGAAATTTTTGAAGAGTTCTGTGGTAACAAACATAAAAAAAAAAAAAAAAAAAAAATACAACCGAATTGATAACCTCCTTTTTTTTGAAGTCGGTTGAAAAGTGAGATATTTTAATGGAAGAAAAAGTTATAACCATTGAAAAAGTGTAACCGCTAATAATACTGTAATCGTATCAGGTGAATTTTTGCAGCAATCCAAATAGTCGGCATAACTAAATGACTGGACCAGCGCCAGCCACCGACGCCACCGACGCCAACACGCAGCCCACAGGACCTCCAACCTTAACGCCTACGCCTTTAGGATCATCCTATAGCATCCAGTCGCAAAGATAATCTAAAGAAGCTATTAACATTAGGACCACAAACTTGTGTCTTGTTTATGCTCCTCGAGGATGCATTTTCTATTGTGAGAGTTGTCTGGAATAAAACACTGCTCTGAAAAGATGACTCGTAAAGAAGCACTGATGTTTTGTTGCATTGTTTTATACCTTTTGCTTTTCCAGTTAGACTTGATATAACCTAGTTGTTACTATTTAAGATCTCATAACATATTGATTCAGTTTTAATAAATGAAATCAAAGTTACTCATGACATTTAGGTATATCAAATATTTTTAGAAAATGATCAAATTCAGATTATTATTCAGACATTGGTTTTTCCAGTAGTGAACTTCACTTAACACCTTATTAGTAAATACACAATGGCAAAAATGGAAAAAATATAAAATGTCTGGAGTTCATCTTTGTTTTATTTGAATCCTTTTCTACTAGATCAGTTATGTTTAAAGATTTCCTTTCGAATCAAATTTAGGTCTCTAAATAACCAATGAATCTATTTCCACATAATAGTAGGACACATTACTCTGTGATTGATTAGGATGGTCCGCAATTAGCATCCGAATGTTAATTACATTCCCGGGACGAGCAGATGATCCAGCAATTCCAGCAACAGTGAGGCTGGCAATATGAATCTTTTAATAGACAAAACATTAGTGAACCACAAACGCCATAAATTATAAAGACTGCGGTTGAACAGAGTCCAGATGTAACAACTGTGAGTGTGACTCGGATGCTTTTAATTCATTTTTGATTTAATCTGATATGATAACTATTGGATTTTATTTGTAAAACTGTGACCATGATGAAGATTTGGCTGACAAGGGTTCCTGTCTTTTCTCTTTTGTTTTGTTTTAGCAAAAAAGTTTCTTCCTGACTTTTGAAACTGTTTAAAATGAGAGACTTATTTACCTATAATCGTAATGATGAGGCTTATTAACTCGCTTGGAGTGTTGTTTTACATCCACTTCTCTAAATTACCCTTTCAAAAATAATGGTCTGGTCTGTTATCTTCTTGTATAATTCATATTATTTAGATACATATAATAATATTAATCATTAGGTATATCTAGCTAATTAAATGAAACAAATTATTATTATTAGAATAGGTAGCGTCTTCGTCCACGTTATTAACATGTAGTTTTGTTTCAAGATGTCTAGGATCTTTAGAGTATCATCGAACTGCTTCTGATCGAATTGTTCGATTAAACAATTACATACAAGTTGCTATTATAATTAAGGATTGTAATTGAACGAAGATGTTATTTATGTAAGTGGAAGTTATTAGAGAGGCCGTCAAAGGGCCGAGCGAGCCCAAACCATAAATCTTGGTCCTGTGATTACCGATCATTTCTTAAAGGATACATCGTAAATTATTTTGACGTTTACTGCACAGAACACAGCACACACATCCCTTGATATATTTCGATTCATTAACTTTTTTTTTAATTGCAGGTATGTAAGAGATTTGGGTGATTTAATCTGTCGGTTGTTAATGGTAAGTTTATTATATATTTAATTCGACGATTCAAATAATTTTAACTTTTTAATACTGCATTTTTAGTAAATAAATGCAGTTGTTAGTATGGGAATTAATTACGATATTTTTCAATGTAATTATGGCGCAGTCGGTAGGATATATTAAAATCGCTCAAAAAAAATGTAATAAATGTAGGGTAAAAATATAATATAATGTAAAAGAGTTTTTGTATGTGTTGTCTGTAGACAATCACCAGTCGCAGTGTAACAGGATAAAGAGACAATGTGTATCGATCTCACGCTCTCACGGAAACTCTTTACCAAAGTGTATTCTTTCGCAAACTTGATCAAACATTGAAAGAGGAAAGTTGTTCTATTAAGTAGTGAGGCGAGACCAAGCGAGATCACATGAGACCACGTGAGACATGTAGCGAGTGTTTCTTTCATTTGTGACCGTTGTTTCTGTCGCTATCGATATTTTATACAAATTTATTGGTTCTACGTTGAAAGTTAAGAGAAATTACAAATGTTTTGCTTTTCATTCAACTACTCATTCACTAACACCCCCAATTATTCTCCCATTCTCCTACCCACTCACCAGCTCAATCATACTTTCATTTATAATATATTTTATATCGATAAGTCGTGGGTTCAAATCCCACTCATTGGACTACTGACTTGGCCCCCTCCTAACACAAGCATTTAACTTAGTTGGAGGGGTCAAGGAATACTAGTAGTATGCTATACTACAAACTGCTAGTCCATCTATTTATACATTTATTTGTTATTCGTAAACGATATGGCTTTCAGAGCCGTTCAAAAAAATATTTTTTTTCTGTATATTTTACAATACATAAATCAAAAGTGCATTCAAGGTACCAATATTTCTGTTCATTATAATCTTGGTAAAGTTATGTAGTGAATAAATTATATTATTACGGTTAAGGTTACCCTTATCTGAATATCCTAATCACTCTTTATCCCAAACTTTTAGAGAGTGTACATGAAGTTTAAACGGTTGGTCTCTTAATGGGCATTAGCGGGTAGCTATAAATTATTTTTATAGCCCCTGAAATTCTTTATATATAAAGAAGATGTTTGGTGGAATCTGGGTGAAGTGTGTGAACATGTACACTATATTAAAAATAGAAAATTTCCATTGAACCAATTTTCAAAAGTACAATGTACTTTAATTTTTTTTTGTTGTAAAATACAAAAAAGTACATTTGAGATTGCAAAGACTCCTGAAACCTGTCATGGATTTATGGATGGAAAAAACTTATTTACAAATAAAATATTCACAAATTTGTAGATACATAGATAGCACAGTTTTCTTTCTGTGTCTTTTATTCTTAGTTATTTGGGGTCGGCCTTCTTTGTTCTAAGTCTCCAGGCTGCACGATTTGCGGTGAGGCTTGTTTCCATATTTCCAACTTTTAATTTTCAAATTGGATTATTCTGTTTTACTTCCCATTGTCTTTAACAGTTGCAAGCTAGAGTATAGCAATAGTGTGAGGAATCTGGGTCTCAGGATAGATAGTACTCTAACTTGGAATCTTCAAATAGCCGAAGTAAGTTGTAAGATTTTCGCGGTTATCGGTAGGTTGAAGAGATGGAATTTCTGCCTTTAAAAATTAAATATCCTTGGCTCAGTCTCTTTTCCAACCTATACATGACTATGCCGATTCCTGTTACCTAGATTTATCACAGCAATTGCTCAACAAGCTGGAAAGGCTGCAAAACTTAATAATCAGATTTATTTACGGCCTAAAAATATACGAGCATATAACCTATTATGGCGTTAAATTAAAGTGGTTAACAATGCAGAAAAGACGTAACTTACATGCACTTACTCATTTCTGTGCTACATTTTCAACAGTCTACTCTTAGTTACCTCAAAGAACGATATACTATCCACAGCTCACATCCTATTATCCCTCTTGATCTCCGTTCGCGTCACGATAATAAACTAAAGCTATCAGTAGCACTAAGTGCCACCGTGATTCGTTCACTGTCAAAACGACAATATTGTGGAATGAGCTGCCACAATTCATTCGTCATTCTCAGTCAATCAACATATTTAAACACCGTCTCAAAAATTACTATCTAACATTATAATTTACTTATTTATATATCAATGTCCAATGTGTGTGTATTTATATAAGTATATTTGTATTTATATGTACGCATGTATGTTTGTATATATATGTATGAAAATATATATATGTCGGAGATGCGAGTTAGGTTTAGGTTAGCCGTGTTAACACACGGTTAGGTTAATGTTAGTCTGATCTTAGGATTAAACAGTGAAACTAAGCAGTGGAGGTGAGTGTCGTGATCACTTAAAGGAATTCCTTAAGCCTACACCTTGGTCACAAGTACAAGGCACTGCTTGGGTTCCTGTCTGAATAGTAAGTGATCGTAATGTTAGTTGTATCCTGACCGTGTTGCCCGTAGCTCATATAATAGGCCATCCGTTGTGCACATGCGATGCTTATTAAAAGATTGTATATTCCATTTTCTAGTTTCCGACATATTTATTATTTTATAAACTTATGATGATATTATTATTAGTTAGATACTTTATATACAGTAAATTATCCTGTTCTATAACATTTTATTCCATAGCGTAAAACTATGTTTCCTGGAAGAGATCACTCTGAGTAATGAGGCCGCCATTGCATATTTATATTTACTTACAGAATTTATATTTTACTTTTGTGCAATAAAGTATTTTTCAATTGAATTAAATTAAAATAATTTTACGAATTACCTATATTTTACCGTATTTTCAAATTTATTCTCTATTTTTGTATTTATTGTATACATCGGCATTATTATTATATTTATATTGTATATACATTTATGTTGTGTACATTGGCGAGGAGGAGTGTGTCGTGGGGGAGGAGGGGGTGTGCGGTGTACACATTCGTTAATATTCCAAGTGTTTGTTTGTGATTGCAGGAAGTGTTGAGGTAAATAAGGGTGCCGGCACGCGATTTGTCTCAACAGTTTAAGAAAATGCAAATGAATGGTAATCGTGACAAGGGTCCTCCGAGGGTGCTGATGACTCGCGACTCGCGCCTCGCGCCTGTAACTTGACGCGGCTATTGCTCCCAAACTTCATATTTACAAGATTACGCACTTTGCAGCTTTATTGTGATCCCTTTACGGTTATCCCTCTAAATTGGTTTTGTATAATTTTATATTAAGTTATATATTCCTTTATCCAGACGGTGAATTTTAAAATACTAACATAAGCGGTCTGTTTTTGTGATTTTATTTCACTCACTCCCACAATCAATATAATGTTTAGTGTATTTTTAGGGTTCCGTACCTTAAAAGGAAAAAAGGAACCCTTATAGGATCACTTCGTTGTCCGTCCGTCTGTCTGTCTGTTTGTCTGTACGTCTGTCAAGACCCTTTTTCTCAGGATCACGTGGAGGTATCAACTTGAAATTAATGTTAAATACTCAAGCCTGCGGTCCCTTGCTGCTGTCAAAAGATTAAACTTCTAAGTCCACGCATTGAAAAGATATGACCGTTAATGTGGTCACTTATATAATTATAAGGTACTTTCCAATGACCTAGCGTCGTGAAATTTACAATGAAGTAAGGTCTCTCATAGCACAAATAAAGGATGAAATTAAAAAACTGTAAATTTTTTTCTATATCACTAGAAAATTAAATTTTTTTTGACTTTCACGAAAGACCCTTTTTCTCATAAAAACATGAAGATATCAAGTTGAAATTAATATAAAATATTCTAATCTCTAGTTCCTCAAATATGTAAAAATATCAAACTGATAATTCGATTTAATGAAAACCCGCAGCCGCTTTTATCTCATGTATTGTAATTTTGATTTTCGAGATAAATCAAAATTCCCAGGCTTCGTCTTTTGACCTAGGAACATGATTTTTGGCAAGAAGCAAGGTAGCACTTGTATGGGGAAAAATCCTAAAAATGCCAATTTGTTGTTACATCACGAAAAAAATGATATTTTATAGATTTAGGTTTTGACGCATTATTTGAAGAACACGCGAAGTTATCAAGTTGAAATTAATAGTAAACATGTAAGTCTATAGTATCTTAAAGCTGTGAAAAAATCAAACGTCTAAGTGTAAGCAATCAATAAATATGGCCATTTATTCTTAAGTGACCACAAGTAGTTTTCTATAGGCCATTGTACAGATGCGGACATGAAAAAGTCGATGTTTGACATTTAAGTAGTTTTCAAATATGTTACATACTTTCGTTAGTTTCGTTAGTTAGTTTCAATTTTATGATATTGAAATTTAAAAACTTTAAATAAGTTTATTTCAAGAAAGAAAGAAATAATTTGTAATGCAAAAATGTATTTAAAAAGATTATTTGGTAAAATATAAATTTCATTAAATAATTTTTTAAATTTTTAGTTTTCACACTGGGGAATAAGGTTTAAAATATGGCACCTCTTCCATTTACTCAAATTTTCAAAGCCCACTAGCTTAACTTTCATCAGGGCTTAAATCTGTGCCGAAGACCTGTGTATGTATAACATATTCGAATGTTAGTAAAATCGCAAACTTGGATGTTTTTATCGTCGCATCGTGTGAAATGAATTTAAAGCTAATGGGCCGCGAATCTTAGTAACGGCTGTTGACGATATGACAGTTTGTTAAATGACAACTTGTAAAATATTTTAATAGACTCGAAATAAAGAAGGTTCTATATTTGACAATTCATATTTTATTAATATAATACGTTCACCGACTTTAAAATTATTTTTTATTGTATTTTTGTTGTTAAAAATGTTTTATCATATTTTCTTATATTCCTTTTGTAAGTAATTATAAATATGTCAGTTGAAATCCGCATTACTAATGTCGGGAATAAATGCCCCCCAATACTATTTTTGATAATATTTAAACCCGCACACGAAAATGTCCCTTTATTGTAATTGTACGGAACCCTCAGAGCGCGAGTTCCACACTCGCACTTGGCCGAATTTTTTTTTGAATAACCTAATAAAATAGTATATATGAAAAAGATATTATATTCAAAAACATGACTATTCTATTCTTCAATATTGTATTGAAAAGAAATTTTTGATATACTGCGGCGTACTAGAGCTTTATGATAAGGGTATATAAACAAATTTGAGCTACAAGATTCAAAATACTAAATTTATTGTAAATTTGTAATCTGTGTTGTGATCTCGAATTTCCATACCGGTTTCGCAGAAGTCCTTTCTAAGTGAAACTTCGTTAACATTCTGCACACAACCGAATAAGTCAAATGATTTATGGTCGATAAATTTGGGAGCCATTGATGTATTTCATAAGTTTACCGTTATTGTAAATACTACAAGATTTAATCCATGTCACTCAGTTCATATTAAACACAACATTTAGCACATAATGCAAGCGGTTCACCGCTCACCGCTCACCGCTCACCGTCGCCGCCGTCATTACCACTGTCAGTACAAGGCAAAGGCGTGAGGAAGGGAGGGTGAGTGATAAATGTCACGTTCCGCTCAACTCTTGACGAAATTGCTCATAATCGCCTTCCGAATCCGCCCAACACACACACACACAAACACACACCACACAACACTCAGCTATTAAGATTGCCTCCACGTGGGGAATGATTTCTAGGTATAATATACGACGCCTTCATCTAAGGATATTAAAAAATATATGCAAACCGTATCCTATACTCAGTGTAACGTTCTGTTGAACGTATGAATGTAACTACACTTGTTTCTGGTCTGAGGTCATATATCTTAACCGCAAAATATTGTTCCACTGAGAGAACAATTTTATCTTCTTAGATATATTTATTAATACAATCTACTTACAATGAAAATTAGTAATTGGGTTTTATACAATTAGGCTTTAATTGTTTATAGAAAAGAATGGTACATAAATAACGTTAGGTATTTAAATCCAAATTTTGGTTCTTAAGATGTACGAGTATTTCGTGGGTCGAAGAAACAAACAGTGAGAACAATGAAGCTTTGCCAATTGTTCCACTGGAGAACTGCCCATTCTAACTTACTAATCATCCAAATTCCAAATACATCCAAAATGAGGTTTTTACGAAATAAAGGAATACTAATGACTAAAATATAACTTTAAGTATGGTGAACTGTAATCTACAATTAATACGTTATTTACCGATACTGCATAAAACCCTTTTCATTAACTTCCACGATATATTACAATTGAATTTCGCTGAAAACAATCTGTTTGGACAAATTGTGAAGTTGGAGGGCGCTCTGATTTGCATAAAATAATACGAAGCCGCACGTTTTGCTCACCCGACTCACTCGACTCACCCGACTCACTCGTGTTCAGCAGTTCAGCGACGAACTGTTAACAAGAACAGATAAAGATAATATTATCTCTCGAAACATACCGATAAATAAACTTCTACATTCTGCTATCTTTTTTCAAAAATAATGTGCGGCTCCACCAATTGTTACTTGTTTCTTTAAAAATGATGATGTTATATGTTACTTTTTTTTTCCTTTTGTTTGATTTTTTTCTCTATGTGTAAAATCTGTCTACTATCTATCCCACTTTCGATCTTGTTGAACCGTTCGTTATTTTTATCTATTTCGACATAAAACGTTGAGGGATAAAAATAAATTTAACCTTATTTTTCAAAGGTTTAATTTATAAAGTTTTTATATATATTGTATATTTTCCATTAAGTAAAATGTTGTTATTTTTTAGCTACTTACAATATTTGGGATAAAGTAACATCAAGACGTGAACCCGAGACGTCAATCCCTCAGAGAAATGCAATCTGTTTAATAGAAGATCCAAAGAGCTTTGTGAAATAAATTCCCACATCTTAGTTAAAATGAGACGGTTGTACATTTTCCCGCTTCCCAGCCGGAACTCGGAAATGAAAACAGAGCGGTGGCCCGGTCCTCCGATCCCCCAGGCCCCTCGCCCCCGTCCCCCCGTCCCCCCGTCCCCTCCTCCGGACGGACGCAACAATCAACATAATGAAGAGGCGGATTTATGACCGCGAATATGTACAAATAAAAATGCCGTTACCATTATTTTTCTGTAAATTCTTTTATTGCGGTCGCCGTCATTCCCCCGCCCTCTCCTCGCCTCGCCCCGCTCAAGTCCGCGTTATTGCTTTTTTAACTCTACTTTAAATTAAGCTTACAAAGCGTGCCATCGTAAAGCTTGAAGGACCTTTTGGTTATATTTATATATTGTGTGATAAGTAACTTAAAAAGTTTATGATTTTATTCGAGAGTAGGTAGTTACTTTTTTTTTATTTCAAGGTCGAGCGGTGGATGGTGAGAATCGTAATGAAGTCAAGGAACTCCTTAAACGTGTATCTGGGTCCCATACCTCATGAATTTTTGCAGTTTCTTGTCTAAAATACATGTTTGTAACTGATATACATATAATACTGATATACATACTTGTTTGTGATATAGATAATGGTAATACAATATCATCGAAATCCTCCTGCAATATCAAGCACAAGCTCGTTCAATAATAAACCGCTATAAGATTTAACGATTCTTTCTACGAAGGAAACTCTCTTGCGGCCATTAAATACAACAAGAACATCGCAACAATAAGAACTTCAATGAAAAGCAATAACCTCAGGTATGAGTTCGCACTCCTCCCGCAGTCATCCCCTCTGTGCGCTGCCTGGAGGTGTACTTTAACCCTTAACCGTCTCAAGTTAAGAGCGATTGTAACAGTCGCAACCCGAGAAACAATCCAGGATGGTATTTAGTATGTGAGCGTTTGGTCGGATGGGGTTGGACTTTATTCCGGATGAGATAAGGGTAGGAATGTTTCCCGCGGAGTTGCCAACAAAATGTAAAGTGGCGCCGTCACTAATTGACAATGGGTTTATTCGAAAAGTTTGGGAATGGTTCCGCTTTCCGTGTTCCCACGACGACCGCACGTGTTACTTACACCTACGTGCTTCTGGGTCATATAGAGTATGCATTTTTTAACGAATCAAAATTTTGATAAATCTAATTAGACTTTCTTCATCACTTTACTTTATGAATGTAATTGCCGTTAGACAAATAGGAAGATGGGTTATCAGGGAATAATTTAATTTGACAATAAAGTTATTATTTTCCTTAGATCAGATAATCATGATGTTATGCTACACAATTTAATTACATTCATTAAGATTTCAAATATTTATTTCCTATTTTGTTATTCTCTTGAATTGTTGTGGATTGAGTTTTATTATCATAAAGTGTACTAATACGAGTAGGCTTATGTTCTTCTTGTCATTTCCTCATATTCAAATAAGTATAATGAGTAATTACATTGCGCAATCAAAGGTCTGAGTATAAAATATAATATGATGTCACATTACGAAGTAAAGCGCGAGTTGGTTACCACAAGAGACAGTCGCGGCTTGCTAGTGGCTGCTGACTTCTTTGTGCTGTACTTCTGTATAACAAGCTGTTGCTGCTGAGCTGCAAATATGTTAATCCCAGATAAGTTATATCTTTATATTTTCTGATACTTTGTATGAAGTTGATATATTTTATTATTATTTTTTATTACAATTCGAAGTTTCGCTATGCAGATTTATTTATTTGTTGCTTATAGTATTTGTATAAGGATGTTACTATATTTTGATGCTTAGACATTAGATAAATGTTTAAATAAAGATCATTAATTGTACATTTTAAATCATCCAATGCTCAAGAGCTGCATTTTTCATATTTGCAGACGCATGAGAGAAAAGTTTGATCAGACAAAAGTTCATATTGATATAAATGTTATTCATACTAAGTTAATTTATCAAGTCTATTGTTTTTTTAAATGTAAAAATGATTTGAAAGTCCATAATATATTAATGATACAGTACACTTTTTCTCAGCAATATTTTCGTTGAAACGAAATATATTTGTTACGTTATGCTTTAATACCTTGAAGATGACAATACCTCCAACACTTTATTGGATCTCGAGACGCCTCCAGGAGTGAGGGATGAGTGAGGGCGGGCGGGGATAATCGAGACCTTAAACGAATATGTCATTATCCATTCAGATGGCGAGGGTAAAATGATCCGACAAATATTATGAATTTATATTAATTTTCAACCGACTTCAAAAAAAAAGAGGTTATCAATTCGGTTGTATTTTTTTTTAACCTACCTAGTGGTTGAGCACTGACATTTAGCAACTACATTTTTAGTCGCAATGAGACTGGTCCGGTCGCTTCGTTTCTGGTCCAGTCGCAACACAACAGTTGCTTCGAGCTTCTGGGTTGGGTTGCTTGGTAGCCACGTGGCCTAATAATTCTGTTATAATTTTGATTATACCGCACAAGCATGAATATCATCAGATCTGGTTGGTTGTTTGGATCACTGATCTAATGTCAACGATCTTTTGTTCTTCTATGTGAGTTTTCCAAAAACTTTGCAAGGTAGGATTTTATCCGATGTCTCGATCATCTGTCGTCTCGTTTTTTACTTATTTTATCAAATACGTTATACATATCATGACGAAATGCAAAAGTAAATATTAATAGCAGTGTGTGTACAGAGCCAACTTCACTGTCGATACAGTTGTAGTTTCACAAAATTAATTCCATTCAAGAGTGTTTGTTCTGCTGAATAATGTTTAAACTGATCGCTAATGATCAAGTTGGGTGCGGGACGGGTGCGGGACGGGTGCGGGACGGGAGCGGGACGGGTGCGGGACTCGCGAGTAAACACAACTCCGATAGTTAAATACTGAAACTCTCCGTCGGAATCACTATTAATTAACAATAGTTTCGCGATCACTATTCATTTATACGGAAACTTGAACAATCTACATTTTAGGGTTATACTTTTATTAATTTGATATTCTGCTAGATATGCTAATGTGGTGGGATTTTGTGATCTTTTACTGTGCTCGAGTGTTTCAGGTTCAGACAGAGATAATTAGTTTAAAAATACAATTATATCTTCCATGCTTCTTCATATATACACAAATAGTGTGCGAGTCGATACGCGACGAGGAAAAACTTAACTTTGCCCGTGAAAAACTATTTTTTCCATACAGACATATTGATTTTCAACAAATTTCATTATTTTTTTTGCCGATTGCTTTTACTTAGAAGATCGAAGGGACTTTGAATTACAAACCTCATTGCTTGTAATAAGTTCTTTAGAACTAGATACGTTAGTAAAAAATAGTCTCGAATGACAGATAGATGATCAACAAAAATATCCTATAGGGACTTTTTTTCTTACGAGGAACGGAACCTTAAAAACTTGTTGACACTTCGGCCTAAATGTAAATTTATACTAAAGGTCTGCTTGAAACGATTCTGTACCTAACTGTTAAGAGAAACTTGGCGTTGTGTGACATGCATGGGCTATGTCACTGATATTGTACAAATGCAAAATATGTTTTGTGTGCAGTGAGCTTGAGCCTGGAATAAAGGCCTGCCCACAATGGCATGGAGTCCAGACTACTAACGCAGTGTTTATTGTTATTGCCTGCTCTAAGCGGGTAAAGAGTTGGCTTTGTTGCTTATTAAGTGCTTCATTATACATTTAAACGAAATAATTAAAGTTTTCATTCAAAATAAGGTGACAATCTATTATATATTATATACTATATTTAGTAAAAAAGAAAGTGAAAAAAAAAATGTTTTACAGTTAGTAATCACAAGTGTCTAATAAGTATCATAACCTAAGAGAAAATACAAGAAAATAATTTTGTAAAGTATATATTTAAAGAATAACTATGAATATTATCGGATCTAATCTCATGAAATTATTGAACGTTGTAATTGCTACAGCTGTATGGGAATTCAATACGAAATAATGAGTTTTGATTGGTAACCCTGTGCCCTGTGCCCTGTGCCCTGTACATTTACACAGAAACATATCTATAAAGACATTAGACATTTTACGGTGTATTGAAGAAGAGAATAGAGGAGCAATCGTGAACAGTAACAGTATAGTTCAGAAATTATCTATCAGCTACTCTTATATTAAATTCTTATTATCTTCACGTCCAATCATCGACTGAAATGAATAAAAATAAGGGTCATTCCTGTTACAAAACAAAATTAAAGAAACTAAACTAAACCTTTTGAAAATGAAAAAAAAAACATTGTAGTCAACATGTAAGCTCACACTTCCAGAAAGAGCCATAATAACATGGAACGAAACACGTGTAAATAAGGCGACAGCTTCCAGGCCTAGGGATGGAGGGGGCACGTGACATAAAACTGTCATTACATTGTGCAGCGGTGCGACTGCAGCGAGTAGCGACAGAGGCGACAGTGGCGACACATCCGACGCTGAAATAAAATGTCAATAGCTTTGACACTCCATTGGAAACTGACCGCCACGTCCTCCACTCGCGCTCACAATGCAACACACTGTATTGACCATGACGATTGAGAATTTCTTAACACAATTGTATTTTTTATAAACAAATATACAAATAGGGTATGGACGTCGCCAACTGAGCTGGTGATTTAATGCAGTGTAATGAAATTACTTATCACATTTATTAGAATAAGAAGTGGAATGAACGAAGATGCATCATAGATACGGCTCTTAAGCTTATAGGAGAAAGAGAAATGTTAGTAACGACAGAAAATAGGTTCCAAGAAAACCAATCAAACATAGTAAGATAGAAAATTAAATCTAATACTCGTAGTAATGATAATATCCAATAATTAATAATCACTCCATAAACAAGTACTTACTAAAATTAAATTTTTATACTTGATAGATTCTCTCAGACGATGTTAATAAAGTTTAGATAAGACCAATTTAGATACTCTTAGAAAACTTAAAATATTTCCAACGGTTCTATTAGAACAACAAATATAACGTAAAAAAGTTACAATCAGGTTGGTTATGAAACCGTTTGATAATATTACACAAAAGAATATTGGTAAATCTTCTACATTCCGTACTACCATCTTACGACAATATTTTCTATAATAATAAGTTATATCGTAACGCTAACACATTCCACGCGGAGCACGATTACGTCTAATATATAAAATTGCAAAAAGTGTTTACCCCCCGCAGCGCCCAGCGCGTATCCCTTGCGCTTGATTGCAAGTAAATACCGTCCCCCACCCTCTCCAGTCATTCCCCCGGCAGATAATTCCGTTTAGCCACCACTTGCCGCGTTTTTGCTCCAACTCACAAAGGGAACACGTAAGTGCAACGTGTTCCTATATACTTGTCTTTAAAATGTCTCAGTTTTGAAAATAAAGATTCTCGAAGGTTTAGGTCAAATGATGAGAGGGCATTAGTATAGTAATGCCAAGCCGAGCAACAGATTACAGAGGTAACTCGTAAATGCCTTGAGCTAGGACTCTAAGCTCATAAACACCGAGGAATTAATTCTCTGTTTGATTGCTAACGATGCGGATTACTTATTTAACTTAATGTTTATTTGGGACAGCTTCCTCCCTCGAGCGTCTACAATAATAATCCTCACAATCGGTATAATATCCACCCCTCATGTCTTGGAACAGAGACCCCTAACGTGGCGAAGTTTGCAGTAAATCTCTTAAATTAAGTTTGAATTTTCCTCGCCATATTCTGCGAATGCAAATGTATGCAGACAACTGGCAACACCGAGCTATTCTGTACTCTACGACTTGATAATAAGTGATACACAATATTTATTTTTTTGTGGTTGAGGTTCCCTGAGGATGAATGCGACCTATGCGATTTGCTAAAGCTTCTTTATATTTATAAACACTAAGTTCCTCAGTATCATTTGAGCTGCAAATACAATTTCTTCCATTCTAGAACGCTTCATATAATAATAAGAAAAAAGTAGAGCTCAATGACTGGAGCTCTAGTAAGAAAACGTGTAATGCAGAGAAGCGGGCTTAGTGTTGAAGTGTAAGTGGCAAGTGGCAAGTGCAAGTAGCAAGTAGCAGATATCACTCAGACGGTATTTCTGGTGCAAAAACGCGTCTGGCTTCTCCTGATCCTCGGAGCTGTTTTTACGCCGCATCTGCTCTCAACAGATAATATGCTCGGACATACAATTCATTGGAATGAGAAATTCTTTATTTACTCAAACTTAATATAGCTGGGAACTTTAAATACCACTTATTAGCTTCTAAAATGTTTCAATTTATTTTATCATTTCTCTCATACAGTACATTTTTGTGCTAAAGATTTTGAGAAACAAAGTAATTGAAATGTTTAAAATAAATCCTCAAATCCTTTAGTTGTGTTGTTACCTGAACAATATTATTAGTTGCTATCTCAATGATGATAGTGACAATTGATGTGCATTGCGCAGTACCCGTAGTGTGACCTGCCACTGCGACAGGAATATCCCGCCAAGTGTTATCTACTTAGTGCTTACTTATTACTATTATTATTTAGTTGCTTTTGTAACTTTATGACAACGATGAGAATTGAAACATTTATTTCTGTGGCAAAACTAAGTTTAACGCTTAGATAACTGAGGATCTGAACATCCACTTTACTTCAGTGATGAGGCGCGCTAGACGTTATATTTATTCAATTTGCACTCTATCCACACCATAGTTTATTATATCCGTTTTATGTATATATATATCAGTTATGTAAATACTCAAGCTTAGAGTCTATCAGATCCCTTCAATATAGATTGTTTTATGATCGTGTTGTTTGCTTAACATTTTTAAGAAATAAAAGATTTTTTTTAAACCGTCAGACCCAACAACAAAATCAAAGGCAGATTCGTATGCACCACTCACAAACTGCTACCCCGAGCCCTCAGCCCTGAGCCCTGCGGATACCTTGAACAGTAAAATCTCTGAGTCGATCGAAGCAAGCGGAATCTAAATGTGTATAAACAAGATTGAAGTTACCCGACTTCACATGTGAGGAATGCGGTTACTACAACTTCAGTAGTTGGTGCTACGAGTAGCTGATGGAGGATCTGCATCGCTGCTAAAGCTATCCGCTGTCGGTAGCTATTCTGGTAAATTTATTGGATGCTTCAATGCTATCTACACTAAAGTGTTTTCGAGTAAGAAATAATTAGGTAATAACGTAAACGTGTTCTTCTTTATTTAAATGGTGTTAATTTTTGACTCTGAAATTGCGTTTCTCACAAACTTTGATACAAAATGTATTAGGTATCATCAATTTAGATTACAATTTTTATCTATAATGCAATAAAATGACTACAATATAAAGCGGCGATTTTTAGGCGATTGTAAGTTTATTCAAAATAGTCGACCCACCCCAGCTTTAATTTTAGCAGGTTTAATTTTACATATTTATTTTCAACATAATATTGCTTCTACATCACTAAATTTTACATTTTAATACGTATTGTGGCGCCATTTTCAATCTTATTGACATAAAAATTGACTATGCAAATGCTCTTATGTGACGTTTATAATGTATGTAAATGTAAACAATTGAAGCTGTGTCACCTTTGAACTAGAATTATTAAATATTAATAAGAAGCAATATCGTAAATGGAAAAATTAAAAATCCGAAAAGTAATTTACAGTTGGTAAACTGGCCGTGACCTATATCGATGTATGGCTACCCCAGTGTTCCGACGACTGAGTTAACATTGTCTCTCAATTCAGTTTGTAACTTGTATGGAACTTATAATGGGCTAATAATATACGTAGGGATATCACACAGAACAGAAAACTTCTCATAGGCTAACAGCTAACTGTAATCTGGCGAATGTTTGGCGCTTAATGAGGCAGCTTGTATTCCGCGGACGCACTCACCCCTCGACCCCTCACCCCTCATCCCCCGCAGCTCGTCCTTCGGCCGCCCTTTTATTGTCCCCAACATGTTACACGATCAAAGGAGACGTGGATGTAAGAAACGAACGCATCACCTTCTTATATATCAAAAATCATAGTGACGCCTTTATGTCGTGTCTTTAATATTAAATTCCAATTGTTCGATTCATTTTATTTGTATAGCAAAACTTTAATTATTACAAAAACATACGCCTTCAATATTTGACCTCGTTACCTCATATTTAACTGAAAAGAGTTACACCGAACCTTGAAAGGCCATATTTACTCTATAAACTTACTCGTTAAACTGCTTTAATCCATCGGGTCTATTATCGATCCGGTAAGGGTATTTTCAATAGTAAATTAATCATCCTATATGTGGTGTTGGTGGTGGTGTGACGCTCTCTGAGGACCTTGGGAGCAACACCTGCAAAACCTGAGTCTTAGCTCCCAATTCGTGCAAGGCTCATCAATCCTATAAGGTTTAAGTAATAATATTAAGAACCTTGAAGACATAAAAGTCAATATACGTATAAGAATACTCCGGGTTTTCTTCCGCCGCTGACGACAAAGACGACGACCCAAACTCTTGTTTATTCATACAATTTAGAAAAAAAAATACAATTTAGAAAATCCCTATAGAAAAGTCGAAAAATGGAATATGACTATTATAAGAACAATGACTATTATTTAAAACAAAGAAGCAAGTTTTCAAAAAAGCTAATTTTTCATTGTCAAAAAAAATTGAAAACTAAGTTTTGCGTGATCCACTACTAATCATTAAATTATTGAAATTTTATAAATATTTTTTATTATTAAAATAAAACAAACCAAAACACCAAAATGTGATCTCCTTGCGCAACACATAGACGGTAGACCGGTAAAACAAACATAAATAATATATGAAGGCAAGGAGGCGTCAGGTCGGTAAATATGAATAGGAACGATTTAGGAATCAAATGCAAATGAAAAGATTCCTCTTTTACTTACACTAGTGGTGTCACCCGCAACCCCTTGCATTTGTATGCAGCACACGTGCTCACACCAGCGACGCCCGCACCGGCGCCTCCGGGCCTGCAGCGGAGCCCTAGCGTGCCGGAGATGTCAATACCTTGTCCTAAACATTTCACCAATCATATTCGTAATAGATTTTACTTTAAAGATGTAAAGGAATATGTTTTATTTTAGTTTACGGTAACGAGTGCTTGGATTAAACAGATATAAAGACGTACAAGCTATCATCTCAAATTGGACTTTATAATTATTTTAGACAGGAGACTAAGTTATGCTCCAGACACTTGTGACTCCAGACCTTAGAGGCAGATCTTTGTATGTTCTTCTCCAAGGTTCCATCTATTTCTACGCAATCAAATATTGATTGAAGCAAATCGTAAAAATGATATTAGTATGCACATCTCGTGATCTGCACACCTCAGTCCCCTGTCCCGCACAGATATCAGCTGCTGTCGATCGCATATCAAACACCGCTCACTCGCTCACTCGCTCATTCGCTCCCTTTCCTATCACTTTTTATATCATTTTGTTCGTTCTAATAGAACAAGACAATCAACTTGACTAACTTTGGATTGTAAATGACAAATTAAAATGTTGATTTAAATGATCACCCAAAAGGAAATCATATAAGTAATTTAGTAAATAAATAAGTTATGAACATCTATAAAAAATATTACCCATAAATTAGAATTGAAAACTTCTTCCTTTTTTAGGTTGGTTAAATAATTTTTCGTTTTGACAAGTTAATCGAAGAATTCTCCCTCACCACTCCCATCCTCAATGCCTCACTATCAAGATCGAAGTCTATACCACATAATACTTAAGATATCGGACATTGACACAACAATACTTACAAACTGACACTGAGTGTGTATCTATACAGTTACAGCTTACTTACTTACTTCTGAATCTGAATTTGAAAACGGATTTACGGAACCTGGATAGTCAAATTTAAAATAACAAAGTCATAAATGGCGTTCTCCCATCATTCATTTTCATCCCAGAAACTGAGTGAATAAACAATAAATATGATACATGAGGATTCCGTACCTAAGATTCGTAATATTTTTAGTACCTATATAAGTAATTGTTAATTTTAATTGTTATGCCTTTATGCCGTTATACCATCTTCAAATTAAGGATACATCTTACATTAGGTACAGCTTTCTCAACAAGAACCTACACGCTAACGCAACACATGGAATTGTCTAGTAGTTCCAATTAGACTATTTATAACCTCTGTTACTTATAGATCACAGGTAATTTGACCAGCAATTCCATATTAAATATTTCTTCTGCCTATTGAAGTACCAATTTCCTGGTGCTAGGTCTCTCTATCGAGCATTGTCGTTATCAAGTTCTTTTGTCGAAAGACCACTCTCATATTCGTTACGTATTACTATTGAGTATTGCTTATATTGTCTTAATGGTAAGTCCATAAAATATCAAGTAGTGGAAACTTGGAAAGGTCGACCTCGTGCAGTTGTATGATAAACAAGCAGACAGTGTGTCGTGTCTGCGCTTATACCACATACTCGTATATCATTCTGTATATCTAGCTGAAGTTGCGTGAATACTTCTTGCTGAGATCATTTAAATTTACAAATGCTGTAGCATAAATTATATGCTATTAAAGTTATTTTGCTTACTTGAAGACTTGATTAATAAAACTGTTAATGCGTTGAAGGTTCAGTTTCTTAATTCCTGGTGTTTCTTCTATAACCATTTAATGCATACTGATCATACATGCATACAATGCAACACAGTAGATATATAAAAAATATTAGTTGTGTAATGCTTTTAACCAAAATGGTTTGAATGGTTTGAAAAAACAAGAGTCCATGAGCGATGGTGAAAATAATAAAACCTCAATATTTCTTGATTCTTTTAATTTCCTTCGTTATGTAGATTTTATTATATAAAGCTTCGAATGGTTTAAGTATTGAAATATTTATATCTTAAAAACTCGCAAGCCTTAATATTGTAAATTCCTGTAACTATTGCGTACAACCCCTTAAGCATATAAATAACTTCAAATTAAACCTAAATTACTAAAAAATGATAATTTGTATTAAGTATTCCGTGGCAAAGAGAAATTAATGGTTCACTCGCGTCGTATCGCGATCAGATACAGTACCAGTAACAAGGGAAATGTCTAAATATGTTCGCCTCATCAGCACTTCAACACTAATATAGCGGTTACGTGACCAAATGGAGGGTATTCCCAGATTATAATGTACTCTGCGCATATTAGAATATTAAATTTTTCCACAATTATTGAGCAATTTTGTTTCTTAATGTGCTAACGTCGAGGGGTTTCTCAGAAATAAATAAAGTATTATATTAATGCTCTACATTTCTTTAACAACACAAGGAGTGACGTATTCAGTTTAAAATTTAAGGTAGTCTACTAAGTTAAATTTTATTTTTGAATGTACTATAAAAAAAGATATATCAGATTTGTCTCATATCTATGATACGTTTGGTACATATGATCGCCAAGAAACATCCTATGGTTCACGTTCAGCTATTTGATGATCATGATACGTGTTATTGATCATGATCATCATATACCTATATTTTATGCTTTATGTCCATTTGTATAATGCACATTATTTACGAGAATGATCGTCAAGAAACATCAGTTTCAGTTATCCTATATCTATGATAATATATGTTATGGATTGTGATCATCAAGAAATGTTATAATTTATGTCCATTTGTATAATGCACATTATTTACGAGAATGATCGTCAAGAAACATCAGTTTCAGTTATCCTATATCTATGATAATATATGTTATGGATTGTGATCATCAAGAAATGTTATGATTTATGTCCATTTGTATAATGCACATTATTTACGAGAATGATCGTCAAGAAACATCAGTTTCAGTTATCCTATATCTATGATAATATATGTTATGGATTGTGATCATCAAGAAATGTTATGATTTATGTCCATTTGTATAATGCACATTATTTACGAGAATGATCGTCAAGAAACATCAGTTTCAGTTATCCTATATCTATGATAATATATGTTATGGATTGTGATCATCAAGAAATGTTATGATTTATGTCCATTTGTATAATGCACATTATTTACGAGAATGATCGTCAAGAAACATCAGTTTCAGTTATCCTATATCTATGATAATATATGTTATGGATTGTGATCATCAAGAAATGTTATGCTTTATGTCCATTTGTATAATGCACATTATTTACGAGAATGATCGTCAAGAAACATCAGTTTCAGTTATCCTATATCTATGATAATATATGTTATGGATTGTGATCATCAAGAAATGTTATGATTTATGTCCATTTGTATAATGCACATTATTTACGAGAATGATCGTCAAGAAACATCAGTTTCAGTTATCCTATATCTACGATAATATATGTTATGGATTGTGATCATCAAGAAATGTTATGATTTATGTCCATTTGTATAATGCACATTATTTACGAGAATGATCGTCAAGAAACATCAGTTTCAGTTATCCTATATCTATGATAATATATGTTATGGATTGTGATCATCAAGAAATGTTATGATTTATGTCCATTTGTATAATGCACATTATTTACGAGAATGATCGTCAAGAAACATCAGTTTCAGTTATCCTATATCTATGATAATATATGTTATGGATTGTGATCATCAAGAAATGTTATGATTTATGTCCATTTGTATAATGCACATTATTTACGAGAATGATCGTCAAGAAACATCAGTTTCAGTTATCCTATATCTATGATAATATATGTTATGGATTGTGATCATCAAGAAATGTTATGCTTTATGTCCATTTGTATAATGCACATTATTTACGAGAATGATCGTCAAGAAACATCAGTTTCAGTTATCCTATATCTATGATAATATATGTTATGGATTGTGATCATCAAGAAATGTTATGATTTATGTCCATTTGTATAATGCACATTATTTACGAGAATGATCGTCAAGAAACATCAGTTTCAGTTATCCTATATCTATGATAATATATGTTATGGATTGTGATCATCAAGAAATGTTATGATTTATGTCCATTTGTATAATGCACATTATTTACGAGAATGATCGTCAAGAAACATCAGTTTCAGTTATCCTATATCTATGATAATATATGTTATGGATTGTGATCATCAAGAAATGTTATGATTTATGTCCATTTGTATAATGCACATTATTTACGAGAATGATCGTCAAGAAACATCAGTTTCAGTTATCCTATATCTACGATAATATATGTTATGGATTGTGATCATCAAGAAATGTTATGATTTATGTCCATTTGTATAATGCACATTATTTACGAGAATGATCGTCAAGAAACATCAGTTTCAGTTATCCTATATCTATGATAATATATGTTATGGATTGTGATCATCAAGAAATGTTATGATTTATGTCCATTTGTATAATGCACATTATTTACGAGAATGATCGTCAAGAAACATCAGTTTCAGTTATCCTATATCTATGATAATATATGTTATGGATTGTGATCATCAAGAAATGTTATGATTTATGTCCATTTGTATAATGCACATTATTTACGAGAATGATCGTCAAGAAACATCAGTTTCAGTTATCCTATATCTATGATAATATATGTTATGGATTGTGATCATCAAGAAATGTTATGCTTTATGTCCATTTGTATAATGCACATTATTTACGAGAATGATCGTCAAGAAACATCAGTTTCAGTTATCCTATATCTATGATAATATATGTTATGGATTGTGATCATCAAGAAATGTTATGATTTATGTCCATTTGTATAATGCACATTATTTACGAGAATGATCGTCAAGAAACATCAGTTTCAGTTATCCTATATCTATGATAATATATGTTATGGATTGTGATCATCAAGAAATGTTATGCTTTATGTCCATTTGTATAATGCACATTATTTACGAGAATGATCGTCAAGAAACATCAGTTTCAGTTATCCTATATCTATGATAATATATGTTATGGATTGTGATCATCAAGAAATGTTATGATTTATGTCCAATATATTTTTTCAATAAAATAGTTCCACTTACAAACAGACAACGGGTCGCACTGACGGCGTCTTATGAGGTCCAATCGAGATATTATTGTTATGTTATCAAAACTTAAATCTTTTAAAAATCATAAATATGTATGATATGGCCGTATATTACATTTTATTATATCATTACATTCATATAATAAATAATATTGATTGTAAGCGAGTCTGTATAGCACGGAGCGGAGGGCTGAGGACTGAGGACGGAGGACCACCCGCGACGTCGATTCATTTTGATTCGATAAGGGCATCAGTGTGGCTCGGCCACTAACTCCAGTGGTAGGTACTGTTGCACAAAGTGACCGTTTGTCCCCACCACCGATGGGGTACTGGTAGGCGACTGGTCGCCACACACCCTGGGTAGAAGACTACAACTATTGTGAACTTGCAATCAATCCACAATCTCAGTTTCTAAGTAACTAACTAATAGGGCCTGAAGGGAAGATATTTTAAATAATATTTAGTGTTATTAAATGTATGAAAGTGGTGGCGAAAAGATATAGATTATATCTGTGATAACTGAATAAGAAACCGATGAAGAAATAAACGTGAAATAATTTCACCGGATCTAATGACTTGACGCTAATGTTCATTTATATCAGTTATTACCAAAGTAACCTATATTGACCCCCTGGGGTCGAGTATAACTTGCAGGAGGTCTACGTGAGCGAATTAAAGTTTTGTCCTTAAGAGACAAAAAGGGTTAAACTTGTGAAAATATTTATAATGAAATATTTGAAATCATATTTACGTACAGATACAATGTACAGACCTTTGAAGGTCCCCAGCCAAACCTTTACTTTACTTTAATGTATGTAATAATATTTTATTATTTTAACCCTTTTTTTTCTTTTTGTTTCAGGTAAACTATACTTCGTCTCAGCTATTATCCTTATCTTCGTAAGTATATCTACGTTATACTTGTAGAGCATCGGAGGTGTGTAGCGTGTGAACGCGCCCTTATTTGTGAATTCTCATGCAATACACTCATAAAAATTAACAAGCAACTCTTTCAGTAATGAATTGTCCTAATAATGATTTAGATCTGTAGGGGAGGAACCTGACGGTGAACGTTACCACTATCATGTTTAAATTCATTTACATGATTATTAAAGAGGTGAATCTTGCACGAGTCTGTATAATGGACCCCGTAGTAGTGTTTGTATCGAGTACGTGTCGCGGGTCTGAGGGTCTAAGGGTCTGGGGGTCTGGAGCTACAGAGCTACATATGGCAGCGAGGTGCTCGGACGAGTACTCGACTATGAGATTACACGGCACTTGATATGGACGATTCGCTCGCTCTTCCATTCACTAAACTGCTGATTGAATTTTGTTCCGACTGCTCACGAATACTGAAAATGTTGTCAATACTGTATTCGTTACTCTCGCTGCCATAGTGTAAATAAACACAAATAAACTAACTTCAAATCATTTTAATAATCTACCTTCAGTTCGGAATAATATTAATCTAAGGAGAAGAACTGGCAAGAAACTCCCCTTACGTTACTTTCAAAATATAGATTTACCAACAATATATAACATCAATACTATTTAGCAAAGTATCAGTGTTTAAACAATATATTAGGAACTTGTACTTGTTGGTTATACAGTAAGTAACCAAGAATATCCAACAGCATCACCACCAGCACCTCGTTACAGAGCAACAGCGTAACGACTAGAGTAGAGTGGAAACTGGAGTACCCAGATCCAACCCGTATCTGCCCTTTTGTAGAAGTACTCTCACAAACTAAGCTAGGCAAATGGTGGCGCTTTTAATACTAAATTAGATTATTTATATTATTAGACCATATTAATATCATCTGACCAGCTAAATTATTTTTTAATTACTATCTTAGAATAATGTATTAGTATTTCAAATATTGGAATTTAAACAATTTATAAATAAGAAATTAATGGTTAACTTTAGTTGAAGGTCAAACTATAAAAATGTTGCCAGTCTAAGAAAACTATTTACCATAATAATATTATCATTTTATAACAAACTCTTAGTCAGCACATTTATGGTCTGTGTTCAATTAATTCTGTTCTTCTAATAAAATTTGACTTTCAAAACAAAATTTTAAAACAGATGATGAAATCATCGTGACAAGTCAACATTTCAAAATCTGCTACCATGGAGGCGAGTCGCAGACATTTAAAACCTCACAGACTATTCTTCAATATAGTTTGGGAATCAGTAATATTTTAAACCACAATAGTTTTTAAAAGAAAATGGCATTGCAAAAGAACCGTGAGCTTACAATCAATTAATAATTCAATTCAGAGAAAGTTTCTCAATCAGAAGCTGTCGAGTGTGTGAGTGTGTGCGAGTGAGTGAGTGAGTGAGCTGCGATGAGAAACAACATTAATATGGAGAATGGATATAATAAATCAGTTCGCGGATGGCATCGATGCGGACTCGACTACTTCTTATTTCAACACCGACACCATTATTTATTTAGTCGATTACTCCGTCGACATATCTCATTTTACCGGGTGTTGGTGTTGTGTCAGTGTGGTGGTGTGGTGTTGGTGTGGCGGTGGCGGTGGCAGTAGACCGAGCGGTCTCTGCTTGTTTTTTATATCTCTCTGGGGAGCGCTGAACGAGTAAGCGAGAAATTACAATCGCGATATTATAAATTGTAAACAATGCGGTATATTGTATGTGTGTGTGTGTGTGTGTATACGGGATATTCGTATCGTAGGATAAAAATATGCAGAACTCGCTTTTGTACCTTAATTTACTTAAAACAAATTATAATTTAGTTCTAGTTCATTCTAACAGTAAAGATGTATCATATTAAATATGTATCATATTCATGAACAATACAAAGACACACTTAATCAATGTTTAATTTTATGCGACACTCAGAACACTAGCGATAAACAACAATTAGATCACTAATAAATAGTGCTTATGATGAACACTCACTCGGCCAGTCGCCCGCGCCGCGGCCCACCCGGCGGGACGGCGGGACGACGGGACGGCGGGACGTGCGGGACGAGTGCAGGCGCGGGACGAGCACATCGCTCATGAGGTCCGCCACCATCCGTCAGTGTTCAGCCCGTGAGCGGGTGAGCCGTGATTAGCCGCCTTTATTTGTCCGTCCGTCTCTCCCTGTGTCGTTACAGGAACTGGATGAATTAGCCCGCGATTGCTCTCACGTACGGATTTATAACTCGACAACGGTATTTATCTCGGACGTATATTTATGCGCAGACCTCCTCCAGCTGGAACGTGACCATACGTTCCATTTAGAATCGGAATCGTGGATCTTTGTTGTTGTCTATCCCGTTATCCCCCAAAAAGTATCCGAGATGTAATATTGTTCTGTTTTACGAAACAGCACCTAAAAATGACCGCGGACATACCGTTAAGTAAAAAATAAAATGGTCACCTTATCCAAGTGTAATTGTCGAGAGCTAACTCCGCTGACATGATTAAAATTATTGTACTAGTGATCGACTTTTCCGAAATCTGATCCGCACAGACGAGACGGAGATAGACTAACGAATGCTACACCTTCTTCGCGTGTTTGCGCGTGATTATCTACAGTCTGTAATGCAGTTTATTGATAGGTCCGGTGTATCCAAGGTCAACCTGTCAATATTCAATTAGTCAAACAACATTCTCGAAATATAAGGCATATTTGAAAAAATTTACTCACTATTACCACTGTTTTTACGTTCGCCGTTTAGGCTATACAACTAATATTGTTAGATGGAACCAATAGACTATTTGAGTCCACGAAATCCTCAGCACACTATGCTGCTTGCACTGGCGGTGGCTGATGTGCACTGTGCACACTACACACGTATGACGTGACAGCAGTGTGGACTCATTTGCATGCAATTTGTCTGAGTATTGAGACAGAGGGCGTGAGGGCGCGAGGGCGTAAATAGTATTCACTTGTGCGAATTACACGACGCAGACTGCACACCACAACACACCACACACCATCACCGCCTATTGAATATTGCAATACTTGTTGATACAGTTTCCAAAGGATAGTCACACATCACCCAGTGTCGCGGTTATGAGTATGAATGGTATGACTATACTGCTACTGCTAGAGCAGGGATAAACCTTTCACGTTATACGTTATTACTATAATTTATTTATCATAATATCATATCTCTTCCGAATGAAAGAATGCGTAGATTGCGTAGATGCGAAAAAGCGATGGCGTATGGTGATATGGATAATAATAAAGTGGTTTTCGTCTCCATTTTCAACCGACTTCAAAAAAAAAAGGAGGTTATCAATTCGGTTGTATTTTTTATTTTTTTATGTTTGTTGATATTTTTGTACAATAATTGATATTTTTGTAGTCGGTGCCAGCAATAGTACAGAACGTAGTAGTTTAATAGTACAATCGTACACACTATTTCGTTACAGGTTTGTTCAATAGAAATGCCTATTACTATTCTCTCTCACTACACGTCTGTTCCCCTGGCTGGGCTGGCTGGCACCGACTTCAAAAATATCAATTATTGTCCTAATAAAGGGGAGTTAATAAATAAGCTCATTATTTCTTACTTTTTAGTGCATTTTTTAGAGTTTGAAGTCGGTTCAATTTTTTGTTAAAAATGTTTTATTACGATTATTTTAATTATTATCTAACTCTATTTTTATTGAATTGAATCAGGCGTTACTTTGCGAAATTTCATGATTAAAAAGCAATCAAAAAGGTTAGCTTGCTATAATCCGCGATATTCTGAACAACCCGTCTCGTACGGCACAACCCAGAAGAGCACACCGCCCACATACAAATGAGACGCGCGAACCCACACCAGGACACACCACACAAGTAGATCGCTCGACAATCGACGTTCGCTCAAAACCGAAGCATCTTCAGGAGTATTTGACTCTACAAGCGTGCTCTTCTGGGTTGTGCCATACGAGACTGGTTGCCAGATTGCCGCGGAGTATAGCAAGGTAACCTTTTGATTCCTTTTAAAACATGAATTTCCGCAAAGTAACGCCTGATTCAATTCAATATTTGTTTCTTTTTTTGGTGAGACTATCGTCGTCACTTTGATTTGCCTGTTACAAATACCCGAGGAGAAATTGTTTTGTTTGATTTTGATTTGTCTTTTTACCCATGGATGTCTGAAACACTTCCGTCCCGTTGTCCGTGTCTCGTTTTGTGTGAAAATAAAATGGTCACTTTAGGTATGGATAGAGGCACAACGTCGACCGTCTACAACCACATTCATCATAATATCCCACAGCGTTTGTCACATAAATCCCACAACAAATTTATTTCCACTCGATTATAACTCACAATTCCCCTAAACTGTGTCTCGCTCGTAATTATGCTTAATTTCCAAATGAATGTCAAGTAAACGTATTGTAATGGCGTCTCACCTGTCGACGGTCTACTGTCGACGGTCTACTGCTGCAACTCATTACAATAAAATGTCAATAACTCGATAACGATAAAACGTTATTTATTGGATAATAGCTGGTTGTAGCAATGTTAGATTTGTATTGTGCTATCTTGACGATGATTTTATACTAAATTATTCAACATTGAAAATTCAATAGTAAAATGAAATAAACACGCGAGACAGTAATAGTTTAATTCCTTTACAAAATAATGTGAAAATAATTAATATTAAATATTAGCAATTTTATTAATAAATTCGAACAGTCATATCATTTCATATCTGTCGCAGTTTGACGAGTGCTTCAGAAGAGTGAATACTATTATGCTTAAGTATAAATAATACCAAGAAACTGGCGATCAATGCATCATACATACATACAAATTTGATATATCTTTTATAACATGTATACTTCATCAAAATCATGAAAATTGGTGAAATTTATACCTCAGTGAAGTGAGGGAGCGTCGGGGTAGTAACAAGTTGATAAATCAAATAAATTTATAAGAAGGAAGAACGTTAAAAGTAAACGAAATTTATTTTTCAGTTAATTTATGGATATTACTTATGACATGGAACGACTTCCCCAATACACCATAATTATTAAGGTGACAGTTCCGCTTCCGCTCCCTCTCCCGCTCTTGCTCCCACTAGCTGTGTGACACGAGAGCAATCCCCACTGACAGCGGTAATCGAAATACTATTTATTAGAAATTCTGGGTTATGTGTAATATTTAACCTATTGAAAATGCTAATACATCTTTAAGTAACTACAGTTAACAACAACATCAATAATAATAATTATTATTATAATTCAGTGAATTCATTACAAATCTATAAACAGAGAAAATAATTGTTTCAAAACAATATTTTTTTTATTTATCATATGTATTAGTGTGTAATAAGAAAATGTAACACTAGAAACTGCATCGTTATTACCATAATTATATATAGCCTATGTCATACAGGAATAGTGTAGCTTGGTATTGATCAAAATCAGTAGTTCCTTTTTGTAATATTAGAATAGATATATATGATATCAATATCCGCCATCAGTGCGCCCCGACACCAGCCGGCAGCGGCGCGCAGCGGTGCCACCGCACATTACCCTAATCGCTGACTTATTGCCGGACGCGGCTGATTTAACGTCATCATCGCTGCTTCCGACGCGAACTCTGTCATCTCACCCCTCACCCCTCACCCTTCATCCCCTACCCCCACCTTTGCACACCGCCACGTGCACGATCTTATCGTTATCGGATGATTTAAATAGGAAAAATATTATCCCTTAAGCGTCGCATATCTCATATAGAGCCACAATTATGTCTCGCACTTCCGGCGTCGAGGTTTTATTATTTATTTATTTGGCTAATACTTCCTATTGGTTTATTGGCCCAACTACTTATAACTTCTATCGTAATAGATCATCATCAGAGGCAGTTAGCAGCATTAGTCGAGCACTCCGTCCAAGCAGACGTATTATTTAATTTTAAGTATTACGATCATTCTGATTTATTTATTTCCATTACATTCTTGATCCGGTTGAAAGTTTTTGATTTTACTGTCTTATTAAAAAGCATAGCATGTGTCTGTAATAAATTGTAGATAATATAGCAATATCATACATATATATTTTATGTATTTGCAACTTGTAAAACAAACATTACAGTGCAAAGCTGGGTACTACTCGTATGTTCAGATGTTTGAGGTAACTTACTATCAGAGATTTTTGTAACACTACTATAGAACAAATACATGAAATTGGAAAATTTCACAGTACCCGCAGTAGCTAGAAGTCTAGCTTAAAATCTAAGCTTTATTTAAAGTAAGTTCAGAACTTCTAAAAATTTGTAGGTTTTTAAAGTTTTGCTTTGTCTCTTGTCTGTGTGTATGTCACGATATGAGACATGCAATGTTGCATGTTGGAATCAAGATAAATATATATCTAGACAATGATTGTCTTCTGTACAATTATACTTATCAAATATTAATCTTTACACAGCTTCTGAGTTGTGAGCGGCTGCGGCGGCTAAGTGCCTCCTAGCAATAACTAGGCTCGGTGAGATGCGCACGCGCAAGTACAGCGCGTTATCTGCCAACATCGGGTTTCTGTTTAAGTTTAGCAAGAAATAATGACCTAAACTGTACATTAATATGTAAAATATAATAATACCATGGAATCAATGGACTCATGGACAAGCAGCTGAGCAGCGCCTGGTGCTATTGAACTCGCCCATCTCCCTCGCCTCCGATAAAGATGAAGAAATATTCTTTAAACCAATAGTCTCAAATTTTACTATAGTATACTAATAATATTATAATTTTGAGTGTATGTTTGGATATTTGTTACCTACGCATTCATACGAAACCAGCTGAATGGATTTTGATTAAATTTTGCACGCATATAGGTACTTTATGACTTAGATTAAAACATACGCTATCTCGTACCCCGGAAAAATTCTGAGTTCCTGCGGGATAATAAAAAAATATTTACTGGACGCCTGAATATTAAAAAACTCGATAAATTTGCATCCGTGCGAAGCCGGGGTGAGTACGACTGAAAAAACATTCAAACAAAAAAACGTATAATTACAGAATTGATAGTGTTCAGATTCATCATCTATAGTGATGATTACACTGACGACATCATCTATAGAGCATAGAGTATGGAGCTTCCGTAAAGATACTATTATGTATTATTAATGTTACCATAAATAATAACTGAGTTGTATTCGTATCCTACAGTATAATTGTATAGAAGCAACACGTAATTATCATCCTCTAAACACTCTCACGTCTCCATACTCTACGATCTCTACGATCTGTAGAGTATGGAGACGTGAGTATGAACTCATATTAATGTATGATTAATGTAAGAGTAAATAAGATACCTACCAGTGAGGAGGCAAGTGAAACTGGGGCTTGTCATTATAATGTAGGGAGAGGCTTAAAGTGTGTTATCTACATGGGACCGATACCGCACAGCAGCTCGCGAGACAAGGCAAGACAATAATCATATGCATTTAAAACGGAACATTAGACACTTACTGCATAGCCACAATAGTCGCCAGGCGAGCTCCGTTTGACAATTGGCTCAAATCTATCGGAACAGAGGTTATATACAGTCTTGGAATAAATAAAAAACACTACCCCCGAATATAGGTTTATCGACGGTGTTGCTAACTTAACTAGTGTTTTATTAAAGATCGCGTAAATCGTAAATTTTATTATGTAGTCTTAAGCAGTGTAGGTAAATGTTATTTTTATGTAGTGTAGAGTTTGAGATCGGGTACAGTAAGTGAGACAGTAGCTCCTGGGTCACAAACCCGAAATATTACGCAATTTCTTATAAAGATGCAATGACTCACGTAATCCTCAATATGACAACTGAGCAACAGTTACACTGCACTACATCTTGGGTATATTATTTTTCCATTTCACTACGATGATAATATTCACTCTATGATATCGTGAAAATCTGATCTATCTTTATAATGGTCATTAGTGCCACTGGATGTATTCTCTTCAAATTCAAATGCTATCAAGTGTTGCTAAGCGATGCATTGATTTCAAATTACAATATTAGTGAGTTATACCAGACAGCCTGTAACGAGTAATGAGTCCCAGATGCGCAGTGTCAGTGTTGCCATCACTAGGATTTATGTAGCTTCTCAAACGGGACAATAAATATACTTTTTGTTGCATCACGACGTGCGATGTGTGATGTTTCCAATTAAGTATAATTGATTGATTCATAACATTTGTTTTGATAATTGTGTGTATGCAGTGGGGAAAGAATAATTTCTAATTTCCTTTTTTTTTATCAAAATTCATAAACACAGTTAGCCTACACTGCTCGAACTCGTTTCTCTAAGTTTAAATGAACCAATTAAAAAGTCAAAGTGTCATTACTATTATAGTCAATATTCACTCCACGAAGGTATTCGTAAAGCTGTGGCTGGAGCGTGTGTACGGGGGGAGCGGGTGGAGCGGGGGGAGGTGTTTTTCTTATTAACCAATAGCAACTGTTTTTACATTTAGTTACTATAAGCGTCTAATGTGTTAATCATTGTGAAATAAGAACTTTTTATACTTCTTTTTACTTTCTGTATTTACCCCTCTTTATAACTTTTTCTCACCATCTCTTTCTCTCTGTCTTCCTCTTTTTTCTTTACTTATACAAATTAAGCTATACGCTACACAATTACAGTGTGATAATTTAAGGACATCAAGTAGCAAAGCAGGCTGCCCTCGCTTCGCTCTGAAGCGAGGCTTCTCGTACCTAATAAAGGTAAAAATAGTAGAGCGTTTGTTTACCACACTCATCTTTAAAACTGAATCACTGAGCGAGTCGAGACTGTGCTGTGCTAATCTATTTTAATAAAATTAATTTGTTTAATTTTTTACCCCTACTAAAGGAAACCAGGTCACTAATAGTAGTATAATGTAAGTAAAGTTACCGAGTAAGATGATTGTAAGCATCTAAAGAATTCTATTCTAAATTTAGAATGGGATTTCAATTAAGAGTAAGTATCTAAATCTGATCGATGGCAGATATCAGCTGGAATTAAGGATAGGAGGGATCGGTACGAGTATCCGTATCGTAGTGAGTACTCGTACCTGTCCTGGTTACGCCTGCGCGTGATCTCGAGTGCAGGATCAAGATAACACTCATCAGATCCATCTCAGGGCGCGGTGACGCAGCGGGAGCGCCTGCGTGTGGCCAGGGACCTTATACCTATGTATATAATTATTCTATTGTAATTGATTACTAATTCATTACGTATATATTTTAAATGCTTTAATTTAAAGAGTTTTAGTGTTTAAAATCTTTTAGACATTTCTTCACGTCTATTTTGACCAATTAACTAAACAATAAAACATCATAGAACATAATAAAATAGTATACTCGTAGTTCCGTATCGCAAAGCGGCTCTCATTAGGAAGTTAGCGAGTCAGGCCCCGGGCCCCGGCCCCTGGGCCCCCAGCGGGCCTGCATTGCGATCAAAACTTTGCAAATACTTTTATTTCCATAATTAACTTTCTCCTTTGTCGGTCTAAAGGAACTGCATGTAGATACTCCCCACTCTCCTCGAGTTGTACGAACAAAGTTCACTTTGTGAAGCTACGTGGAGATATAAATTATAAATATAGCAATGCACGTCTGTACAGTGTTCAAAATAATGAACACAGACGTGATACCAATATAAGGAACGAGTAGTAGATGCTATATCCTACTATGCTGACGAGTCCTGTAAAATAATTGTGAACGCCCTCGCTAATCCTTTATTAGTTTTACTAGTTAATATTATATTAATTTATGAAGAATTTTTGTATGCAATATAAACATATCAATCACTATATTATTAATCTTTAAATATGATATACAAATGTTATATGCACGATGTGTACACATTTAGATATGATTATCTATTAAAATCTACTACCATTTATCTACGGCGCTACATCACAATAATTCAAAAACCATAATTAAGAAATAACGTAAAGAGTAATAATTGTCTATACAAAGTTATTCCAATAACCGGAGCCCCCGCGGCTCGGTGGGGCTCCGCAGGACTCCGTGCGGCTCGGTGACGGAGCCCCGCTGCGAAAAGACGCGGCGACCCTAATGATAAACACTCCTGTAATTAAGCTCCATTGTGCATAATTACAAGCCCGGCTATTAGCTAATGATCGACTCCAAGCGACGCCGCTCTCTCACTCACTCACTCACTCACTCACTCACTCACTCGCCCACGCTTCGCCAACATTCATTATTTTCAATACAAATTCCACGGGGTTATCGGATTCACTTGAATTGTTGCTAATAAATAAGGGGTTTCATGTTTAAATTACACCACTTAATACTTTATTTTATTTAGAGCTTTTGCTTTTTTTGATTAACAGATTTCATATCATTCATACATTAAATACTTGATTGGTCTAGATTTGATACATTGTTATAAAATCTCCTTAAAGTCTTTACGTTATGTATTGGATAATAATTTATGTTGTACTATACAATCAGGCGATACTCGTAATCACACACTATGATACACATGAGCATCGAGCACACTCGCTAGACACACACTGAGCACGAGACTATTGCATAGCAGAGCTGCAAGATGCTAAACAAATATCAATTAAGAAGTAATTGATTACTAGATATATAACAAAAATAACTCGGAGGTCAACTCACAAATCTGTTCGCCTTCACTTTTTTCTTAGTTTGATCGGTAAACAGCGAAGTTTTTTAATCAAAACGCGGGATCTGTCCATTAGCATGACAATCTTGGAGAGTGACTGGAGAGCGATGACGCGCGTCACTTGCACCTGCCACCAGACACCAGACACCAGGCACCAGACACACGTTGCAATGTAGACCTTATGTCGCAGCATTGAGGGTCATGGTGTCTGCACAATACTGGCTCTAATCAGCTAGTCGTCCAAGTCTACGCGTACACTTAAATAGGCACTACAGTTGGAACGAGAAAATGTACAGATACCTACAAGACAATAATAAACACACTTTAGACAAATAGCCTGGGCCTTGGGATCCGGGTGTAAATTTAAAGAGCTCTTTCACACTTACCATGCACTGTTTGACCTCGCACACATGTGATTCACATTTCAGTATGATCATGGTCAATGTACACTTTGGGGGTTAAGCTATACCTACTGGCAGTTTGCTTTTATACTATTGTACTTTTAAATTTTAATTACTTAGTCTTATTTTGAGATTAACTCTGCTTAATACATGTAATGGATAAGTTAAGCCTGCTTTCGCTTCACTGACGAAGAAAATGCAACTATAACTAAATGTTGCTTTGAGTTGGATGTTAGAAGTGAAATTCAGGCGTTATGGTCTATTTTTGCTAAAAATAACAAAAAATTGTATTTGACTATTTAACATAAGAAATGCTGGCCCGCTTTACAGAAATAATTTGAAATGTAAATGCTCGTCTATACCGAATGAGATTTCGGTAACCACCCCCCACCCGGCAGTTGTGGGGGATCGAAGCTACTCCATATCCCAGTAATGACAGGCAATACGCGATCAAACCCACAATTTTATTCATATAATAAGAGGCGAAATCAAATCACGATGAAGTGTTTATACACTACACAGCACACACTACACACGTCAACCGCAGAGGATTCATTTGATATCCGCGATCATACTGAGTGTTGGTTGTGGGTTGTGGGGGGCGCGGGTTGCAGACCATTGTCATGCTAATAGTGCACACGATATGTGATAATTGCAGATGTTATTTTAGCAGATATCTCAAATTAAAGAAAATATGAAGATTACATTGATTGACTTGTTCGTGCTTAAACACATAAAGTGATTTGTTATGATCATAAGATACTTAATATTTTACTCTTATGTAGTTTCTATTGGCTTATTTAAAAATATGACAACAATGCTTCCTCAATCTACCTTCAAAAGCCATTGTTGACATTTCGATCGAGAGTGTATCGTATCGATTGTGCAATCTTCAAAACTAAAGTGTTATCTAAATCAATAAGAACACTAAATCTATTAGTACTGTAGGAGTACCGGATCCATTGAGTAATTAAACAATGATATAATTATTTAAAATACAGAGAGGTGAGGTGTAGTGTATGGGTATGTTTGATGAGCTACCTGAGCTTCTCGTGCGACACTTTCGATATTCTATATATACGCTGTCATAATTTGAATAAAATAGTTTGATAAAGGCATCTGTATCACGTGTATCACGTCTCCTGCAGGCTGCGCTGATGACACAACTTCACTGCACAAACATCTCGACTTGTTACACAAGCACAAGCACATGATAGAGACGAATTAAGCAAAGCACTCGCACACCACTACGCACCTGCGAGCTGGTGTATGTTTGCTTAAAGCATACTTATATACTGATTAGGGCAACCCTTCGGACTATTTGTCAATCAAATATGTAAATAATGATCAGCTGATTCTGTTGAATTTCAAGCGATGGGTGCAATGTACCACCCAACACGTAATGACTGTTAAACAGAAACACAAAGACTGACTCTTACTCTCTAACCACAACTCGCGTAGAGTCCCAGCTTCTTTAGTTTATAGTTATACGACCTTTCGCAGCGGATGATGGCCTCCGACCGTACCGTACCGTACCGTAATGTAACTAACTGAACAGTAGCTTCAAAGAAGTCATTGTGTACAAACTTATCTCTTCTGTAATTTATCAATGATGTTGCGCAGAGTTTGCCGCGGAGGTATTTTGCGTAGTCTCAGTATCAACACATCAGCGGCGTAAAATATTACGTTGAAAGCCGTCACACGCCGCTCGCGTCACGCGTCACGCGTCATACGTCACGCGTGTCATGTATATTATATGCGCGGGTCAGACGGGTCGGAGGGTCCGCTTGGTCACTCAATCATTTAGCGAGTCCTAGCCTTTATACATTAAGTATATATGTTTTGTATATCTTTATACTATCTAATATATATAATGAATAATATTATAATATTTGCGTCAGCTGATCAGTGTCAATAAATATTTTCGAATACTTGAAATAAAACAACTCCAATAATATATAATTCTAAAAATCTACAAAAGGCTGAGAATAGTACTCGCTAACAAAATATTGGTTTGGTTTGAAAAGTTGCGGTAACAGAGAGAAGTGCTCTGATGGAGTATCCAGAGGAGTAGAAAATTAAGTAGGTTTTAGTATCGAAAATTATTGCCTTAAATTGTAAGCTGTATGTTACGGTTCACAATCATTATACAGTTTACAATACAGCGAGATATTTTATAATCTGTGTTTACAATTTTACGGTAACATATAATGTTTCGGTTTTCAACCGACTTCAAAAAAAAGGAGGTTATCAATTCGGTTGTATTTTTTTTTTTTTATGTTTGTTACCACAGAACTCCGTCATTTATGAACCGAATTGAAAATTTCTTTTTGTATTTGGTAGGATATGCTTACAGATTGGTCCCATTTTTTTCAAAATCCAGTTCTGATGATGGCATCTTTGAGGAATTGAGAGAACTCCTCAAAAGTTATAGGCACACATATAGTAATTTTGGAATTTTGAGAAAGGTTACAACCATTTGCATTCAGAATTTATCATTTGATGAAGTGGATCTGATGAGAAGACCACAGATAGCCATTAAATGGTTAAGGATGTAAAGCAACTATTATTATGAGGAAATTTAAAAAATACTTATCATGTTGATGTTACCAGTAGATTCTTAGACCTTCCGGCTTCATCTACCATTAGTTGATGATGACGTCGGAAGGTATGTACTGGAACACAGGCATGGGACAACGTAAACTAGATGCAGAGTTTTCTGTGTGAAACAAATGGGATCAAGATGACATCGTTTTATTAGTTTATCAGTGTGCCTGTGTACCTGTCTGTTACGTCGTAATAACGTTATATATAAACCCATTCTGGTGCGGTTGTTTATATTGATTCAGATGATCTAGATGGTTCTTACCTATAATTTTTGAAGAGCTGAAGGCTATCTGTTGAGTGGGTGCAGTAGATTGGAGATGGAAGGGAGAGTAGAGTGGTACAGTCTAGTAGTTGAGATGATGGTTGAGTAGAGTGGTACAGTCTAGTAGTTGAGATGATGGTTGAGTAGAGTGGTACAGTCTAGTAGTTGAGATGATGGTTGAGTGGAGTGGTATAGTCTAGTAGTTGATATGATGGTTGAGTGGAGTGGTACAGTCTAGTAGTTGAGATGATGGTTGAGTGGAGTGGTACAGTCTAGTGGTTGAGATGATGGTTGAGTAGAGTGGTACAGTCTAGTAGTTGAGATGATGGTTGAGTAGAGTGGTATAGTCTAGTAGTTGAGATGATGGTTGAGTGGAGTGGTACAGTCTAGTAGTTGAGATGATGGTTGAGTGAGTAGGTACTTTGTAAATGTTGAATTGATGATTTAGTGAGTGATTAAATAAGTAAACAGATGAGAGAGTGAATTAGTAGATGAACGATAAATGAGTTTCAGAACATATTCACTAAAAAGCAAGAAATAAAACATTTTTAACAAAAAATTGAACCGACTTCAAACTCTAAAAAATGCACTAAAAAGTAAGAAATAATTAGCTTATTTATTAACCTCCCTTTATTAGGACAATAATTGATATTTTTGTAGTCGGTGCCAGCAATAGTACAGAAAGTAGTAGTATAATAGTACAATCGTACACACTATGTCGCTACAGGTTCGTCCAATAGATATACCTATTACTATTCCATCTCACTACATGTCTGTTCCCCTGGCTGGGCTGGCTGGCACCGACTACAAAAATATCAATTATTGTATATTATTGTCCTAATAAAGGGAGGTTAATAAATAAGCTCATTATTTCTTACTTTTTAGTGCATTTTTTAGAGTTTGAAGTCGGTTCAATTTTTTGTTAAAAATGTTTTTTATCAGGCTGTGAAGCAACTTGTCAAAGCGAAAGTTGATTTACTCGTAGAGTAGTACCGAGACCGACGTAGTGGCGACGAGTTAGCTCCAGACCTGACCCCAGGCCCCGGTGTTGAGTCGAGTTTTATTAATACAATTTAAATTTATTCCTCAGTTAGTTCACGTTACACGTTTTCTCTGAATCAATTAGAATATCTCACGAGATATACCAACAGAATTGATCATCAAGTTATACGATGCAGTTCACACGACCATTGCTCACATGCTGGCTAACCCTTTAAACTTGACATCCATTTTGCTGTTATCTTTATTATATTACTTAACATAACAATATTTTTTTTATTACTAACTACGACTAACTGGGGCAGCCTAGGATAACGCAGTTATTAGAGATCCCTTAAACTAAAGTAAAGTCAAATTGCTTTAGTAAAATGGAAAATGTGTTTCCGATAAACTAGAAATTATTTTGCTTAAAGATTTTTTTTAAAAGTCAGAAAGGCGAGAGACACCACGACGATCTAGGGTAAATAAAACTTAAAATATTAATAAAAGTAGTGAAGTAAGTTACTTGTAATCGATTGTCATATATTGATACGGACAAGGTGCCTGCAGGCCAGGGAGGGAGGGATAGGGCGAGGTAGGGCGAGGTAGGGCGGCATGCGGGCCATTATCTCACGCGGCTCAGCATTTCAAGTTTGTCTTCGCAGCGCTTCATTATCTGTGCAAATATCTGCTGGGATTTCTGTCACATCCAAATTATCGCAATGTTCTTATAACATACGAGCGGTAGATAGGTAGGTGGAGTAGTTTCCAATCATTAAAACATATAGGAAAAAAGTGAGAGAGAAAGAAAGAAAGATATATAATGAGAGAGAAAAAACCATGAGAGAGAGAGAGAACCAAAGAGGCAAAAAGTAAACATAATAGGAAGAGAACTGTAGATAGAAATAAAGAAAAAGAGAGAAAATCAGAGAAAAGATATAGCGAATAAAAGAGAGAAAACAGAAAAATGTAAGAAAGGGAAATAGTTCCTGAGATTACTTCCTTTATTCAAAATGACCATTTAATGCCCGACTATCTGCACTTTAATAGTCACATTATTTTTATAATAGGGGTTAAAGTATGAAATTGCCGGTTTATTGTAACAGGTACTTCGAATTGACAGAACCTTCATGTTTTGAGATTTTTCAGTGAAACTTTTCTCACATGGTACCTATGTAGTTCTTCTTTTAAAAAATGTGCAACATTCGATTATCGACTTTCAGTTGTTTTTTTTCTTAGACAAGAAATATGGATGCTTCGAAAATTTGAGTGATTTTTGAATACGAGCCGACGCGGAACTGACGCGGCAGGAACAGCTCGCAACATCAATGTTGCGCTTGGAGAGGGGGGGGACTGCTGATGAACGCAGCGTGCGATTTTGATTTAAACGCTCGTGATGGAAACTTTGATTTTAAGAACGAACCACGTGGAAGACCGCTCACACTGGTGAATAATAATGAATTGAAAGAGATGGTGGGAGCCGATCCGAGCCAAACTAACCAGGAATTAGTGGCATGGTTTAAAGTAACACTTTACCAACAATATTGACTCATTTGCGTCAAATCAATAAAATAACAAAAATATGAAAACTGGGTGCCTCATGATTTGACGGATCTGCAGAAAGAAACGCGTGTTGAAACTTGTGTTGTCTTGTTGAATCGATACAGAAATGAAGGAATATTGGATCGAATTGTGACATGTGATGCAAAGTGGATTCTTTACGATAATCGTTCACGAAAAATGCAATGTGTTGAGTATATTTGAGTGAGTGAGTATATTACCTGCGGCAATACGTGTTCTCGCTTAGTCGGTTTTTAATCAATATGATGAGGGTAGAAGCAGACCGAAGGGATGTCGCCCTCGGAGATGGAGATGAAGACGTTACCCGCGGCGATGATGGATTATACACACCTGCACGGTGCACTACACTCCACACTGTACACTGCACACACACAGACACACAAGCACGACGTTAGCTAAGCATAATTACTAAATTCTACAACTGCAGATAATGTTTGTATTAAAGTATTTAATCAGAGATGTTGGTTACTGTTGCTGGATAGAGATGATAGCAATACGAGTGAGACTCAAATGGCGTCGAATATTTTTTGGCAAACTTTATTGGTTAATAATAATGCTTGAATAATTTCGGTCAACGTATTAAATTGTTATTTTCCATAAAAAAATTTTGTTTGTGCTGTTTAATATTGTTTGTTATAGATGGCGATGTCAATATTTTAATTATTCGTACATTATTGTAAAAAATAAGGAAAAAACGAATAAAATAAGTAGAAAATAACTGAATTATAGATTCAACAAAGTGATAAAGGAGCTGGGTTATTGTTCGTGACATCACGCTAATCCAATTAACAGCGCACTGCTACCTGGAGGCTGGACCCTGGACACCGATACCGGTGTGACCCATACACACACATGGTATACCTCACAAACAAATTAAAATTAACACCGGAACATAATCTTAGTACAAGGAAAACTATATTTCGTGATTGTTTAACACAAGATGGCAATTTTAATTTTGCGACTGAACCTTTTGAAGTCAATTAAGCAATATTTAAATGAATATGATGAAGGTGATGATGATGATGAAGTTCTCTGGTTGTAAACTTTAATTTATTCTCGTTCTTAGATCATTAACTTTTCATCAAAAATGCAAGTTTTATTAATAAAAGTTTATTTTATTTTGAGTTCTTTTATTTAAAGGTGTTTTATACATACTAGTCTTTTGTAAATACGAGTAATATAAACATTTTCCAGCAGCTCTGTGTTAAAGATTGGCAAGTACGGCAATTAGATAATATAAATAATCAATGAAAACAAACCCAAAGGAATTTCCGGGCTAAAAAATTCGTATCAATATAAGTGTTGCCCTGTGTCATTGTTCATTTATTTGACTCTTACTTCAATTATTGCGATCCAAATATAGAAAATTGAATCCAAACCAACATCACGACACGCAGCAGCGGCGCCGTGAATAATACATAAGGTAGTGTTAAATAAAATATCACCAGCGGCAACACTGCGGCAACGGAACCATTCCTAGGCGTCAAGGCCAATGGAGTCTGTCTGTCTCTGTGTTCCGACTGATGTAACAAATGCGAGATAGTAGCAGCTGCGCGTTGACACACCCTAACTAGCTCCCGGGCATCGTGACGTGACGTGACGTGACGTGACGCCGCTCTCTGCCACCTCCTGGTGAAAACCATTAAATTGTATCTGCTACTGAGCCTAGAGCTACATGGAGCTGATGCTTTCACTTCAGTTTAATTAATGTATCCAGTTCGTTAAGTAGATTAGGAGAGAGAGAGAGAAGGTATATTACAATCATGGTTGTTTTACAAACAGAAACTGTTGTATTTCTTGACGAGTCAAAAGCTCTTTCATTATTTCGCAAGGTCTTTGGCATATTTTATGCGTTTGTCGTATTAATGGGAATTCTTGTATTAAAGCTATTTAATTTTTTACTTATGACTCGAAAAATCATTTGTTTATCAATTGTATCACATGTAGTACCAGCTGAATATTCGCGAAGTGATTATTCAAATATCAGCGTCGTGGCTCGCGGCGTGGCGTGGCGTGGCGTGGCGGGGCGCGGGCGGCGAGATCCCGCGATACTGCTAACGAGGCGCCCTCTGACGCCGGACGCCGGACGCCACTCTCACTGAACAACTTCATTCACCGGTAATTGTTCCTTTGTTTTGGTCGATGGACTTGTTCCAGTTCCGTAATTGATAGACTACAGTAAACTGCTCATTTCTTCACCATTTCGTTATAAAGTTAGTTTAAAGAGTTTAGTATTATTGTAAGTCGTCTGGAACATAAAGAAGCCTATCTATACTAATACTATAAAGGGGAAAGATTTGTATGTAACGAATAAACTTGAAACTACTGAACCGATTTCAAAAATTCTCTCGCCGTTAGAAATCCTCAGAAATTCTTACTAAAACCGACCCAAGGTGTAAAAAAATTAGCGACAAAATGTCTTTCATCACATGCGCTGCAGAAAGAATTGATAACAGAACAAAAAATGTTCTACAATATCTACAAAAAACTTCGCGAGACCATATGTCTAACTATTGTAGTTATGTCACTATAACTACTTTTTCACATTTTAAAAGTTGATAGAAATGCCTATCAAAATCAGACCATGTTATCCATACCATTGTATTAATTCTTGTCCAAATAAATTACTTCGTATTCTAGACTGTTTATATATCTGCTAATTACTTTTTAAATTATTAAAATCAGACATTTCATTCAAAAGATATTACGAAATTAAAAATATCTATATAAACAAAAAATAGAGTGAAAGAGGGCATCGAAAGCGGGCCAGCCAAAATGTTTAAAAAAAATTGTCTACCCGTGCGAAGCCGGGACGGGCCGTATTTTATAAACTGTATCAGTTACTATATTTCCCTAACAGTATTGTTATCATAATGCGTGTAAGTGCACTCGCACACTGTGCACCGGTCACTGGTGGTTACGAGTAAGCCCAGTGAGTGTGAGCGTCGCTGAGTGACTGGCATTTGTCAACAAAGCGCTCTCGCCTCGCCGTCACCGTCACCGTCACCGCCACCGTCACCGTCACCGTCACCTCGACTAGTCACACCTTCTTGTGGGGAAGTATTAGAGCTCTCGAAGCCATTGTGCTTCAGTTTACTCTCCCGCGGAGTGCTGACCCTTTCCGTACCATTTATGTTCCTTTCCCTTCAACTAAGCGGACATGTGCCGTATGCAGGGCCGGTCTATGTAAATATTATAGAATCCGGGCCATTTCAAATAAGTGACATTAATTAAATTATAAAACAGTATTACAGATTATGACAATTCAATTTAATCTATTTAAAATTAAATGTATTGTACGACTCTACGCTTGCTAGCAAATAAAAACTAACTATTGAGACATGACCTCAGAACAACACACGTGTTGTCTCTGACTGAAACAGAGTCCTGCAGCACACACAACAGCTTCCAATCAATGGAACCAGTCACCACACAGTTGTTTCAACATTCGTTGTCGTTGATTGATCAAAGTTTTGTACTGCACGCATTTAGAAAATACTCTCTGAAATGATTGGACTTGTATTTGTATCTGTATATCACCGAAATAGAGCAAACTATACTAACAAAATAATTTGGCCAAGTGCGAGTGTGGTACTCGCGCTCTGTGATTAGATTTATTTAAAGTTTTTAAATTTCAATATTAGAAAATTAAACTCGTTAACTAGAGTTCAAACAGAAAAATTATTTTGTATCTGTATCGAGGGGAGATATATTGTATAACATCATCATCATCACGACCCTTCAATGGCCCATTGCTGAGCCGGGTCTCCTCCTCAGAATGAGGAGGGTATTAGGCCATAGTCCACCACTCTGGCCCAGTGCGGGTTGGCAGACTTCACACACCTTTGAGAACTTTTAGGGAACTCTCAGGAGTGCAGGTTTCCTCACGATGCTTTCCTTCACCATTAAAGCAAGTGATATTTAATTGCTTAAAACACACATAACTCAGAGTCAGAGGTGTGTGCCCGTGTGGGGGATCGAACCTCGGACCTCCCGAGTAAGACTTGAAGTCTCAACCACTGGGCGATCACTGCGCTTGTACTTGTTGTATAACATATTCGAATATTACTAAACTCGCAAACATCTATTTTTTCTCATGTCAGCATATGTATAATGCCCTATAAAAACTACTTGTTGTCACTTAAGAATAAATGGCCATATTTATTGATCGCTTACACTTAGAAGCTTGATATTTTCACAGCTTTAAGATACTATAGACTTACATGTTTACTATTAATTTCAACTTGAAACCTCACGTTTTCTTCAAATAATGCGTCAAAACCTAAATCTATAAAATATCTTTTTTTTTCGTGATGTACCGATTAAAAATTCGCATTTTTAGGAATTTTGCCCACTCTAGTGCTATAAGACCTTGCTTCTTGCCAAAAATCATGTTCCTAGGTCAAACGATGAAGCCTAGGAACATTAATTTATCTCGAAAATCAAAATTACAATACATGAGATAAAAGCGGGTGCGGGTTATCATTAAATCGACTTATAAGTTTGATATTTTTACATATTTGGGGAACTAGAGATTAGAATATATTTTATATAAATATCAACTTGATATCGGTCAAAAAAAGTTAATTTTCTAGTGATGTAGAAAAAAATTACAGTTTTCTAATTTAATCCTGTACTTGTGCTATGAGACCTTGCTTCGTAGTAAATTTCACGACGCTAGGTCATTGGGAAGTACCTTATATTTATATGAGTGACCACATTAACAGTTATATCTTTTCAGTTTGATTTTTTGCCAGCCCCCGGTCCCCTGCGACCGCAGACTGTATTTGTGTTTGTATTTGATATTAATTTCGACTTGACACTTCCACGCAATTTTGAGAAAAAGGGTCTTGACACTCGGACAGACAGACGGACAGACAGAAAAACGGAAAACGAAGTGATACTATAAGAATCTTTTGATCCTTTTTAACCCTAAAAATGAACACAAAATTAAGCTGTATTGAAGCAGCTTACAGACTCTCGCTGGGAGACTGCACGGGGAGACGGCACGGGGCGCTTATTGCGATGTCTTAAAATATGCTAAATATTCCCGAGGGACTGGCTTCCGTCCCGGATCATCCTTCGCTGTATAATTCACGAAGAAAAATTGCAAGGTCCGAGCGAAGGCGGGTATTAAGTCGGATCTGTTAGGGCTCCGGCTCCGGCTCCGGTCACACCCCACTCACTCACTCACTCACTCCCTGCACTTGTCACTGAAATTTAATTTATCACATCATCCTCATAAATCATCTGTACAAATGACATATCTTTTTAAATACTGGCAAGTGAAATTTTATTATTAAAAGGCTACCCTTAATGAAGATCAGGTGATGAAATGTTGAGTAGCGAGGTCGAGCAGTCTAGGCGAGAGTTATTGCAATAAAAAAACGGCCTTGTAAATTTACTCACAGGTCTCAAGACCCAGGCATTGCTCAGCTTCCTGCCAAAACTGAATGTTATTATTGACCTTAACCTGTACAGGGTGCGTCATACATAGTTAGATACTAGAATGTCCTCGAATAAAGCCTTCGTGTAATTATTAAGTTCATTTAATTATCAATTATTATATTTTGGACTCGGTGTGTTATTGCAAAGAATATACATAGTTTTAGATAATGAACAAATGTAAATCTGTGGAAACGTTGAATGGGAAACCGTAGACGAGTGGTATCCGATACTGCCTCCAGTCGCATTATTGCATTGTTTCTGTCCTTACAACAGATTATTCAACGGGACCTGCAGTGCCCGCCCTCCCTCCTGCAGAGCCCTTGGCAATATTTCATGTTTGATATCATTTGACAGTGAAGTGACCATAAACTCGTAAAACATGAAAAACAATTTCCTGTTAAGTGGCCAATAAACAACCGCTCGCTTTACAATAAAAATATGTATGTTCTTACTGATAAGGCGAGTGTCGCTGGTTACGTCACGCTTAGACATGTTGCCTCTATTAATCAGTAATACGAAAAATACATATAATAATTGCATGGATTTACTAGTAGTGCCGGGACCTTGTGTCCGAGGTGCTGAGTTACATTCAAATCTAACCAAACTTGAAATATATTAACAACTCACGTGATCCGTAATAATAATTTCGATGACGTCACATCGCATTTTCTTTACCCGTTTTATTAAGAGTTCCATCTGGCTTTATGTGTGTGCGACCTGACACGTCGCAATCTCTGGGTTTTAACACACATACATAACATTTGTTTTTATTACTCAGTTCTATTAATCACTAACGCAACATAAAATAAAAGTAATAATGTATGACCTACGATATGAATGGACACACATTCGATTTACTCAATTTGGCAATAAGTGTTAGTTTTATTGTTTGATAATTCAGTCAAATGAAGAGACGAAGGACGAAGGGCGAGGACGAGGAAGACAACGCGTAATTACAGCGCGCGCTCTGACTCGCCGACACGACAGCGCCACATAGCGCCGCAACCTGACATTGAACAACACTATTAATTGCCCACTCGAGCGCTGTCACACACTTCCTGAACACTCGCTCCTATCGTACGATTCACACGACTTCGTTCACTCTATCATACACTCCTAATTAATGATCTATTTGGATGTTCGGCTGTTTGGATTACTCATTGAGTTAATTATGGCTCGTCCATTCATAAATATGTTCAGAGCGCGTTTATCTGCAACAATGCGCGTGTATGTGTTCCATTCGTGAAATTAGAAGAGACAGCAAAGTGTGTCAATTGTGTGAAGGAGATCTTGAAGAAATGCGCCGCAGCGCGCTGCTTGGAGATATGCGACGTCGTTTGAGAAAACAAAGCGGAAATAAAACCGCGTATGGAGAACACTCCAGGCGCGCCGCGACGCCACTCGCTGCTACTCGCCGCCACTCGCTGCCACTCGCTGCCACTCGCTGCTACTCGCCGCCACTCGCCGCCACTCGCCGCCACTCGCGCTACACTCGCTACTACTCGTCAAATGAAGTTGCACCATGTGGCGTGTAATGTACTCAGCTGCAAAAGTTGTTTTATCTGCTTAAATGTTGTCTTGTCATCTGCAATCATCTTGTTATTATGATACATATACTTTGACGTTATAATTTTATAGACTTTTACAAATTCTAACAAGATTTATACAAAGATAAATTGATTTTAAAATTTATTATCGATTATCAAACATTACAGTTTTATCTTTATGCTACAAAAGTGCAGGCCGCTGACGGAAATGAAGTTATCGGTTATTTCATTTTCTCAAATTAAATTGATCGCAATACAGATGCCGTAACCGCTACTTATTTTCAACAAAGTATAAATTTAGATAGATATTAAAATGTTTAAAACGAGTACCTCGCGTCGGAGTGCTTTATGATGCAAAGTTGATGCTCCGACTCCTCTGGGTCTCGTCAGCACAACTATTACTGTCTGCGACTGAATTAAACTCTCTTGTGAAGTTGCTGCGACATTATAATTTGTTACAATAATATCAAGACTTTGGATAACCTGAACATAAGAAAGCTGAATAATGCTGATCATTATGTAGAAGTGCTTTTGACTCGTAATATTGACTGAGAGGAAAATGTTTTGTTTAATTATAAACTCTCAAAAGAGATCAATTTCAAAAATGATTGATGAAAATGATATATTTGACTGATATTTATATAATTCTTTATTACACTAACTTAAGCATTATAACCTTTAAGGTGGTCTAAATTGTTATTACGTTAACGTATCGCATTCAACAGTTCTTACGTAACAATCTTACGTACCGTACGTGTCTGATCAACGTGTGACGCCCCAGCAGCGCCACTGTAGTGCTACGTGTGCTATGGGACGTGTCTGGTCGACGTGTGACGCCCCAGCAGCGCCACTGTAGTGCTACATGTGCTATGGGACGTGTCTGGTCGACGTGTGACGCCCCAGCATCGCCACTGTAGTGCTACATGTGCTATGGGACGTGTCTGGTCGACGTGTGACGCCCCAGCAGCGCCACTGTACTGCTACATGTGCTATGGGACGTGTCTGGTCGACGTGTGACGCCCCAGCAGCGCCACTGTAGTTCTACATGTGCTATGGGACGTGTCTGATCAACGTGTGACGCCCCAGCAGCGCCACTGTAGTGCTACATGTGCTATGGGACGTGTCTGGTCGACGTGCGACGCCCCAGCAGCGCCACTGTAGTTCTACATGTGCTATGGGACGTGTCTGGTCGACGTGTGACGCCCCAGCATCGCCACTGTAGTGCTACATGTGCTATGGGACGTGTCTGGTCGACGTGTGACGCCCCAGCAGCGCCACTGTAGTGCTACATGTGCTATGGGACGTGTCTGGTCGACGTGTGACGCCCCAGCAGCGCCACTGTAGTGCTACATGTGCTATGGGACGTGTCTGGTCGACGTGTGACGCCCCAGCAGCGCCACTGTAGTGCTACATGTGCTATGGGACGTGTCTGGTCGACGTGTGACGCCCCAGCAGCGCCACTGTAGTGCTACATGTGCTATGGGACGTGTCTGGTCGACGTGTGACGCCCCAGCAGCGCCACTGTAGTGCTACATGTGCTATGGGACGTGTCTGGTCGACGTGTGACGCCCCAGCAGCGCCACTGTAGTGCTACATGTGCTATGGGACGTGTCTGGTCGACGTGTGACGCCCCAGCAGCGCCACTGTAGTGCTACATGTGCTATGGGACGTGTCTGGTCGACGTGTGACGCCCCAGCAGCGCCACTGTAGTGCTACATGTGCTATGGGACGTGTCTGGTCGACGTGTGACGCCCCAGCAGCGCCACTGTAGTGCTACATGTGCTATGGGACGTGTCTGGTCGACGTGTGACGCCCCAGCAGCGCCACTGTAGTGCTACATGTGCTATGGGACGTGTCTGGTCGACGTGTGACGCCCCAGCAGCGCCACTGTAGTGCTACATGTGCTATGGGACGTGTCTGGTCGACGTGTGACGCCCCAGCAGTGCCACTATAATGTGACAAGTACTGCGAACAGTGAGACTTACAATACATTAGATCATTTATTTTATTACCTGTATCATATTATATAATTATCATACTATTTATATATTTAACTTTGGATTTTGAAACTATTTTATTTTAACTTTGTGACTTAAGTAGATAAGAGTGAAATATATAATTTTTATATAATTATTATTATAGAGTAAAATACTATTATTTTACCTGGTAAATTGTTATGTTTAAAAAGCAAAGTTTCGTAGTACATAAACACGTTAACCGGAACATAAAATGTTATTAATTTATTATATAATAAGTAATAACCGTATCAAATCGCAAAGGAGAGCGCACGCGCACTATCATGGCCGCTACCGCGCGTAAGTCGCTCAATTCATGTTATTATGTTTAAAACCCAACATTTAAAATAAAAACAAAATTACTTAAGTAACATTTTATTTTTTAAATTACCAAGTCATGAACCCTTCATTCATCCTTATTGTATATTTATAAAAGTGGTCCTAATAGCGCTTTAATGTAGGCGTTGGTGTTATTACGTTGATATTATAAAGGAATTACTGCTTTATTTTCTAAGCGACAAATTACCTTACAAAAACAAAACAAAACAACAGATATTGCAGACTGCGACCGAGAGGCTGCAACCCTCGGCCGTGACAAACAACGGTTAGCGACAGTAACAACAAAACTTGGACCATTAACATGCTTTATTTCTTACTTTTCTTATTTTACTCCTGCCATTTGCCAAACCCCCCTCTCATCCTTTTCCCTCTTACTCTTCGTACTTCATACCACCCCACAGGTTTAAAAGAAACAAAGTCAAAATAAGTAATAACACCTTTATGTTACCAACTTAATATAACAGTTTAGTACAAGTTATAACAGTCAAAAATTTGGAATGTAAAATTATAGCTAAGCATAACCATTCGTCTCTGCTCGCTGCCTCGCACTCTCTTATGTAAATACTCTCAAAAGCCTCTCAAGTTCTACTAAAAAACTCTTGTAATCCAAAGATTTCGCCAACAATATTTTCATTACGCACTTTAAGGACCCTCGGCGAAAAAACAAGATTACTTTCTGAAGTATGAACCGAAATGACGCTTTAGCGGAGCTAACTCAATTTGCGAGCAATTCACGCGGAGGCGCGCCATACTCACCCTCGCTACGCCACGGAGCGCCACGGAGCGCCACGAGGCGCCCGCGGATTAACTCGATTATCAGAATTCACGAAGGGTGATAATGACTACTTACGTGGATTTGATTTGTATACGCCTGCACCCGTCCGCACCTATCCGCATCTGTCCGCACCTATCCGCACCCGTCCGCACCTATCCGCATCTGTCCGCACCTATCCGCACTCGTCTCCTCTGTTACCGTACACACAACAAAAAACATCGTCGGGTCACAACTATTCGAGTTACTTATAAAACAATCAATGTGTTCGAGCCTGTATAAATGAAGTTTCATGATATTATGTGTTTGTGTGTGCGTGGGCTTGTGCGTGTGCGTGTTTGTGTGTGTGTGTGTGTGTGTGTGTGTGGTAGCAAATATTATATTATTATTATTGTAGACTCTTGTTCTTTACTTTTTATGTAGCTTGTAGTTTGGTGAAGTTGTAGTGTTTAGAATCTGATTAAATACTAGAAGTATCTCTCTCGAAGTCGTCGTAACTCGACGACTTATAAGCTCTGTGATTTCATAGAATGATTATTGGCCGGCTCAATCGAAAGTCGAACATGAGTGTTTTGATTGTGTTCTTATAAAATAAACAAATTCAATACAGTTATGATGTAATTATATTATTCAAATCTTTTTACACTGTTTCTATCATTTATTGTTGTATTAATGCTTGCATACATTTCAAGGAATAACAAATGTATTCCTAAGATGACATAGTAATCGTTGTCATGGTAACCAAGGCATGCATAACATTCTACCGACTCGTTCCGACGCGAAGCCGCGAACGTTGCGCTTATATATTAACATGAAAGTTATAATATTGCGATATTTACGTTGTTATAAATTTAGTCGGCTGCTGAACTGAGCTGAATAAAATGTGTCCAGTTAAATATATCATATTCACTCCGATCATTGTTTGTTAAAATTCTACTTATATTTACAATGAAATTATTTTAGTAATTTGCATTGTAGGTAGAGTAGCGGAGCAGTGGCGGAGCGGGGCGGCGGAGCGGTCGCGTAGAATGCCCGATATTTAATTAAAGAAGCGCTTTCGGGGCGCAATTAAATGTTATTGGGCCAATCAAAAGTCGAACTTCGGGTCGGGTCAGGATTGGGGTCCGGGTCGGGGGTAAATAAATAGCTGAAGCCTCCTTGCACTACTCTCCACTCTGTTTCCTTACGTGATCCGAAATGTTAAACTATAACTGCACTTCCCCACTAATCATCGGAACCACTGCACACTTGGTTGTTGGGTATTTTTAGTATTTTATTATATACATACAACTTTATTGTATTTACAAATTTAATAAATCCGGATCTTTTAATAGCCCTGACTCGCACGTGGTTTTTGGATATATGAAAGTAATATGAGTATTCGGACTAGTAACTGATATTGATGACATAAAACTTCCATTTGCTCTTTTTTAATGGGAAATTAATGAAAAAGCTTTGAATAACAAGACACGTGGTGTGCTGATTGCGGCGCGTAAGCAACAACCAGCCGATATGATCAGATATTTGCAATTAATCTGGGTGGGGCGCGGACGGGACGCGCACCTCACACCTCGAAACATACTTGTATTTGCACACCAAATTGTTTAACACAACCCCTAACATGAAATTATAGAGAGGGACACCAGACACGGCCCACGAGACACAATTACTACGTTACATTATGTATCTGTTTACAATTCAGATAGATCTTGCTAATGTCTTGTAAAACTAAAATGAATGTGTAAGATGTAGTTAAGAGTTATTTCGAAAGTGTGGTATAGTAACAAGACACCAAAACTATTGAGACGCGTCATGCGACTTATCTTTTATTAATTTATTTCTTAATTTGTCGCCGAACAAGCCACGAACACGAACACGAGCACGAACAGTCGAGCAGTCGAGCAGTCGAGCACGTCTCATGAAGCACTTCAAAGATAAAAACTGTTTGCGGACGTAATTGAATGTGAAATGAATTCAATGAGGGCGGAGAGTGCGGAGAGGGCGGAGAGACGGAGAGGGAGATCAAAGCGACGCCGCGGGCTGTGTTTTGTATGGCGTCTTAATTCATCGGGATTCTCCTCAAAGCTGTGCAGGCTGCGGAGTGCAGACCCCAAACCCAATCATTACAACTCTAACAAAGTATCTAAGATTGTGTACAATTTAGAAAAAAAGCGCAAATAAACTTTGCATTTGTACGTCCTCGTGCCCCTACCGCGTAAAATATAAATAGAAAGTAAAAAGAAAAAGGGATGTAGTCTTATTAAACTTTAGGAGCTATGTTATGTTATGTATGTAACCTAAGTAGACATTTTATTTATTTGAAAAGAGGGTATGAGGATGTTAAAGTCTGCATGTTCTCTAGATAATCTGGATGATCTGCGCCGTGCCGCACCGCACCGTCGGTGTCGAATATTAACAAGTACATATGTATGATTTTGGCTGTGATCGCCTCTACATGGTAATGTTTATCCTATCTACTACATTTGTGCAACATCCACATCTTAGGCTATAAAAAAACAATCTTACATATTGAACTCATGTTAAGACCTCATCAAACCCTCATATCTTCCTGCGCCCCGCGCCCCGTCCTGGTCACATGTGACCGTTTTAGAGAAATTTAATCGTCAATTTGTGGTATAATTACAGTAGTAATGTGACGAGCAGACAAGTTTTTGACCAATTTAACAACAAAAGCGAGGGTGAGTCACAGCTAAGTGACGTCTGTCCCCAGCATTACACACGTCATTAACGATAACGAATTGGATTATGACAAACTCCTCGGCGGTAAATTTAATAAAGACAACGGTTGTTTTGATATGTAGTTCTTATTGAAGACAGGTACGGCGCGGAGGGTATGTTAAGCACCAAAAGGTCTTTTATTTGTGTGACACCATGTTCGTAGCGCTGACACGCATATTTTAGCATGCGCAATTAAGCGGGGGTCACCTGTGGCTCCGGGGTAGTCCAGTCTAGACGCACAGTTTACGACGAGCAGTCTCAGCCGTCATAAAGCACGTCACACGCGACGCGGTACTTCATTACCCAGCTTGCTGCGGTGCTGTCCTGCTGTCCTGCTGTCCTGCTGTCCTGCTGCCGTGTCCTGGCCGAGCGGACGCTGCACGCCGGTGAGTGGCATTCGAACAGCCGCTTGGTGAAAGCTTCATTTGTAATTCTGTTGTGTAGGACTAAACTTGTGTTACATATATATTTAGGACTTCACTATGTTTATTTTTGTAATGTAAATGTAGTCTGCAGACAAGGTTAGAATTAAGTCAAAAATATGAAAATTATTTAAAACCTGCAATGGAGATCGAACTATTCGCTTACCTGACATTAACATATTAACATTGCAATAAGGGGGGACCAGTGAAATAGGTTCTCCGAAGCAGCGGTTGGCGACCGCCCGCGTGCCCCACCATTATATAGTCGTGGAGCAATACCTTACCACTGGATATTTTAACATAGTATGTATATATTCTACTTTCTTTTCCTCACAGATGGTATGATCTGAATCTGAAAACTATTATGGTTCAAACTTTACGCCAAAGCTTCGTAAATATACTTACGTGTTATTTATAAAAATATTGATCGAGTTTGTTTTTGAAGGATCTGTAAGCGAATGAGTCGGTGTAACGTCTATCAGCTGATTATACTAGAGATGTACCTCGTAGTGTAAGCTAAACGGTAGCTTAACCGCACAATAACACCCACAACACTACAATAATATATAGTGCCTGGGGCTTGAGACTCGGATGCAGGATTTAAAGGCCTTTCTACTACCAGTAAACGCTCTCCTTCACCGCTCCACCTCCTGGTTCTAATATTTAACACTTCACTTAATTATTTCACTTCAAGCAAAACGAAACGAAGGTTTTTCGCAACGCATTTGCAATTCTCCGCGTATTGCAGATGTCCATGGGCGACGGTGACCACTTACCATCAGGTGGGCCTTCAGATCGTTTGCCTCCTTGTCTTATAAAAAAAAAACAGCAATTACACTAATTATTTAAATATACAGTTTTCTGTGTACTGTGACTTCAGTGTTGCGATACTAAAGTATCTCTAAATACCGTCACTGAAGTCACACGAGATGCGAGAATAACTGAAACTTATTGCGTAAAAGTCACTTTCTATAATACGAATTGCGGGGGGGTATTTCGTATTATAGATCTCACTATATTAAATCTCCACTATAATGACAGGTGGGGTCTCGCAGGCCTGTGTTGCCAAGTTAATATTTAAAACGTCCCTTTAATAACGCTTTTAAATAATTTAATAACGCTTACATTAGGACTTTTGCCGACAAGCCGACTAGCCGATTAGTCGGTTGTAAAGAGGCAGACTAATCGGTTTCCGTGACACTTCGTTTACACTTTACAGATGATTCGTGCGCAAGTCGCAACCCCCGACGCCGCCAGCGAACGCGTCGCAACATGTTCTCATGTTCATCTTTCCCATCTGTTGTCGTTAATTAAAGAAAGAGCTCAATTAAATTAAAATTTAATTATTACATCCCAAAAAAAATTATCTTTTACATTTGTAGGTCAATTCACGGCCTAATTCCAAATTTGCGGAATACATAAAGTTATCACGATGCTAAACAAGCACATCCCTAATTCATCGTTAAAAAATACAGCGCAGCGTCTACAGCTGTCTACAGCGCATTTATTGATATTTTGAATGTCGCACAGGATATTTCCCGGTGATTTAAAAATATGATTTTTGACAAAACCTTATAAAAAATCCAAAAACCTGAAATTTACTGTTGTTACATCACGAACAAAAAAATTATACTCACAGGGCAGCATTTGGGGAATGCAAAAAGTTATCAAGTATCAATATCAAATGCGAATCCGACCGCCGAGTGTTATAGATCCATGATGTCCATGGGCGATGGTGGCCACTTATCATCAGGTGGACCATATGCTCGTTTGCACCGTATCTACCATAAAAAAAAACAAATACTAAGTTTCTAGTCTTCTGAGCTGCTAAAATATCAGGCATCTAAAACGTTACCAACACTCGTTGAGCAGTTGGTAAACATAATTTATATTATTGTATTTAAATACTTTTGTATTTTACTTGAAATACTACGAGTAAGTAGTAATTTGGACATATTTTGTATTTGCAAAATGCAAAATACATTTTGACATTAATAAATTTAGTCATCATCAAAAAATGGATGTGATAAGGTATTCTCACTATGGCAACACTGTACTGATGGGTAATAGATGTTCGTTAATTGATACGGATAACAGTCCTATGATATAACTTTTAACCAGCTTCTATGGTCCTTCTATGGTGGATTTCGTTTGAAAACACAAGTAATTTTTGCTTTTCGCACGCATAAATATAATAGTGGAACCAGTGATGGACAAGGAACAAACAAAATTGGAGAATCATGACTAACATCATCACTTAAACAAAATCATAAGTTATTGGACCCCCTCTGCGTCCATTAATTATGTGATATAATATAATTGATACTATATGACGTAAAAAAGAATATACTTGTGTCAAAAAAAACGTAGTAATGAAATACAAGCAAATTCATTTAGATCCATAAAAATATTTCATTTGAATAAAGTATTTTTAAAATATGTATTTTGCATTTAGTATTTGAATACTTTTTATAAACTATTTTGCACATCTCTGTTAAATTAATGAAACAGATAACAGAAATACTTTTATGCCGAATTTTTTTTTTGTTTTTAATCTCTCGTTATTCAACATTTCAGGTCCTCCAGGCCCTCCAGGCAAGCGCGGTAAAAAAGGCAAGAAAGGGGATTCGGGAGAACCTGGACCACCGGTGCGTGTAAACTTTACTTATTGTGTTATATAATTATTTAGTTTTGCTTATTTTTTGTTTTACCTTGCAGGGGTTAATGGGCGCTCCGGGCAAGAATGGATTTCCGGTATATTATTTTAATATTATTTAATTTCTTTTCTGTATATACATAATCCTCAAAACTTTGACTTAAATTCATTGGCTGGTCTTGCTGCTACTATTTTATCTTTTGATTCATTTTTATTTAATTGATTTATTCTAAACTAAGACGACGCGACGAGTCGTGTTCTCAATTTATTTCTAAATTCGTATTTTTATAATTTAAAGGAATTTTAATTTTTTAATAATTATAGTTTCTATGGTTTACTTCATTGTATTCAAATAAATTTTGTTGTTAATATCGCACAACGCGCATACATTTTGAGTAATACCCATTCGGTCATGTGGTCATGTGGTCATGTTGGCAGCTCAAACATACGGATTGACGTTTCAGGGGAGCAGGGGCGATAAAGGAGAGCGTGGTTACATGGTAAGCGCCGACCCAGTAGACGTCTCCCTGCCTCCCCCCATAATTAACCATTTATGGTAGAGGTCTTTACAACTGCCCTAGTCCTCATTTGAACAAATTCAAATATAATAAAGTAGTTTAGGAATTAGTCAATATTCGGTTAAGTATATTTTTATAAGTTATTTTGTATTTGATTTGGAATAGATGACGAATGACGAATGAGATGATTTGAAAGAAGATAGAATGATTTGACAAAGTTTGTTAAAAAACGCGAAGACGAAAAGATTTTTTTTTTAATGTTTTGGTGAGAAAGAGTAAATAAAGCGATTTGATAATATTTTGTTATTTTAGACTAATATATAAATATTTATGAGAGTTGGTTACATAGGGGCTATATATTGCAATACAGTATCTATTAGTAGAGTCTGTCGTCATGAGTTATATAGACTACAGAAGTTTGTTAAAAAATTGTTATTTTTATATTTAAAACAGAAATGTTAAATATTAATTTATATTATTTTGTTATAAAGTTAAATGTTGAATGTGTTCGTGTCGACACATCACACAAGTGACAGAGAGGGCAGTTGTAGAGCGACCGCAGACCTACCCCTAGCTGCCTTTAAGCCATTAGTCTTTATGTTATTAACACTAGTATAACCCCTTGCTCTCGTCGTAGTGCGTAGTATAACTGACGTTTGATCCAGTAGGACTTCCCCTAACTCCGGTAGTGGCGGTAGTGGATGTACCTCATCTTTCTTTCTTTCTCTCTTCTCACACTCCTCAATACTTCTGGTTTCTATACTCTACTCTATTAATTATTATTAATTATATTACATAACTGTCAGTTAAATAATTAAAATATATTTATATTGATTAATAATTAAAACTTATTTTCAGGGTCCTATTGGGTTAGATGGTCCTAAAGGAGACCCGGTATGTATCTTTTCTTTTATGTACTAAAGAATATAGTAATGTATACAATGTAATTTGTTAAAACAGCTTGCGCCATCCGTTCTCAAATGACAGAACTAATTTTTTTACTAACAAATATTTACTGTTATAAAATTGTATTTAGATGTCGGGATTTTTTGTAATATAATAATTTTTGCATTATTTCTGTTGGAAAATTGAAGTAATTTACAAACAGATAAAAACAGTTTTTCATCTGTTTTTTATAATAAATTAATTAAAATTAAACACGCCCTGTTTAATTTAATTTTAATTGATATTAAAAAATAAACATTACATTAATGTAATTGATACGTATTATTATTTTTCTTATTACAACATAACAAACAAGGCGTTATTGCCGTTCCAGGGCCGACCCGGTGATAAAGGGCAGAAGGGCGACCACGGCAGTCCTGGCTTCGACGTTTTCTCGGCGGTGAAGGTATGACTGGCAATATATTTCTGCGCATCCCTTTCAAGATGTCCGATAACAAATAGTAGTGTAAAATGAAATACATGTGATGGGGCGGTTACAGGGCGTCAAAAGATCAGTGGACAACTATAAGATGAGCCCCTACACTACCGCGGAGATCATTGCCGTGAAGGTACCCGTACCTGAGTGTCTGTGCGGCTCTAGCGGCTCTAGCGGCTCTAGTGGCTCTAGTGGCTTTATATGTCTTGTCAGATGTTGTAGGCTTATACTTTGATACTTATTTTGCGCTTCATTCAAGGTGGTTTTGACGTCGTATTCATTTGATAGTAGATAAACGTTTAGAATGTATTCATGTTTAGTTGTTTTTGTGAATGATGACACCTGATGCGGTGAGAGTGGCGCCGCGTCAGGTGTGATCAGTGATCAGTGTGCTGTGCTGTGTGTGTGCGCATGTACTGACGCCTCGCGCTGTATCCGTAGGGCCTGCAGGCTGCCGGACACAACATCTCCGCGCAATCCATCATCCAGTTGAAGGTGAGTAGCTGCTCCCTCCTCCCCCACCCCCCTCACTCCTCGCCCTCAACGTGCTTCACGCAACACGATGTCTTCTTTCTATGATCTTTACTTCTACTGAATGCACAATACAGGCTGTGAACATTATCAGACCCAAGTTATACTGATGCCACTTCCGACACTCTCCTCTCACTAGCATTCAATTTATTTCTCTCCTTCACATTTCTTACTCCTTTTCAACCTTTTTACTATTTTTTAAAAATAGTAGGTATATTTTTACCCGAGAATTTAACAATATATTTGCGAAAAACTAACGTATCTAAGAAATCCTTTATCTGTTTGTTAATATCCAGTAAACATCGGTCCTGCCATTTCATGAATACCAGACAGTCAGATGTAAACGAATTTAAAACTACCACTGTTGTGTCCATTTTATTAGTTATCTCTATTATTACTTTATGAATGCATGCTTTGCACACTTTAATTAAAGAATACAAGAAATATTTAGACAAATCCTCGGTTGTAGCCTGCTACGTACTTCAAATATTTTTCAGGAAGACAATAATATATATAAACATAAAAAGTAAGACTAAGAATCTAAACACAATTTTATCTTAAACGTTACAGTCGTTTTGCTAGAATTGCTTTCTTTAAATTATAAAATTAATGATCTTGAAAAATTACAAAATTCTGCAGCTTCCCGTAAAATGTTTTTGTAATGTCAGCAGCGACCAGTAGACCGTCTTTTTGTTCTTGATGGTAAATGGTCTCTAGTACTGCTACCGCCGTGGTCTGCTTGGGACGAGGGTTTGTTTATTTAAATCTGATGCTTTGGTATTTAACAAATTGTATATTATTATAAATTTTTTATCTTTGTTATCCTGCATGATCTTACAATTATTACATCAAAGTATTTTAATATTGTAATTTTCAGTAGAAATTCTGTTTAGAAAAATAAATAAGTTCGTGACAAATTAGTAAAATATTTCTTTTTATTTATGTGATTCATTACATAAAACTTCATTAACACATGACATATGATAAGGGCGAGCCAGGGGAACCAGGTTCCCCGGGGCCTGCGGGACCTCCTGGCGCGGAAGGCATAGCAGGAGCGGAAGGGCGCGTGGGTCCTCCGGGTGCGCCGGGAGTGGCCGGCGCCATCGGCCCTCCCGGTCCAGTGGGACCAGCAGGACCAGTAGGGCCACCAGGACCATCGGGACTCAAGGTATTGGTTGCTAACAGCTTTTACAGCACATATTTAACTTAGTTTATAAGAGTTCCTAATATAAAGAACTTTCTGTATATATTTCAGGGAGACAGAGGAGACAAGGGTGAACGAGGATTCACGACCACACTGAAAGGCGACGCATTTCCAACCGGTATCATCGAGGGCCCCCCCGGTCCCCCTGGACCACCCGGTAACTTTACATTTATAAATATGTATACAGGCAGTTAATGGGTTTTAGAATGTTAGTGTTGTGTTACCAGTCGTGAAATCCTCAGCTTTAGTAGCATTGACCTCTTGTAGAAGAGTGCTGAGAGTTGGTGAGTGTAGGTGAGAGTTGCTGAGTGCAGGCATGTGTTCGCTGGTAATCTTAACGTTGAACAAACTTAGACAGCACTTTAACACTCTTCAAGCTGGTGGTTGTTAGACTCTCACGCCTCGCTAAGGCTTCATTTTTTGGTTTTGCTTTTCACTACTTACAAAATTTAATAATTTCTGTGGTGGACTGTGTACTCTTAATATATTATTATTAATAATAATATAAGTGAAATCAGAGTATATCTTATCAAAGGAGGCTATTTGTGATCTATGAATAATAATAACTTTAACGAAATTATTAATATTTCAATATTTATTTTAAAATCCCAAGAGAAACGTTGCATGTGATCATTAACGGATTTTGATTAGTTAAAAGTTTATTTTGACATCAGCCATCTTTTTATATTCCTACGTTGGTTAATTGCTTAGATCCTGACATATGAAATTTGTTTAGAGGAATCTATGTATTTTGAAAGGCAGACTCCAGTAGCCAGTTGAATAGCCTATTAGTAATTAGATGTAACTAAACTTACAATACAGTCGCAGAATTTAGATTTTTGGCAGTTCCTTTCATCTCGTATCCAGACAAAACTCGTACATAACATCAGGAAAGCTAACATTTGCGAGTCAACCTAAAGCTACGCATTAGCAGCAGCAGTAGCACTAGCAGTGCAGTAGCAGTAGCAGCAGTGAGTGTACGATTGTCCCCTTATGTTAAAGGCGCGGACGGTGGGCGCGGGGAGCGTGGCGCGGCGGGGGCGCCCGGCCCCCCTGGGGAGCGCGGCGCCCGCGGCAAGCGCGGCAAGAGGGTAAATCTCCCGTCCAGATTACTTGCAACCCTTTCCCTATCTTCTTCATCTTATCTATATAAGAAAACTCTTCTATATAGGACTTCAACACTTGGCTCTTCAAAGAAAAGCCTTGTTTCCGTTTTACGACTTGGAAACAATAATTACTTGCTAATTTCATAGTATTTAGTTAATAATTTAATTTCTGTTGTTGCTTTCCTATACCTTCACGGTAAATCTCTAATTTCTGAGCTGTTAGTGATATTTTATAGTTATATTCGGTTACGCGGTCAGCACAACCTAGATGTGACCGTGACCGTGTAGTCGAATACATCAGTGTTTCTCATGCGACCACTTGAATAATTCATATTCTGTCTCTGTCAATAGTTCATCTTTCTCATTAAATACAAGTAGTGCAGCATGGGTACTATGCATGACGTTCGCACGCAGTTACGCATGCACGCACGCACGCACGCACGCACGCACGCAAGCACGCACGCAAGCACGCACGCATTAGTCACGGGTTTCAAAAGCTAACTGTTGTGTTGCGCGTTGATTGAGTAGTGGTACAAGTGACGACTAACGCTAGCCTCAACTCGGGAGCACCTCGGGCTCCGGCGCGGGGTCTGGCTGCCTCGCCCTGCTTGCCTGCCCTAATACGAGCTGTGCTGCAGAGAAAAAGGTAACAGACTTGTTATATTCTTGTAAAAGTATATGATAACGTAACGATGGAATAAAGATTACTTAATAAAATATATATAATTCCTTCACCGTAAATTTAACATAATATTTTGGTTTACTGAATATGTTAGTAAAGAAAGCCAGGCTATACCGATCTCCAAGGGTTAAATAAATATGTTTCAAGGTGAAATAAATTTGGGAACCTCTGCGCTAGATAAAGATAAAACGCTTATATGATTCTACTACTAAAACCCAATAATCGATCATATGTTAATCAACAAGTGATTGTAGGTACGGCGGGTAAGGAAGGCGCAGTGGGCCCCCGGGGACCGCCCGGGATAGACGGCCGCCCAGGAGATCCCGGTGTTCCGGGTCCACCCGGGAAGCCGGTCAGTCATTCTACACATACTCATTTATTACATGTTTAATTTAATAAGTTTCATACGAAAGAAAACAAAAAAACACTTATTAGCGTTGAGACTTTGAGACTGTCTCATTGATTGTTTTTATATGTTTAATTTTTCTTGTAATATTCGTCATGATAAATATTATGAGTCACTCTCGACGTTAGGTTTGATTGTGTTTCTAAGATACTTTCTTAAGTAGATATGGACAAATAAACTGTATGTACATACACATTTATAAGGCATAGCAATATGGTTAGATTGGTAATTAAACAAAGTAAACTGACATTTCAAGTGTTACTCCTTTTTGACGAAGTCAAGAAATAAATATTTTTTCTACGATGAAAATTGTACTGGACATTACTACAGCTCTGATGTCAATCCACTTCAAGTGATCTGTGGCCTAGATCGACGATCGTGTCAGATAGTAGATAGGTACATTTTGCCCTTTGTTTGTATTATTCTAAATTTAATTTATTTATCAATTTCAGGGAGAAGCCGGACAAAAAGGTGAAAAAGGCGACTATGGCGACATCGGCTCCCCCGGCATGCTGGGAGCGCCAGGGCTTCCAGGCCCACCGGGGTACCCGGGCCTTAAGGGAGACAAAGGCGAAAAGGGCGACTCGGTGAATAGTGATTATAGTTCTTTTTGGCGAATTACGATTTGATCTTTTCATAAATATACTTTTGATTATACTACATTAGACTTCCTAACATGTCGCTCTCTGTCCCTCGGTGATGCTGCTGGCGCGGCGGCGGCTACCACCAGAAATACCGGAAGCTGAGACGCAGGCAGGTAACTATCCACTCCAACACTCATACAGACACACACTGTCACACACACACACACATACACTCTCATAAAATCAGATTTTAATAACATGTGCATTACATGGTACTATATAATTGTAAATGGTGAGAGAACTGGTAATCTTTATGCCCACTGTTGAACTTGCAGGGAGACGGCACCGGATTCGAGTTATACGGACATGAAATCGTAAGTATACAATTATAATATACGTGTCTACAATATTCGGGATAGTACATTCTTAACATCGAGTCATATATTACAATTTGGCAAACATTTAAGCGTGCTCCTCGTATTACGTGTGGACTTTTGCATTATTCTTCCTGCTGAGAAGGGGACCAAGAAATCCACATCGTACCTAATTGTGCGCTACGAGACAAGCATCCCGCCCGTATGGTTGGCTAACTGCTCATTCTTCTGAACAGTAATACAAATCGCTGGAGACTTAATCGTCTGCCACCGGAGCTACTCGGGTTGTATTCTCTTCTGACACTTCCACCACGCCACTTCCTTCGTTGTGCCTCTACTGAAGATAACGACAAAAGCCGCAATATGTAGCTTCTCCTCTAAGTACCAAAACTTTTTTAATTTAATTGTTTAACAAGTACCTACCCTACATTTCAAAACTTAAAACACAATTGTTTATTTTTATTTAACGAGAACACCATAAAACATAATAAACTTATACCTCATAGCAATTAATATATCACAAACAATATAACCGTACGTTTATTTTAAAATCGTTTCAGTTTATTAATCTAAATCAATAAACCGAAGTCGGGTTAGGTTTACCATTCATATCTCAAGAACGATTGGACTGATTTTAAGCATTTCTTATTCCTATCCACCCCGAATAACAGAATAACGAAAAACATTCATCTTCCTCCATAGACAATTCGCGTCACGCATTATAAATATTTATTTAGGAAAAATACAATTTTATAAGACTTAAAGCTAAACACATGAATAATAAAACAAAAATCAATGAAGTTTCTACTGAAAAATGACACATATTTCCTCCAAGTAAGATACATCATACACTACACTTTAACATATAATGAACACATTAAAAGTATCTAATCGGTTAATGGTTTAGAAGATTTTTAAAGTGGCAACTTGTTTAGCGGCGTCGCGGTGTGCAGTTGTGTAGCATTTTGTTTTCGGATGCGTACCTAAAAAATGTTAAACTCGCGTCAGGACAATTTGTTCTTTGGATTACTTAAACCGTTTAATATATAATTATATCACGTTCTGGTCGCGCCGTATGTAAGCTAGATCTCAATAATACACTACGTTTTATTATATTTTGTTCTTTGAGAATATTCAGTAATGCACAACGTCAACGTGTTCAAGTTTTCACTTCTGCCGGCACTCCCCCACTCCCCCAGTGCATCCCGTTTACTACTGCGTCAGATATTGCGAGCGAACAGACATCGCAATAAACTTTAAAACTACTTAACGTATTTTCATGTGGTATCACTACAATATTCGTACTAAGGTCTTCGATTGCGTACAATGGGATAAGCTGTGCACTGTGCTACACGAGATGGGAGTTCCCGAACATCGTATTAGCTTGATTCAACGCCTATATGTTCAGAACCGCTCTTTTGTCAGAATCGGCATCGACTGTTCAAATGTGTTCGAAATCAAAAAGGGAGTGCCACAGGGCTGCATTCTATCTCCGGCACTGATCAACATATATTATCCGGAATGTGCTCGAAAATTGGAGCAAAGGATTTCCAATAGGAGGAAAGCGGATATCAAATCTACGGTATGCTGACGACACTGTTCTCGTTGCAACATCTGTGGAAGACATGCAGGAGCTGTTTCAGAGATTCTAGATCGAAAGCAATCGCATGGGTCTCGCAATAAATAGGAGCAAGAAAAACTGTCCAGACCAAAGAACATCATCCCAGGGGTTGACATTGTAGACCATTACATGTACTTGGGCGCGCTAGTCTATATGGCAGCTGGGTACCGAAGATAAAGAGGCGTATTGGTACGGCTAGAGACGCGATGACTCGACTAAACGTCATCTGGAGGAAAAGGAGTATTGCTAACACCACCAAAACCTGGCTAATACGCGCTCTAATATTCTCCATATGGTGTAAAATCCTGTATGGTGTAGATACATGGACGATACGAGCCGGAGAAAAGCAGAGCGTTGATGCATTCGAGATGTGGTGCTGGAGGCGCATGCATATCCTCTCGCAGCTTCAAGTCCGTACCCGCCTCTCCACGATCTGTTTGCAGCGTATATTATCGTACTTTGGCCACAAAATGAGAAAGGGTGATGAAAGCCTTGAAAAACTGATCGTTGTTGGAAACACGGAGGGGAAACGAGCCCGGGGACGGTCCCCAACCAGATGGAGCGATCAAGTGAGAGGCCCATCTTCAATTAAGTTTTGCTCGGTTGGTTGGCACTGGCGGATGCAGATAATCCAAACTAGGTGTATACCATCCACATCCGTCGATGACCACGATCCTCATCCACGAGAGAGCGACCACAGAGAGATTTTTTTTTATTTTTTATAGTAGATAAGGTGCAAACGAGCAGAAGGTCCACCTGATGGTTAGTGGCCACCATGGCCGATAACATTGGCAAATAGCCCTCCTTCTTTCGCAGTCGGGTAAACAAGAGATACTCTCTTGCTTTGTCGATGCGTTGCATCCTCGAATATAGAGTGGGGAGGAGGAGTGAAGAAAAAAACCCATCCTCTCACGGAAAAAACCAACATCCAAATAGAATCAAGATATTTATTAGGAAGGTTTAGGATCACGGTTTGTGTAAATTAGTTGAACCTGAGTCCACCGCTTGGTAACTCATAAACGCTGCCTAATTAATACCCTTTTAAGATATAATACAAACATAAAATAAAAAACAATAATTGATGTTTGAGTCCGGGCGAGTGTGTCAGGAAGTGAGTGAGTGGGTGAACGATTACAATACTCAGCAAACTGAAGGAGGGTCAGCTAGTTACGTTTAATTTTATATTTTCGTCTTCTTGGAAATACATTATAAAATATTTTCTCTGTATGCAGATGATGGGTCCGCCTGGCGCCCCAGGCCCGTCGGGGCCCCCTGGCGTGGCGGGCCCCCCCGGCATTAAAGGTGACAAGGGCGAACCCGGCACTCGCGGTAAATATGTATGTATATTTTTTGTCATATTGCTTGCTAATGGAATACACGCATACATAGCCGCTATAAAGAGGTTCATTCAATGCAAACGAGACGAACTTTTCACATTTCTTCCAAACACATCCTTAATTGAAATTTTATTCAGCTTTTTTGATTTTAACGAAAAAATCACAATCATAAAGTATTTTAGATGATTATTATTATTTTTATTTATTAAAAAAAATTGATTCAACAGGGTGAAAGGGGAGAAAAAGGAGATCCCGGCCCCATGGGGTTACCAGTGAGTACATATTTTATGATATTTCCAAAATTATTATGTAAAAAAAATATTATAAGAAAAAATGTTATATTTCTTAATGTATATGTGCTCAGGGCCCCGTAGGGCTACCGGGCGAGCCGGGGCGGCCGGGCGACTCTGGACCCAGGGTGAGTCCTATAATGATGATAATTTAGGCTCAACCAACACGTGTAATTGTTTTTCTGACTGAAATTACTTTATTAAGTTTTAGCCGACTAAAAGTAGATTTTTTTTTAAAAATAAAACGTTTACACGTGGATGGTGTGGGCGACACACCCTCACGCTCCTAACCGACTAACAGACCGTAGATATTAGTAGTAGAGAATACCAAATAGATGAGCATGATTCATTAATCCCAAATCTCGTACGAGCGAGTACTGTCGGTGTACTAACCCGGGTGGTGTGGGTGCAGGAGAACCGCTGGCCGCCGGACTTCGCATACACGTAGTGAGCCCTAGGCCCGCGCTGCCGCCGCAGCCCCGAGCCGCCGCCGCGACGCCCTCGCACCTCATCCTGCTCAGCGCTCACTCTTCGACGCACAGTACTTGTAAATTGTAAAATTTGTACGTAACTAGGCTAAACCTTGTAATTAAAACGTTACCAAATTTAGTTGTAAGTGTTAAAATTTGTATAAAATGGTATTTTTCATGATTTTAGATGATAATTTTAAGTATATTTAATGATAGAGATAAGTCCGTCAAACGCACTGACGCTATTGTATTATACTCGTACCTACCTTCTTAATAGTAAAGCTGTCAAACTCGAAGAGTGTAATCGTACACCGACACGGGGCCCGCCTTGGCCCTCATTTTTGCAGATTTTCATTGATTCATAATTTATGTATTGTAAACTTCTTGAAGATGTGTAAAAATATCAATTTAAAGTAAGTAAAATTAGATATAAGATGAGTTCTGTTTACGAGCAATCCCTTTCAAACATTAACTCTGATATTTCGAAGGGACTACAACTGTTTGTGTGTATCATGTATAATATATTTGTATATTTGAATAAGATGTCGCGAAAAAAAGAGAGTTCTCCTTTAAGTATGGAGGGTATTGGATACTTTGTATGTTAAATTACTTATTAATGTCGCTCTTTTTATACTAAGGTCTATAATATTGTCCTGTGAGTATTATCGTAACCTATTTGTAAGTAAAAGTCGATGTCGGTGCATGCAAGCTGCCGCTGTCGGACTAATTAGTGATTTTGATGTTTCGTCTTCTAAGCGAGAGCCTAGTGCACCGACCCGACGCGGCCTCGGCGCAGGGAGCGACAGCTATGCTCATTCTAATATTATACATATCGTTTAAACACTTGTTAATTTTGTAATTATAGATGTATACCATTGCACATGCGCCACCTTCTTGCAACCGAAGACTGAAGTGGACTCGGAGTGAATGAGCTGAGTGAGTCCGCTCCGTCTGCGCCGCGGCCGCGCCTTCGATATGTCCCGAGTGCTCCGTCCGCACTATTAACCTGTTTAAATGTTGATTGATGCGTACTCGTATCGTCGCTTATATCCTTCTCTATGTATCGCTCCTCTTCTATATTGACTCTAAGTATTAATGTCGTGTATATTAATTATTGTCATTGTTTATAATTGCAATGGAATGTACAAAGTTGTAACAATTTGTAGGTTAAGTGCGATCCGAACGATCAGTAGTGGCTCGCGATCCGCGATGCTCGCTGGCGCTGCGGTTGCGTTGCGTCGTTGCGTCGTCGCGTCAGCAGCATGGCGACGTCGCGGTGCGGCGCGGCGTCAAGCCCCACTCTTTTGTAATAATAATCCTTCCCGTCGTTGTATCGTTACATTAAGAGTTCGTACTATAATATTATAAATTAAGAATTTAGTTTTTTTATAAATCAAACGTTGTCATTTGTACCATACGCACGAGACCATACACAATTGTTGTTCACAGATTATTTTGAAGAAAAATAAATAATTGCATGCCGTGCATATTCTTGTCTTTTACAATTCGTCTGCCTTCATCTTCCTACCTTACCCTCTCAACATCTCGTGTATTTGACTGAAGCGCTGCTGGTTGCACTTTGCACGTTTACCACGTGGACCACTCTGCATCATCTACTGAACGTATTCTTCGTACAATACTGTTCTTGTCTCTGTTTGCACGACTGACTTCGAATTTGCATTTTTTGAGTACTATTCGAAAAAGGTAAGATTACATTTCTGTACTTAACCTTATTACTATCACTCAAATTAGCATGAATTTTCTTAAATCAGATAACACTTATGTATAACTGATACACGCATTATTCTGCAGGGACCGCCCGGACTCGACGGAATGAAGGTGAGTCTTTTACAACAACTACCTTCTCGTGTGACATGGAGCCCTAGGGTATATTGAAAGTTCATTTTGGAGTTGAAAAACTTAAATAGAAATAGACGAAATAAACGGAGATTGTAGATGACTTTATCGCTTTTATGTTACTTCGACAAAAAGATAAAAAAATAGAATTTTTAACAATATAATTATATTAATACATATTTCTTAATAATAAATATTGGTAGTGGGTAACGGTAAGTTGAGTGTATGTGTTGTGTGCAGGGCGCGCAGGGAGAGCCGGGTAGCAAAGGCGAGCGCGGAGACCCCGGATTGCCTGTATGTAATTCTAAACATAGTAAATTTTTATGTTTAGATCTTAAATAATCGTGACTTAACATGATAAACTATACGCTCTTAATAATATCTCATTTACCCAACATTACTTATCGTGGTATTGCGAAATTTCAGGGAACTGACGGAATTCCCGGCCAGGAGGTGAGTAACTGCAAAAGCTATTTGAAATAACGGCTATTTCTGATAATATAATATTAATATGTGATTTCGCTCAATAGGGGCCGAAGGGAGACAAAGGATATAAGGGCGAGCCCGTAAGTGATACGAGTTTGCTTGATACACATCATCACATCACCTCCTCACCACCCCGTCTATTACTAACTTTCCATTCATTCACACATCCCGCATGTCTGTATAACTAACACGAGCACACACACGCACACGCAAACACACGTACGCAGTGACGAGACCACGCACTGAGTCTTATATGAATACTCTTACAAATGTTACAAATTATTAAGGTTGCTAATGCTAAAATAATATTTTGTATTAATGTGAGTGGTCTCGTCTCAGCCGTCAGTGGCGCTGGTTACGTTGCTACGGTTCGTTCCTCGGCTAAACTATTTTATATTTATTGATTGTTGCTAAATGTATTAATAAAAAAATGGTAAGAAACTTGCATATCATACTTTATAGTACTACGTTTCATATTAAAAAGGATGATCCTTTTTTGAGGAAAAAAAAAAGTTAACCGATCGCTGGGTGCTGAAAATGCTTAAGCCTGCGCAGAACAAATGTTTTTTCATATTAATTGCACCATCGTAGGTCCAACACTCCTGACCGAATAGATAAACTGTTCTTAGTGCGTCAATATCTGCTACTCCATTAAGAGTTATGGGCCGCGGCAATTAGTAGAGGAATAACGTCCGTTCTGCTCATACTAATGAGTTGTCCTATAACGCCTAACGGTTGCGCACAGGGTCCGGTAGGGAAGCGTGGACGCAAGGGCGACAAGGGCGACCGCGGGGAGCAGGGCGTGCCCGGCCTGGACGCACCGTGCCCGCTGGGGCCCGACGGCCTGCCGCTGCCCGGCTGCGGATGGAGACCATCCAAGGTACCCTAAGTTTCAATTTTCTGTGCTTGAATCATTAATGGAGCTAATCATTTGATTTGATTTGATAACAAAAAAATACGAGACGTAGCGTTGTATTAATAAGTAGTAATATCACTAACCGCGCTTACTCTAACTGGCCGCCATGGACCTTCGCGACTCCTATGACCTGTTGTGGAGAGGTCGCGAGGGTCCACGGTGCGGTGCGGGCGGTGCGGGTGGGAGCAAAAGGAGTAGCGGGAAGTAGTTGTCGGTGTGGCAGGAGGCGACGCGCGAGGAGAGGCCGGGCGTGGCGCGCTCGGAAGAGGAGGGCGACGGGGAGGCGGACGGGGAGGGCGAGGCGGAGGATGCGGGCGAGTACGACGCGCGCGACGACGAGCTGGACCCGCCGCGCGACTACGACGACTACACTGACAACGCGCACCACGAGCCTCACCGCGACTGACCGCGCGGCGCGACTACTGCGCAGCACGCAGGTGTGACCGTGCCAGGTGCTCTGTCTGTCTCCGTTTCTAGCTATGCTCGACTCTCATCTCTATAATATTTCATTTATTTTATGGTAAATAATACGGGTGTTAGATGAAGAACAAACATATTCTGTCTTGTCCGACATCTAAATGAATAAATGAATAGTTGATTACCACATTCATATCATAATAAAAATATCCATTCAAATTATAAAAACATTTTGATACTACCAATTTGTCGTTTTAGTTTTGAGAAAGGCATTTAGTCATCTCTTTTATTCCTACGCCTAGTGCCTACGTCTGCGAGTGTGTTGTTAATATGTAAAACTTGCACATTATGTAACAATTCGTTGAAAGCCTTGAAAGAGAGCTAGGAAATACATACGACGTACATACGATGAATTTGTTGGGTACCTATGTATTATATGATGCGTGAGTATATTGTTTGTTTTTATTAGTGCTTATCAATAACCTGGACGGAAGTGGCTGTGGCTGTTGTAAAAATATGAAGTAATTAGCAGAAACTTATCAATAACACACTAATTACATTATTATATTATTTAAATTTTGTGGGCTTTATACTGTGCCCGTATGCACAAAGCGCGAACACACAGAAACATCTAGAATGAAAACTCTGAAAATGTATTTATCTTAACTTTCACCGAAAATAAAAAAAAAAAAAAAAAAAAAAAAAATTTAATCTGCTCCCTAATGCCTGTAAGTTTTCGTGTAAAAACTCAACTGTGGTGAAAACTGTTTCGATATGTACTATTTTTGCTAGTCTATTCTAGATTTAGAATTTTACATTTACCTTAAAGTGTGCAAATTGCATTAATGATTTATGGTCAAATATCCAGTAGGCCTTAACCTCTTGCTAGTTTCAAAACGACCTAAGGACAAACAGACTGACTACAAAGTGATCCTATAAAGATCTATTTTTGTTTTTCATTTTTTAATACGAACTCCTAAAATTTTAAATATGAATTGTGCAGTTAGACACGACACGACACAACACAAACTATTCTTTAATAGCAATGGTAATGTAATAGGAGACAATGCTGGCGTGGCTGAGGCGGCGGCTGGAGGTGGACGCGGTGGACAACGACCTGCACTCCCCCGCGCCCTCAACGCCCCCCGCGCCCCCCGCTCTCCTGCGCGTCCCCTGACGCTGGCTGTGATGGTGATGGTGATGGTGACAGTGACACCGACCAGGACTGTTCTGTCTAGCTGCTGCTACAGCTCGGTTTTACACTTCAAAGTAATTTTGTGTGTTTAAAGTAGTGCTGAGTGCTGCTGAGATGGTATTCTATAATTAATTATATTTAATATTTGAGATAAAATAACATTTTCCCTTAAAAATAATTGTAAGCAATGAATTGATTATACATACATACACGATATATTTCGCCTTAATCGAGTGTGGAATGTGGATACGGTAAAGGATTACTCACAGTCGAGTAGTTGCGCAGGCGCAACAGGAAAACGGTGAGGATTAGCGCGACCTTCGGCGAGTTGCGAGTTGCGCCGTGCTGACTCCTCGTGCCAATTGATATCATTTGCTATAAATACAATTCCAATGTTATAAGTAAATTATTATTTTGATAGTTCACTGTAAACATCATAATTGATATAAGTACTTTTATTGAAGGCCATCGGTCGGTCGTATTGTAAAACTTTATACACTTCATATATATATATATACATATATATATTTATAATTATTAATTAGCATACTTCATAGATGGATCGCTTACAATCCAAAGCAATCTTAATTGAGTTTGTAACGAGGTAATCGGGGTATATAATATATAATATACCTTAGTCGTGTATTCACTTTTATAAATGAACAATATGTAAATATGAATAGTAATATTAGCTATGACCCCGTGACCCCATATCGGAGGCTCTCGTTTGTACACTTTGTTTAGACTATAATAAGAGGTGTAAGTATTGTGTTACTAAGCTTTTAATGTAAATAACCATTTCCTTTGCACACACACTGCCCGCTGGCCTACTAACATAGACGTTAGCGCAAATCACATCTGTGTGTCTACTAAATCTATTGTATTAGTAATATATAGTTATGTCATTATATTTCTAAATTTGTAAATATTAGATAATTGTAATACTTAAATTAAACAAATAAAATAAGACACAATTTTCAGAACAAAACTATGTTTAATTTATTATCCACTATACGACTATCTGCCTGCTATCTGCTGGTGATATTCTCTATATCCAACACACACAAACACACAATCAATCATCAGCTGGAAATGAAATGATCCGAGTGGGTAAAGAATTATCAAATTAAGTATTCTTATTCCTTATTTATTTTCTATAGCAGTACTGCGACTGCGACTGCTCCGCCTGTCTACTCGTATATTTATAGTGCAAATACCTATTATTGAAGTACCCACAGCTAGTCCGCTACTGTAGAATATTAAATTAAATAAATCCACAATCTAAAACACGAATAAACAACTGACAAACTTCTTATGAACATCGTCGATTGTCATCAGCACACTGTTGTGTAAGAGATACTCGTAGCAACTGCTGCGATTAGTGTGTTATTTAATATATATATTTGCGACGACACACTACACAGCAATCGGTGAGCGCAATGCTGGCAATCGGCAATATACCTACACCTATCTCAGTACATATAGAACAATCATCAACTATACTTTATAATTAATCCTCGACAATTACTCCTCAATAATAAAATATACTTTTGTAAAGTCATCCCACAAGTGGGCAAACAGCACCTGCGAAAACAGGTAGGTATAGAATACATTTGTTTTATTTAAAAAATCTTTGTACGAAGCCTCGTGTAAATGGCCGTCGCTTGTGGCTTTAACAAAAATTAATGTATTATACCTACATCACTTTTGATCAGGGTCGAACGATTGTCTTTGCCGCTTTGCCTCAGAGGGGAAACTCAGTAAAATCTAAAAAAATATAACAAAGTGAGCCGAACGCCGTCCCTCCGAGGCTAGTAATAATATTCATCTATTACCTAGTACACTACTATCCGACCTACAAATGTCACAATTTATACAATCCGTGGGTAATTTTATGAAAACTGGCAACAGCCTTTGCACCGAGCCGCGAGCGAGCGAGGTTGCGTGCAGACACCTGGCAACACCGTTACCCCGCATATTTGTTTATTTACGAGTTACGAAATGACGTTGAATATCAAGTTGAAGTTGTGGTTTTAATTTTAAACAATTTTTCCTTATTCCTCTACTAGTTGTGTACTGTGTAGCGTTACAATTGTGAAGACAAAAGCAGTAAATAATTAAAGTCCAGTATCAGCTCCATTTATAGGTTTATAAATTCGAATATTTAGTTTGGTGAAAGTGAGTGTGTTGAAATTAATGCAGCATGGATGCAATATGACATTATTTGGAGTGTAACAAGGAAACATGGCACTTAGAGGCGTACTGTGGGTGTGGGTGTGCGCAGTGTTGTGGTGTGTAGCGCGGGTGACGTCATCGCTGGAGACGGAGAGGCCGAAGTGCCCTCCCGGGGCAAGCCCCGACCGCTGCAAGGAGGACGGCTCCGCTGTCGATGAGCACTTCTACTATATCAATGGTTTGTTTTGTCTTGTAACTTGTACAGAGTACTTGTACATTAACTATTGTAGTTGAATTCACCATCACACATTTCTGTAGAAAATAATAAGTTTGCAAGTTTCAGAATACACGGCAAGTTATTTTAAAACTATATTTACTTAATTAAATTTTAAAGAAAATCCATATGTATTTGCGATTGACCTTAGAATAGGATTAGTGCTGCCTCATACTCGATTTAATAATAAAGCAACTTATGCAGAATTGGATATAATGGATTCCTACCATCAATATGGGCGGGCACACCTCAGTAATATACTATTCCTTATGGGATCACTTTAACTATAAGAAAGTGTAGAATGTAATTGATCTTAAAGCTCAAGTAGCATAATTACACATTTGTTAATCTAATTCAAGTATGGATGCATATAATGGCATTTCCAAAATAGCTAATGTTGAGTTTTTTCTTTTATTCCGAACTGATGGTAACTTCAGACAAACAAACTGGCCTATTTTGTTGAGTTGAAAGTACTTTGTAAAGGAGTCTAATTTAAATATACAATTTAGAGTTTGAGCACATATAACTATGCTGAGGTTGAATGAATTGGTAAATTTTATTTGAATTATTATAAGTTGAAATTTGCACTCAGTTACCAAAAATTCACCACATTTTTCATTCAAAGCTATACATATTGTTAAAATAAAAAAAATTAAAACACAAAAGTCCAGTAACATATATTATACAGGCATGGTATTACATATACATATTTTAAATTTTAATTCTGTCAATCTTAACGGTTAGTCTGTCTCTGATAGTTTTCTGGAATAAAAAACAGGTATTCTCACAATTTTGTAATTTATCTTCCGGGTAGTCTATAGGAGCCTACATCACCACCTGATAGGTCATTTAGGTAGGTGAAACAGATATTTCATATTTATTCATTCTACTAATTTATACTTGAATCAATCCAATTATTATTGTTTGTATATTTTGTTAAATATAAATTATTGAATTGTTTTATCAAATTCTTCTTAATTGTACACTTATTGTTTTTAATTTTTCAGGTAAGAAACTGACTGTAAAATATGGGGTAGAATATTTTTACTTAACATGCCTTGAAAGTGCCCCCCTGGGTAGTGCGGATTTGCCGAGATTCGAAAGAATAGTTGAGGTGCCTCGAGTAAAGCTAACGGGATGCGCGCCGCCCACCAACGGGTACGCCGCCGCCCTGTTGCGCCTAAACGTCACCGTGCGCTACACGCTGGAGCTCGAAGCCGTGCCTGCCCGGCCGCCCTTAAGTGCGACGCACCTGACCGATCTCACCGTGGCGGCCTTCGTGCTGTCAGGCAGCCCAGCGTCGCCGTTGCGCCCCGATCCCGGTTTCCTAGAACCCCTCACCTTGCTGCGCGACTTACGTCTCAGCGAAGTGACGCTAGCGCCCGAGACCGCATTACTATTGCCGGCGACACTTCGCTCCATTATGTTAAACGGAATGGAGCTCGAGACTCTCCCTGCCGAAGTGTTTGCGCGTCTTCCTTTGCTCACTCGACTGGTGATTCGAGACTTCAAGCTACAGAAGATTGATGTGAGCATGGCTTTGGTGCTCGGCGATGTGTACGTGACGGCGCCATTGGATGGTGTAGGACTGGGATCCGCTGTCGTGAACCTAACACTGGGGAGCGTGCGCTCCGCCGAGCTGCGTGGGGACTGCTCGGCATTGAGAAACGTGCGAGTTGAGAATGTGACGAATGCGCTGCCCGAGGGGTGGCTGGGGCATTGCGGCAGTGTGGAGTCTGTGGCGGTGGCGCGAGTGGGTGCAGGTCGTGTGGGTGCGAGTGAGTTGTCTGGGGCGCGGTCACTGCGGTCGCTGGAAGTGCAGCGCTGTGGGCTGAAGACACTGCCGGCGCGCTGGCTGACAGATGCACCCAATTTGCGTAAACTGGATTTGTCACATAACGACCTCGAAGAATTATCCAGGTGAGCAGTAATAATAAAGTACAGATCCGGATATCGTATGGGTTCCTACACTATAGACTTACCAAGTAACTTGCGGATCGCCTGCGCTGTAAAAGGGAGAGCGAGGGGTGGTGATCGTTAATTGTACAAAAATACATCGCGTTGAAATGTATAAAAATCATTTAATAAAAACACTTTACCGACGCAACGCCTGCAGCACGCCTGCGCTCCTACTTTCCTATCGCCGCAATCCGCAACTAATAGTAAAAAATTGCTACTTGCCTTACTGTATGTGTTTTGTGTTTGTAGCGAATTGATGACCGCGTTACCGCAACTGGAGCTCTTGGATGTGTCTAGCAACAAGTTGCGTCCGGCGGCGCTGGGGAACTTCGCCGGGCTGCCGCGGCTGCGCGAGCTCGTGCTCGACCGCAATCCGCTGGGTGACCTGTGCACCGGGAGCAGTGATACTTTCGTCGCTAATGGTGGGTTAACATGTATAACTTCTATTTATATTTCTTTAAGCGCAATTTAACTATCATTATTTTTATTACAATAAGGTTAGAAAGTGATCTGAATGTGACATAGTTATCACACTGAATTTGTTGCAGCGTTGTCGGCATTGTGGCGCGCGAGGGCGCTGCGCACGCTGCGACTGGCGCGCGTGGGGCTCAAGCGTCTGTGCCGTGACTGGCGCGATCACCTGCTAAACTTGACCACCATAGATCTACGATACAACGGCATCCAGGTGCTCGAGGTGAGATTATATTTTACGAATGAGTTTTTTCCCAATCTAAAAACAACTGATGTCGAAGAGAATCGATCGGAAAATCGGAAGGTGAGAAACCTTCCTGATTAATTTCTGAATACGCGGATTCAGTCAGAAAGAGTACTGCATTCTTGAAAGACTTGACCGGTTCCTGACTAATACTCCCGACTCAGCCAGGAAGACTGAAGATTCGCTATCCAAAGCAGTAACTTATTGTAATTCTAGGTTGAAAACTGACTTAATAAGAGTGGCCCCATAGATCACTTGTGCAGTTGTGATCTGTGGAGTGAACCCTAAAGCCTTTTATTTTGTTAGTTTAGTTTCTTTAGTATAATTGTTCCAAATGATTTGCCTTTGATATCTAACTACAACTTGATCATACCGCAACGATGCATGACTTGGAGAAGCTAGGAGAGATCCTTGTTCTTACATTCCATTTAATAATACATAATATGTACAGTTTGCAGACCTGCAGTGGAAGCGCGAGCAAGGTATGGAGCACACGAAGGTAGATCTGCGCGGTAACCCCATCACCAACGTGCTGTACTCGAAAGAAGAGTACACCGCTGCGCTAAAACTGGCGGACCAGGAAGACGATCAGGCGACGACGCTGATGCTGGACCCGTCGCTGCGCTGCGATTGTAACGACTACTGGTACGCGCGCGCTCTGCGCCAGCGCCCGCGCCACGCCGCCCGCCTAGACACCGCGCGCTGCTCCGACAGGCGCGCCCTGAGCGACGTGCCGCTGGACGAGCTGCTGTGCGACGTGCCGGACGTAATTATGTCACTACTTACATTAATATTGAATATTATTTAAAAAAAAAAAAAAAAATTATACTCATAATTCATTGAATATATGAACATTTCAATATCAACTTAACGATTGTGCAATAAAAAAAATCCCTGTATTTGGTACACCAGCATCCACCTGCGTGCAATATGTGTAGTCGCGCTGCTTAGATTATCTATGTATTTACGGTGACATTTCTAATCCGTTCACCTATCCTTCCGACACAATCCGCTAATTAGCGCAACACTCGCAAGTGCCAGTGCAACCAGAGAGGACGATGCGTGTGCATGACCGCCGTCATAACATCTATGTGCATGCTGTTCTTTGAGAACATTTCGCTAATAGGATGTTGCCCAATTTCGCTGACACCGCACCTCAATACTAACTATTTGTCTTGATAAGACTTAGTGACATTTTGTGATAGTGGAAGACGAGTCCACGCAGTTGAAGCAGCGAAGCTGTCATCTTATGAGTTATTGTGCTTTCTTTTCCTGCATTTCCTTCTTTTCTATAGCTGTCTACATTACTAATAATAATACCCCAGGGCGGTATTACCTTTGTAGTTAGCCCGCTCCGTCAAGTCAACCAAATATTTAGTTAGATTTATAAATCTTGATTATAATCATTGGCAAGTTTGTTGCTCGCGGTAACTTCAGTTTCACATTTTCTAATGACGTACATGTTACATCAGAATAGCTCTCGTCTCTTGTCGCGAACTCATAAAACATTTACATAAACCTTACATATTTCCATACAAACTTTCATCCCTTTTACACCCTTGAGGGTCAAACTTTTACAAACTTTGAATGTCATATTTATTTATCTCAAATAAACAGTCTAATCAAGCTTCTAGCTCTAAAAATGACGATACTCCTATACAACTTTTACATTTATTTTGTGTGCAATAAAGAGTATTCATTCATTCAACTTTCATTCCCCCTTTCAACCCCTTACAACTCTTATTTCGCCTTGTCCCTTTTATGTCCTTTCTCAGGGTCTATATACCAAATTCCATTTAAATAATCGTAAAAGCGCAACAGACAGACAGACAAGGTTATTTTCGCATATATAATATTAGTTAGGATATACAGACCACTAATTTCGTATTATCTCTTTCACCGCCGCAGCGCAACCAATGTGTTTAAATGTTTTCGAAAAAGAGAGGTAACTGACCAACATTCAATCAGTCGAACCTAGCCCATGCTGTGGCTTCATGTTACGTTACGAAATGTTTTAGCAATAATACTCGAGAAGTGTATAGACAAAATGTCTTAATGTTACAGTCGATGTGTCCGCGCGGGTGTAGCTGCCGCTCCAGCGGCGCCACGTCGGAGCTGCGCTGCGAGGGCGTCGGGCTGCGGAGCGTGCCGCGCGTGCCGGCGCAGCTGTTGCCGCCGCATGCGCTGCTGCTGGCACGCAATAACATCTCCACCATAGAGTTGGCAGACGTTACGCCTCACCTGCAGGTACGTACTGGAACTTTGTTAAATAATTCATATTAATATTTTATTCCATAAAATACTTCATGCTCGTTTCTAGCTCCTGGACTTGTCAAATAATAACATATCTAGTATCGACGCGGCTACTGTGCGCACACTGGTGAACACTACGCTGCGCCTAGCCGGTAACCCGTTGCGCTGCGCCTGCGACACCCTGGTCTCGCTGCGCACCCTGACCACGCTGTCGGACGCTCTGCTACCGGACGTGACCAAGCTGACTTGCGACCCTCAGGGGAACCTCGTGCTGGACGCCATATCGCAGTTAGAGACGGCCTGTGTTCCGGCGTTGTGGCCTCCGCTGCTAGCTGTGGCCGTGCTGCTCACCACCTCCGCCGCCGTCGCCGTGTGTCTGACGCGTCCCGTCGCTAGGCAACGTATTAAGGTCGGTCTACATATTGTTAACAAACTTCTCAAATAAAATAAAATATTGTAATAACTTATTACTATCTCTGTCTTATTACTAATTGGGCAGCCGTAATTTGGTTTAATTACTCTATTGCTTACACGTGTACTGTGATGCAGCAAGCAACGTGAACCGCTGTGGTCTGGGTGTCGACGTGATTTATTTTAATTGGAAATAATTCAATATCCGAACTTCACTATGCTCCTAAATGTTCAAAGGTCAAGGACGACTTATAACTAAATGATATTTATTTCAGATGTTCTTGTTCTCGCGAGGGTTGTGCCTGCGCTGGGTGCTGCGGGAGGCGCGGGGCGTGCAAGCGAGGGAGACGGGACGCGACTGCGACGCTTTCCTCTCGTTCTCGCAGCACGACCTGCGCTACGCGGAGCAGCTACAGCAGCGTCTGGAGCCGAAGCGGCGGCTGTTGGTGCACCACCGCGACTGGACGCCAGGCGAGCTGATCCCGGCGCAAATCCAGACTTCGGTGCGACGGTCCCGGCGCACCATAGTGCTGCTGTCAGAGCACTTCCTGGCGTCTACGTGGGCGCGCGCAGAAATGCGCGAGGCGTACGCGGCGGCTCTGAGGGACAGTACGCCGCGTCTACTATTGCTGGTGCTGCCGGGGCTGCAGGTGTCGCGCGCCGCACAGGAGGACGAGCACCTGCGCGCTTACCTGGCCGCCGTAACTTATCTCCACTGGGAGGACCCGGACTTCTGGCGCAAGCTGGACCTGGCTCTGCCCCCACCTCTGCCGCCACCTTCGCCTCCAGCGCCCCCCGTTCCCCTCGAGCCCCCAGCGCCTCTCGCACCCGCTGCGCCCGCTTGAATATTTTTCAACGAAGGAAATAATTAATGGTTATACATTCGATAACTGAACCAACACACAGTCAGAGCTGATTACTAGAGTCAACAATAGTCAAGAGTATTTTATTAGTTATGTTAATGAAATAATTTTTTTTGATAATAAATATATTAGAGTATTATGATGAATCATCGCGAATATGTGCGTGTGTGTGTGTGCGTGTGTGTGTGTGTGTACCTGTGGGTATTCCTCGTCACTTTGGAATCTCACTGAGAATCTCTGAACCCATATGAAGGTCTGAGCTTGGTTTCAAAACTATATGATGTAGCAACTATATAGGTTGTATTTATATAAAAAACAGTGAGTTTGTTACAAATGTAACGTTTGGAGTATTTATTGTTATGTAATAATAACATCAATGTTATGATAACTTGATACATCATTACTTAGTTTCGATGACACTCCGCGTCGCGTTGCATGCGTGTATGTCTGTACTAGCTATGTTTTATACATGTTACAATAAATAAATACTATTTTGTATGTGTGTGTGTGTTGTTTTTATACATTGAAAAACAATTAGAGTATTGTAAGAAACAAGCTCATTTGACCAAAAGAAATTACCTTAAAACGAGTGCTTTATGTAGTACATAAGAATGTTAGTAAATAAGAATATATTTTATACTTAATGTGCCTAAATTTTATTTTTATTACTTGTTTATAAAATAATTGTACCGAGGTTTATATTTTTTCTATAGTCTTTGAAATCAAATAAAAGATGACACAAATTAGGCAATATGTTTTATTTTATTTCATATTTAACCATCAATAATGTATTGAGTCGGTTCACGTCACACAGTCACGCAGTCTCGAACTCAACGGCTTAGAAACAAAAGATAGAAGATAATATTATATAATTATGTGTCGGAGCGCAGAGAGCACAGAGAGCGCAGTATCGCGTCGTATAGCGTCGTATCGCGTAAGGCGTAACTACAAATGACCAACCTTTCAGGACGAGGTTTATGTTTTATTTAAATAGTAATTGACAGTTTTGAAATTTTAACATTAAATACATATGTAAAGGCTTCTAGGTTTATCATAAAATTGATTATCAGGCCTATTGTCCCATATTTATACTAAATTTGTCGCTTAAATCTTTATTCGCAAGAATATAACAGGTTATAATTGACATGGTGCGGACACTCCCCCTATTGTCTACACCGGACTGGCGCGCGCCGTTGCCTTGAGACTCGGGGAGCTACTATTTCGACTCGCGCTATAATTATGCCCTTTTTCTTCGGAATATGCAGGGTAGTAAGAGCACTAAGGGCTTTTCTAATATCTATCTAAGAAACAACATAAAGAATCTTTAACCTTTTTTACCCGACTACGGCGAAGCCAAAAGGAAAGGTTATGATTTTGGCAGTCTGTATGTCTGTATGTTCCACTTCGTGGAAATTGGTTTAGTGGTAAATGATGTGTCAATAGACTCGTAATAATGGCGCGGGTATATAGGCTATAAAAATTTTATGATTTATTTAAAAATATATATACTATCTAGCTAGTATATATAATATCTATGCAATTTAGATAATGTAATAATTCGATTAAAATTATTCAAATGTCTTGTTATTTTATATAAATCTAGCCCCACTTAGATAAAGCAATAATTTGAAACAAATAGGTTTTGATTACAAAGTTTAGTTTCAACTGCCTCAAAATCTGTCCATAATCTTGAATGCTATGATAGAATATCCACAGACAGACATACAGATACACAAATACACACGTTACTTATAACGCCCCGTCCGTATAGCGTCGGGGATTAAAAACAGTTGTTTGAAAGACAAATTATTATATTGGCTAATCTATACTAATATTATAAAGAGGAAAGATTTGTATTTTTGTATGTAACGAATAAACATAAAAACTACTGGACCGATTTCAAAAATTCTTTCACCATTACAAAGCTACATTTTCCCTGAGTAACATAGGCTATATTTATTACGGGAAAAAATTAGAGATCCTCAGAAATTATTACTAAAACCAAGGCAAGGAGCAAAAAAATTAGTCATAAAATATCTTTCATCGCATGCGCTGCGAAAAGTATTGATGATAGAACAAAAAAATGTTCTACAATATTATAGAACGTATCAATATCTACAAAAAACTCCGCGAGACCATATGTCCAACTATTGAAGTTAAGTCACTATAACTACTTTTTTACATTTTAAAAGTTGATAAAAAAGCCTATCAAAATCAGACCATGTTTTCCATACCTTCGTATTAATCCTTATCCAAATAAATTATGTCGTATTCAAGACTGTTTCAATACGTGTAAATTACTTTTTGAATTATTAAAATCGGACTTTCCATTCAAAAGATATTATGAAATTAAAAATATCAATATAAACAAAAAATACACGACGACGCGACGGGCCAGTATAGCGACGCAGCGCAGCGAGTAACGCGGCAAGAGAGGGGGCACCGAAATGCGGGAGGGCCAAAATGTTTTTTAAAAAATATTCCACCCGTGCGAAGCCGGGATGGGCCGCTATATTTTGATAAAGTGATTAATTCATCACATAGACTACACGTTTTATCAATTTGGGGGCGGTAGTGCCCCCGCCAAGACGAGCCAAGCGAAGTGCAACTCGCAAGGAATCCTCATAACTTGGGTTCGGATTATTCAAGATCTACAAAATTATCAGGATATGATGTCAGTAGTGGACTTATAAAACATACAAAGTTTCAATTCCATAGCTCTAATACTTTAGTTCTTATTGATATCTAAAAAACGCCGATTTCGTCACTGACTCACTGATGATCATCAAAATTCTTATGGTACTTCCCGAAGTCCTAGAAAGCTTTGGTATATAGGCTAGTATTAGTTAATAAATAACAAAAAAAATATAAAACTTGGAACTTTTACCCCCTAAACCCTTAAACTGGGAATCGTTTGTTTGTAGTAGAATTAAGTAAATATTAATGCTTTAAAACTTGATATAGGGACTCCATGTTATAAAATTATAATCATTTTTAGTGCGAGAGAGTTATCTTTAGAGGCTTGTCAGTATATATAGTCAGCCGTATAATTTCTTTACCACCCTTAGGTTCGTTGTCAGTTGCATACTTGAGAACTACTTGTATAAGGTCTATTTTTGTTTGCAAAAATTATGTGTCACTTTAGATTATATTCAAAGGAAAAACTGTTGTTATAGTCTTATTAAACATATTATTCTACTTAAATTATAAATAAAAATAAATCCCTTTTTTTTTACTTCGTCGCAGCATCACGCGTGAACGGCTGAACCGATTTCGCTAATTCTTTTTTGTTGTGTTTATTATTGTGAGGAGAAGGTTCTTAAGGAAAATTTAAGAAAATTGTGCGGAAAATTAGAAAATTTAACAAAACTTTAAAGACAATATTAACCTTTAACTAGGGACATGAAATATGTTTAACACTACAAGGGACATGAAGTCTCACAGGCTACTACTTTCAGAGTTAAATTTTGTCATAAAATTGCATTTTGATAATTTTAAATTGTGTTGATATTTAATTAGGAGTATTATTCCGTGGTCACTATGAATTCATCTTGATCTTTACAGGTCACTATACGACGAATCGTTCTCCTAGACCAACATTGATAACGTTCTACAGCTCCCTCTTTGTTATATCTTTTAAGCCAAAATATTCATCACCCTGGATGTTATCAGCAACATGAAGTCGGGGGACGTGGAGGAGAACAATAGTAAATCTTTGTACAAATTTAAGAGGTATTTTCAGTCATCCAAGTCAGCAAAACGTATATAAGTCCCTCAAGTTGAAGCAAGTTATAATCAGATATAATAAGCCAGCAATTAGTGAATATTATTAAAATCAAATATTCTGGAAACTATTTCGTATAATAAACATTAGTTGACATCTGACAATGTCTACTTTTATCATTTTATTTTTACGAGCCAAGTAACCATGTAGGTTTGATATCACTTTTCAACTTTTAACAGACTCATTCATAAGTTACAAATCAACTAAATAACTATGTTGAATGAGTCGACACAGGAATCACCTGGGGGCATGGTAGTACATCGCCAAGACGAGGCAAGCAAAGTGCAAGAGTCTAAAATTTAAAGAGTTATCAAATATTACAAGGTTTAGCATATCAGGTATTATAGAATGCAGTAGAGTCGAGTTAATAGATCACAAAACCATAGTTATTTGCATTTATAGACCCCCCCAAATTTGATAAATTTTCATTAGACACATTTTTTAGCAATCTTGATAACTTGCTTTATAAATATAGTTTCCATAAAATAAAAATCATTCTGTGTGGTGATTTCAATATTGTTGTATTGAAATCTGATAATAATACTCTGAAGTTAATAGAATTAGTAGAAGGTTTTAATTTGAAATTAGCACTTAAGCAGCCAACACGATTAATAAGCAACACACGTATTGATAACTTTATGAGTAATATTCGTAACAGCAGATGTAAAATAGAAGAACTTGCTTTATCAGATCATACTGCACAAATTTTCAGCTATACAGTAAAAAATTTAGTCGCCTAGTGTACTGGTATATCTTAAGAAGAGACTATAGCAGAGAGAACATGGTTAAATTTAAACAATGTTTAAGCAATCTTAAATTTTCAGACGTCTATAAATATTTACTGAAGAACAAATAGGCTTTAGAAAAAATAAATCTATTAATTTGGCTATATACAGATTTCTAAAGGAGGTCATGACTAATGTAGACAAAAAGAAACATGCGTGTGTACTCTATATGGACTTATCAAAGGCATTTGACTACGTGGACCATCAAATTTTGTTAGATAAATTAAGTGTATACGGAATAATAGGAAACACCCTATCACTTATAAAATCTTATTTAACAGGGAGGCAACAAATGACCCAAATAACAAGATTAGCTAGCAGTGATAAAACAGAAACAACTTATTTATCTGATGCAAAACCAGTGACTGTTGGGGTACCACAAGGAAGCATATTAGGTCTATTACTGTTCATTACATATATAAATGATTTTCCTATGGTAACCAATCATCAGATGGTTTTATTTGCTGACGACAGCACAGTGTTATTAGTGGGAGAAAATTTGGACAATTTTGAAAATGACATAAATAATACAATTAATAATATTATTGAATGGTTGACAAGTAACAATTTAATTCTAAATATTGACAAAACTAAAGTAATGACATTCATAAATTGACATTCGAAAATAACTGAACATTAATCATTTTGGTAAAAGAATAACAGAAATCACACCCACAAAATTTTTAGGACTACATATTGATGACCGATTAAATTGGAAAACCCATATTAATAATTTATGTATTAAGCTGAATAGATTCTCTTTCGCACTGCACATGCTGTCTAAAATAGTAAATCAATCAGCAGTCCTAATGTCTTTCAACGCTTATGATTATTATTAACTTCAAATATTCGATACGGCATCATATTTTGGGGACATTCAACAGATAAAGACAGAATATTTAAATGTCAAAAGAAATGTTTAAGAGCCGTATGTCGTTTGAGGCCCACGAATTCATGCAAACCATACTTTGATAAATTGAAAGTTCTCACCTGCCTAAGTCTATATATCTATGATGTGTTGGTTTTTATTAAAACAAATAATGAACTATTTAAATATTCACAAAATGAACATCGGAAGAATAAACTATGTTTTTTTTGCCGCACACAACTGCATATTTCGGCAATAGTTTTTTTTTTTTTTTTTTTTAATATGGCTCCTGAAATTTATAATAGACTACCTGCCTCACTGGCTGACCGAAGTTTAAATTTAATGACTTTTAAGAACAAAATAAAAGAATTGCTGCTAAAAAAGAGGTACTATTCTATAAAAGATTACTTGGCAGACAAAAATATATAATATGAAATTGGAATTATTTTATGAAGCATTAGTATTGTTAATTAATATTATCTCAATGTATTTCCACGTCAAATTTAACGGCAAAGCATGCGGCCAAGCTATTGAAAAGATCACTGTCAAATAAACATGCTTATGGAAATAAATGATTTGATTTGATTTGAGTATTTTTAACTTTTCTCAGTTTAGATTATACCAGATAAACAAAATTCTCGGGATATAATGTCAATAGTGTTTTGTTACTGACTCCCTGATGATAAACAACATTTTAAGGTACTTCTGGAAGTTCTATGAAAGTTGGCATTTGCTTCGCCCTATCGCCCACGACAATACACTAACAAAGAATAAATGTGTAAAAAGACACATTTGTAGTGATGTAGGTAGGTAGGTAGGTAGGTAGGTAGGTAGGTAGGTAGGTAGGTAGGTAGGTAGGTAGGTAGGTAGGTAGGTAGGTAGGTAGGTAGGTAGGTAGGTAGGTAGGTAGGTAGGTAGGTAGGTAGGTAGGTAGGTAGGTAGGTAGGTAGGTAGGTAGGTAGGTAGGTAGGTAGGTAGGTAGGTAGGTAGGTAGGTAGGTAGGTAGGTAGGTAGGTAGGTAGGTAGGTAGGTAGGTAGGTAGGTAGGTAGGTAGGTAGGTAGGTAGGTAGGTAGGTAGGTAGGTAGGTAGGTAGGTAGGTAGGTAGGTAGGTAGGTAGGTAGGTAGGTAGGTAGGTAGGTAGGTAGGTAGGTAGGTAGGTAGGTAGGTAGGTAGGTAGGAAGGTAGGTAGGTAGGTAGGTAGGTAGGTAGGTAGGTAGGTAGGTAGGTAGGTAGGTAGGTAGGTAGGTAGGTAGGTAGGTAGGTAGGTAGGTAGGTAGGTAGGTAGGTAGGTAGGTAGGTAGGTAGGTAGGTAGGTAGGTAGGTAGGTAGGTAGGTAGGTAGGTAGGTAGGTAGGTAGGTAGGTAGGTAGGTAGGTAGGTAGGTAGGTAGGTAGGTAGGTAGGTAGGTAGGTAGGTAGGTAGGTAGGTAGGTAGGTAGGTAGGTAGGTAGGTAGGTAGGTAGGTAGGTAGGTAGGTAGGTAGGTAGGTAGGTAGGTAGGTAGGTAGGTAGGTAGGTAGGTAGGTAGGTAGGTAGGTAGGTAGGTAGGTAGGTAGGTAGGTAGGTAGGTAGGTAGGTAGGTAGGTAGGTAGGTAGGTAGGTAGGTAGGTAGGTAGGTAGGTAGGTAGGTAGGTAGGTAGGTAGGTAGGTAGGTAGGTAGGTAGGTAGGTAGGTAGGTAGGTAGGTAGGTAGGTAGGTAGGTAGGTAGGTAGGTAGGTAGGTAGGTAGGTAGGTAGGTAGGTAGGTAGGTAGGTAGGTAGGTAGGTAGGTAGGTAGGTAGGTAGGTAGGTAGGTAGGTAGGTAGGTAGGTAGGTAGGTAGGTAGGTAGGTAGGTAGGTAGGTAGGTAGGTAGGTAGGTAGGTAGGTAGGTAGGTAGGTAGGTAGGTAGGTAGGTAGGTAGGTAGGTAGGTAGGTAGGTAGGTAGGTAGGTAGGTAGGTAGGTAGGTAGGTAGGTAGGTAGGTAGGTAGGTAGGTAGGTAGGTAGGTAGGTAGGTAGGTAGGTAGGTAGGTAGGTAGGTAGGTAGGTAGGTAGGTAGGTAGGTAGGTAGGTAGGTAGGTAGGTAGGTAGGTAGGTAGGTAGGTAGGTAGGTAGGTAGGTAGGTAGGTAGGTAGGTAGGTAGGTAGGTAGGTAGGTAGGTAGGTAGGTAGGTAGGTAGGTAGGTAGGTAGGTAGGTAGGTAGGTAGGTAGGTAGGTAGGTAGGTAGGTAGGTAGGTAGGTAGGTAGGTAGGTTAGGTTAGGTTAGGTTAGGTTAGGTTAGGTTAGGTTAGGTTAGGTTAGGTTAGGTTAGGTTAGGTTAGGTTAGGTTAGGTTAGGTTAGGTTAGGTTAGGTTAGGTTAGGTTAGGTTAGGTTAGGTTAGGTTAGGTTAGGTTAGGTTAGGTTAGGTTAGGTTAGGTTAGGTTAGGTTAGGTTAGGTTAGGTTAGGTTAGGTTAGGTTAGGTTAGGTTAGGTTAGGTTAGGTTAGGTTAGGTTAGGTTAGGTTAGGTTAGGTTAGGTTAGGTTAGGTTAGGTTAGGTTAGGTTAGGTTAGGTTAGGTTAGGTTAGGTTAGGTTAGGTTTTTTTTTTTTTTTTTTTTTTTTTTTTTTTTTTTATTAATTACACTATTTTCAACTGTTGCTTTGTATTATGCAACAACTTTTAAACGATTATGTGAACTATGTACATATTTAACGATATTTATGACCTATTTCTCTTAACCGATTGGGTTTTTACTATTTTACAGTCCTATTCTACATTTTACAACCTATTTCTTAAATCTATTATCTTATTTCTACTATGTACATAATATTTTTTTTTTTTTTTTTTTTTTTTTTTTTTTTTTTTTTTTTTTTTTTTTTTTTATATATACTTATTTCTTAAATTTAATCTTTGTATTATTATTTTTATTTACAGTTTGCATTGCCTCCTTTGCGAATGTCAGAAAATCGTTTCGTTCGTTAGTACCATTTATTAATGTTCTAAAATTCTCCTCTGTTAATGTTATTTTATGTTTAATTTCTATATCATTTCTTTTACTTCCGAATTTCGGACATTCGCAAAGGACATGCATTACACTTTGGACCGATGAGTTATCGCAATCGCAATAAGGATTGTCCTTCAGTTTAAATCTGTGTAAATATTGGCCAACTCCACCGTGTCCGGTCAATATTTGAGACAACATATTTTCCAAATTGATCGATTTTAAGGTTTTTCTTGCCTCTCTAACGTCAGGGAAAAACAACCTTGTCAATTGGCCCTGCTCAGCACTACTATATTTATTCTGCCACTTTTCAATACTCTCCTGTCTTAGAATGTATTTAGCTGACGAGACGGGTATTGCATCATACACCGGTGCTGTTTTCTTTGATAAGGCTGCCCTTTTTGCTAAAGTGTCCGCCCGCTCGTTACCAGCCATACCCTCGTGCGCCTTTATCCAATAAAAATTCACTTTTCCTCCTTTCTCTTCGATATGTTTAACTGATTTTCTGATTTCATATATTAATGGATGGAGATGGTTGGGATCTTCTAGACATTGTAGGGCTGATTTTGAATCTGAGATTATATTTGAATTTTTAAAAGCTATATGTTTTTGTTGTGTATATTTAAGGGCACGAGATATGGCTACCAACTCCGCCTGAAACACTGAGCAGCAATCGTCCAATCTAAATGTGCTATTTCCTATCTCCCTATCTTCTTTCCAAATGGAAAAAGCTCCTCCTACTCTACCTTCTATTCTGCTGCCGTCCGTATATATACACGGCCAGCCATTATCTATCTCTTCTACTTCCTCCTGAGACGTGAGATTACCGTGAGTAAAAGGTCTTCTTTCAGATGGGTGTGGCAATTCGAATGGACTAATTGGTTTTTCTATTGGTCTTCCGGGGTATAGAGAGATTGATTTTCCTCCTCTTTTGATTTCATAGATCTCTGCAGCCTCTTTCACTCTTAGTTCGAGTGGAAGAATGCTTGCTATCAAAGTAGCTGCGTTTGACGAGACTGTTTTATGCGATTTGCTGATCCTAAGTGCAAACATTCTGGTCAACTTGTTTAATTTATTTAAAGCATATTTTCTTTTTAAAATTGGCTCCCACGCGCATGCAGCATATAATACAATCGGTTCGATGACCGCCGTATAGATCGTTCGAACTATGTCCGGGTTCAAACCCCAGGTAACTTTTGCAGCGCGTGCGACCGACTGATAAATTTTAACAGATTTTGCGTATATTTTATCTAAATGTGGAATGAAATTGAGATTTGAATCTATTGTGAGGCCTAAAAGAGTTAATGATGGAGATAATTGTAATGTTGTATTGTTAAAAATAAATTTTGGTTGATCATATTTCAGTTTCTTGGTGACCAGAATTACTTGCGTCTTATGCTCAGCAAATCGCAATTTGTTTTTAATCCCCCACTCGGAGATATATCTTAATGCTTCGTTAACCCTATCGTTCAGTTCCTCGGTATTGTGTGCTGAGGCTATGATTAAAATGTCGTCTGCAAATGCTTGCACTCTTGCTCTCAAACCCTCCGTACTTTTTAGTAGAGGGTCTAGCTGAAGGTTCCATAATAACGGACCTCCAGTAGAACCTTGGATACAACCTTGGTTTGTTTCTCTCGTAGTTTTACTTCCTGCATATTCCAATGATACGAGTCTTTCACTTAGGTAGCTATTGATGATTTTGATAACACAGGGATCGCAGTTCTTCTCAATAAGCTGCTCTAGCATCTTGGGCCACCACGTGTTGTCGAATGCACCCTCGATGTCTAACGATACCATTGCTACCATTTTATGGTTGGTTAATTCAGATCTAACTAGCGTCAGAGAATCGAAGAGAGCGTCCTCGCAGCTACGTTGAGGCATGAAGCCGTATTGCCGATTACTGAGTTGGTTAGTGGACCCCAGATGCCAGAGCAATCTATTGCAAACTATCTTTTCCAAGATTTTTCCATTCACCGGTAACAGTCCGATTGGCCTGTAAGACTTTGGTGCGGAGTAGTCCTCCTTCCCTGGCTTTCTTATTATCTTGACTACGGCTGTTTTCCAACTTTTCGGAAAATAACCAGAGGAGTAGCATGTATTTAAGATGGCACTAAATACTTCCGGCTTTGCCCTATACGCACTCCAGCAGATGTCGGCTGTAAAACCGTCATCTCCTGGCGCTTTAGATGGACTCATACCCTTCATGACTTGTTCTATTTCATTTATTCCTATCTGTGTTATGTGTTCTTCCTTTTTATATATGTCTGTTAACTCCTTCTGTACATTTATTCTAATCTCTCTATGATATTCTATATCGGTATTCGGGTCGTCCTTAGGGTAGAATGTGTCTGCTAGATATTCTACTGATTCTTGTTCATTTAACTCTACACCGTTCTTATTTAGAAGCGATTCCTCTGTATTTTTTCCTGTAGATTTCAAAATTCTATATACCTTATCCCATACTGATTCTATTCCCTGTGAAGTACAAAATTCTTTCCAACTGGTTGTTCTACTTGATAAAATTTCTGCTTTATATTCCTCTAAATTTTTAAGATATTCCTCTATAACATATTTCTTCCTACTGCGATTAGCTTTTTTAATTTTCTTCCTGAGTCTAATGACATTTCTTTTGAGTTTAGTTAAATTCTCATTCCACCATTTAAGCTTATTTGTTATGAACGGGCTGAGCTTAGGCATGGACTCCTCACACGCTTCGGTTATACATTTTGTATACTTTTGGACTATCACGTTTATCTCTTCCGGTGTTTTTGCCTGTTTTATCTTATTTTCATTTAACTCTGATTCATTAAATTTATTTGTTACTATCTCCTCAAACCTCGTCCAGTCTGCTTTTTTGACGTTATAGATTCTAGTACTTGATCTTTTGATGTTTTTGACGTTTGATTCCCCAATTTTAAGTTTAAACGTGACAGCCCTGTGGTCAGATGTCGTGACCATTCCAGTATCGACCTTCCATTCTTCTATCTTGTCCAGAATTTCCTGCGAGCAAACTGTCACGTCCACTATGCTAGTACATAGTTTATTAGATCTAAAAGTGTAAAACGTAGGAGTCGTTCCTTCATTTAACACTTCCAGACCCCTTTGTGCTAAAAATGATGCATAGTTTAATCCACGATCGTCTTCGTCGTCACAACCCCACCACGCACTCTTTGCATTACAATCACCTCCTATTATTATTAAATTTGTGTTTAGTTTAGAAACAATATTATCTAGTTGTTGTATATACTCATTTATGTCTTCTGTGTCTTCCCAATATATTGATATTAAACCTATTCTCATCTTATCTAATATTATTACCGTTCCCACAATATTTTCTGTTACAAAGCTTGCACTATCTATTATCTGTATGTTTGGATTTATGATTACTATTGCTGATTTTACTACTTTATTTCTGTTTGCAGTTTTCTGAATGGTGCGGTAGGGAGTTGCGACTGATCCCGAAGCTCCCACGTACGGTTCCTGAAGAAGAAGTGCCACATACTTCCTTTCACTCGCCTCACGCAACACTTCCTGTGTTGCAGCAAGTCCTCTGCCCAGGTTGCACTGAGCGAAACCGATATAGTTCTCTTTTGCCTTTTTATTATTCTTACCTATTATTTGATTCGTTGAGGTGCCCTTTAGGAATACGAAACCAAGTTCCGCGCGAACTTGTCCCATCTCCTCCACTCCGGGCATACCGATGAGAATGACGGATGACATCCATTCTCCTTACAGTTCACGCAGCTCGGTCCCTCACTCCTATTGTTGCATTCTCGCGAATCGTGACCCTGTGCACAGTACCCACATTTAGTCTCGGTCGTGCAGTCCTTTGCCCTATGTCCGAAACCCATACAGTTGAAGCATTGCATGATAGGCGATTGATCTATTGCGTCTACGATTTGGTAACCAACTCTGATTCTTTTATTCACTAAGCTTTTCCAGACCTTCGGACTCACATCCAGTATAATATTGTTTACCGAATTGTTCCTTCCTCTCGCTCTCCTTAATACTTTTACTTTCACTTCTTCCTTTTCAGTAGATCCGATTAAATTTGAGTTTTGACGCAATATCGCTTCTTCCAACTTCTTGTCAGTCAAGTCGTGAGCGACACCAATCAATTTGAGCAGCGGATTCCTAGGCAGAGGCTCACTCACAGACAGCTTATCATTCGTCTTCTTAATCGCCTCATGCAGCACTGTCCTTTCTTTCCTTGATTCACACGTAAATACCACTCTCTGATTTTTCAACTTTCGAACACTACTTATTCCGACTCCCAGTTCCACCACGTCCACCTTCTCTTTAATCTCTTTCACGATATCATCGTTACAATGCTTTGGGTCCGCTGACTCAACCACTATAGAGTATCTAGGCCTAGCGATTGTGTCGGTGTAAATTCGTCTTTCCCTATCTTCGCGTATAGCCGCTTTTTCCGCGTACGAGATTCCTTCCACAACCTTATTCCTGCTAATGGTCTCTTCCTGTAGTTTGTCTATTTTCTTTTGCGCTACTAGCACCTCCCTATGTGTGTTTCTTATCTCTTCACTTTGAGCTTTTAATACTTTTATTATCTCTTGCAGATCTGATGGGACTACAATCATAGACGGAACAGTACTTGTAATAGAGGTCGCAACCGTGGCAGTGGGACCTACGTCAGTCTCAGTTCCCGAGCAAAGTACGGGTTCCGGGGCCTTCGTCTGTTCCAACTGCTCCGAAGCTACAACGATTTCTTTTTGAGGGATGTTTGTGCAAGCCTGTGTGCCTATATGCACAACAGGGGCATTCAATAAAGCACTGTAGATGGTTATACATTTCCCCATTTCTCTGCTGCAATCCTCTATTAGATCCTTCTGAATCTTTGCCAGGTTGGTTCCAGTACGGACCGCCGCTATTATTGCGGCGGCCAGTGTATTTACCGATGCAAAAAATGTTGAAGTGTCCACTACAGCAGAAGCCGTAGCAGGAAGAGGCAGTTTCTCCATAATTCGAGGCATTTCAACAAACAACAATTGAACTTAAATTGGACTGGTTCAAATTGACTAAGGAATTTTTTAAATATTTTTGGCGATGACCTTATAACGACAACTAAATAATTTAAGCGAAAAATCAATAAAAATATATTATAAATATTCCCAAGGTCAATGAAATCTACTTAAGTAATCGATGATGGGCGAGGGGGAGGGCGATTTTTTCGCTAGTTTTTAAAGATATCGAAACGAGAGTGGTGTCGTTGAATAGGTAATGAAAAACTCTATTCAACGATATAAGAACGAATAAAATCGGATAAACTAATCAAACTAATTTTTAGGAATAACGTGTTTTTTGATCAAAATTTTGTCAAAATTCGACAGATTTACTGAAAATTTTGAAAATTTTCACTATAAAACAGGGTTCAATATTAATATATAATGTAGGGGGATAGTGTACGTATAATATGAGATAAAAATAAATTGAAATAAGAGCGTTTCAGGTGGAAAATAGAGTATTTATAGTATAAAATGTTAAAATTTTACAAAATTTTCATACAAATTATTGATATAAAAAATTTTAATATACTGAATTTAGATAAATCTTATTTAATAATGTGTGGGAGGACGTTTTGAAACTATATAAAAAATTTTTCGACGATATATTGAAGGAATCTACTTTAATTTTTGAAATTTCGTATATGTTCAATGTTTGTTATAACACCTATTAGGTAAACTCGGTGTGGAGAATTCCAAAGAATATTTAATTTTTTCGCTAGTTTTTAAAGATATCGAAACGAGAGTGGTGTCGTTGAATAGGTAATGAAAAACTCTATTCAACGATATAAGAACGAATAAAATCGGATAAACTAATCAAACTAATTTTTAGGAATAACGTGTTTTTTGATCAAAATTTTGTCAAAATTCGACAGATTTACTGAAAATTTTGAAAATTTTCACTATAAAACAGGGTTCAATATTAATATATAATGTAGGGGGATAGTGTACGTATAATATGAGATAAAAATAAATTGAAATAAGAGCGTTTCAGGTGGAAAATAGAGTATTTATAGTATAAAATGTTAAAATTTTACAAAATTTTCATACAAATTATTGATATAAAAAATTTTAATATACTGAATTTAGATAAATCTTATTTAATAATGTGTGGTAGGACGTTTTGAAACTATATAAAAAATTTTTCGACGATATATTGAAGGAATCTACTTTAATTTTTGAAATTTCGTATGGGTTAGGTTAGGTTAGGTTAGGTTAGGTTAGGTTAGGTTAGGTTGGGGTGGGGTGCTAGCTGCGGAAACCTCCTCGAGAGCCCACCATTTTGTGGGCCGGTGCACCCTGGGCAACTACGGATAGTAATTTTCCACTATTACTATCCGGAGGCCAATATCCGCAGAAGAGGGGCGCGTAGGCGCAGTGGGCGGTGGCTGCGTTGCAGCGTCTAGTTCTGTGTGTCCCGCTGCGCCTCCGTTCATGGGGTAGCCACTCAGTGGCGCAACCGTACTCCATGATCGGGGGGGCAGTTGGACATATCTGATGCGTGGGCGTGAAAGCGTCATGGTGGGGCGCGTAAGCGCGAGTGTCTCTTGCGCTGGATGTTTCGCCGTCGACTCCTGTCTCGGTGTAGTAGCGTATCCGGGATGGGGGTAGCGGTCGGGCGGCCGGCGCAGAGGTTTGCGCCAAGGTTGGGCGCGGAGGTCGCGGAGCGCCGGCGTGACGGGCGCGGGCCTTAAACTCCAACGTTCGTACCCTGGGCGTCGCAGACGGCGGTTAAGTCCAGGGGGGTCCGGTGGCCGGAGGTACGGGTCGCTCCGGGTACTTCTCTGTTAGCAGAGATGACTTGTGAGCGACCTGATCTCGAGGGATATGGGCCGCTTCTGACTCCTCCGGGGGCTGGGTGTTTTAGTAGACATGTCCTGGCATCCCCCCTCGGTTAGGTGCTTGGTAAAGCGAGCCCATGGGCGGGTTTGAACTGCGGGTACTTGTACCCGCAGACGGGTGGTTGTGCCGAGGCGTCCGCAGTAGTATGCTAACGCGTTCCTGCGGCGCCTAACATACGGCATGGACGGTGGTGGGTTTTAGTGCGGTAGTCCAGCGCTTATCGCTGGGAGTCCCACATAACCCCTTCAAGGGGTATGCGTAAATGCATTTCCCACAGTAAAAAAAAAAAAAAAAAAAAAAAAAAAAAGGTTAGGTTGGGGTGCTAGCTGCGGAAACCTCCTCGAGAGCCCACCATTTTGTGGGCCGGTGCACCCTGGGCAACTACGGATAGTAATTTTCCACTATTACTATCCGGAGGCCAATATCCGCAGAAGAGGGGCGCGTAGGCGCAGTGGGCGGTGGCTGCGTTGCAGCGTCTAGTTCTGTGTGTCCCGCTGCGCCTCCGTTCGTGGGGTAGCCACTCAGTGGCGCAACCGTACTCCATGATCGGGGGGGCAGTTGGACATATCTGATGCGTGGGCGTGAAAGCGTCATGGTGGGGCGCGTAAGCGCGAGAGTCTCTTGCGCTGGATGTTTCGTCGTCGACTCCTGTCTCGGTGTAGTAGCGTATCCGGGATGGGGGTAGCGGTCGGGCGGCCAGCGCAGAGGTTTGCGCCAAGGTTGGGCGCGGAGGTCGCGGAGCGCCGGCGTGACGGGCGCGGGCCTTAAACTCCAACGTTCGTACCCTGGGCGTCGCAGACGGCGGTTAAGTCCAGGGGGGTTCGGTGGCCGGAGGTACGGGTCGCTCCGGGTACTTCTCTGTTAGCAGAGATGACTTGTGAGCGACCTGATCTCGAGGGATATGGGCCGCTTCTGACTCCTCCGGGGGCTGGGTGTTTCAGTAGACATGTCCTGGCATCCCCCCTCGGTTAGGTGCTTGGTAAAGCGAGCCCATGGGCGGGTTTGAACTGCGGGTACTTGTACCCGCAGACGGGTGGTTGTGCCGAGGCGTCCGCAGTAGTATGCTAACGCGTTCCTGCGGCGCCTAACATACGGCATGGACGGTGGTGGGTTTTAGTGCGGTAGTCCAGCGCTTATCGCTGGGAGTCCCACATAACCCCTTCAAGGGGTATGCGTAAATGCATTTCCCACATTAAAAAAAAAAAAAAAAAAAAGGTTAGGTTAGGTTAGGTTAGGTTAGGTTAGGTTAGGTTAGGTTGGGGGTTCAGTAGCACATACGTCCTCGTCGTTTCCCCTGGGCCCCGTCCTGACCACCGTAACGGAGTGGCAGGCGGGTGGCTGAAGTGTGCTAGTGCGGTTACCTCAGTGTGTGCAATACGCAAAGGTCTTCCTTCCCCAGCTCCCTCCCCTTTGGGTTGTAGGTAGAGCGGGGCACACTAGGAGTTTTCAAGGCGTATCCTGAGATAGCGAATCCCATGTCGGGTTCTAGGAAAGAAGCAGCATTGGCTGCAGCGGCTGACCCCGCAAATATTGCGGGTGGTAAGTCGGATAAGTCTGATGCAAAGGGCGTCAGAATAGGGACAAGACGGCGCCTCCCCGAGGTGCCTCTTAAATCCTCGGACTCAGAGTCCGAAACCGACGACAAGGTAGCCTCAAAGTGCGACTCCGTAGAAGCCTTTGAGCGCACGCTTCGGGCTAGGCCCTTCCGCAGGCCAACTCCAGCGGCGGCAAAGGGCCCTAGCGACTCGGATGTTGCGTCCGAAGTGGACAAAAGCGATCCAACCTTGAGGAACGCGGACGAGCTGCGAGCGGATGCTGGACGGAGCGCATCCAAGATCATCGAGCTTGCTAAGAAGTCCGGGAACCTCAAGGGGACCTACGTCAAGATCCTTAAGGAGTCCGCCAGTAATCTAAAGGAGATCGTAGATGCGCTGGCGGACAGGACAGAGGCGGAGGAGGTTCGTCGACTTCGGGTCGAGAACGCTCGCCTACGCAGGCAGCTCGAGTACGCCAAAGCCGAGTCCCTGGCGTACAGGAGGGACCTTGAGGAGATGGGGGCTAAGAGATCCCCTAAACAAGCCGCACCCTCGTCGTCCGACGCGATGGCAAACGCGGCAGAGGAGCTAAAAACGGCGATCACCTCGATGCTGGAAACTCGTCTGTCCAGGATCGAGGAACGGCTGGTTACGACGGCGAACACACAACCGCCACCCGTGGTTGATGGAAGGAGGCAGGCGGTGCTGGCTCCGTCAACTGCGCTCACTCTCGCAGCATCCCAGCCCGACACTGCTTCAGCAGCCCCTCTTCAAAAGAGGGGGAAAAAGAAGAGTCCTTCTCAAGTGGCGGCCACAGCATTAGAGGCTCCTCAAACTACGCAGGAACCGACACAGGCTGTTCTGGCGAGTGCGCCTTCTGCAGAGCAAGAAGGCGATAGCTGGGCAACGGTTGCTCGGCGTGGTCGCAGGAGGGCGAAAAACCCCCCGCCTCAGAAGGTGGCGCCGGTCAATGCGCCTAAAGCGAAGAAGGTCTCCGCTAAGCCCAAGAAGAGGCTCGTGGCTCCTCGCACGTCGGCTGTCGTCGTGCGGCTCCTGCCCGAGGTGGCAGAGAAGGGAGTCACCTATGCCAAAATCTTGGAGAAAGCGGAGATGAGTATAGACCTCGCGGAGCTGGGTATAGGCGCCGGTATGAGGATCCGCCAGGCCAAGACCGGGGCTCGGGTGCTGGAGTTGCCGAAGGGGCAGACACCCGAGCAGGCGGAGACCTTGGCGGAGAGAATGCGCATCGTGCTGGACGGCTTGGCGCAGGTAGCACGGCCAACCAAGGCCGTGAATCTCCGGGTGGACGGGCTCGACGACTCGGCCACCAAAGAGAAGGTGGTTGCCGCGGTCGTGCGAGCGAGCGGCTGTGCTGCGGAGGCGGTGCGCGTCGGTGAGTTGTGGACCAGCCGCGCAGGTATGAAGGGGGTTCGAATCTCCTGCCCCGTGGACGCTGCAAAGGTGCTGTCCAGGGCGGGGAGGATCCTGGTCGGCTGGAGTTCCGCCCGGCTGCAGGTACTGGATGACCTACCCATGCGCTGCTATAAGTGCATGGGCCTAGGTCATACTAAAGCCCTCTGCCCTTCGCCGAAGAACCGAGCAGACTTGTGCTACCGGTGCGGCCAAGAGGGGCACAAGGCGGCTCTCTGCACAGGCGCAATGCGCTGCGCAATCTGCGCGGATGCAGGCAAGCCGTCGGGCCATAGAATGGGGGGCAAGAACTGCAAGCCCCCCCGTCAAGGTAAGAGAGCAGCCGCTCCGGAGGGGAGCCACTCCTAGTACCCTGGGAGCCCCTCTGAGAATGCCGGCCCGCGTGGATCGGGCTGACCGCCGAGGCGTCACGGTTGTTTGCGAAAGCGTTCCCGTGGCGTCTCACGTAGGCGGAGGAGGGTACCGCTGGTTTTAGTGGGTATGCCTTGAACGCCGCTAGCCCAATGGTGGGCGGCATCAAGGAGAGCCCCACATAACCTCCCGCTTGCTAGAGGGGGGTATGCATAAGGTCGCATTTCCAGCGTTAAAAAAAAAAAAAAAAAAAAAAAAAAAAAAAAAAAAAAAAAAAAAGGTTAGGTTAGGTTAGGTTAGGTTAGGTTAGGTTCCCCCTGGATGGCGCCTCCGTCTGACGAGGAGGAGGCGACGGCTGTTCCCCCTATAACAGAGGGGGAAATGGAAGTGGCCGTCGACCGTCTCCGGGGGAGGAGAACGGCACCGGGGCCCGATGGTGTGCCTGGGCGAGTGTTGTTGATCGCCCTGAAACACCTCGGGCCGATGCTTCGGGAACTGTTCAACGCGTGTCTCAGGACTGGGCAGTTCCCGAAGCAATGGAAGGAAGGCAAATTGTGTCTGTTGCCGAAGAAGGGCCGTCCACCGGGGTCGCCTTCGGCATACAGGCCAATTGTGCTGCTGAGTGAGACGGGGAAGTTGCTGGAGAAAATTCTCGCAGCACGTCTCACTCAGCACCTGGAGACGGAGGGTCCCGATCTAGCTCCCTGCCAGTTCGGGTTCAGGGCGGGCCGTTCCACCTTGGACGCCCTGTCCGAGCTGAAGAGGGTGGCCACAGAGGCGGTGGAGGAGGGGGACGTTGTCCTGGCCGTCTCCCTCGATGTGGCCAACGCTTTCAACAGCCTCCCACACACCACCTTGAGGGAGGCACTCCGCTATCATGGAGTGCCGTTCTACCTCAGGAGGCTGTTGGAAGCATACTTGGACGATCGGGACGTCCTCTGGGAGGGGGCCGACGGGCGAATGGCTCGGCATCGGGTGGGCTGCGGGGTTCCGCAGGGCTCGGTTCTGGGTCCCGCCCTGTGGAACGTCGGCTTCGACTGGCTGCTTCGAACGCCCCTCCTCGCCGGCATGAGGGTGCTCTGTTACGCTGACGACACCCTGGTGACGGCGAGGGGGAAGGACTTCCGCGAGGCAGCCCGCCTAGCCGAAGTCGGAGCCACGCTCGTGGTGGACCGAATCGGAATGTTGGGTCTGAGGGTCTCCATCAGCAAAACGGAGGCCCTCTTGTTCCACGGTCCACGGAGAGGCACCCCACGGGGAGCGTCCATCTCCGTCCAAGGTTCGGTGGTGGAAGTGAGGGCCCAGATGAAATACCTGGGGCTCACCCTGGACGGCAGATGGAGCTTCGGGCCGCACTTCGAGGCGCTCGCTCCCAGGCTCGTGAAGGCCGCCGCGGCGTTGGGAACGCTACTACCCAACGTCGGGGGACCGGGTTCGCCGTGCCGGCGCCTCTATGCCGGCATCGTGCGAAGCATGGCGCTGTACGGTGCTCCCATATGGGTGGACGCTCTCACCGAGCGCAACATGGCCCAGCTGCGGAGAGCGCAGAGGGTCATCTCGGTGAGAGCTATACGGGGGTACCGTACAGTGTCATGGACGGCGGCGACACTTCTCGCGAGCGATCCGCCTTGGGCTCTTCAGGCGGAGGTTCACGCAGAAGTGTACCGGTTCCGAGCGAGCCTACGGACGACCGGTGTGCTGCCCAGAGAGGAGGAGGTTGGACGAATCAGGGCTCTAGCCCAACGAGCCCTGATTCAAAGGTGGAAGGAGGATTTGAGGTCCCCCAGTGCAGGCCTGGCGACGGTGGAGGCGATCCGCCCTCACATCGTGCGCTGGGTCGAAAGGCAGCACGGCGTCCTGTCCTATCGGCTGACGCAAATGCTTACCGGGCATGGTTGCTTCGGTAAGTATTTGTGCCAAATTGCCAGACGGGAGGTGACGCCGGCCTGTCACGAGTGTGGTGCGGCGGAAGACACGTCGCATCATACTCTGGCAGAATGCCCTGGATGGGGACCTCAACGCCACAGCCTGGCGGCGGTCCTAGGTGGAGACCTCTCTCTCCCGAGCGTGATTCATTCCATGCTCGAGAGTGAGAGATGCTGGTCGGCCATGGTCGACTTCTGCGAGGCTGTAATCTCGCAGAAGGAGGCCGCGGAGCGGGAACGCGAGGGTGACGCCTCTGCAGACCCGCGCCGCCGAGCTCGATCTGGGAGGCGTAGGCGACAATTCGCCCACCTCCTCCCACCACCCTGAATGGAGCCGTCAGGCAAGGGGGTAACCACTCTCGGTGTACCCTGAGAGCCCCCTGGTGTGCAGGCCCGCTATAAGAGCGGGCCGACCCGCTGAGGCGTCACAGTCGTGTGCGTAAGCGTTCCTGTGGCGCCTCCCTACAGCGGAGGTATGGTACCGTTGGTTTTAGTGGGTATGCCTTGAACCGCCGCTCGCCCAATGGCGGACGGCATCAAGGAGAGCCCCACATAACCTCCCGCTCGTCGGCGGGGGGTATGCATAAGGCGCATTTCCAACGCAAAAAAAAAAAAAAAAAAAAAAAAAAAAAAAAAAAAAAAGGTTAGGTTAGGTTAGGTTAGGTTAGGTTAGGTTAGGTTAGGTTAGGTTAGGTTAGGTTAGGTTAGGTTAGGTTAGGTTAGGTTAGGTTAGGTTAGGTTAGGTTAGGTTAGGTTAGGTTAGGTTAGGTTTTTTTTTTTTTTTTTTTTTAAAATTGTAGCCTCCGACCTTTGGGAGGCTACGACAAGACTTCTCTCCCGTAAGTAGAGACGTTGGCAGGCGGGTAAATAAGTTTTTCAGTGGGGATTTATTTTATTTATAATCAAGTGAAACTCCAGTTCTATTTTTAAAAGGCTAGTGTTACATGGCTTTTTCTGTTGTTCCAATATATTTATATAACATTTATCGCTAACATTGTTTTGTTGTAAGATAATGGTCAATATAATTTTTTTAACATTTAATAATAATTAACAATTGTATATACCAGATTAATTTTAACATTTCATGTAGCTTTCGTTGGTTTCTTTACAGTCCAAGGTTAAGGTGAGTACAAATGATCAGCATACTGTCTTATTTAGCAAATTAAAATCTTAACAAATTTAGCATGTTACACTAGTAGTGGACATAAGGGTAGTGGTTAAAACTAAAACAATAATTTAGAGGCTCCATTATGTCAATTTTTTTTTTTTTTTTTTTTTTTTTTTTTTTTTTTTTTTTTTTTTTTTTTTTTTTTTTTTTTTTTTTTTTTTTTTGTCATATATTATTTTCATGAAATAATTTTCAATCCGATAATTATTTTTAGGCCTTTCTTTTACTACTTAATACTACTTACAACATGTTTTCGTGTTTTTAGGCTTCTAAATTTCGAGTCAGAAATTCTTATGAATTTCCACAAAATTTTTTATTTCACACAGGGTTCAGAGCGCTCGAAATTACATTCAACGCTGATATTCAATAATACCCATGATGTAATTTATGATACTATTTTTAGACATCGCTCAGCTCTTATTCCTATGCTGCCTTTCCGTTCCACTGGTGTTGTTGTCAGTCTGTCTATGTTGTCGGTCTGTTAGTAAGTTCTTATTCTATCATATTGAGCGGAAAGGGACGAAAAGTGTCAGTCGTGTCTGTTTGTCTTCGTTGGTCGTCTGTCAGTCAGTTGCCTGTTTTGCCTCAACGCCACTAGCAATACGCCACGCGGGCCCGAGCTACAAGGTCCCATTTCCCGCGAGTCGGGCATTCATTACTCATGGCGTTGTGGCCCTTGTCCTCCACCTTCGCTAGATGGCAGTTGCGACAGGTGGGAGACTCGTCTGCCTTATACGCGGTACAGTCGTCTCGTCTGTGAGGCCCTCCGCAATGAGCACATAAATCAGTCTGCTCGGTGCACTGTCTCCGCCCATGGCCAAAACCGAGACACTTTGTGCATTGCACAAGAGGGGATTGGTCGACCACACTTACCCTTTGCAGATCGACATAAAGCTTACCGGCTTGGGTCAGACGCTGCCAGACGGGGGGGGAGACTTGGAGAACTATGTGGCTCTCCAGAGGGTTTTTAGCTCTCCTTCGGAATTTTACCCTGGCGCGATAGTCTTTCTCCTCCACATCGCCCACAAGGTACTGGTTTTGGTTTTTGAGTGCGTGGACAACCTCCTCATCACTGATCGTGTTCCGGACGTTCCTAATCACGACCAGCGGATCCTGGTTGGTTTTATCCTCGAACTCAAAACCCATTTCCTTCTTCCGAATTTGAGCCTTTACCCTCTCGAGTTCCTCCCTCGTCTCGCAGCCCAAGATTACTTTCACCTGGTCTTTTTCCCTCTTTGCAACTCTCGCCTTGTCCACCCGAAGGCCAGTGTTTTTGGCGTCTACTGCGACCCTGACCTTTTCCAGGACTTCTTCTCCTGTAGCGATCGGGTCCACCAGTGACACTACCATCGAGTGGACAGTGCGATAAGCGGGGGGCTTAGTCGCTGCTACTAGGGCATAAGAGATATCCTCCCTCTCGCAGCTTGTGGTTATGGTGCGGAGCTGGTCTACATGCTGCTTGATATTCTGTTCAGATTTCAGTACCTCAGCTCTCACCTCCTCCACCTGCAGCGCGAGGTAGGACACCTGTTGGCGGGTCGATGCTGCAATCTCCACCTGTTCTTTCATCTCTTCTTTCATATTTTCAGTCATTTTTGTCAGGGGGCCGTCTTTTATACTGTCACTATAGTCTGGGGAAGCATTCTCTCTCATCTTCATTAATTCGTTCATCTTATCATTCATCTCTTCTAACCTTACATGCATCTCTTCCACCCTTTTCTGTACTGAGGTTTCCTCATCTATCGTTGTTAATTTATCATTCATCTTCCTGTTTGCTAACTCACTTATCTGTTCTTCCATACTTTTTATTCGGTCGCCGAAGACCGAGCTTAAATTTGTATTTAGCATCTCTAATTGTGTCACTTGATCCTCCCGAATACTGATTGTGATGGCCATGTTTTCGCATATCCTAAATATTTCCTTTACATTTTTTGTTATCGCTTCTTTTAGTTGAGTCTTTATATTTGTGGCTTGTCGTAGATTGGTAATTGCTTCCTTGAGCATTTTGCCTGCTGTGATTAATAGAATCTCTTTCGATGCCAGTTTCTCCGCTTCTTCCTTCGTCTTTTTACCTACTTCCATGCAAAAATCAACTATTGCTTCACTCTCACTCTTTTCTCCAGACTTCCTGCTTTTCTTATCGGCCATGTTGTCAATTTCTTAATACAGCCGGTGGTGTAAAGGGCCACTCGGATGTTGTCCTATTTTGATTGACAGTGTAAAAAGCTGCCAGTCCTATGCTAAACGGTTTTTAAAATTTTTAGTCTTTTTGGGTGGTGTAAAGCCACCCGTCCTATTCTAAGTCTTAAAATCTATATCGCAGTCAAAGTGCAGTGTAAAGAGCTGCCCAAGTCCTTATTCTACGTCTCCTATATCTAATCTCCCGAGACCTGCGGTGAGATATGCCCGAAATACACTAACTTTCCTAATTTTTTCTATTAAAATGGCTATATCTCCTATTCTAAAGCGAGTTTGGGGGTGGTGACTATTCCTACTGTTAGTACTCCCCTAATAGTATCTATAAACCAAAAATCAGCCAAATCGTAGGAGTGGGATTTTTGTAAAATCGATTCTTAGTTTTTGAAGGCTGATTTCTCCTCAGGGAAGGGGGGGACAGTTTTCTGCTCTATAGGGCGTTTGTGGGGCTCCACGAGACCTTCCCGCAGACACCTCACACGCCTCTGTAGCCCTTCTGGTTCAGCTGCAAATCCGTTCTCAACTTTTCTGAGTCAGAGGGGTGAGTTGCGCGGGGGGTGGGGGGGGGGGGGAGGGGGTCTCGTGGGGAGACTTTGATGGGTCCCGGGGGGGAGGTTACCTAAAAGAGGGGGGGGGAGGGGTCCAGACCCCCTATCAGGTTGGCACTCTGCCTAACCCCCAAAAAGATAGGGGGTGTCAAAGAAAATCTTGGACTTAGAAAACTTTTTCAATTAAAGTTACAGAATTTTCTAAGTCCAAGTCACGTGTCGTTTGGTACCTGGGGATTGTGTCGCAAAAAGCCGCCAAGACAGTATGGGGGGTCGGGAGGGACGTAGTCGTAAGTTAGTTAGTTCGTTAGTCAGTGTCCCAATAATTACCCCTAAAACAAGAATTTTCCCCAAAAACTCCCCAGATTAGGGAGGTCTCCCCAAATGGGAGTTTTGTCTCGAGTAGGGCAATTGCCCTAGTTCTACTTACAATGTATGTATGTACATTTACTACTCAGGTCGAAACAATAAAGTAAGTAGGGCAATTGCCTTGGTTCCGAATTGCAATTAATTAAGTAGGGCAATTGCCCTAGTTCTCAATTCAAAATTGTTTTTTTTAAAATTGAGTAGGGCAATTGCCTTGGTTACCAAGTAGGGCAATTGCCGTGGTTTGATCGAGTAGGGCAATTGCCTTAGTTACAATTATTTGGTATCTATGTGCTAATGGCCACACTCACAGTACTATGTGTCCAATGGTTAGGTTAGGTTAGGTTAGGTTAGGTTAGGTTAGGTTAGGTTAGGTTAGGTTAAGGCAGGGGTGCTAGCTGCGGAAACCTCCTCGAGAGCCCACCATTTTGTGGGCCGGTGCACCCTGGGCAACTACGGATAGTAATTTTCCACTATTACTATTCGGAGGCCAATATCCGCAGAAGAGGGGCGCGTAGGCGCAGTGGGCGGTGGCTGCGTTGCAGCGTCTAGTTCTGTGTGTCCCGCTGCGCCTCCGTTCGTGGGGTAGCCACTCAGTGGCGCAACCGTACTCCATGATCGGGGGGGCAGTTGGACATATCTGATGCGTGGGCGTGAAAGCGTCATGGTGGGGCGCGTAAGCGCGAGAGTCTCTTGCGCTGGATGTTTCGCCGTCGACTCCTGTCTCGGTGTAGTAGCGTATCCGGGATGGGGGTAGCGGTCGGGCGGCCGGCGCAGAGGTTTGCGCCAAGGTTGGGCGCGGAGGTCGCGGAGCGCCGGCGTGACGGGCGCGGGCCTTAAACTCCAACGTTCATACCCTGGGCGTCGCAGACGGCGGTTAAGTCCAGGGGGGTCCGGTGGCCGGAGGTACGGGTCGCTCCGGGTACTTCTCTGTTAGCAGAAATGACTTGTGAGCGACCTGATCTCGAGGGATATGGGCCGCTTCTAACTCCTCCGGGGGCTGGGTGTTTCAGTAGACATGTCCTGGCATCCCCCCTCGGTTAGGTGCTTGGTAAAGCGAGCCCATGGGCGGGTTTGAACTGCGGGTACTTGTACCCGCAGACGGGTGGTTGTGCCGAGGCGTCCGCAGTAGTATGCTAACGCGTTCCTGCGGCGCCTAACATACGGCATGGACGGTGGTGGGTTTTAGTGCGGTAGTCCAGCGCTTATCGCTGGGAGTCCCACATAACCCCTTCAAGGGGTATGCGTAAATGCATTTCCCACATTAAAAAAAAAAAAAAAAAAAAAAAAAAAAAAAAAAAAAAAAAAAAAAAAAAAAAAAAAAAAAAAAAAAAAAAAAGGTTAGGTTAAGGCAGCACGGTGTGCTGACCTACCGGCTGACGCAGGTGCTTACCGGACACGGATGCTTCGGTAAGTACCTGCACCGGGTCGCCCGGAGGGAGGCGACGCCGGCCTGCCATGGGTGTGGTGCGGCGATGGACACGTCGCATCACACTCTGGCAGAGTGTCCTGCGTGGGGACCCCAACGCTTGGATCTAGCGATGGTCCTAGGCGGAGACCTCTCTCTGCCGGGTGTGGTAAAAGCCATGCTCGATAGTGAGAGGTGCTGGTCGGCTATGGTCTCCTTTTGCGAGAATGTTATCTCGCTAAAGGAGGCCGCGGAGCGGGAACGCGAGGGTGACGCCTCTGCGGACCCGTGCCGCCGAGCTCGAACGGGGAGGAGGCGGTGGCGCTACGCCCACCTCCTCCCTCCGCTGTAGATGGAGTCGCTAGACGGAGGGGAGCAAGTCCCAGTACCCTGGGAGCCCCTCTGAGCGTGCAGGCCCGCGTGGATCGGGCCGACCGCCGAGGCGTCACGGTTGATTGCGAAAGCGTTCCCGGGGCGCCTCACTAAGGCGGAGGAGGGTACCGCTGGTTTTAGTGGGTATTCCCCTGCAGCTGTAGTTGCGGCAGCGCAGGGCTGAGCCCCACATAACCTCCCGCAGTCAACGGGAGGTATGCGTAAATGCATTTCCAGCGTCAAAAAAAAAAAAAAAAAAAAAAAAAAAGGTTAGGTTAGGTTAGGTTAGGTTAGGTTAGGTTGGGGTGCTAGCTGCGGAAACCTCCTCGAGAGCCCACCATTTTGTGGGCCGGTGCACCCTGGGCAACTACGGATAGTAATTTTCCTCTATTACTATCCGGAGGCCAATATCCGCAGAAGAGGGGCGCGAAGGCGCAGTGGACGGTGGCTGCGTTGCAGCGTCGAGTTCAGTGTGTCCCGCTGCGCCTCCGTTCATGTGGTAGCCACTCAGTGGCGCAACCGTACTCCATGATCGGGGGGGCAGTTGGACATATCTGATGCGTGGGCGTGAAAGCGTCATGGTGGGGCGCGTAAACGCGAGTGCCTCTTGCGCTGGATGTTTCGCCGTCGACTCCCGTCTCGGTGTAGTAGCGTAATCCGGGATGGGGGGAGCGGTCGGGCGGCTGGTGCAGAGGTTTGCGCCAAGGTTGGGCGCGGAGATCGCGGAGCGCCGGCGTGACGGGTGCGGGCCTTAAACTCCAACGTTCGTACCCTGGGCGTCGCAGACGGCGGTTAAGTCCAGGGGGGTCCGGTGGCCGGAGGTACGGGTCGCTCCGGGTACTCCTCTGTTTGCAGAGATGACTTGTGAGCGACCTGATCTCGAGGGATATGGGCCGCTTCTGACTCCTCCTTGGGCTGGGTGTTTCAGTAGACATGTCCTGGCATCCCCCCTCGGTTAGGTGCTTGGTAAAGCGAGCCCATGGGCGGGTTTGAACTGCGGGTACTTGTACCCGCAGACGGGTGGATGTGCCGAGGCGTCCGCAGTAGTATGCTAACGCGATCCTGCGGCGCCTAACATACGGCATGGACGGTGGTGGGTTTTAGTGCGGTAGTCCAGCGCTTATCGCTGGGAGTCCCACATAACCCCTTCAAGGGGTATGCGTAAATGCATTTCCCACATAAAAAAAAAAAAAAAAAAAAAAAAAAAAAAAAAAAAAAAAAAAAAAAAAAAAAAAAAAAAAAAAAGGTTAGGTTAGGTTAGGTTAGGTTAGGTTTTTTTTTTTTTTTTATAATTACACTATTTTCAACTGTTGCTTTGTATTATGCAACAACTTTTAAACGATTATGTTAACTATGTACATATTAAACGATATTTATTACCTATTTCTCTTTATCGATTGGGTTTTTACTATTTTACAGTCTTATTCTACATATTACAAGCTATTTCTTAAATCTATTATCTTATTTCTACTATTTACATTTAAACGATTATGTTAACTATGTACATATTAAACGATATTTATTACCTATTTCTCTTTATCGATTGGGTTTTTACTATTTTACAGTCTTATTCTACATATTACAAGCTATTTCTTAAATCTATTATCTTATTTCTACTATTTACATACTGTTTTTTTTTTTTTTTTTTTTTTTATATACTTATTTCTTAAATTTAATCTTTGTATTATTATTTTTATTTACAGTTTGCATTGCCTCCTTTGCGAATGTCAGAAAATCGTTTCGTTTGTTAGTACCATTTATTAAAAATCTAAAATTTTCCTCTGTTATTGTTATTTTATGTTTAATTTCTATATCATTTCTTTTACTTCCGAATTTCGGACATTCGCAAAGGACATGTATTACACTTTGGACAGATGAGTTATCGCAATCGCAATAAGGATTGTCCTTCAGTTTAAATCTGTGTAAATATTGGCCAACTCCACCGTGTCCGGTCAATATTTGAGACAACATATTTTCTAAATTGATCGATTTTATGGTTTTTCTTGCCTCTCTTACGTCAGGGAAAAACAACCTTGTCAATTGGCCCTGCTCAGCACTACTATATTTATTCTGCCACTTTTCAATACTCTCCTGTCTTAGAATGTATTTAGCTGACGAGACGGGTATTGCATCATACACCGGTGCTGTTTTCTTTGATAAGGCTGCCCTTTTTGCTAAAGTGTCCGCCCGCTCGTTACCAGCCATACCCTCGTGCGCCTTTATCCAATAGAAATTCACTTTTCCTCCTTTCTCTTCGATATGTTTAACTGATTTTCTGATTTCATTTATTAATGGATGGAGATGGTTGGGATCTTCTAGACATTGTAGGGCTGATTTTGAATCTGAGATTATATTTGAATTTTTAAAAGCTATATGTTTTTGTTGTGTATATTTAAGGGCACGAGATATGGCTACCAACTCCGCCTGAAACACTGAGCAGCAATCGTCCAATCTAAATGTGCTATTTCCTATCTCCCTATCTTCTTTCCAAATGGAAAAAGCTCCTCCTACTCTGCCTTCTATTCTGCTGCCGTCCGTATATATACACGGCCAGCCATTATCTATCTCTTCTACTTCCTCCTGAGACGTGAGATTACCGTGAGTAAAAGGTCTTCTTTCAGATGGGTGTGGCAATTCGAATGGACTAATTGGTTTTTCTATTGGTCTTCCGGGATATTTAGAGATTGATTTTCCTTTTCTTTTAATTTTATATATATCTGCGGCTTCTTTAACTCTTATTTCCAGAGGAAGAATGCTTGCTATCAAAGTAGCAGCATTTAACGAGACCGTTTTATGCGATTTGCTAATCCTAAGCGCAAACATCCTAGTCAATTTATTTAATTTATTTATAGCGTATTTCCTATCTAAAATTGGTTCCCACGCGCATGCAGCATATAATACAATCGGTTCGATAACCGCTGTATAAATCGTTCGAACTATGTCCGGGTTTAATCCCCAGGTAACTTTAGCGGCGCGTGCTACTGATTGGTAAATTTTAATTGATTTTACGTTGATATTGTCTAAATGAGTAATGAAATTGAGATTAGAGTCTATTGTAAGTCCTAACAGAGTTAATGATGGGGATATTTGTAATATTGTGTTGTTAAAAATGAACTTCGGATGATCATATTTTAGTTTTTTAGTGACTAGAATGACTTGCGTCTTATGTTCAGCAAACCGCATTTTATTTTGAGTCCCCCATTCTGAAATGTTTTTTAATGCCTCATTTACTCTATCGTTAAGCACTTCGGTATTGTGTGCTGAGGCTACTACAAGTATAGTTAGGTTAGGTTAGGTTAGGTTAGGTTAGGTTAGGTTAGGTTAGGTTAGGTTAGGTTTTTTTTTTATTTTTTTTTTTTTTTTTTTTTATTGAAATGAGTTTATTCACATTGAGTTTTATTGTCACATTGGGAGTATGATGAAGACCATAAGTTAATTAAATGAGACCCGGTTTTCTAGAGATGGCCAGTGCTGCGATTTGATACAGCAATGACCGTCGTTTCGAAAAGGGATTATCAACTTTATGTTGACTGTATGAAGAAGATGATTTCTTATAGCGACTTATATTGTTTTATGCAAAAAAAAAAAGAAAGTAATATGAGTCAAAATAAAATGTAAACTTATCCTAATTTGTTAATCAGAATTATTTACAAGATTGGTTTTTAAAAAAAAATGTAACAAAAGACTATACTATATATAACTAAAAACTAATTATCTTACTCTTAATTTAAGTTGTACACAAAACTAATGATTCGCTTATTTACAATTTATTACAGCGTAAAATCCGGGATTAGGAGCCGTTGAATTTCTTTAAACGGCTCAGTATAATTTCTGTGAATTTTGTAAACGATTTTAGAGCGCTCTCCTTCTCCATCACCTCCGTCAGAACGAAAGGAGAGACGCCTGCTATATCGCAGCAGATTGTATGTTCCAGTCTTTGTGCTTCGAATCTTGGACATTCCTCAAATAAATGAGGTAGGGTCTGGATAGAAATATTATCACATGGACAATGGTCATCATCAGTGATACAGAACCGTTTTAAATAAGCTTTGTGGTAAGCGTGACCGGTCAGATATTGGGTGAAATAAAAGGAAGTTTTAACTTTGGACATAAGCTTTCTTATGTCCCCCAGAGATGGTAATAGGGCTTTAGTCCATCTCCCCTGTTCGGATGATGTGTATATATCTTCCCACTCCGTGCGCACTCCAGAGCGGATGGAGTGCTTCGCAAAGCTTAAGGGGAATTCCCGGTAATCGGGAGATCGGTGAAGTGCTGCACCGCTCTTTGCTGCAACGTCAGCGGCCTCATTACCTGGAATTCCGACGTGACTCTTCACCCATGCGAATTCGATTGTTTTAGCAGAAAATTTATTAATGGAATAGATGGTGCGATGTATGTTAGCAATGAGTGGATGTGTGTTGCTGCGGTTCTGTAAAGCTTTTAAGGAAGAAAGCGAATCTGATAGGATGATGAATTTGGAATAAGAATGGTTGGATGCCCAAGAGCATGCTTTGTCTATGGCTAGGAGCTCTGCCTGGAAGACGGAGCAACTATTGTGCAGCTTGAATTTTTTGGTAAGTATACGTTTGTCTCCTTCGAAACAGACGAAAGCTGCACCGACAGAGCCGTCTTCCAGCTTGCTCCCATCCGTGTATATCTGGACTGTGCGGGTGGTGGTGGAGTGACAGTGCTGATTGATCTGGTCTTCTTTAGTGAATGCAAGGTGAGGAGGTGAAATTCTATCGAATGGGTGTAGAAGTTTGTGTGGAGGAGTGCGTGTTTCCAAATTGACATCAGAAGGTAGGTGTTCTGTTATTCCCGTGAGTTTGGTCATCTCTATAGCATGAACCTCTCTCACCTTGAGGTCCAATGGTACAAATTGAGCGAGGGCGATAGAAGCGACGGTTGATACCGTTCTAAAGCTTCTAATCGCCTTGATTGCAAAGGATCGTTGAACGCTTAATAGCTTTCGTTTAACATTCGTTCTACAGGCCGCGTGACCCCATATACCGGCAGCGTAAGTGATGATAGGTTCAATCACCTGCCGGTATATGGTGCGGACGTTCTCCGGATGGGCACCCCACGTCGGTCTGCAGAACAGGCAGAGTTTGTTGAAGATTTTGGTGGCTTTAGATACGATGTAGTCGATGTGGCTATTAAAAAGTAAGTTCTCGTCAATTATAACGCCAAGGAGTTTAAATTCCTTGTCGAATGTCAGTTTTTGTCCAGCCATTTTAATACTGGCGGTCTTAATACCTGGAGTAAATGCTACCAATTTAGTTTTAGAGGGCCCAAATGTCAACTTGACGCTATTCCCCCACTCCACAATAGCGTCTAGCGCTGAGTTGGTGACGTCCTGAAGCTCGCTAACAGTCTTTGCCTGGGCGATCAGCAGGACGTCATCAGCAAAGGCTTGAATAGTGCACCCTTCCGGGAGGTTGATACACAGCAACTCATCCAGTATGATGTTCCACATCACAGGGCCGCACGTAGAGCCCTGTATGCAACCTTTAGACATAATTTTGGATACGCGAAAGTCCGCGTGGTCAAGCACTACTTCTCTGTCTGTGAGATAGTTTTGTATCAGGCCGAATAAGTTTCTAGAGCATTTAATCTTTCGGAGCCTGTGGAGCAGCGCGGGCCACCACGCGTTATCAAATGCCGATTTGATATCCAAGGAGACAGACACAACCAGACGGCCGTCGACTTTGGCTTCGCGAACAGTGCGAAGCGCGGAGTCGATCGCCATCGTGGTGCTAGTCTGCTCCCTGAATCCGAACTGTTTGGGATGGAGGTTACCAGTGAGGCCAGCAGCGTAGGTGATCCGGATGGTAAAGAGTTTTTCCAACGTTTTGCCAAATACGGGGATCAGCCCTATGGGTCGGTGTGAAGTAAGTAAGGTGTAGTCATCCTTGTTTGGTTTCGGTATTATCCGGACATAGGCTCTCTTCCACTGTCGGGGGAAGTGTTGGAGATCAAGACAGCGGTTACATAAATCGGTGATTAATTGAGGATATGAATAGGTGAATTGTGCGCAGATATCAGATGTTAGGTTGTCTAGTCCGGGTGCTTTATTAGGGTTCATTTTGTTAAAGATCTCCAACACCTCCGCCGAAGTGAAAGGGGGGTCATCTGCTGAATCGGGTTTGTCAGGAACTTGATGTCTTAGTTCGTGGTGCCCAGGTAGCGTGTCCGGTGTGTCATCGGGGTAAAAATGGTTTAAGAGGGCATTAGCTGTTTCTCTTTCATCGTTAGTGTAGTGGCCATCCACTTTAAAGGTTGTCGGTGGCCTCTTAGGGTTAGTGTCCTTCAAGAGCCTGTTAGTCAAGGACCACACATTTTCTTTTGTCTGGAGTTCACAAAAGCTGCGGAAACTAGCGCATGACGCCTCTCGAAGCTCATCGGCATATGCTCTCTTCCTATCTTGCATCTCTTGAGCCATTGTGCTAGTGACCGCGTTACGTTTTTTCGCAGCGTGTAACTCTCTGTGTAATTCGATGACTTGTCTCTTTCTGTCTTCCAAGGCATCGCTCCACCAGATTGGTCTGCCACTCGCCGCGCCCGATCTTATTGGCATCGACGATTGGCAAGCGGTATGGATAATCTTTGTGATTATGTCTATGGTCTCCTCCAACTTAGACGTATCGAATGAGTGAATGTCCATGTCCAATAAATTGTGAGAGGTCATCTGAGTGGCGAGTGAGGTCTTAAATTCGCTCCAGTTAGCTTTCTTTGTATTATACACAAAAGTGGAAGTGTTGAGAGGCCTATGCAAACGATCTGAGGATGTATGACTATAAAAGAAATCTATGGCATTGTGCTGTGACGAGGGGCAAACGTCTAAGTTGACTTTCCAGTTACAGATGAGGTGATGTATAGAAGAAGATGCAAGAGTGAGATCTATGATTGAGGTGCGTTCTTTACCATGAGTGACAGTTTCGAAAGTCGGGGTATTTCCCACGTTGCAGATGGTAAGATCGTTAGCATACGCCATGTCAACAACTTCATTACCGCGTGAGTTGTTTTTATTGCATCCCCATAATTGGTGCCATCCATTGAAATCCCCTCCCAGGATGCAAGGAATAGCAGAGGAATCCTGGAGGAAGTCGTCAATGCGGTGGAGGGTGTTACTTTCGTCTTGTTTAGGTTCAATATAGGCCGAGGCGATATGTAATTTACTGTGGCCGAACTGAACCCTGACGACGCACAGGTTGGTGTTGGAGTACTGTGAAATACCTAAACAGGAAATGTTGCTCTTAGTGATGACACATGCCTTAACACGGCCACCACCAGAGTGTTGGTAGATGTTAATGCCTCCGAACGGCCTCACAGTGTCTCCAGAGCCCGTGTATGGTTCCGAGACTAATGCGATGCTGTATGAACTGTCTTTGAAATATTTAAGAAATTCGTGGAAGCTAAATTGTGAACGGTCAGTGTTGCACTGTATAATATTTATTCTATTACTGTTGTGATCCATAATCGATTAGGTTTTGTATTTTGTTTCGCATAATTTTAAGGATTGGGCAGTTCGCAGAGGTGGCTTTATGTTCGACGGAATGTTTAGTGGTATTAAATTTAGTGTTGTGGGAAAGACAGTTGTAACATCTTATGTGTTCTGGCGAGTTTTTGTGTGGACAGTCAGGCTCTAAATGGGATGTCTCGGCGCAGTATGCGCATCTGGTCATTTCGGCGCGGCAATATTTTTGTGTGTGGCCAAACTGTTGACAAGAGTGGCACTGGAGGAATGGACAAAAGTCCTCAACATGCACTCTTTGGTAGTCTATCCCCAATCTGCCATTTTTGTTGGCGTATTGCCAAACTTTAGGACTTGTGATGAAAGCCGCGTTGTAAAGGTTGGCGTTCCTGTTCGAGCGCTTGAACTTAAACACAAGATCGTCGGGGGAGTCGATAAGCTCTTTGAGTCCTTCGTTCTGTTCAACTATGATATCTCTAAGGTCTTCCGTGGAGATATCCTTGCAGATACCCTTGAGGAGGATCATGGGTTTGAGGCTCTTGGCCTCAACTGCCTCTACTTCCGCACTTGGGGAATTCTTGATCCGCTCCAAAGCATCATCTCGTTGTTGACGATTGTCGAACTCTACGCGCATTTTCCCTTTAGAGAGGGGTTGCACACGAGCCGGTGTATAGTGAGCTTCTCGGAAACTAATTGTGTTTCTTAGCGCAGTAATCGTGTCCTGTCTGGTTGTCGTGGGGTTTTTAGTGGTGATCACTATAGCTGGGCGTGACGTGGGTTGAGGTGCCACACGCTCCAGAGGCTGGATTTGGACCGAGTTGGTGTTTGGTCGGCCTGCCATTTGGGCGTAAGAACGGCCATCCTTGCTTAGTGGAGCGCGTTGCCGCTCAACTGTCACAGTGGGTAACTTTTTCGTGATTTTACTAAACTCCTCTCTAACACACGAAGTGAGTTCTCGTTTAAGTATACGCATCGATTCATCAGAGATAGCAACGGACTGAGTAGAAGGGATGGTGCACACAGTCGACTTAGTCACAATCTCGGCGTTCTGATCAAAGTGAAAAGCTGGGGGAGGTGGTATAATAGGTTCAAGAGCACTTTGCACGGTAGGTGTTGTTGCCATATTTGTTCCCGCGTTCGGCTTATTCAAAATGCTCGGAGAGTTTGGTCCCGTCAAAAACTTGATATAAACATTCGCACATTTTGTTATTTCTTCACTACATGTGGAGATGTAATGTTTGTTAGGTCTCGATAGATTTTTTCCATCAAAGACAGTTGTCGTTATGGTGTGAGTTAAAAGGTTGATCGCCTCAATAAAAGATTTGTTGTCAGTTATAGTATCAGCCGTAATAGGCGGAGGTCTCTTCTCCTCATACTTAGGCATGTTGCTGTATTGAATTAGCAATATTGATTGATAATTTTAGGCTTAAAATAGGTAATATAATTTTTTATATATTTTTAAAAGAGATCCTGGGATATAACTAACTTAATTGTTGCGAAAATTTAATGTTTTGAAAATTTTAATATTCCCAAGGTCATGGTTTTCCACGTAAGTAATCTCAAAAGGGAGGGTGGGAGGGCGATTTTTTCGCTCGTTATAAAAGATATCTTATTGAGAGTGGTACCGTTGAATAGGTGATTAAAAACGCTATTCAACGATATATAAACGAGGAAAATCGGATGACAGAATATAACTATTATTTACGAAAAAAGTGTTTTTTGAACAAAATTTCACCAAAATCGAACAGTTTTACTGAAAATTTCGAAAATTTTCACAATACAACAGGGGTTAAAATTAATATATAATATAGGGGGATAGTTTATGTATAATATGAGATAAAAATAGTTCGAGAAAATAGAGTTAAAGTAGGGAAATAGACTGTTTATAAGATAAAATGTTAAAATTTTTCAAAATTTTCATACAATTTCTTAATAAAAAAATTTTTAATATACTAAATTTAGATAAATTTTGTTTCACAATATGCGGGAGGACGTTTATAATCAATATAAAAAATTTTACGACGATAAATTGAAGGGATCTACTTTAATTTTTAGTATTTAGTATATATTCAAACTTTGTTATATCACCTATAAGGTAAACTCTGTATGGAGAATTTCAATGAATACAAAAATTTTTCGCTCGTTATAAAAGATATCTTATTGAGAGTGGTACCGTTGAATAGGTGATTAAAAACGCTATTCAACGATATATAAACGAGGAAAATCGGATGACAGAATATAACTATTATTTACGAAAAAAGTGTTTTTTGAACAAAATTTCACCAAAATCGAACAGTTTTACTGAAAATTTCGAAAATTTTCACAATACAACAGGGGTTAAAATTAATATATAATATAGGGGGATAGTTTATGTATAATATGAGATAAAAATAGTTCGAGAAAATAGAGTTAAAGTAGGGAAATAGACTGTTTATAAGATAAAATGTTAAAATTTTTCAAAATTTTCATACAATTTCTTAATAAAAAAATTTTTAATATACTAAATTTAGATAAATTTTGTTTCACAATATGCGGGAGGACGTTTATAATCAATATAAAAAATTTTACGACGATAAATTTAAGGGATCTACTTTAATTTTTAGTATTTAGTATATATTCAAACTTTGTTATATCACCTATAAGGTAAACTCTGTATGGAGAATTTCAATGAATACAAAAATTTTTCGCTCGTTATAAAAGATATCTTATTGAGAGTGGTACCGTTGAATAGGTGATTAAAAACGCTATTCAACGATATATAAACGAGGAAAATCGGATGACAGAATATAACTATTATTTACGAAAAAAGTGTTTTTTGAACAAAATTTCACCAAAATCGAACAGTTTTACTGAAAATTTCGAAAATTTTCACAATACAACAGGGGTTAAAATTAATATATAATATAGGGGGATAGTTTATGTATAATATGAGATAAAAATAGTTCGAGAAAATAGAGTTAAAGTAGGGAAATAGACTGTTTATAAGATAAAATGTTAAAATTTTTCAAAATTTTCATACAATTTCTTAATAAAAAAATTTTTAATATACTAAATTTAGATAAATTTTGTTTCACAATATGCGGGAGGACGTTTATAATCAATATAAAAAATTTTACGACGATAAATTTAAGGGATCTACTTTAATTTTTAGTATTTAGTATATATTCAAACTTTGTTATATCACCTATAAGGTAAACTCTGTATGGAGAATTTCAATGAATACAAAAATTTTTCGCTCGTTATAAAAGATATCTTATTGAGAGTGGTACCGTTGAATAGGTGATTAAAAACGCTATTCAACGATATATAAACGAGGAAAATCGGATGACAGAATATAACTATTATTTACGAAAAAAGTGTTTTTTGAACAAAATTTCACCAAAATCGAACAGTTTTACTGAAAATTTCGAAAATTTTCACAATACAACAGGGGTTAAAATTAATATATAATATAGGGGGATAGTTTATGTATAATATGAGATAAAAATAGTTCGAGAAAATAGAGTTAAAGTAGGGAAATAGACTGTTTATAAGATAAAATGTTAAAATTTTTCAAAATTTTCATACAATTTCTTAATAAAAAAATTTTTAATATACTAAATTTAGATAAATTTTGTTTCACAATATGCGGGAGGACGTTTATAATCAATATAAAAAATTTTACGACGATAAATTGAAGGGATCTACTTTAATTTTTAGTATTTAGTATATGGTTAGGTTAGGTTAGGTTAGGTTAGGTTAGGTTAGGTTAGGTTAGGTTAGGTTAGGTTAGGTTAGGTTAGGTTAGGTTAGGTTAGGTTAGGTTAGGTTAGGTTAGGTTAGGTTAGGTTAGGTTAGGTTAGGTTAGGTTAGGTTAGGTTAGGTTAGGTTTTTTTTTTTTTTTTTTTTTTTTTTTTTTTTATTAATTACACTATTTTCAACTGTTGCTTTGTATTATGCAACAACTTTTAAACGATTGTGTTAACTATGTACATATTAAACGATATTTATTACCTATTTCTCTTTATCGATTGGGTTTTTACTATTTTAGTCTTATTCTACATATTACAAGCTATTTCTTTAATCTATTATCTTATTTCTACTATTTACATACTGGTTTTTTTTTTTTTTTTTTTTTTTTTTTTTTTTTTTTTTAATATACTTATTTCTTAAATTTAATCTTTGTATTATTATTTTTATTTACAGTTTGCATTGCCTCCTTTGCGAATGTCAGAAAATCGTTTCGTTTGTTAGTACCATTTATTAAAAATCTAAAATTTTCCTCTGTTATTGTTATTTTATGTTTAATTTCTATATCATTTCTTTTACTTCCGAATTTCGGACATTCGCAAAGGACATGTATTACACTTTGGACCGATGAGTTATCGCAATCGCAATAAGGATTGTCCTTCAGTTTAAATCTGTGTAAATATTGCCCAACTCCACCGTGTCCGGTCAATATTTGAGACAACATATTTTCCAAATTGATCGATTTTATGGTTTTTCTTGCCTCTCTTACGTCAGGGAAAAACAACCTTGTCAATTGGCCCTGCTCAGCACTACTATATTTATTCTGCCACTTTTCAATACTCTCCTGTCTTAGAATGTATTTAGCTGACGAGACGGGTATTGCATCATACACCGGTGCTGTTTTCTTTGATAAGGCTGCCCTTTTTGCTAAAGTGTCCGCCCGCTCGTTACCAGCCATACCCTCGTGCGCCTTTATCCAATAGAAATTCACTTTTCCTCCTTTCTCTTCGATATGTTTAACTGATTTTCTGATTTCATATATTAATGGATGGAGATGGTTGGGATCTTCTAGACATTGTAGGGCTGATTTTGAATCTGAGATTATATTTGAATTTTTAAAAGCTATATGTTTTTGTTGTGTATATTTAAGGGCACGGGATATGGCTACCAACTCCGCCTGAAACACTGAGCAGCAATCGTCCAATCTAAATGTGCTATTTCCTATCTCCCTATCTTCTTTCCAAATGGAAAAAGCTCCTCCTACTCTTCCTTCTATTCTGCTGCCGTCCGTATATATACACGGCCAGCCATTATCTATCTCTTCTACTTCCTCCTGAGACGTGAGATTACCGTGAGTAAAAGGTCTTCTTTCAGATGGGTGTGGCAATTCGAATGGACTAATTGGTTTTTCTATTGGTCTTCCGGGGTATAGAGAGATTGATTTTCCTCCTCTTTTGATTTCATAGATCTCTGCAGCCTCTTTCACTCTTAGTTCGAGTGGAAGAATGCTTGCTATCAAAGTAGCTGCGTTTGACGAGACTGTTTTATGCGATTTGCTGATCCTAAGTGCAAACATTCTGGTCAACTTGTTTAATTTATTTAAAGCATATTTTCTTTTTAAAATTGGCTCCCACGCGCATGCAGCATATAATACAATCGGTTCGATGACCGCCGTATAGATCGTTCGAACTATGTCCGGGTTCAAACCCCAGGTAACTTTTGCAGCGCGTGCGACCGACTGATAAATTTTAACAGATTTTGCGTATATTTTATCTAAATGTGGAATGAAATTGAGATTTGAATCTATTGTGAGGCCTAAAAGAGTTAATGATGGAGATAATTGTAATGTTGTATTGTTAAAAATAAATTTTGGTTGATCATATTTCAGTTTCTTGGTGACCAGAATTACTTGCGTCTTATGCTCAGCAAATCGCAATTTGTTTTGAATCCCCCACTCGGAGATATATCTTAATGCTTCGTTAACCCTATCATTCAGTTCCTCGGTATGGTGTGCTGAGGCTATGATTAAAATGTCGTCTGCAAATGCTTGCACTCTTGCTCTCAATCCCTCCGTACTTTTTAGTAGAGGGTCTAGCTGAAGGTTCCATAATAACGGACCTCCAGTAGAACCTTGGATACAACCTTGGTTTGTTTCTCTCGTAGTTTTACTTCCTGCATATTCCAATGATACGAGTCTTTCACTTAGGTAGCTATTGATGATTTTGATAACACAGGGATCGCAGTTCTTCTCAATAAGCCGCTCTAGCATCTTGGGCCACCACGTGTTGTCGAATGCACCCTCGATGTCTAACGATACCATTGCTACCATTTTATGGTTGGTTAATTCAGATCTAACTAGCGTCAGAGAATCGAAGAGAGCGTCCTCGCAGCTACGTTGAGGCATGAAGCCGTATTGCCGATTACTGAGTTGGTTAGTGGACCCCAGATGCCAGAGCAATCTATTGCAAACTATCTTTTCCAAGATTTTTCCATTCACCGGTAACAGTCCGATTGGCCTGTAAGACTTTGGTGCAGAGTAGTCCTCCTTCCCTGGCTTTCTTATTATCTTGACTACGGCTGTTTTCCAACTTTTCGGAAAATAACCAGAGGAGTAGCATGTATTTAAGATGGCACTAAATACTTCCGGCTTTGCCCTATACGCACTCCAGCAGATGTCGGCTGTAAAACCGTCATCTCCTGGCGCTTTAGATGGACTCATACCCTTCATGACTTGTTCTATTTCATTTATTCCTATCTGTGTTATGTGTTCTTCCTTTTTATATATGTCTGTTAACTCCTTCTGTACATTTATTCTAATCTCTCTATGATATTCTATATCGGTATTCGGGTCGTCCTTAGGGTAGAATGTATCTGCTAGATATTCTACTGATTCTTGTTCATTTAACTCTACACCGTTCTTATTTAGAAGCGATTCCTCTGTATTTTTTCCTGTAGATTTCAAAATTCTATATACCTTATCCCATACTGATTCTATTCCCTGTGAAGTACAAAATTCTTTCCAACTGGTTGTTCTACTTGATAAAATTTCTGCTTTATATTCCTCTAAATTTTTAAGATATTCCTCTATAACATATTTCTTCCTACTGCGATTAGCTTTTTTAATTTTCTTCCTGAGTCTAATGACATTTCTTTTGAGTTTAGTTAAATTCTCATTCCACCATTTAAGCTTATTTGTTATGAACGGGCTGAGCTTAGGCATGGACTCCTCACACGCTTCGGTTATACATTCTGTATACTTTTGGACTATCACGTTTATCTCTTCCGGTGTTTTTGCCTGTTTTATCTTATTTTCATTTAACTCTGATTCATTAAATTTATTTGTTACTATCTCCTCAAACCTCGTCCAGTCTGCTTTTTTGACGTTATAGATTCTAGTACTTGATCTTTTGATGTTTTTGACGTTTGATTCCCCAATTTTAACTTTAAACGTGACAGCCCTGTGGTCAGATGTCGTGACCATTCCAGTATCGACCTTCCATTCTTCTATCTTGTCCAGAATTTCCGGCGAGCAAACTGTCACGTCCACTATGCTAGTACATAGTTTATTAGATCTAAAAGTGTAAAACGTAGGAGTCGTTCCTTCATTTAACACTTCCAGACCCCTTTGTGCTAAAAATGATGCATAGTTTAATCCACGATCGTCTTCGTCGTCACAACCCCACCACGCACTCTTTGCATTGCAATCACCTCCTATTATTATTAAATTTGTGTTTAGTTTAGAAACAATATTATCTAGTTGTTGTATATACTCATTTATGTCTTCTGTGTCTTCCCAATATATTGATATTAAACCTATTCTCATCTTATCTAATATTATTACCGTTCCCACAATATTTTCTGTTACAAAGCTTGCACTATCTATTATCTGTATGTTTGGATTTATGATTACTATTGCTGATTTTACTACTTTATTTCTGTTTGCAGTTTTCTGAATGGTGCGGTAGGGAGTTGCGACTGATCCCGAAGCTCCCACGTACGGTTCCTGAAGAAGAAGTGCCACATACTTCCTTTCACTCGCTTCACGCAACACTTCCTGTGTTGCAGCAAGTCCTCTGCCCAGGTTGCACTGAGCGAAACCGATATAGTTCTCTTTTGCCTTTTTATTATTCTTACCTATTATTTGATTCGTTGAGGTGCCCTTTAGGAATACGAAACCAAGTTCCGCGCGAACTTGTCCCATCTCCTCCACTCCGGGCATACCGATGAGAATGACGGATGACATCCATTCTCCTTACAGTTCACGCAGCTCGGTCCCTCACTCCTATTGTTGCATTCTCGCGAATCGTGACCCTGTGCACAGTACCCACATTTAGTCTCGGCCGTGCAGTCCTTTGCCCTATGTCCGAAACCCATACAGTTGAAGCATTGCATGATAGGCGATTGATCTATTGCGTCTACGATTTGGTAACCAACTCTGATTCTTTTATTCACTAAGCTTTTCCAGACCTTCGGACTCACATCCAGTATAATATTGTTTACCGAATTGTTCCTTCCTCTCGCTCTCCTTAATACTTTTACTTTCACTTCTTCCTTTTCAGTAGATCCGATTAAATTTGAGTTTTGACGCAATATCGCTTCTTCCAACTTCTTGTCAGTCAAGTCGTGAGCGACACCAATCAATTTGAGCAGCGGATTCCTAGGCAGAGGCTCACTCACAGACAGCTTATCATTCGTCTTCTTAATCGCCTCATGCAGCACTGTCCTTTCTTTCCTTGATTCACACGTAAATACCACTCTCTGATTTTTCAACTTTCGAACACTACTTATTCCGACTCCCAGTTCCACCACGTCCACCTTCTCTTTAATCTCTTTCACGATATCATCGTTACAATGCTTTGGGTCCGCTGACTCAACCACTATAGAGTATCTAGGCCTAGCGATTGTGTCGGTGTAAATTCGTCTTTCCCTATCTTCGCGTATAGCCGCTTTTTCCGCGTACGAGATTCCTTCCACAACCTTATTCCTGCTAATGGTCTCTTCCTGTAGTTTGTCTATTTTCTTTTGCGCTACTAGCACCTCCCTATGTGTGTTTCTTATCTCTTCACTTTGAGCTTTTAATACTTTTATTATCTCTTGCAGATCTGATGGGACTACAATCATAGACGGAACAGTACTTGTAATAGAGGTCGCAACCGTGGCAGTGGGACCTACGTCAGTCTCAGTTCCCGAGCAAAGTACGGGTTCCGGGGCCTTCGTCTGTTCCAACTGCTCCGAAGCTACAACGATTTCTTTTTGAGGGATGTTTGTGCAAGCCTGTGTGCCTATATGCACAACAGGGGCATTCAATAAAGCACTGTAGATGGTTATACATTTCCCCATTTCTCTGCTGCAATCCTCTATTAGATCCTTCTGAATCTTTGCCAGGTTGGTTCCAGTACGGACCGCCGCTATTATTGCGGCGGCCAGTGTATTTACCGATGCAAAAAATGTTGAAGTGTCCACTACAGCAGAAGCCGTAGCAGGAAGAGGCAGTTTCTCCATAATTCGAGGCATTTCAACAAACAACAATTGAACTTAAATTGGACTGGTTCAAATTGACTAAGGAATTTTTTAAATATTTTTGGCGATGACCTTATAACGACAACTAAATAATTTAAGCGAAAAATCAATAAAAATATATTATAAATATTCCCAAGGTCAATGAAATCTACTTAAGTAATCGATGATGGGCGAGGGGGAGGGCGATTTTTTCGCTAGTTTTTAAAGATATCGAAACGAGAGTGGTGTCGTTGAATAGGTAATGAAAAACTCTATTCAACGATATAAGAACGAATAAAATCGGATAAACTAATCAAACTAATTTTTAGGAATAACGTGTTTTTTGATCAAAATTTTGTCAAAATTCGACAGATTTACTGAAAATTTTGAAAATTTTCACTATAAAACAGGGTTCAATATTAATATATAATGTAGGGGGATAGTGTACGTATAATATGAGATAAAAATAAATTGAAATAAGAGCGTTTCAGGTGGAAAATAGAGTATTTATAGTATAAAATGTTAAAATTTTACAAAATTTTCATACAAATTATTGATATAAAAAATTTTAATATACTGAATTTAGATAAATCTTATTTAATAATGTGTGGTAGGACGTTTTGAAACTATATAAAAAATTTTTCGACGATATATTGAAGGAATCTACTTTAATTTTTGAAATTTCGTATATGTTCAATGTTTGTTATAACACCTATTAGGTGAACTCGGTGTGGAGAATTCCAAAGAATATTTAATTTTTTCGCTAGTTTTTAAAGATATCGAAACGAGAGTGGTGTCGTTGAATAGGTAATGAAAAACTCTATTCAACGATATAAGAACGAATAAAATCGGATAAACTAATCAAACTAATTTTTAGGAAAAACGTGTTTTTTGATCAAAATTTTGTCAAAATTCGACAGATTTACTGAAAATTTTGAAAATTTTCACTATAAAACAGGGTTCAATATTAATATATAATGTAGGGGGATAGTGTACGTATAATATGAGATAAAAATAAATTGAAATAAGAGCGTTTCAGGTGGAAAATAGAGTATTTATAGTATAAAATGTTAAAATTTTACAAAATTTTCATACAAATTATTGATATAAAAAATTTTAATATACTGAATTTAGATAAATCTTATTTAATAATGTGTGGGAGGACGTTTTGAAACTATATAAAAAATTTTTCGACGATATATTGAAGGAATCTACTTTAATTTTTGAAATTTCGTATATGTTCAATGTTTGTTATAACACCTATTAGGTAAACTCGGTGTGGAGAATTCCAAAGAATATTTAATTTTTTCGCTAGTTTTTAAAGATATCGAAACGAGAGTGGTGTCGTTGAATAGGTAATGAAAAACTCTATTCAACGATATAAGAACGAATAAAATCGGATAAACTAATCAAACTAATTTTTAGGAAAAACGTGTTTTTTGATCAAAATTTTGTCAAAATTCGACAGATTTACTGAAAATTTTGAAAATTTTCACTATAAAACAGGGTTCAATATTAATATATAATGTAGGGGGATAGTGTACGTATAATATGAGATAAAAATAAATTGAAATAAGAGCGTTTCAGGTGGAAAATAGAGTATTTATAGTATAAAATGTTAAAATTTTACAAAATTTTCATACAAATTATTGATATAAAAAATTTTAATATACTGAATTTAGATAAATCTTATTTAATAATGTGTGGTAGGACGTTTTGAAACTATATAAAAAATTTTTCGACGATATATTGAAGGAATCTACTTTAATTTTTGAAATTTCGTATGGGTTAGGTTAGGTTAGGTTAGGTTAGGTTAGGTTAGGTTAGGTTAGGTTAGGTTAGGTTAGGTTAGGTTAGGTTTTTTATTTTTTTTTTTTTTTTAAAGGCACCCGCCATCTCAGGGTGTTGCAAGGCCCCCCTACCGTAAGCTCGTAGGGATTTGTGTCGTTCCATTTATTTTAAAACAGTTACAGGTTTTGTTTTTTACAGTAATTTCTCTTATTTTTATTTTTCTAATTATCTTATTACATAATTATGAATCTATTTTCACTATAGTCATTTCTTCCTACCATAATTTACATAATTTCAATTTACACATATGTTTCACATAGTTTTTGTTATTTCTGACTTTTTAGTTTACAATTTCTGTTTCTTGGGATGTGTAACCTCTATTTTTCCTTTAAATGCTTTATCCAATTATTCTTATAATATTTGTAATAAACATTTACCTTCCTTTTACCTCCCACCGGATTTGGTGATCCGTCTGAAATTAATAATTAATTTTTTCCGGATACACCTATCCTGCCTCCATTCTTTGTTATACACATCCTGGTTACATATTCCAGGAAACAGAACAGTACTTTCCTATTTTCCTCTCTAGTTATTATTTCACTTAGGTTTTTAATGGTTAGTTCCTGATCTAGATTTTGCTGCAGATCATGGCGGGCTACTCCAAACTTCGGGCATTCAATAATTAAGTGGTCTATAGTCTCTGGTATATCCGGGTCGCATTCACAGCCCTGGTCGTCTCTACACTTAAACCTTTCGAGATATTCGGCGTAGCCCCCATGTCCTGTTAGCGCTTGTACTAATATCGAGTTTAATTTTATTTTTCTTATGATTTTATATGATTTAATTATATCTGGGAAAAACATTTTCGTTACTGCACCTTTATCACTGTTTTTGTATCGCTCGTTCCACAGTTTTATCGTTTGTTCTCGAATTGATTTTTTCACAAAAGAAATTGGGCATTTATCGTAATCGGGTGCTCGTTTTGAGTTTTGTGCTGCTGCTTTTGCTAATTCGTCTGCCCTTTCATTGCCTTCGAGGCCAGCGTGTGCTCTCACCCAACAGAATCTCACCACTTTTCCTGTTTGTTTAATACTTTTGAGGTTTTCCTTGGTTAAATGAGCTATTGCGTGAGTCACCCCGGGCCTCGCCAGCAACTCAAGGGCCGATTTAGAGTCACTCATGATGCACACCTCCCGATCCCGGATCCTGTTGGCAATATTGGTGGCTTGATAGATAGCATAAAGTTCGGCCTGGAACACTGTACAAAAGGGAGCTAGGCCAAACTTTTTGGCCAGTGCTTCAGTGCCGTCCCTCCAGCACGAGAGTGCTGCTCCCACCCTGCCACCAATCTTGCTGCCGTCCGTGAAGATCCACGTCCCTTTGAGGTTGTGGCTCTCCACGGTCTCCGGCTCCAGATCCTCTAAGCAGTCGAAGTGCACCATGTATTCCTCCGCTGGGTGGGGCATCTGAAATAACTCGACTTTCTTTTCTATTTCTCTCCCTTTCAGGTACGTTTGGGGTTTGCCTTTTTTCGCTAAATAGAGTTCTGCGGCCTCATTTATTCGCAGGTCGAGTGGTAGAAGACCGCTTAGTGCCAGGGCAGCGTCCAGTGAGACCGTCCTGTAAGATTTTATTATCTTTTGGGCAAAGCCTCTCTGAACGCTCTCCAGGCACCTCCGGCTGCAGATTTTATTTGCTTCCTTCGACCATGCGCTTGCCGCATACAAAATTATGGGCTCTATCACTGCGGTATACATAGTCCTAATTATTTCAGGCCCCAATCCCCAGTTTATTTTCGCGGATCTAGCTACAGGTTTATAAATGTTTGTTGCTTTTGTGCAGATCGTTTTAATATGTTTATTGAATGTTAGTTTTTGATCTATGGTTAGGCCGAGAATTTTTACACTATCTACATATTCAATTTGGGTGTTACCCATACGTATGACTGGGTTATCATATTTTAACTTGTTCGTCACTATCATCGCGTTTGTTTTATGCGGAGCGAATTTCAGTTTATTATCGAGTCCCCAGTCATACACCCGGCACAGTACCTTTTCCGCTTCTTTAGTGATATCTGTACTGTTATAGCTTGAAAATACTAACACTATATCGTCTGCATAAGCTTGAACATAAGTTCCCATTTGCTCTATTTTATTTAAAAGGGGGTCCAATAGCACGTTCCATAGTGTGGGTCCGCTAATTGATCCTTGGACACATCCCTTTTTTGTTTCTTTTGTGAAACTCTCGCCGGCGTAGTTAACTGTGACTCTTCTGTCGTGGAGGTAGCTATTCATAAGGCGTTTTAAGTTTGAGGGACATTTCTTTATTGCGAGCTCTTTTTTGATAGCCGGCCACCATGCACTGTCAAAAGCGCCCTCTATATCTAGAGACACGACGACACTGATCTTTTTTTCTTTGATCTTTGATTTTAAGTGTGTCACCAGATCATGAAGGGCGTCCTCCGTACTACGTCTCGGTACGAACCCGTACTGCTTCGAGTTGAGTCTCAATAATAGTTGCCTTCTTATCCTTTTTATTATCACCTTTTCCAATATTTTTCCGAGCACCGGTAGCAGTCCTATTGGTCTATACGATTTCACTTGAGAGTAGTCTTCTTTACCAGGCTTCCGTAGGACTACTACCGTTGCCTCCTTCCATATTATTGGAAAGTGTGATGTTTCAAGGCATTTATTTGCAATACCCAAGAAAACGCCTGGATCTGCTTGGATTGCTGCCGTGCATATGTCTGCGGTGAATCCGTCTGCCCCTGGTGCCTTCCTGGGATTGAAACTTTTTGCCGCAGTCATCAGTTCTTCTTCAGTGAATGGTGGGTCTGCGTTTTCTGTGTTAAGCTCTTCCCCTTCCAGTTTTACTGTTTCACGCACTTCTGTATGTGTTTGGGTGTCCTTCGTTATGTCGTCTTCTGGAAAGAATGCGTCAGCAAGGAGCCTGACAGATCCTGCGGGGTCCAGGACAGTGCCTTCAGTTGTTATCAGCTGGTCTTCATGTCTTTGGGACGTTTTCCTTAGGACTCTGTAAATTCCGTCCCACATACTCTCACGATCCTGGGTCCCACAGAACTCCTGCCAGCTCCTCACTTGAGCCGCTGCTGCTTCTTGCTCGTATTTTTCCTTAGCTTTCAGATATTTCTCTACGACACATCCTCTCCGCGACGGTGCTGCGCATCGTATCCTATTCTTTTTCGTCATCACTTCCTTTTTAAGCTTTCTTAACTCTTCATTCCACCATGGTAGTCTGAATTTATTCTTCTGTTTTATTAATGGGATTATTTTTGTGCAGGTGTCATCTAAGGTTTTTGTATATTTGATAATTAAGTTTTCCAATTCTGTTGCTGATTCTATTTGGCTAATTTTTTCTAAATTTATTTGATTATTTTCCAAATTTTTAGCAAATTCTAGTTTAAAGTCTTTCCATTTTACGTTTTTTGTTTTAAATTTCCTTGTGGTTTTGTTATTTGAATCGTTTTTGTGTTTATTCTGTAGTATGGAGAAAGTGATGACATTGTGATCGGCGCTGGTAATACCCTGGTTAACTTTCCAGTCCAGGATCTTATCTAGAAGATTCGTGCTGCATGCGGTGATGTCAACTATGCTCTTATATATATTTCCGCCTCTCACTGTGAAGAACGTTGGCACTTTACCCTCATTTAATATGTTTAGTTCCATTTCATCGAGTGCTCCCGACAGGGCCTCACCCCGATGGTCAAGTCCATCGCTTCCCCACCACGGGCTCCAGGCATTGGCGTCGCCCCCTATTACAAATTTTTCGATTGCCATTTTCTCAGTGATAGACTTAACCTGTTCGAGGTAGGGCTCTATCGGGGCACTGTCCTCGAAATAAATGGAGATGACTCCTAGAGTCCATGAGTTGGTCTTTAGTATTACCGCCACAATATTTTCGGTCTTATATAGGACGTTGTCTAAAATTTGAATATTTTGGTCGAAAACCATCACCGCTGCTTTTACTGGTTTGGTCCTGTTCCTGGTACATTGTACAACTCGGTACCCAGCCGCCGTCCGTATTTCTCCTTCCGCTCCGGTGTAAGGTTCTTGCACTAGTGCGAAGGACACCCCACTTTTCCATGCCTCCATGATGAGTTCCTGTGTAGCGAGCTTTTTGCGTTGTAAGTTTGCCTGCAGGACTTTGTATTTCATGTTTTCTTCGGGAGCTTTCCTATCATTTGTCTCTACCGATAGTTGGCTTAGGTCAACTTTAGCAATACGCTACTGTTGATCTTGCCAACCTGTCCCACTTCTGCCTTACAGGACAGCTTTCATCGAAACTGTTATGGTCGACACATTCTTGTTTGGCTTCGACACAATTACGGCAGGATGGCGGTTTTCTGTCTCTCCAACTAGGGCAGTCAGTTTTTAGATGTGGGCCCGCGCAGTGACTACAGACATCCTGCGTCTCTATACATTGTTTTCTTCCATGCCCATACCCCAGGCACCTCGAGCACTGGATTAGCGGGGACTGGTCTTTGACCACAACCCTTTGGAAGTCAATGTGAATCCTTCCAGCCTCCACCAATGCTTTCCAAAGGCTCGGCGAAACCCGGAGCACGACGTGGTTTTCGAGAGGATTTCTTGCCTTACGCCTGTATATTACACTCACTCTAAACTCCTCCTTATTTATATGGCCGATAATGTGCCGATTCTGGTTTTGTAATGCTTTTATGATATCATCGTCTTTGTTATATGCCAGGACGTCTTTCAGTATTACACGCGGGTCCTTGTTTTCCTTGGCCTCAACTTTTAGACCTGCTTGTTCCTTTATTTGGGAAATAATTCGGTCTCTTTCCGCTTTGTTTTCACAGCCAACTATTACCTTTCCATCTTTGGCCCTGCGTACTCTATCCACTCTTATACCAGTTGTTTTGGCATCAACAGCCGTACGGATTTTGTTAAGTACGTCGTCGCTTGTGTCTGTTTCGTCAACGGACGAAATTAATGCTGAGTGGATGGATTTGCATTCCATAGAGGATTTTTGGGCGTTAGCTGCTTTGTCGGCGTAACTTACTCCGTCTGTGACCTTACTTTTTATTTCCATTTCTAAGTCCGTCATCTTGTTTTGTATATACTTTACTTCTTTGTCTGTGTTTTCTGTATTCTCGACTATCTTTGTTTGGCGTTCTATTAATGTTTCCATCTGTTTATGCGTTTTTTCTATGTGTGTTTTCAGGTCTATTATGATATTTTCAAATTTTCCATTTTGGCTTGCCCCTGTCGTGATTTGCTTCTGGAGGAGATCGACCTTCGTGTCTGATTCCATTAGAGCATCACACAGTTTTACTATTATAGTCATTAAGTTTTTCGAATTTTCCGAGACTTTGTCTTTTATGACTGTTTTTAAATTTCCCGATTGATTTAATTGATTCTCGGTACTGTCGACCAGTCGTTGTGCTATTTCTCTGTAGTTTTTCTTCGAGTCTAAGCTGTCCATGTCGTGTGTGGACACACGCCTTTGTTGTACCGGGACTTGTGCAGCTTTTTTATCTGTAGTCTTAGGGGCTACTGCCTTTGAGGCCATGTTGTCCAAAAATTTTCCCTATCTTACCCTAGTTGAGCAATGTCGTTCTTTGGCGTGTAGATGGCGCCAAGGAGTCCTAGTATTCTATATATCCTATTCTAAGTAAGTAGCTATGTCTCCCTGAGGTGTAAATTCCCCGGGGTCAAATAAATTATATGTTAAAATATGATAATATGTTTGACTAGGAGTAAATTGAAATATTACGAGTACCTAGAGTCCTAATTCTACTTTGAGCAGTGTAAAGAGCTGCCTATGTCCTAATTTATGTCACTTAAACTAATATCACAGCAATATTTTTGGGGTCAAAATTTTCGACTCTACATAGAGCCTCCAAACAGGGTCCACCGGATCGGCCGCCCCAAGACCTCTCCAACGACTCCAAACTCGGGGCCCCTAGCCCTTGTGGTTCCGGATATATTCGCAATCGAATTTCCCGGTTCTAAGTGGTTCAAACGGTCCACAGTGGTTCGAACGATATATATCCGGTTCCACTGGTGCGATCTCCCTCGTGCTTGGGTTCCCTGGATTGGTCCCGACGAGACCCACCCGCCGGTGACTGATTTGGTTTGTCAAAAA